>JAMPIT010000363.1:0-1483750 GCA_026261815.1 Monarcha castaneiventris obscurior
AGGGACAGGCGAACGGAAGATTACGCGATGTGACGGGAAGCAGGGACAGCATGGAATCTCCCTCCCCCCTTCATCCCACTGATAAGCATCACCTTAGGAATGTAGCCCTCCTAACCCCAGTAGTTTTCCACCCCAGTAGTTTTCCACTCACTGCTAACCCTGGCCATCCCACAATCCCCCTTTCCCGACTAGAGAAGCCCCTGGA
This sequence comes from Monarcha castaneiventris obscurior, assembly GCA_026261815.1. Lineage (NCBI taxonomy): Eukaryota > Metazoa > Chordata > Aves > Passeriformes > Monarchidae > Monarcha > Monarcha castaneiventris. The sequence goes on from JAMPIT010000363.1 coordinate 206, forward strand.
CTATATAACCCCATGAGATAAGATAATAAACGCCATTTGACCATCCACCACATTGGTGTCTGTGTGTCCTGGACCGAGTGGCACGGGGGAGGCCGTGCTGCCGTGCTGAGGCTTTGAACCAGGTCGCCATGCCTTCATAGCAGAGGGCAACATTTCTGGTGCCGAAACCCGGGAAAAGAAGGAGGAAAAAGGGAGAAGAAAAGCTCGGGCAGCGGGGATCACCTGGACAAACTCAGCGGCCAAGGCAACGAAGTTGCTCTCAGGCGGGGAAGACGTTCCCAAGAGGATCCGCGATCACCATGGAAGCGCTAGCTAAAGTCGTGAGTTCACTCTATAAACAATGGGGAATTAGGTGTAGGCTTAAAGATTTTTATCTCGCTATTGCGAAACTCTTAGACCTTGGAGCGATTGAACGCCCCGTAGAAATTTTGCACCCGGAGGTGTGGGAGAAATGTACTAATGTTCTGGCAGAATACACAAAATCGTCAGGCAGCGGTAAATGTCTCAAGGCGTGGGGGAAAGTAGAAATGGCTTTACGCCAGGCGATAGAGGAGCAAGAGACCTGGAGTGCCGCGCGTGCATGTTTATTAGCTACCCCTCAGCTAGGGGTGGGGGCAGGGACACAGACAGACCCCGAGGGCGATCCATCGGAGAGCGGGGGTCTGCGGGGACTGGGCGCGTTTCCCTTCTCCCCAAACCTGAATTCAGACGGCCCGGGGCCCCCAGGGAACCTGCCGACCCTCTCCCCAAGCCCGCTGGGTCCACCCCCCCCCGCGGAACCTTCCCAAATGTCTGCGGTCTCCTCATCCGTCTCTCCGCCGCCGGCCAGCGAATCCATGCTGGAGGCGCAGCAATATGCGAAGTCTTTTTGGGAGGAATTGACAAACGAAGCAAGGGAAAACGAGAAAAGACATAGGGAAGGGGTGAGGGCGGCCGCCCCCCCGCCATCCCCGGCTAAAAATGGTGCAGGCGAGCAAAGAGATGGGCGGAGCCAGGGTCTGACCAGCGGGAACGAACAAAGAGTGGGGGTGTTCGCTGCTGCGCATGAGTGGGAAGGGGGAGCTGCGGGCGCGCTTGCGCGGGAGAGCAGCAGAGGGCGCATGCCCAGCCAAGAGCCCTGCGCAATGCTGTTTCCATCTAAGGGAGACACCTCCCCTTGTGGGAAGCAAGGCCAGCCCAGGGGGCGGGATCGGCGCCACCCCCAGGGGGAGGAGCGGGGCCGGGGCCGCAGGAAAAACCAGGGAATCCCGGAAGTCCTATACCACTCGGCTTCCGGTCTTGAGTCCGACAGCAGCTCCTCCAGCTCTGAGACATCGGAAACTGACGGAGATGCGAGCTCAGAAGAAATAGACCAAATACAATTTAAAGCGAAAACAAATAAAACTATAATTTGCGCCGGGAAGCAAACGCAATACAAATTTACTGACTGGGGAAAAATAAAAATAGCATGTGCAGAGTGGGCCCCCTCGGCGACAGTCCATGCCTTCCCTGTGAGAGTCACTGGGCAAGACGGGAACCAGCAACAGGTTTACAATCCCATTAATCCTAAAGACATACAAACAATAGTCAAAGCGATTTCAGAAAAAGGGATGGACTCTGCCATTGTATCTACTCTCATAGATGCTTTATTCTGCAGTGAAAACCTGCTCCCCTTTGACATTATACAAATAGGTCGCATGATTTTTGATGGGGCTGGTATGATAGTTTTTAAACAGGAATGGAGAGACCAATGCACAAACCTTTTAGCTCAGTCGTCCGGAGCAGGGCAGCCACTACATGGATCAAGCCTGTCCAGACTAACAGGAAGACACGATGATATAATCACTCCTCAGCAGCAAGCTGCACAATTACGGGCTGAGGAAATCAGGGCCACAACCCGAGCTGCAAGGGAAGCAATAAGAGCCGCTTCCCGTGTGGTTGCCAGACCTTCCCCGTGGTCCACCATAAAACAAACAGAGAGTGAAAGCTTCACGCAGTTTGTAGACCGCCTACAGGCGGCGGTAGATGCATCTACGCTGCCTGCGGCGGCAAAAGGGCCGGTCGTGATGGACTGTTTGAAACAACAGAGTAATTCCAGAACCAAGGAAATTCTGCGCTCCGTTCCAATTGGAGCCAGCCTGGCTGATATGATAAAACACGTTGTTAGGGAGGAAACACTGACTCCCTGCCAGGCGGCCGTACATGATCTGGCCAATGCAATGGCATGTTTTAAATGTGGTCAGGCAGGCCACATCGCAACGGGCTGTCCCCAGAAATCACAGCCTCCCTCGGCGGTGCCTCTATCTCAAGCACGCGCGAGAGGACCTTGTTGGGGGTGTGGGAAGAAGGGACATTTTGCTAGGGAATGCAGGTCCCGATCCCAGGGAAACGGACGAGGGAGGGGGCGTGCCGGCCGCACCCAGCCTCCTCCCGCTGCGAACGCGACGCGGCCCATCTATGCCAACCCCCAGTGGGGTGGGGGGCCCCTATTCCCCATGCCCCCGCAGGAGACAGCCAGTCTTGCACCCACACCAACGGTGCAATTGCAGAATTTCGCAACACCGCCAGCAGCACTCTCGCTTCCACCGCAGCCACAAGCCGCGATTGTGCCGCAGGGCCAGCAGGGGGCGCCCCAGGGCAGAGTCCCTGGGTGGCCCTGGCCATGAAAATAGGGAAGGAGCCTCTGACAGTGTGGGGGGTGTGCCGCCTCTATGGCAGTCAGGATCCCCACACCATAGGGCTTCAGTTTTGGGCAGACACGGGCTCAGATTGCACGGTCATTCCCCAGGCGCACTGGCCACAACACTGGCAATTTAAAGAAGTCCCTCCAGTGAATGGTGTGGGAGGACCGTCCCGGGCGTGGAAAAGCACCCAGTTGGTAGCTATAACACTCCACACAAAAGAGGGACCAGAACAGACAGTGGCAGTCTACCCTTACATTCTACAGAACTCTCCACCTTTGATAGGAAGGGATGTCCTTGCTCTGCTGGGAGTTAAAATGACAAATTTATCATGAAGGCCACTGCAATTCATCCACCGCTGCCAATTAAATTGACTTGGAAATCATCAGAAATCATATACGTGGAGCAGTGGCCTCTGTCAGAGCCTCGAATGGCAGCTTTGCTGGAAATAGTGAACCGTGAGCTACAAAAGGGTCACATAGAACCCTCTGTCAGCCCTTGGAATACCCCTGTATTTGTAATCCCCAAAAAGTCTGGAGAAAGCTACCGCCTCATCCATGACCTGAGGGAGGTGAACAAGACAGCCAAACCCATGGGCCCAGTTCAAACACTGCTACCTATGAACTCAGCCATCCCAGAAGGACAGCCATGCGCAGTGCTGGACATCAAAGACTGTTTCTTTTCGATACCCTTGCACCCTGAGGACAAGGAACGTTTCGCTTTTTCTGTTGTGTCCCCAAATGGCAGCAGACCCAACCTTCGCTTTCAGTGGAAAGTGCTGCCACAAGGCTTTGTACATAGCCCGACCATATGCCAGATCACCGTGGACAAGGCACTGACACCAGTCCGACATTCCTACCCTGATGCAACCATCATCCAATACATGGACGACATCCTCATCGCTGCACCATCGGCAAACCAGGTGGATTACTTGGTGTCCACAATTACAGAGACCCTCCAGGCAAACGGCTTCGAGATCGCGAGTGCGAAGATCAAGAAAGGACCCTGCGTGACCTTCCTGGGAGTGGGAATCACAAATTCCTATGTGACACCCCCCAAGGTGAAGATCCGCCGAGACATCAAGACGCTTCATGACGTGCAGCGCCTCGTGGGATCTCTGCAGTGGCTTCGCAACATCGTCCTGATCCCTCCTGAGGTCATGGACCCTTTATATGACCTCCTGAAAGGAAAGCACCCCTGGGAACCCAAACAATTAACGCCACAAGCAACCAGCTCCCTTGACTTCATCGAGCATCAGATGTCCACTGGCACTTTGGCCAGGTGGAACCCGAGCATGCCGCTTGAATTATACGTCCACTTCACACCGAAGGGAGGAGTGGGTGCGCTGGCTCAAGGACCTTCAGATAAGTCCCGACCGATCCAGTGGGTGGTCCTTGGAAAACCCGCTCGTGCGTTCTCCCCAGGAATCGAATGCATCGCTAACCTCATCATGAAGGGCAGAAAACTCGCCCTGAGACACCTGGGAACCGAGCCGACAAGAATTCACCTCCCCTTCTGCAAGCAGCCAATCACAGAATCAACCACGATACCGGAGTACCTAGCTCTTGCTCTCGCAGGCTTCGGAGGAGAAATCTCCTACGCCACCAGACCACCTTGGACCCAGCTACTGGACATTGTGGACATAGACATGCCACCAAAAGTCACAGACCGCCCACTGCCAGGACCGACGGTCTTCACAGATGCCTCTTCCACAACTTCTACTGCAGCAGTGGTGTGGCAGGTGGGAGAACAGTGGTGTTGCATCAAGAAATGTGATCCTACATTGTCAGTCCAGCAGCTGGAAGCAGCAGCAGTGGTCTTGGCGTGTGGACTCTTCCAGGAGGAGCACCTCAACATCGTAACGGACTCCATATTCGTGGCAAGGCTCTGCCTAGCCATGTCTGGACCAGGTGTGTCAACATCTGCAGCAGCCCTAATGCTGGAAGAAGCACTCTCCTCGCGACAGGGCACAGTGTCTGTCATTCATGTCAACAGCCACAATCCAATTAAAGGTTACTTCCAGACCGGCAATGACAAGGCAGATGCCGCAGCAAAGGGAGTGTGGACATTCCAAAAAGCTCGTCAATTGCATGAATCACTCCACATCGGAGCCAAAGCACTGGCGAAGAGATGCGGGATCTCGACAGTGGATGCAAAACATGTAGTGGCCACCTGCCCTCATTGCCAGAAGTCACCCCTATGGTCCAGTGGGGTCAACCCGAGAGGTCTCAAGCCCTCAGAGATCTGGCAGTCAGACTTCACTTTATGCCAGCTGCTGAAGCCTCGAGCATGGCTTGCAGTGACAGTGGACACTTCTAGCGGGATAATTGTGGCCACACAACACCCCAAAACTAACTCTAAAGCCACAATTCAGCACTGGCTGACAGCCATGGCATGGCTTGGCATTCCCAAACAAATTAAAACTGACAATGGTTCCAATTTTACCTCCAAACCAGTGCAGGAATTCGCCTCAAAATGGGACATCACCTTGGTACAAGGCATCCCGTATAACAGCACCGGGCAGGCCATTGTTGAGCGAGCAAATCAGACCCTGAAAACCAAGTTAGAAGTACTAGCAAAAGCAGAAGGCTTTGAAAATTCCATTCCCTCAGGGGACCAGGCACGTATACTGGCAACTGCTTTGCTAGCACTGAATCAGTTCTGCAGGGGCGATGAAATAAACAGTCCTGCTCAAAAACAGTGGGCCACCCGAGCCCTAGAGGAAGGCCCAAAGGTTATAATTAAAAATGAGCTAGGCGAATGGGAACGGGGCTGGAGGTTGGTGCTTACGGGGCGAGGGTACGCAGCTGTTAAAAAGGAAGGCAGAATCAGGTGGTGTCCACTGAAATCAATAAAGCCAGACCTTCAAAAGGAACAGAATGAGGCTAATGAAAACTCTGAGTTTCTGTTTGCAGGACATGCTCGTGAGACACCCCCGTAATGCCTACACCCCTGTTCCAGAAGAAAGTGACAGACCTCCAAGCCGTCAAGCAGCACCTAAGAATCCTGCATCGGTGAGAACCAAACGTCAGCTGTGTTTTTATATGATTTTGCTGTTGGGGCTTGTTGCCAGAGGACAAGCCAGTCCAAACCATTACTCTCATCAGCCATTCAGGTGGGTCATGCAACACCTGTCAAATGACAAGGTGCTCAGAGAAACCACCACACCAAACACCCCATCTTTTGTGATCCGTGTTACTGATCTATTCCCTGGAAAACCAAAAATAAACCCCTATTCCCCTCGGGTTACGCATATGCATCTATCCTATTGGTGCTCAGCCTCAAACCCAGGAAAGAAATACTGCAATTACCCGGGGTGGGGGTATTGTGGATACTGGGGCTGTGAAACCATTGTTACAGATGCCAGACCATCAGGACCTGGGTGGGAGCCTCAGAGACCCAATGAATTTTTACAGTTCACCTGGGCACCCACCGGCTGTAAGCAACCTGCTGTCTTCCAAGAAAAGTTTTACCGAAACCATCATAAATTCACTAAATCCCAAAGGTGCACTGACTATAACATGACCGTTTTGCAGCCAAATCACCCTAGTTGGGCCACAGGCAGGACATGGACAGTAGTCATTCAAGGGTCAAAAGAGTGGGTGAATGTGAGAATTATCAAGCTTCAGCCACGAGCATCCAGGGCGATCGGGCCCAACAAAGTTATTAAAGACGTGCTGAAAGGGAAAAACACAACCCACTCCAAAGCCTTGCCCACTAAGGTCACTGATACCCTGATCGGTCATGCAGATGCCTCCCAGATAAGTTTAACCGGATCTGACCCAGATCCAGTCTTTCGTATGTTAGAAGCCACCTTTTTATCCCTAAATGAATCCAACCCGAACCTAACCGATTCCTGCTGGCTTTGCTATGATGTTAAACCTCCCTTTTATGAAGGAGTTGCTTTAGATATCCCTTTCAGTTACTCCACAGCCGACGCCCCTCACCAGTGCAGGTGGGATACTCCCCGCAGAGGAATCACCCTGAGTCAGGTCACGGGCAAGGGCAGATGTTTTGGCAATGCGACCTTAGCAAAGAAAGGCAACATCTGCACCAAAGTTGCCAAGCCCAACAGAAAGAATAAGTGGGTGGTTCCGTCTGCATCTGGGATGTGGGTTTGTCAGCAATATGGAGTGAGTCCTTGTGTGTCTCTTGCCAAATTCAATGACTCCACTGACTTCTGTGTTCAAGTTTTAATTGTTCCCAGGGTCATATACCACTCAGATGAAGAGGTGTACAACCTTTTTGAAAAACCCGGCCGACTCCACAAAAGAGAACTGATAACAGGGGTAACAATTGCAATGCTTCTCGGCCTGGGAGCAGCCGGAACGGCCACAGGTATCTCAGCTCTTGCGACCCGACACCAAGGACTGTCTCAGCTACAAATGACCATCGATGAGGACTTGCAGAAGATCGAGAAATCCATCTCCTTTCTAGAGAAATCAGTTTCCTCACTCTCAGAAGTGGTTCTGCAGAACAGGCGAGGACTGGACCTCTTGTTCATGCAACAAGGAGGTTTGTGTGCTGCCTTGAAAGAGGAATGCTGCTTTTACGCCGATCACACAGGAGTTGTCAGAGACTCCATGGCAGAACTTCGAGATAGACTGGCTCAGAGACAGAAAGACAGGGAAGCTCAGCAGAGCTGGTTTGAGTCCTGGTTCAATCAATCACCGTGGCTGACCACACTAATTTCCACATTGATAGGTCCATTGGCAATGTTGCTTTTAGCTTTCACCTTTGGACCGTGCCTGCTGAACAAACTGGTTTCTTTTATCCAGACCCGTTTAGAACGGGCCAACATTCTGGTTTTAGGCCGCCAACAAATGCTGTAAACCAAACTTTAAACACTGTCAATCGCAAGACCCTTTTAACTCGCCTTGCGAAATTTACTCAGGTGTACCAAACCCCTTTTTCCCTTGTTAAGTCACTACCTCGTACCTCACTTCAGTGCCTATACCTATGACTACCTCATTCATTTATAATAAGAGGGGGGGAAATGTAAGGGACAGGTGAACGGAAGATTACGCGATGTGACGGGAAGCAGGGACAGCATGGAATCTCCCTCCCCCCTTCATCCCACTGATAAGCATCACCTTAGGAATGTAGTCCTCCTAACCCCAGTAGTTTTCCACTCACTGCTAACCCTGGCCATCCCACAATCCCCCTTTCCCGACTAGAGAAGCCCCTGGACTATATAACCCCATGAGATAAGATAATAAACGCCATTTGACCATCCACCACGTTGGTGTCTGTGTGTCCTGGACCGAGTGGCACGGGGGAGGCCGTGCTGCCGTGCTGAGGCTTTGAACCAGGTCGCCATGCCTTCATAGCAGAGGGCAAACCCTTGGGACCCCTGGAGCTGTCAAGCTCTTGGCAAATGCCCTTGTGGGAGGACGTCCCAGTGACTGGGATGGCTCAGGGACTGCCACGCTGACACGGAATGAACATTTTGGCACGGGCATGCTGAGCTGAGGGTGTGGGTGTGCCACACTTCTTCATCTACCTCCTTCCACATGCCCTTCACGGGGACCAAGCCCACCATGGCCCTGAACAGGGAACATTCCCAGCTCCACACTGGGAATGCTGTCAGGGAACGGAGACACGGCGACAGCACCGGTGGCTTCGAGAGGAGACTGTGTGCTGCTTCTTCTCTACTTGTAATGAATGCAGAGCTCCCTCATCAACTCCTGCCGCTCCAAACACTTGACTCGGGTCTCTGACAACATTGTGCTGTCCAAAAATAATGAGATTTTAAAAATTAATAAACTCAGGCACTGTTTATTTGCCTTTTTTTTTTTTTTTTTTCGTTTTGATGTTGGGAATTGTGTTTCCAGCTTTTCTCTGCAGTCACAAGTTGGGCTCTGGTATGATTTTCATTCAGGACTGAGTGTCTCATGTAATCCCCTGACTCTTGCAGCTGGGGCGGTGAGAAAAGAACAGCTCTCTGAGGGCTGAATCATCAGAGCTGCCAGCCCCGGGCAGCCTTCTCTGGCTGGGAAAGGAGGGATGGGGATGGGGACAGGGATGGGGACAGGGATGCGGATGGGGATGGGGACCTGGATGGGGACGGGGGTGGGGACCTGGATGGGGATGGGGACGGGGATGGGGATGGGGACTTGGATGGGGATGGGGATGCTCCTGAGAACACTGTGGACTTGGAAATTAATGAATCCCTTCACCTGCAAATGTGTCACCTCTGGGTTTCGTGATCCTGCCTGTGGCACAGGGGGGTTTCTGCTCCTCAGCAAATCCCAGGATAGAACTCCCCACCATGGGATGGGTCAGAGCACTGCTGCACCCACAGGCTGAGTAGGATTTGAGGCTCTCACAGGGGGTTCAGGGGGAGCTGCCTGGTCCCACCTGCCTGCTGCTGCCACAGGTGTCCTTGGAGAGAGGGAAGTGACTTCTCTGCCTGTGATGGCAAAGTCAACATCTGCTGACTTTTGGCTGTGATGTGGGGTTGGGTAATGCTTGGGAACACCCAAACAATCCCACACCATGGAATGTGTTGGGTTGGAAGGGACCTTAAAGCCCATCCAGTCCCACCTTCCATGGGCAGGGACACCTTCCACTATCCCAGATTACTCCATCCAGCCTGGCCTTGGACACTTCCTGGGATGGGGAGATACCCAAATCTTGATGAATTTCAGCAGATTCAAACATCTGCCCAGTGAATAACACCAAATTCTCACTTGTCCTTTGCCCTTTTTCCACTGAGAGTTCACTTCCTCACCTGCCAGTAACGCTGCTGGGAACCCTCTATTTCCCTGAAGGAGCAGAGCAGGACTGGCTCCACAGCTGTCCTGGCTCCACAGCCGTCCTCCTCTTTGTCCTTATGTCACTGTTGTGTCCAGGTTCTAATATCTTCGAGAGTGTGCACCACGCCAAGGGATGGGATTCAGTCCTGTGCTTCTCCTTTGTCCCCCATCAGACAGATTCGCTGAGAAGCTCCTGAGAAGCTGAGGAGAATTGATTTTTTTCCTGAAAGCTGAGGAAAATGAGATGAACAAGGTGCCCAGAGAAGCTGTGGCTGCCCCTGGAGCCCTGGCAGTGTCCAAGGCCAGGTTGGACGGCGCTTGGAGCAGCCTGGGACAGTGGAAGGTGTCCCTGCCCATGACAGGGGTGGCACTGGATGGGCTTTAAGGTCCCTCCCAACCCAGCCATCCTGGGATTCTGTGAAGTCCCGGTATCCTTCAGCAGTAAATGTGTGTGTGCTGACCCCTCTCAGCACCTAGTTCTCTTTGCTTGTACTCCACAAACAAAGCAGCCTGGGGGAGGAGAGAGGACGTGGCTGTCCCTGGAGATTGCTGCTTTTCCCAGGATTAATGGGGGTCTCCAGCCAGGTTTCAGGGCTCCTGTCCAGCCCAGGACTCTGCAGCCAAGCAGGAGCAGCTCTGACTCATCCCGGACTGGATCAGCTCCAGGATCTCTCCGCAGTCCCCAGAGCAGAGACCTTAAAGAAAAGGATCTTTGGTAAATGTCAACATTTGTGCACATATTTGTTTCTTGTTTTGTATCCCTGACAAACTGCGCAGCCAGGGTTTGATGGTGCTTTGATGGATTAAAGTCAGTTTTATTCCTCTTTTGCTTTGCCATGCTGTCAGAATGGATAATGCAGATTCCCACATGGCAGCATGGCCCCCTGGGAGAAGAAAGCCTTGACATCAGCCTGGCTGGACTCCAAGGCTCCTGCCAGCCCTCTGCGAGGCAAGCAGCTCTGCAGAGCCGAGCACTTGGGCTTGGGACTCCTGTCTGGAAAAGCAGGAATTACAAACTCCCTAAACCTTGCTCCTTTTGGCTGGGGGTGAGCCCTGGGCAGGGCAGGGAGCAGGCAGAGAGCTCCTCACTGTGAGATGCAGGGACAGGCAAAGGTTTTTCATGTCAGTGCTGAGCATAAAAAACTTTGCAATTTATAGCACAGCTCAGTTCACAGTCCAAGAGGCCCCAGAGGGACCTGTGTGTGTAACACAGAAATACATCCAACCATAACATAAATCTGATTATGTAGCAACACAGAGTCATAGAATAATTAAGGTTGGAAAAGACCTCTAAGATCTCCGAGCCCAACCACTAAACCAGCACTGCCATGTTCCACCTAACCCACCCAGCCCCCAGTGCCACATCCACACGTTTTTGAACACTTCCAGGGATGGGGACTCCACCACTGCCCTGGGCAGCTGTGCCAGGGCCTCACCACCCTTTCCATGAAGAAATGTTCCCAATATCCAACCTGCCCCTCCCCTGGCCCAGCCTGAGGCTGTTCCCTCTCCTCCTGTCCCTGTTCCTTGGGAGCACAGCCCGACCCCCCCTGGCTACCCCCTCCTGTCAGGGAGCTGTGCAGAGCCACAAGGTCCCCCCTGAGCCTCCTTTTCTCCAGGCTGAGCCCCTTTCCCAGCTCCCTCAGCTGCTCCTCATCACACTCCAGCCTCAAAAGTATTGTTATCCCAGTATTTGTTATACAGAAAATAATTATGTTCAGGGAATAAATTAATTCATGGGAGGAGAAAAGACTTGCCCTCCACCTTCTGATTTTGAAACTGATCAAGAAAATGAGGAGGGACCTTGTCCAGCACAGCTACTCTGAGTCCCTGGTGAGCCCAGTCTGTGGGGCAAGAGCTGCCTGTCCCACACACCATTTCCTGGGTAGTGTCAGCTGGGATAAAAAATCAGGATTCAGTGCACTGGATGTTGACCTGATAGGACTGATTTGCATCTCCATGCTGGCATTTCCCCCTGCACAGACTAACCTATGTGAGCCTTCCCTATTTGTGTTCCTAAGTTCAGCATTCCCTGCAATGCTGGCTGATCTTTAGTTGTAGAAACTGAGGGAACACCACAGGGATGCACTGGCATGGAGCAAGGGCAAACAGTGCTTATTATTTAGCTAGGCCATATTTTTGGGACTCTTTTGGGGCCAGCAGTTTTATTTAAATTGCTGTTGCTGTTTGTTGTTTGTTGTTTTTGTTGTTCCCACCTGCAGTTTTTTGGTCAGTCATTTTTCATTATTTTTTATTTATTTAGTTAAGGAGGTTTTGGTGCTTCTCCCTCTTCTCCCACACCTCCTGTGCAGTTGTTCCATGGGTGCACTGGTTGAGAGATTTTTCTGTCTCTCTGTCCATCTACCACTCTTTTTATCTATATTTATCCATCTGGTGTCTCAGTTTTGGTTTTTTTATCAAACCTAATTTGTCACTTCTGCTCCCTCCCGGTACCATCAGAGGCGTCTCCAGCTCAGTGCCTCCACTGGCTGTTCCCAGTGGGGGGGACCCTCATTAAAAAGGTTTGCACCAGTGGGCTGTGGCTGCTGGGGCCCCTCCTGGGGCTGGGGGTGTTGGTGGCACCCGGGCGGGGCAAATGCCAGCTGAGAGCCTGATTTGGCGCAGGAAGGAGCTGGGGGCACAAAGAGGCACCCGCAGGAAGGATGAACAAAAGAGTGACACAGCCTTTGGGAAGAGTTAAAGAGAAAAAAGAGCCTGAGGTCTGTGAGGAGAAAGAGGTGGGACAGGAGGAGATAGGGCTAGAAGGATTCTGGATGAAGATTGGCTGAGACTGGACAATTGTGGCACTTGGTGGCTTCAGGCAGTGTGGGAATAATGGCCTCGCTCTGCTGGGCTGGGTTGGCAAAGTGCTGCAGAACCTCTGTGTCCACCAAAGGGACCAGAGCCAGCGAGGGGAGGTTTCAGCCAGCCCTGGACAAACTTTTGTGCCCAAGAAAGGGACCAGAGCCAGTGAGGGGAGGTTTCAGCCAGCCCTGGACAAACCTTTGTGCCCAAGAAAGGGACCAGAGCCAGCGAGGGGAGGTTTCCTGGACAGGAGCAGGAGGAGGCAGCTGGTGCTGCTCAATTCAGGTTCCCTCCTGTGCAGGATGGACACAGCTCTGCTCCCAAGCTGTGGCGCAGGAGGTCTGGAGCTTCCCAGGGACCTTGGATGTTCTGGAGATGCCACTGAGGCAGTGACCACAAGACAGGGGAGCACCTCTGGTTTTTGGGGGAGCTGGTAAGTGGGAGCCTGTGGGTGGGAGCTCTGAAGTGTGGAGGAGCTCAGGAAGCCTGGCAGGTGTTCCAGGACAGCCGTGCCAGCAGGAGGACAATTCCTTCCAGCATTCAGGAATGTCAGAAGTCCAGTTTGGCTAAAGAGGGAGCTCCTGCCTGAGCTCCAGCACAGGAGGACACACAGAGAAGGGGAAGGGCTGCTGTTATGAATGGATGGTGTGGGTTTAAATCATTCCTGCCCTTTTGCCCAGGCCTCTGGCAGCAGTCAGTACCTTTATTGAGGTGTCCAGCACCCCAAAACCCACTCTCATTTGCAAGTTCTTTAATAATGGCTGATTTGGTCTATTATAGAATGGATTATTTATTAACAGGCACAGAACCAACAGACATAAGATCTAAAGCAGAGTGCTACTGCACAGGGATGAGGCAAAAGGGGACACTTGTATTATATACACGGGGTTAAAGGTACCATTAAATTTACAGCTCGCTTAGAAATAGCGTAACTTAGGATCCAATGTTTCTTACCACCAAACTGTAACTGCACTCAAGGGGCACACATGGAAATCCTTTCCCTCAATTTCCGGAAAAGCAACCACGAAGTTGCGTCCAAGCTCTGGGGAGAAATCGTCTCACGGGTTCCCAGGGAGTGTGTAAGAGGCTCCTGCCTCTGTGATAAACTGTGGTACTTTTATAGACACAAGAACCGTGTCTTCTGGTCACCGATGTTTATTTTCTTGTATCTCATTCCACATCTGCTCCCATACCAAGAGGTGTACTTGGGGCTGGGTCTCAGACTCTCAGGTGCCTGGAGGTGACCCCTTGCTGGGCTCTCTGACTCCTTGCTGGGCTTTAATCTGGCCTGAGTTCTCTGTTCCAAATGGCCCAGCCATGAGAGAGAGGAGGATGTCCTGCCACAGCTGGGAAAGGTGGGATACAGGAGCACTGTCCCAGCATGCAGGTGAGGTGATGGGAAAGACAAAGCTCAGCTTGGACTGAAGGCTCCAAGGGATGTCAGGCATGATCATGGAAAAGGCAGGGATGACCAAGGGGGCTGGGAATGGGATGGCTCATGGAGCGACAGGGATGCAGAAGAGGCTCAGTGAATGCCTCTTTTCCATCTGTTCCCATTGACAAGGACTCCCAGGACTTGGGGCTTGAAGAGGGGCTTCCAGGAGAACAACTCTTGGTGCCAGAGGGGGATCAAGTCAGGAATCCCTTGAGGAATCTGAACAAGCCTCGGTCTGTGGGACAAAGCAGGACATACTTAGGGTGCTCAGCAGCCGGATACCGGCACTGTCAGACCACTCTGTCACCTCTTTGGAAGGTGAAAGATCTTGGAGGAGTCCCCCAAGACCTGCAGGGAGCCTTCTGCCACAGCCAGCTCCGGAGGAGGGGCTGAGGGAGGAGCTGGAACCGCAGCCTGCTCTGACTCCCTCTGGAGCAGGATGTGAAGATGCCAGGGCCTGGAGAGCCTGCACCAGCTGCTGCCCGCCCTGAATAAACCTCACCTTGCAGAGCCCCTGAGGGCGCTGGGCAGGTCTGAGGGACAGCAGCTGGGGGCAGAAGGAGGGGGCAAACGGCGTCACCACCCCAGCCCGGCGCTGAGACCAGAGAGACAGCAAGTGCAAAGCCTGCAGTTATTGCATATATGAGATCTCTGGGTGATGAGAAAGAACCAGCTGGGATTTGTCAGAAACCAATCATTTAAAATCAGACCTTTTTTTTTGTGATAGTAACTGGCCTGGTCGATAAAGAGAAGCAATAGATTCAAAATCTCTTGACTTTACGGTTGTTAACAGAGCACAAGAGGATGTTCCCTGAGCAACACACGGAAACAGACCCAGATTTCTTGGGAGGATGGGGGTGCAAGCAGGTGGAGGCTGTTCCCAGAGAGCTCCTCCAAAGCTCTGTCCAAGCAGGAGGACTGTTCAGACAGGGCTGGCCTGAGACTGATCCTGTTTCCAGTTGTAATTCCTGGTTTACTGGACAGAATTGGGAGGCTGCTTCCAGCCCTGTGAAGAATGCCCAGCTGGAATGAAGGGCAGGATTCAAACTAAAGTGGCTTAGATGAAATGCAAATGCTCTAAAAACAGTCACCTAAAAGGGGCTGTGGAGAGGATGGAGCCAAACTCTTCCCAGGGCTGCACAATGAGGTTTAACAGAGAATGGGCATGAGCTGCAACTGGGAAAATGTCCAGGGAAATGTTCTTCACTTTGAGGACCAGAGAGGCGGGGAAAATCTCAGTCCCTGGAAATTTTCTAAAAAGACACTGAGAAACCTTGGCCAGGTCTAGAGTTAGCCCTGCTTAGAGCAGAAGGGGGAAGGAGGGACCTTCAGAGGACCCTGGCAACCAAAATCTTTCTGTTATTCTATGACAACTCCTCAGCTGGGCATTTGCCACCCTCAGCTGTTCTGAGCCAGGTTGAACAGGGCTTGGAACTCCCTGGGACAGTGGAAGGTGTCCCTGCCCATGGCAGGGGTGGCACTGGATGGGCTTTGAGGTCCCTTCCCACCCAAACTGTTCCAGAACTCCATGATTCCATGATTTAGGGTCTGAGTAGCTCAGGACAGAAGGAGCAGCTGTGCAGAAGGCAAAGAAACTTCAGAGGAGCTGACAGAGGAAATCCAGTGCCCCCAGAAAGGGACAATCCCTCAGGCCAAACACACTGGCTGCAGGATTTCTTTCCCTTCCCGAGGGATGAGACCCTGGTCCCTGCTCTTTGACCAACCCTCTCCAGCATTTCTAAAAGCATCCCTGCTTTGGAAGGCCATAGGTGACTTAGTGAATTCCTTATCCCAGCAGGAGATGTTTTCTAGGCCACTGCACCTGGTTTTCACACTGGTGAAGGTTTTAAGTGGTTTTCCCTATTTGGATTACAATTATCCTAACATTTTGGGACACATGGAGCTGTATCCCAAGATTCCTCTGCTCTCAGGCTGCATGCAGCTGCGTAGCAAAGATTCTCCCCCAGCCCTGCTTCTCCCTGGGGTTAAATAAAGAAATTTTCACTAAGGTACAAGTGTCTCTCAGGTAGGTATTTTATCTTTCTTTCCACAGTGCCCGGGAGTGTCCCCTGGGAGGGGAGGGGAGGGGAGGGCAGAAGTTGCTCGCTGGGCAGGACCAAAGGTGCAGTTGGGTTTGGAAAGGCTCCCTGGACCTCAGCAGGAGGGTCAGAGAAACAGGGGCTCAACCAGCTGCACTTGGCTTTGGGTTGGAGAGCATGGAAGGCGCCCTGGAAGTGGGAGAAGGGGCTGAGGGGAGGTGGGATGTGTGTGGTGGCTCAGTGCTGTGCTCAGGTGTGGCAGGTCTGGAGGGGCAGCCAGACCCCCTCCTCCCAGGGCTCCACCTTCCACAACCCTATTTCTGTTCATATTTGCCTGGAGCAGAGGGCAGATGAATTCCTGGTGAGCTCTTAGGAAAGTTATGCACGTTAGGACTTGGGGTCAGTTGCACTGAGGGACATCGCCATTCTAGTGACAGGATCAGACACTGATGCCTGGGTCTGTGACAGCATCGAGCTGCCTGGGATCTCAGTGACCCCCGTGTCAAGGGCTGACACAAAATGCTCTGACTCGTCCTCACAAGAGGCAAAGAGCCTGACCCCTCCAGGAATCCATCCCTGCCTCCCATCCTGCTCACATAGCTCCAGGTTGGCTGTTGGAGACACTCTGCCCCAATTAGCAAATCCCTGTCAAAGGTCTTGGCTCAGTTTCATCTTTTCACTTGGCTAAAAGGGCAATAGCAAACTCTCCAAGGTCTCGAGTCAAACCCTGGCTGATGTTTTATCTCCATTTCCTTCCTCCACTAAACAGCAGTGAGATAAATCCTGGATTTACACAGCCTATCCCATATTCTCAGAACCATGGAATGGTTTCTGTTGGAAAGGAGCTTAAAGCTCATCCAGTGCCACCCTTGCCATGGGCAGGGACACCTTCCACTGTCCCAGGCTGCTCCAAGCCCCAGTGTCCAGCCTGGCCTTGAACACTGCCAGGGATCCAGGGGCAGCCACAGCTTCTCTGGGCACCCTGTGCCAGGGCCTCCCCACCCTCCCAGGGAACAATTCCTTCCCAATATCCCATCCATCCCTGCCCTCTGGCAGTGGGAAGCCATTGCCTGTGTCCTGTCCCTCCATCCCTTGTCCCAAGCCTCTCTCCAGCTCTCCTGGAGCCCCTTCAGGTGCTGGTGTTCTCCCAAACCTCTGCTCCCAAAGGAGCAGAGCTGCAGCATCACCCCCTGCCAGCCTGGCATGGAGGTGTATGCCATGTCCCCTCCAGGGCTCCAGGGACAGCTCAGCTGGCTAGGGCACAGTGAATTCGCTTCCCGACTGAGGGTTACAAAGGAGTTTTAGAAACGTTTGGCTTTGGGAGTTTTGTTAAAGCTTGTATTCTGCTCTGATGGTTCTCTCTGAGCAAAGTGAGCTCCACTCCAGAAACACCTCCACCCCCCCAAAAAACAAGGAAGAAAAGGTCAGGCCAAGCCTGTGCTTGGATGAAATCCCTGGAAGAGCCGGGCTCATTGTGCAGCTCAAATGCTGCATTTGCCTAAGACATGGCCTCTCCTGCCGGGCTTTTGCACAGATTCAGGAGCTTAAACTGGATTTCCACCAAGGACAGGTGCTCCGAGAGGGTCCCCAGTGCTGGAAGGGAGCATTTCACTGGGGCTGCAGAGCAGGAGGCACCTCCCTTGCCTCAAGTGCTCAGTCACTGCCCAGTGCAGGCCCCCAGCAGCAGGTGTGGGTGCAAGCGCCCTGCTCTATTAACATTCCCTGGGCTTCTGCACGGCCAGGGACAGAGCAGGGCAGGCACGGCGTAATTAAAGGGCCATTCATTCAAATGTTACATTTCCATCTCCTTGAGAGCTATCAGGAGCTCTGGCCGGGTGCAGGATGCCAGTGCTCGATTAAATGCTTAGCCGTGACTGTCTGGCAGTGCTGAGCCTGGGAATGATCCTGGCCCAGTAGCTGGGTTGGGATCCAGTGTCCCAGTCAGTGCTGGGATGGGAACGATGTGGGAGCAGCCTCCTCAAACCAGGCACAGATGGGCAACTGGGGAGCTTGGAAAGGGAATGTGGGTTTGGAGGGGGAAGTTTGAGATGATTTTCACAGACTCACAGCGTGTTCTGGTTGGAAAGGACTCAAAGGAGCATTGAGTCCAACAGTGAATGGCCCATGTGGGGATGGAAAGCACTGTGGCATTATCAGCACCACTCTCTGACCTGCTGAGCCAGTCCCAGCTCATCCGTGGACAAAAGCTGCAGCTGGGCTCCATCCCCCGTGGAATCAGTGCTGTGAGAGGAGCCAGGATGGCAGCCTGAGTGGAGCTGGGATGGGCAGAGGGAGCTCCCCAGCTCTGCCCTGGCTCCCTGTCCATCCCAGGCCTTTGTGGAGATGGGGACAGGACATTCCCTGTGCGCAGGGTGGCCCAGTAGGGCCTGCGAGGGCTGATAAGATCAGGGAGCACAGCTATCAGCCCTCCACACGGGGGTCAGTGACATGCCAGGCAGCTCAGTGCTGGCACTGATGTCCAGTCCTGCCACTCCAAAGTGGGATGTCCTTCAGTGTGGAGTGACCCTGAGTCCTAGTGGGGAGGGTCCCTAAGAGCTCAGCAGGGAGGTGCCTGCTCATCCCAGTCGTTGGTGGGGATGGAGACAGGACATTCCACCTGCACAGAGTCCCCGTGAGGCCCGAGGGGGCTGATGAGGTCAGGGAGCATTGGCAGCAGGGGTTTGTCTCCCTTGATGACTCAGGCATTATCTGCACCCCGCAAGCCTGGCAAAGGGAGGGGGAACATCCCCCACCCTCCTGGGGCACAGAGGACTCTGGCCACCATGACAGGTCCCTGCAGCCCCTCCAGACTGGCTCCCCACTTTCACCTCTTCCAAAAGTGCCTGCTGAGTGTTGCTGCTGAAATAACCATGGGCATCAGTGTCCTGCTGCATCAGGCCCTGGGTGCTTAAAGCCAACATGGGTTCCTGTGGAGCTGATCATGCTGGTGGGTGCCAGAGGATTTCTCAGCTGTGGTGGCTCCTCTCAGGGTCACATCAGTGTGGACCCAGGGCACTGCCAGGGAATGTCCCCAGCTATGAAATCAGACAGAGGCCTCAAAGTGAGTGAGCACCTGATAGTGTCAGCAGGCAGCGGAGCTGCAGTTGTTGGTGTTTTCTGCTGGAAAAAAAGACACTGTGGGAGTTTTCCTACCCACAGAATGTTTTCCCACCTCCAGTCTCCATCCTAGGGATGCAGGCAATGACACATGGCTGCCTCGAGTCTCTGCTGCTCCAAGAGAAGGAGCTGGATTAACAGGAAATATCCCATTGTCTTCTCCCTTGCTGTCATCCCCAAGAGAGACAATTCCTTCGTGGAAGGGGTGGGGAGGCAATGCTTGGTGCACTGCTGGAGGTACACGGGTGTGTGGGGAATGGTCCTGGTCCAGCAGAAACCAGAGCAGGCACAGCGGCCACTTCACAGCTTCAGCCTCTCTGGGTGACAGGATGCCAGGAGGGGTCAGGTTGGAAAGGGTCATTGGGAGTCATCTGGTGCCACTCCCTGCTCCAGCAGGGCCATCCCAGAGCACAGGGCACAGCAGTGTGTACCCACAGCTCTGCAATATCCCCAGGGAGGAGACCCCACAGCCTCTCTGGGCTCTGCTCAGGGCTGGGCACTGCCCAGGGCACAGGTTCTGCCTCCTGTACAGGGGAATTGCTGGGATCAATCCCTGCCCGTGGCTCTGGTGCCATTGCTGGGCCCCGGAGCAGAGCCTGGGCCCTGCCCTGAGCCCTCCCTGCAGCCAGGGCCAGCCAGGGCTGAGGGCCCCTCTCAGCTGGGGCTCCTCTCGAGGCTGAGCAGCCCCAGCTCCCTCAGCCTTTCCTGGTCACGGAGGTGCTCCAGGCCCTTC
This sequence comes from Monarcha castaneiventris obscurior, assembly GCA_026261815.1. Lineage (NCBI taxonomy): Eukaryota > Metazoa > Chordata > Aves > Passeriformes > Monarchidae > Monarcha > Monarcha castaneiventris. The sequence goes on from JAMPIT010000363.1 coordinate 19,753, forward strand.
CTCAGCTGTGCAGCCTTTAGGCACTGAAGGGGCTCTGAGGTCTCCCCAGAGCCTTTTTTTCTCCAGGTGAACACCCCCATCTCTCCCAGCCTGGCTACACAGAGAGGAATAAACAGACATTTCTAGAATTTTTACACACTGCACAGACCTTGGGCCTGCCATGCCAGTCCTGCAACGCCCCAGGACAAGGGAAATTTTCCTTTCCAACTCCTCTAGGAATCAACATGTTTGCAGGCAGTCCAGGGGCAAACATGACCTTGGTGACCTGAGGGATGGAGATCAATCTGGTAACAGGTGGAAGATACAGGGTGGCAGAGAGAAGAGGAGCTGCTGGCCATAGCAGGGTGGTGAGCAGGGTGGGCACAGGGTGCCCAGAGAAGCTGTGGCTGCCCCTGGATCCCTGGCAATGCCCAAGGCCAGGTTGGATGGGGCTTGGAGCAGCCTGGGACAGTGGAAGGTGTCCCTGCCCATGGCAGGGGTGGCACCGGATGGGCTTTAAGGTCCCTTCCCACCCAAACCATTACTTGATTCTGTGATTTTGTGACACTCTGGTCCTGATCCCCCTTTCCCTGATCCCTGTTTCCCTCCCTCCTCCCTGCCTGGCTGTTCACAAAGCTGGGAGAGGCCTCTTTATGCATAGAGCAGAAGGGTACCACGTCTTTGCCAATGCCCCATTCAGGCTGCAGGAACTGAGCACTGGGTACTGCAGGAACTGGGCCCTGGGTACTTGGTCACCTGCAAGGTGATATTCTATAAAACCACATCAAATTGCTGCTGAAAACCCAGGCTTTAAGTTAAGGCATTTTTTCACAAATAGATCCCTCAGATGTCAGCTGGCGGGATCGGGCTCTGCTCCCAGGGAACAGGGACAGAAGGAGAGGGAACGGCCTCAGGCTGGGTCAGGGGAGGGGCAGGTTGGACATCAACAGGAATTTCTCCATGGAAGGGTGGTCAGGCACTGGCAGGGGCTGCCCAGGGAGGTTTGGAGTCCCCATCCCTGGAGGTGTCTAAGGAAGGCCTGGACATGGCGCTCATGGCTTCAGGCCCATGGGCTGCTCTTCCCTCCTGTTTCCCCAGGCCAGACACATCCTACTGACTGCAGCCCTGACCCTCCTGCCCCCAGCGCTGCTCGTGGCAAATGCTTGTGGCAAGTGCTCGGAGGGCAAACCTGTTCCCTCCAAGCCCAAAGATCTGCACTGGCTCGGTGATCCCAAATACGCGGCAGAGCAGCAATTGGCTGGAGGAGCTTGCAGCAGGCAGGGTTGGCTTTGTGATGAATGCCCAGGGAAGGCTGAGCATGTTAAGCAGGGCTCTGGATGGCCACTCTTACATGTGTCCTTCATTAGCAGGAACTTGTAACAGGCAGCTGCTTTTGCCTGGTGTGAATTAAGGAAAAAAGATGTGACATTTAAAGCTTCTCACAGCACCATCATGTGCTACCTGAATTCTTTCAGCAAGGACTGATAAAAATAATGAGCAGGTGACTCTCCTTGCAATTTCTTGACATTTATTTTCAATGTCCTTAACTGCTTCATTCCCCAGAGTGCTGACAGCAGCTCCAGGCAGGTGTATTTGCAAAGATTTTCTTTCCAGGGCCAGACATCCCATGGAAACCCTCCAGGAACTGGTCTGAACGGGCCAAACACTCCTGGTTTGTGTCACTGCAAACCTACAGAGCCACTGGGACATAACTCATGTCGCGAAGCCAGAGCTCAGCTGAGGAAAGTTCAGCCCCAAATTCTGGACTGTGCCTGGATTTCCTCAAACTCCACCTTACAAAATAGGGTCTGGAGCCCCAAGAGTGGCTGAAGGAGCTGGGAAAGGGGCTCAGCCTGGAGAAAAGGAGGCTCAGGCGGGACCTTGTGGCTCTGCACAAGTCCCTGACAGGAGGGGGCAGCCGGGGGGGGGTCGGGCTCTGCTCCCAGGGAACAGGGACAGGAGGAGAGGGAATGGCCTCAGGCTGGGCCAGGGGAGGGGCAGGGTGGACATCAGCAGAAATTTCTCCATGGAAAGGGTGGTCAGGCCTTGGAAGGGGCTGCCCAGGGGGGTTTGGAGTCCCCATCTCTGGAGGTGTCCAAGGAAGGGCTGGATGTGGCACTCAGAGCTCTGGGCTGGGGACAAGGTGGGGACTGGGCTCAGCTTGGAGGGCTTTTCCAGCCTCAGCAATTCTGAGATTTTGTGAAAATATCTGTGAACACCCAACACACTGAGCCCATCCAGGAGGGAAAGGCCAATGCCAGAGACTTCTGGGGATTTATTTGTGAAAAAATGCCTTGGCTTTAAAGCCTGGGTTTTCAGCAGCAATTGGATGTGTGTTTGTAAAATGTCGCCTTGTAGGTGACCAAGCCAGGAAACCCTCAGCTCCATCCTTCTCTTTCTAGGTCCACACCAAACACCCAACTCAGCCTGACGACTGCGCAGCCTCCAGACCCCATCTGTGCTCTTGTGCTATGGCAGTGTCGGACACGACTCCCCAGCCACTGCCAGTGTCCCACGGCTCTGCCTCCAGTGTCCCAGGGACCTTCCTCTTGTCCTTAAGGGGGTCAGGTATCACCCAGTTTGTTCCACTGACCTCAGCCTGGGTCATCCTCTCTGATGCCTTAGGTTTTAACTTTTCTATTTTCCAGACCCTGCACTGCCGGGTGTGTAACTCTGAAGTTTTTTGTGCCCTGTCAGCTGCTGTTCTCTCGTGCTGGTCGGACATTAACAAACCTTGCTAGGTTTGCTCTCCAAGGACACCTCGATTGTCCCAGGCCCCAAAATGTGTAAACTAAGGTCTCTGAAGAGGGGGGCAAACCTGGGGTAATTACATCATTAACTGGGGTTGTAATTGGAGAATTAACCCTGATATGCAAATGGACCAAACTTACAAAAGTGTGAAGAACCCATGACCCGGGCTCCGTGTTGCGTGCAGCCTTTGGCCTGCCCAGGGGGTACCTTGAAGGCCCTTCAAATCAATACCTCCTTTTACTCCCTTATCCTTGTCTAGTCTCTGTTTTTAGGTGGCCACCTCAGGCATCATCTCCGGACATCCCATGGCTCTTCTCAGCAGGGTTCATTCCACCTCTGCCCCCACAGCCTGGATTGCACATCGGGCCATGTCACCACAGTCACTGACAGCTGTCCCCTAGGCTGGGTCAGCTCCTCCCGAGGGGCAGCTCCGATCTCTGCTCCCTGGGCCAGGGACAGCAGCCAGGGAATGGCTGGAGCTGGGCCAGGGCAGGCTCAGGCTGGACATCAGGGAAAGGTTCTTCCCCCAGAGGGTGCTGGGCACTGCCCAGGCTCCCCAGGGAATGGGCATGGCCCCGAGGCTGCCAGAGCTCCAGGAGCATTTGGACAGCGCTGCCAGGGATGCCCAGGGTGGGATTGTTGGGGTGTCTGGGTAGGGCCAGGAGCTGGGCTGGGTGATCCCTTTGGGTCCCTCCCAATTTAGGACATTCTCTTGTTCTCCTTACAGAACTGTTTTTTGTCAAGTCTGGCATTATCTGGAATATTTCCCTGTATTGAGGAGAGCAGGATTAACAGGATCACTTTTAGAACCTACTTTTAGGTGCTTGCACAGAGAAACAAGATGTACAGATTTTGATGGATAAATCCAGTTTTTCTTTCCTACTTACCCAGAATACCAAGGTTTTTCTGTTCCTCCTGTGAAAGCCCAGGCAACCTGAGAGTTCAAAAATTATCTTTTAAAAACGTCCTCAAAAATGAGGAGGCTGACTTAAAAATAACTAGATTTTTTCAGAGATTTTTCCGAATCGCCTTGAGTTTTACAGATTTTTTTCCTTCTGCCCTCTTTCCCTCCTTCCTCCCCTGCTCCTGAGCCCTGCTGCCTTCACAAAAGATAAAGCCACTTCCCAGTAGCCACAAATATCCACAAATTTAACTCCAAGCTGTTTGAACTATTTGTAGGACTCCTGTTGACTCTGCTGATGGCAGCAGCCAGGGGCCCTGAGCAGGAAACGAGCAGTCTGTGAGCACCACGCACCAGCTGGGGAGCAGCTTCTGCGGGAGCCTGGGGAGGTCCTGAGTCCATCTGGGATGCCAAGGCCAGACCGTAGAAGCTTTTTGCATGGAGCCCATCCTGGTTGCTGCTCAGCTCCCCCCTGGCCAGGCAACTCCTTGCTCCTTCTTTCATCCCAGCAGCCCCCCAGGGACAGAGACGGGGACTGGGCTTGTGTTTGCAAATTTGGTTTGATTAATATTGAGTTAATTAGCTCGAAACACAAAAATCTGGGGTTTTTTCTGTCACTTTATGGATTTTCAGTGAGTTCCCAGTGGCACAGTTTGCCCACAGCTCTGTGAACTCCTGGGAGGCACCTGGGGTGGTGCACTCAGTGCTTTCCTCCCCTGATTGCCCAGTGATCACCCCATGACAGCCCCAGCTCAACCCAGTGCTAGGGAAAACCCTCCCAGTGCTTGCAGCACCAGGATTGGGGTTTGAGGTCACCCAGGAGAGCAGCATGGCCCAGCAAAAAACATGTCCCCAGCTCCACTCCAGACTGACCAGTGCTCCCAGCCCAGCCAGGTGCTCCCTGGGTTTCTGAGCTGCTCAGGCCCGTCCTGTCCATGTCTGACAAGCAATGCTTGCCTGGCTTTGACCTTTCCTGCAGCTCCCTGCTCCTGTCCATGGGGCTTGAAGCCAGGGCCTCTGTGTCCCTTGCCCTCTGCCTTTAGGCCATTGGATGGTCAGGTCTCCAGGGTTTCAATCCTTGCTCTACACACCAACCTCCCCTGAAAGTTTTAGGTGAGCTGCAGATGACATCCCTTGACTCCAGTGCCTGGAACTGCCCCAAACCCAGCCCTGTTCCTGCTGTGTGCTCTGGGTCACCTCCCATGGGCTGTTTATTCCCAGAGCCAGCTGATCCCTCCTTTCCTCCCGCTCAGGATGTCACAGATGGTCAGATTTAGGGTGCAGGATGGATTGGCAGGGCAGGGCTGGGGCCTGGCAAAGTGGGGGAGCCCAGCAGGGAAGTGCAGGATGCTTTCCCAGCTGGGAATCCAGGCTCACAAGGCATCCCCAAGGGGCAGAATGGAAAATCCAGATACCTGAACCACTGCTGGTGGAAGTAACAGCAGCAGGTGTTGTTATAACGTATTTCTAAGTAGCGGTATGGTAGAAGCCTTCAGTCAGTGAGGGGAGCAGAAACCCTCCCCTGCTAGGAGCTGTGGGAAAACCTCTGATGGGAGAAGGTTTATGAGGCACTGGCACAGAGAAGCTGTGGCTGCCCCTGGATCCCTGGCAGTGTCCAAGGCCAGGTTGGATGGGGCTTGGAGCAGCCTGGGACAGTGGAAGGTGTCCCTGCCCATGGCAGGGGTGGGCACTGATGGGCTTTAAGGCCCCTTCCAACCCAAACTTTTCTGTGATTCTGTAAAGTCAAAAATCCCACAAAGCCAGAGAGCCCAGAGCAGTTTCTCAGCTCCCTGCATTCCACTGGAGGGACCATGGGAGCTGCTCTGCCATGGAAAGATCATCAGCTGTTGCAGATAAATTAAGTCCTTTAATCCCTTAAATGTCTCCGGGCTTTATCTCGAGATGGCATCTTGTAAATTTGTGCTGTTTGTATCCTCACTAAGCTGCTCTTGGGCAGTGCCAGGGATGGGTGATGCTGCAGGTGAGAGGCAGATGCCCAGTGTGGAAATGGCCAGCTCCTGTGACCCAAGAGGGCGTGGCTGTGGCACTGGACAACCCCCGAGCCAGCCTGTGAACAGCACAGAGCCCTGGACCACATTTTGCTTCCTTGCTGTGATGTGAGACTGTGGGTAAGTGTCGAGAGTCTGCAGCCCCAGATTAGATTAGGATTATTTGTAAAGGCTTTTTTCTTTACATATGTTTGCCCTTGTGCTGCACAGCTGTGGGCAAAGCCTCTCTGAGCTGCTAATCCCCTGCACAGCTGTGCAGGCTGATGTGCTGCTCCTGCCAGCCTGGGCAGCCCTGGAAGTTCAGAGCATCCTTCTTCCTGCATTTAAACTCCAGCAGAGCCTCCTGCTGAGACTCCATTGTTTCCATGCCCTTGGTCCCCTCTCATGGGCTTGGACTCCAGGTGTGCCCCAGGTGTGCCCCAGGTGTGCTGAGGCTCTTCTCCCAGAGGGTGCTGGGCACTGCCCAGGCTCCCCAGGGAATGGGCACAGCCCCGACGCTGCCAGGGCTCCAGGAGCATTTGGACAGCGCTGCCAGGGATGCCCAGGGTGGGATTGTTGGGGTGTCTGGGCAGGGCCAGGAGCTGGGCTGGGTGATCCCTGTGGGTCATGTGATTCTTTAAATTCCTTTTGGATTCAGGTTACAGAATCACACAATCACAGAATGTCCTGCATGGAGGGACCCACAGGGATTATCCAGTCCCACCCCTTGCCCTGCCCAGACACCCCAACAATCCCACCCTGGGCATCCCTGGCAGAGCTGTCCAAACGCTCCTGGAGCTCTGGCAGCCTCGGGGCCGTGCCCATTCCCTGGTCACCATGACAGGAGAGCTCCTGGGCTGGTTTGCAGATGCTTACCTGGAGGTCTGTAAGCTCCTGCCTCTTGCCCTGCTCTCTGGCAGTCTCCTCTCCTGAGTTTGCCTCGATTCCTCAGTGAAGCTTTGTCAGTTCATCAATGGCTGCTTCAAATGAACCATTTGCTGAATGCTGGGGATTGGACTCAGCTGTGGGGCAGTGCTAAGTTAGGCTCTGGTTTAAACTTCAGGTAGAAGAAGAGCGAATATGACACACAAAACATCAGTGAGGCTCCTTCCCTAAATCCATGGAATCATTAATGTGGAAAAGGCCTCCAAGATCATCAAGTCCAACCTTCAACCTAATCCCACCATAGTCACTAACCCATGTCCCCAAAGGCCAATTCTGTTCATTCTTTGACCATTTCCAGGGATGGGGACTCCACCACTGCCCTGGCTTTCCTTGGCCAAGTTCCTACACTCATTTCTCTCTCCAGACCCAGCTGAGAACTCTCCAGAGGAACCACAAGCTCTTGTTAAAACACACAGGTGACTCTGGCATTTCCTGGCCCATCTGAGGTGAGCCTGGAGTCCCCCCACAGCCTTACAGGAAAGGTTTTTTACATCCCAAGGATTCCGAGAATGGTCTGTCCGTGGGGATTGGAAGGGCAGGGAAGACACAGGTGACGGTGTCTTGCTGGGAAGGGGATGTCTCCTGGAGCCTTGGGGTGCCCCCAGCTCCTGTGTCCTGCCCAGGGGCCCTTTGCCAGGTGGGATTTGGGCAGAACAGTGCAGGGATGAGACACTTGCAGTGACAAACCCTCCCTAGCCCCTCTGCCCCATCCTGCCTGTCCTCTGCATGGGAAATGCACCTTTAAATAGCTGAGAAGCCCCCTTGACTCTGTGCCTAAAACCACAGTGAAAGAGGCTCCATCTTTCCATCTCTGACAAATCAATACTGTCTGGGCACTGGAGATCCCGGCTAAATGAAGTGCTAATTACTAATTTAATAGTCAGAATAAAACTCTCTCAGGTTGTAAAGAGAAAGGCCGCTCCCCCTTGAAGGTGAATACAGCAGTGAGCAGAAAGACTCAGGCTAAAATAGAAACCAAAAGTTAGAGCATCTTAACAGAGCCTTTGCAAAAGGCTGAAGGCACCTCTCAGTTGTTTCTGTGCTTTGGTTCTTCTGTTTGTGATTTCTTAGATCCAGCAGCTTCCTGTCGAAGCCAAAATTTATTGCAAGGAGAATGTTGATAACAGAAGTTCAGGTGCAGCAGTCAAAATCTGTCTCCTCTTCTTGGAAAGCCCATGCAAAAGAAACCTCTCCACCAACAAAAATGCGTAGAAATAAAGCTAAGAAATGCAGCGTTTGGAAAATGAAAGCTAAAAGCTGTGGTTGCTCTGCATCTTAATCTGACTGCCCCGGCTAAGGTTTCCTTTTCCATTAGTGCATTATTTAGCAGCTAAAATGTAAGAGAGGATGGCAGCTGACAGGGAGAGCCTGTTCTGGAGTGGGTACAGGGCTGTGCTTCCCCCTGCACCCACAGAGCTCACTCCAGGTTTAATGGATCACCAGGGATGAGGGCTCACCTGGGGGTATGGATGCTGTGGTTGAACACGGGAATGGGGTGGGAAGGGAGAGCCCCGACCTACAGGGGTGTTTGGGCTGTGGGAGGTTTTAGCTGTGGGTGGTACAGCCCCTCCAGTGGGATACCAGCAGGGCCTGCCTGTCCCTCCTGGGGCTGGGACTCCTCCCATAGAAGAATAACAGGATCATGGATTATCCTGAGCTGGAGGGACCCACAGGGATCATCCAGTCCCAGCTCCTGGCCCTGCCCAGACACCCCAACAATCCCACCCTGGGCATCCCTGGCAGTGCTGTCCAAATGCTCCTGGAGCTCTGGCAGCCTCGGGGCCGTGCCCATTCCTTGGGGAGCCTGGGCAGTGCCCAGCACCCTCTGGGGGAAGAACCTTTCCCTGATCTCCAGCCTGAGCCTGCCCTGGCCCAGCTCCAGCCGTTCCCTGGCTGCTGTCCCTGGCCCAGAGAGCAGAGATAGGAGCTGCCCCTCCTTTCCCTCAAGAAATTCCTCCTGTGGGCACCTGAGTTCCTTCCCTCCGTGCTGTGCTGCCCCTGGGAGCTGAGGAGTTCTGGAGAACGATTCCAGAACAAGATTCCTGCCAAGCAGGAGGACAGGGGACACTGCTCTGACAGGTCCCATCCATGCTGGCCTGGCAGCACCACAGCACCCGCTGGCCCTCACCATGACCCTGCAGCCACAGCTGGGGAGGAGGATTGGAGCTCCTGCCCTTGTTTTTTGGTGCCTGGCACATTCCCAGCCATTCCCAGAGCAATGGCATCCCTGCCTTGGCTCTGTGTGCTGGGAAACTGAGTCCCCGGTGCCAGCACAGGTCTGCACACCGGCTCTGCTCACTGGGCTCAGCAGCAGGGCAGGTGAAAGCTCCAAGAGCTCTTCCTGTGTCTATTTCTCCCCCAAAACCTCTTCTTCTCTGCTTTTTGGGCTCCAGGGCTGCCTGGGCTCTGCCAGCCCCACCAGGCAGAAGGCACAGCCATGGCGCAGTAGTGGGTATTGACGTGCCCCGATATTCACGGCCCCATAAAGCTGTTTTATGGTGATATAATAACCCTAAATATGGCACTATTGGCAACAGAGAGTTCGCAGTGCTGAGTGCTCTATCCTCGGTGAAATAAATGCCTCCCAGCCATCAATAGAGGAGCTGGATGGAGTCAAGTAAACAGCAGCTTTTCAATCCTTCTCCCCGCTGCAGCTTCACAAGGTATCAATATATCTATTGGAGTCCTTTGTGAGCAAGACATAAATCTGGGCGTTTGTTTGCCGGGAACAAATGCTTTATTATTACCAAATTGTAAAGCAGGGGCGAAGCACTCAGCTAACAAGTGCCCGATCTGCAATGCTAATGGCAGCTGGCTCCCAGTCGCACTCACGCCCCTCCTGTAAACACCTCCGTGGGAGTGAGCAGCATCTCCCGGTGACTGATAGCCCATCCTTCCCCTCCCTCTCCTGCTGCCGCTTCAGCTGCCTAAAATAAGCTCTGCAATCGCTCCAGGCCTGGCAGACGAGCACGGGGAAGAACTGGGCAACGCTCTCCACTCTGAGTGGCAGCGGAGCATTTTGACATCTTGCCAGAATTCCTGAAAAGGGAAGGGGGAAAATCCATTTTCTTTCCTTTTTTTCAAGCTGTTGTTATCAGGAGTGAGTGGGGAGCTGTGTTTGCCAGGAGCTGTGAGGCAGGCAGGCTGCTCACCACCCGTGTGGGGCAGAGAACACACCGGGAGATGTTCCGGACATGCTGCAGGGATCTCCAAAGTCCTGAGTGATCAGAGCCCAGTTCAGGACCTGCTGCAGTCGGGACACCTGGACAGGACTGCCAGGGAAACCCCGGGGGGACAGGGGACACCACGAGCTGTCAGCAGCTTTGGGAACTTCCCCGACCCCACTCCTCCTTCACAGGTGCTCAGCTCAGCCTTGGCTCAACAGGAAAACCCCCTCGGTCTGTCCCAGATCCCTGGGAAGGGGAACAGCCCCAGGGCGCTCCCACACTGGAGGTTAAGGGAAGTTCCCTCCTGGTTTTGTATTGTCCGGTGCATCACCATCCTGGTCTGGGGGCCAACACAGCTGTGCGCATCAGATATTCCATCCAATTGAAAGGGGAAAAAGTGATTCCACCATGAGCTGAGCGGCTGGTGGGATGCTCAGCCTGACTTAAAGTCTTTCCTGAGCATCTGGAGCCCATCTTCCCTCTCCAGTGACACACACTGCTGCCATCCCAGGGATGCTGCACCAGCGTGGTTTGCAGAGCTTGGATATTCCCAGCAGCTCCTCGGGAGCACTGCAGAAGGCACCCACCACCCACTCCTCCCAGGGAACAGCAAACACGGCCAGATATTTGCAAGCTCCATTCGGAACACTTTGAAACAGCTTCTCAAGTCAGCTTTGGTAAAGCTCTCAGTGATCTTCCCCAGTCTGAAAATGTTTTATATATTTCAGAGCACTTTGTCACATGCACACAGGAAGGTGCCCTTCAGAGACGGCTTCTCTGCTGCTTTAGGGTGACATCAAGTTGTCCATGTGGTTCACAGACCCTCTGGAGCTGGAGGAGGAGCAGCCCCAGACACCAAAAGTCCTTCCACACTCAGGCAGTGGTGCAAGAGCTTCCCAGGCTGCAGATTTCCAGGGCACAGCCCCTCTCCACAGGGCTCTGTTGGAGCAGAGCTGAGCATGGTCCATGCACAGCTGTGGGAGATGGAGGCATTCTCAGGGGCCTCCTCCTGCTGCTCTGGTGGGAACTCAGACAGTCACAGGTGGGACCAACCAGGCACACACACCTGGGTACCTGCTCAGTCCCATCTTCCTGCCCTCTGCCCGGTCTGAGGTGACTAATTGCATGTGAGGAGCTGCAGCAGGGTGGGACTGAGCCTCGGCCAGGCTCCTTCATGGTGTAATGGTTCTCCTTGGCTCCCTGTCCTTGGGACTGCAGCCCAGGGGAAACGGGAGTGTCAGGAAAGGAAGAGCAGGACTATGAAAGGTGGGACAGGCATGGAGGGGGAGCCAGAGGCCCTTAGCCAAAGGGCCAGCTGGGCTCTGAGGTGGGAGAAACCCCAGGAGGAGGGATAAGTAATCTCTGCTGTCCTTGCCATGCCAGCATCCATCTGCAGAGGCTGCCAGGGGTTGTCTCCTCCATGCCCTGTTCCCGCACTGCTCCCTGAGCATCACTCCTGATGCAGAGATGAAGCTGGGATGTGGCCTCAGGGAAAAGGCCCCTTCAGCCCTGCCCATCCTCCCTGGCATTCCCAGGCAGCAGCACATCTTCCACACTGCCTCCACCTCCAGCCCACCTGCAAACAATCCCAGCGCTGCAGTGCTCAGCAAAAATGTCAGGCTGGACATCAGCAGGAATTCCCTCATGGGAAGGGTGGGCAGGCTGTGGAAGGGGCTGCCCAGGGAAGTTTGGAGTCCCCATCCCTGGAAGTGTCCAAGGAAGGCCTGGATGAGACACTCAGTGCTCTGGGCTGGTGACAGAGTGGCGATCAATGACCTTGGAGGGCTTTTCCAACCTCAGGGATTCTGGGATTCTGTGAATAAAGCCAAGGTTCTCCCTTCCAGCAGACTCTGGGCAAAGCCCCCAGCCCTGCAGGAATCTCTCGTGGAAAAAAGAAGCCAAAATTGCTGTTCCTGCAGCACGGAAATGCTCAGGGCTGTCTTGCCTGGCACCTGCAGCAGTCTCAGCCTTGTGCTGGCTTTGCCTGATGTTCCCGGGATCTCATGGACCAACACACAGAGCCCACGGCAGCAGCCCTGTGCCAAGCCCTGACCGTGCTGCCCTTGGAGAGGGCAGAGGTTACAGTGGAGCACAAAGTGATGCCCTTCCCTCATCCCTCCATCCCCGAGCTCTGGATCGGTCCAGTGCAGTTCCTGCCTCCCTCATCCCTCCATCCCGAGTTCCCGGCCGGGCCGGTGCAGTTCCTGCCTCCCTCCATCCCGAGTTCCCGGCCGGGCCGGTGCAGTTCCTGCCTCCCTCATCCCTCCATCCCGAGTTCCCGGCCGGGCCGGTGCAGTTCCTGCCTCCCTCATCCCTCCATCCCGAGTTCCCGGCCGGGCCGGTGCAGTTCCTGCCTCCCTCATCCCTCCATCCCGAGTTCCCGGCCGGGCCGGTGCAGTTCCTGCCGTGGCCGCACAGATGGCGTTGGGCTGCGCGGCCGCGGAGCCGCGCGTTGGGCACGGCGTTGTGAGCGCGGCTCTGCAAGGCCGGCCGGGTCCGTGGACACGGAGATAAATACCCAAAACGCCGTGTTTGGACAGCGCTCAGCGCTCTGACCTGAGTGATTTCTCTCCGTTTCACGCGCAGCGCTGTCGCGCTTAAAATCCCCCGGAGCGCTGCCAGCCAGCACCATTTCCTGCTGTAAAATCCCTGTCTCCCCTAAAATCCCGGGTGAGGGGGCTGTGCCTGGGGCCTCTGGACCCTACTTGAGGTAAGTGGAGTGGTGCAGCTCGGCTTTGTGAGGTCCTTGCCCCGGTGCCCTCCCGCGGCCCCGGGGCAGCAGGGCCGGCTCCCAGCACCCTGCCGGGCTCCTCTGTCCCTGCCAGCTCCCCCGAGGGCTGCCCCGCTGCTTCCTTGAAACTTGTCCTGTACTTTACTCTGAATGCAGCAGGGAATCAGAATTCCGCCCACTGTTCCCTTCTATTCTTGGCCCTCCGCTTCCCTCACCTCCCAACCAAAATCTGTTCTCCTTCTGAAAATGGCTTTGATTTTCTGACGGCGAGAAAGCAGCTCTCCCACGAGGGTTGTGGGGCCGTGGGCTGGCATCCCCTGGCTCCAAGCAGCCCGGCCAGGGGCTGCCCTTGCCCTCCTTGACCCCTCTCTCTAGCCACGCTCGGGTGCCCGGGGGCTGCTCTGCCTGGTGGCAGCAGTTCTGCTGGTCCTCCGATCCCTGTTTGTTGCATTTGTCGCCTGCTTTGTGCCAGCACTGCTAAATTTACGGGATTGTTGCTGGGAATTAGTGGTGTGTCCGTGTTTTCCTCCCTCACTGCCTGCGATTGCCGGGCGAGGCGGAACGCGCTGTTTGTCCCCTTTCCAAGTGTCTCTGTCGAACCAACAAGAACAGATTATTCATCTGCTGCAGGAGGCTAATTGCAAACAGCCAGAAAAGGAGAAGATTATTTCGTTGTGAAGGAATGGGCAGCGCTAGCTCAGCACCAATTGGCAGCACAGTTCAAAGCCGAGCTCACACCTGAGCACAGCCCTGGTGCCAGCACCCTCTGAGGGCTTCAGGGGTCCACAAACAGGGACATGTTGCTCAGCAAGGCAGCACCGCAGCTCCATCAGTCCCAGTCCAAGCAGCACCTGCAGTGCCAGAAACCCCTCCAGCTCACACTCAGGCACATCTGCAACACCTGCACCAGCTCCCTGAGCTCCTGAGACTGCACTGGGGGCAATCCTGAGGTGCTCTTCAGCGTTTTGAGGTCTCTGGAACAAAAAAAAACCCAAAGCAGCATCCTTGTGCTGCCCATTTTACATCCTTAGCCAAGAGGTGGCACAAACAGCAGCCCCCAGGGCAAGCAGGAGCCTCATGGAAGTTCCTCCAGTTCAGGAATGTGGAAGGATTTGCTGGAGATGTGGTTTGTGTGTCATTCCCACAGCATCCTCCAGCACTCCTGGTGGCATCTCAGCTCCACACATGTATGACATTCACCCTGGAGGAGCAGCATGGCCTGAGCATCCTGAGTGCTGTCCCCTCCTCAAGGACTGGCCAGCACAGCCTCAGGAGCACTGGTCCTGCAGGAGATGGGAACAAGGACGTTGGATTCCTAGCTCTTGGTGCTGCTGCCAGGGCTCTGAACCAAGCAGCTGCTCTGCAGAGAGTCAAGTTTTCAATGAGAGGAGCTGATTTCCACGGGCCGCTGAGCCTTCCCACAGAGCTGCATTCTGTTTTCCTGCAGCCTTCTGTCTTTTCCTGAAAACCGCTTGCTTTAGGAAGCTACGTGGGCACTTCGCTTTTCCTGGGGACACTGCAGGAACAGTTCTCAGCTGTCCCTCCAGTGTCAGCACTGCTCTGTGGAAGGGTGGATGATGGAGGGGCCGCCAGACCAGGGGGTTCAGGAGGTGGCCCAATCCCAGGAGGTCGTCTAGGCTCAGGCCACTGCCAAAACCACACCTCCCTCTCACTGTACTCAGTGTTTTTTTTGCCAAAATACTCAATTCCATGACTTTCATTGGCCACTTCCCTGTGGAATTGGGCACCCAAATGTTCCCCTGCCCTTTGCCAGCAGAGCATGGCCTTGGCAGGGATGTTTCTAAAGCCTTAATTAGGAGCTGGTTAAACAACGCTGGCAGCATTTCCTTGGCGTTATTTCTTAAAGCTGAAATACTTCTTGTAAAGCCCTGGGAGTTCCAGCACATCCCCTGGAAAACCTCTGTGGTCCAGAGCAGCAATAATGCCCCGGTAATTCTGTGGCCAGTGAGCAGGGTTAGCTGGGCTCTAACACCAGCAGCTCCAAAAGGCCAAACCCTGGTGTTTGCTGGGATCCTGGGAGTTTGGGACAATAATTGCCAAACTGGATCAAAGACAAATTTGATTTGTCTTTGATTTGAGCTCACAGTTTGAGTATTCCTGCATTCCCCCTGAATACAGAGCAAGTTTCAGGGCACAAAAAAAGGTTTGAAAAAGTCCAGCTTGCCACAGGTTCTCTCCAGGTGATGTCTGGGGTCAGGTTTAGTCTAAAACCTCCTTGGAGTGTGAGCAATACTTTGGCTCTCCAATCTTCTGCCCAGTTTAGCACAATCAGGACTGGAGAATTCTGCTCTGAACTTTGCCCTTCCCTGCAGTCCTCACTTTACAATTTCAGGAAAACACATACTAGAATTTTGTTTACTTGTTTAACTAAAGAAGACAATATTGCCTCAGACCTCTCTGTGAAGCACCTGGGTGTGCTCCAGTCCACTCTGCTGCTTTCCATGGTGATGTTGAAGACTTGGGACTGCACTAAAAGGCCTAAAAACTACAGAGCCAGACAGTGGCACCAGGAGATCCATTGGGCAGAAGGACAGAGCTGCTTAAATCTGGCCTGTCCCAGCTGAAGATCCTGCCTAGGAGGACCCAGGAGCAGCTCAAGCCAATCTTTGCAGACAGCAGAACAAGTAATCACTGCTCTACCCCGGTTTCCCATCTTGCACCTTCCTCCAGCTCCGTATGTTTCTCTTTTCCATGTGTAGTTTTTCTGCTCTTTAGCCACTTTCTCCAGCACCAAGCCACGCCAAGTGCCATGCCAGTCCCAGGCTCATCAGGAAGCTGTGCAGGGGGTGGGACACCGAGTCCCTAGCATCCCTCAGGCACAGCCTGATCACGGCTCCCCTTGCCTGGGGCCAGGGGAGGTTGTCCTGTTTTGCCCCTCAGGCTGCTCTTGGGGATCTTCTTCCTCAGGGCCGACTTCTCCTCCTCGGGCTGTTTGGAAGGTTTCCAAAGGGTGGCTGGGCACAGTTCCTGGTGCATCACACAGCACCTGGCACCCCCAGTGCCCTTGCCCAGGACTGCCACATCATGCTGGGCACATCTGTGTGTCCCACATGCTCTGGTCCAGCTTGAAGCTGTGATTTGCCTCCAGCCTGCCCAGCTCCCCTACCCCTGTGCGCTCTCCTTCCCCCATTCCCCATCCCACCTCTGCTTTGGTTCCTGCTCCAGGGTGGCTCCTTTTCCTCTCTGTTGATGGCAGCAGTGAAAGGGGAGGAGTCCAATTTTTGGCCTGGAATAGATTTACCTTCGCTGCCTTTGGACCACCCATGGAGCTGGTCCGTGTTTGGTGGCAAATCCCCATCAGCCAGGGGAGCAGAGCTGGCCAGGTGTTGATAGGATGCCCTGGTCTGTCTCACATCCCTGTGCCTGCCCCAGCACAGCTCTGCTCGAGGTGCAGGAGCATCCCTGGAAATCTCTGCAGGCCCTGGAGATTTTCAAGTTAAGACATGAGCTAGAGGAGTAATCCAAAATGAATAATTTATTTTGGTGAATTTTTCTTCCCTCTGTTTACAGATTGTCTCGGAGCAGATTGCAGCTTTCGCACCTCAATTCATTATTGGAAACTATTTGCAGATAGTTCTCGGTCTGCAACTCATTTGCTAACTCTGCTGGGAGCACTGCAGATTTGAAATCAGAGCTGTTGTGACTGGTCAGGTGGTGCTGCCATGGTCCCGTTCCTCCATGAGATCTCGGTGATGCTCGGAGTGGGGCTGCAAGGGCAGCTGCTCCCAGTCACAAATTCCGTGTTCATTCTCTGCCAGTGCTTCCAGCAACCTTCCTGCACAGCCCTACAGCTGCCCCTGCCAGGACAGCCAGGGGCCTTGGGAGAGGAGGAGTCAGCCTTAAAAATACCCAAGGAAATGGAAAACAAACAAACAAACAAACAAACAGAGGAGGAGAAGCCACGTCCCGGTAACTCAAGGCAGAGGAAGTCTGGGCAGCAATGCCCACCCCAGACTCCATCCCAGTGGAGACACTGTTGGATTGGAGGGAAACACAAAGCTGAGCCCTCAGAGAACACACAGATAACACACGGATTACAGCCCACCCCATCATGTGCTGCCCAGGAACAGCAGAGCCCCTGGAATGCAGAGCTCGGAGCAGTGACAGGACCTGAAAGGCGACCCCAGCTGGGGTGGCTGCGTTGCCCGTAATCAAAAGGGGGAACTCTTGCTACTGTGTTAAAATAGTAATATAAAATGTTGACCTTTATTTGGAAGCTTCCAGGTGTCCTGGTGGTCACGGGCACACCCAGTATTGGAATTCTACAATTTTTGTAAATTTAACGAATCAGAAAATCTAACAAACATTGTCCAGTTAGAAGAGTAGTGGGTTAGGTAATTTTTCCCCCAGGTACTGCCCCACTGGAGTTTGTCCAGGGGCAAACTTCTAGTTATGTCACTCAGTTATGTCACTCTAGTTATGTCACTTCCCACTTCTAGTTATGTCTTCTCAAATTCTGATTAGAAAATGGAATGTTCTTCTTGTAGGTCCTCTGCTTGAAAATAAGATGAAACAGTATTTCAGGAATGTGTTAGAAGGTTAGTTTATTACTCTAAAATCTAAGAGAAAGGGTAAAAAGGAAAATTACCAGGAGCTGTATAACCATGTATTAATTGTCTACAAAGCCACAAATACATGAAAAATACATAAAAAGCAAAAATCTTTAGGCATCAACTGGAATGGAGCAGCCATTCTTCAGCTGCTGCTCCCAGGGCTCTTCCCACTCCTTGGCACTGTGTACAACACACGTGCTGCTGGTTCAGGGACACCCCAGACTGTGTGGGATACGCCCACCAGCTCTGACTGAAGGGTGCTGGGAGGGCTTTTCATCCCAAAAACATGCTCGGTTTGGGTCCTGTGTCCGCTTGGAGGTTTGGCATTCAGGTGCGGATGGGAGCTGCTGGTGCAGAAATGGAGAGGCTGTGGCTGTGCTGGGCTCCCAGTGATGCCTTAGAGTTTTAGCTTTTGTATTTTTATGTATTTGTGATCCTGCAGTTCTTTAGTGTTTAAGTCTAAACTCCACACAGCCTGTTAGCTGCTGTTCTCCCATCTGGGCCAGACAAAACAATTCCTCTCCAGGCCTGGGAATCAAGGACACCTCACTGCCTTAGGCCCCAAGAAATGCAAACAAAAGTGAGTTGGGGGGAGCAAACTTGGGGTGAATGACTTCATTACCTGAATCTGTAATCAGAGGATTAACCCCTGATATGCAAATGGACCAAACTTATAAAAGGTCGAAAACCCGTGACCACCTGGTCCATTTTGGGTGTAGCCCCTGGGGGCTTTGACTGCCCTGAATGTACCTGAAGGCCCTTCAATAAATATCACCACTTTTATTCTCTTAATTCTGTCTGGCCTCTGTTTTAGGTAGTCCCAAAAGGCATTGCCATGGCCAAGGTCCCTGGAATGGCCTGTGGGACACACAGCACTCCCAGCCTCCTTCGCTCCACCGCAAACACCCACGGAATGCACAGCACTGCCCTGGCCCAGCTCCCTGGAGGAGAAGCTTTTACTGTTCGGTCCTTATTCAGATTTTGCTGCACTTCTCTCACTCCCCTTGGCTCCCCCTGCACGTGCAGAATCTCGGGGGTGGGTTGGCCCCAGCTGGATGTTGGGTGCCCACCAAAGCTGCTTTATCAGTGCCCTCTGCACCTGGAAAGGGGAGAGAAAATAAAGTGTGAGGTGAATGAGTTGAGATAAACAACAGGAGAAATCCCTCCCTGATCACCATCATTGACATAACAGACTGAACCTGGGGATATTGATCGAATTATTGCCAAAAAATCAGAGCAGGATAATGAGAATAAAATAAATCCTAAAAACAGCTTTCCCCCACCTCTCCCTCCTTCCTGGGCTCTGCTCTGGAGCCAGGCTGGGAGTGCTCACCTGGAGAAGAGAAGGCTCAGAGCCCCTTGCAGGGCCTAAAGGGGCTCCAGGAGAGCTGGAGAGGGACTTGGGACAAGGGATGGAGGGACAGGACACAGGCAATGGCTTCCCACTGCCAGAGGGCAGGGATGGATGGGATATTGGGAAGGAATTGTTCCCTGGGAGGGTGGGGAGGCCCTGGCACAGGGTGCCCAGAGAAGCTGGCAGTGTCCAAGGCCAGGCTGGACATTGGGGCTTGGAGCAACCTGGGACAGTGGAAGGTGTCCCTGCCCATGGCAGGGGTGGGATGAGATGGGCTTTAAGGTCCCTTCCATCCAAACCAGTCTGGGATTCTCTGATTGTTCCCAGCTGCTTCACAGCCAGTGCAGGGCGAGCTCAGGGAAGCTCGGTGCCAGCCCTCAGCCAGGTGAGTCTCCCTAGGGCTGGAAAGGGAGCAGCTTTCTGCAAGAGACACCTGAATAAATCTGCAGCCCTTCCTGCAGAGGCCTCTGAAGGATTCCTGGCACATCCCAATCTCAGCAGCACTGCCAGGACCAGGTGGGAACCTTTTGCAGTGGGGATTGATGTGTCAGGCTGGAGAGGCGCTGGGATGATTTACAGGAACAACTTGTCCATGCTGACCCCATTGCTCAGGCGGGAGAGGCCTGAAATGTGAGCGAAATCACGGAGCAGGAGCTGCGAGGGCCATAATTCACTCCCGGGAGAAGCAGCATCCGGGAGAACGGCACCGCTGGCGGTGCAGGGGTGGATGCACTGACAGAGGGGGAGCTTTTCTCTCTCTGCCCTGCCCAGCCAGGCTCTGGTGCAGTTTTTCATGGCAGGAGGAACAAAGCAGCCCATGGAACCACACAGACACTCAGTGCCTTTCCCTGAACTAACAAACTCTGGTAATGAGCAGAGCAGCTGGCAGAGATGGAGTGCCCTGCCTGCCAGGGCTGGAGCCAGGCACAGCTCACACCAGGGCCCAGGGTCAGCCAGCAGCTCCCTGCCATGTCCTGTGTCCCTGCAAAGGATCCAGGGGTGGCCAGCCATGCCTCCGTCCTCTGGTCACTGGGCTGGCCCTGTGCAGCTTCTGAGATGCTCTGGTACCCAGGGCACGCCTGACTGCAGGGCAGAAACCAGACCTGGCACATCACCTGTGTGAGCTGGGAGGGACCCACAGGGATCACCCAGCCCAGCTCCTGGCCCTGCACAGACACCCCAACAATCCCACCCTGGGCATCCCTGGCAGTGCTGTCCAAACGCTCCTGGAGCTCTGGCAGCCTCGGGGCCGTGCCCATTCCGTGGGGAGCCTGGGCAGTGCCCAGCACCCTCTGGGGGAAGAACCTTTCCCTGATCTCCAGCCTGATCCTGCCCTGGCCCAGCTCCAGCCGTTCCCTGGCTGCTGTCCCTGGCCCAGGGAGCAGAGATCAGTGCCTGCCCCTCCTCTTCCCCAGGAAATTCCTCCTGTGAACACCTGGGCTCCTTCTCTCTGTGCTGCAGTTCCTGTGGAAGCTGAGGAGTTCTGGAAAATGAGCCCAGAACAAGGTCACACCTGCCACAACTTCATGTCAACTGCTAATACAGATACATGTAAAATATCTATTTTATATTTATGTATATTTGGTGTGCAGGTAGGATGATCCAGTCTTGGCACTCTGTTCTGCTGGAAGAGCCACTCTGCCAGCACAGAACTCTGCCCACTGGAGTGCATCAGTTCAGGTGCTGAAAATGGAGCAGGAGCTACGCTGGGTGCTTGGATAAATCCTGTCAGCACAGATCATCCTTGTGTGCTCCCCTGGCTGAGGAGCCCTGCTGGTGCAGAGCCTCCCAGTACCTCTCAGTCTTCAGGGGCTCTGTTCCAGCTGCTGGAAATGTCCAGGAGAGAGCTGTGGTCTTGGTGCCCTTCACACAAGTCAACAGGTAGAAGGCGTCAAACATAAACTTTGTTAATAATCTGGTGTTGGTGGGTCTGGGGAGCCCTTTCAATTCTGTACCTGAGAGTCTGCCCCATGGTGTGCCCATGCCTGGCCTCAGAGCGGGTGGAGACTACTTTAGCCAGCTCTTCTGGTGTCTCTGAAGGGTGACTCTTCCAGAAGGATCATTATCCACTGGAGCAGGTGATGTTCCCTCAGCTGCTGATTGCCCAGGCTGCACCACATGCCCACATCCGCTCCCATCTCCTGTGAGCATGGGCAGTGGCAGCACTCGGCAGAGACACAACACAGAGTCCCAGGATGGTCTGGGTTGGAAGGGACCTTAAAAGATCAACTCTTTCCCATTCCACTAGAAAGAGAAAAAAACCCTCATCTTTTGGTGTCCTTCTTCTGCCTCCTTGCTCCTCTCAGAGATGTTTTCAGATGCTCCCAGCCACATCAGACACGGGAGAGGTGCAGCCTCTCCACAAGGCTGTGGAGAGGAAAGGTGGAAAGCCTTTATTGGACCAGCACAAGATACTCTATTCAATACTGGGATTCAGGAGTTGATTCCTTTAGGCTCTATTAAAAAAGAAAGAGGTGGGTGTGAGCACAGCAACGGGCAATGAATTCCCATTTCATGTGCCCTCACATCCACCTCTCCCTTCAGTGCCCACAGACCCAGGAATGTGCCCTAAATCCTTTGGGGCCCCTGTGCTCACACCCCAGGTTCCAGAGAGCAGGGAGGGGCTGGCACTTTGCAAACGGGACTCCCAGTGCGAAGGAAGAGAATTGATCCGAGTGTGATTAGGCATTAGGTAGAGGCGAGCATATAATTATCCAGTCAAAGCAAGGTGTCTTCATCCCGGGGAGCATTGGCTCCTCTCCAGAGCTGCACAGAGTTGCTCCCACTGTAGCTGCCGGCACCCCAGCTCCACAGGAGATCTCCTGCTTGGAGACCCCTCCCTCACCCAGTTCTTGCTGGACAACCCCTTGCCACCTGGAGAAATGGGAAGCACAGATGTCCAACACGAGGCACAAAGCAGAGCCGGTTTCCTGTGCCTTATCACATGGGCTTGGGAGCAGAGCTGGCCCGAGGACACTGTGGAGCATCACGGCAAGCCAAGGTCACAGCCCCATGCTGCCTCATGGTGACTTCTGTGTAACAACTGCTGGGTTGAAACAGCCCAAGGAGGTGCAGGGATCTGCAGGAGGAGTCAGCCCCAGCCCTGTGCAGATGTGCTCTCTCCGTTTCCAGATTAACCTTTCAGAAATGTCAGCCAAACAGCCGCCGCCTCCCTGGTACAACCTGGAATTTTCAGGCCTGTGACTAGAGCTTCAATTAACTCCTTCAGTGCTCCTGCTCACCTTCCAGCCCTCTCCCAGGAAATTCCAGCTCCAGGGTCCTTTCTTCTGCAGCCATTTCGATGCCCTGCACGTCAGTGACCTCTCTCTCCTGCTGCACCACTTGGGATGGCGGAGTCAAAGGGCACTGCTGAAACGGGAGTGCTTGAAGGTGTGTTCAAAAGGGAGGAGCAGCACACTCCTAACCTGTGGCAGCTGGGCTGCCACTGCAGGAGTAGCAGGGCAGGGTGGGATCATCCTCCCTCCCAGAAGAGGTCCATAAATCAACAACAGAGTGTGTTGCAGCAGACTGCACAGGAATGTTCCTTGTCTCTTCCCAGACCTCACCTATCCTGGCATTCCCAGAAAACCCTTCTGTTCCTTCAGAGCAGACCTGCCATGGACTGGCCCAAGCACCCGAGAGTGACCCAAGTGTCCCAGCTGTGGCCCTGTAGGCACAGTGCTCCTCTGGCAGCACGTTCATTAAGTGTTATCCTGTTCATTAAGTGTGTACAGGGCTCCAGGAAAATCCAGGATGGGCAGGACACAGCTGGGAGTCACCCAGAACAAATAGAGGGAAGGGGGCAGGCAAGGCAGAAGGGGTAGAGAAGGTCAGTAGATGCCTGAGCTGGGCTGGAGGTGTGAGAAGGAAGAGGATTAGGGAATCATCTCTGCACCTTTGCATTCTGGAGGAGCAGAGTGGCCAGAGGGAGCCCCCCGCCCTCCCCAGGTGCCACCTGCCCTCTCCAGGGGGCTGGAGGAAGGGGCTGCAGGCCCTAGGCTGTACAGAACTTCACATCTGCACAGTCAGAGGGTGTCTGGACAGTTCTCCTGGATCATTTTCAGATGGGATTTCAAGGATCTAGTGAAGGTATCCCTGCCCGTGGCAGTGGGATCGGAACCAGATGACCTTTAACGTCCCTTCTAACCCAACCCATCCTGTGATTCTGAGGACCTTGGGCCAGCTGAGGCTGTTGGCACAAATAAAACCCACATGTAGCAAATCACCTCCATCTGCTTCAAGCATCCAGTTGGGTGCCTTTGGTTGCATTTCATTTTCCCAGAGGTGATTGTGGGGTGGGTCAGTGTGAGGCCCCCACAGCCTGTGGGTGAGGTGAGAGGGTTATTGCACACAGGAGAAACTGAACCCTGGCTCACCTTGGAGTGATGCCTGTGTGGAAAGGTGGAAACTGCACAGGCCTCGGAGGATGTGGTTGTGACACCAGCACTGAGGGCAAGCTGGAAGAGATGGCCAATATTGGGTGACAAACCGTAAGTGACGAATGAAGGTTCAACAGCATTTCTATACCTGGGATACATAGGTGAAGACAAATACACACACTGCAGAATGTCAGAGTGGTTTGGGTGGGAAGGGACCTCAAAGCTCATCCCATCCCATCCCTGCCATGGCAGGGACACCTCCCACTATCCCAGGCTGCTCCAAGCCCCAATGTCCAGCCTGGCCTTGGACACTGCCAGGGATCCAGGGGCAGCCACAGCTTCTGTGGGCACCCTGTGCCAGGGCCTCCCCACCCTCCCAGGGAACAATTCCTTCCCAATATCCCATCCGTCCCTGCCCTCTGGCAGTGGGAAGCCATTCCCTGTGTCCTGGCGCTCCAGTTCTTGATGAAAAGTCACTCCCTGGCTTCCTTTTAGTCCCTTCAGACCCTGGAAGGTGCTGTGGGGTCCCCACACAACCTTCTCTTCTCCAGGCTGAACAATCCCAGCTCCCAGCCTGTCTCCATAGAGGAGGGGCTCCAGTCCCCTGAGCAACTTCATGGCATCCTCCAGACTTGCTCCCACAGTTCCATGTCCCATATGTTGGGGGCACCAGGAGGTGTGCAGAATTCCAAGTGGGGTTTCACATGGATACAGACATACACACACATTGTACATGGATCTGGTGGCAGCTGGACCTCTGACTAGCAGGGACAGAGCCACCACCTCTCTGTGTTGTGGATGGTCAGCTTTCCCTGGCACCATCCTTCCCTCCTCCTTTCCCCACTGAGCAAATGAGTTCACTTAATAAAAATCCATCTTTCTGCTTCCCAGGACAGCTGCAGGTGGGATCTGCCCGTGTGGGAGCCCTTGTCCCTCCAGGACAGGGAAGGCTGCCGGAGAGCTCAGCAGGGTGGGAATCCAGCCCTGCTTCATCTACAGTGTAACCCTCGTGCTCTTTGGGTAAACTGAGGCAAGCTGCTGTCCTTCCTGCCGCGGGAGAGTGATCCCAAGGGGCAGGGATGGCGAGAGGGCTCAGCCACAGGGAAGAGTTCTCCTTCGGGCTGTACCCAATGGGCTCTTAGACATCCTTCCCTCGGGAAAGCAGCAGCTCCGCAGCTGCAGCAGCCGAATCTGATGAGGAAGAGGAGGCACAGCGGGTTCGGGTGTCTCTCGCCGCCTCTCCGGTGCGCACATCCAGAGCCGGGGAAAACACCCGCCGAGATCTCCGGTGCCTCCCGAGGGGCTCCAAGCCGTGGCTCCCGCGGCCCCCGGGGCGGTGCGTGCGCGGCTGCGGCGGGAGGTGGGAAGGAGGGAGCGGGCCCGGTGCCCGCCGCCGCCCGGGCGTCCCTCTCCGTCGCTTCCTTTAGGTGGCACCTCTCCTCCAGGAATGAGGCTCCCGGCCCCGCGCAGCCCTGCCCGGGCCGCGGCCGCGCACCGCGGGGGCTCCGCCGCGGAGCCGCCGCCGTCGGAGCGGCCCCTCCTCCTCCCCGCCAGCCCGTGCCCGGCTCCCCCGTCCTCCCGCTCACTCCTCCAGCCAGTAAATCCGATCTAGGCTGATTCCTCTCACGTCAAACCACATGATCCCATAAAACATTCATCGCCTCTCCATCCCCGCTCGCTCGCCGCTCGCTCCCGGGATACAGCGCAGCCGGCTCCGCTCCCCGCCGCGGGATCCGCCGCAGCCCCGGCCCCGTGCGTGCGGCGGGCGGGCGGGCGGAGGGAGGAGGAGGCAGGCGAGGCGAGGCGAGGCAGGGAGGGGGAGCCTCGCCTGGATGCTGACTCCAGCTCGGGGGCTGCTCATTCCCCCGATGAGCGAGGGCGCCGGCACCGGGAGCGCCCCCCACTCCCCGTGCGACGCCGCTCCCCGCTCGGGCTGAAGTTTGGCACCGGGATCTGCCCCGCTTTCCCAAGGATTGTACCGCTGCCGCTCCACTTTGCACCTCCAGACGTGCCTTCCCCGACCCCTAAGATGAAGAGGGCGATAGCTGAAGGTAGGTGCGCCCCGGCCCCCCCTCCACCGCCGCGGCTCCCCCGGGCAGGGCACAGCGGCCGCGGCCCCAACTTCGCCCCGCGCTGGGAACTTCCCTCGCTGCAACTTTTTTTCCCCGTGGCGTCTTCGGGAGCGGCCGAGGTCCCACGAGGGGAAGAGGGGCCGGGCGCCGGGCCGGGAGCGGGCGTTGGGTCTGGGAGAGACGGCGGGGAGGGCGCGGGGGGAGCGGGAGCGCCGCGGCTGCGGGAGCGGAGCGGAGGCGAGGCCGGAGGGGGAGCGAGCACCGGGCACGGCTCGGCTCCAGCCGCGGAGCACGGCAGCGGGATGGAAGGAGGGCAGAGGGGTGGAAAGGGAGCAGCGGGATGGAAGTGGAGCAGCAGGATGGAAGGAGGACAGAGGGATGGAAAGGGAGCAGCGGGATGGAAGGAGGACAGGGGAATGGAAAGGGAGCAGCGGGATGGAAAGGGAGCAGTGGGATGGAAGGAGGACAGAAGGACGGAAGGGGAGCAGCGGGCTGAGCCCCCTCCAGCCGCCGCCCAACCTCGGCTTGGCTCAGCTCGGCCTTGGGGTGACCGGGCGAAGTTGGTGCCTCCGGGGAAGGCGCATCCCCAGCCCGCATCCTGCGGCGGAGGGGGCCGGGAGGGGCGGGAGAGGGGATGGGGCAGCCCGGCTTTCCCCGCTCCCATCCCGGCTGCCGGGGGAGCTCCGGCCCCGCTGCCCGAGCCCGTCCCGCTCGCGGTGCCGCCGGACGGGGAAGTTCGAGGAGGGTCCGGGCGCCTCCCAGGGACAGCGGGTCCCGGGGTGCGCCGGGGGCTCCCCGCAGAGCCCCTCCTCAGGGTGCCCCCGCTTTGTGCCCGGGAGCCAGAGGCTGGGAAGGGCGGGGGGTGCAGGGGCTGGAGCCCCTTTACGCTCGCTGCGCCGCGGGAGAGGCACGGGGCAATCAGCCTGGCACAGCCGTTGAACCAGCCCTTTTCCAGGGACTTTGGCGATAATCCTTGCTTTTCGGCCCCCGGTGTGCGGGGCAGGGCTGGCACAGGGGCCGGGGGCTGCGGCAGTTCTCGGAACGCCCCGGTCCCGCCGTGCCCTGGCCGCTTGCGGAGGCTGCGGGGGCACCGGGATGCGGCCCCAGCTCGGGAGGGACACTGGCGGCCAGGCTGCGGGCTCAGCCCGCTCGGAGAAGCGAGTGCCACCCAGGTGTGCTTGCTGGGAGCCCAGCCCACGGATTGCAGTTTTTAACTGGAGGGATCAGCCCATCGTGGGAGCTCCAGGGCTGGCCGGGCTGCTGGGCAGGGGAGATTTGGGCATGCGGAGCCTCTGGCTGCACGGACTCTGTTCCCGGCTGTGCCGTCTCCAGCTGGCTTCCCGTTCCCGTCAGCGACACAGATACAATTCTCTTTTCCTTTCTGTTTTGGAGGGCACTCTGGCTGATTTATTTGTGACGATCAAAGGACACATCCAAGCTGTGATCCACACCGCACACCGCCTCCTTGAGAGGCTTTGTGTCGATCTGAAACGTGAAATGGCCAATTTATTCCTGTTTGGGGAACACCTTGGGAGCAGGCTCTGGTGCCAGCTTCTCCCCGGGTCCTGGGGGATCCTGATATCGGAGCCTCCATTTGCCGGGTGCAGGGGTTCCCATCGATCTGAGCCCAGCGGCTCCATGCCTGTGCTCAGCCCGCCGATGCCAGGCTGTGCCGGGGGCTCTTTGCCACCCGTGGGGCTGGCGGTGCTGGCAGAGCGGCGTCCAGGTGCTGGGTGTGGTACGGACACCCCGATCCCCTCTGCTCCCATCCCCGATGCTGCAGCAGTGCTCTCCCCACACAGTGACATTCCTGGCTGCCGCCAGCATCGTGTGGAACAACACAGAGGATAATGAAATACAAAACCCGTGTTACAACAGCTTTATTTATAGAACAAGGCTTGGAGGGGTTTGGGGTTGAATTATTTGGTTTTTTGCTGCAGTTTATGAATTGCTCCTGTGAGACGCTGGGGAGCCTGGCTTGCTGGCAGGTCTGGCTGGAAAGTCCTTATGAACCTGGGAAATTCTGTTTAGCTTAGTGTCCATCCTGCTGGATCTGGACTACATTTCCCACGGTGGGCTGCCAGGATGCTTCAAGTACCTTGTAAGCCAGAAATAGCCACCAGGGGCAGTTGGACAGGCAGAGCTTTCCCCGTTCTCAGCACTTGCTGCCTTATTAACACAATTCATTTTTACTGAAAAAGGGCTTTCTATGCTTATTCATTTCTTTATTTAACCCGAATACAAATCCCTGTAATATGAGAACCTACATCAACATCACCGATTTGAGAGCAGCTTTTTTTTCCTCTTGAGAGAAAACACCATTCATTGCATTATTCTGTATTTCCTGTCTTTATAATGTAAATTTTTTATCGAGGGGCCGCTGCATTTTCTGGGCTTTGTCCCCCCTTTCCCAGCAGGCGGCCCAGCCCTCAGAGCTGTATTCCATGGGCCCATCAGAGGCTGTGTTTGGAGAGGTTTTCTAAAGAGGAATGTGCTTAAAGAGGAATTTTAGGGCAAAAAGGTGGAGTTGCTGTTGCACCATTCGGTGCCTGGGCATTGAACTGGTGCAGATGTCGTTGTTCCCTGCTGGATCTGGGATGTTTTCCCAGACAAAGCTGGGCCAGAGGACAAGTTAATGAGAAGCAGAGAGGAAGTGCTGAGGGCTGTGGGCAGCATGTGCTGAGCTCCACCAGCACAGGGAGCTGAACCAGCCGGGCCCCTCATTAATTCCTTCCATCCTGAGTTCAGGAACTCTGGGCTTGGCTTGGGAAAGCCTCCTGGGAGCCTGTTGTGTCCATAAAGGAGTGGGAAGGAGCGGGAGCTGCTGGTGGGAAGCAGCAAGGGGACAGTTTGTTACACAACATGTCTCCCTCTGCTCTCCCCTGCTCCCTGTCCTGCTCCAGGGGCCTGGAATGAGAGGGCAGGGGAATGGTTGTTGCTCCATCCACTCTTCCTGTGGAGCTGGAAGCTGGCAAGGGACACGGGGTGCACAGCTGAGATTCCCACATTCCTTGTGCCAACCTGTGGCTGCTGACACAGGCCCTGTGCTGCGTAATCTTCTTCTGACCCTAACAACGACTTTGGCCATTGAGCCTTCCAGAGGAATAACCAAAATCCACAAAATCCAGCAGCACAGACGTGAATTTTCCACATTTTTCGTCTTGGAAGCAATGAGGAGCCTGTGAGCTGGGGGCAGGGAAGGGAAGGATGCTCTGAGGCTGCTGCACCCCTGCATGCACAGTGCTGCTGGCTGGGGACACCGGGGCCTGCCCTGGGAAGGGCTGGGCCTCCTTCCCTTCCCATCCTCCCGAGCCATGTGTAAGGACAGGGAAAATCACCTGAGCCAGAGCCTCGACACAAAGCAGGACAAGGAAGATTGCACAGAGCTGAGCTCTAATCTCTGCTCTGAGCCTGCCCTCCACTGCTGTGCCGTGGCTCGGGCAGCTCAGCCCCACCATGCTGGGAGCCCATTCCACTGGAAGGGCTGGAGAGCAGCCCCGGGATTCACCCTGCAGGGACAGGAAAGGAGCCGGTCTGATTAGGGGTGCATCCTCTTCCCCTTGGATTTGCAGTGCTCCCTGCTGCTGTCACCTTCCTTAAGACAAATCTCTGAGTGCCCGGTGCCTCTTTTGATGTTCCTAAAGAGGTTTTCTCTTTATGCAGGAGGCACGGCCCCAGTGGAACAGGAGTATCCTGCACCACTGCACAGAGGGGCTGGCAGAGGCAGCATCTCAGCGTGAGGCCTGCAAGGGCTGGGAGTTTCTGGGAGGGCTTGTCCCTCCTGGCCATGTGGAAAGCTCTGTGCTGTGTCCCGGAGCTGGATGAATCTGTCTGGCATTTGTGAGTAGCAGTGTCAGGGCTTCTCCATCACAGACACACAGAGGTGTGGGAGGGAGGAGTGAGGCTGGTGACACACAAAGCCCAGCTTCTCCTCCCCTTTTCTACTGTGGTTGTAACTCCTGGAGGTTTCCAGAGGCTGAGGGAAAAGGGGACAATTGTTCTGAAAAGCCTTAATCAGCTAAAAGAGGCCCAGGGTGGATCCTGCCATGCTTGCGCAGAGATGCCGAAGGAATTCTTGCGGAGTTTGCTCAAATATGCAAACTCACCTCAGCTTGGGCTGTGTCTGACTGAGGCTGCTGGGACACACAGGAATGGGAGTTCAGAGTGGCTGGTAGCCTTTGTGTGGTGTTCAGAGGGGGGTGTGGGCTCAGGGCAGTGGCGCCAGGTGACATGGGTGTTCCTCTTGGGCTGTGTGCAGCTCACAGCCAGGCCCTGCCTGTGTGGGCAGAGCACATCTCTGACCATGCCTGCCTTGCCTTCAGAGTGCTCCTAGAAGGCCTCTGGAGTCTGGTCTTGGCCCTGCATCTGCCTTCTGTGTATCCTTGACCAGGTCAATGAGCCTTTCTGTGATGTAGTCTCAGCTTTTCCAGCTCTGTCCCTCAGAGAGTGGTGCTGAGTTATCTCCCAGGGGACCCGGAGATGCTTAAATTCAGCCCAGAGCTGAAATGTGGAGGTCTGAGCAGTCACTGATCACCTCTTTAGCAGTGACACAGTGTCAGGTGACAAGACTGATGATCTCCTGAGGGGTGTTGCTGCATTCACAGCAGGTTCGTGTCTCTGGGCTGGCCCACCTTCCTCCCAGCCTTCACACTGGAGCTGATCAACAGCACCAGCAGATTTTACAGCATTTATCGTCCCTCTCCTGGAGCCAGGGGATTAGAAAAGCACTTCAGTTTTATTTGGAATCCTCCCTTGTTGTCAAGGAAAGCAGAAACCCTCCACAAGCACGTGCAAAGCATCAAGGAGGCTGGAAACAAGAAAATACAAACACACCAGTGCTGGGATTTTTAGTTCAGTTTCTGGGGGGCTCAGTAGTTTGAGGCATCACCCTGATGACTCTCAGGTGGGTCAGTGTCGGGTCCTGTCTGCGTGGGTCAGGCAAGGCAGGGCTCAGAATATTTGCTTTCAAGAAATCATGGAATATTTTGGAGGAATCACCTGGATACGCCTGCAGTACCTCTGGAGGTATCTAAAGAACCTCTTGCTCAAAGCACAGCTGATTTCAAAGCCAGGTCTGGTTGCTCAGGGGCTTGTCCTGTCCAGCATGGATATCTTCCCAAGGATCAATGTCTTTCCCAAGGATCAATGTCTTTCCCAAGGATCAATGTCTATCTTCCCAAGGATGGGGACACCCTGTCCTCCTCCACAGCTCCATGGCCCATCTGGCCGAGGCAGCCCAAGCCCTGTGTCACCTGGCGTGGGCCAGCACCATGGGTGGCCCATGTCCCTTTGGCAGGGTGGGGTACCTGTGTCTGTCCCTGGGCATGGCAGGGCTGGGGCAGGAGCGATGGTGAACGCGGTGCTGGCTCCCTGTGAGTTCAGAGCAGGTGCTGGGGAGGTATCGAAGAGGGGTCACAGGTAGGGATGGTGGCAGGGACGCTCAGGATGGCAGCGGAGCCTTGTAGAGGTTGTCCTGTGCCTGTGTTTGCTTTGCTGGCTGCTCCTGGGGATGAAGCCCCTGGGCACATTTTGTGTGGACTGGTTCCAGCCGCCCCAGCCTGGTGTCCCACATCAATGGTAATTAAAGCAGAGCTTCCCTGGAGCTCTGGAGTCCTCAGATGCACCCTGTGCTGGAAGCCTTTCCTAACACCCTGCAGGGGCGGGGAGTGCTCTGGGGACACACAGACCTGGCCAAATCCCAGAACCCCGGAGGTGCTGGTGGGAGGGTCCAGAACAGGGCTATTGCACCTCAGCTGAGGTCTGCCGTGGATTTCTCTATCCAAGCTTTGGAAACGTCCAATGCTGGAGCCCTGCTGGCCTTTCCTAGTTCTGGAGCTGATTAAAAAGCTTTTCTTGATGTCTGAACTGAACCTCCCAAGATGAAGTTCTGGCTGTGGCTCCTTGCTGTGTCACCTGGCCACCCAAAGTTGTGCTTGGCTCTGCCATCCTTTCAGCTGCCTTGGAGTAGCTGGAGGCTGGAGTTAAATCTCCGTTCACCTTCTCTTTGCCAGACCCAACCATCATAATTTCCTCTGCCTGACCCTGTAGGACATACTAGGATATGTATTAGGAAGGAATTGTTCCCTGGGAGGGTGGGGAGGCCCTGGCACAGGGTGCCCAGAGAAGCTGTGGCTGCCCCTGGATCCCTGGCAGTGTCCAAGGCCAGGCTGGACGGGGTTTGGAGCAGCCTGGGACAGTGGAAGGTGTCCCTGCACATGGCAGGGGGTGGGATTAGATGAGCTTTGAGGTCCTTTCCCACTCAAACCATTCTGGGACTCTGGTTCTTTGATTCTATGACATTCTATCGGCTTCTGGTCATCTCTGGTCATCCTGGGCTGTGCCAGCCCTGGGGTGGCAGCAGGAGCAGGGCAGGGCCCGTCCCCTGTGCTGGCACTTCTGGGGCACCTCCAGTGCTGGGGCAGCTCTGGGACCCTCCTGACAAGAGACACCTGGAGGGGCTGGAGCGTGTCCAGGGAAGGGAACCGAGCTGGGAAGGGGCTGGAGCCCCAGGAGCAGAACTTCCTGTACTTCCTATCCTATTAATGATGATATTGCTTCTTAATCCTGTGCCCTTTCACTCAGACATTCAAAAAGCTCTGAGATTTGGGTGCCCAGCACGTGATTTCTCTCTTTATGGTGCTGAGGAGTTATTTAGCAGTGGATCAGAAACATCTGAAGGAGTGCAGGATTCCCACCCTGCAGATCTCCAATTCACCTGTGGGATGGGATTTGTTCCCTGTGCTGCTGCCCCAGTTCCAGCCCAGACAGCCAAGGTCAAGAGCTGGACATGGACTCCTTCTTCTTCCAGGATCTGCATCCTGAGGGGACCAAAACCCTTTTGCTGCATGATGCTTGTTTTGCTGTTCACTCCTGGAGCTGAATCACAGATACTTCCTTGTCCAGCATTTCTGTCCTTGATCCATGGAGGTCTGGAGAGCCTTTATTGTCAGCTGTGCTCTGATCCCCATCCCCAGCTGCAGTTCCACACGGAGGTGCGAACAGTCCAGAGAAAGCAAATGGATACAGCAGTAGAGAGGGAGGTTCACTGCCTGGGTGGGAGTTTCCAGCCCGTCCCAGCTTCTCTCCATCCTATGGGAGCTGGACACATTCGCTCCAATGGCTCTTCGAATCCGGTTGCCTTTCCAGCACTTTGTGCTTTGTTTTCTCTCTCTGTGCTGTGCCTTCCTCTGGAAACAAAGGGATGTTTGCATTCCAGTGTGATGCTTCCCTTTCTTCCCTGAGAGCACGGGATAATTACAGTGCCTTGCACTAATTGATCCGTTATTAGCGAAAATTCTGGTTTACATGGTGCTTTAGGAAGGGGCATTTCTGTGGCAGAAGTGATGCTCTAATGTCACACTCCACAATGACTTGTGATGTGTCACCTCACCTCCAGTGAGCTGCTCATGGGGGAAACGGGTTCATTTTTATTTTTTTTGTTAAAAACCAATCTTTTGCAAGAACCATCTGGCTGCTAAATTCTCCTCCCGGAGCTGTGCGGTTTGCTGGGAGTTCATTTGCGTCTTCAGCTACTAAAGAGGAAGTAAAAGTGACTGATTAGTCTGAGACTGGGACCATTCACATCAAAGTGACAGATTTTGCGAGCTGGATTTGGGGAAGTGTTTAAAACTGGTGTGTTTTCATTAAATTTTGAAGACTGTGGGCAGAACTGTGCTCTCGGCGCTGCAGCTCAGCGCTCAGCCCTGCACCCTGGGTTGTTATGTCATGGTGAATTGTGGGGCTGTTCAAATTTGCCTCTGCTTGTTTGATGACTTTAAATGTTGATTTTAATTGTGCGTCTTTCTTAAGGCTGTGAGGGATGGTGGGAGCCACGGACAATAATCCCTGTGCACAACACAGCCACGTGCACCAGGAGCTAGGAACTCAGCCCGGCTCTTCAGCAGAGGGGAGGGAGAAGAAAGGAAAATATCTTTGGAGGCCACAATTCAGCCTTCCCTGCTCCCATGGGGGCTGTGTCAGGGATGTGCCATGAGCTGCTGAGCAAGTTGGGCTCTCAGAAGCCCTTTGGGGGTGCTGGGGTAAGACTGGGAGGGCTCCACACCCTCCCCTGAGCAGAGGGGTCTTTGGAAAGCCTAAGAGCAAATCCAGACTTTGGGGACGTGGGATTTGTCTCTGCAGAGAGAAATGGTCACCTGGAAGCCACCAGGACCCATAGGACTTGCACTACGAGGATCTGGAGGGACAGGACCCAGGGAATGGCTTCCCACTGCCAGAGGGCAGGGATGGATGGGATATTGGGAAGGAATTGTTCCCTGGGAGGGTGGGCAGGCCCTGGCACAGGGTGCCCAGAGAAGCTGTGGCTGCCCCTGGATCCCTGGCAGTGTCCAAGGCCAGGCTGGACGGGGCTTGGAGCAGCCTGGGACAGTGGAAGGTGTCCCTGCCCATGGCAGGGGTGGGATGAGATGGGCTTTAAGGTCCCTTCCATCCAAACCAGTCAGGGATTCTAGGATTACACATCCCTGTGGCACTGGCATGTTTTCAGGAGCAGTGGGAGCTGTGGTGGGAGCAAATCCCTCTTCCTGTGCCCTGGTTCCTTCCCAAGCACACATCCTCATGGACCTGGCCCTGATCAATGCTATCCATGGCTGTGCAAACACGGTTAGCATTGGCTTTACACTAGAGGGCTGTCTGTCCCTTTCCCTTCGGATCGCAGTCCGTGTGCTGGGAATGTTCCTATCTGCAGGATCCCTCAATTTGACAGCATCCCGTCCTGTCAGGTGGGGCATGTGCTGCAGGCTGGTGTTTGCTTCTTAGCCCTGCTCTCGCTGCTGCTCAGAACATCCCTGCCCTGTGCTGGAGGCACTTTGGAGCTGTTTGTCCAGGTGAAGTGGAGCTCTCTGGCTCTGTCCCCCTGGCCAGCTCAGCAGGAAGCAGCAGTTTCCAAACAGGTTTCCTTCCCCTGCTGTTTTTCCAGGCCCCTTTTGCTGTCAGGAGTAGAGTACTCAGTGCTAGCACAGGGATGCTCTGGGTCTCCAGGAGTGGGGCATTCCCTGCTGGTGCCCTGCACTGGTGAGGATCTGCAGCCCTGAACATCTGTACATCCAGCTGTGGGCTGACTCAGACAGGAGTTGCTTTGGAAATGGCTCCTGGGGGCTGCAGGAGCTTTCAGCATCCCAGGGCTAAAAGAGATTTGGGAGCTCCTGCCTCAAAGTTTGGCTGGGACGGCTCCTCTGGCTCTCCTGTCACCTGCAGGGCTGGGATCTCTGTGGGGACATTGCCACCATGAAGGACACTTGCTTTGGTCCACTGCTGTCACAGCTTCCATGGAATCACTGAATGTACTGGGTTGGAAGGGACCCACAGGGATCATCCCAGCTCCTGGCCCTGCCCAGACACCCCAACAGTCCCACCCTCGGCATCCCTGGCAGCGCTGTCCAAATGCTCCTGGAGCTCTGGCAGCCTCGGGGCTGTGCCCATTCCCTGGGGAGCCTGGGCAGTGCCCAGCACCCTCTGGGGGAAAAACCTTTCCCTGATGTCCAGCCTGAGCCTGCCCTGGCACAACTTCCTGCTGGTTTAATTTAATTGATTTGTTTAATTCTGTCCCCACTCACCTTTAACTCAGGTAAAGATGGAATCAGCTGAGGTTTGCCTTTGCCTGACAGACTTGGTTTGAATTCAGGCCTGTCCCTAAACCAGGCTGCCTACCTGGAGAATTCCAGCCCCAAACACAACCCCTTAGTGACTCCCGTGGGCCTCCTGCCAACTGCATTTGTGGCACTGCTTTTTCCTGTTCCTGGATGCCTGAGCAGTCAAGGTTTGGCTCAGTTTGGGCAGAAGTTCTGATAATTGAGAGCCGCCAAGTCCCTGAACCCTGCCCAAGGGTCTGCTCCAGTGAGCAGGGCTGGGGGGAGTGGGGGAACGAGCTGGGATGGCCAAGAGTGAGTGGAGGGGAGGCACTGGTGGGTACTGGGAGTGCTCCGGGGCTGTGTCCAGCACACACTGAAGTGCAGAGGTTGATTCTTTGGCAAAAGTCGATTTGTGAACTCCAGGGACTTCTCTCCCTCCCTCCCTCCCTCCCTCCCTCAATTTGCCCCTAACGTGTCCTGAAGGAGGGGGGTTAATGATGGTTGTGGCAGGGGCTCTGGGTGGTGGTACTGACCCCAGTGATGGTGGTGGGACACTGCTGGGCCATGGGGAGAGGGATGTGGAGGTGTTGGACCTGCTCTGCATCCACCCCACCCATGGCTGGGACAGGAGCAGGAGCAGCAGCAGTGTGAGCAGTGGGGACCTGCTGTCACCTGGGCTCAGGATAGCGATGTCCCCGGGCCAAGGGTCCAAGATGGGCCTCTGTGCTGCTCAGGGGTCACTGCTGCAGGCAGCATCGCCTGGCTGTCCCTGTCACCCAGGGCACAGCTGGGAGCGCTGGACAGGCAGAAGGGCACCACCTGAACCCTCCTGGCACAGAGCTGCTGTGCCCTGCCCGTGTGCCAGCCAGGCACGGCAGTTCAGGAATCACAGAAACATGGAATGGGTTGGGCTGGGTTGGGTTGGGTTGGGTTGGGTTGGGCTGGGCTGGGTTGGGTGGGGTTGGGTTGGGAGGCACCCTAAAGCTCACCCAGTGCCACCCCTGCCATGGGCAGGGACACCTTCCACTGTCCCAGGCTGCTCCAAACCCCGTCCAGCCTGGCCTTTGGACACTGCCAGGGCTGGGGCAGCTGCCCGGGCTGGGTTCATGGGCTGCATCACTCACCCCATGCTGCTCCCCTGCATTTACACAACTCTGTGCAGAGCTGCTGAATTCCCCCTTGGCCATTTCAGGCCACAAAATGGATTTTAGCCCTTCTGGGTGGGAAGCAAAGGGATTCTGCCCTCCCTGGGGCAGCAGGCTCAGCTCCTGCAGGCCTTGATGTGTTAGGTTTGAACCTGAAGTTCCGACATCAGGGGGTGAAGTGAGAGGAGACTTCAGCTGGGCTTGGAGGCAGAGCCTGGCTGAGGGGCTGTGGCTTCATCTTCAGGTGACATCCAAGGTGACATCCTTGGGTTTGATGTCACCACAAGCCTAAGGAGCCATTTCTCCCAGGCTTTTACCAAGACCCAGTTTCTACCATGACACAAATTTTGCCGCTGAGGGCAATGTGGGGTCTGGACATCAGACAGTGGTTGTTTAAACATCATCCCCACTATTCCAGCACTATTCCTGTTTTCCTGAGGCTGCACCCTCTGCTGGGTGCCCCAAGCCCTAGGAAGGGGCTCTGTGAGGGACTGGGGGTGCTGCTGGTCCGGGATCGTGTGCAGTCCTCATCCCCCTCTCTCCCAGGCTGGAAGGGAGCTCCAAGGGAGCAGCATGGCCAAGGAGAGACATTTGTACCACCGGCGCAATAAATGAGCCCGAGCTGCCTCTGGGGAGCTAGCCCAGGAGAGCCTTTCCTTGGCCATGGCTGTCAGTGGGAAATGCTTTGCTTTTGCTGTGTTTATTTTTGGCTTTCCTGGAGTTTCTCAAGGCTTACAATTAATCCTGAACTTCGGGGTGGCCAGCTGGGCTGTGGGGACAAAGTCTGCCTCAGAACACAGGGTTTGGTCATTTCCTGGGGACCTCGGATTTACTGGGAGCTTGGAATAGCTTAACCTGGGGACACCTGGGGCATGTGCAGAGTGCTTTGCATGGAGAGACAGCTGGGACAGGGGAAGGTGTCCCTGCCCATGGCAGGAGAGTTGGAATTTGGTTGCTGGTCTTTGGGCACCTTCCAACCTAAACTGTTCTGTGACTCTGTGATTCCGTGGTTCTGTGGTTCTATGATTCCATGTTTCTGTGACTCTGTGATTCCATGACTCTGTAACTCTGTGGTTCTATGACTCTGTGGTTCTATGATTCCATGTTTCTGGGGCTCTGTGACACTGTGGCTCTGTGACTTTCTGGTTCTGTGATTCCATCTTTCTGTGACTGTGGTTCTATGATTCCATGTTTCTGAGGCTTTGTGATTCCATGAGAAGAGGTCCCTGTGGCTGCAGCCTGCACAGGGAAGGCAGTGGAGAAGCTCCTTGGCTCTCCCCAGTCAGCTGAACAGGGAATGTGCTCTCCCCTGGGAGAAGCAGTGGCTGGGGCGTTGCTGCTAGGAGATGAAGGGACCTAAATGTGAGCCTTGGCAGGGAGGTGTGCATGTGCATGATGGTGACAGGACAAGGGGGATGGTTTTAAACTAAGAGAGAGGTTTAGATTGGATGGGACAAAGTTCTTTACTCAGAGGGTGGCACAGGGTGCCCACAGAAGCTGTGGCTGCCCCAGTGTCCAAGGCCAGGCTGGACGGGGCTTGGAGCAGCCTGGGACAGTGGAAGGTGTCCCTGCCCACGGCAGGGGTGGCACTGGGTGAGCTTTAAGGTCCCTTCCAACCCAAACCATTCCATGGTTCTGTGATCCTATTTTTATTGTCAGGAGACCCCCCCAGCTCAGCCTGTGCCTGCTCCAGCCCTGCTGCCTGCACAGCTGAAGGTGAAGTGCTTTGGGGTTGAGCCTTGATGAATTGGCTGCAGGACTGGCAGGAGCTGTGCTGGGATCCCTGGGCCTCCCTGCCCTGTATGGGCTCTGCTTTGGTGCTGGGCATGCTCTGACACATTCCCTGCCTGCCTTTTGAGCTTTTTCCATTGGCAAACATGCAGAGGGTGCTGGCTGAGGCAGCTCCTGGGTGCTGTGCACTCTGGTCCCTCCTCTCGCTGCAGCTGGGATGGACTCTCTGGCAGTGTTGGGGCTCTGTTGGTCTCACCTGGGTTTCTGAGTGTTTCTAACTTGCTCCTCTCCTCCTAAAATTAAACCTTCACCATGGCCCATCTGAGCATGACTGCCTTGCCTTTCCTGCTGCTAAAGCTGCCCTGTAAGGCTCCGTGTGGAAACAGTGATGTGAAAGCTCCTAAAAGCTCTTTGGGATGAGTCTGGGAGTGTTCCCCCCGCCCCGTGCTGGTGTGGGATGTGTGCAGTGGGGCTGTGCCGGCAGTGGGGTCACCGGGACGGGCGGGAGGTCTGGCCTTGCTGTCCGGACAATGCTTTAGTGAGTGGCACACAGGGGCCATGGGCCAGCAGCCCCCCCGCCCACCACCTCCCCTGCGTGTGACAGAGCACGAGGCCCTCCTGATAAATCCCTGCCAGCTTATCCCAGCCTTTCTGCCCAGAGGGGAGGTGACATTCGAGTGTCTGAGGGCCCCTGCCTGTCCCCATGCCCCCATGCTCAGGCTGAATGTCCCCAGGGCAGGAGCTGGGGTGACCTGGTGCCCTGTGGCACTGCAGGGACCAGGCTGGCTGCTCTAAACCAGGGGCTGCAACTAAAAATGCCCTGGGAGCCCTCACTGCTCACAGGGCTGGTGTTTGCTGCACTCTCTAATCCAGAGACATCCCGTGAATCAAAGGAATGAGCCCAACGCTTGGCACCGGGAGAGGTGGGAAGTGATAATGGACACAGGGCTTTAATGGCACTGGGATCTCTCACCGTGATGGGAGCCAGAACCTCGTTGGGAGTGTCAGGGAGGAAGAAGAGTGACCAGGGTTAGCAAGGGCACCTCACAGCTCCTGGGAAAGAGCCCTGAGTCAGCTTTGGGGCCACCCTGCCAGAGCAGCTCCTGTGACCCCCAGTAGCCCCTCCTGCCTCCCCAAACCCCTGGTGCTTCGGATGGAGTAGGGGATGGGCACAACCCCCTGTCCAGGCCAAGCACAGCCTTGTGGGGACCCTGGATGGTTTGTGGTGCTAGGCATGGCTGTGAGGCCAAAATCAGAGCGTGGGGACATGCCTGGGTGTGTGACACCGTGTCACACACAAAGGGCTGGGGGAGCAGGCAGGGCACAGGGACAGCTGCGCTAGGGGCTGCCCTTGATGTGCCGTGGGACAGGGGTGAAAATCATCATGGGATGGGCACACAGCTCGTGAAGGGGAATGGGCCATGGCTTGTTCGTCACCCAGGAGGGACAGGAAACTCAGGGATGTGGATCAAAAACAATGAAACAAATGGTTGTGCTGAACACAGGGTAAGGACAGGCTCTGCCAAGCGTCTGGGCTGTGGTCAGCACTGCATGGGCAGCGTGTGAGCTCATGGGTTTGGAGCTGGTGAAAGGTCTCTCCTTCTCCTTCTCCTTCTCCTTCTCCTTCTCCTTCTCCTTCTCCTTCTCCTTCTCCTTCTTCTCCTTCTCCTTCTCCTTCTCCTTCTCCTTCTCCTTCTCCTTCTCCTTCTCCTTCTCCTCTCCCATCGAAGTGGGATAGAACCTGGGTGAGGAGGAAATGGAAGGTGTAGCTGTAAAGTGGTGCCTCTCCCTTGGAGAATTACGGTTCCTTCCACCCTCTCCTCTCCCAACAGACCGAAAATGCTGAGGACACATGGAGAGTTTGGCATGGACAGGGTTCACAGGGGCTGCAAAGGGAGATGGAACAAGGGGCCAGTGTACAGGAGGCAGGGTGGTGACAAATGGCACAGGAGGGTGTTCCATGAGCAGGAGAGTCCTCCTGAGCCTCCAAGTCCACTGCAGCAAAGGCCCCATGTTGGTATTTTCGGGAGACCATCCAGCATCCAGCCTGCAGCTCTCCTACCTCTGGCCGGGCTTGGAGAGAGCCCTGCTCCCTGTGGGAATGCAAGCAGGGGTCACCACCAGTGCCCACCAGAGCAGCTCCTCCTGCAAAACCAGCAGCTGGTGCCCTCTTCCCTTCCAGGGACCCTGTTTTCTCCTCAGGTG
Organism: Monarcha castaneiventris obscurior; assembly: GCA_026261815.1. Taxonomy (NCBI): domain Eukaryota; kingdom Metazoa; phylum Chordata; class Aves; order Passeriformes; family Monarchidae; genus Monarcha; species Monarcha castaneiventris. The sequence goes on from JAMPIT010000363.1 coordinate 59,262, forward strand.
ACAGTTCTGGGCTCAGGGGCATCCCCAAACCTGCTCCCTCTCGAGCATTGCCCCCTCAGCATTGCCACCTCAGCATTGCCACCTTGGTTTGTGTTGTAGAGGAGCTTCCAAGGAGGTGAGACCAGGAATGGGGATCCCTCAAGGCATAACACAACCGCCCAGAGGAGCAGCCAAGGCTTGGGAAGCAGAGGTGATAGGAAATGATGGATCTGGAATGCTCTTTTAACAGTTTGGTGGTGCCAAGGGATTGAAGGATGGACTCCATGAACCTGGAGGTCTTTTCCAACCTCAGTGTCCCTGTGGTTCTATGACTGCTGCTGAGCTGGGGACCCTCTGCACCTCCCCTGATGTGAGCTGCCCAAGGGGGCTCTCCCTAAGTCCTGTCCCGGAGAGCCCTTCTTGCTTAGCCAGAGCCAGCCCTTCCCACCCTTCCTTACCTGCTGGGTGATTCACTCGGGGATCGTTCACCTGGATTTGTCACCACTCCGGGAGGTGATGAATGGGAGCGTTGTGCTGAGCCTGGGGCCTTTGGAGCTCTGCTGGGGAGGTTTCTGTGGCCTCCCTGGACACCCCGGGGTGCTGCAGTCCCAGGGACACAGCTGGAAGCAGATGTTGTGTTAGTAAATGCAGAGGTGGCTCCTTCCCAGGGTGCAGCTGCGCTGTCCCTCACAGGGGGACAAGGAGGTGATGGTGGCTTCCCCTCCCTGCCCTGGGCTGCTCTACAAGCTGTGCCCCCTCCTTTGCTTTGCTCCCCCCCAGAACCAAAGGCCACTGTGGACAGTCACGGAATCATGGAATCATTAGGGCTGGGAAAGGTCCCCAGGATCATCAAACCCAGCCTGTGACCAACACCCCCATGGCCACCAAACCATATTGTGAAGTGCCACGTCTGCTCTTTTCTTGGACACCTCCAGGGATGGTGGCTCCAGTCTGTTCCAGGGCCTGACCCCTCTTTCAGTGGAGAAATTTTTCCTGATTTCCAACCTGAACCTCCCCTGGTGCAGCTTGAGGCCATTTCCCCTGTCCCTCTTGCCCAAGAAGGTGCCTGGTGCCACCTGACCAGGTCCCTGAGCCCTGCTGGCACAGGCTGTTGGTGCCCCCGTGCCCCAGGCTGGAAGCAGTTCTTCCTGGATGCCTGGCTCTTTGGAGCAGCACAGGGAATATGCAAATTTAACCTTTGAATTCACTGTGCTGTTCTTTTCCTGGGAAATGTCACTGGGGGCACCAAGCTGGGATCGCCTGCTCCTGGGACTGGAGGAATGAGCATCAGTGGTGTGTGCCTGGTTCCTGGGGATGATCCAGCACGGAGCTGGCTCCTCCAGGGAGCCTTCAGTGCTCTGGGAGCACCGGGAGCTGCCCTGCCCTGCCCTGCCCTGCCCTGCTGTCAGCAGGGATGGCATGGCATGGCATGGCATGGCATGGCATGGCATGGCATGGCGTGGCATGGCATGGCATGGCATGGCATGGCATGGCATGGCATGGCATGGCATGGCATGGCATGGCAGGAACATTTTGGTGACTGGAGCCATCTCCTGAGTGACAGAGGGAGGGTTGTGTCCCTCGTGTCCCCGTGGCTGGGGGCAGTGACACGTCTCCTGCTGCTGGGAGAGGCTTGGGAGCCAGTGCTGTGCTGGGGAGGCTCCTGTGCTCCGGAGATGTATCCAGAGGGTGCTGCTGCGGCAGGAGGGAGCTCCCTGTTTGCGTAGAGAGAGGAGGGGAATTACAGCTGGCAGAGCTGGCAGTGGCTGATGGGACCGTACCAGCCCAGCCCAGACTGAGATGAAGGGTTGAGTTTCCCGGGAGGCACCTGTGGGACAAACAAAGGTGTGATTGTGGTGGGGGCATGAGTGACTGTGGGAAGGAGAGGAATTTCAGCACCAGAATAACCAAAGCCTTTATCAACACCCCTGGAGGGCTTTGCCCTGGCTGCAGGACCATCCCAGGGCAAAGCCTTTCCTGCCATATCAGCTCTGTGGCTCCTGGCAGCCCCTGCCAGGGTGGATGTGCTGATATCCACAGCCTTCCTACCATTCCCATGGAATAATTCCATGATTCCACTGAGGAGTGGCTGAGGGAGCTGGGAAAAGGGCTCAGCCTGGAAAAAAGGAGGCTCGGGGGGACCTTGTGGCTCTGCACAACTCCCTGGCAGGAGGGGGCAGCCGAGGGGGGTTGGGCTCTGCTCCCAGGGAACAGGGACAGGAGGAGAGGGAATGGCCTCAGGCTGGGCCAGGGGATGGTCAGGGTGGATATTGGGAAAATTTCTGCATGGAAAAGGTGATCAAGCACTGGCACAGATGCCCAGGGCAGTGTTGGCGTGCCCATCCCTGGAAAAGCTCAGAAAGCTGTGTGGATGTGGCACCTGGGGGCGCGGGTTAGTGGTGAAAGTGGTGCTGCTGGGTTAGGGGTTGGACTCAACAATCTCAGAGGTTTTTTCCAACCCTGACGATTCTGTGATTCCCTGTGGGCTGTGCCAGCTCCAGCTGTGAGTTCTGTGATTCCCTGTGGGCTGTGCCAGCTCCAGCTGTGGCTTTGGGCAGGCAGAGCACACCTGGAGAGCTCAGGGTGGGTGGCCCTGGTGCCGTGTCCTCTGCAGAGCGACTTCAGCTGCCACTTCAGGTCTGTCTCTGTGTGGGACAAATGCTTGGGGTCAGCAGGGCCAGAGCTCTCCAAGGACAGGCCAAGGCTCTCCTTCAGGAGCAGCATGGGCAGCTCTGGGCCAGCAGCACTCTGGAAAAGCAGAGCAGGATCCTGAAAAACCAGAGCAGGTGCCAAAATGAGCAAGGCAGGACATCCACGTGGTGGGTTCCAACAGGAGAACAGATTCATTTCCCAGCTCCCAGAGGGACTTTGGGAAGCAGTAGAGAGTAAATAAGGGTTTGGAAGCAATGACAGATACCTTGGAGGTGCCCTTCCGGGCAGCCTGAGCTGTTTGGGATTGCACTCACACCTCCAGAGGCTCTGGGAGGAGCGTGGGATCCTGTGCATCCCTGGATCTGCTGTGCTTCTGGTTTTTGGCTGCTAATTAGGAGACAGTCGGAAGGAGTGTGCTGCAGTTCTGCATGGTTAGATAAGAGCAATCACAAATCCATCACAAGGTGTATTCAAATCTCCTTAATTAATAACCAATAAACTCAGCAGTCCCTGGCAGAAGGGCTGGAGAGGGATGGGGGACAGGGATGGGGATGAAGTCATGGAGCAGTGAGAGGTGGGGGGTGCTGCTGGCCCTCACCCCCCGGAGCAAGGCAGTGAAATGTTGGGGAAGATGGAATAGGAAAGCCTTATAAATATGATTACCTGGCAAAAGATGCTGAGAATATGGAAACTATAAGCGAGATTGAAATGAAAACAAGCTTTGAGTTACCAAACCCCAGTTACTGAACAACTGGAAAACAATGGTGTGGCCGGCTGAAGGTAATCCCCTTTGATTAAACAATGCCCTCTGCTTGCAGAAAGGTCCAAGGGTCAGAGCAGACCCTGCCAGCTTAGCAGAGGGTCCAAAAAGTAGATTTTAGAGTTTAAAATATAACACCCTATGGTAATGCAATGATTCTTATAGGCTGTATGTAAATGTTGTAAGATTTGTGGCTTGTTCTAGATTTGTTAATGGAAATTAGAATATTCAGCACAGAAGACGATTTATTGTGCTAATGGAAATTAGAATATTCAGCACAGAAGATGATTTATTGTGCTGTAAACGGAAACCACACACTCCTTTCTACCTCTTTCTTTACTCTCTCTCTCTTGCTTGCTCTCTTACTTCTCTGACCTGCTTCGAGCTGTGATTGGCAGCTCCTAGCAGGTCCCCTGCACTCACGCCCTCTGCAATAAACCTCATGCTCTAAGACCTGACTACAGAGATCTCTTGTCTCCATCCATCCCGACCGTCCGAAACCCAACACCAGATACCTACAGTGAAACAGAGTAGGGCAGGATCCACACGGCAGAGCTGCTGCCCTCACAGTTCATCAGCAACTTCCAGAGCCCTTGGATCTGCCAGATCATGGAATATTCTGAGCTGGAAGGGACCCACAAGGATCATCGAGTCCAGCTCTGAAGTGAAGGGCCCATGCTGGCATTGAACCTTGGTGTTATGAGCACCAGCCGAGCCCATCCTGGGGCTGCTGGGGGCTGGGAAAGCATCCCAGGCTTTGTCCGGCAGTGGGGAGGGGAAGATGGGAGCAGGGCAGGGATGAGTTTCCGTTCCTGTGCAACCTGAGTGCCTGGCCAGTGGTGGTGCCGCTCAGGGAACCCTGGGTCGGCCTCCGGGGGGACAAGGGGCCCTGCACCACAGCAGGGATAGCCCGGCCCAGGCCAAGCAGGCTCTGCAAGGTGTTTGATTTTTTACATAAAGGGGAATGGCCCCAAATGCAGCTGGGGATTGGAGCATTTGCAGCTCACAGCAGTGGCTGGTGTGGAACATTCCCTGCCCAGCTGGGAGCATGGCCTGTGACATCCATAGGGATTTTCCTGGGCCTATCCATAGGAAACAATGAGAACCAGGTCAGCTTTTTAAGGCCTGAGAGAAGAATCTCATCCCAAAGACATGAGCAAAGTTTATCCCTCTCTTCATGTAAACCACTTTAAGGAGCACCTTTAAGCTGTGATTATGGCTGAGGATGGCCAAGGCCTGATTTATTCTTTACTCAGAGGGTGGGGAGGCCCTGGCCCCGGGTGCCCAGAGAAGCTGTGGCTGCCTCTGGATCCCAAGGCCAGGCTGGACATTGGGGCTTGGAGCAGCCTGGGACAGTGGAAGGTGTCCCTGCCCCCTTGCAGGGGTGGTATGGGCTTTAAGGTCCCTTCCCACCCAAACCATTCCAGGATTCCATGGTTCTCTCCTTACTGGCTAACTGGGATCTGAACTGGCCCAAGGACTGGATCAGTGCCTTGACCCCTGGAGCAGCTTTGGACTTTGTATGGGCCTTGACCAGAAGTGTCTCCCTGGTGTGGGACACCCCTTCCTGGTCAAGTTTTCCTGAAACCATCACTGGTACACAGAGTTGCCACTGTATCCACGTGTGATTAAAGCTCACCTCTGTGGAGGGGACTCCTGATTCCCTAAAAAGAGAGGACCCTCAAGGGGTTTGAGCTGCAGGTGTGGTCAATCCACGGTTGCCAGAAGGAGGTGGGTGCCTGGGTGGGACACTCAGGTCCCCAGCTGTGGTGGGATCATGTCCCTGGAATGCTGTGCCAAGAGAGTATCCTGATTTTACTCAAGCTCTCCCAGTTCTCTAAGTTGGCACTGATGGTGCAGCTCCTTCAGGAGCAAGAAGGCAGTTGTTCCCTTGCTTGGTGGGCTCAGAGGCCTGGATGTCCCTGACGAGGTGGCTGACCCTGAGAAGGTGATTTTGGAGTTCCTTGTGCAGCGCTCCTTGTCCAGGCTCCCTGTGTACCCCCAGGTTCTGTCCCTGCTGTGTGACAAGGGTCTGGTGCTGAGCTCAGGGACCAGCAGGGCTGAAGGAGACCTTGCCAGGCAAAGAGACAAAATCTAAACAATCCCCAGATAACATCTGAGAGCCCTGGCAGCTCCAGACCAGTGGTTTCTAGAACAGACTCACTTCTCCACCTGCCCTGGGGCAGGAAACTGCTCTGTGCCTCTCAGGAACCCCCATGTCCATCAATGACTATTCCTGTCCTTGCACCCTCTCCTGAGCCTGTCTGCTCTGAGGCTTCCCTGTCTCCAGGGATGTCTGAAGGAGCAGGGGCTGGGTGCTGAAGGCACTCACAGGTTCCTCTCCAGCTGTGCTGCCCTGGCTGTCCCCAGCTGCTCCCCACAGCTGTGTGACACACCAAGTGCCATGGTCCTATCCCAGCAAGGGGGTCCCAGGGGGTCACCCCAGCCCACCTCTGTGGGCACCTGTGCTAAAACCTTCCAGCCACCCCTGTCACAGAACCATGGGATGGATTGGGTGGGAAGAGACCTCAAAGCCCATCCAGTGCCACCACTGCCATGGGCAGGGACACCTTCCACTGTCCCAGGCTGCTCCAAGCCCCAGTGTCCAGCCTGGCCTTGGACACTGCCAGGGATCCAGGGGCAGCCACAGCTGCTCTGGGCACCCTGAGATTCCGTAATGGATGGACCAATTCTCTGGCATTCAGCTGAGGAAGGACAAATGATGGGGGAGCCAACTCCTGGCTTGTCCGTGTGGAGGCATCTCCACAGGGATCAGATCTCCCTGTGCAGCATCCCATGGTGCAGGAATGGGAATATCTGTGCCTTCCCAGCCAGCCACGTGTGCATGGAGGATGGTGGGGTTCCCATATCTGATCATAGGTTGTGGTTACACAAATGCAAACCTGGCAGACATAAGAGAGGGACAATTTACAAGGGAATGTACACATGGGACACAGGGAATTGCTTCCCACTGCCAGAGGGCAGGGATGGATGGGATATTGGGAAGGAATTGTTCCCTGGGAGGGTGGGGAGGCCCTGGCACAGGGTGCCCAGAGCAGCTGTGGCTGCCCCTGGATTCCTGGCAATGTCCAAGGCCAGGCTGGACATTGGGGCTTGGAGCAGCCTGGGACAGTGGAAGGTGTCCCTGCCCATGGCAGGGGTGGCACTGGGTGGGCTTTTAGGTCCTTCCCAACCCAAACCACTCTGGGATTCTGGGATTTTGAGCTCCTGAGCTCGGGCAGAGGTGATGCTTTCCAAATTCCTTCAGGAGTAAACATGAGTTGCTGGTGCATACTGGAGCTGCAGCTGGAAAGGGAACAGCAGAGGGTTCAGATGGCACTGCCTGTATTCCCATCCCAGGGAGAAGTGTGTCCTGCTGTAATTGCCTGGCTTATTTGGAAAAATCCCACTGTAGTTCCTAGAAATTCAATATCGAAACGACTGGGTATGACCCTCTGCGGATTAATTTTGAGGGGAGAAGAAGAATGAGGAATTTAATGCTCCCTCTAATGAATGCCAATCTTCCCTCTTAATGAATAGGAATCACAGTTTGCTGCACATTGTTGGGAAATGAAAAGCATCCAACGTTCCATTCACTTTCTTCTTTTTTTCCTTTCCCTTTCTTTCTTTTCTGCCCTCTTTGAGCGATATAATGCTGTGCACAGCAGATGTGAATGTTCATTTGTGAGCACGGAGGATTTTTATCTCTCCCTGTACAAGGCAAGGCTTTCCTTCAGCTGAGCTTTGTAAAATTTCCTGCGCAACCTAAACACTGCTACAGAGCTGGATTCTTCACAGCCAGGTGGGGTGGGGTTTTTCTGGCTCTCCTGGAGGAAACCATCCCGAGAATTCAAAGCAGAGCTGCCCCAGTGTGTGCTTGATGTGTTCGCTGCTCTCAGTGGCAGAGGGGGGTGTGGGTGAGGCTCTGGTGTCACTGACCCCTTGAAGGGATACAAAGACCCACCCCATTGCTTCCTGAGCCCTTCCCTTGCCAGAGGGATCCCTCAGGGCTGATCCCAAGGGGGAGCTTCCAGCAGGCGCTCTGGATTTGGAAAGGCTGGTGTGGTTAGCACGGGGCAGCCTCATCCAGGCTGAGCAGCTGGGCAGGAATCCGGGATTTCCAGCAAGGAGAGGGGCAACTCCCCAGCACTGCCCGGCTCCGTGGTCCTCAGGACCTGGGTCTGGGAGAGGGTGGATGATCCAGGACCTCTGGAGGAGCAGAGCATCCCGATTTCTGCAGGGGGAGGGAGGATTCTGTGGAGCAGCAGAGCCCTCTGTGTGTCAGGAGCCCTCCTAGTCCTTGTCCCTCTCCATGGCAGCTCCATCCCTGTGGGAGAACCACAGGTCAAGGGATCTCCTGGGAATTGCTGAGGCCCTGGCTGAGGGCTCATCTCAGCCAGGCTGGACATTTGCCCTTCTCCATGGCTCTGTTTGGATCTTGGGGATATCTCAGACCTTGGGGACAGTCTGAGGACACCCCACCACAGGCCCTGGCACTGGAGGCAGCAGCAGCTGCTGGGGCTACCAGGAGAAGGCTCCGTGGCTCTGCCTTCTGGGGTCTTGGGAGGAAATTGGGGTGTACATGGACATTTGGGGTGTATATGGAGTATATGGGGGCTTTGGGGTGTATGTGGAGTTTTGGGGTGTATGTCAAGGTTTGGGGTTTATGTCGAGGTTTGGGGTACACATGGAAGATCTGGGGTCTGTGTGGAGGCTTGGGGTCTGTGTGGAGGTTGAGGGGGTATATGGGGGTTATGGGGTGTATGTGAAGGTTTAGGGTGTGTGTGGAGGCTTTGGGGTGTGTGTGGAAGCTTTGGGGTGTCTGTGAGGTGTGGGAGCACACACAGAAGGCCCCTCCTGCCACTCCCAGCACCAGAGCTCAGACATGAAAGGGATGAGTGGGTGCAGGGAAGGGGAAGGGGAATTTTGAGGAGCAGTGGGAGGCTCAGCTGAGGGCTTGGCCCCATCATCCAGGAGTGAATGCCAGGAAATCCCTGGGAAGGGATGTGTCAGCAGAGCCTGGAGCACCCACGGCAGTGTGGCATCGGGATGCAGAGCTGGGAGCAGGGCCTGCAGGAGCCGGGGATCCATGCAGCCGTGCCCTGGGATGTGGAGAGGGAAGAAGGCAGCTCCCCCAGGCAGGGGTGCTGTGCTGCAGCTGGAGAGGCCGCTGGCTGCTGTGTCCCGAGGGTCCGGAAGGGGTTTTCCGTCTGTTCTTCCTCATGCAGATGCCAGCTCCAGCTGAGCGGATGCCGGCTCGGTGCCAGAGGAGTTTAGAGTTCCACTGTTTTAAAATATTTATTAATGTGAAAATGTCGTTAGCACTTAAGCTGAGGCAATACAGTAGAAGTCTTTTCGCTGGAGTGGAAGTTAGTGATGCTGAAAAGCCATTAAGCTGTAAATATAAACTATATTAAGTGCTCAGGAGCAACCTTAAATATCCCTCTGCTGGTTGCTCTGTTTCTGCAAGGCTGAGTGTCTGTGGGGTGGATTCTTCACACAGAGCTGTCTGCACAGGGCCTAGCTCTGCCCAGCGGCTCTGAGAGGGGCCTGAGTGGATTTGCAGGTGAGATTTCAGATCAGGGATTGCTGTTCATTGCCTGATATCCCCCAGAACCACGGGATGCTCACAGGGACAAGAAGGGAGAGTGTTCAACCCAGTCCAGCCTGGGCTTGGACACTGCCAGGGATCCAGGGGCAGCCACATCTTCTCTGGGCACCCTGTGCCAGGGCCTGCCCACCCCTCCCAGGGAACAATTCCTTCCCAATACCCCATCCATCCCTGCCTTCTGGCAGTGGGAAGCCATTCCCTGGGTCCTGTCCCTCCAGCCCGTGTCCCAAGCCCAGCCAGACAGGGTGAGTCCCGGAGAAGGGAGGCTGTGGATGAGATTCCAGGGTGATTGCTGTCCATGATAAATGGCTCACAGCCTGATGCATTCAGCCCCTGCTGAGAGGCTCCTTCCCATCCACGTGGGATCCTTGCCCCGGCCGGGATCAGCCCTGATCCTCCTGTCCTTGCAGCTCAGGCACAGGAGCTGGGATTTTCTCAGAAAGGGCTGCCAGAGCTCAGAGCCAGTGTCAGGGCGTCCCGTGATCGCAGTGGCTCTGAGCCCTCTCTCCATCCCTCTGCTCATGGGGCAGAGCTCAGGGGAGAGCAGGGGGTGCTGGCCCTGCCTTGGGGTCTAGGGGGTCCAGCTGTGCCCCCCCAGTGTCTGCTCAGCATCCCTCAAACTCTCCTGAGTCCGGGGTCCCGCTGCTGTGCCAGCCCCGCTCTGCTACCCAGGCTGTGCCAAACCCATTTTGGGTCCAGGGTAGGCCATGGAGATGCTCCAAGGGCTGGAGCCAGGCTGGGAGAGCCTGGAGAAGAAAAGGCTCCAGGGAGACCTCAGAGCCCCTTCCAGGGCCTAAAGGGGCTCCAGGAGAGCTGGAGAGGGACTTGGGACAAGGGATGGAGGGACAGGACACAGGCAATGGCTTCCCACTGCCAGAGGGCAGGGATGGATGGGATATTGGGAAGGAATTGTTCCCTGGGAGGGTGGGGAGGCCCTGGCACAGGGTGCCCAGAGCAGCTGTGGCTGCCCCTGGATCCCTGGCAGTGTCCAAGACCAGGCTGGACGGGGCTCAGAGCAGCCTGGGATGGTGGGAGCTGTCCCTGCTCATGGTAGGGGTGGGACTGGATGAGCTGCAAGGTCCCTTCCAACTCAAACCATTCCATGATTCTGTGATTCCATGGATTTTGTTAACCCTAGGGGCTGATGGGCAGCCTGGCTATGCAGACCCTGCCTCCCTCTGCAGTTGGACATGTCCTTTTGTGCTCCAGCCTAAGGCTGGCACTTGATTTAGTAAACTCCCTGCACCCAGGAGAGCTCACATTTCAATCTTTAAAACCAACCTGAATAAAGATTGCATAAATAAGGAGCCCCCGCTCCGGCTGATGAGAGCATGGAGTGATATGGATTTCTTAGGCAATTAAATTGCACATAATAGAGTAACTGGATTGTACAAATTTAAAGAGCACCTGGAATATGCAGGCATATTCTGAAATTTCTAATCTCATATTTCAGCTCTAGCCCATTAATCTGTCATATTTAAGGCCTTTATTTCTTTTCTGTTCACACTGCTCCAGAGTGGGATATTGCTGGGAAGTGCAGCTCTTCCGTGTCTGCCTGGATCTCCTGTTCTGCTCCTGGGGCCATGGCACGAGCACCTTTTCCTCCTCACATCCTGTGCTCAGCATCCTGGTGTTGTGAGGAGAACGGAGCAGGGCTGGGACAGTGCTTGGGGATGGGAACACCATCAGCAGGAACAGCCCTTCCTGAGGACAGGGCCTGCAGCCTCATGTCACTGTCCCCATTCCCAGCCAGCCCAATCCTGACTTCCTGTCTTCCCATTCCCCGGCAGCTCCTCCAAGCCAGCCCCTAGTGCTGCGTGCTCCCAGGACAGGCTGCAGTGTGTAATCCCCCTCCCTTCGGGCAGCTAATACGGGAGTCCCGGCCCTGCCCGGCCACTCAGCTCCGTGCTCACCCCTAAGCTGCTTTCAGGGTCAGGTGGGCAGCAGCGGGATCCCTCCGGAGAGGGAGGATGCTCCGTGCCCGTGCTGGGATCCAGGAATGTCAGCAACCAGAACTGCTGCTTATTCCTGATTATTTGAGGTCTGAGATGCAGCCAGTGGGATCTGGGCCCTGAGTTTGGGGAGGATCTGGGGGAACACCTGAAGAAGAGGAAACCAAGCCCTGACACACCTGCCCAGGGCAAGGTGGGGTCCCCATCCCTGTGCGTGTGGCACTTGGGGACATGGGGTAATGATGGCCTGAGGAGTTGGAATTGGGGATCTCAGAGGGCTTTTCCAGTCTTTCTGATTCCATTATGGTTTGTTTTCTGTCCCCCCTGGTGTGGCAGCAATGTCTGTGCCTGTCTCACCTCCACGGGGGCCCTTTCCTGCCTGAGTTACAAATTCCTGGTGTGAAACATTCCCAGTGTCCCAACTCTAGGAACCCCACTGCCGCCAAAGGCCCAGCAGGCTCCATGGCTGGCAGGTGGGTACCCCATGGATTTGTGGGTATGCAGCTTTTAGGTCACTGAGTTATCTGGGAGATTTTTTCCCTTTACAAATCCCAAGACCACCACCAGCTCTCCCCCAGAGCCCTGGGATTCCCCTGGGGGTGCTGAGGCAGTCCCTGGAGTGGTTCTGTGCACACCTGCAGCCAGTCCTGGGCTCTCTGCAGGCTTTGTTCCAGCAGAGGGAAGGGCTGAAGCCAGGACTGCAACCCTGGGAGCTTTCAGGGATAAAACATACAGGAATTACAGCTCCTGTTTATTCCCAAACCACAGGCCTTGTTTCTCCTGAGCCTGTGACAGCTGGCGCAGCCTCACCCTGTTGTTGCTGAGCTGCAGCAGCTGCCCTGGGAGGGGTTGTTGTGGTAGAGACCCTGCCAGCCGTGGGGCGGCCTCCACACCCCCAGCCCTGCATTAGTCCTGCTCTTTTCCATAGGTATTGTGTCTATAGGAGCACTGGACAGGATGGAATCTGACTTTGGACTGGGATTCCGTCTGCTTGTAAAATAATAAAATCATGGGATGGTTTGGATTGGGATGGACCTTAAATCTCATCCAGTCCCACCCCTGCCATGGGCAGGGACACCTTCCACTGTCCCAGGCTGCTCCAAGCCCCAATGTCCAGCCTGGCCTTGGACACTGCCAGGGATCCAGGGGCAGCCACAGCTTCTCTGGGCACCCTGTGCCAGGGCCTCCCCACCCTCCCAGGGAACAATTCCTTCCCAATATCCCATCCATCCCTGCCCTCTGGCAGTGGGAAGCCATTGCCTGTGTCCTGTCCCTCCATCCCTCATCCCAAGTCCCTCTCCAGCTCTCCTGGAGCCCCTTTAGGCCCTGGAAGGGGCTCTGAGGTCTGTCCATGGAGCCTTCTCCAGGTGAACACCCCCAGCTGTCCCAGCCTGGCTCCAGAGCAGAGGGGCTCCAGCCCTTGGAGCAGCTCCATGGCCTCCTCTGGACTGGCTCCAGCAGCTCCAGGTCCTTCCTGTGCTGGGCCCCAGGGCTGGGGCAGCTCTGCAGGTGGGGCAGAGGGGCAGAATTCCCCCTGCCCAGCTGCCCCCAGACACTGCTGATGGTGTCAAACAAGGCCCTGACTGAGGGAGTTGGAACCGAACTCAGCTGCATCCCAGACAGGCCCCAGGCTGCGCTGATAATTCCATGTCCCTGCATTCCTGGGAAAAGCCTTTTGGGGTATCCCTGAATTAAGCCATCCTCAAAATGCTCTCTCTTTTTTGCCTCTGCTGGGGCAGGAGAAAGGTGTGGTTTGGAGGTTTGGCTGCATCCCCAGGACGGCTCTGGAAGGTCTGGGGAACAAGGACGCTGGAGACAGAGGATTCAGGAGGCTGTGCCACACATCCCACCCTCCGTGGGGCATCCACAGAGGCCTCTGGGGCTCAGGATCTTTCCATCCCTCTCTGATGCAGCCTCGTGCAGCCTCAGCTGGAGCTGCATCAGCCTCCGGGAGCTGCTCTGAAACCCAGCCCGAGGGAAAAGAGACAAAGACCTGACCCGTTTTTGTTTGCTGTGCACAGCCCAGGCTCCTTGGCTGCTTTAAAACCCTGGCCTCGATTAGCAAAAGCTAAATTGTTTTCCTGTGGAATTGTCTTAGAGTAAAAAGAGGTCCGGGGTGTTAATTTGCTCTTTGTTTTGCCTACAGGAACCACGGGGGGTTGGAGCCTGGCTGCTCCCTGAGCAAGGCAAGCAGGTTTGTGTTGGTTTGTTTGCAAAACAAAGTTTCAGGGATCGACTTTGCAGAGCAAAACGAGCCAGGATGGAAGTGAGTGCTCTCTCAGGAGAGCTTTGAAAGTCTGCACACCTCGCAGATGCTTTAGAAATTCAGAGATGACCCTGCTTGCTTTGTTTAAAAAAAATTAAAATATAAGTAAAATTCTGCTGCACAGCCCCCCTCCCCTCGGCTTTCTTTGTGAGGAACTTCTGACAGACTCGGAAATTCTCTGGCTGCTGAATAAATTATAAACCCCATCCTCGGGCAGAGGCTGCACAGCCAAAAGCAAATTAAATCCTCTTCAGTGTAATATCGAATGGAGACGTTTGCTTCAGTTTGATGATTGTGGATTCAGAGTATTTACCTTTTTCTCCAGCTGCTTAGGAGCGGAATCTCTGCCTGGGAGCCCGGCTGGGGAGGGGTGGGTGGGACAGGGTGTGTGATGCTCTCCAGAGAGAGGGCTCAGGAGCCTTTCCAAAGCCAGGAGAGCCCAGTGCCGGGGCTGCGCTGTGGGAGGGCTTCCCGGGCATCCCTTGGGATGGGATCCAGGGTGCTGCTGGGTCTCCCCGGAGCAGGGATTGGAGCCAGAGCTGTCACACAGACCCTTGGTGGCTGCTGTGCTTTGAGAGCAGCCAGAAGTGGCTCAGCAAAGATTCAGGAAGGTCTCACCAGAGTGGTCCCCAAGAAGCCTCGCTGGGGGACACTTTGTAGCCCAGCCCCGTGTCAGTGACAGGAAGTCCCTGGGATACCACACTCAGAGGGGGGTGCTGCTGTCCCTGTCCCTGCGCCTGCTCAGCACCCCAGACATCCCAAATGCACGTGGGAGATGCTGCTCCAGGTCTGCTGAGCAGCGAGCAGCTGCAGTAGCAGCAGCACCTCTGAGCTGGGTGTGAGCTCCTTCTGGGCACCCAAAGCGCAGAATTCGAGGTGGGAAGTGGGGCCAGAGCTACTCCAACTGTTTTCATTCCCCACAGGTGACAGGAGAGGCAAGAGCCAAAGGTTTCTACATTGAATGATGTAAGGATTTAACAGCACTTCATGCTGCAGAGCAATCCCAGCTTCATCCCCCTCCTGCCTGCTCCCTGCTCCCGGGATGTGCCACTTGCAGCTGGGTCTGGGTCCAGCCTGGTGTCAGCAAAGCTTTGAGTTTATAGGAAACATAAAGGAGACGAGGATCCCCCCGTATCTTCTCCACGAGCAGAGTACCATCAGAAATATTACGGATTGATCCGTATTTTATCTGGGAGGGAGGATGGCTCCTTAACATCATTAAGTGGTGACCTTTAAAACTCATCTTCTCCTGTCAGCCTGGTCAGGCAATGGATGGAGCGGAGACGGATGGCGGCGGTGGGGAATCAAATAAATTGTTTGCTGAGATCAGTGCGGGTGTGTTTGCAGTGGTGTGGAGGTCCCTGGGCCACTGTTCACTGTCTCTTTCTTTTTTACAGCAGAATAAATCCAGTTTGGTGCCCAAGATGAATTTTCAGGGCCATATGTCATGTTTTACAAGGGGCTGACAACTCAAATTGGGGCAGAATAATGGTGCCCAGCCTGAACTCACCTCAATGACTTTATTGGCTTTCTCATCCCGGAGCAGATGAGCAGGCTGGGTTTGGGGGGTGTTTTCTGCTGGGAAGCTGATCCTACTTAGTTTCAGCCGTGACTGTTGGTGTGTGGTAAATGCTGCCAGGCTGGGTGCCAGCCCCAGGGCCAGACTAGGACATGCAGTGTTTCACACTGGGGTGCTCCAGGTCTGGGGCCCGGTCCCTTCACCCCTGGCGCTGCTTCCCCACAGCCTGGGAATGTGAAGGGGTCAATCCCACAGGGATCTGGACAGGATTGCCTGGACCCTCTGAGTTTCTGGCAGCCCATGGTGATGGGGATCTGCTCCCTCATGCCCTGGCTGTGCTCTCCTGTGTTTGGAGCTCCTGCCCAATCCTGGTGCTGGGAAAACAAGATTTCCTCAGGGATGAAAGCTGGATCATGGCTGGCAAGTCCTGCCCCATGGCAATGCCCTCATGCTCCTGGCTGTCACCTCCCAGCTCCTGCAACCAGGGATAGTGGAAGGTGTCCCTGTCCCTGGCAGGGGGCTTGGAACCTTTAAGGTCCCTTCCAGCCCAAAACCCATGATTCTAGGACTAATTGCTTGGGCAGGAGAAATTCCCAAGGAGAGGCAAGAGAAGATGGGAAGGAATGAGGTGAAAGTCAAAGGGCTGGAACTCTGTGAGGGGTTTCAGCTGCCCCAGGGCAGTGGGGACTGGTGGATCCTGTTGCACTGGGGCTGTGGTCAGTGGTGTTGCTCCTGCCATCAGCCTGGAGCTGGATCCGGGAGGGTAAATCCCAGCTTGGGTCTGTTTCCATTTGTGTTGCTCTCACCCCTGGGACTCCCAGCACAGCCTGGGATGGTGTTTATGATGTGGTATGGAAGGGAGGATGGGACAGGGCAGAGGGAGCCCAGGCACCCTTGGTGCAGTGAGGGTCAGCCTGGGGCTGGATGCTGAGCATGGACATGGCATGAGGCCACAGTGACCACTGAGCTCTGGTGGAGGACAAGGAGAGGCTCTGTGCTGGCCCAGCTCTGCCTCTGCTCCTGCCAGGGCACACCCAAGTGTCATGGGAGGGTGAGGGGCTTCCAGAGGAGCAGGGAAGTGCTGCATCCTTTTTATGGCCCTTTCCTTGACCTCTGAGAGGTCAGCGAGGACTCAGAGCTCATTCTGTGCACTCAGTGAGACCAAACCAGGGGCATGGGGACAGAGGAGCTGCATCCCGAGGGGTGACAGGCCCTGGGGACAGCAGGAGTAGCTCAGGCACCAGCACTGGTCCCCTCTGAGGACAAAAATTGGGGATTTCCCCAGGCCCTGAGCTGTTGGCACAGCTCCTCTGCACCCCTGGGCTGGGGCATGTTTATCCCTTACCCCAGGGCCATGCTCCCAAGGGAAGTGAGGACAGAGTTCAGGCACTCCAGCGAGGATGTGCCTGACTTTGGGATGTCCTTGCAGACTCAGACAGCCCTTAAAGCAGAAGGTTACCCTAATGTATGGGCCCTGGATTTGTGGGAGGTATATATCAAGGCACAGTGTAATAGCTTTCCTGTGGCCCATCTCCAGGGGGGACATCCTGGAGTCTCTGGGAGCAGGGACAGCTGTGGGAACACTCACCAGTGTCACTGCTTTAACTCCTTCACCTCAGCAGCAGGGAAGGGACAATCCTGCCACTACCCCAGAGTGCCCAAAGTGCTGATCCTGTGCTGGGAGGAAGCTGGGAGTGGGACCCAAAGTCCTTTGGCTTCTGGCAGTGAATGGGAAACTGAAGAAGGGGAGATTTCCCAAAGCTTCCCAAAGTCAACTCCCCGCCCTTCCTGCAGGACTTTCCCACAGTGCCCTGTCTGTGCCCACCCTCTCTCCGTGCTCCTGACCCTGCCACGGGCAGTTTGTCCTTCCTGGCCCTCCCTGCCGGTACCCAGAGCTGGTGCTGCTGCTGGGCTCTCTCTGCCTCCTGGCCCAGCCCTGGGCACCTGCCCTAAGGTGTCCCTTCAGGCAGTGCCACCTCCCGGTGCTCCTGCCTGTGGAAACGGCCCAGTGTCCCTTGGTTCGTGGGACAGGCAGCAAGGGGCAGACTGGCTCCTGTTGCACTTCCCGTTCCCAAAGCTCTCCTGAGCATCCTGGAGCCCTTGGGAGGCTGGGGACGGAGCTGTGGGGGTGATCTCTGTCCTCTCCCTGCCCCGTGGTGCTGTGCCCATCACCCACCCCCAGAGGGATGCCCAGGGGCTGCCCTGGCTGGGGAGGTGCCAGGCAGGAGAGCTGAGCTGAGGGGGGCAGGGACCATCTGGGAAAAGGGTCCCGGGGGCATCCAGCATTCAACTGATAGTGGGAATTCCTCTGGGAGCTGGGGATCCCAGCAGCCGCTGGATACCACAGCAGAATTCCAGTGGGAGCTGCTGGGTGAGCCTGGAGCAGCCCAGGGCTGGCAAAGGCTCTGCTGGGTTCGGTGCTGGTAGCACTGGGGCTGGAGAACTGTGAGGGCTGAGCTGGGCTGGAGCAGGCTGCATTTGGGGTAAATCCCTTTCTGACTCATTCCTGAGGCTGCAGGCAGCCCCTGGAGCAGCTGATGGTGCAGAGGCACTGCAAGGGGTGGGGAGAGGGAAAGGTGGGTGTAAGCAGGGTCCCAGGCCCTGGGTGCTGCACCCACCAGCCCCAGTAGAGCACAAACCTTCCTCACATCCCAGAAAACAGAAATGGCTGGAGCATCTCAGCTCCCTCAGCCTTCACTCTCACTGAAATCCTGAAAAGCCTGAAATCAGCAGGAATTGCTTGGATTTCTTCACGGACCTACCAGGGCAGGCCAAGCCCTTTCCCACCCACCTGCCCCTCTTGGCTGAAGATGCAGTTTCAGAGCCATTGTGGCTGTAGGAGGAGGGGGTTGAAAATCTGGGGCCCAGGCTCTCCTGTCCTTCCTCCTGCTCCTCCTCCTCCTCTGCAGTCCCTGTGTGGAAATGGCTGTGCCCACTCGAGAAGCTGGCACTGCTGCTTGAAGATGTTCTGCTTCTTTAACAGAGCCTCAGCAGTTACAAAAACTCGTCTTTAAAAATTCATGCTGTTCTGTATCATGTTAAATATTTATTCTAAAGGAACAATGCGTTCCCCCCTCCCCCCTTCTGCTATGATACCTATTTTGCATATGAGCTGATTAATTATTAAGCATCTACATTTTATTTTGACAAACAGAAGATGTGCTCCAGTCAGTCGGATGCTGTTGTGTTCTGCTGAGCTGTGAATTCACCATCCCTCTCCAGGCACAGAGATCCTCTCTGGTTGTGTCCTGGAGCTCCCCCACACCGGGAATCTGAGCTGGCCATGGCCAGTGCTGGACCTTCGTGTCCCTAATCCTGCAGAGCCCTGGCCACGGAGAAGACTGCAGGATCCCCTTTCTCTGCTCAGCCAGCAGGGAGCCAGGGCGGTTTCCTCAGCCCCAGGCGTGTTTTTACCTGCCCTGGCACCTCGCTGTGCTCAGGTGAAGGGGATGAACTTTTCGTGATGGAGACATCCCCCCGAGGCTGGGGCAGGAAAAGGCAGTGCTGGTCTGGCCGGGCACCTGGGGTGGCCCAGGGCAGCAGTGAGAGCCCGGTGCCAACTTCCACCCCTGGTGAACCAGGGACTGGGGGAGAACCTGGATGTGCTGGGCCCAAGGCAGCTGTGCCCCAGCTGGTTCCGAGCACGGAGCTGCTCCGTGACAGACAAGGATGGTGGCATGAGGCCCCAGAGGACATTTCCTGCAGTGGAGCTTTGAGCTCCTCCAGGGAAGCCACTGCTGAAGCTGAGACCCACATTCCCTGAATGATTCCCTGGGGTGGGAGGACAGAGCCGTGTCCTTGAAACAGGGAGCTGCCCTGGGGATTCAAGCAGGGCTGTAATTCCCGGAGGCCGCTGGGCACTGCTCCTCTGGTCCAGCTCCGCGCCTGGAGCCTCCTCCCACTGGAGTTTTGTGGGAGAGGGAAGCACGGTGCCTGCAGCTCAATGGGACTGGTCCAGCTCCGCACCTGGAGCCTCCTCCCACTGGAGTTTTGTGGGAGAGGGAAGCACGGTGCCTGCAGCTCAATGGGACTGGTCCAGCTCCGCGCCTGGAGCCTCCTCCCACTGGAGTTTTGTGGGAGAGGGAAGCACGGTGCCTCCAGCTCAGTGGGACTGGTCCAGCTCCGCGCCTGGAGCCTCCTCCCACTGGAGTTTTGTGGGAGAGGGAAGCACGGTGCCTGCAGCTCAGTGGGACTGGAGCCCAGGTGTGTGCTCCTCCCAGCTGGAATGGGCCCCTTCCCTGCACAGCAACTCCGGCAGACGCGGGATAAGTGGAGAAAAAGAGCTCTTGGCACCCTGGGACCCTGTCCTGCTGCGGGGACACCTCGTGGCACCGCCCCTCTGACACTGCCAAACTCGGGAACGAGGGCTGAGCAAAGAACTGGTCCCAGGGCAATCTGGACTCTAGGATTATCAATGGGATTACTGTTCAGGAGAGATGCTGAAAATCCAGCATTTGTATTCTTTGGGAGATTCCAGTGTTAGCCACTCTTCTCCCCGCCCCAGATTTCCCAAGGAAGAACAAAAATAACTCTGAAGTTTTCCCATGGAAATGCAATCTCGGCTGCTTTGCAAACACGGGAGCATCTCTCTCTCTGCGCTTCCCAGGCAGGCTTTGCACCAATAAAAACACAGCCACGGGATCCATTTTAGAATTGATGTTCAGGAAACCAGGGAAATGAAGCAAACTGCGTTGAGGTGTTTGTTTGGGGGGCTCTGCCAAAAGAGATGTGATCGCTCGGTGTGTCCCTTTCCAAAGGCCCTGTCAAAAGCCTCTCCTCTGGCTCCACCCTCGGGACTGGAATCACAAAATGAAGAGACCGGGCAAGGCGAAATTGCCAAAACATTTGGAGTGGATTCTCAGGGAATCTGTGTCTCGGAATGGGTTTGGAAGCACTGTCACAACGAGAAGAGACTGCCCAGGGGCTGTGGGGAGGGGGTGCGCAGGGGATGCGCTCTCATTAACAGCTTCATTAGCGAGCGGCGGGGGGCACGGGCGGCCCGGCGCTGGCACGGCAGATGGAGCGGAGCCGAAAGGTGTCGGAACAGCTCCGCGGGTGATGGGAGCCCCGGGAGAGGCTGGAAAACCCAGCACGATGGGATCGTGCTTGGCTCGGCAGCAAATGGCCCGGGGCAAAGCTGGCCATGGAGCTTGGTGCTGCTGCTGGGTGTGCTCGGGAGGGCGGTGGAGGGTTTGTGTGATCCGTGTGCTGCACACCTCCAGCGTCACTCTCCCACCTGCTGCACTGGAATTCCAGCAAAATCCTGGAAACCTGGGAGCAGAGGGGGCAGCAAACGGGAGCACAGAGGGCAGCAAGTGGGAGCAGAGAGGGCAGCAAGCAGGAGCAGAGCCCTTGTCCCATCACTGCAGAAGGAGCTGTGAGCAGCGCTGGGCTTTGCTGCCTGCCCCGCGTGTCATCACCGGATTTTAGGAGCTAAAGGGACCATGAACGTTGGAATCCCACCTTGAAAGGGGCAGTTTCGGGGTGTCAGGCACTGGCTGGAATAGAAACAGGGCTGTGACATCTCCTCGAGGACCCAGATGGGGACCTGTGATGGGGAACTGCAGGTGCTGGTTCCAGCCTGGGCCTGGCTGCTGCAGCCTCACATCGCTCCTGAGGGGTTCTGCTGGGAGAGGGACAGAGCAGGGGCCCAGCAGTGAAGTGTCCCAGCAGAGGGACAGGACAAGGGGCAGTGGATTTGAACTGTCAGAGGGCAGGGATGGATGGGATATTGGGAAGGAATTGTTCCCTGGGAGGGTGGGGAGGCCCTGGCATAGGGTGCCCAGAGAAGCTGTGGCTGCCCCTGGATCCCTGGCAGTGTCCAAGGCCAGGCTGGACATTGGGGCTTGGAGCAGCCTGGGATAGTGGAAGGTGTCCCTGCCCATGGCGGGATGGGATGGGATGGGATGGGCTTTAAGGACCTTTCCAACCCAAACCATTCCATGATTCTGTGATTCTGTACCATGGGAGAATGGGAACACTCCTACAGAGGCAGGTCCAGAGCCTCCCCTGCCTCTGTGCCAGGGCTGTGCATCAGCAAATGCTGTCTGGGAAGGCAAGGCTGCCTGGTTCCCATTGATAAGGCTTGGGAGCAGGGCCATGAATGGGGCTCAGCAGGCAGGCACAGCTACAGGGACTGGGCGCAGGAATGCAGGCTGGATTTTGGGCGGTCTGCCTTGGAAGGCACTGATGGAGCAGCTGCTGCTCTCCCCCAGCCTTTGTGGCTGTGGTTGGTCATTGTGACTCACTCCTGAACTGAATTCCCTGGCTGGAAGCTGGGTCTTGCTTTGCCATCTTCTGCTGAATTAAAGAGCCTTTGAGTGCCCAGTGATTTCCTTCCCTGGAAGTGCTCAAGGGCTGTTATCAGATCACCTTTTAGCTTTTCTTCAGGGACAGTTAGATCAGGTGTCTTTACTTCACACCATTTGTCCTGGCTCTTGACACCATTTTAGGCTCTTCTTCACAACTGGTCCCTTTCTCTGAACTCCCTTGGGATAGTTTTCCGCTGCAGCAATATTCTAATCCTGCCTTCGTTTTGGTGCAGCGTGGGCCAATTCCCTTCTGGACGTGCAGAAGGCCACCCAGGTGGGATTAATTTTGGAGTTCAGTCCCAGCACTGTGGCTTGAGCTGACACTGGCTGGAAGCTGTACTTTTTATGAGCAGTTGCTGGTTTTGGACATACCATGCCAGATTCATGGATGTGTGGAGCAGGAAAAGCTGGATCTGCTGTGTTTGGACACGGAAAGTGAAGTTTTATTTTACTTTATTCCCGTCTCTGTGAAGCTGAATCTTGGCTCGAGGCTCACCCAGGAACATCCAATGGTAGGTGGCAGAGGCGGGGCTGAGCTCCATCCCCATCCCTGCACCAAGGAGTGACTCCCAATCTCCCTGAGACCCAAAGCCTGGCCTGTTTGTGGCAGCTGGAGGGAGCTGCATCCTGAGGCTCCCTGGGCGAAGGGAGGGAAATGTCATTCTCCTGGAGAAGCCAGGAATGCTGGCTTAGCTGGAGAGAGAAGGCATTCCATGACCTTTGCCCACCCAAGAGAGCTGAGGACCATGGCCAAACTTGTGCACCCTGGGAGTCCTGCCCTCAGCACCCCATCATCCCAGCTGCCTTCTCCTGCTGCAGAGAGTGAGGATAGTGCACTGATGGTGAGGGAAAGCAGCACCAAGCCTTGCACCAGAATTCACTTGGGACCAACTTGCAGGGATGAGGGATTGCCCTGGGCACACTCAGCCACCTCCTGCTCCTCCCAAGCTGGACATCACTGCTCAGTTGTGCTCTCAGAGCCCTTTCCTCTCCATGTGGGCTGCAGCCAGGACTGGATCAGTGGGTTCTCAGCTGCCTCTGACTGTTCCACTCCTGGGAGCTGTGGTAGGTCCATGAGAAATTCCCCAGATGTGGTTATCCTGGGATGTGGAGCTAAAACCATCAGGGTCCTTCAGCAGTGCCTTTAGGGCAGTGACAGTTTTAGTTCCCAGTTTTAAGTTTGGGGGGGATGATGGCTGGTGCCTGAATGTCAGGGATGTGGTGGGAAGTGCAGGGGGGGTTGAGCACTGCAGGTGTAACCAAGGCAGGTGTGAACCTGCATGGAGGTGCTCCAGGTTCTTCCCCTGCCCTGCAAATCTCTCCAGTGAAATCCCTCTGGCTCTGCTGATTCTCCTCCTCTCTTCACACTGAGCTCCCAGTGTTTCACAGAAATACTCCCCTTCCCTGGAAAAAGAACATTCCCCACCCCTGGAAGTGTCCAAGGCCAGGTTGGACAGGGCTTGGAGCAACCTGGGATAATGGAAGGTGTCCCTGCCCATGGCAGGGGGTGGGATGGGATGGACTTCAAAGTCCCTTTCAACCAAAACCATTCTGGGATTCTGGGATTCCATGAAAGTGAAAACTCAGTATTTTCACATCATCCAGGGCAGGGGGTGAACCGGGAGCCTTGGGAATAAGAGCCAGCCCCTCTTCTTTGGCACAGGACCCTTTCTTGAGGCTTCCAGCACTGCCTGGGGTAGACTTTAGACATGGGATGGCTTTTCTTGGGGCCTCCAGGACAGCCAGCACAACCCTGAATGCCAGGATCAGGTCCCTGTCTGTGGGGAGAGTGCAGAGCTGGTGGCTTTGCTCGTGTCTGAAAGGACAGAGCTCTGGGAGCAGGGCAGGACAGTCTGATCTTAGGCAGAACCGTCTCAAATCCTACAAAACCTCCATCCCAGGAGGGACAGCACCCACTGACCCATGGTTCACCCAAGGGTGCCTGGTCCTGTGTCCTCCTGTGCTGAGCTGTTTGGTGTCTGTGTCCTTGGTGGCTCTGAGCTACCCCTGCCCTGTTCCCTGTTTCCCTCCATGGATGATCTATCCCCACCAGCAAGGAGAACTTCCCTCAGGTGCAGGGAGCTCCACATCTCCCAAGGATCCACCCCAATCACATCCACAGCTCCCTCAGCTGGGGCTTGTCCTGCTGCAGGTGACAGACCGGCAGTGACACTGGGCTCTGCACAAACCTCCAGGCAGGCACTCCTTGCTTCCCTCCTTCCTCACGCTCAGCTGTGTTTCCTGCAGGAATCCCCTCCCCCACAGCTTCTGCGACATCCATTTCAGGTGTTTCCATGGGGTTTAGGCTGGGGAAGCTCTCCTGGACAAAGTGTAGGGAAGGTAATAACTCCATCCTCTCCCACTGTCTGCCCCAGGCCCATCTCCTGGGAAAGCCCCCTCTGTAAATAGCAGGCTGAGTGTTTCCAGGTTCCAGAGCGGTTCAGCAAAGAATCACATCAAGGGCTCTTAATGCTTGACCTTTCCCATCTCCCTGCAATTCCTGAGTGCGAGGCTCAGGCTGGGAAGTGCCTGGGAACCCTTCTGACCCCACACAGCCTGTGCTTGGCAGAGAGCAGAGCTGCAGCTGGACCCCGAGGGACCTCCCCTGGCATCCTCAGCTGCTGCTTCTGAGGGCGGCTGGGGACACCTGGGCCACCCTTTGCAGGGTTGGTGGTGAAAGGTGCTGGCAGACCTCCACACATGGCTGTGCCACGGGTGCGGGGCTGGTGCTGCTCTGGGAGGATAATATGGTGGGTCATGCTGGGTTGTGCTGAGTCATACTGGGTTGTACTAGGTCCTACTGGGTTGTACTGGGTTGTATTGTGTTTTACTGGGTCATACTGGGTTGTGCTGGGTCATACTGAGTTGTGCTGGGTCATACTGAGTTGTGCTGGGTCGTACTGGGTTGTGCTGGGTTGTGCTGAGTTGTGCTGGGTCATACTGGGTTGTACTGGGTTGTCCTGGGTTGTGCTGAGTTTTGCTGGGTCATACTGGGTTGTACTGGGTTGTCCTGGGTCGTACTGGGTCATACTGGGTTTTGCTGGGTCATACTGGGTTTTACTGGGTCGTACTGGGTCATACTGGGTTTTGCTGGGTCGTACTGGGTCGTACTGGGTTTTGCTGGGTCATACTGGGTTGTGATGGGTCGTACTGGGTTGTACTGGGTTTTACGGGGTCATACTGGGTCGTGCTGCTGGTTTGGGTTTCTGATTTCCCTGGATGAAGTCAGGGGAGCCCAGTGATCCCAGGAATGTGGCACTGGGAGCTGGAGGAGGCAGGAGGCCCCTGGGATCCTCACACAACTCCACAACTCCCTGACAGGAGGAGGCAGCCGGGGGAGGTCGGGCTCTGCTCCCAAGGAACAGGGACAGGAGGAGAGGGAACAGCCTTAAGCTAGGCCAGGGGAGGGGCAGGTTGGATATTTGGGAAAATTCCTTCATGGAAAGGGTGGTCAGGCACTGGAAGGGGCTGCCCAGGGAGGTTTGGAGTCCCCATCCCTGGAGGTGTCCTCTGAGCTGGGGACAAGGTGGGGATTGGGCACAGGTTGGACTCTGACCCTGGAGCTCTTTTCCAACCTGAATGATTCCATGATTCTGTGGTTCTGTGATTCCACACTGCAGGAGCAGCTCACACCCACACCATGCAAAGGCAGGGGCTGTGTGGGACAGGATCTCTTCCCAGAAGGTGTTGCCCAGAGCTGTGGGTCCCATCTCACTGTGGCCATGCCAGCTTCAGCTCAGCTCCTGGCTTGGAGCTGGAGGACTTTGGAGTGGCTCAGGCACTGAGAAACCGGAGTGCAAAGAGCTCCTTTGGTCAGGCAGGGGTTGGTGTCAGCAGCTGGAGCTACAATCCGTGTTTGAGGAGCAGGAGGTGGCTGCTGGCACAAGGCGGGGAGCAGGTCTGGGGCAACTGGCAGAGTTGGCATTTCCCTCCTGACCAGCTGTGGAACAGAATTAAATCCAGGGAGTTTTGTTGTGTCTTCTTTTGAGGAGGTCAGAGAAACAATTCTCTCCTAGGGCTGTCCAGTGATTCCAGGTAGGAATGGTGCTGCAGGGACAGGGTGTTGTCACCTGCATTCCCAGCCCCCTGCTTGCCCTGGCACACACAGGAGCTGCAGGACAGTGCCCAGGCCGTGGCTCCATCCCTGGAGGGCTGGGAATGGTTGGACCTGGTGGTCTTGGAGGGCTTTTCCAACCTTAATGATTCCATGACTGCATGCCAAGAGGAGGGACATCCTCCCTGAAGGCACACACCTTGCCTTGGACACTGCTCCTGACCCTGCTGGAGGATCTGGTGATCCAAACGAGCTTCAAAGTGCAGCTTTGCACAGAATTCCCTAGGTGTGAGGCAGCAGTGGCTGAGCTGTGGCCCAGGACTGTTGTGTGCAGAGAAACCAGGGTAAGCACAAAGCAACTAGGAAAAAAAAAAAAAAAAAAAATTTTAAAAGTTTTTAAAATTTAAATGAGTTTTATTTCTTTTCATGTTGCGGGGCTGCATTTTCTTTCCCTCATTTTCTGCTCCTCTTAGAGGCTGGTACTGCTGAAGTGGTTGTTTTGTGCTTGTTCCTTTAATTAGTTTCTTAGCAGCTTCCCAGCTTTCCTATGGAGACTTGTTCTTCTGAAGTTGATTTCTTAAGGTTAGGCTTAAAAAAGCTCATCCATACAGAAAGACATGAAGTGAAAGGCAAGGCTTGGCTGTAGGAATGATGCAGACACATTTGCTGAGCCTCAGTGTCCAGTTCTGACACACTGGGAGAGATCCAGGGGCTGTGATTTGACCTTACAGGTCACAAAGATTGATCCTCATCAATCATCAGTCATCACAAAGATGATCAGAGGGCTGGAGCACTCTTCCTGTTAGGAAAGGCTGAGAGATTGGGGTTACTCAGCCTGGATAAGAGAAAGCTCTGGAGAGACCTCAGAGCCCCTTCCAGGGCCTAAAGGGGCTCCAGGAGAGCTGGAGAGGGACTGGGGACAAGGGATGGAGGGACAGGACACAGTGAATGGCTTCCCACTGCCAGAGGGCAGGGATGGATGGGATATTGGGAAGGAATTGTTCCCTGGGAGGGTGGGGAGGCCCTGGCACAGGGTGCCCAGAGCAGCTGTGGCTGCCCCTGGATCCCTGGCAGTGTCCAAGGCCAGGCTGGACACTGGGGCTTGGAGCAGCCTGGGACAGTGGAAGGTGTCCCTGCCCATGGCAGGGGTAGCACTGGATGGGATTTAAGGTCCCTTCCCACCCAATCATTCCATGATTTTATACCCGATCAGTTTCCAGGTTGAACTTACTGGGACTTGGGCACCTCAGGCACTGAAATTCTTCAGCAAACCCTACCCTGTTCCCTTTGGCTGTAGCACAAGGCTGATTTTATCCTGCTCCCTTTGGAAATGTCAGCCCGTGTGCACAGGAATTTTACAGCCACTTGGTGCCTTGCAAGATGAGATCCCTTTTTAATGCTAACAAGGAATCAATTTGTTTTGAATGTGCAAAGATTTTATGCCACTAAGAGAGAAGGGTTTTTAATATGGATATAATAAGCTTTATGCTATGTCCATGGTTTGAATAATCCATGGATTTCTCATTGTCCTGCCTCGGAAAAGATGCTGGAGTAAAGGAAAAGCCGCTGAGAAGGGCAGCCAGGGTGACCAGAGGGCTGGGGTGGGGAAGGACCCTCAGAGAGGTTTTACACTTTTGGAGACCTTTTTGCCAGAGGTGTCCAGGGCAGGGCAGAGGGATACAGAGAAATTGGTCACATTTTTCACCCTGGTGGCACTCAGGGAACAGGTGAGGCTGGAACGTCACCACACATCCATCACTCGTGGAGGGCTTTGCCCCAGGATGCTGTGGGAGCCAAAGGACAGAGTGAGTTTGAGGAGAGGAAAGGCAGAGTGGCTGTCTGGGATCCATTGTGTCCATGGAGCGGGTGGTGCACGTGAATAATTCCAAATCAGGAAGTGTCCAAGTGCTGCCTGTTCCCTCCGGCAGAGAGGCAGGGCAGGGCTGTCACGCTCTGCCCTGTCACCTGCTCAGACCCATGTGGAGCCTCTGCCTGTGCCAGAGGAGGATGAAAGCCCCATGATCTTTGTAGTGCTTCAATATTCCAGGGCTTGTACAAAAAAGGAATTTTAAAGGGGTTCACAGGAGCATCCAAGACCCAGATTCTGAGCTGCTTGGGTGCTGCAGAAACAGGGATTTAACTTTTAGAAGCTGCAGATTTCGTCCTAGCTCTCGTCTGTTGTTTTTTGGGGTTCTTTTAATGGTTTTCTAAAATTACCAAAAAGCACCCACAGATGGTGGATTTCTGATTGGTTTGTTGTGTGTGAGTGTGAAAATCCACAGCACGCTGGTGCGCCCTGCTTGGTCTCCAGAGACACACAGACCCTGCGGCTGATTGGTGAAATGAATATCACAGAACTGTGGGATGGGTTGGGTGGGAAGGGACCTCAAAGCCCATCCAGTGCCACCCCTGCCATGGGCAGGGACACCTTCCACTGTCCCAGGCTGCCCCAAGCCCCATCCAACCTGGCCTTGGACACTGCCAGGGATCCAGGGGCAGCCACAGCTTCTCTGTGCCAGTCACAGGGATCACATGGCGAACACAAATACCCTAAATCCCTGCAGGTGTTATGAAAGAGTTGGAATTCTTTTTAAATGGAAGATCCCAAATAACATCATTGACCTTCCCAGTTCTCTGTGCTCTGCTCTCTCGGCTGGAAGCTTTGCTGGGAATGGGATGAGAACAGGAACTCTCCTTCCCCAAGCTCTCTCTGAGCCAGGGCCTGGCTGTCACCTCCCGAGGATGTTTCTGTGCTCAGGACACCTGATGTCACCAGTCTACAAATGCCGGGTGGTGACAAATCTGTCCCAGCCTTCCATCCCCTCTCTGTGTGTACTGGGGTCAGAGTCGCTCTGGCTGGACCTCGGGGCACCTTCAGCAAGATGCTGTCACCACTGTCCTGCTGTCCTGGTTGGGCTGGGATAGGATCCCTTCCTTCCTGGAGCTGGTGCAGGGCAGTGTTTGGGATTTGGTGGGAGGATAACATTGAGAACACACTGAGGCTGTGGTTGGTGCCAAGCTGTGCTTACTCCAAATCCAGGATCCCGGGCTCTGCCTGTGAGCTGCAATGGAACGTGGCCAGGAGAGCTGACCCGCACTGGCCAGAGGGAACAGAACTTCTGTTCCACACTACAGAAGGTCCTGCCCGGTATATGAACCAGGGGAGGGGTGCAGTCACCATCCCTGCATGTGTAGATGTGGCGATGGAGGGACAGGGTTCAGTGGTGGCCTGGGCAAGGTCTGGTTAATGAGGTCAGTGCTTGGACTCCATGGCCTTGGAAGGCTTTTCCAGCCTTAACTCTGTGATTGTTCAGTGGCTGAAGGGGCTCCAGGAGAGCTGGAGAAGGACTGGGGACAAGGGCTGAAGGGACAGGACACAGGGAATGGCTTCCCACTGCCAGAGGGCAGGGATGGATGGGATATTGGGCAGGAATTGTTCCCTGGGAGGGTGGGGAGGCCCTGGCACAGGGTGCCCACAGAAGCTGTGGCTGCCCCTGGATCCCTGGCAGTGTCCAAGGCCAGGCTGGACATTGGGGCTTGGAGCAGCCTGGGACAGTGGAAGGTGTCCCTGCCCATGGCAGGGGTAGCACTGGATGGGCTTTGAGGTCCCTTCCAACCCAAAACATTCCATGATTCTATGGTTCTGTGACTTTTCATGTGTGCCCTTGGCAGGGAGAACCACAGAGCTCATGTGCAGGGTCCAGAGATGTCCTGGTGCCTCTGGAATCACATCCATACCCATCCCAGACACCATCACAGGGAGCTTTTTATTCTACTGCTTCTGGGGCTTCCTTATATTGGCATCTTGCTGCTGCCCCTTGAGCACCTGAGGGCCTGCTGAGGAAATGCATTTCAGGGGATTTGAGAAGGAATCTCTTGGATAAGGAAATGAGACCCTCAGGTGCTAGTTTTGTGCCTGTTTGCCTCTTCTTGCAAGAGGCAGTTGAACTGCAGTGGGAAGAAGGTGTTGCAGCACTTTGCAGCTCCCACACTACACCAGGCCCTTGGTGTCCCCACTCATCTGAGCTCATTTTTCTCCTCTTTCCCTTTCCATGGGAACCTTTTCACTCCTTCACAAAGAACCTGCAATAAGAGCATTTCCGAAATCATTGTTTATTCAATACTTATGACAACCTTGGAATGCAAATTAAGTTGCAACAAATGAGCACACAGGTGGGTACTTTGTTCCCACACAATTCCTGAATTACTTTCCTGGAACCCTTATTTTTAATAGTTTCCTTGCAATGCTCTGGTGGTGCCTGGGAGCTCTGTACTTCACCGCTCTCCATGAATTTCCTTCCATCCCTTTCCTCAGTTCCTCCAGCAGGAGTGGGAGCTGTCCCCCTGACCTGGACCTGCCACAGTTTGAGCAGGAATACAATGGAATCATGGATGAGTCTGGGTTGGAATGGACCTTAAATACCATCCAGTGCCACCCCTGCCATGGGCAGGGACACCTTCCACTGTCCCAGGCTGCTCCAAGCCCCGTCCAACCTGGCCTTGGACACTGCCAGGGATCCAGGGGCAGCCACAGCTTCTCTGGGCACCCTGTGCCAGGGCCTCCCCACTCTCCCACGGAACAATTCCTTCCCAATATCCCATCCATCCCTGCCCTCTGGCAGTGGGAAGCCATTTCCTGTGTCCTGTCCCTCCATCCCTTGTCCCCAGTCCCTCTCCAGCTCTCCTGGAGCCCCTTTGGGCCCTGCAAGGGACTCTGAGGTCTCTCCCTGGAGCCTTCTCTTCTCCAGGTGAGCACCCCCAGCTCTCCCAGCCTGGTTCCAGAGCAGAGGGGCTCCAGCCTTGGAGCATCAGATGTCCTGCTGATCTCTCCCAGGTTTCTGATTTGACATCTTCAGCATCTTTGAGTGCTCCAGGATGAGGTAACCACTCTGCCACAGCCAGGGAGATCTGTTACTTGCATCCAAAGGTTCAGGATACCTGTGTGAGCTGTCTCAGTGAGTTCTTGGTCTGGGCATCCCCTCCTTAAGCCCAGGCCCAGCTAAGCCAGGTGTTGGTGCTGTGCCTTCCCTTCACCTCCCTGGTTTCCTGTGAGCACCTCACATGAGCCCAGCTGGCTTGTCTCACTCTTCTCCTTGTCCCCACACACAAACACTTCCTTCGAGGCTTCCCGAGGGATCCCTTCCCCACGGGCATGGCACTCCCTGATGCCAGTGTCTGTTCTCCAGCCCTCCTCTGCCACCGTGGTGCCCATGGCCCACTCTGGGTTCACAGGTGTGTGAGGAGATGCTCCCCTTGACGCCTTGATGGGGCTAAAAATAGACACCAGACAGAATTAAGAGAATAAAAGTGGTGATATTTATTGAAGGGCCTTCAGGTACATTCGGGGCAGTCAAAGCCCCCAGGGGCTACACCCAGAATGGACCAGGGGGTCACGGGTTTTTGACCTTTTGTAAGTTTGGTCCATTTGCATATCAGGGGTTAATCCTCCGATTACAGATTCAGGTAATGAAGTCATTCACCCCAAGTTTGCTCCCCCCAACTCACTTTTGTTTACATTTCTTGGGGCCTAAGGCAGTGAGGTGTCCTTGATTCCCAGGCCTGAAGAGGAATTGTTTTGTCTTACCCAGATGGGAGAACAGCAGCTAACAGGCTGTGTGGAGTTTAGATTTAAACACTAAAGAACTGCAGGATCACAAATACATAAAAATACAAAAGCTAAAACCCTAAGTCATCATCCCACTCTGTCTTGCAGAGCTCTGTCATTCAGAAGCCCAGCCTGGCGTTCTCCAGAGCAAAGACTCAAACAGCAGCATCGAAATCAAGCAAGAAAAACCTGTGTTTGTAGCACCAAACCTTTGCTGCTTTCTGTGTTTGCCTCCTCTGGCAGCTGCAGCACGAACGAGATCATCAAGATTTAATTCAGCCTGTGGCTTGAACATGATCTCTGTACTTGTCCTGCAGCCCTTTCCCTTCTCCATCTGCCTCCCTGCTTGCGTCTCAGCACGGATCAGTTCCCAGCTAGCTGGATGGGATGGAGCTGTTCTTCAGCCAGGAGCCTCGTACTGCTCTCTTTGAGTGCTTGAACTGATTTTTATTGCTCAGGTGTTGTGGAGAAACAGTAGCCGTGATGTCCCCTGTCCCCAGCCCCACTGTGCCCTGCCACCCCTGGGGAACCCAGCACTTCCCTGGATGTTGGGTTTGCAGCGTGGGGTGAGGTGTCAAGAAAAAGAGCTCTGAGCACACCCCTGTGCCCTTGCTGCAGCCTGGGATAAGATTTTGTCCCTCCCCCGTGCTTGCATTGAACCCACAGGCATTCCTGACACCTGAGAGGGGCTGCGGCACTCCCAGCGCTTCCTGCAGCTCCGGAGTATTCCCGGATTAGCCAGGCTGGACCTGGGGCATCCCACACTGCTCTCAGGGACAAAACTTCCACGGGCAGAGATTTATCCCTTCGCCTTGCTCCTGTTTTTGGGCTGCCTGAAGGCTCACCTGCCCAGTGAATCATACAACCATGGAATCTCCTGAGCTGGATGGGGCCCACCAGGATCACCCAACCCAACTCCTGGCCCTGCACAGACACCAATCCCATCCTGGACTTTCATGTCCCACCTTGGAGTCCTTCCGTGGTAGTGTTGGCAACTGGGTGTGCAAGGAAGTGACTTTCCAGTGCCTGGAGGAGATGACAAGGAAGATGGAGGGGGGCAATTTAAAGGGCCTGGAGTGCCAGGACAAGGGGGAAGGGATTCATACTGATAAAGAGGAGGGTTAGATGGGATACTGGGAAGGAATTGTTCCCTGGGAGGATGGGGAGGCCCTGGCACAGGGTGCCCAGAGAAGTTGTGGCTGTCCCTGGATCCCTGGCAGTGTCCAAGGCCAGGTTGGACATTGGGGCTTGGAGCAGCCTGGGACAGTGGGAGGTGTCCCTGCCCATGGCAGGGGTGGGATGGGATTTAAGGTCCCTTCCACGCAAACAATTCCATGATCCTATGATGATTCAATGAGCTTACCCTGTGGGTGGTGGGGCAGCCCTGGCAGCAGAGACAGAGGGGCACTGGGGCACTGCAGAAGCTGGGGGGATGCGTTGCCTCTGTGCTGGTGGATCCCAGTGTGGAGAAGGCACTGTCCCTGTGTCCAGGTAGCCAAACCTACGCTGCTGGCCCTGCCCCATGTCCTTGGATGTGCCAAGCCCTGAGCAGGGCACAGCATCGCGTGGCACCGGCTCCCGGGAGAGCAGCATCAATTCCAGGCGAATATTAATCCTAACAGGAGGAGGCAGAACCATTGTTTACCCTGCTTTTGTTAATCAGTTTGTTTCTCTTCGCGATCCCAAAATGAAATTAAAAGGCTCTGTTTACATTGCTGAATTATCATCTGCTCCAGCAGGTAAAGCACTTTGGTGGAGAATTAATGGAGCCGCGGACAGATTTGTGTCAAAAATATGTGCATATTTTCCCAGCAAAGGATTTGTTTAACTGAGCTGGAATCTCATGGCTTTGTGTTTAAATAAAACATCAGCCACCAGCCACCCACACAAGCTGCTGGAGGCTGTGGCCCTGGAATGAGTTCACCTTTAAAACAGCTGAGCTGGAGGCTTTTCTCCTGCTGAATTCGAGGTGATGCTCCAGGAGCAAAGGCACCCTTGGAGTGCAGCTGAAGGATTTGTAATCTTCTTGAAGGAAAGATCCAATCTTGATGCCAAGGAAAAGACAAGGGAGTGTGCACAGGGCTTATTCTGAAGCCCTTGTGCTGAATTGTGCTGGGGGCAGGGTGGGTATTTCTGTCAAATTCTGTCCTCTCGTCCCGCTGCACAACCCAGCACAGGGCTGGGCCCTCACACCTGCCTCAGAAGGCTGAAAAGAATCCAATTCTGCTCATTTTTGCTCCAGCAGCAGTAAATTTATAACCCAGCACAAGGAAGACAAGATCTAAAAACCAATTTAGCAAAAAATAGCCTTTGCAACTAAAAATTAATGCTTGGAAAGGCCTAAATGAAGCTTGAAAATAGCTTTTTTTTCCTCTCCAGCCAATGATTCACGTGCCTATTTGCAAACAATTCAAACACAGTAAATTGAGAGGAAATATAAATCAGGTTCCTAAGTGAAGCTGCATAAATCCAATAAATGATTGATGAGAAGATCCTGTTTTAAGGCGCTGCTGTCTGTCTCCAGTGATGAGGCAGAAAATGATGGGGCCTTCTCCTCTTTGGCCGTGCCCAGTGCACCAGGTGGCACTGATCGCTGATCCCTGCTTAAGGGCAGCTGCAGCTTTCTCTGAGCACCTGGCCAAGCTGCCCAGACAGAGCTGCAGAACAAGGCCGTGCTCCCCCCAGGGCCTGGCACGGATCCCTACAGACTCTCCCCAGGGAGGAGGAGCAGGGAACAGGCAGAAGAGCAGCAGTTGCCAGGGCAGCCCTGCAAAGGCTT
Organism: Monarcha castaneiventris obscurior; assembly: GCA_026261815.1. Lineage (NCBI taxonomy): Eukaryota > Metazoa > Chordata > Aves > Passeriformes > Monarchidae > Monarcha > Monarcha castaneiventris. The sequence goes on from JAMPIT010000363.1 coordinate 92,750, forward strand.
CAGGGTCGCCAAGAAATGTGGCCACTGACTTCTGACAAGGGGTGACAGAACGGGGGGGAATGGCTGTAACTGGGATGGAGTAGATTTAGCTGGGATATTGGGAAGGAATTGTTCCCTGGGAGGGTGGGGAGGCTCTGGCACAGGGTGCCCAGAGAAGCTGTGGCTGCCCCTGGATCCCTGGCAGTGCCCAAGGCCAGGCTGGATGGGGCTTGGAGCAGCCTGGGACAGTGGAAGGTGTCCCTGCCCATGGCAGGGGTGGCACTGGATGAGGCTTAGGTCCTTCCAACCCAAACCAGCCAATGATTCTGTGTTTCCATGGAGCTGATGCTGCAATGGGTCAGGAGCCTCACAGGTTCCAGGGAAAGGAGCAGCCCTGTCCTGCAGAGGACAAACGCTGGCTCTGCAGTAGGACCATGCTGTGTCTCTCCACTCTCGTGGCAGGTCTGGGGCTGGACAGGCCTTGGGGAGAAGCTCGGGTCCCTCTGTGCTCTCGGGGACACAGGGCTGTGTGTCCTGCTGGCACAGGGGAGCTCTCAGCTCCCCACCAAGGGCAACAGGAAAGGTGGCTGGAGCTGATGGCTGTGGCAGATGAATGGCAGTGCAGAGACCCGAAGACACTCCCAAAAATCCATCCAGGAATTGCCCCAATCCAGTCAAGGCTCCTGCAGTCTGTCCTGGGGCTGGTGGCATGGTGTGGTATCTGAGCCTTTGCTTGGGGGTCAGGGGATAAGCAATGTCTGGCTCTCATGGTACATCTGGAGGTGCTGGGAACAACCAGGGCATGGCAGCTGGTCACCAGGAAGGGGGCTGTGGCCAGATCACCTTTCTCACATGAAGTTCTTGGTCACAGAATCCCAGGATCGCTGAGGCTGGAAAATCCCTCCCAGACCATTGAGTCCAACCTGCGCCCAGTCCCCACCTTGTCCCCAGCCCAGAGCTCTGAGTGCCACATCCAGGCCTTCCTGGGACACCTCCAGAGATGGGGACTCCAAACCCCCCTGGGCAGCCCCTTCCAAGGCCTGAGCACCCTTTCCAGGAGGAAATTCCTGCTGGTGTCCAACCTGAGCCTCCCCAGCACAGCCTGAGGCCATTCGCTCTCCTCCTGTCCCTGTTCCCTGGGAGCACAGCCCGAGCCCCCCCGGCTGCCCCCTCCTGTCAGGGAGCTGTGCAGAGCCACAAGGCCCCCCCCTGAGCCTCCTTTTCTCCAGGCTGAGCCCCTTTCCCAGCTCCCTCAGCTGCTCTTGGGGCTCCAGCCCCTTCCCAGCTCCATTCCCTTCCCTGGACACGCTCCGGCCCCTCCAAGTCTGTCTTGTCAGGAGGTTCCCAGAGCTGCCCCAGCACTGGGGGGCCCCAGCAGTGCCTCAAGATCTTTATTCCCTGTTCTCTGCGTGACAGCAGCTCCAGTCACCGCGCCTAGAGTATTGGGATGTTTGTGCTCCCACCCCGCTCTGTCCCTGGGTGGAGCTCGTGAGGGAAGGGCAGGGCAGTTAGCAGATCCTGCTCCTCCAAAACTCCTCCCAAACCCCTCCCAAACGCTATCCCTTGACGTGGTGCGGCTGTGAGCCCAGTCTGCCGGACACAGTCATAGATGTCCACTGCAGTAGCGGCTATTGGAAGACCCCTCAGGGCAGAGTGCCTGGGAGATGGAGATTCCAGCTGCCAGCACCCTGCCCCCAGCACGGAGCTGATCCCAGAGCATCCCCAATGCCCTGAAGCGCCCTGGGTGCCCGTCCTGCTGGGACTGACCATTTCCAGAGGCACTGGCAGAGCGGGATGTGTCACACGCTGCTGCAGCCCCGAGGGCATGTCAGGAGCAGCTTTTCCATCCCCACAGAGATGGGAGCATCGGGAACGGGACCAACCTCAGAGGAGCCACTCTGCAGCCGTGTGGAGCACGGTAATTTTGGGGTGCCTCCTTTTCCATGTGAACCAGAGCCCTCCAATGAACAGCGGGGACCGTGAGGGGCAGGGCTGTGCCCCGCCAGTCCAGAGCACATCACCCTGAACAGACCTTCCATCTCATTGCCCTCATCCTGCCCCACCAGCAGCATCCCAAAAATGTGAGGGAAGAGGATGGTTTGCTTAAGGAGACATCGGTGCAGCCAGCAATGCAATGCCAAGGTGCTGGGACCAACCTGATCAACATCCAGAGCCTTGGGATGGGGAGGTTCGACCACTTTTTCAGCATGTGGCAGGTCAAGGCAGCTGCCACCAGCTCCTGCTCCCAGCCTGGCATAAATCAGCAGCAGAGGAACACGGTGACTTGTCTCCACTCCAGGTTGTCCCTCTTTGGAGCTGGCACTGACACGGTTTTCATGAAAAATTTATTTTGCAAGAAAATGGATTTTCAATCAAAGCAGGCATTTCTGCATGAAATACTGTTTGCATTGACATCTCCCCATTTTTTTTTCAATGATACACTTCCCTTCCTTCCTTCTCCCACTTTCTTCCAAAGAGACAAGCCCAAAAATAATTCAGAGGCAGTGTTAATTTTTCAGTGAAAGTGTCTGGCTTTGGGTAACAGAGGACTGCATATTTTGAGGACAAATATTTTCTCTCCAAACGGAGGAAAAGTCCATTGTCAGAAATTAAACCACCAATGGGTAATGGAGTGGGGGCACCAGAACGACCTGGGGAAGGGTTTGCAGAGAGGAATGGGGGTTGCTGTGTCCCACAGCCCCTCAGCCCTGCAGCCCTGAGCGCAGGGAGGGGACAGCAGTGTCCCTGCCCTTGGCTCCATCCTCCTCCTCATGACCCAGAGGTCACGATGCCTTCCCTGTGCCGGGATTCCCTGTGCCCATCTCCTGCTCTCTGCCCAGTCCTTGGTTTGATCCTAATGAGGCTAGATGAGGCACCTTATTAAGGCACCTAATTAATCCGCTCTGGTGGCAGATGGTGTTGGGCACTGTCTGTGTCCCAGGGGACACTGGCTCCAGAATGGAGCACATTCCCACAGGCCCCACATGGGCTGGCTGCTGCTGGGACCATGCCAGCCCCTGGTGCCCTGGATTCAGCTTCCTCTGCCCTATTTCTGTCTGGCCCATCAAGGTGCCAAGGCAGGCTCAGCTTTCCAAAAGTATTCCACAGGCAAAAGTGTTGCTTCTCCAAGCCATGGTGGATCATCCCTGGATGTGTCTGGGAACAAGAGAGCATCACCTGTGGGTTCTCCGTCTTTTGGGTGCTGGGCTCCAGTGGTGCAAGGCTCAGGGCCAGTGTGGGGGACTCCAAGGGCACTTGGAATGTTCAGCTGGAGCAGGGGACACTGACCTCAGACCTCACCAGGGGCTGCAGCTCCTCCCGAGGGGCAGCTCCAATCTCTGCTCCCTGGGCCAGGGACAGCAGCCAGGGAACGGCTGGAGCTGGGCCAGGGCAGGCTCAGGCTGGACATCAGGGAAAGGTTCTTCCCCCAGAGGGTGCTGGGCACTGCCCAGGCTCCCCAGGGAATGGGCACGGCCCCGAGGCTGCCAGAGCTCCAGGAGCGTTTGGACAGCGCTGCCAGGGATGCCCAGGGTGGGATTGTTGGGGTGTCTGGGCAGGGCCAGGAGCTGGGCTGGGTGATCCTTGTGGGTCCCTCTCAAGTCAGGACATCCTGTGATTCTGTGATTCCACGAACTCATAACCTGTGATCCTACAGCAGCCCTGAGCTGGGTGTTCATCCCCTCTCCCTGAGCTGGCGGGTGCTGGAGCCAGGGAGGCTCTGAGGCCGTGGCTGTGCAGGGCAGGTGGGGCTGTCGAGGCACTGCCCCGCTGCTCCTGCATGGGGGATGCTCCTGGCTGCCCTTCCAAGGAGCAGAGCCAGCTCCAGGGGGGCCTGGGGGACGTTCCTCTGCCAGCTGTGGCTGGCAGCTGGCTGGGCACGCGGCCTTGGGAAATTCTTGCTGTTTTCCAGCTCTTGCTCTTTTGCAGGGCTAGCAGAATTTCTCAGTGTAGAGACATTTGTCAATTTGCATAATTAAAGCACTGCAAACTCATCCAGATTCACAGATCCCTGCGCTGGCTCCCTGGAGACTCCCCACTTCTCTCCCATGAATTATTTATCGGCAGTGCTGGTTCTAACAGGGCCCTTTGTCTGCTCCACATTTCGGTGCTCCCAGGTGGAGACAGGCCGCTCCTCCGAGGCAGAGCTGGGAACAGGAACAGCTCCGTGTCCCACAGCCCTGCCCGTTCCACTCTGCCAGGTGGGAACAACGGGAATTCCTGGAACCTGTGGGGCTGCTCGTGGAGAGGGAGCTGAAGGTGTTGGGTCCAAGGCTGGACTCGATGATCCTGGAGCTCTTTTCCAGCCGTAGGGACCCTGTAAGTGAGGTTCCTGTGGTGATGGAGATGTCTGGAGCAGGGTAGCCCCAGGGCTGTCCCCCGCACTGCTTCAGGCCTCGGATGCCTCAGCTCAGGGTGCCTGGCACCTCTGTCCCCATGTCCCACCCAGTCCCTGCACGGGCCCTGAGGGCTGCGAACGTCCCTCCACATCCCCCTGTGTTGGCACTGCTGGGGCACCTCCAGTGCAGGGAATGGAGCTGGGAAGGGGCTGGAGCCCCAGGAACGGCTGAGGGAGCTGGGAAAGGGGCTCAGTCTGGAGAAAAGGAGGCTCAGGGGGGACCTTGTGGCTCTGCACAACTCCCTGACAGGAGGGGGCAGCCGGGGGGGCTCGGGCTCTGCTCCCAGGGAACAGGGACAGGAGGAGAGCGAATGGCCTCAGGCTGTGTCAGGGGAGGCTCAGGTTGGATATTGGGGAAATTTCTCCATGGAAAGGGTGGCCGGGCACTGGCACAGCTGCCCAGGGCAGTGGTGGAGTCCCCACCCCTGGAGGGATTTAACAGCCCTGTGGATGTGGCACTTGGGGACAGGGGTCAGTGGTGGCCTTGGCAGCGTTACGCTGACAGTTGGACTCAATGACCTTAGAGGGCTTTTCCAGCCTTAGTGACCCTGTGATTCTGTGGTTCCAGAAAGGAAAGGGACAGTCTGGGTGGTCACCCTGCAGCCAGGTAGTCTGTACTCCCCTTCTCAGGGGCTGCTTTACCTCTGGTGAGAGCATCCAGGGACGATTTTCTCCTGTGAGAAACCACAATTCCCTGGGTCTCGCACAGGAAAAAATGGAGTTAACACAAGGGAGAAGCCAGAGAGAGGGAGAAAGGCAGGAGCAAGTGGTGAGTACACAGAAACCTCTCCTGTGTTTGCAGGCTCTCCCTGCTGGAGTCCAGCGTGTGCTTGTAAATCCCACAGCAGAGGAGTACAAATATTTGTACTGCAGAAACACTTCCCATGAAGTCCTGGAGCTCCCCTGCTCAATTCCTTTTAGCTTTTCACAGGCCTGTTGTGCTTCCCAGGCTGTAGGACATGGAGCTGCTTTTGCAGGGACAGGAAAAGGGGGAAATGGTTTTGAATTGAAATAGGAGAGATTTAGATCAGATGTTAAGAAGGAATTAACCTATGAGGGTGGGGAGGCCCTGGCACAGGGTGCCCAGAGAAGCTGTGGCTGCCCCTGGATCCCTGGCAGTGTCCAAGGCCAGGCTGGATGGGGCTTGGAGCAGCCCGAGGCAGTGGAAGGTGTCCCTGTCCATGGCAGGGAGGTGGAATAAGATGAGCTTTAAGGTCCCTTCCAACCCAAACCATTCCATGATTTCTTTGGTTCCCTGGATCTCTCAGCGGTGTCTGCAAAGCAGAGTGGGACTGAAGCAAGAATGAAATCAGAATATAGAGCGGCCAGGGCTGAGTAATTCCAGGTAAATCTGGCAGGCAGCTGCTGAGTGCAGCTTTGCTCAGCAGTGGTGCAGCTCCTAGGATGGAAGTCGGGAGCAGGGATGATGCTGGGACGTGGAGTGCTCCAGGGACACTGGAGTGGCACTTTCCAGCCCCATAGCCCAAACTGCCCTGTCCCCCTGGGGCTGGACCTGCTGAGGGAGCTGGCAGCTTCAAACTCAGCCCTAACAGGTTGCAATGTGGCCAAACTCCAGATGCCTGTGCAGTTCTCATCCCCTCCCTGTCCAGGAATATGGATTCAATCCCACAGGCACTTGCTAAGTGAGCTGCTGGTGCTGTGCCAGCCCCGGGGCTGCTGTGGGCAGGAATGGCCCTGGATCCCTGGCAGTGTCCAAGGCCAGGCTGGACGGGGCTTGGAGCAGCCTGGGACAGTGGAAGGTGTCCCTGCCCATGGCAGGGGGTGGGATAAGATGATATTTAAGGTGCCTTCCCACCCAAACCAGTCTGGGCTTCACTGGCTGTACTGGGAGCACTGGGAGTTGGCACCGGCTGGGAAATTCATGGTGTTTTTTTTGTCATGAGCCCTCGTGGCCATGGCAGCGGGGCTGGGGTGTCTCCCGGGAATGCTGGTGCAGGTTTCCCTGGATGTAGAGCCAAAGGCCAGGCTCTGGGAGGCCGGAATGTTTATTTTGGCCAGCCCAGTGCTGCTGTGCTCATCACAAGGTGTGATCACGCCTGCAGAGAGAGGCCCCCAAGAATAATTTTCAGCTCCCATCCCCTTGGCTGCAGCAGACAAGGCGAGAAATGGTACAATGCAGTTGGGGGCTATTGTGAAAAGCCTCTGCAAAGGATTTCTCATGGCGTGATGGAAGCTGGAATATTCATCTGGGCTCCTTTGGTTCTTTATTTATATTTATTTATTTATTTATTTGATTTTCCCGGAGCCTGCTGTTGCTGATGTATTATTTATACAGCAGGAAATTAGACTCTGAGGACTCAAGTATTCTTCAAATAAGCTTCCTAATTCTGTCAATTAAGAATGCACAGGCTGCTGGGGCTCTGGCAGGGGATGAGCTGTGCAGGACTGAAAGCTGCCCCTGGTCATTGCTCTGATGTGCTGCTGCAGAGATTTTCAGCTGGAGGAAAAATCTCTTGGTCCCAAAATCAAAGGTGTGAGATGCTGGGAGCATTGTATGGAGCGGCTCCGGCTGATCCCAGGGGGACAGCTGAGTTCCCTGTGCTCAGGCAGGGGAACGCTGAAGTGCTGAGTGTGTGGTGGCTCGTTGTTTTCCTCTGCAGTGAAACCTGGGGCTTTTCCTTGCTGGTGACAAACGGCTGCCAGGGCTGGGAGCCTGGCAGGGATGAGTTTGGGGTCATTTAGTCCCTAATTAATGCAGTAATTCTTGTGTGCTCCTGGTGTAGCTCTAGAGCAAATTAGTTAATGTCTAATTAATACATAAAGAGCATTTTCCCTCCTTCACTGCCTTTCCTTAACCGGCCCTTTGGAAACAAGCTTGGAATTCTCCATCTACACCAGAGCTGGGGGTCCATTCCCAGCACAGGGCTGCAGGATGGGCTGTTCCCACCTCCCACGGGAAAGGGAATTCATGGGGCAGAGGGAGCAGGAAGAGCCTGTCTCCAACACCCAGCTGGGAAATGAGTGTTCCCTTCCATCTGCAGAATGCTCAGCCCCGAGCTGTGCCCGACCATCCCAGAGCCAGGGAAAAGCCCCGGGGCAGCTGGGACTGAGGGAATTCCTGCCAGCACATTCCCAGTGTTCTGGTGCATTCCTGCACAGGAATCCAGCAGGGGAAGAGCTGGATGCTTGTCCTGCCCTTGGTTAGCTGTGAGAAAGGTGACACCTCTCAGAGGTCACCTGTGTCTCCTCCTGCCTCTCCTGGCCTGGACAGCATCCCTGCCACCACAGGCACTCCCAGGGCTCTGGCTGAGGGAAGGAGCTTTATGGTTGCAGCACAGGTTTTCTTTTTTATCATTGCTGTGGGTTTAATGCCCACTGCAAATGCAGATCTCTGCATCTGGAGCAGGGGTGGAGTCCTGCTCTGCCTGCTCTGCCTGCTCTGCTCAGGAACCCGCTCACGAGGGCACAGACACAGCCCTCAGGTCCTGCCAGGGGACAGGACAGGATTGTCACAGCTACCTTGTGACACCCTCACCAGATGGTGATCCTGCTGCTCCTGGGGGACTGCCAAGGAGCAGTCCAGGAGAGGGTGGATTCCCGTGTGCCCCTGGGAATGTGGAACCAGCCCCCGTGCAGGCAAAGATGTCCCCACCACCCTCCAGCCCTTCCCGGTCCCCAAAGCCTTGCAGGGGGCACTGCAGGGACTGCCTGGCACACAGCCTCTGCCAAGTGAGCTGGGGATCCCCAGCCACAGGGGAGCAGAGAAATAACTTCTATAAAGGGTTCTGTAACGCTTTGTGGCCTTGGGAGTGGATCCCTCTGCCTCTCCTCTGTCAGCTAAACAAGTGTCCCCTCCCAGCCTTCTGCAGCCCCATCCTTGAGGAAAACTGGAGCTGCTGGGAGCAGGGCTGTGGTTCTGGGAGCAGTTTGGGATCCTGATGGCAGAGGGGAGAGATGAGATAATCCTGCAGCCCTTTGGATGCACACACAGAACCACAGCTCACCAGCCCCACAGCGCTGGTGAGCCGCAGGAGATGCCATGAGCTGGATGGTGCTTGGGGAGGTGGATGTGGGACATGTTCTCTCCCGTTTTCCATGGAGCCAGAGCCAAGCCCACGGGTGTATCCCTGTGCAGGCAGCTTGACACGAGCAGCAGAGGTGCTGGAGAGTGGCAGTTACCCTGCAGTGCTGGGGGGAGCATAGTGCTCCCCGTGCTGCTCTCCCGGCTGCTGTGCGAGGGGGAACACCCTGGGTGCAGCCTCAGCGTCCCCAGGAGCGGGGTGGGACAGAGCAGAGCCATAACGGGAGTGTCCCACCCCGCCTGATCCAGTGGCTCTCACCTTTTGTGGCCCTAGCAAAGCTCAGCCCCTCCCTGGGGGCTTTCCAGGGCCTTCATCCCACGTGCCTGGACCTTGTTTTTCCCTGCGTCCCACAGGACTTAGCGCTCTCGGCCATCTCCATCTACCCTCCGTCCTCCCACACCTGCCGGGAGGGCCTGGTGCCTTCACTGCCCTTTGCCGTGGGGCAGGTTTCCCTCTGTGCTTCATGGGGCAGGAGCAGCCCATCCTCCCCCTGGGCACAACCTCGGATCCTTTGGGAGAACAACAAATCTGTAAACTGGGAGCAAAACTCAGCTCGGAACTGCAAAGGCTTCAACCCCTGGCTCGAGCTGGAGAGAAAAGCTGCCAGCAGGCCCTGGCTCACAGGCTCCTCCTGCTTTGAAGAAGCTCATGGAATCTAAACCACACGTGGCACCGGAGTTCTCTGTGCCCTTCATGCTTGTGGGGGAATAAAGGCTTTTCTTCTCAGCTCTGCTGAGTGCGGGGCTGAGCCTCTCCCTGTGCCAACGCCGCGTTTGCTATGGAAACCAGGCCCCACTCTGACAGCTCCAGCCCTCAGCCAGTCAGGAATCGCAGACAAGGCTCCAGGGCGGGGAGCAGTGAGCAGGAGAGAGACTCTGAGCCTCTGCTGCACCTCGCTGGGGCACATGTGAGAAAGCTCCTTGGTTTTCTGGCCTTGATCCCAATTTGGGTGGGCAGGAATGGAGAGGGGGACTCGGCACAAGGAGAGCAGGACAGCAGAAATCTCCCCATTCTGCTCGTTTCTGAACTGATCCTTTTCTCCTCATCATTTCTCTTCTCAATCTTTTCCAGCCCTTCCAGACTGCACAGAAGTGTCAGGCAGTGTTTTAAAGAGGCGGCACACTTACAGGACTCGGAGATGTGTCATTAAAAGTTTGGATTATTCCTGCTTTTCTGCTTTTGCCAGGAGCATGGCAGGGACCTGCCAGTCAGCTCCTGGGAATGCCAGCGGCTGTGGCTGAGCAGGAAGAGCTGGACAGTCCTGGGGATCACTTTCCTGTCATTCCCAGACACCTCTGCCACAGCAGGAACGTCCTGCAGTGCTCAGGAATGGGAGAACCCATGGGGGCTTTGCCTGCCCACATTCCCCAGCCTCTGCTCCCAGGGCTGTCCCGAGTGGAGCAGTTCCCTGCAGAGCCAGGAGACAACAGGGAGGAGGGTTTGTAAAACAGGGGGCAAAAACCTCCTCCCCTCAGGGCCCACAGGGCCTCACTGGAGGCACTTGCACTGCAAAAACAGAGGGATCAGCCCCGTGGGGATGTGTACATCCAATCTCCTTGTCCAGTGACATTTACTTAGTCATTTGAAAGTCCCTGCAGGTCACCTTAGCACTCAGTGGACTCCAGGGTGTGGTGTTTCCTCCTGAACTTCCCAGTTTTCCAGAGCCAGCCCAGACTGATGCCCTCCCCCAAATCCGAGCGGTGAAATGCAACTACAAACATAGCAGCAAATCTGGCACAGCAAATCCGTGCTTGAAGCAGAGCTGGCCCTTAAAAAGGGGGAGAAGAATTTATCCTTCCCATGGCTCAGCTCCAGGTCCCTTTCTGGGGAGTCCTTGGCTCTCCCATTCTCCAGCCAGTCCCACATTTCAGGCAGGCAAGCCTGAGCTGCCTCTGCGGCTACACCAGCTCTGTAAATCACCTCCCCACGCCTGCCTGCCCTCCCCAGGAGTGCTTAAATCAACACTAAATGAGCTCTTTTAAGGAAATGCGGGCAATCAGTGCTGAGTTATTGCGAGGCACAAGGACTTTCTTAAAAGCGATGAGCACTTATTGGTCATCTGCGCTCCAGAAGGAACAACCCTGTAAATCAGAGCCCAGGCCAGGCTGAGCCGAGCCTTGAGCTCAGCCTATGCTGGAGGATTGTCAGCATTGTCCTCCTTCCCTGCTGGCTTTTCAAACTGTCCTCTGTCCTTCCACACCATCCCCTGTCCTTCCACACCATCCCCTGTCCTTCTAAACCATCCCCTGTCCTTTCAAACTGTCCTCTATCCTTTCAAACCATCTTCTGTCCTTCCACACCATCCCCTGTCCTTCCACACCATCCCCTGCCCTTTCAAACCATCCCTTGTCCTTCCACACCATCCCCTGTCCTTTCAAACCATCCCCTGTCCTTTCAAACTGTCCTCTATCCTTTCAAACCATCTTCTGTCCTTCCACACCATCCCCTGTCCTTCCACACCATCCCCTGCCCTTTCAAACCATCCCTTGTCCTTCCACACCATCCCCTGTCCTTTCACACCATCCTCGTCAGTGCCCAGGATCTGGTCGTGACCTCTTTCCAGCTCTTTCCACCCTACCCTGCTTGGAGCCTGCCTGAAATCAGAAAATCATGGAAGATGGTGCCCTGTTCCTGAGGAGAGGGGTGCTGCTCTCTCCAGGGGTGACGTGATTTGGGAACCTGTCCCTGAGCCTTTCCTCGTGCACCCTGTTTGCAAACAGCAGCTGCAAACCTCAGGAACAGGGAAGGAGATTCACAGAGAACACAGTTTGGGATATTGCGTATCCCTTCTTCTCTCTGAGGGTTGGGTAGAGTTCATGTTTGCATTTCCTTTGCCAGAAAAATAAAATAGCATTGTAGAGAAGGTGTGAGGAGCCCCCAAATCCGGAAGCTGGCACCTCAAAAAATTTGCTCAATACCCTGAGATCAGCGCCAAACCCTGCAACGTGGCGAGAGCTGCAGCGTGGGAGTGCCACACATCCCCTGCCTTGGACTGAGCCCAGGGGGCTCCGTGCCATCCCTGGGTGGCCAGGGATGGGGCAGCCTGTGTTTAACGGGGACACAGGACACTCCCCAGCAGCCTGATCCCATCATTTCCCCTTGGTGCTGGCAGTGGGTGATAGCTCTGTAACCTCCTGTGGGTCAGCCTCTGTCAAGGAAACAACAGGTGATGTTTGGAGCTCCTTCTCTGAGCTCTCCTGCTTTAAAGGCATTTCAGAGTTCCCTCTTGTCTGTAGTGTCAGGGGAGTGGTGATGAATGTTATCCCTCTCCCAGGATGTCACACCTGCAGCCAGGTGTGGGTTTCTGACAGGCTGGGGCATTTTTGGGGTGCAGAAAGGGGAGCAAGAGCTGGAGTTCAGCACAGGGAGAGGCTGCATGAGCAGTGGGAGAGCAACGCTGAGTGGCAGCTGTTGGGAAGACGATGTGTTAAGATGGCAAACCCTCAGTGACCTCACTCTCTCCAGGGCCTGACAACTTCTCGCTCAAGCATTTATTATTTTTCCACACCAAATGTGCCCTGTTGGGTGCCCAAACCTGGCCATGGTCACCCAGCCAACCCCAGCTCCTCAACTCCAGAGTGCTGAGCCACAAAACCCTGCTGGAGAACGCACAGCTCCATCCTGCTGTGCTCAGGGGATGCGGCACCCACAGGATGCAGAGGAATGAAGTCAACATGAGAAGTGCAGAACTCAGTGAATCTCAGCCCTGCGTGAGGGGGGATGTCCCTGGGCACTGGGACCTGCAGGGATGCAGTACCCGGGCTGCTGTTGGGTGTCTGGAGGGTTTTCTGGTGGGTGTTTCAGGCGCAGGATGTTCCTCACAGGTCGGGCTGCAATGGATGATCTTCACCTCTGTCAGTGCCACTGGCACCGCCTGCAGCCCAGCAGTTGGGAGAGCTCTGAAAATCATGGAATGGTTTGGGTTGGAAGGGACCTTAAAGCCTATCCAGTGCCACCCCTGCCATGGGCAGGGACACCTTCCACTGTCCCAGGCTGCTCCAAGCCCCAATGTCCAGCCTGGCCTTGGACACTGCCAGGGATCCAGGGGCAGCCACAGCTTCTCTGGGCACCCTGTGCCAGGGCCTCCCCACCCTCCCAGGGAACAATTCCTTCCCAATATCCCATCCCTCTGGCAGTGGGAAGCCATTTCCTGTGTCCTGCCCTCCATCCCTTGTCCCAAGACCCTCTCCAGCTCTCCTGGAGCCCCTTTAGGCCCTGGAAGGGGCTCTGAGCTCTCCCTGGAGCCTTCTCTTCTCCAGGTGAGCACCCCCAGCTCTCCCAGCCTGGCTCCAGAGCAGAGGGGCTCCAGCCCTTGGAGCAGCTCCATGGCCTCCTCTGGACTGGCTCCAGCAGCTCCAGGTCCTTCCTGTGCTGGGCCCCAGGGCTGGATGCAGTGCTCCAGGTGCAGCAGGGGTCAGCAAGGAGGGAATTCCAAATACTGCATGGCAGCCTGAGGGTGACACCTACCTGTGCTTTGCCATCAGGCTCAGAGATTTGCCATCAGGCTCAGAGATGGGGGAGCCAAGGCAGAGGATGAGATCTATGGTCCAGGCTCCTGCCAGTGGCCGCCCCAAGTGATGGACAACTGGGAAGGGAGAGGGGAGGGGAGGGAAGTGGTGCTCTGAAGCTTTTCCTTCCCATCCCAGATGCATCCAGCAATGCAGGGATCCCGAGGGAACACGCAGAGGACAGCAGGAGCACGCGGAGGGGGAAGGAGCCCTTTCCTCTCCTCCCTTCTCAGCGGAGCATTGCTGGTTTTTAATTCCCAGCTGTGTCATGTCAGATACAGGAACAGTCCTCAGAGCAGGGCCTGAAATAAACCTTCTCCTTCTGCTGTCTGTCCTGCTCTCCAGTTCATCTCCTGCCTCATTTTGTGCTAGCTCTGGTTGTATTTGTCATGGCAGAACTGTTTCAATTTCCAGTCTTTCTTGACAAGGTTCGTGACCCAGCCCGTTCACTCCCCTTGAATCCCCTTGGATGTGACTGTGAGCTGGAGAGTTTCGTGCCTGAGTGCCCCCCCGCCTCCTCTGGAGCCTCCCACCAAGCACTGAGATGCTCAGGGATGCACAGGCACAGCTTTAAGCTTGGGAATTTGCCTGGGAAGTGCAGGTAGACACGGAGTTTCATGGGACACCAGGTCTGTGGAGGAGCCTCTCCTCGTGCTGTGACACCCCTGCATCAACATTATCACCGTGAATCAATGCTGGTGCTGTCTTTTGCAAGAAACTGGTGATTTTTCACCTGTGCGTGGGATCTGAGCTCTGCTCCCAGGATTTATGTGCCTTGGAGAGCACCTGAGGGATGTCTCTCCTCTCTGGGCAGGTGTGAGAGTGTGGCCAGTGTGTGAGCAGAGCTTCATCCTGTGGCGGTGGGACAGAGCTGCAGCTGATCATTTAAGAGGGGCTTGGTTGTTAAAAGTTCTCAATTTACACCCAGGGGTTTTGCTTCCCACCCTTTGAATTCCATTTTCCTAGGATCTGTGCCGTGCTGTGCCTACAGACTCACTGCTGTTAAAGGGGTCTAAAATGTTTAGATCTCTTCATAAGCAAGAATTTCTCAATTGACATCTCCGTTTTTGCTTAGGGACGGAGCCCATCAGCATCTGGGTTTGTTTGTGCTGTGCTGTGCTTGGCCATGGTCCCCAGCTCAGCTCTTCCCAAGCCCAGACTGTCACACCAGTGCTGGGGCTGTGACTGGGCTGGCACCAGCCCTAGGTGTTTCCCGTCAGCCAAAGTTTCTGGAGCTGATGTCAGCTTTCCTTGCAGTCTGACGTTGTTTTCTCTCTTTGTAATGTCAGAGACGCTGCAGAGGCCGTGCTCCGAAATGTCACATTGTTTGTGCTTCCTCCAGGGGTACCGGGGCAGGGATTTCAGCTGAAGGTCAGCTCAGACCATTCCTCTCAAAGGTTGGGCCTTCATGCAAATGTTGGTAATGATCTCAGGCAGAGCTGTGGCCCCTTCCCTCCCCCTGCCTGTCATTCCAGGCAGTCCCAGGGACAGGGTGAGGGATCGAAAACTTATCCTGGGCTCCAGCTGATCTCCACACCTCAGGTGGGTGAGGGAAATGCAGAAGAGGCAGAGGTGGGGATGTGCCCTTTCAGCTGATATCCCACTCTCTGGAAAGCTGGGTGGGATCCTCTGCTCCATCAGAGCCCATTCAAATTTAAAGAGCCACAGGTTCTCAGAGTCTCCAATATCACAGTTTTAGGATTCCGGGATGGGTGAGGTTGGGGGGAACACAGAGGGTGACTGGTGCCATCCCTGCTCCAGCAGGGCCATCCCAGAGCACAGGGCACAGCAGTGTGTGCCCACAGCTCTCCAATATCCCCAGGGAGGAGACCCCACAGCCTCTCTGGGCTCTGCTCAGGGCTGGGCACTGCCCAGGGCACAGGTCCTGCCTCCTGTGCAGGGGAATTGCTGGGATCAATCCCTGCCCGTGGCTCTGGTGCCATTGCTGGGCCCCGGAGCAGAGCCTGGGCCCTGCCCTGAGCCCTCCCTGCAGCCAGGGCCAGCCAGGGCTGAGGGCCCCTCTCAGCTGGGGCTCCTCTAGAGGCTGAGCAGCCCCAGCTCCCTCAGCCTTTCCTGGGCACGGAGGTGCTCCAGGCCCTTCCTCAGCTGCGCAGCCTCCAGGAGCTCCACCCCAACCCAGAACTCAGCTGAAGCCTCTTGTCTATCCCTCTTATCCTGGAGGGTTTCTCCTCTCGGGTGAGGGAGTTTATAACAAGCTCATAAGTCAGAAATGCTGATTTAGTGCCTTTTGTCTTTAATTTCACTCTGGTGCTGAGCTGCTCGTGCTGGGTGAGATCTGATCGGTGGTGACACAACGTGGATTCAAATGAGAGCTCAGGAGCTGACAATCTCTTATTTATATATGGGTTTATTTTTTTAATCAGGGCCCTACACCACTGGTTTATTAATTTCTGCACGTCTCAGATGCACCAAGGCTTACAAGCATCTCAACAGAAACCTTTTGTGTCCCTGTGTGCCAGGGCTTTTCAATTCTCTCTTTCTCATTTAGATTTTCTTCTCAGTCTCCTGTAAATGCCACTCAGCCATGGGCTTTGCTCCTATTGTGAATGTCAGGAATGGCTGAATTCCCACCCTCCAGGCAGGAGGGATCCCTTCCTTCTCCAATTGTGGGTCTGCTCCTCCCAACATCCAGGGATTATTTTGTCAGCTTAGAGAAATTGCTTTGATTTTGTGCATTAATGCTGCTCTCAAGCCTTAACACCTTTTTTTTTTTTCCGAGCTTGCTTTGTTGCCTCCTCTCTGCTCTTCAGGAGCTGTTTTAAGTAGTCAGACTTCCACATTTGCCTTGACTATCTTCTCCCTTTATTTTGAAGTCCCTGCCTTTAGAAAAGGGTTTAAGTCATTTAGTCTTTCACTGCTGTAGTTTCAGAGAGCACTTGGACTGCAGCTGGTTTAAGTTGGAGGATTCCAGGGAAGTTCTGACTCTGGAGAGAGCAGAACTTGGGACAGACACACTCTGCATACATTTCTGCCTTGGAAAGGTGACATTTTGTTGTCCCCTTTTCTCCAAGAATTTTCTCCTGAAACATTTCTTTTTGTGGAGCACCAAATGTGCTTCCCTTCCTTTCCCTTGGGTAGGGATGACAGAAGGGAGGCCAAACAGCGCTGACCTGTGGTACTGTGCTGGTCTGAGGGATGATTTTACACCAGATCACAGAATCCCAGAATGGTTTGGGTGGGAAGGGACCTTAAAGATCATGGAATTCCACCGCCTGCCATGGCAGGGACACCTTCCACTGTCCCAGGCTGCTCCAAGCCCCGTCCAACACGGCCTGGACACTTCCAGCTGCTGTGTCCCAGGGTAACACAGACATTGAGCTGGGGCTATTTTGCTCATAATTTCCTGGGTGATTTTGTTTTGCCAGCTCTTTCCAAGCTGCCAGGGGTTGTCCTGGTGTGCCTTTGCTCTGGGGCCTTGTGGTACCTTCCTAGACAGGGTTCCCGTCACAGCACAGCTCAGTTAGGAGGTCAGTTTCAACTAGACAGGTCACACAACATTCTTCCCTGAACTCTTTCCATATCTGCTTGCTGATGAGCCCTGGAAGTCCTGAAAGTCCTGGAACTCCTCCTTCTCCAGCTCAGTTCACTCTCGCACACTGCTTCCTCCTGTATTTCCAGGATTCGCCAGCTCTTCGGACACACGATTAAGACATTTCCCCCTGTGCTGCTCCAAGTTCACCTGTGGATAAAGCTCTTTCTCTCCCCATTTCTCTGAGCTCCTTGGTGTTTTGGTTAAGGAAGAACATCAGCCCCTGAGAGCTGTTGGAACAGGGATCAATAACAATTGGGTTCTTTCTGATCGGCTCCAGGAGCCCCAGGCAAGGAGTAACATTTGGCAATACAAGCTCAGAGCAAAAATTCCCTCCCAAGGCCCCCACCTTCCCTCTCTCATTATCAGGCATCACCTCAGCTCCTGGCAGCTCCTCACACACGACTCTTTCATCTCCAGCTTCTCCCCTTCCTGATGAGGTGGAAGGAGGCTCATTTTCCCCACAAGGAGCAATTTTCCAGCCTAGAACAATCTGCCAGCTCTTGCCACAGCCCTCCCTGTTATTCATCCATCCCCACTACAGCGGAAACCTTCCCCAGCTCAGGAAGGGCAGATTTAATTAACCTGCTATTTTCTCCCCTTCTCATTAGATCGTTAATGAGAGTTCTAATGAGGCTGGGTGTGATGGTAGTCCCAGTGGCCTGTCACAGCAGTGTTCTACTCTCCATGCATCAGCCACTTAACACTGAGTTGGGATCTTCCAGCTAGAGGGAGGGATTCCTCCATGGAATGACGTGGAGAAGTCATTCCCCCAGTCCAGCAGGAATGAGCTGCTTGATGCTGCAGCATGGTGTGGTAGCTCAGCCTGTGCGGTGAGGGTGCAGGGCTCTGCCTCAAGCCAGGCTTTGGAAGGATCAAACAAACAGATCTCCCTCCACTGCACCCCTGAGCGCCTTAGGAATGGTTAAGGAATGGTCATACACCCCTGGACACCTCTGGAAGCCCCACCATGCCCAGCTGGCCAAGCAAACGCTGCGTGCTCCATCAGCCCTGGGGATGGAAATGTGCACCCTCACACTGCTGTGTGGCAACAGAATTCATATGCCAGAAAAGTACCTGAGATTTCATCTAAATTTCACACCTAAACGTCCCAGGGAGCTGGGTTGAGTTTGAGAGGTGCTGTGGCAGCTGCAGTTCAGGTGCTGGCAGCTCCTGGGGACATTTGCCACTGCAAGAGACCCCCCTTGTCACTGCTGCTGCTTCCCTCATGGAACCACAGAACAGTCTGGGTTGGAAGGGGCCTTTTAAATGTCAGGTAGTCCATGGGCAGGGACACCTTCCACTATCCCAGGCTGCTCCAAGCCCCAGTGTCCAGCCTGGCCTTGGACACTGCCAGGGATCCAGGGGCAGCCACGGCTTCTCTGGGCACCCTGTGCCAGGGCCTCCCCACCCTCCCAGGGAACAATTCCTTCCCAATATCCCATCCAGCCCTGCCCTCTGGCAGTGGGAAGCCATTCCCTGTGTCCTGTCCCCCCAGCCCTTGTCCCCAGTCCCTCTCCAGCTCTCCTGGAGCCCCTTTAGGCCCTGCAAGGGGCTCTGAGCTCTCCCTGGAGCCTTCTCTTCTCCAGGTGAGCACCCCCAGCTCTCCCAGCCTGGCTCCAGAGCAGAGGGATTCCAGCCCTTGGAGCAGCTCCATGGTCTCCTTTGGACTGGCTCCAGCAGCTCCAGGTGCTTTCTGTGCTGGGCCCCAGGGCTGGAGGCAGCTCTGCAGGTGGGGCAGAGGGGCAGAATCCCCTCCCTTGGTCCCCCACTCTGTGGGATCAGCCCAGGACATGCACAAAACAGAGCAGAATTTGTCCCTGCTTTCTTTGTTGTCACCCTGATTTGCTGTCACCACCCCCCAGAGCTGGCGCTGCCCCATATGTGTCTGATCAGGCTGTGCTCAAGGGAAGAGGGTTTGGGCTGTTTCCCCCCAAGTAACAGCAGGAAAGTAGCCATGGGTGGTGATGATGCCATGATGGTTTTTTGCCTTTTTTTTTATACCCCTTTTATGTACCTTTTATAACTTTTTGTATTCTTAGTGTTTTTTAGCCTACATTCTTAGACTTATTTTGTTAAGCTAGGAGACTAAACATCTTAGAAGCCTCATAGTTAGGGATCAGAAAGCCCCAGACACCAAGGTCCTCTCCAGAACACATTTTATAAACTAAGATAGAACCATCCAGGGGAAGGTTCCTCAGGGAGGAGGGCTCACTTGAGCCTCTCATTGGGAAATCTTTGATAGATATGCTAATTAGTAAGACCTATAATGATACACCCGATCTATTGTGTGTGTGCATTGCGGTGTGCATTTCGGCACATTCCACCTGGACATGGTGCATCTAAGGATCCTTAAAATAAATCCTGAGGTAAAACCCCTTTTTCCCTTCTAACCATGTTTGATTCTTGATTTTAAGACCGGGAAAAGGCATCAGTGAAGCAGAACCAGCAGCATCACATCCTGGCAAGAAACATTTCCATGAGTGGTGATGTAGGATTTGGACTCTGGAATTGAGGGGAGATTGGCTCTGAAAAAGTCCTTGAGGAAGGGAAGGCAGAGGCACCAGAAGAAAAGGATGATTTGGAATTCCCAGCTTCACTCCAAAGTATTCCTGGTTTTCCTGTGAGAGGTCCTGGCCTGATGCCCCACAAGAGGCTGGGAGGGGATTTGCTGGGCAGTTTTTGTGGAGCTTTGGGGTTGGGAGATGGGAATACTGAGCAGATTTGGGAACCGAGGCTGGCACCAAGCACATTTTGGGAGGTGATGTCTGGAGAGTTCCTGCTGGAACCAGCAGGGTTTCTGCTCCCTGTCCTTGCTCCTGTCAGAAGCGGTACAAATGACTTCCTCAGGGAAAAGAGAGTTGGCTTCCACTTTGCCAGGGAAAAAGAGCAGGAGGACACAAGGAGATGGTTTCTTCTGTCTTCAAATCCACAAGATTTACTCTTCTTTCTCCTTGACTTGCGTCATATGAGAAATCCCAAAGAAAATAACTGAATATGCTGGGCTGAGGCTTTTCCAGGTTGGAAGAGATGGGATATTCTGCTTGGAAATGAATATATTTCCAATGAGGTGCCATTTGGGTGCCTGATGTTATTGTTCCTGCAGGTTTGAGCTTTCCAGTGGCGTTTCTGTGGTTCTGTTGTAATTTCTATTCATAATTTGACCAATTTTTTCCTTTTTTCACTTGAGTTCATTCCTTTGATGAGATGATTCATATTTCCCCCACATCAGCAGCTGGTCCTTGGCCTCCCTTCCATGCTGAAGGAGGTGAATTAAACAAAGATGGGAAATGAAATGGAAAGAAATTCACTTAGTCCCATGAAATATTAACAGGCACTTACGGGAAGTGAGCCCTGCTGCTCTGGAAGGGCTCTGCTGGAGGGAGGGACCTGCGGGGTGGGAATTCTCTGTGCCCTGGGAGATTTGCAGGGCCTGGCTATGGGATGGTGATTGTCTTCAGTCACATTCATGGTTTGGTTCTCTTAATTAGGAAATGAGCTCCAGGGGCTGAACTCAGGGACAGCCTGGCCCTGTGTGCTTGCTGTGGGAGAGGAAGGACAGGGCATGGTGGGGTGACGGGAATGCCCAGTCGTGCGGAAAAACAACCTCGTGGAAAGGAGAAAATGCTGTTCTTATTCAAGGAAGTCTTTTCTTTCCTCCGAAATGATCCTGAATGCTTAAACAACTTGTCTGTGGAGAGGGATGCCCAGCTGGGATGAGACCCCACCCACCAGGCTCATTTATGGACAATAATCCCACACAGATGGATGCTCGAGGCCCTTTCTAAGGAGTGTGTGTGGGAGCATGGCCAGGACTTTCTGACAAGATCCTGGTTCTAATTCCTTATAAACCTGAAAACCAGAGGATTCCCAGAGACAGGGAAGGCCAGGGAAGGTTGGAAGCAGCTAGTGGGAATGCCCCAGAGGTGAGGAGAGGCTGCTCAGCTCGGGATCTGTGCTGTGGAGAAAGAGGAGATGTTTTCCATGGAGGCATGGAAATCCAGAGACAAATACATGGGAAAGCACTGGAACAGTCTGCCCAGGGAGTCACCATCACTGGGAGTGTTCCAGGAACATGTGCCTGTGGCACCTGGGGACATGGTTCAGTGGTACTGGGTTGACACTTGGACTTGGAAATCTTAGAGAGCTTCTCCAACCTTATTGATTCTACAATTCCATGAAATGCCAATAATTTCCACTGCTAGATTTCCCAGGAATTTTTCCTAAGCCCATTGTCTTCTTTTTTTTCTGATATTGTTTTTAAAGGTCCTGCTGTCACAATTATTTATTGATGGTATCCCCTCTGTGCCAGCAAGCCCCAGGCCTGGACCAATGTCCTGGTGGATGAGATGTGCACAAACTCCCCCAGCCTCTGCTCATGGATCTGGATTATCATAATAAATTCAGATTTCTGTCAGGCCCTTGATTTCCATGGTGGAGAATATCCTGTCTATGGAATCAATGGACAGTTATTAAATGGATTAAGAAACAGGCAGCTTAAAGCCCTCAAAATGCAATTATTGGTGGAGGCTCGTGCAGAACAAGCTGCTTGCACAGGAGCTTTGCGGGATTCAGCTTCCACCCCGCTGTATTTCCCCCTTTTCATGAATGATCCGGAAAATATCCATGAATTACTGCCTGTAAAGTTGGCAGCTGGCTGGGATTTTGTCCTGATAAATAAAGCTGAAGGCAGGGCTCTAATGCAGAGCAACTGCAACTGCCTAGGAGATGGGTGACAGGGAAACAACAGGAATCTGAGTCCAGCCAGATGCTCGGCCATCCGTCTGGGTGCAGGGAATGGGGGCACTCCGGCAGCCTGGGAGCTGCAGGGTCTAAACCTGATTTAAGGCCACGTTGGAGAACATTGGTGGTTATGGACCATGTAGTGGGGAAATGGATGGGCACGGGCGTGGGGGAAGAGGGGAGGCTGCAGAAGAACAGGGAGCTTTTATCCACCAGGAATGAAAAGCAGGAAGGGGCTGTCATCCCTTTGCCTGTAATGAGACCTTGAACTGAGGGCCTCGGGTGTGGATATCTGGAGTGAATTGCTGGTGGAATTCTGTGGGACCTGAGGCTGGGTGTGAGGTGAGGGCAGCTCAGCCCAGCATGGGGGCTCAAGCCCTGCTGGGCTGCAGGATCCTGTCCCCATTGCTCCCTTCCCGATTCCAGGAGAACAAGAAGTTGTATCATTAGCAGCCTGCTGTGTCCCTGTTTAGCTTGGCTTCCTGGAGCTGCACATTCCAGAGGAATATGTTTATTTATAGAGTTACATTCGGAGGAATATATTTATTTATGGAGCCATAGGTGTTGTGCTCCTCACCTGGGGAGTGTGGCTGAGTGAGCTGCACTCACCTGAGACACACACACTTATCAAAAACCACTCCCAGCTTTATCTGGGAATGAAAGGATGAGCCAGGGATGTGTGCCAGGAGCTGGGAGGGATGCTGAGGGAAAAGGGGAAAGGAGGGAGAGGGGGATTATGGCCAGGCTGGAGGGGCCAGGTGTGCCAGGGGGGATGAGAAATATCCTGAGCCATCGAAGGGAACATTGAGGTGGAGACCTCACAGATGGTTGCACAGCTCTGCTCCTCCCCTGCTCCAGGTGACAAACCTTGGGATGTCTGGAGAGCTCTGGTTCTCCAGGCTCAGCAAGGGGAGCAACAAGTTGTGAGCAGGCCAGAGAACATCATCTCCAGTCCCCCATGTCTGCCCTCCCATGTCTTCATTTCCAGCTGTTCTTTGGGAACGTGGCTGCGTCTGAGGTTGGAGTTGGAATGTTCTCCCCCTCCCTGTCCTGCCTGAGCTGCCCAGGGCTGTTTGGTCACTCTGCATCCACACACACAACCAAGCTGAGGCCATGGGGGATGTTTGGAACAACTTTCCCTTCCACGCTTTCCTAAACTTCATCCCTCACTCCACATGGTGCAGATGCTGGGGCTGCTAGCAAAAACGGAGATAACATTATTTTAGAGAAAAATGCTGCCTCGATTAAGGGGACTCTCCCAGAAGCTGTGGGGGTGGGATTTGCAGCTGGCAGGGGGTGCAGTCCCAGATGGCTGGGGGAGAGCAGGTGTAAATCCCATCTGGAGCTTCACCTCTCCTCTTTCTGAGTCACTCACACACAGAGCAGCCACCAACGCCAGGTTTGGAGCTGCAGGAAACTCTCCTTCTTCCTAGGAGGGTTTTGAAGCATTCCTGAGGTACTTTGTGCTCCATGGGAGACCTAAACCATTTCAGGAACCTGAGTTTCCTTCCTCTGGACACCTGTTTGTCCCTGATTTTTTACAAATATGGCACAGATAATCCTGACTTCTGGAGGAGCTGCTTGTGATTCACAATGAATATTTTGTCACTTCATTTTCCCCAGCGTGGGGATGGAATGGTGGCAGGATCACACATGATCCTGCTCGTGCAGTGTGCTGGATGTATCCCATCTGGATAGGATGGGAACGAGGATTGGGACTGCTTAGGATGCCCTCAGCACAGTACTGGAGCCAGGCACGGCTTTGCTGGTCTGTTCTTAGGGATCTGCTGGGTTTGGCTTTACTGGGCTGAGTGTGGTTTTGGCCATGGGACTCTTGGCAAAAGCAGCATGACAGGGACAGATTTGTGGAAGGAATTGTTCGCTGGGAGGGTGGGGAGGCCCTGGCACAGGGTGCCCAGAGAAGCCGTGGCTGCCCCTGGATCCCTGGCAGTGTCCAAGGCCAGGTTGGACATTGGGGCTTGGAGCAGCCTGGGACAGTGGAAGGTGTCCCTGCCCATGGCAGGGGTGGGAATGGATGGGATTTAAGGTCCTCCCCACCCAAACCATCCCACAGTCCTGTGATAGCTGGGACAATACTGTGGCCATTGGTGTCTGTCACTTGGAGACAATGCCACTGTGACATTTCATATAACCCTGGGATGGTTTGGGAGGGAAGACACCTTAAAGATGAACTCTTTCCAATCCATCTGGTTCTCCCAGGCTGTGAGGGAGGAGCCCTCCCTCCTCCTCAGCCCTCTGAGCTCAGTGTGGCTAGGCCCAGCCTGGCAGGTGGCTGGTGCAGCCCTGGGAGGTGGATCAGGATCACAGAAGTTACTCAGAGCTGTTGCCCAAGGTGAACTCAGGTGGATTTGGAGAGTCCAGCAAGTACCTGCAGGCTTTCAGGGATGTTCCCCTGACCTGCAGCCCTCCTGCCCATTCCCTTCCCCATTTTGTGCCCATTTTCCCCAGGAGTGCCTCAAGTTCTCCAAAGGCACATTCCAGGCCATGTGCTTTCACCTTCCCTTTGGGCACTGGGCTTTTGCTGCCTCTCATCCAACTCCCACAGCCTTGGATCCCTGCCTCTGGCACAGCCTGTCCCCTGCTCTGTGCATCTCCAGGAGATTTTGACTTCTCCTCCTGCTGTCACCGTGGAATTTGGTACTTGGCAAAGGATCAACTCAAACTCACCTGCTCTGAGCCAAATCCCTACAAATCCCACATGCTTCATGGGGTTCAGAGCCTGCTGCTGTGGTGCAGGGTCTTTGTGGTGTCACACAGGTGGAGAGGACACCAGGACAAGACTTTGCATTATATATTGAGGAGAACGGGACGTGTCCATGGTTATTCCAGCTCCAGACATGATCACATCCTGAAAAGGGCCACACTCCTGCATGCAGTGGGGAACCAGTCCACCTCTGAGGAAGGAAAAGGGAATACTGGGAGTCTGGGTGGGCCAGCAGCACCTGGGACCTGCACTGTCTGCACAGAAATGACCAGGGTTGGACTGTGTCAAGCCCAGGACTGGAATAAACCCACCTAAGAGGCCTTTTCCACAGGAATTCCCCATGTTTTACTTTAAGCTCATAATCTTCTCCCTGTAAAAGGTCAGGAGCTTTCCCCTTCCAGATCTGCCCCAAATGGAAAGGGGACAGGTGGCAACCACGCAGATTTACTCCATATTACATGAGAAGAGCTGAAAATTCTGCTTGTGCTGATTGACCTGGCAGAGAGAGTCCCAGCAGGTGAGGGGCAGAGCACAGCACTGGCAGGAGCACTCACTGGAAAGAGAGCTGGTGTATCCATAGGATTTTCCAGTGCCTATCCATAGGAAACAGGGATAAGTAGTCAGGTTTTCAGTGCTTAAGTACCTCAAAGATTATTCCTGATTTCATGAAAACGATTTTAAACACCATCTTAATCTGTGTAGGGTTGGCCAAGTCCTTACTTATTGTTCCCTGGGAGGGAGGGGAGGCACTAAAATGGAATTCCCAGAGAAGCTGTGGCTGCCCCTGGATCCCTGGCAGTGTCCAAGGCCAGGTTGGACAGGGCTTGGAGCAGCCTGGGACAATGGAAGGTGTCTCTGCCCATGGCAGGGGTGGCACTGGATGGGCTTTAAGGTCCCTCCCAACCCAAACCATTCCATAATTCTGTGATCCCATGGCTGTTTCTGTGACCTCCTGCTGCAGCTTGGCTGAAGGTTCAGGGAGATGTCCCTGCTCACAGCCAGCTGACATTTGAAGCTCTGGGCACTGTGAGCTGTGATAACATCTCTGCTTGAAGGGCAGTGGATGTTTGGGCTTGGGATTTGTTGCACAAGGGGTTCATGGTGAGATTCCCAAGCCCAGCTGAGCTTTAATGGACCCTGGCAACCAGCCCAGAGCCACCCTGAACAAACACGGAGAGGGGCTGGGAATGAGCTGCTGCCATTCACCAGAGGGACCCAGGGACTTTGGGGAGGGATCTTTGCAACGCTCAGCCTGGGGCCTGCAGTGGCAGAAGAGTGCAGAACTAAGGGACAGAGCAGAACATCTGAACTTCTGCAAAAGTCCCCCTGAACCCCTGCAATTGTCCAGCTAAATCTGTGCAATGGCCCAGCTGAACCTCTCCAACTGTCCGTCTGAACCTCTGCAGAAGTTCATCTGAACCTCTGTAAAAGTCCATCTAAAATGCTACAAAAGTCCTTTTGAACCTCTGGAATTGTCCATCTGAACATCTTCAATTGTCCTTCTCAATCTCTGCAATTTTCCATCTGGACCTTTGCAAAATTCCACCTGAAGCTCCTCAAAATGCACCTGAAACTCTGGAATAGTCCCTCTGGAATTGTCCATCTAAATTTCTGCAAAAGTCCATCTAAAACACTGCCAAAGTCCTTTTGAACCTCTGGAATGGTCCACCTGAACCTCTGCACAAGTCTGTCTAAATTTCTGCAAAATTCCATCTAAATCTCTGCCCGATTCCATCCACACCTCTGCCATGGTCCATGCCGCCCTGCTATCCCAAGGATCACCCTCCCACCCCTGCAGTGAAGAGGAAAAGCTGTGAAGAACAGCAAAAACATCTGGAGCAGCATTCCCACAAGGACCTAGGGCCTGGAGGAATCCTGAAGAGGGGAATGAAGGTTTTGTGGCTGTTAGGGAGCCAGGGAAGCTCTGCCCCATTGTGTGCCCAGGGCTTGGAGAAGGTGCCAGGGAAACGCTCCCACTATTTAGAGTTGCATTCCCACCCCTGTCTGCTGCTGGATCCCATCTCAGCCCAGCCCACATGTTCCCTGGCCTGGCTCCCTGCAGCTCTTCTCACCTCCTTTTATTGGAATCAGGGTTTTTCCCATTCCCTGGCCTCCCAGGGCACTCCCGGGCTGTAATAATTGATAATTGTTATTGTTAACCGGGGACCTAATGACTCCTGGGGTTAAATCCCTTGATATTTCCCCTCAGAAGGGCTCTGGTGACCTTTTCTCTGAGAGGCTCTCACACTTCCGTGCCTTGCAGCAAGCCTTGGGAATCCAGCAGGATGAAACCCTCTGGCTACAGAAGAAACTTTAATTTTTCTACTCCTTGTCGAGTTGTCATTCAAATGGGCTGGAATACAAACTGTTCACTCTCCTCTTCTCCTTCCTTTCCCTGCTGCTGCTGAGGGAAATTCTGGCAAAGCACCAAAAGCGTAGCCCTGACCAAATGTTCTTAGGCTAAATCCAGGCTGCCGCCAAAATTTTGGGAGCGAGGAGGAGCCACTGGCAGGGATGGGGAGCCCCACAAGTGGGAGCTGCTTTGGCACACCCCAGGAAAGGATGGAGCTGTCCCAGGGAAGGTTTGTGCTGCCCTGAGCTCCTGGGATGAGCTGTGGAGCTCAGCCCCGAGCGATGCTGAAGAATCAGCATTCAAACCTGCCTGGAGGTTTGGGAGGATGGAGTGGAAGAATTGCACAAGATATAACTCGTTTTTACCTTCTTCCCTTCAAAATATCCCTGCAATATTAAGTCCAAAAATCGCATTAAGGGAGTGTGATTTAAGAGGAAAAGATGAACACCCCGGAGTGAGGAAATGGCACAGCTATTGCCTGCCTCCCTGCCGGGATGCATTACGGAAATGACCTTTCAGTCCTGGCTGCAGCTGAGATTTTTCCTGCTCAAATCCTGTTCAGGGCATAGCCTGGATGTTCCAGAGGGGCTGTGCTGCCAAAGGCAAGGAAGGGCACCACAGTCCCAAAGGTTCATTGGTCTGGATGCAGTCCCAGAGGATGTGGGATCAGGGACAAGTCAGGGGTGGGGTTCAGGTGCCTAAATTGCTGCCCTTACTGCCACTCATATCCCAGCAGCTCCAGGCAGGGCTGGCACAGGTCTCACACAGGAGCTGTGCCAAACCTGCCTGCACCATTCCTGCTGCCTCGGGCCCCCAAGGGTGTCCAAAAGGGAATTAGCTCCATATTTTTAGGCCACTGAGATTCATCATGGATGTTTTGGTGTGAGTTGGGGCTTGAGCTTCAGCCCCTGGACATGGAGCATCCCCAGCAGAGCCTGGGGAGCGGTTCAGAACGGCAGAGCTCACTCACCCCAGTGACCGCGCTGACTGTCCCACCTCAGAGAGGTGCCTGACACCCCAACACCCCCGCGGAGATGCAGAGGTGCCCCAGGACCTACTTCAGCCCCAAAATGTGCTGCAGCTGCCTGACAGTGGCAGGGACCTGCTCTGTCCCTGCCCCAGGGCCTCAGTGCCCCGGAGCTGTGACTCTGGTGCCTGTCCCCAGTGTTTTATGGTGGCAAAGCTTCACCCTCATCCTCTCCTCCCAGCTGGAGCCGCTCCAGCTGCACCATCGTGCTGCATCCTTCCTCTCCGCAGCCCAAGGGAGGGAAACTCCAGACTACTCGGAACCAATTGTCCTTCCTCATTGACCTCTCGGTTCACCTTCACTTGAAATGCATCAAAGCGCTGCCCCCTTCCGTGTGGCACAGAAATGCATCACAGGCACAGCCCCACCTTTGGCCACAGGACAAAGCGGGAGGGACCGGGAGCAGCCAAGTGCGGAATTTCAAACGATGCCCACAGAATTTCAAACGATGCCCGCTCGGAGCCGGGAATTCGGCAGCTCCAGTGTGTCCCTACTATAAACAAAGGCAAAACGCTGTGTGCATCAGCAAAAGGCTTTGTATTGTAAAGTACTCCCTTGATGTCCGAGCAGGAGAGAATTCAGATGGTTGTTGACCCTCCACTGCAGGAAAGCCACATTAGAATATCTCCGAATCAACCGAGGCGCGCGCAGAGCAGCAGGGAGAGGCCGTGGCTCTGCAAACGGCACCAAATTGCAGCTCGCTTTGGCCTCCTGAAAAAAGTTTGCAAAGCATCTGTTGGAGGCCCCCGGAGCCTTTTCTTTCTAATTGCCACGTTTGACAAGGCGATGGCCCGGGAGAGCAGTGGAGAGGCAGATAATGGACCCACTTTAATTGCTTCCAGTTCCATGAGTCAGAACACTCGGGGATGGCAAAGGGGAAGCGCTGCAGCTTCACTGAAGGAGCTTTCTGGCTTTTAAGAAAGCTCTGGAGGAACAAATGCTAAACTCAAAGCCAAAGTCTTGGAGGGACTGATGGTTCCAGGATCTGGAATTTCTTTCATGTTTTGCTTTTGACAGGAACTCTCGAGTTAAGTTTTAATCATGTCCTGAGAGAGGGAGATGGTTTCTGGGCTAAGAGAGGAGGGGATGGGTGTTATTCCAAGAGCCTTTTCCTCAGCGATGGGCACTCAGAGGGGTCCTGAGGTGGAAGAGTCCAGCTGGAGGTGGAGGATCCAGCGTCCAGTGGTGGTGGGAGGTCACTACAGATACAGAACTTGGGATGGGTTTATCTGGAAGGTGCGATTAGGATGCTGCTCCTCACTGGGAGCTGAGCATTGCATGTTCTGGGAATGGGCAGACAGGGAAACTTCTGACCCCCCTCCTCCCTGTGACACCCACGAATCACAGAATCCTGGAATGGTTTGGGTTGGGAAGGACCTTTAAGCTCACTTCGTTCCACCCCCTGACTCTTTCCACTGTCCCGGGTTGCCCCAAGCCCTGCCCAACCTGGCCTTGAATGTCTCCTGCACTTCTGGCCTAAGGGCAGGGGGTGTTTTTCCTGGAAAAGGAAGGAACCCAGTGCTCCAGGAAAACTAACAAATCAAAATATCCCGGTGCAAGGTCTGGGTGGCTCATGGCACTTGGTGGCCACTGGGGTCTGGGACACACTGAGAGCAGGCACGGCTGCTGGCTGGACACCAGGCACTGGAAGAGGATTTTGGAGGAGCAGGGAAAGCCATGGCGGGGTCCCTGGGGTCTCTGTCACAGCACACCCAGCCTGGCTGAGGATGAAAGTGTCACCTTGGCTTCGCACGGCTTCATCCACTCCTGCCCGTCCCTCTGGCCCTGCCCTGGCTGGGAACTGACAGTGGCTGGGCTTTGTCATGGATCAGTCAGGGCACGGCT
Organism: Monarcha castaneiventris obscurior; assembly: GCA_026261815.1. Lineage (NCBI taxonomy): Eukaryota > Metazoa > Chordata > Aves > Passeriformes > Monarchidae > Monarcha > Monarcha castaneiventris. Next base: position 121,919 of record JAMPIT010000363.1, read on the forward strand.
GAGCTGCACGGCGGGAAAGTCACTGGAGAAAGGCTTTGGGGGATGATTGACAGGAACTGTCTCGGTGGAAGGAGCTAATCCGAGCAGCTCATGAACACCAGGTCCCTAATTAAAGCGCACAGCCTGGCCCTGCTGTAATTAATTTCCCCGTGCTGCTGGCTGGCAGTGCTCTCAGTGCCACTGACTCACCGCTGCTGGCAGCCTCCGGGGCATCGGAGCGGGACAGGGAGAGCCGAGGCTCGGAGCGGAGCAGGATGTGCCCCTTCCCTGCTGCTCCTCTGCCCGGCAGGAGCCGCAGCGCTCCGGCTCTGGGCACGCCCAAGAGCTGCGACAGGACTCTGCTGCCGGCCCGGGAGCTTCCCACGGGAAGAGAGATCCTGTGGATCACCTGTGCGCGCTCAGCTGCCGGGATGGATGGCACAGGGCAGGGTGATGCTCGTGGCTCATCCTCTGCCAGCTGCTTCCTGTCCTCTCCTCTCTCCCCGTGTATACATGGATTTACATGGATTTACATGGATTTACATGGATTTATCGTGCCCTTGGCTGGAGCTGGGACAGGGATGGCATCATTGCGGCTCCCCTTTGCATTCCTTCCGCTCTTTCCATATATTCCTAAGGCCTGTGGGATGCACCCGGGCTGTGGCTGGATTTGCCCCAGGCCGTGGCAGGGAGGAGCAGCTGGGGACAACTGGGGACAGTGTCCCAGTCGGAGCTGTTTTGCTGGAGTGGGAGGTGTTGCATAATGAGGTGACTCCCACTGCTCGGGTGTCACCCCGTCCCCATCACCCCAATCACGGAGCTGAAGAGAGAGGCTCCAGAAAGTCCCATTTCCCTGCCCACGGGGTTTCATTATCAGCTGCAGAGGGATGGCCGGAGAGTCGCCAGCACTGTTTTAATTTCCCAGGAGGCTGCTCCCGGTGTGCCATGGCCCCGGCGGGGAACTTCAGCTGTCTCGTGTTACTGTGCTTCCTGCAATGGGACGTGACATGTCAAAACATGACAAGGCAGCCAAAATGTGTCACAACACTGCACTGAAACTCTGCCTTGCAGGGTGGCTCAGCAGCTGATAACATCAGGCTCCAATTATCTCTGCATGCTGAGCTGGGGTTTTTATCCCTCGTGGAATATGATATATGGGAGCCTCCTGCCTGTATCGGACTGTTGGATCACACCAGGTTTATTAACCGCGCACGGGGAATCGTTTTGACCAGACTGACACCCAAACCTGGAATCCCGGCCTGTTCTTGCAGGAAAGAGACTTTTCCACCTCGGCTTTTCCAATTGTTATTCCTTCAATAAACACTTGGTGAGGTTTCCGTGTGATTTAATCCGTTATTGTTGGTGTTCGATGTGGTTTCATTGGCCACATGAGCACCTGCCAGGCTCTAAGGGAGGGGCAGGTTTTGCCTTTGGCTTCCCCTCAAGAATTTGCAAGGCTGGATGCAGCTCCAGTCTCCCCAGTTCATCCCATTCTGCGCTGCTGGGCTTTCCCTGTCTGGCTTTTTGAACTCTGCTTTTCCACCGTACTTTGTAATGAGGCATCAACATTCCTGAACGATGTTTTGAGTGGTTCAGAGGAGGCAAAACCCTCCCACAAGAGAGGCAAAGCCGCTTTTGTCCCTGGGCTGGAGATTCCCAGCCATGGGGAGGGCGCGTCCTTTTGCCAGAGGTGCTGTGAGGAGCTGGGAGGGGGACGCAGTGTCCCTGCTTACAAGCGGCATTCCCAAATGGAGCTCCCTGCTGCTCCGGCTGCTGCCCATTCATTTCAGCTCCCTTTGGGAGGAATCAGACTAATTACTGGCTGCTAATTGCTGGGAAAGCACTGCTGGCACTGCCTCCCTTCCCCACCGGGAGCAGGGAACAGCCTGGCTCTCCTCAGGTGTCTCAGCGGGAGCTTCAGGGACCCGCAAGGTCCCTCTGGAGAAGAAAGAGCAGCAGGTGCTGCTCTGTCCATCCCTTCCCTCCCTCCAGGCTCATTCCCAGCTCCCCAGCTGAGGAATTTCGTGAACCAAAATGCTTCCTTGTGATTCCAGTGCCGCCCAGCTCCTGGGGAAGCGGGTGGGCATCACCAGGAAAAAATGTTCCTCTCAGGGGTTTTCCAGCCCCATGGGGCTGCCTGCACACTTGGGACACATGGAATCTGTTCCTGCCTGGCACACTTGGGGGGGATCCCTGAATGAAGCCTTGCATGTGCCTTTCTCCTACAACAGCACCATGGAAGATCCTGCTGTTTCCTCCTTTTCCTCCATGGCTGCACAGGTTCAAAAGAAACAAAAAGAGGGAGAGAAGAAGCAGGAATATGTGTCTGAAAGTTTTGAGCAGGAGAAAGAAATAATCCTCCTGGCCCTGAGACTTCTCCAGGCAGGTCTGACCTGAAAGTTGTTCTGGGAATATCTCATGGTTATTTCTCCCAGGAAGATCAAATCCATCCCAAATTTATGTGTGGAAAGCCACAGTTATGTTTTGAGAGCAGGGTGGGGGACATCTGCTTGTTTGGAAGAGTTGTTCCGTGACCCTGCAAAGCGAGGAGCTGGTGGCACTGCTGGGATGGGATTTGGAGTTTCCTGGTACAGCTTTTCCAGGGGCTGAGCTGTGCCAGGTGTGCCCATGGCAGAAGGAAACGCCCCAAAATTCAGTCCTTTGCTCACAGGTAAGGTCCTGGGGACAGGGCTGGTGTTGGATGTGCAAATCCAAGTGCTGATCCCTCTCTTTCAGCTCCCGAGGGTGCAGGGCAGAGGAGACACTTGGACTCCATCTCTACAAGTGTACATTGCTTTAAGCTTTTGAGTTGAGTGGTAGAATCCCATTTTTAATCCTACCTTTTAATTGCTGGCTGCCCTGGCATCTGGTTGTGGTTGGTGGTGCCGCACTCAGAGGGGGATTTCAGGCTCCTCTGCAAAGAGAAGCTCTCTCCATGACCCTACCTAATTCCCACCCTTTTCTTCTCATTCCTCAGGAAGCAAACTGCTGATTTTGGTGCTTTGCTTGAACATCCCGTCAAAAGTGGAGTCCTGCCCCGGGGCGTGTGTATGCTACAGTGAACCCAAGATCACCATCAGCTGCCAGCAGCAGGGGCTGACAGCGATCCCCACGGAGATCCCCATCCAGAGCCAGCGCATCTTCCTGCACAACAACCGGATAACCCTGGTGAGGGCCACCAGCTTCACCTCCTGCCGCAACATGACCATCCTGTGGATCCACTCCAACAACATCAGTCTCATCGAGCCCGGGGCCTTCTACGGGCTCACCAAACTGGAGGAGCTGGATCTCAGTGACAACACGAACCTGAAATCCATCAATCCCATCACCTTCCGGGGGCTTGTGCACCTCCACACCCTACACCTGGATCGCTGTGGGCTCCTGGAGCTCTCCACGGGGCTTTTCCGAGGGTTGTTCTCCTTGCAGTACCTCTACCTTCAGGATAATAACCTCCAGATCTTGCTGGATGACACCTTCATCGACCTGGCGAACCTCACGTACCTGTTCTTACATGGGAACAAAATCAAGAGCTTGTCGGAGAATGTCTTCCGCGGGCTGATCAACCTTGACCGGCTGCTGCTGCACCAGAACAGGGTGAGCCTGGTGCACCGGCGTGCCTTCCACGACCTGGGGAAGGTGATGACCTTGTACCTGTTCAACAACAACCTGACCGTGCTCACGGGGGACACCATGGCCCCCCTGGTGTCCCTGCAGTACCTGCGCCTCAACGGCAACCAGTGGATCTGCGACTGTCAGGCCCGCTCGCTCTGGAACTGGTTTAAGCAGTTCAAGGGCTCCTCCTCGGAGCTGGAGTGCCACCTGCCCCCTCGCCTGGCAGGGCGGGACCTCAAGCGGCTGCAGAGCTCCGACCTGGACGGCTGCGTGGACTCCTTCAACCAGATCCGCACCAGCGTTTTTAGCACCAAAACCAGGTCGGGGAAGCTCCCGACGGGGCTCCCCCCACTAGGCTCCCACGACGGCTCCTCCAAGTGCTGCCAGCCTGAGACGGACAAGTCTTTTATTTATGAAGCTAAAGGCAAGGCAGGGCCCTCCTCCCACAGCAGCCGCTCGTCCAACAACCACCTCAAGGAGAAGGAGAACATGTCCAGGCCCAAGTACATGGAGACGGACCCTTCCAAAAATGGCAGCAACAAGCAGATAAACGATTCCCCCTTTGGGACCTTCCCCAGCATTGTAGACCCTCCTTTGACCAAGTTGAGACCCGAATTTCTAGAGCCCATTGAACCTTCCACAGTCCCAACCAAAAAGAGGCAGGGCTGCTCTAAAAAGAACAGATCAAAGGCCCAGTGCCGCCTCACCCAGCAGGGGAACAGCTCCACGTTACAGCTCAGCCTAAGCCTTTTGATTCCCCCCTTGGTGTGGAGTTTACTGTTGTTCTGCTAAAATTAACTCTTCCTGGGTTGATGACACTTTAATACTCGACTTTTGCTGACCTCCATAAATGTTGCAAACAATAGCAGGACTCCCATCCACCCTGAGAAAGCTTTGTTACACAAAACTTAACTGGATGCCTTTATTAAAAACAAACAAAAAAACAAAACAAAACAAAAAGACAAATACCGAGATGTACATAATTTATTTGTCCTGAAACCTGTGAATTATACCTTTGGTCTTCGGAACTGCACTTGCCCACAAAGCAGTTTTTGCTACAGCAGATGGTAAAGAAATATGGTTTATTTACAGGAAAAAAAAAAAAAAGAAGTGTAGGAAATGCTCTGAAAAGAATGTCTAAAATCTGTTTGTAACTCGCCATCACACTGAACAATGTTGCAGGTTCCCATTTGCAGAGGTAATGGATTTGATGCTGTTTTAATCCTATGTTGATGACTCTTGCAGTTTTTCCGTCTCCATTTCATCCTTCACACCACGTTTACAGGCAGCATTTGTTAAAGAATGCTGCCTGCCCCTACACAAGATTGCAGTATATATAGATACGCATTTTATTTTACTTGTGTACAAGTATACAAAAAAACTATAAAATAAAGATTTCTTTTTCCTAAGTGCTTGTCATCTGTGAGGGGTGAAGGACTCGAAGCAGCTCAAAAGCTGAAAATTTAAAAGGATGTGGAGAGTGATCTGAGCACTTAACACCACAGTGATAAATAAGGCATTTTTGGATGGTTATGCAACATTTAACTGGTGCCAGCAAAGGGTTTGGTTGTGTGAAACATGCCCTGCTCATGCTCCCATTTCCCTTCAAACTGTCCCACCTTCTCCTGGCATCATTCAGATTCCAGGATGCTCAGAAGAGCAGGAAATACTGGCCCAGCCCTTCAGAGCTGGGGTAGAAGAATATCAGCAACAATCCCAAGATTTGGGCAGGGCCATTTTTCTCCTGCTCTGCACAGATGGGCTCAGCTCTGTGGTAGATCCCGAGTGGAGCAGCACTGGGATTTAAGAAATGGGGGGTATCTCCCCAAAAACACAGCTCCCAGCCCAGCAGCTCAGGTGTCCATCCTTGGGGTCACCGTGCCAGTGGCTTAATCTCCAGGGTGACCTCGGGATGCTGAAAGAATAAACCATTGCTGTCCACAAATGGTGGATGCCACCCCATAGGACCCAGTGGGCCATAAAGTGGACCTGGCTGTGCCCTCCTGGCACTGCAGCCACCCCCTGGGCCAGGCTAGGAAGGGCTGGGCACAGAGCTTATCAGGAGGCTGCTTCTCCTCATCGAACCACAGAGATTCTCCTGTGCCACTCTCTCCTGCTGGGGTTTGGAGGTCTGCGCAGGCAGGAGCAGCCTGTCACACACAGCTGGGATGGGGGCCGGGGAAGGGCAGTGCCACAGTCCCAAGGGAATGTGCACTCCAGGATTATGTGTGGAAGTCAGACTGGGGGGCTCCAGGCTGCACCATCGCTTGGGGTTCCCAGCCCTGGGACTGGTGCTGAGCTTCCCAGAAAGAGGGAGGCCCTGCCAGCCAGAAGCGATGGGCATCAGCAGGGCCATGGCTTACTCCAGCCTTGTCCTGGGCTGATGGCTCATGAGGAGGGAGCAGAGACCATGGGAAGATGCTTGGATGGCCAATGTCCCCTCCTTGGGTTGCTGTTGGGCAGTGTGGCAGGGTCTGTGCCCCACTCTGTGGTGCTGCTGGCTCTTCCCACCTCTGCCGCAGCCAGTTCCCACCTGGGTGAGTGACAGGGAGTGCCCAAAGTGCTGCATTTGTGATCTGTCTCCAGATCCACCCCTGGGGCTGCCAAAAAGGTGTGACACAGAGCCCTGGGAGCGAACATCTCCCTCCTGTCACTGGGATGGGGAGAGGTCTGTCCATCCCAGCTGGGCAGGAGCTGCTGTGCAGAACAGCCCTGGGATCCCAGCAGATCCGATTCCTGCCAGCTCAGCTCCATGATCCAGCCTCTGCAGAGGGTCCAGGTGTGTTTGGGTGCAAATTCATTGTCCTGCCAGAAGGATGGAGCAGGAAATGTGCTGGGACAGTGCCGGGGTGAGCTGGCCAGCCCTGCTGTGTGTGCCCAGCCTGGTGTGCACTTGTCCACACTCGCAGGCCACTGACTGGGACCTCAGCAGCCACTTCCTGCCCTTCCTGCTCGGATCTGTCCCATGATGCCAGCGCTCAGGGATTTCCCAAGGCCCGGCATTCCCTGTCCTCTCCCACTCATCCCAAAACGCATCATCGAGACTCCTGAAGGATTCAAACCTACAGTGGAATCTGAAGCTCAGGAGCAGAGAGAAGTTTGGTCATGGGGTCAGCACCACCCCAAAGCCCATGGAAAAGCTGGAAGATTTGCTGGGCACTGTGACAGGCTCCCCTAGAACCTCCTCTTTGGGTCGTAGGCTCAGTGTGACCCCCTTGTAGAGTAATTAGTGACACTTGTGGTCCAGATTCCTGCTCCATGGGCACAAGGAAGCCAGACCAGGTGGCAAAAATGCAGGATGGACCTGAAAGGAAAAAACCGAGAAAAAGGAGTCCATTGTGGCATTTCCCCCCAGGAGCTGAAAGGCAGAGCTGGGAGCTGGGCTTGCCTTGCCCAGATCAGGATCTCAGGGAGGTTGGCTCCCTGTGGATAATGCAAAGCAGACAAGGAATTCCTGTCATTATCCTGAACAGAGCAGGAGCCGCACTCTGCCAACCCAGTGACACCGTTCCCGCTTTCTAGAGCTCGACTTCGCCGTGCTTTCAGTGGCTCCTAGGACTAGACATTGGCCACAAGCCCAGAAGAGTCCCTCGTGCTAATTTCCTAGATTTCCTGCTGTCCAGATGCCAATTCCTGTGTTTACAGGCATTAGAAGGCCATTGGAATGACAAATATTGGAGAAGGGGATGCAGTGGGCAGCAGGAATTCCTGTAGGAGCTTGGAAGAGGCAAAGGCTGAGCTCTGGTATTGGTGAGGTAGGAGAGGAGTTCAAATGAAGGGAGTTTCACTCCTGCTTTGTGCCTCACTGGGATTGGGACAACTCTTCCGGATGTTCCCAGACATATTTTATTCTCAGATGTCACTGAGTTGAGTGGGATTCACCCAGCAGGGCTCAGGACCTTGGTGGCTGTTCCCCACCTCAGGATCCTCCCTCTCCCTTCCTTTCTCCTGTGCAAGTCACACTCAATTTTCTGCTCCTGACGTCTATGCCAGCAATGAAATCAGAGACCAAGTCAGCAGCAAGGAGCCAGGAGGGATGAGGGGTGGGACCCCTGGGAAGAATGGGCTCCCCATCACCAGCACAGAGCTGCACCCCCCAGCACCCACGGTCCCCTGGCACTGTCCCCACACAGAGCCCTGGCGATGCTGAAGAGGGAGCGACACCACAGGCCCCCCAGCAGCAGTGGGAACACACCGTGTTCATCCTTAATTCTCAGAATTTGACTCTAGGGATTGCTGGCTGGTAGTTCCGAGCAGGAACAGAACCAAAAGAGAAACTCTTTTCACAGGTTTTCAGGTCCATCTGGAAGGACAACCCAAGCTGGCAGTGAGATGATTGTGCCCCTCCTTGTCGTGATCACCAGGGAAGGCATTTATCTTCTGCCCCTCCCTCCCCCTTCCCATCCTCCTGCACAGGGGATGGGGCTGTTCCTCTGCCTGTGGATGGGGAAGTGGATCCCAAAGGCCTCTGCAGGTGGGGATTTGTCCCATCCTAAATGGGGTCCCTGACACACAGGTGCGGTGACCCTCGCTCCAGGGGACCCCATCTCTGCTGCCAAGCTTCAACACCTGATGTGGACAGATTTTATGGAACAGGAATTTCATCCAGCTGGTTTTGAAAGATTTTTTTTTCCTTTGCTAATGGATAACTGTGATTCACCGGGATCAAAACTTCATGGAGGGACGCTGTGAATCTGATGTAATTTCCATCAGCAAGACCATCAAAGCTGGAGGCAAGAGAGGGGGAATGCAGTGTAGAAGAAGCTCCACTGATGGCCTGGTTCAGCAGATATCCTGGCCATGGATCAGGAAGGACTGAGCTGCTCTGACACCTGTGGCTCAGCAGTTTGAGTACAAGCTGTGTTCTTCTGAGGATTCCTCCCTGTCCCTGTCCAGAGCCCCTCCAAGCCTTTGGAATACTAACAGTCTGAGTCTGGGCAGTGACAGTGCCCCGTGGGGCTGGGACTGGAGCTCATGGCTGCGGCTGCTGAGTCAGCCCTGCTGGGAGCACCCCAGCAGGTGACTGGGAGGAACTAGGAGCAGGACAGGGGCAGCCAAAGGGACCATGGCAGGCACTGGGGGACATCCTCTGTGCACTGCCCACAGCAGACTGTGTCCCCAGGAGTGTTCCAGGCATTTTGCTCCATGCAGAATGACAGAATCATGGAATATGCTGAGCTGGATGGGACAAGGATCACGGAGTCCCCTCCCCCCCGGCCCTGCCCAGACACCCCAACAATCCCACCCTGGGCATCCCTGGCAGTGCTGCCCAAACGCTCCTGGAGCTCTGGCAGCCTCGGGGCCGTGCCCATTCCCTGGGGAGCCTGGGCAGTGCCCAGCACCCTCTGGGGGAAGAACCTTTCCCTGATGTCCAGCCTGAGCCTGGCCTGGCCCAGCTCCAGCCGTTCCCTGGCTGCTGTCCCTGCTCACCTCGGTGCCTGCTCTTGGCTTCAGATTTGAGGAATCTACAGTTGTCTCAAATGTGTTTGTTTCCCCACTTCCCTCTCTTTCACTGGATGTGGGAGGAGCTGCCTTTGCCTCTGCTGCCCTTCCCCTGGGACAGGGAGCTCCCATTTCCAAGCTGTTCCCACCAGCAGCACTGGGACTCTCCCCCTGCTCAGCTTCCCGAGCTGAAATCATCTCCTTAACGAAGCTCACCTGAGTCCTGTTAGCTGCATTCTGGGACTGGAGACCCTTTTTCCAGGCTTTTCTCATCTGAGGCTGGAGTCTCCCCACCCCTCCCTGGAGCTGGGCAACCAAAGGAAAAACCCCAAATGCCACAAGAACGAGGAGAGCACTGAGAGCTGTGTCAGGGAGCTGCTGTCCTCACCTGTCCGTGGGGACACCTGGGCTGCAGGCACGTGGCCTCTCTGCTCCATCCTTCCCCAAAAGAAGATCCTGGGGCTAATTCCCAGCTGGCTGTGACTCCACAGGGATGAGATCTCTGCTCCTAACAAGATTCCCCATAACCCTGTGAGCAAGCCGTGTTTCCACATCTCTGCTCTGACACGGAGCAGATTATCCGAGCTGCTGAGTTTTGCTCCAAACAAACATGATGCATAGAAATAATAAAGGCTGGAAGGGTTTTTAATTCCAAGCTGTGTTTCTGGATTAGTTCCCCATCATTAGGCAGTCAGGGAGTAGAGTTATTGCTGTCCTGCCTCCTTCTCAAAATCAGGAAAGGATGAAAAAACCCCGAGTTGTTGAGAGCTGGGGGTGGGCAGGAGAGCAGAGAACAGGCAGGAGAGACAGGAGTTTTTTAGGGATGATGTTGGGCCATGGTGCAGGATTGCTGGTGGGAAGTTCTGGAGACAGCAGGAACTCTGCCTACAGCCACGGTGAGGGCAAGGAATCTGTGAAAACCTTTCTTATGAAATCCAAAGTCAAATATGGGTCTGGCTTGGGCCAGAAACTCTAATTAGAGCCCCCTTGATTTGTGCCATAAGTAGGACACTGCAGGGGGAACTGCTGAGGCAGGTGAGACTTATTGGAATTGCATCCCAGAGTATCTATAAATAGGGATAACAGAGGCTTGCCAAAAAGAGGCACAGCGAAAATAACGGTGCACCCTGCCCACTCACTGAAGGATGAGGCACTTCAAATCTCAGAGTGACCCACCTTCATTGCCGGTAGAGAGACTTGTTCTAGGTCAGCAGGTACCAAAAAGGCCCAGCTGTCATCAAGCACAAAAACAGGGCCATTTTTTGGGATGAAATCATCGCTTTTGATAGCCTGCTGCACTCCACATGGCAGCGACACGGGCGCTGCTCGCATGACTCACGGGCTGGGCTCCTTCGCAGCCTCTCGCTGGTGGGCGGCTCCATCTGCACTGATTTACTGGTGTCGGGGTCCTCCTGCAGGGCCTTACTGGTGTTTAGGGTCCTTACTGGTTTAGGGACCTTACTGGTCCCAGTCTCCATCTGCACTGATTTACCGGTCCCAGTGCTCACCTGCAGGGACTTACTGGTGTCAGAGTCCTCCTGCAGGGGTTTATTTGTGCCAGGTTCCACCTTCAGGGGTTTATTTTGGGTCAGGTCTGCGGGCAGTGCTTTCCTGGCTGCTCAGCTCCTCTCTGCTGGTGTGGTTGGGGCTGGATCCTACTTGGATTTGTTGTTCCGTGGCTGGTCTGGAGTGTTATCCCTGGAATTTCAACTAGGAAGGGAACAACTGCAAGGTCTGGTGTGAGGAGGGAGTGCTGGGCTTTTCCACGGGAGTGGACAGCTCACGTTTTGAAGCAGTGAGGCTGCACCTCTCAAGTGGTGGTGGTTGCTGGGGTTTCAACCGGAATTCCTGCAGCTCCCTGCTGAGCTGGGACATTCTGCTCTGCTGTCTGCACCAGCCTCTCCAGTGCAGGTGGATCCAGCACCTCTGGAGAAGGAGCAGGAGTTTCTTGCGATGGGCAGCAGGAGCACCTTTCACCAGGTGCCCCGACAGGTGCCCCTGGGCAGGGGCTGGGCTGAGCTCCCCTGTGCCCGTGGCTGTCAGGGGGGGCCGAGCACCTTCCTTCCACAGCACCCACCACGGGCAGTGCCTAAATCCACGTGGAGCTGCCCCCAGACCCTCAGACATCATCCCGAGGAGCTCTGTTCGCCTCTGAGCCCTGGGGCACAGCCAGGAAGATGCTGCAGCCTCCGACACGGTGACACCGCGGGTGCGTCCTTCAGTCCTTCCCGGGGCCCGGCTGGGTGCGGTGGGCTGGGTCTCCAGACGCATCCCAGCTTCTCCCACAGCAGGAGAAGGGCAGGATGCTCGGCTGCTCTCTGCTTTCACCGGAGCCCAGCCCTGGAGTGGCTGCCTGAGGACTCGGATTGAGCTGCACGCTGCTAAATAAGGGCAGTGCTGCTCTTTTCTCCCCGGTATTTCCATTCAAACCACAACAGCAGCGGCAGCGGGAGCAGCCGCTCCCCTGGAATATTCATGAGCTGTTTGCAGAAATGTCAAGAAGAGCCAGCGGTTGTATGAACGCCCTCCCGGAGCAGCGGGCTCGGGAAGTTATCTCCTGTGATCCTCACTCGGAGTGCTGTGCGCAGTGCTTACAAGCGCTTCGCAAATCCCGGTGACATTGCCGTGCCTCCTGCCGAACGGCGGCTCCGTGTCCTGACACCGGCACAGGCATCGATCACTGTGGCTCCGTCCGGAGCACCCCCGGTCCCGCTCCCCAGCCAGCCCCGCGCCTGGGGGCCCTGCCCTGCCTGCAGGGAGGGCTCCGGGAGCTGCGGGAGCCTGGGCAGCAGCGGCTCCTCACCCCCGGCAGGCGCTCGCACCCATCCCAGGTTCGCTTCAAGACTCCGGGACTAAATGTTCCCGTTCGCTTTGGGCAGTAAAAGCTGGAATTCTAACGAGGTTCCCGAGCAAGGCTGTTACATTCTGTATCTCACTAAATGCCTTTTCTTTGCTCTTTTCCTGCCTTGCTGCCAGACTGACCTTGCTGGGTTGTGGGGACGAAGGAGAAGCAACGTGAAGTCTGGGAATGCATTCCCCCACACACCTGATTTCTGGGAATTAGGGATGGGAGTGGAAAAAACCCGGGATGTTTAACTTTGCTCCATATGTTTTAATTTGTGTGTCACTTCTAGGAATTTTCCAACAATTCCAGCTCCAGAGGGGTTCAACATCAGCTTCCTCCACACTCCTCCATGTGGGTAAGTTCTACGTTGTTGGTTTGGTAGGACCTGACAGGTGCTTTGGACTTTGACCACATTGCTCTTGGCCAGCTCTTGTCAGCTGGAGGGGTCAGGAATATTTAGGTGAAGTCAGAGGACCCTTGAGGTTTTGATCTGTTCCCACCCTTGGAATATACTCTTTATTTCCAGCGGATTTGTGGGCTTTAAACAACCTAAGAAATTATTTCCAGCCACTGGGGGATGCAGAGCCATCCCAGCAGGAAGGGAGGTTTTGTGGAATCACAGAACATCCTGAGTTGGAAGGGGCCCACAAGGATCATCAGTCCAACTCCTGGCCCTGCACAGACACCCCAACAACCCCACCCTGGGCCTGGCTTTGTGGGAGAAAGTATTTGGGAGAAGTGGCCTGAGAGTTCAGGGAAGGAGCAAAGTGACTCTCAGACCCCCCATTTTCCGTTGTGTTGTTGGTGCAGCTCCCACCCTGCCAGGGCCCTGCTCTAACCCTGGGTGCTCCTGGTCCTGGCCAGCCTGGTTTGGTGCCCCCACCGAAACCCTGGGCCCAGGAGCTCCAGTTTTGCCCAGCCTGGTGCCTCCAGGCCATACTGGGGAGTGCTGGTCTGCGCTGGCCATTGCCGTGTCCCTCCTGGCTTCTGCATGGGGTGATTTCATGGCTTGCCCTTGGAGCTGTCACCTCACTGTGACTCTGCTGGATGATCCCTGGACCTTGTCCTGACCTGTGGATTGATTCCCTGGCTTCCCCTTGGAGCTGTGTGGGCTCCTGGATGGACCTGGCCACCATCCTTTGGTTTTGCTCCCTCACCCACGCCCTGTTGGCCAAGCTGTGGCTGGAGAGGCCTTTTCCAGTCATGCCATCATAATCTTGGCCTTCCCTGAGGGAGCAGCCATGCTCTTGCTGTTCCCTGACACATCCCAAACCTCCCAGACTCCAGCTCTGAAGGGGTGAGCAGAACAAGAGCCACCCAGGTGGCCGAAAACTTGTCTAAGGTGGCCTCAGCTTTCTCCAGAGCTGCTAAATTTTGCTGCTTGAAAAAGCTTTTGTGGTGCTGGAACAATGCATGTGTGTATAAGGGAAATCTAGGCAAGATTTCTACTTTCCAGGTTATTTTTGGTTTGCTTGGAAAAAAATGAAGAGAGTGGGCTCCAAACCACGTTCCAAAGGCTGGAAAGGAAGCATCTGGAGTGCCCAGGGGTTGTCATAGTGAAGATGAGTGACACATAATAATGATGAATGCAGAAACTTTCACCTTGATTTCCCTGCCTGGTGGAGCTTTGAAGTGAGCCTCTAATATTATGTTAGCAGTTTATTGTGTGTGCTTCATTAAAAATACATCACAGGCCTCTCGGAGCTGGAAGGGACGCAAATTAGGTCAGCGAGTCCAGGCTCCCGCTGCTCTGCCAGGGCTCTGATCCTGCTAATGACTCCAGCCCAGCCCTGGCAGGTGCTCGTGTGCTGCCAATTCCAGCTCTGGGCTGACAGAGAAAGCAGGATTTCACTCTTTAAAACTTTCAGTTCTTGTTAAAAGGGGTTTATTTCATGTTCGCTGCCCAGCTGGTGTTTTGAGTGCTGGTGGGTGAGGGCTGGACCTGGCCCAGCCCTGAAACCCCTCCTGCCCTGGGCTGATTCCCAGTGTGGGCAGCAGGGCAGGGGGGATTCTGCCCCTCTGCCCCACCTGCAGAGCTGCCCCAGCCCTGGGGCCCAGCACAGGAAGCAGCTGGAGCCAGTCCAGAGGAGGCCATGGAGCTGCTCCAAGGGCTGGAATCCCTCTGCTCTGGAGCCAGGCTGGGAGAGCTGGTGGTGTTCACCTGGAGAAGGGAAGGCTCCAGGGAGAGCTGAGATGTCCTGCAGCTCCCTCCGTGCTTTCAGCCAGGCGGAAGCAGCCTCTGGATTCAGCCCTGGAGCCAGGCAGGTGGTGGGGATGTGACATGGAGTTGCTCTCCAGCGGGACATCTCCTGGAAGCCCTTTGGTGGAGGAGTGAATCCAGGAATGTGGCTGTGGTGGTGTTTCCTTATGGCTTTTGCCCAGCCCTGCTGTTCCCTTGGCCACTCCTTTGGGATACAGTGCAGGTTTAGGTGCCTCAGCACCACCAAGGGAAGAAGAATCCCTTTGTTCTGAGTTCTGTGATATCACAAATGAAGGGTTTGCCTCCAACTCTTTGTGACTCTGAGCTGGAGGACATGAAGGACTGAGAAACCCCAGGGCTTGCTGCCACCTCATTGTCCTGGGCTGACTCTGGAGGGGTGAAACTCTTAGTGGCACCTCAGCATCACCTGTTTTGTGTCTAGGCTGGGCTGCTGGTGCTGTGACTGAGCCCAGGGATGGATGAGATACTGGGAAGGAATTGTTCCCTGGGAGGGTGGGGAGGCCCTGGCACAGGGTGCCCAGAGAAGCTGTGGCTGCCCCTGGATCCCTGGCAGTGTCCAAGGCCAGGTTGGATGGGGCTTGGAGCAGCCTGGGACAGTGGAAGGTGTCCCTGCCTATGGCAGGGGTGGGACGGATGGGCTTTAAGGTCCCTTCCAACCCAAACCATTACTTGATTCTGTGATTTTGTGATCCACCAACTCCGTCAAGTCTCCTGTGGGCATCCCAGGGAATCAGGGCACCAAGCCCTGCACCTGGAGCTGTGGGTCCTCCTGATGTGGGTCTGGCTCTCAGCACCCTGGGAGATGCATCTGAGATGTGACCCAGGGAGGAGCCATCTGACCCAGAGTTTGCTGCCCCTGGAACTGGGTTTGCCCAGGGCCAGCGTGGGGCTGGCACATCTGGGGAGAAACAGATCTGCAGGGGAGGCTCCAGTGGGGATTGCCCTGAGGGACCACCAAAACCAGAGCTGTTGTGCTCTGCACTGAGATCCATGACCAGGGATTGATCCTGTGGGGAATTCAGAGCCCCTGAGAGCTCGGGGGCACCTCACTCACTGCCTGCCTAGCAGGATCTGGCAAGTTCAAGCACCCTGAGGTGTCTACCGTGGACTTTGTGGCAGGGGACACTTATTCCAGCTTGAAGATGCTGTTTTCCAGGCTGGGTCCCCGGGGGAAGGAGTGCACAGCCCTTTATTAGTGGTAATGAGTGTCTGGCATGGGCTGGGGCCACGGGCTCTGGGCTCCGCCAGAGCTGTGCTGAGCAGCCTGGCCTGACCTAGAAAAACCCCTCGCTGTGGTGTTCGTTTTGCAAGGGGCAATGCTCTTATCTAATCACCAGCCACATCCCTCAGCAGCACAGCCACTGCAGCAGTTAACTCAATTAGGAAATCACCACGCCAAGCTATTTACAGGCTGGTTTTAATGGCTGTAGCAACAGCAGGACAATCACAAAGGAAACAAATGTGCTGTGGTGGGATAACTGGCATCCCCCTGCACCCTCCAGGCCCTGGCAAAGCCCTGCTATTCCTGGGGCTCTCTCCTTCCCACCGAGCCCCTCTCCCTGGGGCTCCTTCTTTGTCATCTCTCAGCCTTAGAGAAACTCTCACATTTCCAAAGCATTTCAGTTGGAGAGGGGGCGTGGTGGGGTTTTTTTTTGCCTTTTCTGTTTTTTTCCTTTCCCCAAGAATTTTATTTTAAGGCCGTCCACCCCCTCTCCCCTGCTCCAGGCCTGCTTTGCCTTGTGTTGGCCCACTTGGGATGTGGCAGCTGCCCCGGGGGTGCTGCCTCCTGCCCCGGGGGGGATGGAGCCCAGGTGCTGTGCTGGACACGGGAGGGTCCCCAGGGAATGGGGTCAGTCCCTGGATGGTGTTTGCACCCTGGGAGGCTGCTCCTTTAGGGCTCCTGCGACCTTTTCTTCCCATCTTCAACAGCCAAAGCAGAGTCACCAGAGCCCTGTGTGACAGGAAAGTCACAGAGAAAGGCAGAGCTGCTCTTCCACACCTCATTCCCTGCAGGAAGGGCCCAGCCCTGTGTTGTCGCTGCTCATAGGGAAATGGAGGCTCTGGGTGAGTAAAATGCCCCAGGTGGCCTCAAGGGGTGGGAGCAGAAGTGGGATTTGGGCTCGAACTGCTGTGTTTTCAGCCAGGGCTCACGTAATATTCAGAATTTAAATCCTGAACTGAGCAACAATCAGCATCTTTCCCAAATACATAAATTCACTTATATATGGTTTCTCCTTCGCATTTTCTCTCGTGTTTCACTACCAGAGGAATATATCAGGTCCGAGTGGATTTTGGACACATTTCCCCCCTCAGGATGGGCAGCTGGAGCTGGACAGCCTGGCTTGGGGAGCGACCTTGCGGTGAGATGAGGTAGGAATTCCAGGGCTGCCCCACCATGGGGCCAGATCGTGGCAAACATTCCTTCAGATGAGGAACGAAATGATCTCATCCTTCCCCCCCCCATCCCGTGGCCTCACCTCACTCAACCTCGAGAGCACCGGGGGTGGAAGAGCAGCTCTGTTCTGCTTCCCACAGACACCGTTTCATATGTGGCCTCTTTCCCCCAGCCCTGCTCTGGATACAGCACTAAAAATGGGCTGCTGCTCGTTGCTGTGGTGTCCAGGCGCTTCCCAGCCAGTCAGGATGGTTTTTAAACGTTGGAAAATAGGGAGGTTATTTTATCAGCATTGTAGGCAGTGTTTTTTTCCAGGTGCTTGGAGAGGAGGGTTGGGGTTGGTGACCTCTCATCTGCCCAAAACACACCTGGGGGTTGGGTTGTTAGAGCAGCAAAGTGCCAGGAAGCTGCTCCCAAACTGCTGTCTTTTCAGCAAACAAAAGATCCGTGATTGGACTGCTCTGAGGGTGACATACAAGTTAAAAAAAAACCCAAACAAAACCCACAAGAATAACAAAAAACTCCTCAAAATTGTGGCATTTCTATTCTTTCCATCCCAAGCATTCAGCTAACAGGCCGCATTTATAAAATCATGGAATGGGTTGGGTTGGGAGGGACCTTTAAAGGCCATCTGCTCCCACCCCTGCCATGGGCAGGGACACCGTCCACTGTCCCAGGCTGTTCCAAGCCCTGTCCAGCCTGGCCTTGGACACTGCCAGGGATCCAGGGGCAGCCACAGCTGCCCTGGGAAAACTTCCCAGCTGTCCCTAGTGAGGGTGTTTTGGGGTACAGGTTCATTCCCTGAATTTGGACCCCACTCCAACCCTCAGCATTTCCATGGCCACATCAGTATCTCAAAGCTTTTCCAGCATTTTTTTGCTCCCAGTGCCACTTCCCGAGGCAGTTTGGAAGTCTGTGTTACCGGCTCTGTCTCAGCATGGAGCTGAGCCACCCAACATCACAGTAATCCTTGAGGCCAGAATTGTTGGACCCAATGGAAATATCAGCGTTTTTCCAAATTTGAGTTTTTTGCCTCAGGAGGACTGGAAAGACAAAAACTGTGTGTTCAACAGAAAAAAAACTGTGGGATTGGTTCTATTTCAGGCTTGACAGTGGAAGAAGAAGCTCAGTAACAACGGCCTGCAGTGAGGTGCCAGACCCTGAGAGAGGTGGGTGGAGGCTACCTCCTGTCCCCCAGTCCAGCCCTGGGAGCTCTGCCAAGGGTGGGGAGCACAGCTCTGGTCCCTGCTCTGCTTCTGCCCCACTGAGGGATCTCAGCTGTGGCCAGCCACAGGACAGGGCACTGGAGGCGAGGAGAGGTCCCAGGGCATCCCCTTTGCTCCTTCTCACGGTGCACGCTGGGCTTGGGGTGAAATCCCTCAGCTCCCTCCTCCCTGGGGTTACTGTGCCCAGCTGCAGCATCGTGCTGGGCTGTTCCCATGGGAAGGCAGGTGAGCAATCCCACCCGTTCCTGGGCCCTCTGCAGCGCCTTGTCCTTGCCTTGCCTCGGTGCAGAGCCCTGGTTTCCCACATGGAGCAGAAGCAGGCTTTGTGGCTCAATGTCCCCGTGGTGCCACACTTGCCTCTCTGGTCGTGGGGTGCAAATTCATCACCCCCCCCCCCCCACCCCCAGCATTTCCATGGCCGCGTGGTGCCCATGGGTGTTGTAGGAGCATGGAAACAACCACAGAGTCATTGAGTCCAGAGAATACCTCCAGGACCATCAAGTCCAACCTTCAACCATGCCCAGTAATCCCCAAGTACCACCTCTGCTCATTTTTTGAACACTTCCAGGGATGGCGACTCCAGCACTGCCCGCCCAGCCAGCCTGTGCCAGTGCCTGACCACCCTTTCAGGGAAAGAAATTTTCCAAATATCCAACCTGAACCTCCCCTGAAAGCTGGAAGCTTCACAAACATTTTTGTGCCCAGTGTCGCCATGCGTGGAAGCTTGGAAGGCTCAGTGCTCCCACATCGATCTCAGGGAACTGAGTCACACAAAGACTGAAATGTCTCCAAAACATCTCAGTTCCTTTCAGGAGCTTCTTTTTTTCAGTCTCAAGAAATGTTTTGCATGTTGAGAACAGCCTGGGTGCCTCCTGCCTGAAATCAATGGGCTTTTGGTCAAGATGGAGCTGAGGGAAAAAATCCCCCTGCCAAAAAAATGGGCTTTTGCCCAAAATGCCTGTGGACATCTGTGAATCTGGTAAGAGTCTGGATTCCTTTTCCTCAAGTTTTTGCAGGAAACATTTGCAACAGGAACAAGTTGATGGATTTCTCACAAGGGCACGGACTGACAGGACAGGGGGAATGGCTTTAAGCTGGAGGAGAGGAGATTTAAATTGGATATTGGGAAGGAATTGTTCCCTGGGAGGGGAGGCCCTGGCACAGGGAAGAAGCTGTGGCTGCCCCTGGATCCCTGGAAGTGTAAAAATCCAGACTGGACAGGGCTTGGAGCAGCCTGGGACAGTGGAAGGTGTCCCTGCCCATGGCAGTGGTGGGACTGGATGAGCTTTAAGGCCTTTTCCAACCCAAACCATCCCATGATTCCACGGTTCCACAGCACTGTAGCTGTCACTGAAAAAATCCAAAAGACAACAGCTTTAAAAAATGAAAATTTTAGTGGAAAACTGCGATCCCTGGGTGATTTCCTTTCCCGACGCTAAGGGGAAACGTTGAAAAAAGTGGAATTTTGCTGCGAAGGAGTGGGAGCTGTTGCTGTTCCTCAGGCAGCTGGAGCATGAGCTCATAGAGGCAAAATAGAAGTGGAGCCTGTGCTCTGGGGGCGAAGGCGTCTGGGGAACAGGAGCAGATTGTTGCACCAGGGAAAGGCATTAGGATTCAACAAGTGCAAACTGACAATCACGAGGAAGGAGCAGGGAGGGAGAAGATCAGGTTAATTAGCAGCCTGGAGGAATTGGAGGCCACAAGCTCAGCAGAACTTTGTGGAGGAATTAATTAAAGGTTTGTTTGGAGCTGAGCTTGATGATAAAGAAAAAAACCCTAAAAATCCCCTGTTGCATCCTGACACTCGGAGCTGGTCCTGGAGCACTGCCAAGCACTGGCACAGCCCCTGTTTACACCTCCAGAAGCCGGTGGACAGGAGGGAGAATTAATTGCCGTGAGGCAGACGAGGCTGTCAGAGGAAGCCCAGCAAAGCTGCCTCATCCCTGCTCCCTGCTGGGTGGGCAGGATGGGGAGAGGGAGCCGAGCAGCAGGAGGGGATCATTCCAGGCATGCAGGGATGTGGCAGGCATCACTCGGTGCTGCAGCACTGTCGGGGACAGGGATGGGGTGACTTTGGGGACAGGGCAGGAGCCAGGGGCACTGTGGCGGCAAGGCAGGAGTCAGGGGTACTTTTGGGGCAGGGAAAGGGCCAGGGTGAATCTGGGGGCGGGGCAGGGCAGGAGCAGAACTGCCAAGCATAATCCCTGCAGGGCTCCATTTCCTGCTCCCCATGGATAACCCACTCACCAAGCTGGAATAAGCACAGGGGCAGGCCAAGGTCTTGCAGAAAGGTTGTGCTGGTGCAGGGGCACCAGGAGAATTCCCTCAGCAGGAGCAGTGGAAATGCAGCTGCTCAGCTCCGGTCCCCAGGGCAGAGTGAATTCCTAGCTGGACTTGGATCAGAGAATCCCAAAGTGGTTTGGGTTGGAAGGGGCCTTAAAGCTCACCTCGTTCCAACCCCATCCTGGGGCAGGGACACCTTCCATTGTCCCAGGCTGCTGCAAGCCCTGCCCAGCCTGGCCTTGGATGCTTCCAGGACCTTGATTTTTGCTTCTGTGCTATCGTGAGGTTTGAGGACCTCTGTGTGTGGTGCGACTAAAGCAGGACATAGGGACACGGTACTGGCTTCCAGGCCACTGAAGTCCCTCTCAGCTTGGAGCTGACAGATATAACCATGAAAGGGACCTGACATCATCCTCTGTTTTTAAACATTAATATTGGGCATTACCTAATCCATGTGAAATGGGTTGGGAAGTGACAACAGACTCCTGAACACGAGTAATCAACACAAAACTGTCACTGAATGGGGACATTTCTGAAGGGATCGCAAGGAAACACTGAAGCCTTTGTACTTTTCAACTTTTCTATCAATTATCTAAAAATAAAAGTGAAATTTGCAGATAACATCAGGCCTGGCAGGATGGATGTACAGATAAAAGCAGGCAGCTCTGCAGCCGGAGATAATTCCCAGGAGTGGGGCTGCTCCATTAAAACGTGTTTTCTCACCAGCAGATGAGTGTTGGGTGGTTTGGGGCAGGGCTCCAGCTCCAGCAGGGAGCAGGGGAAGGTGACGGTGCTGGATGTCACTGCCAGGGATGTCCCAGCCCCTTGGGATGGGATTTCACAGCATCCAGGACAGGGGAAAAAAGGTGATTTTGGCTTTGTACAAGGCACTGGTGGGACTGATAGAAAGATGCTTTTCCATTGACACTCTCTGCTTAGTGAGTTCCGAGGAATATCCATGCTGTGGGATTAACTGGTGCTGTAACTGGTGTTACTGGTGGGCAGTGTGCGGTCAGCTCACAGCCAGACTGGGGCACTGGACAGCTCCCCGTGCCCTTGGGAGCTCCCCTCAGGCAGGAATCACAGGGAGATTCCATCCCCAAATTCCTACCAGATGGCCTTGGAGGGGTGTTTGGGGCTGGGCCGTGTGCCAGGGACTGCTCAGGGTGTCCCACACAGACATGGGATCACTGAAGATGTTTCCACCAGGCTTGGATGCACCAGGACATCTCTCCTAGACCCCCCCCTCAGGTGTGACTCTGTGGGACTCAGCTCTGGGGTCCCTCTGGACCTCCTGGGCCAACAAAGAAAAGAGTCACACACAGCTTTCCAGCTCCTTTTCTCTTCCTGAGGGATGTGTGCCAGGTTGGACCCCAGTGGACACCAGTGTGGGATTCCTGAGGACCAGCAGGAGTTGGGAATGCTCCAGCCTGGTGGTGTGGATGCAGATGACTCTAAAAATGTCCCTCAGTGCATCACAGACTCCTGGAATGGCTTTGGGTCCAAGGGAGCTGAACGAGGCTTTGGGATGATCTATTCTGTCTCAGCTTTGTCACATTTAAATCACTTCAATTTTACACCTGAGTCGGAACAGCCCTTGGCTGAAGCTGTGCCCCAGGGGCACCTGCAATTCTGGGTTTCAAACCTGTTCCTGCTCCATGGCGGGTTACAAATGTCCTGTGAAGGAGCTGATGTGACATCAGGCACGGCTTGTTCAGCTTTGAGGCCAGAGCTGGCCCTTCCCTCTGCCTGATCAACACGGGGATGGAAGGAAACCGCCATTTCCATGAATGCAGGGCTCCAGCACAGGCAGGTGCCTGGAAAAGAAACAGTGAAGTGCCTCTGGAAGAGGAATTTTAGTAGGAATATCACATTTTGTGGGATCTGTCCATGCAGCCTTAGAGGTTCCAGAGGAGGAGCAAGGTCTAGCTGCAGCCCATGCCACGAGAGCTGCTCAGTCCAACCAAGGTGGGAGTCCTTCCCCAGCCTGGCCAGAGAAGTAAATAAAGGGAGCTGAGGCCAGAGGAGGGGAAGGTGGGAATGCTCTGGGATGCTGGGCTGGTTTTGGCTCTGCAAGGAGGCTTTTCTCTGTCAACTCTGCAGAACTAATGATACAGCTAAAGAGGGAGCTGGAATGTTACAGGAATCCTGAGATCAGAGGGAAGATAAGCAGATGTAAACACCTCAAATTCCTACAATAGGGGGATTCTTTTTCTGGAGGTGCTGAAGAGAAAAGAAGAATTTTACCAGCAGCCCCAGAGCTGATTGGGGGTGAGACAGCAGCCCCAAGCCTCCTGAGAGAGGGGGATTTATTTAGAAGACAACCACAGGCAAATATGTTCTTTTTTCTTTCCTTGCTTTTTGATGAGGAATATTGCTGGAATCAGCTCAGGGGAGGGAGGCTTTGATCATCCTTTTGGAGAGTGAAAAAAGCTGCTTTGAATTCTGCTGCAAAGCAGATCCCAGGAGGGACTGTGGGAGGGATGCTCACCTTGGGGCAGAGCCCCTGGGCAGGTGTGGGACTGTCCAGGGAGAGGGAGTGTCCCCTGTCCCCATCCTGCCCCTCAGAGAGACCTGCAAGGACAGAGGAGCCTTGGGAGCACAGAACCACGGAATGGTTTGGGATGGAAGGGACCTTAAAGCTCATCCAGTGCCATGAGCAGGGACACCTTCCACTGTCCCAGGCTGCTCCAAGCCCCAGTGTCCAGCCTGGCCTTGGACACTGCCAGGGATCCAGGGGCAGCCACAGCTTCTCTGGGCACCCTGTGCCAGGGCCTCCCCACCCTCCCAGGGAACAATTCCTTCCCAATATCCCATCCAGCCCTGCCCTCTGGCAGTGGGAAGCCATTCCCTGTGTCCTGTCCCTTCAGCCCTTGTCCCCAGTGCCTCTCCAGCTCTCCTGGAGCCCCTTTAGGCCCTGCAAGGGGCTCTGAGGCCTCCCTGGAGCCTTCTCCTCTCCAGGTGAGCACCCCCAGCTCTCCCAGCCTGTCACATCCTCAAGGTGCTGCTAACGAGGTAAGAAATTAAAGGTGCCACACAAACCTGGGCTGCTTCTTGAGAGGAACCCAGAGCACCGGGAACCTCCAGAAGACAACACAGACCGAACCTCTTAGGCCCTATTTTGAGAAAAAAACATCCAGAAGCCAATCCTGGTGTGGAGGAACCCAAGGTCAAAGTGGCCAAGGCTTCCTCAGCAGTAAAAGCAGTGGGAAGGAGTAAAATTGGAGGGAAAGAAATACAAAGGGTTGGGAACAGATTCCTGGCAGGAGCTGTTAAATCTATCCCGGCTCCACATGGAAAAGTTGTGGTATCAGGAAATGTCCCAGAAGAACAAAACTTTGTGAGGTGGGTCATAAACACAATTCCCCCAGGAAAATGCCCTTGGGATTTTCAAACAGCTGCTGAGGATAGAGAGGAGCTGGATCCAGTGCTGTAAAATGGGAGTATAAAAAACCCAATATTTGTGGATTTGTGTAATGGTTTGAAAACAAACCAGAGGGAGATCCCAAGTCAGGGTTAAAATTTAATAGGAAAAGAAATTAAAAATAAGTGAAACAATACAAGGGAAAGAGGAAAGAAAAACACAGACAAAGTCAGATACAACCTGACACACCCTATTAGGGTGGTGGTAGTAGTCCAGATGAGGTAGCTCAGTCAGAGTGGTGATCCTATGGAAGGTCTAGTCTCCAGCTGAAAGTCCACTGGTAGCTCTTGTCCTCCAGGAACCCAGTAGACAGGGCTCCCCCGTGGTGTTCAGAAGCCCAGATTTTATCTAGGATGGAATGCTTGGTTCCTCCCTCTGGGTGGAGTCTCTCACAATGGGATAATGAGTCATGAGGCCCGGTGTTGATGGGCTCATTAACAGAAGATAGTCCGGAGGGAGTTATCTCTGAGTCATGCGGCAGAACATTAATGGGCCATTAACAGAACAATAGTCTGGAGGGAGGAGGCAAGGAAACACTGCCCCAGCTAGCTTCAGCAGCTCATGAGGATGGTAATAGAATACACTGCAACCCAGGACAATTTGCCTGGTTTGTCCTGCACTCAGAAACAAGTGTTTGTTTAGATGGTGCTAATCAGAGGAGCATGAAAATACTCCCAAAATGAATGTCTTTTTAAATTCAAGAACCAGTGTTTCTCTGACGGAAATTGCTTTGAGGGACTGACACTAATTTTTAATTTTTTTTTTTATTCTCTGTTTCTATTTTAAGCAGAATATTTAAGAAACAAAACTTCACAAGACTTTGAAAGAGCATTTTGTTGAGTGTGGGGGTTTTTCTTCTCTTTGGCCACTGAAAACCCCATGAGAAAGGAGAAAACTCAGCTCCCTTGGATATTGGCTCCCACCTGATACAAATTTATCAGTTTTTTACTGAGGGTAGCTTTATGAAATCTTGAATATTTAAACACAAAATGTCACTTTTAAAAAATGAGGAGCTCCCCTCTGCTTGCCCATGGTTTTTAAACTGGACAAAGTTCAAATGAGAGGGAAACTCCAGGTGGGAAGATGAAATCTTCCCGTGAAAGGAACTGTAAAGAGGTTTCTTTGCTTCCTGAAAAATGCTGTATTTGAAAAAAAACAATCAGAGACCACCTCGGTTTTCTTATCAGATTTAGTGTTATTATTTCTCTGAGCCATTTTCCAAGATTTTTCTCCGACTCCTGGTGGAGACAAACCAAGGAAAATGTATTCCCAACACCTGCACAATGTGGCAAATCGATCCTGATAGGCATCCCAGATAATTGCTGTGTAATCCTCTCTTTTTGGGAAAAGCCTGCTCTGGCACCACAGCTTTGGGCATTAAATCACATTTATCTGCCCACGCCCCCCTCCCCCCACCCCGTGGGATTAAATCCTGGGAAGGGTGGTCTGGGAATAACCCAGGGAGCACAGCTGGGCAATTCCAGGGCTCAGCCTGGAGAAAAAGAGGCTCAGGGGGGACCTTGTGGCTCTGCACAAGTCCCTGACAGGAGGGGGCAGCTGGGGGGGGTCGGGCTCTGCTCCCAGGGAACAGGGACAGGAGGAGAGGGAACGGCCTCAGGCTGTGCTAGGGAGGCTCAGGTTGGAATCTAGGAACAATTCCTTCATCAACAAGTGGTTAAACCTTGGCAGGGGCTGCCCAGGGCAGTGGTGGAGTCCCCGTCCCTGGAGGTCTCCAAGGAAGGAGCAGATGTGGCACTTGGGGACGGGGTTCAATGGTTGAAGGTTGGGCTTGGTGACCTTGGAGGTCGTTTCCAGCCTTAATGACTCTCTCCATGGTTCTGTGATTCCATTCCTTGTGGGGTCGGAAGCAGCTGGGCTGTGCCACCAACATGTTCCTCACCTTCCCACAACAACCTTCAGCGGAGCTGATCCCGGAGCTGCTGCTTGGAAGTGTGGGAAGAGAAGCCAAGGACACGGCAGGGAGCCCAGGAATCGCAGCCCCCGGATGCTTTGGGTCCAGCCCCGCTGACTCACCCTTTGCTCCAAACCCAGCCCTTCCACATCTTCCTCCTGCCTTTCCCGATCCTCCTGGGCCTGGCCGCTCTGCCAGCAGCCGCTGTGACCCCAGACTGTGTCCCCCGGCTGTGTCCCCATACTGTGTCATCCAAAGCACCCTGACTGTGTCCCAGGCTGTGTCCCACAAAGCCCCCCGGCTGTGTCCCCACGGCTCCATCCCCAAAGCCCCCCGGCTGTGTCCCCACGGCTCCATCCCCAGAGCCCCCCGGCTGTGTCCCCACGGCTCCATCCCCAAAGCCCCCCGGCTGTGTCCCAGGCTGTGTCCCCACGGCTCCATCCCCAGAGCCCCCCGGCTCAGCACTCTGCCGCTGCCTTTGTTCTCTTTTCATCTCTCCTTTATCAGCCGCGGCCAGGCAGCGCTTCCCGCCCGGCAATTAACAGTGGCAATTAAGAGCTGCCGAGGTAGGTGTTTCCCCTCCGGCGGGACCTGATGTTTTCCATGCTGAGCAGGAGAGAGATTCCCACCGAGGGATCTCATTTGTGCTGATGAGGAAATGTTGTCCTTGCTGGAATCTGAGCTCAGGCTAAAAAGTTGCAAAGTATTAAATTTGTTTTGTTTTTTTATCTCCTGCCAGTCCCAAATCTCTGTCAAAATATGAAAGCGTATAAATTTCAGGTGATTGCTGCCCAGTCCGTGCTTTTCAGGGTTTAGAAAATCAGGTGAGCAATGAGGAGAAGCAGCAGTTACCCAGGGAAGGCCTCTTTCCCCACACCCATTTGAGGGGAATGGTTGTTGTGGAAAGGGAGGATATTAGAGTTGTCCACTGCTCAGTAAATGCTGCCTCAAAAGGCATCTGTTGAGCCTCTCAAACCCCTTAGTGAATGATAAAATGGAAAAAGCTGGGAAATAATGGGAAAAGATAATCTGGACCCAAATGGAAAAAGCCATCTACAAAAATCTAATCAAGCCACCAGTGACACTGAGCATTTCCAGTGACTTTTAGCTTGGAATTCAAACACTCCTGGTGTCCAATAATGACGCTTTATGCCTTGTGCACTGAGCTCCAGTGTGGAATTAACTGGGAAAATATGGATTTTTATAAATAAGGCTGGTTTTCAATACCTGGAAAAAATAAGTTTAAGCCTCACCCTGCTTGTTCTCAAAGTGATCTAATGTTGAGAGGGAAACAAGAACAGCCTCCACCACCGTCTGGGTGCTGATGAGAAATGATTAATCCAATCGTGGCTGGAATAGCTTCACAGGCATCCCCAGGACAGCTGGATGGATGGGGCACTCCACGGAGATGGAGCCCCATGCAAATAAAACAATGAGGAAATAAGGGAATGTTATTGATGGAGATTATTTCTCCCCTTACTCGATCATAACAGTTTTATATCTGTGTAAAAATGAATTCTGCTTGGTAATGTGGTCTCTGGGAGTTGTATTTATTCTGTTTATTGCTATCAGGAACTTATTCCTTTGCATAAATTATTCATGGGAATTAGACATGCTCGTGAAGCCTTGTTTGTGTGGGGAGGGATGGGGAGCGGCAAGGCAGCAGGAAACCTCTTGGTTTGGGTTCCTTGGAGGAAGGGCACTTGGAAATCATGGGAAGCGAGGAAAGCCCGGTGGGAATGGGTCACCGCACTAAATTCTCCTGGGCACAGGAGCCCTGGGGGTGTTGGGGTGTCTTTGCCACACTGGGCACAGCTCTGTGGGGGCACAGAGAGCCCCTCAAAGCAGCAAAGAGCAGGAGAGGAGGAGATCCCCCCTTTAACAAGGCACAAAGTTCATCCCCCAGCCTCCAGAGGTGCATGATTCTGTGCAGACAGAGCATTTAGGGGGAGATTTAACGTCCTGCTGGAACAGCTGGTCTCCCTCAGCCATAAAAAGGGGCTGGATGGCCACTGGCCGTCAGCAGGAGACGGGAAAATATCAGCATTAGTGTCCCCTGTGGGGAGGAGTCTGTGGCAGGGAGCACAAGCACTCCAGTCATGGCTCTCCTCCGGCAGATGCCAGGCAGGAGGAGCCGTGGGATGAGGGACAAACCCCTGGGATGAGGGACAAACCCCTGGAATTGTGCCCTCAGCTGCTGTCCCACCCGTGGCTCACCCCGCAGGGCAGGGGCTGCTCCTGGCCTCGGCCACGGCGGCTCTTGCAAACGAATTCTCTATTTTAAACCACATTATTATGCTTAAAAGTTAATTTCTTCCCCGATGTGATGGGATTATGATTTAAGTATTGTCCTGGTGTGGTTCTGGTCTCAGGAGCTGGGTTTGCAGGGCTGCTGCAGCGGGAGGGGACAGAGCTGCCCTGCCTGCGCCCCTTACCCCAGATCTTCTCTCCTCCCCTTTGTTGTTCCTGCTCAAACCTTTCCTAGGTAGCTGCTGTTTCGTTGCCCCTTTCCAAGTGGTAATTCAGGAGGCCTGGCTGATTTGCATTTTTTGGGAGAGTTCTTGGCACTGCAGGGGTGCTTTCGTGCCTGCCTGAGCCAGCACAGCTGGACCCTCATGAATCAAACCCCAGGGGTGATGCTCTCAGCAAAGCTGCACAGCCTGTCCCGATAACCCACCTGGAGCAAAGCTGGGAATTCCTCTGGAATCTCTGCAGCTGCTAGGTGGATTTTCTGTGCAGCATTCACAGGGTTGTGGTGCACACAGGGCCCTGTCCTGATCTGGGCGAGGAGCAGAGTCTGTGCTGAGGCTCCAGTGGCTTTATCCTTGGAAAAGAGCAGCTCCCTGTGAGCCCCACAGGCACCAGATTGCAGCTCCAGGGGCTGGATGTCACTTCTGAGCTGTCAAGTGGCTCCTTCCTCCTCCAGAAGCCTGGGATGCTGTGAGGAAAGTGGCCGGATGCTCTGGGACTTGCTCTTTTCCATTGGCAAGGGAAGAATGGAATATCCTGGCAAAAGCCGTGATGGAAAACACAGGACAGGAAGCGTGATACGAGTAACTGGCAGCTTCTTCTCAATGCACACAGGAATTAAAACCCTGCTCTCACTGAGGAAGAGGGTGAGGAGTCACTTCCCCATGGTGTCATTCCACATGGGAAATCTGGTGAAGCAAATCCCCACAGAGCTGCCCCCAACCCTCTGCTGCCTTGGGGATGTTTTCAGCCCCAAACCCTTCAACTCCTTCCCAACTGAGCTGGAGGAAGCTACAGGAAAAACACTGGAGAGATCCAGGTCAGGTGGGAAGAGTCAAATCCTTATGGAGCAGCTGAGGACACTTGGAATGTTCAGCTGGAGGAGACTGAGGGGAGACACCTTGGGGTCTGCAGCTCCTCCCGAGGGGCAGCTCCGATCTCTGCTCCCTGGGCCAGGGACAGCAGCCAGGAACGGCTGGAGCTGGGCCAGGGCAGGCTCAGGCTGGACATCAGGGGAAGGTTCTTCCCCCAGAGGGTGCTGGGCACTGCCCAGGCTCCCCAGGGAATGGGCACGGCCCTGAGGCTGCCAGAGCTCCAGGAGCGTTTGGACAGCGCTGCCAGGGATGCCCAGGGTGGGATTGTTGGGGTGTCTGGGCAGGGCCAGGAGCTGGGCTGGGTGATCCCTGTGGGTCCCTTCCAGCTCCATGATCCTGTGATTCCATGAACGATGTGCATCCGACCCCACCAGACACAAGAGCCTCAATCGAGGCACAGACAGCACCGATCAGATTTGTGATATGAGGAATGATAAAGCTGTGACCCCACAAATGACTGGGAGATGAACAGAGATAACAACTTAATGGGAGCTCACTCCGAGATAAGGAAATAGGGATGGTGAACAGGAGCCAGGAATTTATTCATAGGGAAATGCTAAGTGAAGAGGAAGAGGTGCTGTGATTTCTGCATCCAGCAATGGGGAGAGATAAACTGTGCCCCTCGAGCTGATATCCACATTGTTAACGCACCATTGTCACGCTGGAAAGGGGAGACAAAGCCTCGCAAGGATGAGTCAAGGCTTGGAAAACCTGAGTGTGCCAAACAGAAGCAGCTCCATCCTTCAGTTTATTAAAGTGAAGTTTGTGAATAATAGCACAGCACAAAAATCCCCCCAGAGGGTGCAGATTCCTGATAGCAAAACAATGTCTAATTTTGCAGATAAACACAGATCAAGATCCAGGGGTAGGAAATTGCAGGCATGGGAGGCTGAGGCTGGGAATGACGCAGGGACTCCATTCCTGGTAACGGCAACTCTTTAAAAATCTCGGGATCTTTTGTTAGGACCTCTAAAAATGAGACACACTCTGCACTGTGGGCTCCAGGTTGGAAGGGCTGGATCTTGCAGAGAAATCCAGAGCCCTGGGACTACACAGAGCCCAGAGTGAGAGATGTTTTAGGCAGCAACCTGAGATGGCATTTTAGGAAATTTTGGATATTCCTGAATTACAGCCCGAGGCAGGGCCACCCACGTGTTCATGGTTGCCTTGGTGGACCCTAATCCTTCCGTTTGCTCAAGCAAGGAGGGAATTCTGCCATAAATTCATATTTCAGGCAGAAGGAGCAAGGTCATGCTGTGTTGGGTGCTGGGCTGCTTCCCTAACTCTGAATCCCAAATATTCCCTGCTCGCTAGGGGCATTCCACAAACCAGAAAGAATTAGCTCCTGATTACGGATATAAAAATAAGAAGATGCTGGTGTCAGTCCCTCCTTCCAAGGCATGCTTTGGTCCCTTTCCATGGAGATGGAAATTATACAAAACCCCACAAGACACAGTGGAAACCACTGGAAACCAATCCAAGAATGAGCAGTGAAAAGGAAAACCCACTTCTATCCATCCTGCCTGGAATCTCCATCCCCATCAGGTGTCAGGGCTTGAACAGACACAGAGCTCTCTGCACTTGGGAATCCCCCCATGGGAAAGAGGGACGTGGGATTTGCTAGAAAAAAGATGGGATCTGCAGCTAAAATCCTTGGAAAAGGTTTTTCCTTTGTTATGTTGAACTCACAATGTAATTTCTTCCAGTTTTCTGAATTTCCCAGATTTATGTGCCCTTGTTGGCTGAAAGCAATGGCAACAACAAGCACAGAGCTGTCCTGCAGTGGAAAAAAATCCCCAGGATGTCGCTAAGAAACTGCAAATATTTAATTATCGATAGCTCTGGGCCAGAATCCGTCATGATTAGATCCCCTCTGTAATCAGTCTAATTGGGAGCAGCCCTGAATGGAGGTGCTGGGCTCTCATTGAGGCTGCTCTCCCTTTCCTGGAAACATCAATGCTGCCTCTGACGTGGGCTCTGCCTGGATCTCATTCCCCTTCCCTCAACCCAGCTTTTCCATGAATCTCCAAACCACATCCATTCTCTGAATCACAGCCCCATCCTGCCCTCACTGCTCTGGGCAAAGGAGCTCAGAAAATAATTCACTTTCCTGTAAAATCCCTTGGTTTTGTGGGCCCTGGGAGCAGGAGCTGGCAGCAGTTTGGGTGTGGTGGTGACAGCTCAGATCTTCCACCTCCTTCTGCTCTTTGCAAGTGCAGGGCAAGGCTGCCTTGTCAGATTGTCAGGAGCAGGGATCTGCAAGGAATTGTTCACTGGATTTGGCCAGTGATCCAGAAAAAAAAATAGTGTGAGGCTGACTCAAAACTACAGCTTTACAGAGATTTTGGTGAAGTGAAACTGCTCCTGGTGGGGTAAAATGCCAAATGAAACATTTTCTCTGACAAGAATTGGGTTGTTTTGTACTGGGGAAGTTGGTTTTAATAAGATTTGTAGGAAAGGAGGAGTTTTAGTTCCCAGCTGCTCACCTGGCTCATGTTGGAGCTGTGATGGGAACCCAGAGGCTGCATGGACACAACCTGCTCTGAGCTATGGGGAGGAGGCACAGAGTCCAGGAATGGTTTGGGTTGGAAGGGACCTTAAAGCTCATCCCATTCCCAGCCCCTGCCATGGCAGGGCCACCTCCCACTATCCCAGGCTGCTCCAAGCCCCATCCAGCCTGGCCTTGGACACTGCCAGGGATGCAGGGGCAGCCACAGCTTCTCTGGGAACAGGGATGGGGAACAGGGGAGACAGGAGGATGGGATGTGACCCTCCTAACAGGGGGAGTATGGGGCTCCCTCTGGATGCCCGCGGATGTCGGAGGAATCAGGAGCCTGGCAGGATCTGTCCACACAGGCACTGGGGCAGAGTGGGGAAGTCTCCATCCCAGTAAAGATCCAGAGTCCCATCATGGTCAGCAGTGAGGGATCCTGCCTGCCAGCAATCCGCCAATCCACCCGTGCTGCCAGCAGGGAGATCTCCATGTAGGGAAAAGCAGTGATTTTCCTGCTGAAACCTGGATTTTTCTCCAGCAGGCTCCATGTGCTGAGGCTGTCAAAGGATAAATTTGGGCTGATAAATTTCTCCTTTCCTTGCTCCTCCCCCAGTTTCCAGTTTCCTCCTGGAGGAGCGGGTGCAGGACTGGAGGAACACCCTGGGTGGAGGGTGAGGGGCACGGTCACCCCCATCCCTGGGGCTGCTCTGCACAGGCAGAAGCTGTTCCTCGTCCAGGTTCTCCCACTCCAGCTTTACACCTGCATCTCCTCATGGCTCCAGAATCCATGTTTGGAAGCAGATTTTCACTCAGCTACTGCAATTCATGGATTTAGTGATGTTTTCCCCAGCCCTGGGACATGGCCACCATGGGCTGCCACAGGGACAGGGTTGTGCCAACCTCACCAAACACTCGGGCATTTAGGAAAGGCTGAATTTGGAAAAGGACAGAAGAAAGAAGAACTGAGCACAGCTGCAGGTCAGGAAAGAGGGAATCTTTTTTTGGGAAGGCAAAGCCTGCAGTGGCCTTGGTGTCCAGGTCACAAGCCCACCCTCCCAGCCTGTCCTTGGTCTCTGCAAGCAAAGCTGGAGTTGAGAGAGGAGTGGGGAGCACAAAGCAGAGGCACTGAACAGCTCCAGTCCCAGAACAATCCCACCTGGAGCCAGGGTTTGGGAGATCCCACTTGGAGCCAGGGTTCGGAAAATCCCATCTGGAGCCAGGATTTGGGGGATCCCACTTGGAGCCAGGGTTTGGAAAATCCCATCTGGAGCCAGGATTTTGGGGCTCCTTGTCTTCCTCCACCCCTTGGTGGCTGATTCACTGAATCCCAGCCATGGCTGTTGGGTTTCCCACCTGGAAATCCGGCTTTGTCAGGAGGGTTGGGAGCATGAATTAAGGTTGTCTGCTCCTGAGAAAGTAATATCCTACAATAAATGTAGGATAAGCTCTAGAAGCTTTGCTCACCCAACCAGGCATTACACACTTCCTTCCTTCCTTCTCTTTTCCATTGGTTTTCTTTTTTCGTTTCCGTTACCATCTGCCCAGGAAATGGAAACGCTCCTGCCTTCCTGGGTGATGGAGATTTTGGAAGAAGATGGGAAGCACCTGCTGTGTTCCACACTCTGGGATCTCTCCTTCCTTCCTGTCTGGGAGGGATGTCTTGGGGTGACTCTATGATGTGTATCCCCTATCACGGCTCTATGACAGAAAATTAGTTTTGTGCCTTTTAACTGAGCTTGAGAGGGGAGGAAAAAAACGAACTTTTCAAAGCAAGTTCCCAAGGACACAGAGATAGGGATTTCTCTGCGTTCCCCGGCGGCAGTAGCACGGAGGGAGCACCCTGACTGTCTCTTCAGCCAGTTTTTTTTTGGTTTTTTTTTCCTTCCCTTTTTCTCCAGCGTGGTTCCTAGGACTTTGGTGGGTTTTTTTCTCCTTTTTTTCCTCTTCTGGACTGTTTCAACAACATCAGAACATATCAAGAGAACTTCTCTTCAGGCCCGGAGGGGGCCTAAGGCCGCCTCCCACGCCAGCTCCGAGAAGGAGGGACGACACCTACAAGAGGACTCGAATTTCTTCCCAGGTTTTCTCGTTATAGTGAGGGGTTTTACTATTTAGCATTATTATCCTTTTCCTGTGTGTTTGTTAATAAATAGGTTTTTATCTCCTTCACTTTCCTTTGAGGAATTTTTTTTCCTGAACCTGGTGGAGGAAAGGGTGGTTGTGACCTGACTTTCTCCCAGAGGATACATTGCTAGATTTGGGCCAAAACCGGCACAAGGGAGAACTGAGGCCCTTGGCCTTCTCCCATGGATTGGTTGTGGTTGTTCCCTCACTGAACAGCACGTGGAAAAGTGCTCCTGGGACTTTCTGTGTCCATCCCCTTGGCCCCCTCCTCCAAAACCTCTGATTTCTCGCATTTTCCACTGGGATTTCCCTTCACACCCGTGGTTCTCCGAGGAAGGGCTCCACAGAGCATATCCCAGTGGAGCTTTGGTCCATCTATGGGCAGCATTCCCAGCACAGGGAGATGCTGAGCACCTCTGGGGAGGGGAGGGAGGACAACAACCCACATGTGGCCCATCCCCAGCAAACGCCAAAATGCCCAACGTGACAATTTTCCAAGGCTTTTATCAGGAAAAAGTAGCTGGGAATGGAGAATGTCCCTTCCTGTGTCCTTCAGTTCCCAGCCTGATGCTAATCTCATCTGGATTTTGCAGATGAAAGGAAAAAGAAAGGGAGAAGAAGAGCCTTGGACAGATTTGCTGACTGAGTATTTATTAAAATAGACTGGAGCAATTAAAGACAAAAGCTCCCCAAAGTTGGGATGCAAATTTAGGAGCTGGAAAACACAAAAGGAGAGGATCTGGTGGCAACTTGAATTCTCTACAAACCCAGATTTTTCACAGAATCCCAGAACCCAATTCCGAGCTAAAGCCAAACTGAAATTTTTGGAAAAGCAGGAACTCAAAGAAGAATTTCTTACGGCTAAAGTGAAAATTAATTTGACAAACCACAGACATTTCAATTGAAAACTGGGACATCCTCTTTTCTGTCTCTCCTTTTTTAATTAAGCTCAAACTCTCACAAGCACAATGATGGGAACCCAAGGAATGTGACATTGCCCAAGTGTCTCTAATAAATGCACGAGCTGTGAAACAAATACGGATTTGCAAAACATTTTGTTGTTCCCGTATTTCCATTTTCCCTGACTAGAAGTATTCCTGCAAAATTTCAGCCAATTCCCTCTCTAATATTCGGCTGCTTTAATGCAATAATTTAATCCTGATTTAAAGGCTGTGAAATGAAGGATGAAGAGCTGATATTTCTCTGTAACCTTTTGAATTTCTATATTCTGACTCCGGTCCATTGGATCCCTAACATCCAGATTGCGGGAGCAGAAGGGATTTTTTACATTTATTTTCATAATTTAATGTTTGTTTTAGAAAAAGGAGGGGAGGCAAAGCTGCCAGGGCTTAATCATGCAGCAATCTTGAATCTCACCACGACTTGGGGAGGCAAAGAAGCTTTGGCATCTTTGCTGCAGTGCTAATTTGCATTTAGGAGGATCTTTCCCCTCCGCAGCTAAAAAAGATGAAGTGTGAACTTCCAAAGTGACATTTTGGAATTTGTGTGGAGCTTCTCCCGCTGCCGGGGCTGCGCTCAACGCTCCGACTGTTGCTTTTATTGAGGCAGATCTGTCCAGAGGAACAAACGCTGTGGGGGAAGGTGTGGTGTGGGGGGATAACTCAGGAAGGGAAGCTGAACCCACATATAAATGGAGGTGGTAGGAAAAGCCAGAGTCTGGACAGGCAGGAGGTGAAAGGCAGTGATCACCCAGCCATGAGATCCTCAGCAGAGGTGCCCTTGTCCCTTTCTCTGGGCCGAAAGCCCAGAGAAAAAAGCAGAGAAAAAGCAGCGTTTGCTCTGTACCTGCAGTGGATCAGCCCCACAGCCCCGTTCCCCTCTGGGAGGCCTTTTCCTTCTGCTCGGCCACAGGGCAGATCCTGCCCCTGGCTGGGTCAATCCACAAGGAGCAGGGAATGGCTGGAGAGAAGCTCTGGGAGAAGGATTTGGGTGCTGGTGGGTGAGAGATGGACCTGCCCCAGCCCTGAAACCCCTCCTGCCCTGGGCTGATCCCCCAGTGTGGGCAGCAGGGCAGGGGGGATTCTGCCCCTCTGCCCCACCTGCAGAGCTGCCCCACCCAGCCCTGGGGCCCAGCACAGGAAGGACCTGGAGCTGCTGGAGCCAGTCCAGAGGAGGCAACAGAGATGCTCCCAGGGCTGGAGCCCCTCTGCTCTGGAACCAGGCTGGGAGAGCTGGGGGTGTTCACCTGGAGAAGGGAAGGCTCCAGGGAGAGCTCAGAGCCCCTTCCAGGGCCTAAAGGGGCTCCAGGAGAGCTGGAGAGAGGCTTGGGACAAGGGATGGAAGGGACAGGACACAGGCAATGGCTTCCCACTGCCAGAGGGCAGGGATGGATGGGATATTGGGAAGGAATTGTTCCCTGGGAGGGTGGGAAGGCCCTGGCACAGGGTGCCCAGAGAAGCTGTGGCTGCCCCTGGATCCCTGGCAGTGTCCAAGGCCAGGCTGGATGGGGCTTGGAGCAGCCTGGGACAGTGGGAGGTGTCCCTGCCCATGGCAGGAGTGGCACTGCGTGGGCTTTAAGGTCTCTTCCCACCCAAACCGTTCCATGATTTTATGATTCAATTTTGAAAATGTCTGGCCCTGCTGGAAGGGTCATAGGAGGGTGCCAAGAGGAGCAGGGAGCAGCAGGTGAAGAATTCCATTTTACCTTTTTTTTTTAATTTATGGGGGAAAAAAACAAACTAAAAGCAAATACCTAGGACCCCTTAAACCGTTCTCAAAGCTCTGCCACATGCTCCATTTCCAGGACTGGTCACCAGGGACTGGCAGGAAATCCAGGCAGGTGCTGAGCTCTGCTCCTTCCAGGCTGTCCCAGCTGGCTGCAAAGGCCACACGAAGGGACTGCTTTGGTGGCTCCTCGCTGGGACATCCCAACCCTTGGAGGGGCACTGGGGAAAAACCATAATGGGAAAAAAGCAGGAAAAGGAAAAGCCTTGTCTAATCCTCAGTTCTGCTCAGTCCTTCCCCAGCAAATCCTGGGAAGGAGAGGCCCTCATGGAACCTGCTGAAGACCTCAGGAGCCAAAAGTGACCCCAGGGTGGTGGAGGGTTTGTTAAGGAAAAATGGCAGCAGAAAATCCCTGCTCATGTTGGTTCTTTGCACTGGAACATGGAGACAATCCTTGGCCAGGGCCTTTGGGTGGCGGCAGAGACAAACCAGAGGAACTGGGGAGTCAGAAAAGGGGATTTTAGACTGAATCCATTGGAGGAATAATGACAAATTGTCCGTCCCAGCTGGAGTCCCAGCCTTGTCAAGGAGCTCAGGTATGGAATTGCTGAGCTCTGCCCGTGCCTGGGAACCCCTTGCTGACACTGGCTCCAGTGCTAGCGGAAAAGGAGGCGGCAGAGGAGATGCCAAGGTCTGAAAGGAACTCCCAGGGAACCTGGAAAGCACGGATCAGTCTGACTGCTGCCCAGGGAACAGTGGGAAAAGCTGCAGTGCAGAATGAATGAGCAGCTGTGGATGTGCAGCAGGGAGGAATGCCTCCGATGTCTGAACCCTTTGAAGGAGCTGGCAAACACAGAGAGGAGGGTGGTCCTGGATCTCCCAAATGCCTCCTGTGTGTTCCCTCATTAGGAGCTCCTCAGGAACCTTGGCTTTGTTGGGAAAACATCACAGGTTCAGGAAGAGGAATAAAGAGCAGCAATAAATGAAAATGGTTGTCAGGAGTGCTCCCCAAAGGTCTGCGCTGGGATTTGGGATGTGTAATATTCCTAAATTACCTGTAAAGGAGCAAATTGAAAGGAGGCAACATGTGCATGGGATGTGTGTTAGGGAGCAGCCAAATCTGAGGCCGCTGGCAGGAAAGGGAGCAAGAATCAACAATATCCACAGGCTGGGAGGTTAAGGCACATGATAATAAAGGCAAAAGAAAGTAGATGGGGAAATAATCATCAATCCTTCCCACCTGGGGAGAGGGGTGAGCTCCAAACCAGCTCTTGCTGGGAAGGGGAAGAGCTGGACAAGGCTGTGAAGGCTTTGGTGGGATCTGGAAGCAGGAAGCAAAGGGAAGTTAGAAGGGTGAGGAATAAGGAGCAGAGCAGCAGGAAGGGATTTGCACCCTGAAGGCCAAGGGTGTTCCTGGTTGTGTCATTTCAACAGGATTATAGGGGAATTAAAGAAAAAAATAGAAAAGGGCAGTGAGGATGAACAGAGACACAAATCCACTCTCAGAGGGCAGAGGGTGCTCCAGCTTCCCAAGGAAGGGACGTCATGGCTGTGTGGAGAGTGGGGATGGAGCTGAACAGGGAATATTCGTTGGTACCAGGGCTTTTGGGGCAGAGCCAGCCCAAACTGCAGAAGGTGATGTCAAAGTTTTCTTTTTGCCAAAGTTTTTTATAGAATCATGGAGGCCTGGGATGGTTTGGGTGGGAAGGGACCCAAGCCCCATCCAGCCTGGCCTTGGACACTGCCAGGGATCCAGGGGCAGCCACAGCTTCTCTGGGCACCCTGTGCCAGGGCCTTCCCACCCTCCCAGGGAACAATTCCTTCCCAATATCCCATCTAACCCTACTCTCTTTCTGTTTAGAGTCACTTTTGCCTGTTTTTTTTGTTTCTTCTGGGTTTTTTGTTTTGTTTATTCAGTTGAGTTTTGGGGGGTTTGTTTGTTTCTTTGTTTCAGAGGGTTTTTGTTTTGTTTTGTTTTAGCAGAGGTTCTGGGAGCTGTCCTGCTTGCCAACCTGACAAATCCAAACCTTCCCAGAGACACAAGTACCGAAGTGGGATCCAGTTCCGTACCTGGAGATGGTTCCAGTACAGACATCTGTGTGTGGATCATCCAGGACCACCCCTCAGAGCCGAGGAAAACCCTTGGGCTTGAGCCAACGAGTCTCCAGCTCTTCCTCCAAGCAGGATAATCAGGATGCAGCCCTGGATTCCCTGGAGACTGGAGGACCCTTCCTGACCCTTTCTCCTGCATGGATGTGGCTGTGCTGCTTGAAGGCAAAACAGGCAAAATCCAGATTTTCTGGAATTTTTTTTAGGCATGTTCTCCCTTCAGCTTCACCCCCTCCGCTCTTCCAGGTGTCTCCACCCTCTTGCCCTGGTGCATGACCTGGAAGTGGCAGTTTTCCAAAGGCAGTTTCCCAAAGGCTGTGGCCAATCCCTCAGCTGAGAGGATGAACTTTCCAAATGCTTCTTTCCAAGCCCCAAGGCAGCTCTGGGAGCCAAAGCAATCCAAGCCTGAGGACTTGGGCAGACCCACCATGGAGGTGCTGAGGCGTCCCACTTGTGACGTTCCCACTGCCTTATCTGTGTTTCTGTGGGGCACACAGCATCACATCACATCACTGCTACCCCGGGACTTTACTCCTGGGAGCAGCCAGGCTCTGGCAGGAGCTGGCACTCATTCCAAGCACTCCTGAGCTGAGGGGATCCCTGGAACCCGCGGCTGCAGGATTTCATTAACAAGCAGGGCGCATTGCCCAGCCCAGCAGCAGCCCCGAGCCTCGGCAGTGTCACATCAGCTGCTCAACTCTGTGACAAATATTCCATGGCTCATTATCCTTGAGAGGAATCTCCCTCTCCAGTGCTTTTAAGACCTGGAGAAACTGGCAGTTGCTGTTTTCTTTTTGCACAGGCAGCACCGAATTCTCCAATTAGGAACTCGTTGGGAGCCCCCTCACACACAGAGCCCGAAGCCAAACCCGGCTGTGCGAGAGAGGGGTTCCCAGCTGACCAAATCCTTGCCTTTGGCACAGCTTCCATGAAAAACCTTTCCCTTCAGCAGGGAAGTGTCAACATTTTCCTCGGCAGCACCTGCCTGCCTTTTTATCAGAAAATGGGGACGGTTTTGCTCTCAGAAAAAGCCAAATTAGGAAAGGAGCAAAGAGGCCCTTTGATGTTGAGCAAAGCTGGAATGCTGCATGTGGAGAATCCATGGGGATTCTTCCCGGCGACTGCTGAGGGCTTCTCCATCCACTGCCTCCATGTGCTGGGAATTCATCCTGAGTGTTGCAGGATCAGGGAAAATGCAGGGATCAGGGAAAGCTCTGGAAAGTCTGACACCTGCTCATGCAGCTGTCCCAGCGTGTCCATGATGTTATTCCCAGGCATTCCCTGGGAATACCCAGCACAGCTCCAGTGTCCTGATGCACCATCCCAAAGCCATGCCAATCCAGCGCTGATGAGATGCCATCAATTATTCCACGCACAGCACAGTGCTCAGGGATTTATGGCAAAAACAGCTCCTTCAAGTCTCGGCCATGAATATGCAGCTCATTGGATGAGGATCAATATTTGAGGGAGACTGTTATGCTCATTATGGCTCCAAATCCCAATAAAAATGGGAAGTCCGGGTGCCAGGTGGGACTTTCACCATGCACAGAAGAGAAAAAAATCAAGGTAAAAAAAAGAGGAAAACAGCGAGGAGGGAATAAAACCCAAGAAGTGCTTAATGACCTCTTCAGGGACTCTGAGTATTTCCAAATGAATTCACCAGCAGTTCCTGGGATGTGCAGGAGAGGGATCTGGGGGATGGGATCAGGGTGTCACTTGCAATGTGGAGAGATGGGCACAGATTTCCTGCCCAAACTCTTCCTGGATGGAAAGTTGGATTCTTGACTAAACCAAACTGATTTCAGAAAGTTCCTGATTCCTGTAGGGATATGAAATCGTATTTCCAACTGAAATTTTGAGGCAGAAAAAAAGGGAGAGCTTTGATGAAAAGTCAGCTCCGAGAAATGAGCTTCCGTCTGCAGCGATTTCCCTCCTGATCCAATATTGTTACAACTGCTTAATATTTCCCCAGTTAAGCCCTATTTTGATGGAGAATTGAATATTTTTTCCTAAACTACTTCTTTTTTCCCCAAGATTTTCCTGTGCAAGCTGCTGAACTTCTCACAAAACCACTTCAGATAAACCCCCGGCTTTAATTTTTTAATGAATAATAGAAAATGCTGAGGGAAATATTAAAATAATTTTCTAGAGACATTTTCATTCTGACAAAATCCAGCCCTGAAAGCAAAATTTGCCTGGCTGCTGATGGCTCTTCAGGCTCTGGTTTTTTGTACAGCTGGTGCTCCCCAGGCTCCCAAAATCCTGGGATCAGGCAAGTCCTGATGGACACACGCACGGTGCTGGGTGTCCCAAGGCTTTTCTTTGGGAATGTGGAGGGAAAGACTGTGCATGGAAGGCTGGAGCCACATGAACAGCACCTGGAAAGGGATGCGTGAGGTCCAGCTGAGGGCTTGGGGATGCTCCACTTGGCTCTTGTTCCAGGAAAGGTGGGATGGGGCCCTGGATAACCCTGGCCATGGCAGAGATGATGTTTAAGGTCCCTTCCAACCCAAACCATTCTGGGATTCTGGGATTCAGCATCACTCCAGCACCTCTGGAGCTCCATCTCTGGGGAGCTTGTTTAATACACAAGTCAGTGAGCAAGGGAGGGAGAAAATGAGGCATCTCAGGGCAATAGAGCTCAAAATAAACTGGGTTTATGTGATACCAGACAATGATTTGGGTTATTGCCTCTCCTGTCTTACCTGCTCTTTGACCTGCCAGTACTGTTAAACTCTCAAGGCAGGGCAGCCAGGAGGGTTTGAGGGATTTATCTGATGAGCTGGGAAAAGGGTGGGAAGCCAAGGGGAGGGAAAACTCATGCAGGGAAAAGCCAAGACTGCAGTGGAATGGGAGATTGGAGGCAGAGGTGGCACCTCAGGAGGTGGGTGAGGCACAGCAGGGAAGAGAGGAACCAGCTGAGGGAGGAGCAGGGACAAGGGGAGCAGGGGACACTCTGGGGTCCCAGGACAGAGCTTTTCTTCTTGGAAATGACAGCAAAATCCAGTGGGGACACATCCTGCAAAGGCAGGGAAAGGCAGTGAGGGATAACGAGGGAGCCTTGCAGCAGAATCAATTAATGAGCAAGTCAGCTGCTGCTGAATGAGATTTGAATTTCACACCAGTGCTGGAAACCCCAAAATAAACCTTTTCCCTCCCCAGTGCGTCAGAAATTCTGCCTTTTAAGGCAGCATCGCCTGCTGGATGTTGGAGGGGCAGACAAGGGACAGAAAATAAACTCCATAGCCCCTCCTCTTGTGTCTCTCCAGCCCCTTGATTCTGCTCTAAGCCTCGGATCCTGGTGGAGTTGGGAAGGGCTGTTTTCACCCAGGAGGGAGGATAATTCCCATGGGATGGAGAGGGACAGAGAATTCCAATTTCTGATTCAGTGCCTGCAGCGTCCTGCAGCTCGTTAGTGGGGGAAAAAGGCACCTGGCAAGGTGTGCTCCCCTGGAAGCTGCTCTGCCTGTCCTGCTGGAATGGTCCTGGAAAACAGAGCTGGTGGGGCAGGGCAGGCTGGGGGGGCACCTCAGTGCCATGGATGGCTTGGGCAGGCTGAATTTCAGTGGAGTCAGCACCAGGCAGAGCGGGGGGAGGTTTGAACGGGGATTTAATGAGGCAGAGAATCCGTGTTGTCCTCAGCATCAAAGGGGCTTCCATTTCCAGGGGATGGCAAAGATTTTCTTCCCAAATGAGCATGGAAATACCTGAAAATCCTCAGCACTTCCTGAGCTCTTCCTAACTCCAAACAGCTCTGCCAGCCCCAGGGAAAAGCCTGCCCATAGCCAGAGCACCTGGCACTGCCTTGGCACCTCAGTGACATCAGAGGCTGGGGATTGTGCCAAGGAACACCCTGGCTCACCCACTGATGCCAGTCCATGGAATCATGGAATGGGTTGGGTGGGAAGGGACCTTAAAGCCCACCCAGTGCCACCCCTGCCATGGGCAGGGACACCTCCCACTGTCCCAGGCTGCTCCAAGCCCCGTCCAGCCTGGCCTTGGTCACTGCCAGGGATCCAGGGGCAGCCACAGCTTCTCTGGGCACCCTGTGCCAGGGCCTCCCCACCCTCCCAAAGAATCTTTGGGGCCATGAGATGCTTTTACCAGGAATTCTTCCCAGGATTGGGTACCCCCTGAAGAGCAGGTGTCCACTCAAACCTCTCTTCCTTTTGAAACTAGCATTGGTTCCAACCCTCCTGCCTCTCACCTGGATTTGTGTCTCTTCCCACGGCAGTTTGGGAAAATTTCATCCCTGTGGACATATTTTCTTGAAGTTTCTGATTCCTAAAGTCTCCTTGATTTCTCATCCATCATTTCTGTGTGGTGACAGAGTCAAAGACCTTCCCATCACACAGAACCTGCTTAGTCCCCCTGGGGCAGCTCCACAGCCTTTTCTTCCTCTCCTCAGCTCCTGAGCCACCCACTGGGGTGCCATGTCCCAGCCTCCAAACCACTTTCTCTTCTTTCTACTGAGCCATTTTTCCGCATCCAACTTGGCCAAGCCCAGAGCCCTCTGGATCATTTAGGAAAAGCCAGGACTGTGACCTGTGATCAGTTTTAGTTCTTTTAAATTTTTTTTTTTGGGAAGGCAGAGCTGATAATTCTATGCCATGTGTAAGTAAGTTTTTACCATGTCTAAGACACTGGAATTTTATGGTCTTGGGGAAAACCTCCTTAAAGAGCTGAGAGAGAGAATTCCTGCCGTAGATTATTCCCAGAATGTTTATTTCCAATGCAGAGGGACTAAACCGCTGCATTTATCCTGCCTCACAGGAATTAACATATGAGGGGTCCCAGTCCCCCTGTGCTTCATCTCACCCCCTGTACCTGCTCTGGGAAGTCCCATGGTCTGGATTCCCCATCCTTTTCCATAGGAAAGGATCACAAGGTTCCTTCCCTGCCTCCCCCACCCTCCTCTGCTCTCCCTGTCATGTGAGGAAAATCTGATTCCTTCCAGCAGGGTTTTTTCCACTGTATTTGTAAAGCTGCACCAGGATGGGCCCTGCTCCTCCTACTCCTGCCTGGATTCATCCTCATGGGGACTCCTGAGTCCCTGTGCAGTCCCTCCCAAAGTCCTCAAGGATTTATATCTGTGTCCTCCCTCCTGGGTCTCCTTTACCCTGCCAGGTCCTGGGCATGGATGAGGGATGGATGGATGGATGGATGGATGGATGGATGGATGGATGGATGGATGGATGGATGGATGGATGGATGGATGGATGGATGAGGGATGGATGGATGGATGCATGGATGGATGGATGGATGGTGAATGGATGGATGGATGGATGGATGGATGGATGGATGGATGGATGAGGGATGGATGGATGGATGGATGGATGGATGGTGAATGGATGGATGGATGGATGGATGGATGGATGGATGGATGGATGGGGGATGGATGGATGAGGGATGGATGGATGGATGGATTGAGGGATGGATGGATGGATGGATTGAGGGATGGATGGATGGATGGATGGATGGATGGATGGATGGATGGATGGATGGATGGATAGATGGATGGATGGATGGATAGATGGATGGATGGATGGACAGAGGGACACTGCAGTGCTGCCAAAGATGACCATCTGTGCTCCTGACTCCACCCTGCAGCTCCCCCACCACCACCGGTTTCCTGAGGATCCTGACTTGGTTCCCAGCACCATCAGCTCCTTCAGGAGCTCCAGAGGGATCATTTCCTGAGGATGACGAGCTGAAGTTGTGCTGTGTGCTGGAAGGGAACCAGCAGCTTCCCAGGAGCTGCCTTTGGCCTGGCAGGGCCCACCTGCAGTGGGAATCCCCTGCCCTGCCCCTGGAGCAGGATCCATCTGGGACGTCCCACAGTTAAGCACAAACCTCCCCTGTCCACACCAGCTGTTCACTGCTGGCCAATCCATCCTCCCCTTCCTGGTGATTTACCTCCCAACATCCCAGCAGAGGTAATTTCCATATGGCACAGACTGCTGGAGTGGGCATTTTTCAGGATATTTAGAAGCCAAGTCACTTCCATTTGCATAATATTCAAATGATTTCTAAGTGTTAAAAACAGTTCACAGGAGAAAACCAAAGGAGTTGCTCATAAATTCCTTTGCCTCTGGGTACAGGGAAACTGGTCAAGGTGCATCCTGGGTCAGCGCAGGGAGTGGCTTTGGAGTCAAACTTGGGGGAAAAAGGGAATCTGGTGGAAAAAGGGAGCCTGTGGAGAGGGAAATGAGCATCTGCTTGAATGTGCAAAGCAAGGAGGGGGTGTCAGGTCACTGTTCCCAGTCAGAAAGGTTGGTTGGATCTGGGAATTCAGCTCCGTTCCTTCCTGTTCTTCCCTGGCTTGATTTCCCAAGGGCTTCATCGCCCAGTGCCTCCTTGTCTGCCCAGGCAGCCTCATCCCTTTATTTCCCTGGTCTGGACAGTTCCTCTGAGCTGAGGAGCTGGGAACAGGGACACAGAACACCTGGGAACAGGGACATGAGACATCTGGGAACAGTGACACAGAACACCTGGGAACAGGGACACGGGACACCTGGGAACAGGGACACGGGACACAGGGGAACAGGGACACAGCTCCCACCACACAGCTCCTGCCCAGGTGGGCAGCACCCCAGTGCCAGGGCAGAGGATTCCCTTGGTCCCACCAGGGAAATCACACACAGGATTCCCATCAGGACTGGATGCACTGGAGGAGATCCCAGCCTTGCTCAGAGCTGATCCTTGCAGCAGCCTCCATTCCATGCTCCAGCCTGTTTTCCCTCTGAAGTTCATTCCAGGATGGCCCCTTGGTGTGCTTCATCCCAAAACCTCTTCTCTTTGTTTACATTGGACAAACATTTGCAGATTCCAGAGCTCAGATCCTTGGGATGGATTATGCAAAAATCC
Organism: Monarcha castaneiventris obscurior; assembly: GCA_026261815.1. Taxonomy (NCBI): domain Eukaryota; kingdom Metazoa; phylum Chordata; class Aves; order Passeriformes; family Monarchidae; genus Monarcha; species Monarcha castaneiventris. The sequence goes on from JAMPIT010000363.1 coordinate 166,881, forward strand.
GTGTGGCCCTCCACCTCCCAGACAGGATCTGGGAAGTTCGGCCAAGCTGGGCCCTGCTCCCAAAACCCTTAAGCTGTGCTTTACCTCTCCACTGCCTGCACACCTGGGTGCCTGTATTTTCCCATGGAGGTTCTGGGAAACACTGGGAAGAATTTATCCCTGGATTTCGCTGAAATGGCATAAATAGAACGGCGAGAAAAAGCACTGCAAATCCTTTTCATCCCATTGGCTTTGATAGAGATACGGGGTTTGTTTGCTGTTTAATTTTTCATGTTAAATATATAAATAAATACGGGATTCAAGAGTGAGTTTGTTTTCCCCCATCCCTTTCCATCTCCTCCCATGCTGGGATTTTAGGCATTGTGCCACTGGTGGAAGAGGCCAAGTGGCAATTTGGCTTCACTGGGCACCCAGTTCTCAGCAGGGGCTGGGAACTGGGGGAAAATTCTCTCCCCTGGCAGGGAGAGGTTGTGATTCATCATTGAGGGAATGGGAAGCACCTCCCAATCTCCTCTCGGCATCGGCTCTGTTCTCCCGGAGCCTAAATAACTGGCTCATCCCTAACGACTCCACTCTTGTTACAGGAAAGCTTCGTCTGAGAGCTATGCAGCCACTCAGAATTCCCCCTGCATCCTGCTGAGTCTGAGGCAGGGTGGCTTTGATCCCCCCGATCCGTGGGGACGGTGCTGAGCAGGAGAATCCGTGTCCAGCTCCTCCTGAGGGTCCCAGACCTGCTCTCCCCCTTGTTGGGGGGGTACAGTGGTGCTCTGGTCAGCCAAGTTCCTGGAAGCTTCTGGGAGCCTCCTGCCCCACCTGGCTGAGGGAGAAGGGGGTGCTGACCCTGTCTGTCCCAGCTGAGCCCATGGATCCCATGTCCTCCAGAGGAACATCCCTTTGAGCAGCCAATTGGGCTTTCCGTATCCCAGGATCCTGGGAATCACACAAAAGGCACCTTTGGCATCCTACTGCTGTGAAATGCCTCAGCACTTCCCCAAAATATGTTCAGGGCAGGATAATCCCACCTCACTCCATGGCTGGCTGCAGTCACCTCTTTTCTGGACTTGGAGCTCTTTGGAGCAGGAAGGATCTTGTTTTATTTGTTTGCTCTGACCCCAGCAGGGTGGGACCTTGGCCCATGGTTGGGAAACTTGTGTGCTCTGTGAATACAAATGTAATTAATTAACGAAAGGAACCAGTGAGGAGGCAGAGCTCATGGCTGGAGGGACTGATTCCGGGCAACAAAACTTCTTTTATTCATTCCAAGCTCTTCTGTGCAGGAAGCAGCTCTGGAGCTGTCATGGACCTCCAAAGTTCTTCCTCCTGTTCCCAGCACTAACCTTTGCAGCTCAGCTCAGCTGAAGTGAGATCCCAACTCCCTGCGTGGCTGGGAGTGTCTCGAGCAGAGCCCCTCAGCAGCTCTGGGAGGCTGAAGGGTCCCTCTGGCATCTCAGAGCCGGGTAGGAAGGAGCTCCAGGGCTCCTCATTAATCAGCCATACACAGGGAAATTCCAGTGTCTTCTAGCAGACTTCTTCCCCTGCATGAGGAAGCAGCTGCCTCTTAATTAGAGGCCAGCTAAGTGCTACCGTGTGATGTGTGAGATTGTGCATATTTAATAACTCAGCTCCCAGCTGCTGCTGCTCGGTGCTGTGTTGGAGGAAGCACAGGCTGCAAAGTCCTCTTTGATGTTCCCTTACGCTGGCTGTCCTTGGAAATGGGGGGAGCACAGTGATCCAGCCACTCCAAAATCCAGGGGAACCACGTTGGGCAGGCAGGAGCCTCCTTGCCTGCACTGATCCAGCTGCTTTCTCCAGGGTGGGGCAGGGGCAGCTGGGACAGGAGCTGTGGGTGCTCCTGGTGAAGAACAGGACTGAGCTGGGGAGGGCAGGGGAAGAAGGACACTGCTGCTGCCCTTCCTTATCCAAACCCATCCAGGTTGGACTCTGCTAATGGATTCCTTCTCCTGGTGCTGGTGGGTCAGAGAAGAACAGCAGTGTGATTGAGACTGGTCCAGTTCCTCACACAATGACCATCCAAAGGTGGCCAGCACTGTGCTGTCTCCTGTGGTGAGCCAGCAGCAGCAAGAGGTGGCAGAAGGAGGTGTGGATGTTCTCCTGACAGATGTTGACAGCAGCATTAAGGCCAGAGTAATTCTGCCCACCCCTGAGCATTGGAACCCAAATGTTTCCCAGCCCTGCTCATGTTCCAGCCCATGTTAACTATGTTTGAGGACTCTTCTGTCTGTATTTTCTGCTTTCCAGTCCATATTCTCCATGCAGCTCCCTGGATATTTCCGTGTCTATCTTCCCCTCCATTTCTTGATCCTCCCTGAGACATTTTGCAATTTTAAATTGCAGCACTTTGGCTCTTCACCCTTCCCAACCCATTGCATTGAGGTGTCACCAAATTGCTCTCAGTATATTTATTTTTCCTCTTTGGATGTCAGGAAAGGGCTCCACAATATCCAGGTAAAATTCCCATGTAGGGAGCCATCCATGGAGGATTAAATCAGCCTGGTACTTGTAGGTCCTTAAGGACTTACAGAATCACAGAATCCCAGAATCCCTGAGGCTGGAAAAGCCGTCCAAGGCTATCGAGTCCAAGTTGTGCCCAATCCCCACCTTGTCCCCAGCCCAGAGCTCCGAGTGCCACGTCCAGCCCTTCCTTGCACATGTCCAGGGATGGGGACTCCACCACTGCCTTGGGCAGCCCCTTCCAGTGCCTGACCACCTTTCCATGGAGAAATTCCTGCGGATGTCCAACCTGAGCCTCCCCTGGAGGCCGTTCCCTCTCCTCCTGTCCCTGTTCCCTGGGAGGAGAGCTGACCCCCCCCCGCCGGTTGCCCCCTCCTGTCAGGGAGTTATGCAGAGCCACAAGGCCCCCCCTGAGCCTCCTTTTCTCCTCCTTTGTCTCCCTGTAGCAGTTGCTCCTGTCTCTGGTGCTCCTTCCTCCTGCCAGAGCCCTTTGTCCCAGAAGAGCAGCACCTGCCGTCCGTGAGGTCCAGAGAGAGGAGAGCCAGGACAGCCTGGTTGCTGCTTCCCAGAATTTCCCCCAGACAGGGGTTTGCTCCTTCTCCATCCCCTCCAAGGTGTTATTCCCCCTTGGCCAAGTGGATTCTGCAGTCCAGGACCAAGCTCAGGTCTCTGCAGGGACCCCAAATCCCCAGGAGCTGTGAGGAACCAGGTTCCCAATGGCTGTGGTTCATCCATCTGGAAGGATGGCCAGGAGCAGCTCTGTATCCAGCCAAAACAGGCTTTACTTGCAGGAAAAGAAGCAGATTTTGGGTTGGGATGGAGACAGCCAAGAGGCTGAGCAGGGAATTTGATAAATACAGTATTTTTTTGCCACCCTTTGCCTGTTTCCTTATTTTTTTTGTCAAAAGTGAAATGTCTTGCTGGAAAGTCTCCATTAAAGCTGAACTGGGAAAGCTGCCAAGATCTGGGATGGGATCTCAGGTCAAAATGTGCTGGGGAGTCAACCTTAAAAACAAGGCTCTGGTGCAGGGGATTTGCCATGGAGTGGGAGCTCTGTGCTCCAGTCCCTTCTGGAGGATTAGGATTTCCTTGGAGTCTGATGTCAGTGCCCAAACACAGGGCAAAGTGTTCTTGTAGTCTGCCACTCACTTATTAAAAGTTTGCTCCTGGACCAGAGAAACAGTTTTCCCATGAATATTTCATCAAAACCGATGTATTTGGGTGAGAAAAAAAAGTTTTAAAAATGATGAAATGGTGTTTTCTACAAAACAAACACACACTGCATCCAAAACAATTCTGTGCTGCCCACCCCCATCCTGCCCAGCCAGCAATGCTCTCCTGGGTCCTGCCAGGCTCCTGGAGCTGAGCCCAAGCAGGAGAGCCTGGAACCAAGCTGGACATTGGCTGGACATGGGCAGGATATCCCTGACCTTCCATTTCTGTCCATTGCAGGAGGAAGGGAATTCTGGCAGGAGGAGACTGAGGGGTGAATTCAGCAGGGACAGCTCCGATCTCTGCTCCCTGGGCCAGGGACAGCAGCCAGGAACGGCTGGAGCTGGGCCAGGGCAGGCTCAGGCTGGACATCAGGGGAAGGTTCTTCCCCCAGAGGGTGCCGGGCACTGCCCAGGCTCCCCAGGGAATGGGCACGGCCCCGAGGCTGCCAGAGCTCCAGGAGCGTTTGGACAGCGCTGCCAGGGATGCCCAGGGTGGGATTGTTGGGGTGTCTGGGCAGGGCCAGGAGCTGGGCTGGATGATCCCTGTGGGTCCCTTCCCACTCAGGACATTCCATGATTTTAACATTTCACCTGGAGAAAAAAAAAAACCAACTCTGTTGGAAGAAGAGACCTGGAAGTTTCTCTCCTGGCCATGGATGCAGCTGATGGCATTGGGGTGGGATGGAGGGGATGCTCCAGGGATGCTCCTGGTGCTGAAGGACACGTCGTGGCTGAAGGCTCCTCAATCCTCCAGCACAGCTCCTGCTCAGCCCACTCTGAGCAGGAACTGAGTTAATATTTCACTAACAAATCTCCTAAACTCAGGCTCCCTGTGGGGCTGGAATTGATCATTGATCCTCAGAGCTCCCCTCTTTCCTCCTTCAAACCTTCCCTGGGCTGGAAAGGCAGCTGCTGATTGATATTCCAAGGCAAATGTTGCAGTCTTTCAAACACTGCCAGGGTTTATGGAGAGCTGTTAATAAAATGGATTCACCCAGCAGCAGAAGCAAAGGGAAGGGGATAAAAAAGGCTGGAAGGAGCAGAAGGGTCATTTCCAGACAATTGAGGGCTTTTCCCTACTCTGCCTCCGAGGTCTCAGCTCAGGATTGTTCAGAACAAGAATTCCAAGGGCAGATTATTGGGATTTTAGCATCGGAGCAAAGAGCTGATATTGAGTTTGTGAGAGGGGCTTGGCTTGAAAAATTTGGATTCAGCCATCCTCAGATCTTCAAGATTCCAGAGCACTGGATGATCTGTGGGGAGGAAGTTGTCAGCTATCCATGTCTTCTGTCACGGGGGCAGATGTTCCTTAAAGGAAAGGAAGGACTGGGACAGAGGATGTGGCACCTTAACCCCCCCAGCAGGAGCCCTGTCCCTGGGGACTCAGCAGTTCTCACTTTGTGCCATTTTCTGACCTCTCTGCCTTCGCAGGAGAAATGTCCCACTCCCTGTGGGACCCCTGTGCCACAGAGAAACCCTCGAAGCACCTTGGTTCCCCTTGTTTCCAGCATCCTGAGTTTTGTCTTCAGCACTGAGGAGCCAAGAAAGCCAAGTGACTTGAGAGAGATCAACTTAGAAGAGCAAGTGACAGATAAAAAAGGCATCCCAGCACTGCCTGGAACCAAGGCATTTCCAAGGTGTTGACAGTGAGGAGGAGGAGGGAGGTATACTTGGCTCCCAGCAGCTGGAAAAGAGAGCAGAATATGGTTTCTTTCCTCCCCTACAAGGAGAAGGGCTGGAGGTTCCCTTCTCTGATCACAGCTTTGCTCCCTCTGTGTAGAGAGGGAGGGGACCCCGACCCCGAGCAGGGACTGACCCTCAGGGTGAGGGGCTGGGTGGTCACACAGGGGCCACGCTCACTCCTTGCTGGGGACTGAGGGTCCCCTGCTCCTGACACCTCTGTCACCAGCTTGGTATGTGTCCCTGCACATCGGCCATGGATCCATCTGCTCCTCCTCACTCCCTGGGCTGGACAGGCTGGGTGGGTCACACACACCTGGGCTGGCAGGGGAAACAAGAGGCTGCCAGATCTCCAGGAGCATTTGGACACCACTCCCAGGGATGCCAAGGGTGGGATTGTTGGGGTGTCTGTGCATGGTCCGGTGGATCCCTTCCAGCTCAGTATATTCCATGATTCATTGTCCTCCTGGTCCCACACCACGCTGTCACCTTTGGTGATTTTCAGAGGATTTTAAAATCTCTTTTAGGATTTTTAAACCCACAGATTTTTAAAGGATTCTGCAAAGCAGTGTCTGAAACACAGGGCTCTGTGGTGGAGCTGGAGGTGTCAGGAAATGCCCAGGCTGTGCAGTGCTTCCAGATCCTCTCCCTGCCCCATTCCGTGCAGTTCTTGCTCTCCTTGACATTGGAATTACGGTGCAGCCACCACAGGGCTTTGTCTGACAGCTGCCCCACTCTGGGATTTCCTTACTTGATTTCTCCATTTGGAAAGTCTTGGGGGACTTGGTGGCTCAATGGCCATTGTTTACTCCAGGCCTGGGAAGGACATAGGACATGTGCCCACACTGCTGGCCTGGAGATTGACTTGGACACACAACACAAAGAGTCTGGGAAGCCACAAAACACAGAGTGACTCATCCTGCTTCAGAAATGACTTTCAGCCTCCTCAAAGGTCGCTTCTCTTCACTTCTGCAAGGGCTGAGGTTGTTTACAGCAGGGGAAAATCCCCCCCAAGAGTCCCAAGGAAGGCGCTGGAGTCCTTCCTCAAGGTGAACATTGCAGGCAGTGCCTCCTCCTGCCTCACAAACCTCAGGGAACGTGGAGGGGCCTCCACATTTCAGCCACTCTGCTTGGGGAGGGCCAAGGGCTACCACTGGAAAAAATAAAAAAAGACTTTCCAAGGGGTTTGCTGAAGCTTCCAACCCTTTAGCAACCCCATATCCCATATCTGCAGGGATGGGATCTGCACCAACTCCTGCTCCTGGCACCTTCCTGATGGACACTGCTGGACGTGAGGGAGGGGAGGCAGGAGGAGCAGGGCCGAGTTGTTCTTCCAGCCCAGGAGCAGCTCATGAGCAAAGGACTCTTTGTTTTTGATGTCTGAGAGCTCAGAAAGGTGACGAGAAAGGTCAGGGATGCCTGGCAGAAAGTCCCTCCTGAGCCTGCCCTTCAGCCCAGCACACAAACAGTGTGGTCACGGGAGAGGTCACATCCATGGGAATCACATGAGCCTGGAATCACAGGTGATTCCTGGGGAAAAAGGCTGGGATCTGCCAGGGGGGGAAAGGCCGGGATCTGCCAGGGACTCCACTCCTGGGAGAGCACAAGGAGAGGGAGCAGATGGGGAGGAAGGCACTGACGGGGCAGGAATTCCGTGGTGCATCTCCTGCTGTGGAGCTCTGCCTTTGACCCGGCTCCTCTCAAACTCTTGGGACAATTTGCGCATTCCCTTTGAAAAGGCACTTTCATGAGGGCTGTTCCACGGCTGGGATGCTGGGAATGCTGGGATCAGGGGGCTGAGCACTTTGTGAAGTCCCACTCTGGGCTTTGGCAGCGAGGGAGCACCACCCAACAAGAAACAGCTAATTGCTGCTTAATTATTTGTATTTTCTGCCTTCTTGTTAAAACTTGGTCTTCCCCTCTCTTTGCTAAGATCTCAGAGCATGTTTGTAAATGACAGTTTGAGATCTCAGAGCACGTTTGTCAACGCCAGTTTAACTCAGCTGGCTTTATTGTCTGCAGGTCACATTCCTTTAGGTGCTGGTGGCTGGGGGCCCAGCAAGGAGGGGCTGGGGGTCGTGGGCTGGCTGCTGCAGGCAGGGATAAAATGAGGCCCCAGGACAGAAGGAACAGCCCAGTTCCTGGTAGAATTCCAGCCTGTGCACAGTGGGAAGAAAGGAGAAGAAAGCAGGATGTGAACACCCCTCAGACCAGGGCTTTGTGGCCCATCCTACAGACTGGGTTTAGGCACTGGGTTGGCAGCAGCACCAAAAATGAGATTTGTTCTGCAGGTTGTTCGTTCTCCTTCTGTCCCAGGATGTTCTGCAGAACCAGAGCTGCTGGGAGCCTTCCTCGCCGACCTTCCTCCCCCAGCCAATGGAGGAGCAGTGTCGGAATTAATGACAGGGCTGGAAGGGAGGACAAATGAAACATCCACACCTCTCCAATTACGTTTTGTATCCTTGACACCTCCTGTCCTCACAACAAACTTCTTACCCTCAGGAGCCACTCCAGGACCACTTTGTCCCGAAGGTCTGTGCTGGAGGGGACCCCTGAAGGTTTGTTACCAACACTAGACCAGGTCTCTGCTTCTGGATCTACAATCACGGAATATCCTGAGCTGGAAGGGATCCACAAGGATCATCGAAGTCCAGCTTGGTAAATCTTGGTCAATTCAGCTGTTTCAAGACTTTCCCCACCTCTCTGACCAGTCCCAGGGCCTCACCACCACCCCAGGGAACAATCTTTTCCCAGTTCCCAACCTGAGCTTCCTGCACTGCAAGCTGTGGTAGTTTTCCCTTGCCCTGCTGCCATAGAAGTTGGCTGCACCACCTTTTAAATGCCTTGCCAAGCACAGGTAGCTCTCAGACCCTTCTTTTCCTGCTTTTTGCCAGACCCAGCCACCCCCAGTCTGTCCTCATGTGTCCTCGTCCCTCTCCATGGGGCCAGCACTTCTCCAGGTAACTGGAAGGTGTAGCCAGACCCTCCATGGGCACTGTCACCACCCTTGGAGCATGGGTGGAGCTCTTTGTACCAAGATCCAGAGCATTTCGGTGTCTCTCCAGCCCAGCACTGCTCCAGGCAGACAAAGAAAAGTGTCAGTGCTGCTGCAGGAGCCTCCCCTGCTCTGCATTTTCTCTATTTTGACCCTCAGCTGACTCCTTTCATCCTGGACCACTGAGCATCCCAACAAGTGCAGCATGAATAATCTTCTGCCTTTGGATCCCTGGGGAGCATCAAGACAGGCCTGGCCAGGGTTGGTGTCCATCACACCTTGGCTGGGTAAGCGGAGGTGAAAGCTGTTTGCTCCTGTCAGCAATCCTCGGGGACCATCCCTCCCTCTGGAAGTGCAGCTTATTTTAGGCATCTGAAGAGGATGCAGCCACACAGAGCCGGGCACACCCTGGGAACCCTTCAGAGGGGTTCTGGACACTCTCTGTAATCTGGTTTCCCTCCACTGCAGGCATAATTCCCTTCTCCACATCAAGCACGACCAGGATATGTCCCTTTCCTGCGTTTCTCTGATGCCAGCGGCTCCTGCACCGCTCGCTGTCACTCCCCTGGCGCTCCTTGCATCCTCCTCCTCCCGCTGCTGCTTCCACCTGCCCTCAGGCCAGCGCAGCAGTTCAGGCAGCAGCCAGCAGGCTGCTGTATTTCCCTGGAAATACCAGAACAGGTTCTGCATATGTAAAAGCCTGGGAACGGTGACTCTCTGCGAAGGCAGTCAATATTCCTGAGCAGCGGCACCGCCTGAGACGGCACCGGCTCCGGGCACAGCCTCAGCTCAAAGTGCCTCCCAGCAGACTCCTCCTGCTCGGATCGCCTCCTCCCCAGCCACTCCAAGGGCTTATTTCCTGGATGATCTGTTCTTCAGGCCCCATGAGGGGACTTCACGCCCATTCTGGCTTCAGGGGAGCTTTGTTCAGTCTCACATCCCATTCAAAATTATCAAAAAGCAAATACCACAGGATCCCGGGAGGGGTGAGGTTGGAGGGAGCACAGAGGGTGACTGGTGCCACTCCCTGCTCCAGCAGGGCCATCCCAGAGCACAGGGCACAGCAGTGTGTGCACACAGCTCTGCAATATCCCCAGGGAGGAGACCCCACAGCCTCTCTGGGCTCTGCTCAGGGCTGGGCACTGCCCAGGGCACAGGTCCTGCCTCCTGTGCAGGGGAATTGCTGGGATCAATCCCTGCCCGTGGCTCTGGTGCCATTGCTGGGCCCCGGAGCAGAGCCCGGGCCCTGCCCTGAGCCCTCCCTGCAGCCAGGGCCAGCCAGGGCTGAGAGCCCCTCTCAGCTGGGGCTCCTCTAGAGGCTGAGCAGCCCCAGCTCCCTCAGCCTTTCCTGGGCACTTTCCAGGCCCTTCCTCAGCTGCGCAGCCTCTGCCGGCCCCGCTCCAGGAGCTCCCTGGCCCTGCTGTGCTGAGGATCCAGAGCAGGACACGGCACTCCAGAGGTGCCTCCAGGGCTGCCCAGAGGGGCGGGATCACTGCCTGACCTGCTGGCAATGCTCTTCCTGCTGCCCCAGGATCCCATTGGGCCCCAGGCTCTCTCCTGGCTCAGGGACACCTCGTTGTCCCCCAGGTCCTTCCCCACAGAGCTGCTCCAGCAGGTCCCCCGTGGCCTGTGCTGGTTGTTCCTCCCCAGGTGCAGAGCCTGCATTTCCCTGGTTGAACTTGGGATGTTTCCTCCCAGTATCTTCCCAAATGCTCCCAGAACACAAACACAGCTGGGTTGGTTTTCCATGGTTTTCCACCCAATCTTTAACCTTGGGAAACCCTGAGGAGCAGCACCACCGTTGCATCCAAGAATGCGCCATCTAAATTCAGCATGGATCCAGCACAACGCAGACATGGAAAACCTGCGGAGGAGTTTCTTGAGCAATAATAATGCTTTTCATAGGAAACAAACATTGGGCAACTTTGTGATTAAACTTTTATATGTTAAACATTCAAAAAAACAACAGCTCGAGTGAGCTGCATGTGTGAGTGGTGTTCAGAGATAAGCCAGGAATCTGCTATGAATATGGATCAAAGAGCCTTTGTGGAAGAGCTCCATCCTAAAATTCTATTTTTTGGGGGTGGGGGGGGGTGGCAAAATAGCCATGGGAAGCCAAAAAAAAGGCTGGAAAATTATAATGAGAATTCACTTGGCTTCCTCCACTGAGGATATCCATTGGAGAGGGGTAGGATGGTATCCATCTGGGAAAAGGGCATTTTCTGGGAAGTTTGATGGGAAATATCCACTGTAGGAGTGACATTTGGGGCCTTGGAGATGGATGCAGCTGCTGCTGTTCGTAACAATTTCTGCCTTCCTTAGGAATGCTGTGATTTGGATAATCTTGCTCTGGGAAGCACCAGCTCCGGCCCAGCCCCTGCTGATTGTGTGCAAACATGAAATGGGGCTAGGAATTTCTGTCTAAGGGCATTTCATGGAGATTTGGGCTCTCCAAAAAGTTTCCAGAGAATGGTGCAGTAATGGACAGGCTGGAAGAGCTGGGGGTGTTCACCTGGAAAGGAGAAGGCTCCAGGGAGAGCTCAGAGCCCCTTCCAGGGCCTAAAGGGGCTCCAGGAGAGCTGGAGAGGGACTGGGAACAAGGGATGGAAGGGAAAAGGCAAGTGGGAATGGCTTTAAGTTGAAAGAAAGTAGATTTAGATTACATATTGGGAAGGAATTGTTCCCTGTGAGGGTGGGGAGGCCCTGGCACAGGGTGCCCAGAGAAGCTGTGGCTGCCCCTGGATCCCTGGCAGTGTCCAAGGCCAGGTTGGATGGGGCTTGGAGCAGCCTGGGACAGTGGAAGGTGTCCCTGCCCATGGCAGGGGTGGCACTGGATGGGCTTTAATGTCCCTCCCACCCAAACCATTCCACGGTTCCGTGATATTTCAGCACTTACTGCAATTTCTGGGATCATCCCGATCCCTGCCTTGACCAAGGAGCTGGGAAAAGTCTGTGTCCCCTGTCCTTCCTGAGGATCCTGCTGGGAACACCTTTCAGAGCAAACACACAGGAGTTTGGTAAAGCTGACCCATTGCCAAGAAAATGGCCTTTTCTTCCAAAATGGGTGTCCCAGGCTCCCTGCGCTCCATGGTCCTGCAGGGGCTCAAGGGGACACTTGGAGCTGGGGACAACTCTCCCCAAAACACCTCAGTCCAAATTCCAGTGGCCGAATCCCTGTTTGAGCCCTTTATCCATCCATAAACTGCTCCTTGATTTATTCCCCAGCTCTCTCTCACCACCACCTTTGCAGATGTAAAAATCCACTCAGTTTTAGCAGGTTTAACGTTTTTTCCTGATTTCCCACCTAAAGTAGGGCAGTTGTTTTATCCCTGAGCTGGCTGCTGCTCTCTATGTAGGTTAATAAGGTTTGCCTTCATTATTTACACAAGGTTTTGTTTGTTTGTTTGCACTTCTCCAGGAAATTTAACATAAAATGCTACCAGGAGCAAAGAAAAAGTATAATTTTGTAAATTTTGTAAATTTGAGGGTTCTTCGGGGAAAAAAGACAACAAAAGAACAACACATGGAAATGATGCTCCCAGCTAAAACATCAGAATTACATCCTTAGGGAGCCCTTGGTCACTCTGAGGAAAAAAAAGAAGGTTTGACATTATTTCAAAATATTTTTTGACATTTGAGAGTGAGAAAATTTGACCACTCCAGCCACTGCATTTTGTTTAAATGCAAGGCACAGGATAAAACCCTCCACAAATGCTTGTCCTAAAGCTGGGGGATAAAAAGCAATATTTAACCCTAATAAACACCAGTGAAATTCTGTTATTATCACCACTATCAAACACAAAGGAAGCTGAGGTTAAGTGTGAGGAATAAAGATGCAGGGTCTGGCTCTAAGGATGGTTCTCAGGTAGCAGGAGCTCCCAGGCTGACAAATAACCCAGGGAAGATTAAAAAATATCTCAGGACCAGAAATAGGTCTGGCAATGAACCAACTCCTGCAGCAGCAGCAGGGATGGAACCAGCAGAGATGGAGCAGAAGAAGGAGAACAAGGAGTGAGTGGTGGCTGGGAGGTGATGGAAGGGCTGTCACCTGTCCCACAGCACCTGGGGCTGATGTCCCACAGCAGCAGGGAAAGGTGGGGCTTTTCCTCCTGGAGGCCCAGGTCAGCTGCACCAGGAGCTGCTGAGATCTCACTGGGGCAGCCTTGGCACTGCTGATGTTCATTTTCATGTTCATTCTAATGAGATTATGTTAATGGGGATGCTGCAGGAGATGAACTTTTCCAGCAGCATTGGTGGAAGCTGGATGGCATGACCTGGGGGGACGGGCATGGCATGGCCCTGGTTGCCAGGAAAATAATGGGAATGTTGGTACATCTCACCAGCAGCACAGGGATAAAATAACCACCCCTGGATCCGCTTCCAGCAATGGCAAATCATGCTGGGAGGGATTCCACAGCGTGAAGGAGCTCAGGATCAAATTCCAGCCCCTCCAGGGTGGGGTAGATGATGGGAAATCCAGGATGGCAGCACTGGCCTCCTTCTCCCTGCCTACACCAGGATACAGCCTTTGGCTTCCCATGGGCAGCCTCAGACTCTCTCTTCATCTGCTGCCCTGACATTATTAATATTCATGATCAAAATCATCCCCTTCCTGCTCAGGAAATTGAAAGCTCAAATAAAATTTATTAACGTGTCCATTTTCCTGCACATATTTCAGAGCCTGATCTCCCAGAAGTTTATCCAGGGCACATTCCATGTCACAGAGCTTTCAGTGCTGGAGAAACAGCCAAGACATGAAAAGCCTGGAATGGTGAGATTTTCACTGGGATCATTCCACCTTCCCAGCCCCCTGCTATTGTCACCTGCAGATTGTTCCAGCAGGGGATCAGGAATTGGGAAAGTTTCCTGGAAAGGTGTGAGGGCTGGGTGCCAGGCTCAGTGTGACAAGGAATCTCAGCAGGGGATGCTCCAGGGAGAGAGGGATGGGCATAAGAGGAGACGCCTGTGGGGGATGGGCAGGGCAGCAGAGGGGGGAGATCCTAGGGTATCCCAGAGAAGATGAGGAAGAGCATTGCCAGCAGGTCAGGCAGTGATCCCGCCCCTCTGGGCAGCCCTGGAGGCACCTCTGGAGTGCCGTGTCCTGCTCTGGATCCTCAGCACAGCAGGGCCAGGGAGCTCCTGGAGTGGGGCCGGCGGAGGCTGCGCAGCTGAGGAAGGGCCTGGAAAGTGCCCAGGAAAGGCTGAGGGAGCTGGGGCTGCTCAGCCTCTAGAGGAGCCCCAGCTGAGAGGGGCTCTCAGCCCTGGCTGGCCCTAGCTGCAGGGAGGGCTCAGGGCAGGGCCCGGGCTCTGCTCTGGGGCCCAGCAATGGCACCAGAGCCACGGGCAGGGATTGATCCCAGCAATTCCCCTGCACAGGAGGCAGGACCTGTGCCCTGGGCAGTGCCCAGCCCTGAGCAGAGCCCAGAGAGGCTGTGGGGTCTCCTCCCTGGGGATATTGCAGAGCTGTGTGCACACACTGCTGTGCCCTGTGCTCTGGGATGGCCCTGCTGGAGCAGGGAGTGGCACTAGTCACCCTCTGTGCTCCCCCCAACCTCACCCATCCTGGGATTCCATGATGCGGAGATGCAGCAGGGAATGGTCTCCTCAGATGTGACAGACAAAGGAGAGGAACTGCGAAACCCAGACAACATTGTGGCTCAGGTCGGGATTCCCAACCCAAACTGAGCCATGAGGGCACAGGGTTGGAGCTGCTCCCAGAACAGCTCCCTTGGTCCAGGGTGTGGGAATTTTCCACACTGGCCTGGAAGAGCAGAGCTGAGTCTCAGCCCAGGGCCAGGATCATGACAGAGGCTTCAGTTCCCCAGTGTGGCCACTGGGATTTGTGCCAGTCCCTCACAAAGGGATGAGTTTCCACCTCAAGCAATCAGAATGGGATCGGATCCCATCACAAACCATGGCACAGACTGGGGATGCAGCTTGGCAGGGAGCAAGAAGCCACTCGGCGTGTCTTGCCTGCAGCTCCTGGGGGTGCTTCCCAGGGAAATATTCCCATGGGCTAATCAGACTTTCAGAGCCAAAATATTCAAGTCTCCCAACTGGCTGCACAGCTCCAAGGAATTTATCCCACATCAGCTGAACCAGATCAACCACTGGTACATGCACTTTGAGCCCACAATGTGCAACAGCTCCCCTGAACTCTGCCCTGGCTTTAAGAGCTTTGCCTAAGCTGTAACATTTTGCACCCCTCACCTGCTTAAAGCACAAACCCTGATAACTCTGGGCTCAGAAAATGCTTTTTGATCTCTTTACAAATGGAGCAGGATCAGGTATGAAATGTGGGTTTTGTAGAACCATGGAATCACCAAGGCTGGAAAAGACCTCCAAGATCCAAGTCCAGCTTCCTCAAAAACGAGCGAGTTGATCCATTCTAGGAAAAATGCCGTTTCTCTGAGACTTCCTGCACACAGCCGGGCTTGGATGTGGAACTCTGTGTGGGTTGGGAGCAGAACCATTGCCCCCTCCAGATCCTGCTGCTAAACTTCCCAACTGGACCCAGAATTCCCAAGAATTTTGTGAGAAAGGAATCTGTGGCCCTGCCCAGATGCTCACACTCTCATGCAAGGGGACACAGGGTGGGCTGTTTGGGGACAGTGACAGAATACCAGTAAGACAATGGCTTGGGGGAAGCTCCCAGGAGGAGAAGCAGCTTCCAGGGAACTTCTCCAGCTCCTTGAATGCCTCCGCTCTCAGCATAAAACTGTGGAAATAATAGCTGCAGTCAAACCCAACACAGAGTTATTGCCCCACATTCCAGGGAAAACACCAAACTGGCTGTTATATAAAAATCAGAAGTGGTGAAGCCGCTGGCATTGAAAAGGTTATTTAATATACAGCACTGAAATCACAGGTTCTGCAGAGCTCAGAGGCATTTCCTGGGCAATTTTTAGATTGCCCAGCACAGCCCAGCTGGGATTTGATTCTCCTTTGATTCCCAGCATTGCAATGAGAGATGGAATTTTCTGTAAGAATGGGTTTGGGCAGAAGGGTCTAACAGACAAATGAGGGAGCATCAGAGAGAGAAATAACATCATAACATCCCTGGGAGAAAGTGAGGAGCCAGTGGCCTGCTGGGAAAACAGCAGAGTGATCAAGTCCAACAGGGACATCAGTGGGATTGAAGGAGAATGAGCAGGACAGGATGGGCAGTGGGAGCCCTTTGGGGAGCAAGACCTGAGTGAAGAGAAACCCTTTAAGGCTGAACAATTATAGAGCCCCGTCACTGAGAATGGAAGGAAACCTCTTCTGGTAAACCACTGTCAGATTAGGCAGAAATCAGTGCTGGGTGAAAGTCCTCAAGAGCAAGGATGGTGCTGAGGGGTCTGGGAATCCGCTGGAAACGAACAGCAAGCAGGGAAAAAAACACGCATGGAAGCTCATTTTCCCCATCTCTGCTTTTCCCCTTCACCTCTGAGGTGGTGTCTCACTCTCCCTGGGCTTTTCACCACTCCAAGCATGGCAGAGCCAACAGGAAATTTGAGTGCTCCCACCTCTGACAGCCTTCAGTGCCCTCCAGTTTCATCTTCAGACAAGTCCAGGGGCCTGAGTCCTCAGCTCAGGGGTGGTGGCTGTGCAAGAACTTCCAGCTCTGCTGGCAAGTTATTCAGCCACGGGACAAGGGCTGAATGAAGCCAACAGGCTTTTCTGACAAATAATCGGCCAATTCCAATTAGTAACCAGGAAAAAGGTGTAAAGTGCTACATTTCAGAGAATCATGGAGTGTTCTGAGCTGGAAGGGACCCAAAGGGATCACCCAGCCCAGCTCCTGGCCCTGCCCAGACACCCCAACAATCCCACCCTGGGCATCCCTGGCAGCGCTGGAGCTCTGGCAGCCTCGGGGCCGTGCCCATTCCCTGGGGAGCCTGGGCAGTGCCCAGCACCCTCTGGGGGAAGAACCTTTCCCTGATGTCCAGCCTGAGCCTGCCCTGGCCCAGCTCCAGCTGTTCCTGGCTGCTGTCCCTGGCCCAGGGAGCAGAGATCAGAGCTGTCCTTGGGAAGATGATGCAGACCCCAGGGAGTCTCCCCTCAGTCTCCTCTTCTTCAGCCTGAGAAAACCAAGTGACCTCATATTTTTAGATCTGAAATGAGAGATTATGAGTGTCACAGGATCAGGGAATGGTTTGGGTTGGAAGGGACCTTAAAGCCCATCCAGTCCCACCGCTGCCATGGGCAGGGACACCTTCCACTATCCCAAGGTGTTCCAAGCCCCATCCAACCCTTCCTAATATCCAGCCTGGCTGGTATTAGAGCATAGGCTGAAGAGAGAGGTTTTCCCTGGATAACAGCCACGGGATTGTGGCTTGAGGGCTGCTCAGCCTGGCCAGGCAGCCAGACTGAGCTCAGACTGAGCTGGACTCTGTGCAGCAGCAAGGTGCTGTCTCATTCAAGGAGAAAGCCAAGAAGAAATTAAATTTTGAGCACTGGAATGCACTTAATCATTTGCTTATGAACTTCTCTGTGCTTTCTGATGAATGAGGAGAGTGTTCCCTAATTCCCTGGACACAGGAAAGCTGAGATGTGCCGGGCACAGCCACCGAGTTCACAACTTCACAGGCAGCACTTCCACCACATTCAGCTTGTAAAAGCAATTGACTGGAAAGCACATTAAAACCTTCTCCTTTCACTCAGTCCTGACATAGCCAGGAAGAAGCAGCTCTGGAATGCCAGGAAGAATGGGAGAGCAGGTATCCTGGATAAAGAAGAAAAGGCATTCAGAGCTGAGCTGAATTCATGCATGAGCAGAGGGACAGCTCAGGAGTTGAGTGTCACTCAAATCTGGAGGCAAAAGGGCGAGCAAAAGTTGGTGTAAAGATGAGCTGGAAAAGATCCAAACCCAGGAGATAAAACCTGGTAAATCTAGGATTCTGGGGACAAGGGCACTTTAGCTCAGGTGAGGCAGGTTCTGAACTCGCACAGCTTTCCCAGCACTGTGGTTTCAGCCCCTGCAGGAATCCAGTGATAACGTGACTCTCCTTCAATGGAATCATCCCGTCTTTGTCAGGCTGGGCTCGTGTAGGTGGGCAGGATGCAGCAGTTGGAGTCCTCCTGCCAACTCCTCCGTTTGGGTGAGAAAGCAGCACCTTTAGCACTCACCTACCATTCTTGTCCTTCGAGTGGCAACCCCCGGAGTTTGAGCCACGTGATCCGCCCTTGGCTCACACCTCCAGCTGGAGGAGTCGGGAGGTGCTGACATGCTGGGAACTCAGCCTTCAGCTCCGGCATTTGGTGGTGACATGCTCACAAATAACGTGGGAAATGAGCACCAGAAGCCTCGGTCAGATGGAGACCAGTGCTGAGTGAGGAGAGAGTTCTGAGGGAGCTGAGCTGGGGGCTCTCAGCACAAGCTGGAATCAGCTGAGTGGGATGATCCAGTTTTGGCTTTGACATCTCTGTGCAGCGCCCAGTGCTGGGTTTGAGGCATTGTGCCCCAAACCTTCTGAGATCTGACCCCCTTTTTGAGGCATTTCTCTGCTCTGTAGAAGCATTACAGAGCTGCGATTTCAGCTGAGAACATTTGGAGGAAAGTGCTGGGGAGGGCGTGTGGAGCTGAAGCCAAAGCTCTGCCCACCTGCAGTCAGGTGATTCTCGCCACAGGTTGTCGGGGAGGGTTTTAGTCCTTGCTGGCTCTGGCCCCAGCTCTGTTCCTGCTGGGCTCGAGCAGCAGAGGGGCTGGAAGGAGGTGCCAGGAGGGGCTGAGACAGCCCTGCTGAGGAGCTAAAGGGAAAATGCTGGATCTTGGAGCAGAACAAAATGTGCCCAAGCACTCACCCTGAAAACTGACAGCTTGGACGATTACCTGTGCAAAACCAAGAAACCCAGAGATAAACAAGGCCAGAGCAGAGACAGTGACATCTGGGAGGTCAGGACAGAGCCTGGGGAGATGAAACTGCGTGGGGAGAGGAGTTACCTGAGAGGAGAAAAGGCTGTTAGAGGGATTTACAGCTCTGTTTTTCCGGGTGAATAACACCTCTCCCTGCTGCCTGCAGCTGCTCCTCACTATACACACAGCAAAGGAGCTGCAATTTGGCTCCTGCACAGAGCCAGCGGTGGGGCAGTCCCATGTTGCCCGTGTCCCTCTCCCAAAAAAACACATTATAAATGGTCCTCAGGATTCACCTTCCCAGATTATTCCCCTTCCTCCTGCTGCCGAGGTGACATTGCCAAGTGCTAGTGGAGAGGAGTGGCGGGGCAAGGAAACTGCTGCTGATGCAAACCAAGAGAACTCAGCTAGGGAAAAGTACTGGAATGTTCTGGGCTCACTCAAATTCTTTCATTCAAACAATGAGAGAATATTTTGCCTGTTTTATTCAGGGTCTTTAAAATGAAAGGTTCGCTAACAGGGAAAATCTCTGTCAATTTGAAACGAGAAAACCCTGTCATTTAGAGAGAAAGGAGTCTGAGCGCTGTCACATGGGGAATATCGACACGGACCATTTTCTCATTTCCAAACCAAAATATTTCCTTCTGGAAAATGTGAAAATGAGGTGTTTTGACATGTTCAAAAAATTCTCTTTTACTACCTTCTCTGCTGAAAGCATTTGGCGAATTCAGGCGGCAGCAACATGGAAAAGTTTCAGTCCCTGAAACTCCCAGCCTGTGGATAATTGTGTTCAGCTCAGAGCCTGCCTCAGCTCTGACAGCTGTGGAGCTTCAGGTGCCTGAAGCACCAGAGGGACATCCAGGTGCTGATGGATCTGCTCTGCTCCTTCTTGTAAATCCCATCCTTCTCCTTGTGCTGAAATGCCTGGGAGTCTTTGGGTCATAACTGGGAGAAGTCAGAAAGAGATGGAAGTGCTTCCACTGACAGCAGAGTTCATGGAATCCCCAGGTAGTTTGGGTGGAAAGGGACCTTAAAGCCCATCCAGTGCCACCCCTGCCATGGGCAGGGACACCTTCCACTGTCCCAGGCTGCTCCAAGCCCCGTCCAGCCTGGTCTTGGACACTGCCAGGGATCCAGGGGCAGCCACAGCTTCTCTGGGCACCCTGTGCCAGGGCCTCCCCACTCTCCCAGGGAACAATTCCTTCCCAATATCCCATCCAGCCCTGCCCTCTGGCAGTGGGAAGCCATTCCCTGTGTCCTGTCCCTCCATCCTTTGTTCCCAGTCCCTCTCCAGCTCTCCTGGAGCCCCTTTAGGCCCTGGAAGGGGCTCTGAGCTCTCCCTGGAGCCTTCCCTTCTCCAGGTGAGCACCCCCAGCTCTCCCAGCCTGGCTCCAGAGCAGAGGGGCTCCAGCCCTTGGAGCATCTCCGTGGCCTCCTCTGGACTGGCTCCAGCAGCTCCAGGTCCTTCCTGTGCTGGGCCCCAGGGCTGGAGGCAGCTCTGCAGATGGGGTCTCACCTGAGCACAGGGGCAGAGGGGCAGAATTCCCCCTGTCCCCAAGCTCAGGTGTCCCCTGTGTCAGATCCCAGCTGTCGTCGCTCACTGATCCACGAAATCCCAATTGTTCCTTAATCCTTTTGCCATGTGATCCCAGGGCAGTTCATTAGCACACAGGGAAACACGGAATTGTGATGAGGAGGCCCTGGTTAACAGCCCAGCACCAAATGTCAAGCTGCATTTTTAGCTCTGAATGGAATTAATTTGCCAGTGTTCCCTCGTTAAATGTCAGGTCCTTATGACTTGTATACATTAAACAATTCACAAATTGGAAAGCACTTGTGTAATCAAGTTAAGTGTGAGGTGGGCAGATTCCCTGCACCTAAACAAACCTGAAACTTCCCTTTTGCAATTAATATTTCATTTTATAACAGCCGCCACATTAATTCTTAATTAAATGCTTATTTGAGACACTCTACTGATTAGTGTGAACTAATGAGGAACAATATGAATTGTTTATCCAGCTTCCAGTTATTTTCCTTCATAAAAAGGAATTGGTGTTTGGATGGCTCCTTTCATGTCTGGCTTTGCCCTAAAATGATTTACTTGCAGGAGAACTTCCATAGGAACAGGTTGGCTGTGAGGGAAAATTTCCTCGCTGGAAGGGCTGGCAAACATTGGAATGGGAAGAGGAGGATTCGCCAGCCCTGGAAATGTTCAAAATCTCTGTGGATGTGGCACAGGGCGACATGGTTTAGTGGTGACCACCACAACAATCTTGGAGGGCTTTTCCAGCCTT
This sequence comes from Monarcha castaneiventris obscurior, assembly GCA_026261815.1. NCBI lineage: Eukaryota > Metazoa > Chordata > Aves > Passeriformes > Monarchidae > Monarcha > Monarcha castaneiventris. The sequence continues at coordinate 187,374 of JAMPIT010000363.1, forward strand.
AATGGTGCTGGGATTCTGTGGTCAGAAATCCTGGAACCATGGAATGCTTGGTGTTGGAAGGGGCATAAAAGGTCATTTACACAAATGTTCATGATCTGATTGTGGCTGCTGTGCCTTGATCCAAACAACCACAGGCTAAAAACCTCTGGAACTAACGTTTCTTATCCATCTTCCCAGCTAATTCCCAAAAAACCTTCAGCAGGAACTTGTCCAAATGCCTTTTCAACCCAAAACCAGCGGCAATGCTGTACTTAGTTCATGTTCAGGGCTTGTGCAGAGGCACCTGAGCCTCACCTGAGCCTCCCCCACCTCTGCAGCACCTTTTTTGAGGCAGGGGGACCTCAGCCCCTCCACCCTGAGCTCCGGCCTGCCCTGGAGTTGGAGGATTTCCCAATAAACCTGCAAACTCTGGCACTCGGAGTGCTAAGCAGGCATTCCCATGGCCCTGTCCCCTCCCAGAGCTCTTTCATTCACATCCTGAGGCTCTGTGTGTGCACCCAGGGCTGTTTGCACCTACATTTGTGATGGCCTTTATTGGCCATGAACTTGTCCTGGCCTTTTATCACTTTTTATCACCGAATCCTTCAGAACTGGGAGTTCTTCCCTCAGATTTGCACAAGCACCTTTAGGTTTGACTGCCTTGGCGGCTGTTGAAGCACAGAAAATTTGGGAGTTTGAGAATCACACCTTCCAAAACCAGCAAAAACTCACTGGTGAGAAAGTTAAAAGGCACAAGGTCAGGCCAGATTTTTGGGAAGCTCTACTGGCATTTTCCCTTCCTCAAAGAAGCTCATTGACTCTCTCAGTCACTCAGAGGCCACAAGAGGCCTCTCCCCTCCCTCAGGACAGGTCATTTTCCTTCAGGTCTGTTAGTGAAGGGACTTCGTGAAAGATTTTTTGAAAGACAAATTCATCATCTGGATTTTGTACCTGTGAAATCCTGTGTTATTAACCTATGAATCCTTTATTAACTCCTATTTATCAGCTATTGACTTCTTTATTAATTCCTATTTATCACCTATTAACTCCTTTATTGACTCCTATGTATCACCCATTAACTCCTTCAAAGATCTCTCATCTTTGAGAGATGAAGCGGGATTTCTTTATTTCTATCTAAACATCCCTGCTGACCACTTCTACCAGGCTGGGGTCGCTTGGTATTGTTCATGGCTTTGCTGCTGTCTTCAAGCACAATTCCAGAGGAGAGGAATTCCCACAGACATCAGCAGGCATTGTCAGAATTATGACCTGACAATCGTGGAATCATTGAGGCTGGAAAAGACCTCCCAGATCATCAGCCCAACCTTCAACCAACACCCCCATGGCCACTAAACCATATGACAAAAATGCCACGATTTTGGAACATTTCCAGGGATGCTGATGCCAGCACTGCCCTGGGCACTGGTGCCAATGTTTAACCACTCTTCAGTGAAGAATTTTTTCCCAATATCCAACCTGAACATCCCCTTGTGCAACTTGAGGCCGTTTCTCCTTGTTCACTGTCTTTGTGGATGCCCAGGAAGTGTCACTGCGGGTGAAATCCATGGGACACAGGGTCTCCAAGGAGCAGAGGATGCAGGAATGCTGCAGGTGCCAGGAAAACCAGTCCTACCCTAACACCACTAAATAAAAGCTTTGAAGTCTCTGCACAGGCTGAACTCACTGAAATATCAGGAGCGTAAAGGCACGGGAGGAAGAAACACATAAATGGGAGCTTTCATTGTGCCCACACAAGACCTTGCCATGAGCTCAGGTATAGAAATCATTTTCACACACTCCAGATGAGATTTCCTGGGAGCAAATGCTCCGAGATGCCATCAGGAAAGAAGAAATTCTCAATTTAATCCTGAGTGTTGAACCAATCCTGTCCCAGGTGCAGCCCTCAGGGTGACCCTGGGATGGTGATCACTGTGTTTGTGGGAGGGAGAGAGCCACAAGTGGAAATCTGTGGTCATGTCTGAATTTCTCCGGCTGCTCCCAAGTTTCCTTTAAAAGCTGGCTCCTCATTTGTTGCCTTTCCTTGCTGGAATATTGGGATTGATTTAAGGGATACTTTGCACAACACATTGACAGCAATTCCAGGTCTGAATTCCTTGAAACCTCTTGGGTGAGTGACGTCTGGTCCTGTTCATTTCCCACCATTTCTTTTATTCTTCCAAAACTCCTCCTTAGGAGCCTGTGGCTGGTCAGGCTCAGCCCCTGTAAAAATCCACTTCCCTGAACTCTCCATGGCAGCAACAAAGCAAAGCCATAAAACCTTCCCTCTCTTCTGGAACCCTCATCTTCCCGGAGATCTCCTTTTAAACCCCATTTCATAGTGTTCTGGCAGGTCTCCTTCTAATGCATTTGGAAAAAAATCTTCCATTTCAAGCTTTAGTTCTTCAGCAGATTTGCAATTTCTCAGAAGCTTGTTCCTCTTAAATTCTGGTCATGTTTAAGTCACGAGTGCTCCTCTGTATTTTTCTTCCTTAAAAATTACTTACTCATTTAATATAATCCTATTTAACTCAAATAATTCCCTTCACCCCATGGTCTGACCATTTTAGGGCTGTTTCTGTATTTTTCAGTGGATGATGTGCCTTCACTACGTCCTGCTGACCCTGTACCCAAATAGGTTTACGCCACCCAAAAATACTTTGCCTTTTCTGCTGCTCCTTTTACTTTTCCTTCTCCTTTTCATGATGTCATTACTTCTTCATGGCCTTTGAAAGCAGGACTTTAATAAAGGGGATTTCCACTTGTGGCTCTCTCCCTCCCACAAACACAGTGATCACCATCCCAGGGTCACCCTGAGGGCTGCACCTGGGACAGGATTGGTTCAACACTCAGGATTAAATTGAGAATTTCTTCTTTCCTGATGGCATCTCGGAGCATTTGCTCCCAGGAAATCTCATCTGGAGTGTGTGAAAATGATTTCTATACCTGAGCTCATGGCAAGGTCTTGTGTGGGCACAATGAAAGCTCCCATTTATGTGTTTCTTCCTCCCGTGCCTTTACGCTCCTGATATTTCAGTGAGTTCAGCCTGTGCAGAGACTTCAAAGCTTTTATTTAGTGGTGTTAGGGTAGGACTGGTTTTCCTGGCACCTGCAGCATTCCTGCATCCTCTGCTCCTTGGAGACCCTGTGTCCCATGGATTTCACCCGCAGTGACACTTCCTGGGCATCCACAAAGACAGTGAACAAGGAGAAACGGCCTCAAGTTGCACAAGGGGATGTTCAGGTTGGATATTGGGAAAAAATTCTTCACTGAAGAGTGGTTAAACATTGGCACCAGTGCCCAGGGCAGTGCTGGCATCAGCATCCCTGGAAATGTTCCAAAATCGTGGCATTTTTGTGATATGGTTTAGTGGCCATGGGGGTGTTGGTTGAAGGTTGGGCTGATGATCTGGGAGGTCTTTTCCAGCCTCAATGATTCCACGATTGTCAGGTCATAATTCTGACAATGCCTGCTGATGTCTGTGGGAATTCCCCTCCTCTGGAATGGAATAGTGTAGGAAACCTGTGAACAATAGCAGCAAGTGACCAAACCCAGGAGTTATCTCCCCAAAATGGGACTCACAAACTATTCCCACTTCTCTTTCCCAGCTGGAAAACTGGAGATTCCTTCCTCCAAAAGCTCCCTCAGCAATCCCAGCCTGGAGGGAGCCCTGACCTCTGCAGGGAAGAGGTTCCCAGGGAATGGTGAAATGCTGAGACACCTTTTAGACTCCGGATAAAATCCTGATCCCACCAAATTCCATGTTCAAATACATCCCTTTGTGCTGTCAGAGGCTGTGACCTCTCTCCCATCTCTGCCAGTCCATGAGGGCCTGGCTGTGGCCCTGCAGCCCCACGGGGACAGGCAGATCCCTGTTTGCAGTTTGCCAGGCCCGCTGGATCATTATTTTCCCATCTTCCTCGGATTTCTCACCTCTGCCGCCTGTGGATGGCATCTCTTGCCACCACTCCTCTTCCATAACCAGTGAAAAAACTCAGACTGGGGAAATCTCCTTTTCCAAGAGCTCAAGGAAGCAGCTGGAGCTCTGTCCCAGTTACCATTTCTCCATAGTTAGCTCTGCTCCGGGGGGTTAAGCTGCTGGCAAAGGTGCACAAAGGCATGGAAAAATCCCGTTTTTCCTGGAGCAGATCCTGGGGACCAGCAGGGAGAGTCAACCAGGAGCATCCCAAATGAGCTGAATGGTGAGAACAGCCCGAGGTGTGCTTGTGCACTGCGGTATATCTTGGATTTAACAGCAGAGAACCACAAATTTGGGAGGGTGTGTGAGAAAATGATGGAAAATTGGGATTTCCTGGCAGCTGCTTTGGCCTCCCCACCAGCACGAGGGTCCTGCAGGTCGCCCTGCAAGGCCAAGTGACTTAGAGAGGACACAATCCCTGCAGGGAGGGCTCAGGGTCACTAAGCAGCTCCTCCTCCATGGAAATTTTTGTGGTCTCTGACCCCATGGACGCTCCTGGAGATCAATCCCCATGGAACAAACTTGGCAGCTGAGGCAGAAATTCCCCTTCAAGGCAGATTTTCAGCTAAAACGTTCCCAGAGAAATTTGTCCCTCTGAAGTCTCCAATTTCAGTGTCATTTTCCTCAGGATTCCTTTTAAAAAGGATTTAAAAAGATGTTTGATTTGGTGATTTTAAGGATTAAAAATTTTTTAAGACAGTCCCACAGGCTTTGGAAAATTATTTTGTAAATCTAAGAGCTTTTATTGTTTCTGTCAGAAACTTTCATGGGAAGAAGAAGCAGTTCCCAAGCACATGTTGAAAAAAGAACTCCTTGTCCTTTGCAGCTGATCCTGGTGGCCTCCGAAGGTCCAGGATTCTCCCTCCATTCTCCGGAATGGGTTCAGCCTTGAACATTTCTTGGGATCATGCCAACAGTGAGAGCAGACACAGCTTTATTCCTGTTCCACTGGTACCGGGGAACTGTTTCGGATGATCTCCAAACCATTCCTGCCTCCTGGGTGCGAGCAGTGAGTAGACACAATTCTGTGCTGGCTCAACCTGTGTCAGGTAGAATTTCTGTCCATCCAAAATCCCAATTAATTTATTTTGGGAACCTGTGCGTCAGCAGTTCTGCACAAGGTCCCTGTCTGTCAGCAGGACCAACACTGGGAAACTTCCAAAATGAATGGGAGATGGTCTTGCTTCCTGCTTCACAGCACCAGCCCCTTTCCAAGGACATGAAAAGCTCTCTCCACCTGTGGAAATCCCCACTCCTGCCAGCACGGAAAAGGAAAAGGGAAATAGGGACATTGTGTCAGTTCTCAGCTGGTGTTTCACTCTCCTAAAGAGCTTTTTCATGGCTTTTTCAGAGCTTTTTTATAGGAACTGGCAGTTCCTATATTCCCTTTAGGTTCTGCTCAGCTTAAATAAATATTCAATAAGAAATGGGATTTAGGGGAGGTGGATCGATTCCTGCAGCCAGGCAGGGATTTTGAAAGGCAGGATCCGACCTCCTTGCATGGACTCTGCAGCTGAGGGCACTCTGGCTAAATTCATCCTGAGGTAGAGATTCCTCTCCGACATTCAGGTTTTACCTGCACCAGAATGAGAGAGGCACAGCCAGATGGATTTGTCAGTGGAGCAGTGGAAAAACAGCCCCTGGCATATCCAGGGAATATTGATTTATTCCTAATCAAGGCCAAAATGTGTGAGAGGGTAATTTCTGTGCCAGGCAGGTGATCCCAGGTGCTGCAGCTGGGAATTGCCCACTGAAGCATGAGCTCCCTGTCCTGGGTGAGTCAGGGCAGCTTGGAAGGGAGCGACAGAAAGATCTGCTGGCAGGAGAGGGCTTTGCTCTGTGCCTGACCCTCAGGAAGGGGCTATTCCCACGGGGAAGGAGGGTTTGGATTAAAATCCCAAGGTACAGGATTTTATCCTGGTTAGTTTGTCCCCACCCGTTACCCTGCCTGACATATCCTCATCCTCATGGGTACCATCTAAGGGACATCCAGCATGGATATCTCAGGAATGTCAGGTGGAATTCTGAGCTCAGGAGGAAGAGCTGGTCCTGGTGCCTCCCCCCATTCCTGCCACAGTCACTCCGAAGCTCAGGCTCCAACCTCCTGTTGCAGGAGAACAGGAGTTTTCTTCCTGTTCACACAAGTTTGGCTCCCAGTTTGGACCTCATTTTAATCTTTTCCTCCTCCAGGCCGTGTATCTTTCATGCAGTTTCCCAGTGGTTTCCCAGTTCTGCTTGCAGGAAGCTGGAAGGGTCGATCAGGGCTCCCCAGAGCAATCCCTGGGCATCCAGTGCTGTCCACACCAGGGCTCTGGCAGGAGTTTGGCTCCTCTCCACCAGGAGTTGCCTTCCTTCATTCCTCACCTCTCCACACCGAGAGGAGCCAATCCCAGTGCCAAACACAGGGCCAAATCCCTCAGTTCAGGAACCCGCCTGGAAAACCGAGGTTCAGGATGAGTGCTAATTTTCTGTCATTAATCTGGGGAGAAAATTTATCATAAGCATGGGTTCTGGTGTGATTCCAGCTCTAATCCCACTAACAAGATGAGCTGCCCAGCTGGTACTTAATGGCTGAAAAGTGGGAATTCTCCTGCTGGGAAAAGCAGCCATGTGGAACCGGAGCAGGGCTGGCTAATGAGGCTTAAACTCCATCATGGATCTTTGAGGAGAAGCTGTGACACTACTGGACCAGCAGAGAAAGGGGGGATTTAGGTTCAAGGGATCATGTCTGAGTGCAAGAAGGGAAGGTTTTATTCCGTTAAATAAAGATGAGGGGATTTAAAACTATCTAACTTCTCCCAGATTAATGGGGAGAAAAATTCACTGGGAAGCACTTGGGGAAGCTCAGCCTTGGAAAGGTCACCACAGAAAATCGGCAAGAACATCACTCTTCCTCTCTTGTGTCTTCTCAGTCTGCCAAGCCCTGGTTAGTCCCAGGTTTAGACCGTTCCTAAGTATTGTGTGCCCTGCCTAGGACTGGCTCACTTTTTATGATGGTCAAGGAAAACTCCCTCCTGACCACTCTGTTCTCCTTTGGGAGCCTCCCTGACCACAGGTTCCTTTTCCTGCCCTAGCCTTCAGTGTCCCAAATTCCTCAGACTTTCTGGGAATGAGCTCAGAGCCCAAAGCTGCATTTAGCTGCCACAGAGGCACAGCCCCACAACTGATGCTCCCAGAACCAGGGGGGAGTTTGGAGCATCTCCCTCCCTCCTCCCTCCTTGTCTCATGCTTTTCATGGTTATGATTCAAACTTTAAAAAACAAACCCCAAAAAAGCAGATCCTCCAAGGGAAAAGGGCAGAACAAGAGTGAGATGAAGGGGAAGAAGTCCTGGCTGTGACCTCCCCATCAACTACTGCACCGTTAGGAGAGGGCTGGAGCCCCTCTGCTCTGGAGCCAGGCTGGGAGAGCTGGGGGTGTTCACCTGGAGAAGAGAAAGCTCCAGACCTCAGAGCCCCTTCCAGTACCCAAAGGGGCTCCAGGAGAGCTGGAGAGGGACTTGGGACAAGGGATGGAGGGACAGGACACAGGGAATGGCTTCCCATTGCCAGAGGGCAGGGCTGGATGGGATATTGGGAAGGAATTGTTCCCTGGGAGGGTGGGGAGGCCCTGGCCAAAGGCTCTGCAGCTGCTGCACAGCTGAATTGCTGTTTCCATGCAGGTCATCTTTATTCATTCTCTGTGCTCTGAGGCAGCTTTAAAGGTTCAGGTGAAGGCTGAGCCTGCAAATTTCAGCAAGACAAGTTGGTATTACTCAGAAATAATCCCCATCAGAACAGGCCAAACAAATGTGACCCTCATTGTGTCCAGCCTCAGCTGCCCTATTTCACTGCTGCCTTTCTCCCTCTCAGCTGAATCCTTTGACTTCGTGCAGGATTCACCCATCCTGCTGCATCCAGGGCTCAGCCAGACAGGGACTGACACCATGTGTTGGGGGCAGCAGAAAAGTTCCCTGAGCAGTTCCCTAAAAACAGGGGCAACTTGAAGGAAAAAATGCCAAAACCACGGAATCCCATACTGGTTTGGGTGGGAAGGGACCTTTAAAGCCCATCCAGTGCCACCCCTGCCATGGGTGCCACTGTCCCAGGCTCCAAGCCCCGTCCAACCTGGCCTTGGACACTGCCAGGGATCCAGGGGCAGCCACAGCTTCTCTGGGCACCCTGTGCCAGGGCCTCCCCACCCTCACAGGGAACAATTCCTTCCCAATATCTGATCTAAACCTCCTCTTTTTCAGTTTGAAGCCATTGACTTTATCCTCCTTGACAAGGATATTATATTTTAATTGTGCATTTCCTGTTCCATCCAGGCACAAGGATAATTTTCAGAGCCTGAGAGATGCTGGGCCCTGGCTTTTCAGCCAAACCATTTTCCTGGGAATTGCCTCCCCCATTTGGCTTCTTTACCTGAAAAAATGTCCAGCTGCACTCCCAGGTGTCCCACAGGGCCTGTCCATGGAGCCCTTGGGATTTCTCACAGACGTGCACCTCTGTACTTAATCAAGGTGACTTAAGTGATGGTTTAAAGGACAAGGCTTGGTTTAAAGGACACAGCTTGGTTTAAAGTGAAGAAACCTTGGTTTACCAAGGTTCTCCCAAGATATTCTCCTGCTGGACAGCCCCAGGTAGGTGAATTCCTCCTTTATCAGCCCTTCCGGACAGTACCAGTGTCACTTCTCATGAGGACCAGGCTTTGAAGGGGGATTTTAAGCGCTCTCAGCTTATAAATATATCATCTTTCTTTAACAGGCGCTATGGGTCCGCAGCCACTCTTGCACGTCACATTTACCTCGCTGTGAGTGAAACCAGGACCTGGCAGCTTGCAGAGCCAGGTCAGCACTTTATCTTCTAAGCCAGCACCTCTTGGCCCCACTTCCATCCTCAGATGCCTGATCCGAGCTTTCAGCAGCTTTGCAATGAGAGAATATTACTTCAAGATGAAGCACATCAAACAAAGGGCTGATAGAATGACTGGCAACCCTGGAATTAGAAAAAAAACCTAGAAAACCACTTCTTTTTCCTGTTACAAGGGGGTGTCGTGGGTTAGTCAAAACTTGACAGACAGCCCTCTTAGCCAATGCGCTTCTCGAAATTTTACATATTTAAGCCCCACGGAGGGCGGGAGTTTTTAGGAGACGCAGTTTCCCGGGCTCAGGTGGGTGCAGGGCCGGGAGTGAAATGGAGAGGGGTCGGCCCCGTTCCTGGAGCCTGTGGGCCCGGGGATGGGGCGCCCCTGCCCCTGCCTCCTCCCCTCCTCCTCCCGGTGAGGAGGGGGGCAAAGTTCGGGGGCCCCCGGCCTTCCGTTCCGGCTCGGTGCGGGGATGGCAGAGACGGAGGGGTGGCCCCCCCTTCCCCCGGCCTGCGCGGCTGGGGACAGGGCTCCTGCCCTCTGCCCCTTGGGGATTTCCTGCTGCAGCACGGACTCAGATTTATAAGAGGGGAGCTGCTCTCCTGAGCTGCGGGGGTGCGTCCGAGATGGAGTCTTCGAACAGCCAGTAAACTTCGCGGCGAACAGGAAAGGACCCCCCTCTCTTCACACGGTGCAGCGCGGCAAAAAGAGGCGAGGGAACACCCTGAACATGGCGGCTTCAGAGCCAGGGAGAAGGAGAAGGCGGAGTCACGTGAGACGGAGCTGCTGCGGCAGCGCTGTGGGTGTGTGACTCGCGCGGGAAAGCTTAAACATTTCCCTGCCTTGCTGTGGATGAACTATTAATATTACAAACTGTTACGTCTCTTTAGTTCATGTTAAATGGGGGGAATGGGCATTTTTATCAAATGGCTTGTAAAGAGGGTGAAGAGTGCCGAATGCCAGGATATATGAAAGCAGGGGAAGGCTTTCAAGACCTGGTGGCAGAGGAAAGCCTACGTTCAAGCCGAAAGGGAAAACGTTTCATCCTTAAAAAACCCATGTAAAAGCCTGTTGTATTAGCAGTCCCCAAGGCTGGGAGGGCTCATGACAAGAGATGTGTTACACTGTAGCAGAGAATGTTTAATTGTAAGCAAATCTGCAAAAAGTGGCAGTTTGGAAAACCACGCAAGAAAGGGGAAGCCCCTTTTTCCCCCTTGTCCTAGGACTGTGACCCTGATTTTTGGGAAAGGGGAGAAAGTGGGAATGGCTCTGAGAAGTTTGTCCTGTTGTTTTAACATCTGGGTGTTAATTAAACCTTTTTTTTTTTCCCTTCTTTCAAGTTGTGTGCCTGCTTTTGCTTTTCCTCCTACAGCTTATCTCACTGCAAGGACATCGGGGGGAGGGCTAGTGCCCACAGTTAACCCTTAAACTACTACACGAATTGGTGTCCCGTATGGGGAACCAAATTCAACCCGCTACAGGGGGAGAAAATCCTACGTGTTTTATTCTACTTTCTATGACAAATTAAAATGTTCCTGAGAACGACTGTTTTTCCTGGAGCGTGGGAAGGCTCTTTCCCCAAAGTAAAATCACTGAAAGGAGAGGTGGGAGAGGAGGGAACCGATGAAGGATCACCTGGAGCAAAGAGAATTTCACTGCAGACAGCCCAAACTCCAAAAGACTTGAGAAAGAAATGAGGCTTTATTTACATTATTTTTAAAAAGAGTGTAAAAGAATGTGTTGATGCAGAGAAAATGTTGCAATCTGAGGGAATTATACACTGAATTACTCCAATTTTTAATTCTTGAACTCTCAGTGCAATTCCTAATGCTAGCAGCGCTGAGACCCCTCCTGCCCTGAGAGCCCATCCCAAATGTCCTCTTCCTATAAAAGCTCTTTTCTGCCATTTTATGGAGTGGGGACTTGCAATTTTGAGCTAAAAATTCAAGTCCGGGCCATGCCCTATGGAAAAGCCACCCTGTGGATACTGTGGATCCCCAGTGCCTGCCTGGGACACAGGTGCCAAGCTGGAAGATTCTGCTGAACATTACAGTAAGGAAGGGTCCATAGAGCCCAGAAAGACCAATTAAATATTGAATTTTCTCACGTGGAGAGCTCTCCAATTCTGCAGGAGCCAGAGCCCGTCTGTCACCAGGAAACTTCCCTTAGGCAGCAGCAGAAGTGACATGTGAGGATGTGAGGGAAGCACCAGGATGCCTGAGCAGGCATCAATTAGTTTGGAGCTGAATGGGGAGTCCTGGGAATATCAGAGGCAGGATTCAATCTGTTGGAAGTGGGTGGCAGCTCCTCTGCCGTGCTGAGACAGGTTTGTAAAGAGGAAGTGTAAAAATAATAATAGGGGAAAAAAAAATCAGCAGCGTTTAATGTGCAGGGGCTGAGGAGCATTTTCAACTTGGTCTGCAGCTCCTAGGAGCAGTTTGGGTGCTGGAAAACCTCCTCTGCTGAGCTCTGCAGGTCCTGCTGGACATTCAGGGCCAGGTTTTACTGAAGGATCAGTTTGAGGGATGGGACTTTGCAGGAGATGCTGCTCAAGGGGTGCTGCCAAGGTTGGGATGTTGGATCTGTGCTTGAGAGATGCTGGGTGAGAAAATTCCACCAGACCAACACCCTGGAGTAGTGGAAGGTGTCCCTGCCCGTGGCAGGGTTGGAATGAGATGAATTTGAAGGTCCCTTCCAACCCAACCACTCTGGGATTCCATGATTTCCCTTGGTCCTAAGCTCACCTCTGGACCTTCTGGTTGCTCAAGCCCAGTCCCTCAGGCTCTGGAGATGGCAGAGGTGTCCCTGTGCTGGCAGCAGTGGATCCAGCACTCCAGGAAGGCCCTGGAGCAGCTGCAGAGCAGCAGACCCTGCTCACTGACAGCTCCAGGTACAGGGGACCTGATGGTGGTGGCTCATCCCAGGCTGCAGGGAGTGAGGGAATCTGGGAATCGGTACCTGCAGGACAAGGTTTAACGCAGCTGCTGGAAGGCACAGGAATCTATGCCCAGCAGAGCATCCCTAATCCCTGTGGGATCCCCACAGGACGGGATTTACCCTCCTTTCCACACTGCAAATCCCACACTTTCAGAGCCACGGATCTCTTGGAGATCCATGAAGCCAAAAGGGAAGCAGGCAGGAAGAGACGGGCTTTGTGCAGGAGCTCAGCCCAGAGGGATGAGCCTGTGCTTTAGTGCCTTGCATTTATTCCTGGGGCTTTTTGTTCATGTCTGAAGGCCATTTCATACGAGTTGTGTGTGATAAGAGGGTGTTGGATCCACCCACAGTGGGTGCAGTGGAGGGGCCACTCCAGGTTCTTCTTCAGTCATGTGCCAAAGGTAAAAAGATTACTGGTCCTTGCAGAGGTTCTTGGCCCTAATCAAGTGGGATGGGGATGAAGCCATTATTTTTCCATTCAAGTCCTGATGGTTTATTAGACGGTGCTCAAAACTGCAAATCCCCACTCCATAAAAGAGCTTTTGGAGAAAGAGGACATTTGGGATGGGTTCTCAGGACGTGAGGGATCTCAGCACTGCCAGCATTAGGAATAGCACTGAGAGTTTAAGAATAAAAAATTGGACTAATTTAATCCATAATTCCCTCAGATTGCGACATTTTCTCTGGATCAACACTTTCTCCTACTTTTTTTTTTTTTTTTTATAATCTCAATAAAGCCTCATTTCTCATCATAATAAAATGTAGCTCTTTGTTGGAAGATTTTCACCAGCTCCACCTACTGCTGCTCCCATCCTCTTCAACACTTCCTGACTCAACTGCTGCTTTCCCTCCTCCGGACGGGGATTAGAAAGCTGCTTCCCAGCAGAGGTGGGTGCAGCCTCCCCTCAACCAGGTCTGCGATGGTGATCAGGAAAAAGCACAGGAAAAAGCACAGGAAGAAGCGCAGGAATAGGCCTGGCTCTTGCTTTGTGGAGAGGACCAGAGGACTGGAAGGAGTCTGGAGCTGTCCTGTTTGGGAATGTTGACAGGATGGCTTCCATGTCTTTCCTTTCAGGGGAGGGTCCTCAGGTCCAGCGTACTTTGGGATGAGCCCTTGGTCATTCTCCATGGATGAGCTTCTGGTTATTCTCCAGGGATGAACCCTTGGTCATTCTCCAGGGATGAACTCTTGGTCATTCCCAAGGGATGAACTCTTGGTCATTCCCCAGGGCTTTGGCTGTGTTTCTGAGGGGATGTTTCTCACTGAGGTTGCTCTGAGTCTCTGCAGATGACCTGTGCCTCCTGCAGCAACACTCTCAGGGCTTTCTCTTCCTTTGCATTTCCAGTCCACATTCCCGCTCCAGGCTCTGAAGTCTGGCAATCCACTGGCACTTTCCTTTCTCCATTTTCCCCTCTGTCTCCACAGAGCTCCACATCCTGCAGAGGAATCTCCCAAGCTCTCCTGATCCAACAGAGCACTTTGAAACACAGATGTTTCCTCCTACTCCACAGTCTTAGAGCAGGAGACTCCAAAGGGCAAAGTGCTGGATCCAGGTCCTGGATCAACAGGAGTTCAGAGTAATTTATCTGCTCCTTGAGGCCATGGGAAAAGGGATTCCCCTGACAGTTAGGAAGGAATTGTTCCCTGGGAGGGTGGGGAGGCCCTGGCACAGGGTGCCCAGAGAAGCTGTGGCTGCCCCTGGATCCCTGGCAGTGTCCAAGGCCAGGTTGGATGGGGCTTGGAGCAGCCTGGGACAGTGGAAGGTGTCCCTGCCATGGCAGGGATGGCACTGGGTGGGCTTTAAGGTCCCTTCCAACCCAAACCACTCTGTGTTTCCAATTACTCAAAGCCAAGATGTTGCTACAGAAGAACTCAGTGCCTGTTTAACACCATCCTTCCATGGCTTTACTCTTCTCTGGGCAAAACACCCTGGCTGAATTCCTCCAATCTTTTCCCATATAATTTCCAGCCTCTGATCTTTGTCTTTTCAGTTCACCTCTCGTTTCTCCTCTCTTTCTCACAGGGCATTGCCACACGGAGATCATGTTCTTGACAAGCCTGAGGACCCTCAGCTCTTGCTGCTACGTTGGGGTCCAGGGGAAACTTTGTCCTGCCCATTTGTAGGGCACATTTGAAAGCCCAGATCAGCCTCTGAAATGGTGCTGCCACTTGTCAAACCACACTTCACATTGAGCATTTAATTTCTCCTTGTCCTCACTTCTCACCTGCCTTTGCTGCACTTCACCTTGTTGGTTTTACAAGAATTTTCTAATTGAATCACCAGTTGTCCCCATCAGCCCTCATCCAAATTTATCCACGGAGCTAAAGGGAGGTTTTTTGTTGCCTCAACATAGTTGTGTGGTGCTGCTTGGGGTCTCAAGAGGAGCTGGCGCTTCCAGCATCCCAGGAGAGCAGCCCCCTGCCAAACCAGCAGCTGGAGCCCAGCTGGGACACCCTCAGCTCTCCAAACTGGAACAGATGTCCCCATTTAGGCTTTTAGCTCTGTCTGATCCCTTCCATTAGCTAAGCTGGTGATAAAAACATGGAAACAAATAGCTGGCTCTTCAATCCCCCTGGAAATGTGGCACTATAAAATGAGCTAAATTGTCCAGCTGGAATAATTTTCCGTGGGGTCAGAGAGCCAGGAAAGAACCAGAAGATTGAGGAGCATCAGGAAATCTGTTCTTTACCTACAATGACAACAGGCATTTACCAGACAATAAATTTGTGGCCCCATTCTTGCAATGTCAATGAGTAATTTTATTATTCATCAAAACTAAAATATCATGTATAAAGATGTGTTTGTAGAAGCCAAAGAATGTGTGATTCTTTATTGATCGGGGGGTTTGCATATTTTATATTTGTAAAGCAGCATTAACATAAATTCCACCAAGTTCTCGTCTATTGTCTGTGTGGGTGTTGGTCTGGCTTTGTTGGTTAAAAAATTTTTCAATGAGCTGGGCCCAGGACAGAAGCCTGACAGACTTAAATGCCTTTCTTGAACAGATTTCTGATATGAAATTCAAAGTCGAATGTTTTTTAAATTGTGCCCACGCTGGATGATTTGCTTTCAATCCCATTTCCCTGCTTGGAGGAGCCTCTCCTGTCAGGTTGGGTCAAAAGCCTCATGAAAGTCAAGGTCTATCAAATCTATCACTTCCCTGTGTCCATAGGCCAACGACCCCATTACAGGAAGAGATTAAATTAATCTGACATGATTTGTTCTTGACAAGTCCACATTGGCTGTTCCCACTCCCTTTTCTCCTTGCAGTGCTGATAAATTGATTGGTTCACAATTTGCTCCAGTGTTCTTGAGAAGCTCAGGGTCCATCACTCCCCAGCTCCTCCTCTTGCCACATCTCTCCAGGGTGACCTGTGGGTTATGGGAAACTCCCCTGTTCTTTGGGAAAAGCCTCATCCATGGCTTTCAGGTTGCAGGAGAGCCACAAGTGCTGGGACACAATTTTGGCACCTGAGCTCATTTTGTGTGTCCCGTATGACCCCTCAGTTGGGAATGGGGGGAACTGGGGGCCAGGGATTTTTTCATGGGAATGCTGTGTTAGACTGGGAGCCGCTGGGAGGCTCAGGAAAAGCTGAAGGAGCTGTAAAGCCTCTCAGTCTGGCCTTTCCCATTCCTACTGTGGGCTGGAGCCGCGTCGGCAGCGCCGCAGTCTCCGGCATTTTGGGAACGGGCGGGCGGTGTGAACAAACAGCATCTGCTCCCGGGATCCAGAGCCCTGCTGACGTCGGGCCAAATGGAATTGTTGCTTCCCAGCTTTGATTCCAGCCTCCAGCCCAGCCATTCCCAGCCCAGCTGACCCTCTCTGCTCCAACACAGGAACGCCGGGAAGGGGCTCAGCTGTGGCGCAGCCAAGGAAGTTGGAAAAGCCAGGATTTGCCTCACTGCCTTTGGGAAGCTCTGGCAGCAGGACAAGGCACTCCTGCTAAAGGTGAGCATCCCTGGAAAAATCCTCCAGGCAGAGGAGCTGTCAGTCAGACATGGGCAAACCCTGAATCGGAGGTCACTGGGAGGGAGCTCAGAGAGTCCCTCCCTCACAGGAATTCTGCAGGGAAGGAAAGTTTTCTCCCTTCCTCCATGTTGTTTACAAGTTGCAGGAAGATATGTGGGAGTTGGCACAGCCCCCGGGAAGGACTCAGGCTCGGGTGAATCACTGGATCTCTCCCCACCAGCCCTCAATCCCACACTGGTTCCCAGTGCCAGCCAGAGCTGAGTTCCAACAAGATCTGTGGAAGTCCAGGGATCATGGAGTGATCCAAACCTGGATTTGGCTGTGTTTGGGGGCTCCTGGTGCCCTCTGCAGCTGGGTGAGCAATAAAAGTGGGGCACAGAATCCCAGGAATTGCTGTTGGGGCTCTGCTGGCAACCGAGAGGATCTAGTCTGGGGAATCCCAGTCTGGGGAATCAACTGAGGCTCTGCATGGATACCAGTTAGGGCTCACAGGCACTGGGATTTCTGTCCATGGGCATCCAGGAGGCCACAGGGATGGGGAGACCCTGCAAGAGCCTCTGTGACCTTCACCCAAGGGAACTGTGAGTGGCATTTTGGGAAGGTATCACCCCCTTCAAGTGTCGTCCCTCCACACACACAAATTCAGGAATGTTTTATGGGCAAATTTTCTCTCAGCTCTTCTTAACAGAAAAAATAGCAGGGAGAGGACTTGTGCAGTGGCTGGCAACTGATGGAAAGATAACAAACCTTTATTCTCCATTTGTTTGGCTGTTTAGGAGGGGAAAAAATGAGCAAGAAATTGTGGAGCATCAGGAACGTGCTCTTGGATGTGGGATCAAATAGATGCTATCAAATTCCTCCTCAGACGTTCCTTTGCTGCCGCAGCCAATGGAGACAGCAAAGCTCAGAGCATCCTTTGGGGACTTGTTCGGTCTGCAGGGAGCACCTTGAGAGCCAAACCCAAACCAAACCCTTTTAATTGGAGCTCCCAAAGACATTTGACTGGTTCATGCTGGAATCAGGTTTAGTCATCATTATGCAAAGCTAATTAGCAAGTCAGAGTCTTTTTTTGTCATCACCAAAGCATTGCTGCATTTAGAAATGAGATCCCCGAGATCTTCCCTTTCCCTGCCCTTTCCTGCTGCTATTCTGGAATTAAAGCTCCTCTTTCCATCACGACAAAGGATGTGGTGGATGTAAAAAAAATGTTGTCTTCAGCTCTTTCCTAAAATGTCAAAAACTGAGAAATACTTGGGTTTCTTCCCCAGTTATTCTGTTCTTGGAATTCATTATTGCAGAAAAAAATCTGGGAAGTTTTGAGCATTTTATCGGACTCCTGGAAATGCCTTCTTACCGTTGCAGCCTTTGGCAAGCAGGGATCCAGTTTGTCACTACTCTTTGCTTAAAATTTCTGCTTCCAAAGTGGACTTTGGAAAAACTTTTTTTGTTTGTTTGTTTTGTTTTTAAATTCCTGTGAGTCAGAGGCATTGGGAAAACATTTTACAAAGATTTTAAAAAATCCCTTCCAAAACAAGAAATACTCTCAGTTCTTGCTCTGTGTTTACCCGTCCTGCTGACACAGCAGTGGCTCCCCAGGTTTGTGGTGGCCCTGGCAGGAATTCCTTCCTGGAAAGGGTGGTCAGGCCTTGGAAGGGGCTGCCCAGGGAGGTGTGGAGTCCCCATCCCTGGAGGTGTCCAAGGAAGGCTGGACATGGCACTCAGAGCTCTGGACTGGGGACAAGGTGGGCATCGGGCACAGCTTGGACTCAGTGATCCTGGAGGGCTTTTCCAAAGTTAATGATTCTGTGATTCCATGTGGTTCCAGGCACTGGGAATGATCCCAGTGATCATGGCAGGGTGATCCAGGGCTCTGGAGGATTTCTCCACTAATGAGCTGTGTCTCATGGCCCAACTCTGGGTACGTGTGGGTGGAGCATGAGCATCTTTGCAATCAAAATTTTCTCTTTAGGGGAGAGGGAGGGGAATAAAGGGGTGATAGAGGCTCAGAGAATAACTCAAGGGAATTATTAGAAGGGAATCACTGGAAACCACCTACACCAAAGGCTAATCTGCTCAAAGCAAGATCAACTCTGAGGTCAGACCTCAAACCCGCGGTTTCTCAGAATTTTCTCCAGCCCGGTGTTGAAAAGCTCCCAGGATGGGGACACAGCCCCCCTGGACAGCCTTTCCCATGCCTGACTGTCCCCAGGGTGACAAATTACTCCTTGGCCCCCTCACAGAGGGCTGGGACATTACCAGAGACTGTCAAGAGACCCTGGGGGTACCAACCCTGCTCTCGCCTCACCCAAGGAACAGCCAACAGCACCTGGGAGGGCAGGGCTGGAACTCTGGAGGACCCTGGGAAACCAGAAATGACCTGGAAAATCCACCCCACAATTCAAGGCTGGATGAAAACATTGAGCAGTGAGACTGAGAATTATTGGATGTAACCTGCAAAGAAAGGTTGGGATAACTGGAGGGTTTTAGGGAAGGAAGACTTGAGGAAAACATCACAGGCTGCAGATCCAGAAAAGGTTTCCATGAAGAGGAAGAGGATAATTTGTTCTGCCTGTTCATTCTGCTTGGGAGAGGAAAAACACTCAAGGAAATTCAGATTCATCATTAATAAAAGTCTTCCCAGTGTGAGGAGAGTTAAATACTGCCATCAATTTTTCCAGGCTTTGCTGTGGAGTTTCTTGCTGGAGGCTCCCAGGAGCAGGAGCATTTCTCCAGACCCCTCTGCTGAAGGCCCCGGAGCTTCCCTTGGGTCAGGGGGGTGGGAGAGGTGATTCCTTTGGATTTGTTCCACCCTGTTTTCTCTGGCTCTGTCATGCAGGTTTGGTTTGGGGTTTTTTAGAAGTGTTTATGCACCAGCTGCAACTCCAGAGATCTCAGTACCTTTAGTAATTGGATATTAAGTCCCTTCTGAAAACCGGATAGGTGGTCCTAAAGAAGCTGGGTCCTTTAGACCCTACACTTCTGATGCCCTTTACTCTAACAAGGCCCTACATTTTCCACAAAAAAATCTCTTGGGAAATGTTGTCCTCACTGTAAAAATGTATTTGATTTTTTCTTTTCAGACCCCCTCCATACTCACTCTGCATTTAACTTGGCACTGCTTGGGCATCTGATGCCATTTTCCTACATGGAAAAGTCACTCCAGCATTGTCCTGAGAGCCAAGGACACATCAAATAAGTCAGGAGATGTGGAAGAGAAGTGACCGAAGCAATGAGGACTCTCAGTTATCTGTGCATGGCGGTATCAGTAACAACATTTAACCCCTTTTCCTGGATTTCCTTTGGTGTCACACGAGATTCAACTGAGCTAATTCCTTATTTTCAGAGAGTGCCTCCCACAAACCAGACCTAGACTGGACCAAACCCTCCACTCTCAGGCTGGATCCAGGTCCAAACCTTTTGCATCTTTAATTGGCTGAATATGGAGCAGCAAATGTGTTTCCTGTATTTTCCTTTGACTGTAAAATAAATTATCTCAGCCAGGGCTCCTCTCTCTTCTCCACGGCTCTGCCCAAGCAATGGAATTTTATTCCCATCATGACTCATCACAGCACATGGGGGTAGCCAGGCCAAAGTTCCACTGGAGCTGGTGGGAATTTGGGGGGTTTGGAGAGAGATTTGGAGTTTAACATATGAATAACCAGACCATGACTGGCCAGGTGTGTTAGTAAGGTCCATTCCAGTAAAGCTGGGCTTAGTTAATGCTGAAGACAAGTCCCAGCAGCTTGAGGAAGGTGCACACTCAGTGTCTGCTGCCTCGGTTATAAAAAGGCAGCTCATGATTCAGTGTGAGAAGAGGCTGAGCACAGATTTATCCCCAAGCCTGCCCTTCTTGCAGCAGTGCCACCAACCCACCACCACCACGAGAGCTGCAGCCTGGTCCCACTATTTAAACCCTGCCTTTCACAGGTTGCCTGTTTCCCTGCGGGCACTGATGTCAAACTTTGCAGGAGAATGGCATGGGTGAGATTTGCTGGCGGTGCATTTCTGGCATCAAACTGATCTATTGCTGGCACAAACAATAAAAAACTGATTAAAACTCAGCCCTTCATAAATTAAACATTGTTGTCTCTGGCTGGCACGGCTGCCACTTGGCACAGGGCTGCAACAACAGGGCTTGGTGCGCTGTGTATCCACACAGTGACAGCCCAGAGGGATTTATTCCTCTCCCTCACCACGTTCCCAAATGAAAGGGGCATTGGAAAATCAGCCAGTCAGGTTAATGGAGTTTGCAGAGCACATGTCTCAGGTGAGCTGCTGGCCAAGCAGGTGAGAGATCAAAGTGCTGCTGGCAGGGTTGGGGTTCTTTATGGGTGTGGTTCTTTAATTTTGGGGGATTTGTATGAACTGGGAATGTTCCACCGGGGGACACAATGGGACACTGGGGGGGCTGCGTGGTGTCCCCAGAGCTACCCAGGACTGAAGCAGAGCTTCCTCTCCACAGGGTTTCATTGGAAGGAAAGGGAGAGCAGGGGTAGGAAGGGAAGGGATACGGATTTCATTCCTTGATGGGAACTGATGCTGCATTCCTACCGGGAACGTCGCAGCTTCCGCCCTGCCTTTGCCTGTGGATGGAACCTCGGGAAGCACACAAGGACTGGTGCCAGCACAGCTCCTTCTCTCCTGGTGCTGTTCTCTCACTCCCACTCCAGCGCCTGCTCCGGGAAGCACCAGGAAGAGAGGGAAGCATTTGTCACAGCTGCCTCCTGTGCCTTTGGAGTCACCCGCAGGCAGCCCCACGCCACTGCAGGCGGCTTGGATGTGTCTTCTAAAGGCAGTGCGTGAGGTGTTTGCCCCTCTGCAGGGAAGGATCCCTGAGCTCCAGCATTCCCTTGTGATTGCCACGGGATTCATTCCCAGCCCATCCCATGTGCCTGAGGGTTTTTATAACCCCTTTTTGTTCCCTCAGTCTCCTTTCTGCAGGTCCTGCATCAGGATTCTCTGTTGACCCACACAGGCTCCCTTTGCTCCATCCGGAGGACTCCTGGGATTCATGCAGAATCATCATCACCACTTTTCCAGGTGTTTTTGAGCTTGTGATGCTCATAAGAAGATGAAGGCATTGGAGCTGATGATGTGGTCAGTTCGGAGGAAGGAATGACTTGTGCCTGTCCCTTGGACTCAGATATTCCCACGGATGGAATGTGATTTCAGAAGCTCTTTCCCTGAATCAGCCAGAGCCTGGATTATCCAGACCTGCCTTTGGGGAGGACAGTTATCCTGGTGTGCTCCAGCTCAGTCCAGGGGAGGTTCAGCTTGGGTATCAGGAAAAATGTCTTCACTGAGGAGCAGTTAACCATTGGAATAGGTGGAATCAGCATCCCTGGAAGTGTTCACAAAATGAGCAGGAGTGGCAGGTTTAGTGGGCATGCTGGGATACAGGCAAAACTTGGACTTGGTGATCTTGGAGGTCTTTTCCAACCTTAACAACTCCATGGAACCAGTGATTATATCCCTTTCGTTTCCTTATTTCCCTGTGGGATGGGCTGCACCAATCCCCAGTGTCACAGCTCCACATTCCATGGACGTGGATTCAACGGGGGCTTCTCTCCAGCTCCAGAGATCACAACACTCCGCTTGCCCTGGGACTGGGGGAGAGCAGAGCTCCTTCCTGGTCCTGTGGGCTGCAGGTCTGGTGGTGGCCTGCACGGAGAAGCTTCTGAGTGGTTCCCAAAATCCCCAAATTCTCTGCTTTGGAACTGATGTGACCCTGACCAACGCTCCTGTGAAGAATGGATCCACAGACACATGACAGGACAAGAGGCACCTTAAAGGTGTTTGGAAGGAAATTCCTCTGTGATGTTGAAGAACAGAAGTGTAACTCAGCAGGAATAACCCTGGCATCCGCGGGGAATGGATCTGGGATTGTTGTGCTTCCTGTCCCTGTGGGAACCAGGCTTCAAGCCCAGAAATGCCCATTTTCAGCACCTCCAGCTGTTCATCCAAGCACCTCAAGCAGCAGCCTCTGTGTGTTTCTGAGCCTCTTGAGGCACAATCACCTTTGTCCCCAGGTAATTTCTCCAAAAGATCCAAGAGCTGGGAACTGGAGCCAGTTAAAAACTGGATGCACTTTTAGTGGGAGCTCTGGTAGATCCCACAGCCACCTTTCCATCCCAAATGGCACATTCCAAGTGAGATAATGATGAACATAGCATTTAAAATGTAAGCCTTATTTGTGTTTTATATTTGTTTTGTGTTCTGGGTCCTTTTCCTGCTAAAGAGGGCTCCTCAGCAGGAAGAAAAAAATCAGTTTCACCTCCCTGTAGTTGATTTATGGATAAATGAGCAAGTTCTGACCTCCCAAACAGCCAGGACAGAGCATTCAGTGTCTAATCCATCTGTCTGTGTCCCCATTAAGGTTGAACAGTGGAAGATCCACCACAACTTCACCTTCCAGAAGCAAATCCTACATGGCACAAACCTTGTGAACAGCAGTGGGACATCTGCCAGACGTTCCCTAAGCTGTGACCTCCTGCCTGCTGCCTCTCCAAATCCAGTGGCTGCAGAGTAGGGAGCGAGATGTCCCTGAGAGGATATTTCCATCCCACCCAGAAAATATGGGAAAGCACAGAATGCCAGCCCCAGCTCAGTGAAGCCCCTCTAGTGGGAGCAGTGGGAGAAGCCAGAGTCAGGTACTGTGATGAGCAGGATCTGCTCTCCAGCCAGAATTCAAGGGGAAAATGATGCCTGGTTTAAAACATTCCCTCCTGTCATGAGTGCCAGATCATTAAGGCCTGAAGGAATTCCTGGCACTGCTGGATATGTTCTTGGACTCCTCTGCTGCACTGAAACTGGACTGCAAATCTCTCCATCAGCTCCAAATTAAAGCAAAGAAATTCCGGGCTGGGCTTGGTGAAGGACTCGGGAGCTGATCCTGCGTGATGGGAATGATGGCAGAGCTGAGGTGGGATGAGCGGTGGGATGTGCTGTGGATCAGGATGGCTCACCAAGGGCTTGAAATCCATGGACCCGAGTGTTCCTGACCCTGTGGACACATCCCTGTGTCTCCTGACAGTGCTGGCACCACTGGGCACCCCTCAGGTGGGGAATGTCTGCAGGGACACCTGGACAGAGTCTGTCTGCCCAGGAAAAGGGAGCTCTGGCTCCTGGCTGCCCCCTGGCACAGGAACGAGAGTCAGCCTGCAGCCCTGGGGTGGTGGCAGTGCCCTTCCCCCGCCTCAGCCCCACCTGGGGCAGGAATGCACCACTGCCCCTCCCCAGTGCCCGGGCACGGCTCCAGCTGGGAGTTGTTCCTTCAGCCACTGGATAAATTCCATCTGTGCTAATGAATGGACCTTAAAATTCATGTCTTGGTGTCTTTTCCTTGCTTCAGTGCCATTTCTTTCTCCAGCCTGATGCTATCTGGCTGATAGTTAAACAGCTCCAGTTGAAGGGACACCTCCTCGATATTGATTCCGACTGCTCCAAGTTTGGTATTCCATTCAGTCTTTTGCTCAATACTGCTCATGGACACCCCGGGCTGGGCACTGAGCCCTCAGCCCTCATTGCTTTGGGATTAAGTGGTCTGTTTCAGCATAAAACACACACAATATTCATCTTCATTTCTAGACGCTTAGCAAGTGTATAAGCAGATGACATTTCTATCAATTAAGCTGCTCCTCTCCCTTCCCCAAATTAGCTCTCTCCAAAGCACTTCTGCAGCAAAGCAAGGATGGCTTTTGGAAGAGAGGGGAGGGACAGGGAGTGGGATCAATGTCACTGAACTGCGGGCAGCCTGCGGCTGGCCTGGGACATCAGGAAGTGGCTGCTGCCCAGAGCAGGACAGAGCTCAGCTCAGCTCTGGACACTCGCACCCAGGAGCAGGCTGGCCCTGAAGCTCCAGGTGGGCACAGTCTGGCCACAGTTTTGAGGCAGAGAACTGGGGAGCGTTTCCAGAGCTTTGTTTGCTGAGTCACCAGTGCCTTTTCAGGAGCAGCTGGTGAGCGAGCAGTGCTGGGAAGGGCAGCAGCGATGCAGAGATGTGACTGCCACCGCTTCGCTCTGGGTGCTGCAGCGGAGAAACTGGAGAAAGGACACATCTGACTCCCAGATCTGGGGGCACCTGGGAAGGCTGGGCGGCAGTGTCAGCTCCTCCTCGGTTTGGGGTTGGAGTGGCAGCACCTCACAGGCTGCAGCTCCTGCTGTGCCAAGGGCAGTGACAGTGGCCCTGCCACCAGCACCAGTCCGGGGCAGCACCACAGCCGTTCCTGCACCACAGCTGGGGCAGCCCGGGGCTGGGAGAGGATTCTGGAGCCATGGCAATATTTGCATATTGAGGATTTGCATCATTTTGACTGGAAGCCTTGGAAGCCCAATAAAGAACGTGGAGGTGGGGAGAACAACACCACCTGTGAATCTTCTTCTATTAAAAGATCAAATTTCTTCCTAAAGCCTGTTTTGAAATAGATGAGGTTTGTCAAGTTCTGCTTTTCTTTGCCTCTGCTCCAGCCCAAGGGCAAAGCAGAGCTGGAGCAAAACTTCAGCTAGTCCAGCCAAGGTGGAGCTGTCCCCACTCTCTGCAGCTGCTGGGTTTCGCTCTTGGTGAACAGCCATCCCCTGAGACATCGCCCGGTTCTTCAGCTGGTGCCTTCCCGTGGGGCTGGGGTAAAGGGCAGGGCTGCCACCTCCCCCTCAGGGTGCTGGCAGCTCTCTCTTCACACAGGTAACCTTGAAATGCCATAAATCTCTGAAGCACAACTTATCCACATCTCCCACTCCGAACTCCGGTCAGCCAGGAAGGACAGAAAATGCTGAGTACGAACCACTCCCCCTGAGAAGTCTTCTGGACAACCCTCTGTGTCCCCATCTGAGCTCCTGATGGGAAATGCCCTGGCCATGAAGGGTGGGAGGTGTCCCCATACCACAGATTGAGGTTTTGGGAACCTCAGGTGTCTGGAGATGCTCCACAACTCTCAGTGACTGGAACAGGCTCCTCCTGGAGGGGGTTTCTCCCCATCCCAAGGCTTAGATGATCCCCCCCGTGCTGACCTGTGCTCTGCCTCAGGAACAGGAGGTGACAGCCTGGGCTTTACACCCCATGATTATTGCAGGTTTACTCACAGAAAACCACATAAAACTCCCTTGTTCAGTAAAAAGCACAGTCCAGGACCTTGTGAGTCTTGATAAGAAAACTACAATTTAATCAGTTTAGGTTTTTGCCTTGGGCGTTTGGTTAAGCAGATTTCAGATTCAGAATAATTTGCTCCTGGGGGCAGTTTGAAAGGACATTCCTGGAGCTGAGCAATCCAAGAGTTTGGGAAGGGAGAGGGGTTCATGTACCTAGAGAGGATTTTAGAGAAGAGAGCAACGAAATGAGAGATTATGAAGAAATTTTAAACCAATAGAGAATTGTAGTAAACTGTGAAATTTTGAATGGGACAAACTCTTCATTCAGGCTCAATAAAGCAGACTCAGTAATTATCCAGGAAATCTCTGGTTGATTCAAATGCTTTTTGGGATATCCCGCAGGGCTTGAGCTCTAAGAGCAGCTTGGATGCAGCTCCAGAGGTTCAGGACTGGATCATTCCAGGGAAGGAGAGCTGAGCATTGATCTCGATGCCTGAACACCTTGTTCCAGCTGGAGAAAATCAGGGAATTGGGGTGGAGAGAGGCTGCCTCAGCCTCATCTCAAGCACTGAACTTCTCCAGGAATGTGAAGGCAGGTCAGGAGCAGCATGACTGGAAATGCCAGAGAAACTCTGTTGGTTCCCATCATGGATTCCCTGCATCCAGCAATGTGGAAGAGGAACAGGGAATTTGACTTTGATAGTAAAGCAGACAACTTGAACCCAGTCCTAGAAAAGCTGTCATCCACTGCCACAGGGGTTCAGGCACTGCTGTGACAAGAGGGGACTGAAGACTTGGAGCTTGGATATCGAATTCCAATGCAAAGAAAAAAAAAGAGGGAATTCTGAACCAGGGTTTCAGGCCAAGCTGTCATTTGCCATCGACAGGGACAAGGAAAATTTCAAGTTAAATCTTAAATATGCAGAGCTGGAAATTCCAGAGCTCCAATTTTAACCATGAATTAATTCTGTCATTTCTGTGCAGAGCCTTTTGGAACATAAGCTGGGAATGTCAGGCATAGGACAGACCTAAATTCCATGGATCTGAGCTTTAACTGGAGCAATGTCACCTGCACTGTCCTGTGGGTCAGGATGAGGCCACCTCAGCAATGCTGCAGCTTCCACTGAAAACTCTTGGAAGAAAAGCCAAGGAGCAGGTGGGAATTCCTCATGGACAATGGTTTTTTCCTCAGGAATTCCCAGGAGACGCCTGTCCTGCTCCTGTGGCCCCTGCAGGAGCTGAATTCCATCTCAGGTGAGCGTCACTCCCAGCCCAGAGCACTGGGAAAAAGGAGCAATTTCGATGCTCTGGAGCTGTGCGTGCTGCTGGAACAAAAACTGATGGAATAAAAGCTGCTGGAATCAATGCATAGTGATAAATCATAGTTAACTCCCCTGGCTCCAAGAGCTCCCTGGATTTACACTCAGGTGTTGCAGGGAGAAGCTGCTCCAAGTTTAAACCACGATCACGGGATAAGAGCGGAAAGCAAAATGTGTTTAATGCCTGTGACACCCTGGCTGCTTCTCCTGCCTGTTTATTTTGCTTGCATGAATTAATTACACAGAAATTAAACCTCTTTTCTAAATTATTAATAATCCCAAATGTTTGTGGAAATACTGGAAAAATCAACATGACAAACACTGCGATGCAGATGAAAGAAAAGATAATGGGAATCTTTCTGTATTTGCATATGGAAAATGAGGAATTTGGAGTTAATGAGATTTATCCTTCTTTCTGGACATTTTAGTGGAGGATTTTTTTTAAAATCTATTAAACTCCAGATTTCCACATAAAACAACACAAAATACTACAAGAAGAGACATTAGAGTCAATCTATTCTTCATGCTAGGCACAAAATCAATCGCATTTATTGTTCAGAAAAATTAAGAACCTTTCTGCATTTTATTAAAGTGCACATTTCAACCGTGGTGAGAGATAAATAATTGATACATCCCAAACACATCACCTCCAAAATACTTATTGGAAAAAAATCACTGCTTTATTACCCATTCCTTTCAATAGCTGTTGTGATGTTTACAACTTTAATGGTGCTTGTTTTTTAACAAGAAATCACGGCAGCAGCTGATTATTTCATTGTGCTTAACATTATTTTATAACAACTCATCAAATCTGCTGCAGATAAACCCCATTATCTGAGGGAAGCAGTCGTACACTACCAGGTAACAGCAATTTGGGTCTCTCAGCCTGAGAGCACTTGAGCAGCTCCTCGAGAAATGGGTTTGGGCCGTGCTCAGGAGGCTGAAATCCCACCTGGATCTGTCTGGAGAGAGGGGAACCCTGGGACTTGGGGCCTTCCTTGCTGGGGAATGCAGAGGTGCTGGAGTTGTTCCTTCTGGGAAGGTGCTGGGAGATTCCTGGATGCACGTGTGGGTCAGTGCTGGCCTTAAGCTGAAGGAGGGCAGAGACGGATGGAATTTGGGAAGGAATTGTTCCCTGGGAGGGTGGGCAGGCCCTGGCACAGGGTGCCCAGAGAAGCTGTGGCTGCCCCTGGATCCCTGGCAGTGTCCAAGGCCAGGCTGGATGGGGCTTGGAGCAGCCTGGGATGGTGGAAAGTGTTCCTGCCCATGGTAGGGGTGGGATGAGTTGATTTTTAAGATCCCTTCTCCTCAAACCATCCTGGGATTCTGCCACCTCCACAGCCCATCCCAAACGGGGCCAAAGGCTCCTCCTGCTCCCCACACGTTCCCAGCTCTCCTGGGCCTGTCTCCTCTCCCAGCAGCAGCAGCAGAAGTGGCTCCTGCCCTCTCCAAACACACAGAGCAGGCCTCGCACACAGGATGCAGGACAACCCCCTTTGTACCTGGGAAGGGAATCCCAGCAAGTCCTGCAGGGAGCCCCAGCAGCAGATCCAGGCCCATCCCGAGGGGCTGTCCCGGAGCTCTCTACCTGCAATCCTCCATCACCCACCACAGCCAGCTGGTCCCCGGAACTGCGGGAAGAACAAAACCTCTCCAAGAACATTTTTAGTGTTAGAGAATCAAGGCATTACTCTATTCTGGCCAGGATGTGTAACAGAAACCATTTCATCCACGTTGCCCGGGTTGTGCAGAGAAAATCCTTCCATCACACATGAATTTTACTCAATTTTTCACATACTTGTCAGTCAAAACCCATAGAAATTCACTGGTTCAGTGTTCATTGGTCCCAAGTTGCCCAGTTCTTAGTGTTTGGTTTCCTATTGGTTATTGATCCCTTCGCCTCTGATGCTAATTAGGCTCTCATTCTTGGTTCTCTTATCTCTCTTTCTCCACACCAAGGGTCTTGGACCATGCCAGGGGTGATGTTTAGGGTTGATGTTCATTGATGGTTGTTATCTTTGGTGTATCTTCTGTGCTACCCTGAGTCTGCTGAGGTGTTCAGCTCATCAGGCCTTGAGTGGTGGAACAGTCCTTTGAAAAGAAACTCCAATTCCCTTCACCCCGGGCAAAGGCGAACATAACCCCTGACTAAAGTTATATAAAAAAATGTTAAACTTTGTATCATTTCCAACAAGCCTAACCTTGATCTTCCTTTATCTCGCTCCACTCATCCCCTGGGATGGGCAGGGCTGCAGCTCTCCTGGAATCCGAGGATTTTACATCTATCCCTGAGCAGTGTCCGTGGAGTTTTTTCCACAGGCTCAGAGCTCCTTCCTCCACCTGCTGTTGTGAGGGAAATCTGATGTGACAGATTTAAGAGCTTTTGGAGTCCACAGGCTCTTCAGAGCACAGCCAGAGCATCTCCCTGCATTATCCCACAGCCATTAATCCTCCAATCCCTTGGCCTCAGGCGCTGCTCTTGCCCCCAGCTGAACACAGGCAAACAAACCACGGAGAGATCCTGACACCCCCGGGAACAGCACCTGAGTGACTTGGCCAGGTCATGATCTGAGGCCTTCCCAGCTGCCTGGGAATGTGATATTTCCTGGGTGAAGTCCTTCTTATCATCCTGCTGAGATTGAGGTTTTTAAGAGATTAAAGGGGTGGGAAGGGATTCACAGTCCCTCAGCCCAGTCTTTTGGAAATCTGCCATTGCTCTCCTGATTAGGAACTTTTTATTTGCTGAACTACTCATATTCAGGAGCAATTTGCTCACAATTGCTTTTATGTGGCTTTTTGAGGTTTTTTCCCTCTGTTTAAAATTTCCAGCATTAAGAGCATGCTTGAGAAAGAAAGCTGAAGTTATAATTTGCTCTCTCTCCAGAAGGTCTAATACCGGCAGATTTTTGGCTCCTGGATGTGGTTATTAAAGAGCTAAATCTTAGATCGTGAGACACTGTGGCATGTTTATTGTTTGCAACATCCAATTAATAAGTAATTAATAGTTCAGCAAAGTTTAGTGCACTGAAGTGGGGCTTGAGGAATGGGGAATAATTTCCTGCCATTGGGAAAGGCAGAAATACAGTGAAAAACCCTGAATGTCAGGGTTGGACTTTAAAAAGGTACTGAGGGCAGAGAGGTGGAGTTTTTCCTGCCATTCCAACCAAATGAGAGCAGAGAAAGCTCTGTAGGCGTGACAGTGGAGGGATAGAGGTGAGATTAAGGGAGGCTCGGGCAGCACTGGAAATGAAACTCGTCCTTGGTGCTCAAATGGTGCAGGAGTTGCCAAAGGGAGCAAAGTCCTGGCTGAGAGAAGAGGACACAATTTCAGTGAGAGAGAAGCTGAGAGGATGAACTGAGGGGAAGGGGATTCCAGAACCTCCATCCAGAATTTGGAATGACAGAAAGCCAAGCCACACTTGCAGCAAATCCATGCAGCAGATTTATCAGGTTTGGGGCATGATTGCCAAGTAACAAGTGCAGCACCTCTGTCTAAAACCCCAAAATTAGTGCCTCTGGCTCGTTATAGGGACCTGAGTGTTAAAAGCTCTACCATAAAGGTTGAACAAAAAGTATCAAAGCCAGTTCAGTGAATGGCAAATGGAAATACACAGATTAAAGGCTGCCATTGGTAAATCAGGCCGGAATAACCCGATGTGGTTCTGTGATAACAGAACTGATTCTATGGGTGGAAGAATTATGGGATATTTCTGGCAGTGGCAGTGAAGTGTCTTCTGCAGCAGCAAGTGGGGCACATCCATCTTTCCAGAGAGTTTCTGTTTCCTGTGCTCCTGGCTCCAAATAAAGGCAGATTGAGGCCCCAGTTGGAGCTTTGGGGATTAAACGCCTTCGGGTTCAGAGGAGTCCCCTTGGTTCAGTGCCTTCATTACAGCAGGAGCGGTTGCTTGGCACTCCCAGAAAAATAAACCAGTAATTAAAGCAGGTCCTTCTATTCTGATAATTGCTTGATCCACAAAAAGCTCCTGAATTCCTAAATCCTTCCCAGCCCTGGGCATCTCCTCTGGGCTCTGCTGTGATCCTGAGCCCATTTGTAAAGAACACGGGAAAAAAAAATATTATTTATTCTGGCCTGAGTCACTGATTTATTATTTGTGGCCCCTTTTATCTGGCTGGTACAAAACCAGGACACATCCAGCTCTCCATTCCCAGGGTGCTGGGGAATCAGGACACCTTGGATAACAGAATGCCAGGATGGCAGCAGCACACTGAGGGTTTGGTGCAGCAGTTCCAGACTCCTGTAACCCCCCTGCAGGGTCACAGCAGTGAATTTGGATGTTCCCCACAGCCTGGGGCTCTGATTGCCTTAACCACCACATCTGGAGGTTTATGGTGCTCCACATCTGGCGTCCCTCCCAGGGACAAGGGACATGGGTCAGAAACACCAGCCACTGCTGCTTCCTCGGGGGCCTGGGAAAGCTCCTCTCTGCTGTCCCCAGGGCTCAGGACTGGGGCCAGCCCTGGTTAAAGTCTTCTTCCTTCATATCTCATCACTTGGCAAATTCATGATGACACCAATTTGGGGCAGTGTGGATATGCTGGAAGTGGGAAGGGTCTGCAGAGGGATCTGGACAGGCTGGATCCATGGGCTGAGGACAATGGGGTGAAGGACAACACAGCCAAGTGTCAGATCCTGCACGTGGGTCACAACAGCCCCATGGAACGCTCCAGGCTGGAAAGCTGGAGAAGGCCCTGGGAGTGCTGGTGCCAGCGGCTGGACAGAGCTCAGGTGTGCCCAGGTGGCCAAGAGGCCAAGGGCACCTGGGCTGTGCCAGCCCTGGGGTGGCAGCAGGAGCAGGGCAGGGCCCGTCCCCTGTGCTGGCACTGCTGGGGCACCTCCAGTTCTGGGGCAGCTCTGGGAACCTCCTGACAAGAGAGACTTGGAGGGGCTGGAGCGTGTCCAGGGAAGGGAACCAAGCTGGGAAGGGGCTGGAGCCCCAGGAATGGCTGAGGGAGCTGGGAAAGGGACTCAGCCTGGAGAAAAGGAGGCTCAGGGGGGACTTTGTGGCTCTGCACAACTCCCTGACAGGAGGGGGCAGCCGGGGGGGTCGGGCTCTGCTCCCAGGGAACAGGGACAGGAGGAGAGGGAACGGCCTCAGGCTGGGCCAGGGGAGGGGCAGGGTGGATATTTGGGAAATTTCTTCATGGAGGCGCTGAGGCCAATCCAGGGCTAATGGCACAGGTATTCTATAACATGGATAATCTACCTATGGGTACAGGAGTTGATATAAAGTGTTAAAAATGCAGCCAAACCAAAATATTTGCAGTGCCAAAACGAAATATTTAGGGGATTTTTCTGCTTTGTGAATCAAGATAGGGTAAAATATCATTTTGGGGTCTTGGAGTTTCCTGAGTGGTGGCAATTCCAGTTTGACTCCAGCAGAGCACTTGCACCGTGTGTTCTGTGCCTCCACATGGGGCTGATTTAAAGCAGAGCTTTAGGAAGGAGACACCACAATTCCACTTTAAAGACTCCCATTGATCCAGCACATGCTCCAGTGAGTTACTGTTGATAACACCCCTTATCTCTAATCGTTCCCCCTGTCCTGGATGAAAGGCAATCCGTGTTCAGCCACACTGAGAAGGTCTGTGTGTGCTCAAGGAAATGATTTTGCTATGAAATAATATGATTCGGGAAAACAACTTCTGCTTCAAATGATTTTTGGGTACACTTTTAACTTCAAAAAATTCCTTCTGGCTGGATCAGCATTGACAGTGCCATTAATCCTGATTATTCTTAGTTATTGAATGTTATTTGTAATGAACATTTTCATTGCCTTTGAAGCTGAGGTTTGCTCTTTCCCCGCCCCAAAATAATCACATGAGGTTTTAGAGTTCAGAGCAGTGCTCTGTCACATTATAGAGCTCCTGGATACCATTAACAAGTTATTTGGTAATTACTTCCTAATACGTTTGGAGTCCTTTGTTACAATCATTCATTTCAAGTTCATAAAACTGTCATACAACCCATGTGCTTTAATGTCTTTAAGTTCCATTTTCATGAATAAAACATATCCACATTTAAGAGTTCTCCAGCCTCTACTTTAAAACACTCAGAATTTCAACAAGTTCATTAAAAGTAGGAACTGGGCACCTGCTCAGCTGAAGGGAGTTTGCTGCTTTTCCTTCTCCAGGGCTTTTATCTTGATGGTTTTGTGTGTCCCAACTCCCAAATTCTGTGAGCAGGAAGCTCAAGGAGTCCTAAAACTCTGAATGATGACAGAGCAGGACAGGTCAGGGTAGGCGGGCTCAGAACCAACGCCCCTGTTGAGATCCAAACCAAAGCTATACAGACTCAACCCAAGTTTACTGGGAATGGGGAAGCAGAACTTCATCACTCCCTGAGATATTTCTGTGAAATCTGCAGAGAAGGCACCTCAGGGTTTGTGAAGGTGCCTTGAGGACAGCGACAGGTTTCCATGCAAATGACAGAGTTATTTTGGGTGGGACATCCTTTCCAGAGCTCCTGGTTCCTGAGCCTCATCCCAGTCTTGGGGAGTTTATACAGCCCTGACAGAGGAGGAGCAGGTGCCTTAATCCTGCCCCTGGACATGTGGGCATTGTCTCCAAGGTCTTTCCTGCTCTTCCCAGCAACCCAGAGGACATCTGTGTTACATCATGGAAAGGAGGAAATCATGGCATTTTCCTAAGGTTTGGAGAGGGAGATTCCCAGCTGGCTGCAGCCCATCCTGCAGGACTGGGTGCAGTGCTTGGCTGTCAGGCTCCTGGTGGTTCTGTTCCTTCATTCCCTCCATGGTCTGGGAGCTAACCTGCACCTCAGCCTCAAAAACATGGAATGGGGACTGCACGTGGAAAAGAAACTGTGCCCTGGTGGAAAGGCTTCACTAATCATTGTCATGCTCCATCTGAAAGGCTGATCCAACTGGGAGCTGGCTGTAAAACCAAGGAGAACCCACACCAGATCCTAGGATGAGCATCCTGTCTTCTTTGAGCTTTCCTGGGAAGCAGAACTCCCATTTATGTGCTTTATTCTGTTCTCCACCATGGCCCAAGGAGAAGGAAGAGCCCAGGGTGTGCCTGGAGTGGGGACGGAGGTGGAAAAATGGGACACCAGGCATTGGGAGAGCAAAAACCACGTCAGACAAACCCCTTTGTACCTGGAAGTTGTGTTTGTCCATCCTGAGGGCTCCTCTGGGTGGAGGCTGCCGAGGTTTCCCTCGGCTCCCAGCTCCAGCAGCTCCCCGTGTTCAATGCATCCCACGCTCTGTTTTATTACACTTCAAACCCACTTTGTTTGCAAAGTAGGAAAAGCTGTCAGAGGCCATTAATCCAAACAGAATTTAATCTCTCAAACAGCATTTACTCAGGCAGAGCTGCTAAATCTATATATTAAAAAACTGTTGACAATTAATTAAAATGCTTCGCTGCTAAAGTGGGAATGGGGCCGTTCTGCAGGGCACTACCAGGTGGAGCAACAGCCTCTCCCTGGGACACACTTGGGCAGGATTAGAGGGAAAACAGCTGCTTCCCTGTAGGAATTTCTGTGCTGGCAGCTCTGCTGCAGCCTGGCAACAGCATGACTGGAGGGAAAGCCACGGGAACGCAGAGCTGTGCGTCAGGCAGATGGGGAAGAGCAACCCAAGCTTTTATACTGCAAAGTTGCAGCTTGGAAAAGCTGAGACAGGAGCCCAGGAGCTCCTGAATGAGGCTTAGAGGTATCACCCAGCTGCAGATGAGATGACACAGTCCTAGTGTTGGATTTTTGGGAAAGGTCCTTCCCCCAGAGGGTGCTGGGCACTGCCCAGGCTCCCCAGGGAATGGGCACGGCCCCGAGGCTGCCAGAGCTCCAGGAGCATTTGGACAGTGCTGCCAGGGATGCCCAGGGTGGGATTGTTGGGGTGTCTGGGCAGGGCCAGGAGCTGGGCTGGGTGATCCCTGTGGGTCCCTTCCAGCTCAGGATATTCTGTGATTCTGGTGTGGGCAAGACAATTAACTGGAAGATGGATTTGGGGACATCACTGAGAAGGAGACGCAGTCCATGGCACGTGCCAGACAGTGTCTGGGAGGACATGAGGATGAGGGAAGGTGACCTTTTCAAGTGGCAAAAGAACATCTCCATGGCTGTTCAATTGTCGGCACAAGGATCAATTTTCCCCCGTTGGCCTGAGGTGTGTGACATTTCCTTGAAGTCCAGGTCAGAATTATTTGCTTTTCCTGTAAGACAGAAGCAGTTATGGAATGATTATTGCCCTCAGTGTGATGACAAAATGCTGCTGTCTAAAAGACCAAAGATCAGAAGATTACAAAGATCAGAAACCTCCAAAAATTGAGGCTGCAATGGCCAAAGCAATAAATGTGTCAGGGAAGGACAAGAGCAGGCGGAGAGGGCACAAAATCATGGAATTACAGAATATTTGGGTTGGAAGGAAGCTTTAAAGGCCATTTAGTCCCAAGCCCTGTACCAATGAACAGGTACCTCAGGTTGCTCAGAGCCCCATCCAAAGCTTCTCCCCTTTCCTCTTGGGAACAGAAAGCAAAATCCTTTCATGGCCTCCGTGTTTTTGTGGTTGTCAGGTACCAGAGGGGATGGGCTCGGTGACACAATCGTGTCACTGTCACACACAGAAAGTGGTGGCTGCCAAACCACAGCAGCCCTGTTCCTGCTGGTGGCATGGCTGGGCACAGATTCTGCCCTTCCCTGGTGTCATCTCCTCTCTGAGGATGCCAAAACCTCAGGGTCAGGCCCTGCTCCTGTTGTTTATTTTTCTGTTCTTGTGTGAGCTCCTCAGCTGCTTCAAATCCCACTATGAAAAGGACGGGAAAACACCTTTGAAAAACTGGCTTCAAATTTCTATTCCCAGTGCCAGGAAGACAAAAATCTACTCAGGAGGTTTCTCCCTGGATTTAAAATGTTGTCCCAAGCTTGTTTGGGGCCACTGAAGTCTCAGCTCCAGCCACTGAACTGTGGTGGTTGTAGTGGTGGTGTTCAAAATGAGTCCTCACTTCTCCTGCTCCTGGAAATATGTTGAGGTTTAGTCGTGTTAGGACTAGGACTAGGACTAGGACCAGGACTACCTATTCTTTTGTTTTCCTGATGCTGGCACCAATGTTGTGTGGTCTTAGTGGGCAATAAATCCAAACCACAGGGGCCCCTCCCTTAGGACTCTGCAGGACTGAGCAAAGTCTGAGTCAGGCACCTTCACATCTCCATAAACTCTGGCTGAGGGGCACAGCCCTGAGCCCCAGGGGGTGATGGCACTGAGGCCTGTGTTGGGCACTGCTGGAGCTGTTCCAGCATCCACCACAATCCTCCTCCAGCCGTCTCCAACCCACCAGGCTCAAGCCACACAGAGAGATCCCCCCAGCCCCAAGGAACACCAAATCTCACCTCAGAAGATGCATTCTGCTGCTCGTCCCTGTGAAACTGAAACCCTTTATCTTTCTGCAAAGCTTTGGAATGTCCACCTTGCACCTGGTTCACCGCACAGAGCCCTGGAAGGGTGAGGAATCCCTGGTGGAGGAAAGCTGGCTCGAGACAGCAGCAATACATGGAGCTGAGAAAGAGAAAAGGGTGAAGGCTGATGGATGAAACACTTTTCCTGGGAACTGGCTCCCTCCTGGCTGGCTCTCTGCTGCTGGGCTAACATAAATCAGGCAGGGCCAGCTGCTCCCTTCAGGTCAGGGAATGAAGAGCTGCTCCTGTTGGGAGCACTTCCAGCAATGGTTCAAACGCTGCTCCTTGACCCTGTCTCTGGTATCAGAGACCCCAGAAGATCTGGGAGAGGGTTGAGCCCTCCCCACCTGGAGCTGGGCACTGCCTAGCTCCTCCATCAGCACCCTTCTCCCCAGGCTTCCCTTCCAGCTCCTCTGTGGACAAGGAATTCTGGAACTGGAATGATGCACAGCCCAGTGTGGATCAGACCATCCTTGTGTCTAATCCTGTGCCTTTGCTGACAGAGCAGTGACACAGCAGTGACACAGCAGTGACACAGCAGTGACACAGGGCAGTGACACAGCAGTGACACACAGCAGTGACACAGGGCAGTGACACAGCAGTGACACAGCAGTGACACAGCGGTGACACAGGGCAGTGACACAGGGCAGTGACACAGGGCAGTGACACAGCCGTGACACAGCAGTGACACAGGGCAGTGACACAGGGCAGTGACACAGGGCAGTGACACAGGGCAGTGACACAGCAGTGACACAGGGCAGTGACACAGGGCAGTGACACAGCCGTGACACAGCAGTGACACAGGGCAGTGACACAGGGCAGTGACACAGCAGTGACACAGCAGTGACACAGGGCAGTGACACAGGGCAGTGACACAGCAGTGACACAGCGGTGACACAGGGCAGTGACACAGGGCAGTGACACAGCAGTGACACAGGGCAATGACACAGCAGTGACACAGCAGTGACAGAGCAGTGACACAGGGCAGTGACACAGCAGTGACACAGGGCAGTGACACAGGGCAGTGACACAGCAGTGACACAGCAGTGACACAGGGCAGTGACACAGGGCAGTGACACAGCAGTGACACAGGGCAGTGACACAGGGCAGTGACACAGGGCAGTGACACAGCCGTGACACAGGGCAGTGACACAGGGCAGTGACACAGCAGAGACACAGGGCAGTGACACAGGGCAGTGACACAGGGCAGTGACACAGCCGTGACACAGCAGTGACACAGGGCAGTGACACAGGGCAGTGACACAGCAGTGACACAGCGGTGACACAGGGCAGTGACACAGGGCAGTGACACAGCAGTGACACAGCAGTGACACAGGGCAGTGACACAGCAGTGACACAGCAGTGACAGAGCAGTGACACAGGGCAGTGACACAGCAGTGACACAGCAGTGACACAGGGCAGTGACACAGGGCAGTGACACAGCAGTGACACAGCAGTGACACAGGGCAGTGACACAGAGTGTGGGCAGTGACAGAGCAGTGACACAGGGCAGTGACACAGGTGGGGTGGGGCAGTGACACAGGGCAGTGACACAGCAGTGACACAGCAGTGACACAGGGCAGTGACACAGGGCAGTGACACAGCAGTGACAAGCAGTGACACAGGGCAGTGACAGCAGTGCGCGTGGGTGGGTGGTTGGGGGGGGTGGTGGGGGTGGGGTGGGTGGGGGGGGGGGTGGGTGGGGAGCAGTGAGCAGTGCACAGCAGTGACACAGGGCAGTGACACAGCAGTGACATAGGGCAGTGACGAGCAGTGACACAGGGCAGTGACACAGCAGTGACACACAGCAGTGACACAGTGCAGTGAACAGCAGTGACAGGTGGGGGTGGGTGGGGTGGGGTGGGGTGGGGGTGGGGGTGGGGTGACACAGGGCAGTGACACAGGGCAGTGAAACAGCAGTGACACAGCAGTGACACAGGGCAGTGACACAGAGCAGTGACACAGCAGTGACACAGCAGTGACACAGAGCAGTGACACAGGGCAGTGACACAGAGCAGTGACACAGGGCAGTGACACAGGGCAGTGAAACAGCAGTGACACAGCAGTGACACAGGGCAGTGACACAGAGCAGTGACACAGGGCAGTGACACAGGGCAGTGACACAGAGCAGTGACACAGCAGTGACACAGCAGTGACACAGGGCAGTGACACAGCAGTGAAACAGCAGTGACACAGCAGTGACACAGGGCAGTGACACAGGGCAGTGACACAGAGCAGTGACACAGCAGTGACAGAGCAGTGACACAGGGCAGTGACACAGGGCAGTGACAAAGTCTTAGCCTAGAGCTCTCCAAAGATCTCAAAGGGGACTTTAGCCCTAGCACTATTTTATCCCATAGCTATTGAACAACATCCCAGACCCAGCAGTAAACCCCTGTACATCTCCTGTATCCCATTCTATCTCCCTTTATGCTCCGTTCCTTTTCACTGTGGTCCTGCTTTAAAGTCTCTGAGCTGGGAGGTGATCACAGAGGGTGACCCAGAACGGTTCATGTCCGACTTCCCCCATCTGGGTGGTTTTCCAAGCTGGCACCAGCTGCATTCCCAACACTGAACTCTGCTCTTTGGAGCCCTCAGGGACGGTCACTAGGGAGGATCCCAGCTGAGCTGTGGGAGGAAGAGATCTCCACTACTCCCCAGAGCAGGATGCTTGTCAGAACTCATCCAAGAGTCATTTCCCATTAGGAACTGCAGTAGGAAAGTCTTTAAATAAATCATAGAATCATGGAATATCCTGAGCTGGGATGCACACGGATCAACAAAGTCCAGCTTTGCCCTGCCCAGACACAGCCTCGGGGTCATGCCCATTCCCTGGGGAGCCTGGGCAGTGCCCAGCACCCTCTGGGGGAAGAACCTTCCCCTGATGTCCAGCCTGAGCCTGCCCTGGCCCAGCTCCAGCCATTCCCTGGCTGCTGTCCCTGGCCCAGGGAGCAGAGATCGGAGCTGCCCTTGGGAGGATGTTGAAGAACCCAAGGAATCTCCCCGCAGTGTCCTCTGCTCCAGCTGAACATTCCAAGTGCCCTCAGCTGCTCCTCCTCGAGACCATCCAGACCCTTCCCCATCTTTGTATGGCAAATGTGAGACGATAAAATCATTGTGTCTGAGCCCCACCTCTCCTTGCAGAGCAACGTCCTTTACATCTGTCATGGAAAACCATTCCAGATCCTTCCCAATAGGTGCTGTCTTAAGAAATCTCTACCAAGCATTGGGATTACATTTCTTCCCTTCTCTGCTTTCCCAGAAGATTTGAAGGACCTGAAAATGAGCGCTTCTTTCTCTTTGGAAATTTGCCCTTCAGCTGGCAAACAGGGATTGATTTTGTTCCTGGGGCTTGTAGGAAGCTGAAATGAGAACAGCTAATTTTAATATTAGCACCAATTCCCGTTCATTACCACCTTTTCCTGCCCAAACATCTGCTGGATCAGCACCGGGGTGTGGGAGAGCAGCTGCAGGAAAAAGCATTTGGCGTTTTACTGCAGGGGGGATGAGGAGCTTTCTTGTTGGCTCTGTACAAAAGACCAGCAGCACTGAATTTTGATTTTGAAAGGAAAATAATTGCTCCTAAAATTGATCTTTACAGGCTTCAATATTTCCCTCATCACATTATGCTTCTTCCAACTGTGTCTCTTTACAGACTAAGACAAATGACTTCAACATCAGGCTAATATAAAGCAGATTTTTCACATTGGGAATGTGTTTTCTTTCCATGCACACGTATCCAGCGTGTCAGGCAGGACATTTTCATTTGGAGGGATTTGGTTTTAAGTGGGTGAGGACTGTGATTATTATTGAGCAACCTGACACACACAGAATGTCTGGCTGGTGCTGCTCTGTCCTGCTGTCAGCCCTGCAAGCCCTGCACGGGAGGGGAATCAGTGCCAACCTCGGAAGCTCATTATAAAACCCAGCTCGGGCTTTTGATGAGGTTGGGGAACTCTCAGAAGTGCTGACTCCTCCCCTCCCTTATCTCAGAGCGGATAATCACTCTGTGGGTGCAGGGAGACAATTAAGCTCATTAACATCTCCTTTCTTGAAAAGATGAAGTGCAACTGCTTGGATTCAACCACACAGCAGCAGCCAGTTACCCAAAGAGGGTTAATGACCCCAAAGTCGGCCCCACAGGGAGCCCGTGGTGACAGTGACACTCACCTGGTCTCCATAAATAGTCACTGCTGAATAGTCCTGGACACCTGAATTTACCTTCATTAATTAATTTCTCTTCCAAACGAGTTCTTACAGCATGATCAGCACAAGCATATCCAGGTAGGATTAATGGTTGTGATCATTCTCTCTCCTCACAGGGAGATTTGTGGCCTTTGGAGGATGTTATTTCTCAGCTTTTGTCAATAATACCCGGCCTTGCTGGGACTTTTAGTCTTCCAAAGCCTTGAAAAGGAAATTCCCTAAATTCTCCTTAAAGCCAGAAGACCAAAAACACCAAAAATGGCTCCCATTAATGCTGCTTTTATTCACACACAAACTGAGGTAACTTTGAAAATAGGGAACGCTCTGTTCCACTGGGCAAGGCAGGGTTTTAATCAAGGGGCTTGAAAACAAATCATGCTGAGAACTTGGGAAATCCCATCCCATCCCTGACTGGGAAGTCGAGACCCCATCCAGCTCCTGATTGACACTTGTGACAGGGAAGAAGCTGCTCCAGCTGTGGAGGCTCCTCTGGGAACTGGAGCTCTCCAGCTTCTTTGCAGATGCCAGGGAAGAAGGAGAGGAGATTCAGGGAGAAATAAATAAAGAGGAAACCATAAAGCTGAAGAGTTTCAAATCTGCCGGAGCAGTGGGACAGCACTGGGCAGGGAACTCCTGTGCTCAGGAATGCTGATGTCACTGCAGTGGTGCCAGTGGGTAAGAAATACATTCCTGGGATCAGCTTTCCAGATAATGTCAAATTCCTGGATATATTTCCCCACAAGGGGTGGAACAGAGGCACAGGAGCCACAGAGATCTCCAAGGAGAATACAGGGCTATCACAGCCCTGTGGAATCAGCTCTTGTGCTGGGAATCCTGCATTTAGGAAAAGCAGGAAAAACCAGGAGCTGATTTAAGACAAACCTCAGGGTGCAGCTGGTGGCTGACCATTGAATACTGGATTTTTCTTTTACTCTTTTCAGGCCTGACTGAAAGCAGGAGTGTCCTGTTCTTTCCAGGGATGGGACAATCCCAGAGTTAATTCCTGCTCCTTGGGACAAGGAGCCCAGCTGGGGGTCACAGCCAGCCCAGCTCGGATTGATTTGGGACCAAATGTCTCCTTGTCCTCCTTTTAGATGAGAATATTGCAAGTTTGTGGCAGTTCAGAAGTGCCCATCTCAAAATTCCCCATTCCTGCACTCCAGGGCCTGATGTCCCTCCCTGCCGTGTCCTGGGGGCTGGGAGGGCACTGAGCAGGGTCAGCTTTGGTGGGAAGTCCAAGGAGATCAGTGCCAGTCCTGGCCATGGAGCAGAGGCTGTTCCTGAGGAAAAGGGAAGCACAGAAAGCCTTCCCATGCTGCTTTTCCATGGATTTTAAGCTGTTTTATATTAATTTTAAGGGAATCAGGATTGGCTGCCTGAGTCCCACAGGCACCTGTGCTCCTGGTTGGTACCTTCAATCAAAAAATTTGGGAAGAGTAAGAGGTAGCCAGGATCAAAGTGTCACAATTCTTCCCACAAACTCCTTGCATACAAGGGAATATGGACACTAAGCCATTTTCAAGTTAATTCCTTAAGAGTTCAGGTGAAAGAGCTGCAAAATCCCAGGGATTTTAAGGCGGGGAAAAATCACAATGGGATAAAACTAAAGAATCTTTCAACATTCCCAGGAAAAGCCAAGAACTCCGGGCAGGATTTGAGCCAGTCTTTGTTCTGCAAAATCAAATCTGTTGAGAGGAACCTCTGGATTGGACCATGCTGGACCACTCCTCCCGTCACATGAGGAGTTGGTCAGAGAGCAAACAGCCCACAAGATTTAGAACAATTTTATTTCCTAATTCTTAACTTTCTGAGCTCGGAAATTTGTGAGGAAAGTTGTGCCTTGGAAACTCCTGGGGCATTTCCTCTTACATCGTTTCCTGGGATGAGCCAGGTCACTTTATCATGCTGGGATGGAATAATTGCATTTTTATCTCTGGGACCTTGGTTTGGTTCATCGGCGCATTTCAGGCTTGGCAGGGATATTTTTTCCCCCTTTCTTTCCCAGGATACACGATCAAATCACCCAGAATCACTATATCAAAAAGATGATGATGCATAAACCAGCAGCCCATTCCACAAACAATAAAAACAGGTAAAATTCAATACCCAGCACTAGAGAGTAATTCCAGCGGCAATTCCAAATTTATTGTCTTGTTTATTTATTCCATTGATGTCAATAAACATCACCGTCCTCTCGTGCTGACGAATCCATCTCTCAAACATTGTTTTGTTTCTCTTCACTGGAGCCTTGCAGGGTCTCCAGGAGCCTGGGAACGGCCTTGGGAAGACAGGAACCACTACATATTTATGTCCTCTGTGGATCCAGGGATTTGCTGGAGATGGATCCGTGTGCAAAGGACAGCACAATGTGAACATTCCCAAAGTGGTGCTCTGACAGATGGGCATGGCCTGTGCCAAGGCCTTTGGTGGGATCCAGTCCAAGCACCTCGAGGCATAAACTCCTCAATCCCTCCCTTCCAATGGGAAGAGGCCCCAGGGAAGGGTTGTTTTGGGAATTGCTCTCTCCTGAGGGTGGTTGGTGGTAGCATCGCAGAGGATGGATTTGGGGAGGCTCTTGGGGTGTTGAGATGTTGTGTGAACATCACCAAGAGGGAACAACCCCTGTGCTGACATTGCTGGGGCACCTCCAGTGCTGGGGCAGCTCTGGGACCCTCCTGACAAGAGACACCTGGAGGGGCTGGAGCATGTCCAGGGAAGGGAGCGGAGCTGGGAAGGGGCTGGAGCCCCAGGAGCAGCTGAGGGAGCTGGGAAAGGGGCTCAGCCTGGAGAAAAGGAGGCTCAGGGGGGACCTTGTGGCTCTGCACAGCTCCCTGACAGGAGGGGGCAGCCGGGGGGGGCTCGGGCTTTGCTCCGAGAGAGGAAAGAGCTTCAAGTTGCAGCAGGGGAGGTTTAAATTCAAAATTAGGAAGAATTTCTTCATGGAAAAGGTGGTCGGGCACTGGCACAGCGTCCCAGGGCAGTGGTGGAGTCCCCATCCCTGGAGGTGTTCCAAAAAGCCATGGATGTGGCACTTGAGGACATGGTCAGTGGTGAATATTGGGATGGTGCTGGATGACAGTAGGGCTTGATGTTCTTCAAGGTGTTTCCCAACCTTACTGATTCCAAGACTCCATGGTGAGCAGCTCTTTCAGCTTCTCCTGAGCATGTTTAGGAATTGCAGCAGACTTCAATGAGCCGGCCAAGGACACTGAGGGGCACTGAGCAGCAGGGAAGTTTAAAAGCATTAAATATAAAAGCATTAAAATTTAAAGTTTAAAGAATAGCAGGATCCCCAATCTCATCCAGTGAAGAGCCAGTGTGAGCACAGTTCTTTGGAGGCACATCCAAA
Organism: Monarcha castaneiventris obscurior; assembly: GCA_026261815.1. Lineage (NCBI taxonomy): Eukaryota > Metazoa > Chordata > Aves > Passeriformes > Monarchidae > Monarcha > Monarcha castaneiventris. The sequence goes on from JAMPIT010000363.1 coordinate 230,474, forward strand.
TATTCCCTGTGGCACATCCAGAAGAATCCTGAAAAACGTCTGTACCAGGACTCCATGGCCTTAAACTGAAGGAGGGCAGATTGAGATTTTAGGAAGAAATCCTTTGTTATAAAGGTGGTGGAGCAGAGGAACGTGGAGTCTCCATCCCTGGAAGTGTCCAAAGCCAGGCTGGACAGAACTTGGAGCAGCCTGGGAGAGTGGAAGGTGTCCCTGCCATGGCAGGGGTGGCACTGGATGAGTTTTAAGGTCCCTTCCCACCCAAACCATCCTGGAATTCTCTGACTGATGTAGGGAATACCGGAAAAAGCTCAGCAGGATGTGGGAGTGTCACTGGTAGGGATTGGTCTGGAGATGTGATGTAATTCTCTGTCCTTTGGCTTCTTGAAGGGCTTCTGGAAAATCCCAGTACCTCTTTGCTGCAAGACCTCACTTAATTAATGTCGATCCTGAAAGAGCAAATTCACAGGAGAGCTTAAAAACATGAAATATCCTTTTCTTTTTTGAGAGAGAGAGCAACCGGAAAGAATAAATGTGGCACATCCCAAAGAAGGCTGGGGTGCCAGGCAGGATTCCTGCATTCCCTGTAGGATGAATGCCATGAACTGCCTATTTCTATCACAAAATCCCGAGCCCTCAGGCAGTAATTGTGGGTACCCCAGAGTCTGAAAGTATCACAGTTACAACCCCTAATCCCTTAAATTTGCATCCTACCCGAGAAAAACACGGCAACTCAGCAGCTGATTCAGCTGGAAAGTCTCCCCCAATAAGTTATGAAAAGAGGACTGGGAACCTGCATTTTTCTCATTCCAGCCCTTTCTGGGTGTTTTTTTCTTTTTAATAAAACCCTGTTTATGATGGTGGATAAAACATTCCTGTCACCCTTAATAAAAGCCTTTACTAGCAATGCAAAAGGAGCGGAGAATGGATAAACTGTAAATCAAAGCACAGCTTGGAAATGGGGCAGTTTAGCAAAGCAGCATTTCTGGGAGCTGCTGATGGCAGGAGATTACATTTTATATCAGAACAGATTTAAATTTAGGGGGAATTAACCCTCCAGCTCCACTGCAAAAGCTTCCCAAGGCATCAAGGCTGTCTGAGCAAAGAAAGTTGTCATCAGTGGAAGGGAGGTGAGCAGGAAAAAATAACTGAAGGGGACAATTTTTAACTGAATCTTTCTTATAGAAACAAGCTACAAAAACTGTGACTGGATTTTAATTATGAGGCACATGTTCTCCTGTTCTTTCTTGGGTTTGGGCAGATGAAGTGACAGCATTTCAGGGATCCAAAAGCTGCTTCTGGCTGCAATGAAAACACCTCAATTTTTAAGTCTTTCTGTAGATGTCAGGAGAAAAATCTTTCTGTTTCTTGACATTTGGACAGAGCCACGAGCTGGAAACAATTGGTGCAAAACAGTTGGTTCTGCTGTGCCTTGCAAAGAGCTACAGGAGCTCTGCTGGGAAGGGACTTGGCGGGGGGGGGGGTTTGATCACAAAATATTCCTGCAAAGCCACATAAAGTCTGAACCCCCAGAAACAACTGGGGAATTTATGCACTTTAAAGTCGAGACAGGAGAAAAAGCAGAGTTGAGGCTGAAATTCATGACCAACACCCTGCAAAGAAAGAGAATTATTTCATAAAGAAATAATTCTTCAACCCTCGCTCTGTCCCAGTCTTGTGGACTTGGATAAGTAATTCCAAAAAATCAATGTGTTCACCTCTCTCTCCACTGTGTTTCAGGCCAGGTTTGCCCCTTGAAATCTTCAGGAACATGTCCAGAAGAGGAATTCTCCTCACTCTGGGGTGTTGGAGCCAGCCCAGACTCATCTGCTGGCTCTGAAACCCTCCGTGGCTCATTGACTTCCCTGATCCCTCCCAACTCACCCCTCCTTCCTCTGGCTCAATAATCCCTTTGAACCCTCCTTGCTGTGTGGGGAGCACTTGGAGGCAAAGATCCCTTCCCATCACCAGCACTGGTGATGGAAATGTCACAAAAATTCCCGCTTTCACCAGAAAAATGCAGGGATCTGGGAGAGACCCTGGCAGGCTCAGCTCAGGGCACTCCGCAGGTTGAACTCATCCCCCTTGACTGACTCGGGGATTGTGTCTTTGGTAATTAATTCTTATTCTTGCTCTGCAGCTCTGTCACCACCACTGGCACTGGAGAGTGAGAGCAGCTCCTGGAGCATGCCTTGGATGTGCTGGAGCTGTGGCAGGAATGTGGGAATGCCGCTACGTGAGTCACAGGGACATCTCCCCGTGCCCCCCCCCCCAATATCAAGCTGGAAATTATTCAACCTTTTATATCTTTTTAACTAACTTTAGTCAGTTTTTAACTAACTTTAGTTTGCCCTTGTGTAGTAGAACAGGGACAAGAGCGAACAAATGGTGCCGAAAAACCCGGGAGGCTGAGTACAACCCGGGATTCAGGGATCGCCTGGACTGAGACGCCGGCGGCTGCACAGCTGGACTAGTGCAGTGGGGGAGACGTCCCCGGACCCGCGGCTACCATGGAAGCCATAGCGAAGGTCGTAAGTCTACTTCATAAGCAGTGGGGGATTGAGTGTAAGCTCAAAGATTTTAACCTTGCTATTGCAAGACTTATGGAGCTTGGAGCAATTGGTCGTCCTGTAGAAATACTACATTCAGAAATCTGGGAGAAGTGTACAGCCGCATTAGCTGAGGAAACGAAAACCTCAGGGAGCGGAAAAGCCCTTAAGGCGTGGGGGAAAGTAGAACAGGCCCTACGCAAAGCTTTAGAGCAACAACAAATCTGGAGCGCTTCGCGCGTGTGCCTATTAGCCACTCCCAAGCTGGGGGTGGGGGCCACAACGCAGGCTGAGACAGAAAGCGGATTCTCTGAGTGCGGGGACTCGCGGGGACCAGGCGCGTTTCCCTCCCCCCCGAGCTCGACCCCAAATGCTCCGGTGCCCCCGGGAAAACCCCCGACCCTCCCGCCGAGCCCGTTGGGTCCACACCCCCCCACGGAACATTCCCAAATGTCCACGGTTCCCCCACCCGATTCCGCCCCGCACATGGGTAGCCCACCGCTGGAAACACAACAGCCTGAGGGATCATTTTGGAAGGAGTTAACACGGGAAACCAAGGAAGTAGAAAGAACGGCTAGAGAAGGGTTGAGGGAGGCTGAGGAGACGGTGCGGGTCCCGGTGCCCCCCCCCCTACTCGAACCAAGAGGAGGGGCGGGGCCCGGAGGCTCCCGGTGAGGAGAGACAAAGAGAGGAGGAATTGCGCATGCTCGGATGTGAGCCCCGGATGTTGGCTGATGCGCGTGCGCGGGGAGAGGACGAACTGCGCATGCTTGGATGTGAGCCCCGGATGTTGGCTGATGCACATGTGCGGGGAGAGGGAGCTGCAAGCGCGCGTGCGCGGGAGAACAGCAGAGGGCGCATGCCCAGTCGGGAGCCGCGCCCAATGCTGCTGCCATTCAAGGGAGAGACCTCCCCTTGCGGGAGGCAGGGCCAGCCCAGGGGGCGGGATCGGCACCACCCCCGAGGGGAGGAGCGGGGCCAGAGCCGCGTGAAAACGCGCAGAAAACCGGAAGTGCCTTGCCAGTTCGCTTCCGACTCTGAGCCCAGCAAGAGCAGCTGCGAGAGCTCCACGGAGCCCTCGGAGTCCGACTCGGACTCAGAGACGGAGAGAGCAGGACCAACGCGGTTTAAAGCGAAAACGAACAACGCTTTAAACCATGCCGAAAAGCAACCACAATATGAATTCACTGATTGGGGAAAAATAAAAATCGCTTGTGCCGAGTGGGCCCCTATGACAGGGGTTCATGCTTTTCCAGTGAGGATCACGGGGCCAGATGGGAACCCACAAAGAACCTATAGCCCGATAAATCCCAAGGAGATACAGGCAATAGTCAAAGCCATTTCAGAGAAAGGGATGGATTCAGCACTAGTCTCCACCCTCATAGACAGTCTTTTTAGCAATGACAATTTGCTCCCCTTTGACATTATACAAATAAGCCGCATGATTTTTAACGGGGCTGGGATGATTGTTTTTAAACAAGAATGGAGAGACCGCTGCACAGACCTATTAGCCCAGGCTTCGGGGGTGGGGCAACAGCTACACAGCTCAAGCCTGACTGTCCAGACTGACAGGGAAGCATGATGACGTAATTACACCCCAGCAACAAGCCGCACAACTGCGGCCTGAGGAAATTAGAGCTACAAACCGGGCTGCGAGAGAAGCGATTCGCGCAGCTTCTCGCGTGGTGGCAAAACCATCGCCGTGGTCCACCATAAAGCAGGCAGAAAGCAAAAGCTTCACACAGTTTGTGGACCGCCTGCAGGCAGCAGTAGATGCCTCTACCCTGCCTGCGGAAGCAAAAGGCCCGGTACTCATAGAATGCCTGCGACAACAGAGTAATTCCACCACCAAAGACATCTTACGCTCAGTACCGATCGGAGCCAGCCTGGCCGATATCATTAAACACGTGGTTCGAGAGGAGCAACTCTCACCTATCCAGGCAGCCATGCGCTCCCTAACCAGTGCCATGGCATGTTTTAAATGTGGTCAGGCAGGCCACATCACAGCGAGCTGTCCTCAGCCGACACAACCCCCCCCGGCGGTGCCCCGGTCCCAGGCACACATGAGGGGACCCTGCTGGGCTTGTGGGAAGAAAGGGCATCTCGCGAGAGAGTGCAGGTCCCGGCCCCAGGGAAACGGGAGAGGGAGGGGGCGTGCGGGCCGCACCCAGCCCCCTCCCGCTGCGAATGCAAGGCGGCCCATCCATGCCAACCCCCAGTGGGGCGGGGGGCTCTCATTCACCATGCCCCCACAGGAGGCAGCCAGTTGTGCACCCCCACCAACAATGCAATTGCAGAATTTCGCAGTTCAGCCGGCTGCTCCCTCCCATGCACCGCCGCCGCAAGCCGCACCTGTGCCACAGGGCCAGCAGGGGACGCCCCAGAGCGGAACCCCTGGGTGGCCCTGGCAATGGAAATAAGGAAGGAACCCCTGATGATATGGGGGACATGCCGTCTTTATGGCAGCCAAGACCCCCACATCATAGGGCTCCAGTTCTGGGCGGACATGGGCTCAGACTGTACAATTGTCCCCCAAGCACATTGGCCCCAGCACTGGCAATTCAAAGAAGTCCCCCCAGTGAACGGTGTGGGGGGGCCGTCCCGGGCGTGGAGAAGCACCCAGTTGGTGGCTGTGACACTTCACACGAATAAGGGACCAGAACAGACGGTAGCAATCTACCCCTACATTCTGCAAAACTCCCCACCCCTGATAGGAAGGGACGTCCTCGCTTTGCTAGGAGTTAAAATGACAAATTTATTATGAGGGCCACTGCAATTCATCCACCGCTGCCAATTAAATTGACTTGGAAATCATCAGAAATCGTCTACCTGGAGCAGTGGCCTTTGTCAAAGCCTCGAATGGCAGCTTTGCTAGAACTAGTTCACCGCAAGCTACAAAAGGGTCACATAGAACCCTCTGTCAGCCCGTGGAACACCCCTGTATTTGTAATCCCCAAAAAGTCTGGAGAAAGTTACCGCCTCATCCACGACCTGAGGGAGGTGAACAAGACAGCCAGACCCATGGGCCCAGTTCAGACGCAGCTGCCCATGAACTCAGCTATCCCAGAGGGGCAGCCATGTGCAGTGCTGGACATCAAAGACTGTTTCTTTTCAATACCCCTGCACCCTGATGACAAAGAACGTTTCGCTTTTTCTGTCGTGTCCCCAAATGGCAACAGACCCAACCTTCGCTTTCAGTGGAAAGTGTTGCCACAGGGCTTTGTAGATAGCCCGACCATATGCCAGATCACCGTGGACAAAGCACTGATGCCGGTCCGACATTCCCATCCTGCTGCAACCATCATCCAATACATGGATGACATCCTCGTCGCTGCACCATCAGCAAGCCAAGTAAATCACTTGGTGTCCACAATCACAGAAACTCTTCAGGCAAACGGCTTCGAGATCGCGAGCACAAAGATCAAGAAAGGACCCTGTGTGACCTTCCTGGGAGTGGGAATCACAAGCTCCTATGTGACACCCCCCATGGTGAAGGTCCGCCGAGACATCAAGACGCTTCATGACGTGCAGCGCCTCGTGGGATCTCTGCAGTGGCTCCGCAACATCATCCTGATCCCTCCCGAGGTCATGGACCCCTTATATGACCTCCTGAAAGGAAAGCACCCCTGGGAACCCAAACAACTAACGCCATAAGCAGCCAGCTCCTTTGATTTCATCGAGCATCAGATGTCCACTGGCACCCTTGCCAGGTGGAACCCAAGCATGCCGCTTGATTTATATGTCCACTTCACACCTAAAGGAGGAGTGGGAGCACTGGCTCAAGGACCTTCTGAAAGGCCCCGGCCGATCCAATGGATAGTCCTTGGAAGACCAGCTCGTGCTTTCTCCCCAGGAATCGAATGCATCGCCAGCCTCATCATGAAAGGCAGGAAACTCACCCTGAGACATCTGGGAACCGAGCCGACAAGAATCCACCTTCCCTTCCGCAAGCAGCCAATCACAGAATCAACCACGATACCAGAGCATCTAGCCCTTGCTTTCACAGGCTTCAGAGGAGAAATCTCCTACGCCGCCAGACCACCCTGGACTCAGCTACTGACCATCGTAGACATAGACATGCCACCAAAGGTCATGGACCGACTGCTGCCAGGACCGACGGTCTTCACAGACGCTTCTTCCACAACTTCTACCGCAGCAGCGGTGTGGCAGGCAGGAGAACAGTGGCATTGCGTCAAAATATGTGACCCTACACTGTCAGTGCAACAACTGGAAGCAGCAGCAGTGGTCTTGGCGTGTGGACTCTTCCTGGAGGAACACCTCAACATCGTAACGGACTCCATATTCGTGGCAAGGCTCTGCCTAGCCATGTCTGGACCAGGTGTGTCAACATCTACAGCAGCTTTAATGCTGGAAGAAGCACTCTCCTCGCGACAGGGCACCGTGTCTGTCATTCATGTCAACAGCCACAACCCAGTCAAAGGTTACTTCCAGACTGGCAACGACAGAGCAGACGCTGCGGCAAAAGGAGTGTGGACACTGCAAGAAGCTCGTCAACTACATGAATCGCTCCACATCGGAGCCAAGGCACTGGCAAAGAGATGCGGGATCTCGACAGCGGATGCAAAACATGTGGTGGCCACCTGCCCTCACTGCCAAAAGTCACCCCTATGGACCAGTGGGGTCAACCCAAGAGGTCTCAAGCCCTCAGAAATCTGGCAGTCGGACTTTACTCTATGCCAACTGCTGAAGCCCCGAGCTTGGCTTGCAGTGACAGTGGACACTTATAGCGGGATGATCGTGGCCACACAGCACCCCAAAACTAACTCTAAAGCCACAATTCAGCACTGGCTGACAGCTATGGCATGGCTTGGTATCCCCAAACAAATTAAAACTGATAACGGTTCCAATTTCACTTCCAAACCAGTGCAAGAATTTGCCTCGAAATGGGGCATCACCCTGGTACAAGGTATTCCATATAACAGCACTGGGCAGGCCATTGTTGAGCGAGCAAATCAGACCCTGAAAGCCAAGCTAGAAGTACTGGCAAAAACAGAAGGGTTTGACAATTCCATCCCCTCAGGGGATCAGGCACGTTTACTAGCAACCGCTTTGCTAGCACTGAATCAATTTCCTAGGGGAGACGAAGCAAATAGTCCCACTCAAAAACATTGGGCCACTCGAGCGTTAGAGGAGGGCCCACAGGTTGTAATTAGAAATGAGCAGGGTGAATGGGAACGGGGCTGGAAATTGGTGCTCACGGGGCGAGGATACGCAGCTGTTAAAAAGGAAGGCAGAATCAGGTGGTGTCCTTTAAAGTCGGTCAAGCCAGACCTTCAGAGTAAACAGGATGAAACTAATGAAAACTGTGAGTTTCTGTTTACAGGACGTGCTCGTGGGGCGTCCTCATAACGCGTACACCCCTGTTCCTGAAGAAAGTGACACCCCAGTTCCAGAAGAAATTGACAAACCACCAAACCGCCAAACAGCACCCAAGAGTCCCGTGCCGGTGAGACCCAGACATCGACAGTGTTTTTGTATCATTTTGCTGTTAGGGCTTGTCACCACAGGGCAAGCCAGCCCAGACCATTACCCCCATCAGCCGTTCAGGTGGGTCATGCAACACCTTTCAAATGACAAGGTGAGCAAAGAAACCACCACACCAAACACCCCATCTTTTGTGATCCGCATTTCCGATCTGTTCCCGGGAAAACCAAAAATAAACCCCTATTCCCCTCATGTCACACGCATGCACCTGTCCTACTGGTGCCCAGCCTCAAACCCAGGGAAAAAGTACTGCAATTACCCGGGGTGGGGATATTGTGGGTACTGGGGCTGTGAAACCATTGTTACAGATGCCAGACCATCAGGACCTGGGTGGGAACCTCAAGACCCCGATGAATTTTTACAATTCACCTGGGCACCCACCGGTTGCAAACAACCCACCGTCCTTCATGAAAAATTCTATCGGAACCGTCACAAATTCTCTAGAGTTCGGAGGTGCACTGACTATAACATGACCGTTTTGCAGCCAAATCACCCTAGTTGGGCCACAGGCAGGACATGGACAGTAGTCATTCAAGGGTCAAAGGAGTGGGTGAATGTGCGAATTATCAAGCTTCAGCCACGAGCATCCCAGGCGGTCGGGCCCAACAAAGTTATTAAAGATGTGCTGAAAGGGAAAAACACAACCCACTCCAAAGCCTTGCCCACAGAGGTCACTGATACCCTGATCGGTCATGCAGATGCCTCCCAAATAAGTCTAGCTGGATCTGACCCAGATCCAGTCTTTCGTATGTTAGAAGCTACTTTTTTATCCCTGAACGAATCCAACCCGAACCTAACTAATTCCTGCTGGCTTTGTTATGATGTTAAACCCCCTTTCTATGAAGGAATTGCTTCAGAAATCCCCTTCAGTTACTCCACAGCCGACGCACCTCACCAGTGCAGGTGGGACACTCCCCGAAGGGGGATCACCCTGAGTCAAGTCATGGGCAAGGGCAGATGTTTTGGCAATGCAACTTTAGCAAAGAAAGGCAACATCTGCACCAAAGTTGTCAAGCCCAACAGAAAAAATAAGTGGGTGGTTCCCTCTGCATCTGGGATGTGGGTTTGTCAGCGATCTGGAGTGAGTCCTTGTGTGTCTCTTGCCAAGTTCAATGATTCTACTGATTTTTGTGTCCAAGTCCTAATTGTTCCTAGGGTCCTGTACCACTCAGACGAGGAGGTGTACCACCTGTTTGAGGAACCCGGCCGGCGCCACAAGAGAGAATTAATAACAGGCGTCACTATTGCAATGCTGCTTGGCCTGGGAGCAGCCGGAACGGCCACGGGTGTCTCAGCCCTTGCGACCCGACACCAAGGACTGTCTCAGCTACAAATGACCATCGATGAGGACTTGCAGAGAATCGAGAAATCCATCTCCTTTCTGGAAAAATCAGTTTCCTCACTCTCAGAGGTAGTCTTACAGAACAGGCGAGGTCTGGACCTCTTGTTCATGCAACAAGGAGGTTTGTGTGCTGCCTTGAAAGAGGAATGCTGCTTTTATGCAGATCACACGGGAGTTGTCAGAGACTCCATGGCAGAACTCCGAGATAGACTGGCTCAGAGACAGAAAGACAGGGAAGCTCAGCAGAGTTGGTTTGAGTCCTGGTTCAATCAATCACCATGGCTCACCACACTGATTTCCACCTTGGTAGGTCCATTGGCAATGTTGCTTTTAGCTTTTACCTTTGGACCATGCCTGCTGAACAAACTGGTCTCTTTTGTCCAGACCCGTCTAGAACGGGCCAACATTCTGTTTTTAGGCCACCAACAAATGCTGTGAACAAAACTGTACACACTACTCACGTGTACCAAACGCCTTCCTCTTCTCAGGTCGCTACCTTGTGTCTCATCTTTATGCCTGTATGTATGACTACCTCGTTCTTTTGTAAAGGGAGGGGGGGAAATGTAATAGAACAGGGACAAGAGCGAATGGAAGATTTCGTGATGTGACGGAAAGCAGAAAGCAGCGTGTAACCTTCCTCCCCTTCATTCCTCTGTGATAAGAGTTACTCTAAACAATACAGCCCTTCATAACCCCAGTAGCTTTCCACCCCTTACTAACTTTTACCATCCCACCGTCCCCCCTCCTGACGTAGAAAAACCACCTCGACTATATAACCTCACGAAGTAGAACAATAAAGCGCCATTTTGACCATCTGCCATATTGGTGCTGTGTGTCTGTGGCCCGAGCAGCTTGGGGGCTAGGCCGAGCTGCCGTGCCGGGTTCTTGAACCAGGTCGCCACAGCCTCTCGTACCGAGAGGCATCACCCTTGCCCTGGGAAAAGGGAATTGAGGTTTTTTCTTTAAAAGACTTTCACTGAGGGTTGGGTTTGGCTGGGTGAGGCCTGATGGACTTCAATCAACAAAAAGAAAATTCCCAGAGCCAGAAGATGCAGAGGAGATAAAAGAACCTTAACCAACATCACCCCTGGCATGGCTGGAGACACCTGGGCTGGGAAATAGGGGAGGCATAGAAAGAGGACCTAATTAGCATTGAAGGAAAAGGGATCAATAGCCAAATGGAGATTGAATAGTAAGAACTGTGCAATTCAGGACCAATGAGCGAGAATTTCGTCGGGTTTTGTCTGTGTAAATACATGAAAAATCTGGTAAAGGACCGGGTGTGGTGGGATGATTTTCACTGCACAATGCAGGCATGCGTGGATGGAATAATTTCTATTGCACCTCCCGGCAGGAATAAAGTGATGCCTGATTCTCTGAGCACTTAAAGATGTTGGAGAGTTTCTGGTTTTCCTGTAGTTTCAGTGACAATGACACCACATTCCTCATCCATAATTCATTCCCAGCACAGCCGAGTGTGTTTGTAACTCAATAGTGCCCCGGTCAATGAGCTCCTGTGGTTTGTGTTATTCTCCTTTCCAGGGTTTACAAGCCTGGAATTGCACAAGGGAAACCTGGGAAGGACGCAAAACAGGATTGGCTGGAAAATCCCTCTCCCACAGCAGCATGAGTTGAAAACTTCCCTGCTTGGATTTGGGAATGTCCAGTCCAGGACAGATGGGGCAGAAAGGATCCTCTCCCAGCACTCCTGTATTCCCTTCCAGAGAACCCCAAAGCTTTTGGTAGCCGAATGTTTCCCTCCTGGGATTCTCCTCTGTGTGTCCTCATAAAGAGCAGGGAGGTAAAAAACCCCACAGCTCCCACCGCACCGATGAGGGAGTTAACAAGACACAGAGAAACCCACTGGCAGAAAAATTCCAGGGATGCTGATTCCAACACCTCCTAAAAATCAGGGCCGGGAGCTCAAGCACCTGCTGCAGTTGAAGCTTTGCCTCTCAAACAGGAGCTGTTTAAATAATGCTAAGAATAGTGGAGGAGTAGATAAAGATAATGAAGTGCTCCTGTTGGGATCCCTTTGACACGCAGAGAATAAGAATCCAGAGTTATTTTTTAATAAAAAGGGAACTCCTCCTGGATTTGATCCCGCTCCCTCCCAAAGCTTTAGACAAATACTGTTGTCACTAAATTAAGCTGCGAAGTCTTTCATTAAGCACCACCCTTGGGAATTAAAGATGTTCTTGGAGAGCTGGAGGAAGGAGCAGAGCTCCAAGAATGGAATAGGCACAGGAATGAAGATATGGAGAAACAGAGCCGGATATTTAATCCATAAACCAACACAGGCGCTCCCAGCGGGTCGGAAAAGCAATCACAGCCTCCCAACACAACCCTGGAGCTACAACCAGGTGTAAAGACAGGGATTGTCTTCATTAAGTGAAATATTAATGAACGGAGGGAATAAAACATGGTAAACACAGAGAGCCACGGCAGTGGCAGCAGCAGCAGCAGAAAGGGATATTTTTGTTGAAAAATCCAGGGATAACTCAGTGAAGTGTCCAGACAAATGCTCAAAGCATTGCTGCCAGGGTTCAGTGGCCACTGCAGCTTCCAGGGAAGTTCTTCCAGATATCTGAGACATTTAGAAGGAAATTTCAATGCATAAAACATCTGCAAAGTGAGAAAAAATTCTCCTGGCCAGAGAATGTCGGTAGTGTCTGGTGTCCATCAGGGATTCTGGGGTCCTTGCTGGGAATAACATCCATGGGAATGCCACTTGCAGCATGGAATAGCCACCTCTATCCCATCTGATGCCTCATTAGAACACATCCCTGTGGCTCAGGCATCCAGAGTTTCCTTGGGAAGCACTCCAGGCTAGGCAGAAAACAAGGAAGGTTTTTCATCCTCCTGTCAGAGGAGGACAGGGAGAGTGGGGATTTTCCTGTGTGCAGTTTGAGCTCTGGGTAAGTTCCTGTTTGATGAGCCCACAGAGGAGGAAAACCCAGTTGAGGGTCTCCAGGTTTCCCCACTGCAGGGCAATTCCCAGGCAATGGAAGCCCATTTTCCTCATACAGACAACACTGAAATCCCTCATTTCAGCAGGATCCTGGGGAAGGATTCCAGAATTTGGCTCCACAACCATCAGCATCCCAGTGCAGCATTCCTGGCAAAGCACATTCTGGAGAAAACAGCCTCAGCCAAAACAGGCCTGAGGCTGACAGAGCAATTTTCCCTCCTTTTCTTGCAAAGCTCCTCTCCAATTGTAATCCCTGCTGGGTGTGGTTTATTTCTGGATACTCAGAATTGGGAGGAGCTCCAGGAGAGGAATGAGGACTTTCTGTTTTTACTGGCTGGAATATTTTGATTCTTAAATTAAAATCAGCCTGATAATCCCTGGTCTGTGCAGAGCCAGGAGTGTTTTATATCTTAAGGGCTTGCAAAGCTCTGTCTTAGGCCAGGTTTAAGTAAATTATGATGGTTGTTCCACCTTAGACCAGGTTTAAGTAAATGAGGCACCATAACCAGACTGAGACCATCCCATAGGATCTCCCGTGTTGTTTAAGAAGGGAAGTCAAAAAACCCTTTAATTTTAGTTGGGGTTGTTCAGGGTTTTTTAGTTCAGGCTGGGTTTTTTTAGTTAGGGGAGGGTTTCCAGCAATATTCAAGTGAATTGCTGGAGACAAGGCCAGAGATCTTCATATTTAACACTAAAAATGTGTGATCTGGGTGTGACGAGAAGCAGAGCTGGACAAAGACACTCCTGGCCCGAGGAACTGGCCAGAACTGTCTCATCAAGGCCTAGGACTGGTACCAGTTGTGCCTGTGGATTAAAAAGCTTTCCAGTAATGCTCAGCCCCTTCCTCCTCCTCCCCACCTCTTCAAGAAGGCCACAAAAATTAAGGAAAAATGGTTCCAAATAACGCAGCAGCACAAGCAGCCACATTCTGACTCTGAGGTTTTGTTATTTTCCATCCTAAGCACTCGGGTGTCTTTGATCTTTCCCTCATTTCCCAGGTTTCAGGGAGACTCAGCAGCAATTCCAGAGCAGGCAGGAGCAGGAGGGCTGCAAAGCCCCCAGTCCTGTCTGTGTGAAGGGCTCCAGTGAGCAGCAGGAAGCCGTTCCCAGCTCCAAATCCATGGGATCCCAAAGCACATCCAGAGCCCAGGGGGTGCCACTTCTGAGCCAAATCCTGCTCTTGGCACAGGAAAACCAGGACAGAGCTCCTTCTAACAGCCCCCCACCCAGAGCAGGGGGCAGGGAGGAGCAGGGGGAATTCTGACAAGGAAACCCAGGAAAATCAGGATCGTCAGAGGGAGCGGACAGGGATTATGAAAATTGTGGTCGTTTTTGAGGGCCAGTAACCACGTTGGACCATTGGTGACATGATGATAGCTCCTTCTGCAGCCTGGCCAGAGCTACTCCTGGAGCTCTGGATCAGGGAATCACAGAGTCATTAAGGTTGGGAAACACCTTTATGATCATCCAATGCCAGGTCCACCACTAACCCAAGTGCCCAGGTGCCACGTGGAGGGGCTGGAGCACGTCCAGGGAAGGGAACGGAGCTGGGAAGGGGCTGGAGCCCCAGGAATGGCTGAGGGAGCTGGGAAAGGGGCTCAGCCTGGAGAAAAGGAGGCTCAGGGGGCACCTTGTGGCTCTGCACAACTCCCTGGCAGGAGGGGGCAGCCGGGGGGGGCTCGGGCTCTGCTCCCAGGGAGCAGGGACAGGAGGAGAGGGAATGGCCTCAGGCTGGGCCAGGAGAGGGGCAGGGTGGATACTGGGGACATTTCTTCATAGAACGGGTGGTGAGGCCCTGGCACAGGGCAGGGTTGGAGTCCCCATCCCTGTGTTACAAAAATAGGATAGTTTCGGATGTTAAATCAAATAAAAAAACGGTTTATTTAACAATTAAAAAAAACTGGAACCCAAAAAGCCCCGAAAAATTAGATAAAAATTAAAGTCTGAGATCCCTTCGAGCAGAGACACTTTTTCAGCCGTTTAGGCTATTAAAAACCCAAGCATAGCTTTTTCTCGGCGCGGAGCTGCCTGGAAAAAAGGTAGAAAGAGTTATTCTGTGGCCTGATGTCCTCTCTGGCCGAGGCTCTCCGTGGCTTGTCCAGACGAAAAAGAGGAAGAGCTGAAAATTTCGGCTTGGGATAAAGGAGAGTCTCCGCCCCTCTTCACTCCCAGTTCTGCTTACTTGTCCCACGGCGATTGGTTGTTCACTCTCCAAGCAGTTCTCAGCCAATGGCTCGTGAGTTTTTAGGGTTGCTGACAGCCCCATTGTCTGCCACGGGGAATTGATTTTATCTGGAAGCATTCTCTCAGAAAACCGGCTGCAAAACCCAGGATCCCATGTTCACTCTTACAAGGTACAAAACAAATAACACCAAACTACAGCTCCCAAAACCACCCAAACACTCCCAAAACACCTTCACAACCATCTAAAATAAAGGAGTCTGTCAACTCTATATTTTAGTTAGAATAATACTTCACAAAAACACAGCAGCTTTGATACTTGATGAAAGATGATGCGAAAGTCCTAAAAGGGTTCATGCATAACACCTGGAGGTGTAAAAGTGACTGAAATGGGACTGGCAGCAGCCTGTGGGTCACTTGAAGCCATTCCATCAAACCCTCTGGAGTTTCAGGTCACTTTCTGCAAACATTTATTAAAAATTAACTGATTTTACTGGGAATGCCCTTATTGACACTTCCCAGCTGCTGGTTCTGCCGTGGAGAAGCCCAAAATCCCCAGGGCTGGGCTCTGAACCCACCCCAACACCCCCAGAAGCACCCACAGCTCATGGTGCACAGCCCCAAGGAGAGGAAGCCCAAAATCAGCAGAATTATTCTGTCCTCAGCCTTCCATGGGATGCTCAGGCTGCTGTGGATCCAGCTGCTCTCACTTCCTGATAAATGTGAGAGAACATTCCAGCCAAGGAATAGGGAGTGTTGACTCTGTTTCCATTCTGCGGCGCTCAAACCAAAGCTCATTGCTGTGCTCATCACATCTGCCACTGGAATTCTACGTCAATCTCACCACAAAATGGGGGAAAATCCTCTTTTCTGCTTAAAATGTGTGTAGGCAAAAATTGCTGTTTTCTAAGGAGACAGCAAGGTGGGATACAAAAAGACTTATTTTAAAAACACGCAATTTGGAGTGTGCTTTCCCTCAAAAATATTTTTTCAGAAAATTATTTTGAGCAAAAACTTATTTTTCCTAGTGTTTTAGTAGTGAAGAAGGAAAAATTTGGGTATTGGCCCTGCCTCTGTTCATAGATTTGGACAGGATGCTCAAGCTTTGACTGAGTTCCCCTGTTCCAAGGGAGAAAGGGTTGGGAAACACCAGCTGGGGAAGGCTTTTTGAGGTGTTGGAGAAGTTCATAGGATCGGGATCAAACAACTGATTTGGCAGCAGCCTCCAGTGCTTGGTGAGTAGGGAATGACATTTTTCCAAGGGAAAAGCCCAGGGGATGAAGTTGGGAGCTGTTGTTTGCCCAGCAGCTGCTGCTGGCACCAACCCCGCTGCCTTTGGAACCTGTTTGTTCATCCTCTGCTGGAAGCAGCTGTCCCAGCAATTAGCAGGCACTGAAACAATCAAAAGGAAAATGAGGATGGAGGCTGCACTTCCAGCATGGAGGTTCCGAAGGATGTGCAGGATTAAGTCCAGGGATGCTCCTTCTGCCCTGTGGAGAACAGGGAAGAGCTGATTTTCCGAGCTGGCTGCCTTGATCAGCTCCTTCCTTCTCCGGCACCACCTCTGTGGTGGCTACTCCCTTTTCCTGGTGCTTTTGAGGGTCTTTTCCCCCAGTTCCACAGGAGCAGGTGGATATTCCTATGAAAACTGCAGCAAGATTTCTGCCTCTGCTGCTGGAGCAGGACCCCTGGCTCTTGGTGTTTGCTCGGTGCCTTCCATAAAAGAGAATAACTCCTGTGGGAAGGGACCCCTGGAGCTTCCCTGGTCCGACCCTCATTTTCAAAGTCTCTTTGGGTTGCTCAGGGTTTTTCCCAGTCAGTATTGCCACATTCCAAGGATGGAGATTCCCACAGTTCCTCTGTTTTATGATGTTTAAGCCCCTCCGTCCCCAGTTTCCCTCCATTTTGCAGGAGATGCAGACTCCCTCATGGCACAGCCATATCAGCAAGTCTGGGGACAAGGGGCAGACTGAAGAGGGAAAATCCACAATGTTCCTGTGCTCAGCAGATTCCCTGCACTGTCCCAAATCCAAGCTGGGTGTCAGCTGCAGGAAAGCAGGGAGGGAATGTCCATCTGTCCCGGCAGTGCACAGAGCTGTAGCCCTTTACCTTGGAATCATGGAGCTATGGAATAGCCTAAGCAGGAAGGGACCCACAGGGATCACCCAGCCCAGCTCCAGGCCCTGCCCAGACACCCCAACAATCCCACCCTGGGCATCCCTGGCAGCGCTGTCCAAACGCTCCTGGAGCTCTGGCAGCCTCGGGGCCGTGCCCATTCCCTGGGGAGCCTGGGCAGTGCCCAGCACCCTCTGGGGGAAGAACCTTTCCCTGATCTCCAGCCTGAGCCTGCCCTGGCCCAGCTCCAGCCGCTCCTGGCTGCAGTCCCTGGCCCAGGGAGCAGAGATCAGAGCTGCCCCTCGGGAGGAGCTGCAGCCCCCGGGAGCTCTGCCCTCAGTCTCCTCCAGCTGAACATTCCAAGTACCCTCAGCTTCTCCTTCCATGGTTTCTCCAAACTCTTCCCCAACCCCATGTCCCTCCTTTGGATGCTTTCCCACAGCTTTAGATCTTCCTGATATTGGGGCACCCAAAACTGCCCCCGGGACCGGTGGTGAGGCCACCCCAGCCCCAAGCAGAGCAGGAAAGTGCCCTCCCTTGACCAGCAGAACCAGATGCCTTTGGAGACCTCTATTTACCCAAAATAGACCCACTCTGGGTCTTCTTGGAGAGAAAAGTGTGATGGCTGGGAGACAAATATTTTCTGGGGTGCAGAACAGCTGCTCTACCACGAGCTCCTGCAGCTCTGAAAATGGTAAAAAACCTCCTCTTCCATCCCTCAGGAAGTTCTGTTCCCATCAAACTCTGCCAGGCGCTTTTCTGGGTTACAGAGGCTTCTGAGCTTATGGAAACCCCATCCTAGATCTGCCTTTTTAGGCATCTCCATCGCTTTGAAATT
This sequence comes from Monarcha castaneiventris obscurior, assembly GCA_026261815.1. NCBI lineage: Eukaryota > Metazoa > Chordata > Aves > Passeriformes > Monarchidae > Monarcha > Monarcha castaneiventris. The sequence continues at coordinate 247,972 of JAMPIT010000363.1, forward strand.
CCCCACCAGATGGAGGCTGAAGCCCTGAATCAGTTGGTCCCGGGACAGCTCATTCCCAAGGTTCACGTGGAACTTTGCAAGTCTTGTGATTTGTAATAAGAAGCCCTGGGATATCTGAGATCTCTGTCAACCCCTCCCTTGATTTTTTCAGAGGAAATTGCCAGAAAAAGCCCTCATGACTTTAACTCCTGCATCAATCTGATGCATGTTCAGAGTGGAACAGAATGACTGGAAGTCCCCTTGCTCAAGGGCAAATTTATTTCCTGGCCAATATCTGGCTCCAGGCTCATCTTCCCTGCAATTTGCCAGTTGCTGGCATGAGGGAGAAAGAGAATTATTGAGCTCTTTCCCTGCTTGGATCCAATTAGGCAAAGAAAAGTTGCTAGAGGTAAACGTGAGGCACTCAGGAAAGATGCAAGTGTTCTTCTCTGCCAGCTCCTCCCTGCCACAGCTCAGGACAGGGGGTGGCACTGAGGTGCTGGGGACACAACCTGGGCTAAGGTAACCTGCTCCAGAACCTTCTTTCCCTACACAAACACTTGGAGGGACAAAATAAGGATAAGTAGGGATCATACTCACCTGGGATTCCTCCATCAGCATCTGGGGATGGCAGTGAGTCATAGAATCATGGAATATCCTGAGCTGGGACGCACACGGATCAACAAAGCCCAGCTTTGCCCTGCCCAGACACCCCAACAATCCCACCCTGGGCATCCCTGGCAGCGCTGTCCAAACGCTCCTGGAGCTCTGGCAGCCTCAGGGCCGTGCCCATTCCCTGGGGAGCCTGGGCAGTGCCCAGCACCCTCTGGGAGAAGAACCTTTCCCTGATCTCCAGCCTGAGCCTGCCCTGGCCCAGCTCCAGCCGTTCCCTGGCTGCTGTCCCTGGCCCAGGGAGCAGAGATGGGAGCTGCCACCCCTGGTGAGGTCTGAGCTCAGTCTCCGCTGCTCCAGCTGAACATTCCAGGTGCCCTCAGCCTCAGATTCCCCTCAAGACCCTCCACCATCTTCACAGCCTCCTTTGGGTGCTCTCTAATAGTTTTAGATCTTCCTGATATTGTGGCACCCAAAACTGCCCCAGGAGCTGCACTTTCTGAACCAGAAGCTGCTTTAGACATCGAATTCCCCTCCTACAAGAAAAGAGGAGATGCAAAGCCATTCCATGGGGCTACGGAAAAGAAAAAAACCTGTTACCTTAATGCTGTGTCCAACGCAAAGGCAGGACCATGGGACAGGGGGTCAGAAACACACAGGGACACTGTGTCTCACAGGCAGACAGAGCCATTTCCCACTCCCATCAAACCCATGGACCTGTTATCCATGCCTGTCCAGGTCTGGGCTGGACAAACCCATCGACCTGTTAAACTCATGGAGAGGCAGGTCCTGGGTCACTGGGCATGTCCAGGGAGCACTGTGACAGTTAAGGAACAAGTCCTCAAAGTCTTTCTTGTGTTACCTTTCTGCCCCTTTTCCTGGCCACGGATCCATCAGAAGCTTTCCTCTCCAGAAAAAGCCCTGGGAAAGGAAAAAGTTGAGGATCAAGGAGCAAACCCAGCCGGTGCTCAGAACTGCAGGTGCATTGCTGCACTCTGAGTGTTTTATAACTTCTTCCCAAGCCCTGCTCCCCATAATCAGATTATGAAACCTTCAACTCAAGTTAATGCAAACAAACAGATCATGCAGAGAGCCATAAAAATAAAATATCATAATAAAAACCTTAAATCGAGAGCATCTTCTCTAAACAGCGCTGTAAACACAGTCATGTGTCTCTCTGCAATGATATTTGGTGAGGTATGGAAGAGCCCCAAGAGATGGCAGGAAAACACAGCTGTTCTCTCCTTGCAGGAGGTACAGAGGGAGAGAAGGGATGGGAATGCAGCACAGCTCCAAAGGCTCCAGGGTCAGCACGAGCTCTGCTGCACTCCTGGAATAGGAAGAGGTATCCTCCCCCAGGATGGGTCAGCCTGGAAGGGAGCACAGAGGGTGACTGGTGCCACTCCCTGCTCCAGCAGGGCCATCCCAGAGCACAGGGCACAGCAGTGTGTGCACACAGCTCTGCAATATCCCCAGGGAGGAGACCCCACAGCCTCTCTGGGCTCTGCTCAGGGCTGGGCACTGCCCAGGGCACAGGTCCTGCCTCCTGTGCAGGGGAATTGCTGGGATCAATCCCTGCCCGTGGCTCTGGTGCCATTGCTGGGCCCCGGAGCAGAGCCCGGGCCCTGCCCTGAGCCCTCCCTGCAGCCAGGGCCAGCCAGGGCTGAGGGCCCCTCTCAGCTGGGGCTCCTCTAGAGGCTGAGCAGCCCCAGCTCCCTCAGCCTTTCCTGGGCACTTTCCAGGCCCTTCCTCAGCTGCGCAGCCTCCGCCGGCCCCGCTCCAGGAGCTCCCTGGCCCTGCTGTGCTGAGGATCCAGAGCAGGACACGGCACTCCAGAGGTGCCTCCAGGGCTGCCCAGAGGGGCGGGATCACTGCCTGACCTGCTGGCAATCACTTCCTGCCCCCAGGATCCCATTGGGCCCCAGGCTCTCTCCTGGCTCAGGGACACCTCGTTGTCCCCCAGGTCCTTCCCCACAGAGCTGCTCCAGCAGGTCCCCCGTGGCCTGCGCTGGTTGTTCCTCCCCAGGTGCAGAGCCTGCATTTCCCTCTTCTCTACTTCCAGACAGTTCTTCTCTGCCCATCAACCTGTTGAGGTCCTTAGTTCCCAATGTTTTCCTTAGGTTTTTCTCTGGCTCATTCCTCTCTCCACAATCCGACACCGAGTGCTTAAACCAGCACTGGGCCCTGATTCCAAACTCACTGGAGTCAGCACCTCTTCCTGGTGCCACAGAGCTGTTCGTGTTGTTTGCAGAGCTGGATGAAATGTCTGAGTGACTTTCATGTGGAGCAAGGGATTTTGGTGATTACTGGATTGCCAGGCAGGGAATCTTCTGGAGGTAAGAGGATGAAATGGTGCCAAACATCCTGGGAAGGCTTGTTCTGCACAGGGAATAAAAAAAGCTCAACATTAGTAAGGAATATGAACAACATTTCCACTGAAGGAGGTGAGGTGGAGGCAGTGGAAACTTCCCTCTGGAAGAGGATGTAGGAGGGTGAGACTTGGAAGACAATGTCAATCCAGGGAGTCTCCTGCATATCCCACTGCTTGTCCCCAGTTAAAAATTGCCATTTAGAGCAGAGGGAACCACCCACTTCCAGCACTCCTGAGTGGACTTTCAAATCCAGGAGTTTGACAGCTGAGCCCTCACAAACCTGGGATTGGGTCAATTCATTGAGAGCTGCTCCATGAGCAGAGCTCCTGCTCTAAAAATGTTCATTTTTCCTTGACTGTTATTACTGTTCCTGCTCTTGAACTTCCCTGGAAAAGCAGTTTTCCACCTGGGAAGGGCTTTGCAAGTTCTACTAAATACTAATAAGTAAAATTAGTAATAAACTTATTAGCAATTATTAATAATATTAAAATAAGAAACTTTTCTAACAATGAGAAGGATGAAATTTTACATTATTTTCATTATTTCTCCTGAAACTCATGTATTGATTTTAAAAAATTCAGGGTTTGGGAAATTTTGGGGGACATTTTGAACCCTTTCTCCCAGTCATTCTTTGGGAAGGCTCCAAACTGGGAAGGAGGATGAGGAGCACTGGGTTTCCAGCTGGGTTCCCACAGGCACAGAAGCAAAGGGGCTGCAGCTGCAGCCAGGGATGACATTCCATGGGGAAACAACAGAATTTATCCACTTAGCCAGCTCCCTTTGTGGTCCATGGAGACTCAAGGCAGCTTTGACAAACATGGAGATGTTCGAAGAGGTGTCCAAGGCCAGGTTGGACGGGGCTTGGAGCAGCCTGGGACAGTGGAAGGTGTCTCTGCCCATGGCAGGGGTGGAACAGGATGAGCTTTTAAGTCCCTTCCCACCCAAACCATTCCATGATTCCAGGATTGAAACATCCCAATTTCTTCCAGCTTCAAGGGCGGCTCAGGCAAAAGAAGTAAATGATGCCCATGGAAAATTCCCAGCTGTGGGCTGTGAGAAGGGACCACCACAGGCTCTGCTGCCTTTCCAGGGACTGGCACGGGAGGGATGATTTGGGTAGGGAGGATTCGGGAAAGGAAGGTTGGTGAGAAGTTTTGGGTGGAGACAAGTCGGGAAGTGAATGTTTGGGAAGGGCTGGTTTTAGTGGTGATTATATGGGGAGGGGCTGATTTGGGTGGGTGTGGCTTGGGTGGGGAGGATTTGGGAACGGAAGGTTTGAATGGGAATGATTTGAGAAAGGAAGGATTGGGTGGGGATGATTTAGGAATGACTGATTTGGGAAGAGATGATTAGGGAGGAGAGGATCTGTGGAAGGAACGTTTGGGGAAAGAAGGTTCAGGTGGGGAGGATTTGGGAATGGAAGGTTTGGGTAGGGAAGCTTTGGGTAGGGAAGTTTTGGGAAGGGAAGCTGTACTAGTTTGAAAGCAAACCAGTGGGCAGTTCCAAGTCAGAGCTACAATGTAATAGGAAAATTAAAATAAAGGCAATAAACACTGGCTTCGACTGACAGAGTCAGGGTACAACCTGATACCCTGCCAGGCAGGGAGGTGGCAGCAATCCCACTAAATGGTGGATGTGGTTCTGTTGAAGCAGTGATCCTGTAGGAGGCTCTGGTCTGCCTCTGCAGGTCCAGTGGTGGTTATGGAGCTCCTGTCCTCAGGTAATGCAGTGGGTAGTGCCCATGGTGTTCCAAACCCCAGATCATATCCAGGTGGGAATGCTCAGTTCCTCCCCCTGGGCAGAGCATCTACCAATGGGATGATGTAATTCCATGAGTTATGCAGTGAGCCTTGATGGCCCGTGGGCAGAGATAGCCCCCAGAGGGAGTTATCAAGGATGAGGCATGGAGGAGATAAGGAGCACTGCCCCACCTGCTGTAACAGCTGATGGAGATGGTGAGAGAATCCAAACCTTTGTTACACCTGACATTGTAACCTGACACTGAAGGTTTGGGAAGGGAAGATTTGGGAGGGGATGGGTTGGATGGGAGTGGTTTGGGAAGAAATGTTTTGGGAAGGGAATGTTTGGGTAGGGCTCGTTTTAGTGGGGTTGATATGGGGAGGGGCTTTTTTGGGTGGGGATGGTTTGGATGGGATGATCTGGGAAAGGGATGATTTGAGTGGGAATGGTTTGGGAAGGGAATGTTTGGGCAGGGATGATTTGGGTGGGGAATATCTGAAATGGTTTGGGTAGGGAGGACTTAGGAAGGTTTGGGAAAGGCATTATATGGGGAGGGGCTGATTTGGGTGGATGTGGTTTGGGTGGGGATGGTTTGTTAAGGGAATATTTGGATGGGAATCGTGGGAAAGGAATGATCTGGGAAAGGAATGGATTATTTAGGTGGGGATGATCTGGGAAGGGAATGTTTTGGGAAGGGAGGATTTGGCAATGGAAGTTTTGGGAAGGGCTGATTTTGGTGGGAATGATTTGGGAGGGAATGATTTGGGAAGGGGTGATTTGGGTTGGTGTGGTTCAGGTGGGAATGATTTTGGAATGGAAGGTTTGCATAGGAAGGGTTTGGGAAGAGATGATTTGGGTGGGGATGGTTTGTTAGGGGAAGATTTGGGAAAGGGCTGGTTTGGGAAGGAACATTTTAGGTATGGATGGTTTTGGTGGGGATGATCCAGAAAGAAATGTTTTGGGACGGGAGGATTTGGGAATGGAAGTTTTGGGTGGGGATTATTTGGGTGGGAAGGGTTTGGGAAGGGGTGCTCTGAATAGTGATGATTTGGGTGGGCAGGATCTAGGAAGAAGTATTTTGGGAAGGGAAGGTTTGTGTAGGGAAGGTTTGGGAAGGGATGATTTGGGTGGGTGTGGTTTCGGTGTGGATGGTTTGGGAAAGGAATATTTGGGTGGGAATGATTTCAGAATGGAAGGTTTGGAAATTGAATGTTTGTGTGGGGAGGGTTTGGGAAGAGATGATTTAGGTGGGGAACATCGGGGAATGGATGGTTTGGGTAGGGAGGATTTGGGAATGGAAGGCTTGGGAAGGGCTGGTTGGGTGGGGAATATATGAGGAGGGGCTGATTTGGGTGGATGTGGTGTGGGTAGGAATGATTTGGGTAGGGAATATTTGGGTGGGAATCACATGGGAAAGAGATGGTTTGGGGAAGTTTTGGGTGTGGATGATCTGGGAAGGGAATGTTTTGGGAATGGAAGCTTTGGGAAGGGAAAGATATATAGGGAGGGTCTGGGAAAGGATGAATTGGATGGGAATGATTTGGGAAGGGAGGATTTGGGTGGGAAACGTTTGTGTAGGGAGGGTTTGTATTGGGATGATTTGGGGAGGGATGATTTGGGTGGGTGTGGTTTGGGCAGAGCTGATTTTGGAGTGGATGATTTGGGAAGGGAAGTTTTGGGTGGGGATGATCTGGGAAGAAATGTTTTGGGAAGGGAGGGTCTGGGAATGGAAGTTTTGGGTAGAGAATGTTTGGATAAGGAGGGTTTGGGAAGGGATGATTTGGGTGGGAAGGATTTGGGAAGGGATGATTTGGGTGAGGAGGATTTTGGAATGGAAGTTTTGGGAATGGAGTGTTTGCATAGGGAGGTTTTGGGAAAGGCTGGATTTAGTGGGGGTTATACAGGGAGGGGCTGATTTGGGTGGGTGTGGTTTGGGGGGATAGTTTGGGAAAGGAATGTTTGGGGACGGATGGTTTTGGTGGGAATGATTTTGGAATGGAAGGCTTGGGAATGGAATGCTTGTGTAGGGATGATTAAGGTGGGGAATATCAGGGAAGGAATAGTTTGGGTAAAGGGAGTTTGGGAAGGGCTGGTTGGGTGGGGAATATATGGGAGGGGCTGATATGGGTGGGTGTGGTTTGGGTGGGGATGGTTTGTTCAGGGATGATTTCGGTAGGGAATATTTGGGAATCATGGGAGGGATGATTTTGGGAAGGGAAGCTTTGGGTGTGGATGATCTGGGAAGGGAATGTTTTGGGAATGGAAGCTTTGGGAAGGGAATGTTTACATAGGGAGGGTCTGGGAAGGGATGAATTGGACGGGAATGATTTGGGAAGGGAGGATTTGGGTGGGAAACGTTTGTGTAGGGAGGGTTTGTATTGGGGTAATTTGGGAAGGGATGATTTGTGTGGGTGTGGTTTGGGCAGAGCTGATTTTGGAGTGGATGATTTGGGAAGGGAAGTTTTGGGTGGGGATGATCTGGGAAGAAATGTTTTGGGAAGGGAGGGTCTGGGAATGGAAGTTTTAGGAAGGGAATATTTGGGAAGGGAATGTTTGGGAAGGGATGAATTGGGTGGGAATGATTAGGGAAGGGAGGATTTGGGTGGGGAATGTCTGTGTAGGGAGGGTTTGGGTAGGGATGATCTGGGAAAGGGATGATCTGGGTGTGGACAATTTGGGAAGGGCTGGTTTTAGAGGAGATGGTTTGGAAAGGGAAATTTGGGTGGGGATGATCTGGGAAGAAATATTTTGGGAAGGGAGAATCTGGGAATGGAAGTTTTGGGAAGGGGATGTTTGGATAAGGAGGGTTTGGGAAGGGATGATCTGGGTGTGGATAATACAGGCAGGGCTGGTTTTAGAGGAGATGGTTTGGAAAAGGAAATTTTAGATGGCGATGATCTAGGAAGAAATGTTTTGGGAATGTTTAAGTAGGGAAGGTTTGGAAAAGGGTGCTTTGGGTGGGAATGTTTTCATAGGGAGGGTTTGGGTAAGGAAGTTTGGTGTTGGGATAATTTGGGAAGGGATGATTTAGGTGGGTGTGCTTTTGGAAGGGATAGATTGGGTGGGGAGGATCTGGGAAGAAATATTTTGGGAAGGGAATATTTGGGAAAGGAAGGCTTAGGAAAGGGAATGTTTGGATAGGGAGGGTTTGGGAAGGGATGATTTGGGATGGGAAGTTTTGGGTGTGGAGGGTTTTGGAATGGAAGGTTTGGGAATGGAATGTTTGTGTAGGGAGGTTTTAGGAAGAGATGATTTGGGTGGGGATGATCTGGGTAGGGAGGATTTGGGAAAGGAATGTTTGGGAAGGGCTAGCTTTAGTGGGGATTATATGGGATGGGGCTGATTTGGGTGGGTGTGGTTTGGGAGGGGATGATTTGTGCAGGGATGATTTGGACAGGTGTGGTTTAGGAGGGGTTGTTTTGGAAAGGAAAGATTTGGGTGGGGATGGTTTGGGAAGGATGATTAGCTGTCTGTACTGACAGTGGTGGCCTCCATACCTGGGGTTTTGGTAGCCATTAATTCAATATTACCTGGAATTGTTAAAATTCTTTCCAGGGATATGAATGAAAATGAGCCATGTAAAAACAGCAGTTTTATTCCAGGGAAACATGTCAACAACCACTCTGTTGGTGTAGAGGTACCAACAAGTATGATTGGAATTTTTTCCCAAAATACACAAGTTTTTCCTAATGAATCCAAATTCTGCCTTTCTACTCCATGAGAAATGTAAAAAATTTCCAAAGAAAGGAATTCTCTGAAATCCCCCTTTGTGGAGAGGGTTTGGATGGCATTCCAAAGCTTCTCATGTTTCTAAAGGAAGACCAAATTCTTGTTCAAGCTGTTTTTCCAAGAATGACAATAATTTGTTCCAAAAATCCCCCCTTTTCCGAAGTTTCTCTTGGCTCTGCAGTTCTGTGGGGACACAACTCAATCCTGTTTTCAGTTCTCTGCCTGTGACAATGGAGCTCAGCATTGTCCTTTCCCTCGAGAGCTTTTTTCATGCTGGAATTGCAATTCTGATGTTTCCTTTTGCTCCTAATTTTGTAATGGACTCTTCCACTGAGCCCAGCTCAAAATGAATCGAGTCTAATTTCAATTCCAACAAATCAAAATGAAACTTTAAAGCCTGGGGTTTTTTCTTTTTTGTTTTTCTTCCTAGAGAAATGCAGCATCAAGCGAAATCTTGGAGCACCAAGGGATCCCCAGGGAAAAGGATAATTTTGGCAGTGGACTGGGCCATGTTGGGAGGACGAGACCTTGGGGGTGTGACAATCCACGGCTTAGGTCTGTGCTGACAGACTCTGTGTAATGTCTGAAGCAAATACCCTGATTTAACTTTTTTTTTTTTTTTTTTTTTTTTTAACAAAAATGCCTCTGAATGAGGGAGACCAGGAACTTCTCTCTCCACTTCCCAATCCAGGAATCCTGGGGAGAAATCCAAAACACCTCTGGTTTATTTTGCATTGTTGTCACTGAAAATACATAAAACCCATGGCTGATGGTTGGACTTGATGTCCTTAAAGGTCTTTTTCAACCTTAAGGATTCCATGATTCCAAACCCAGCAGTGGTGAATTAACATCCTCAGATTGGGAATTTTAGTTTGCATTTTAGGAGAACCTTTACCTGGGAGAGTGTCTCAGTGGGTGGGAGCACCTCAGCTCTTGACCTGCTGGTTGGAAATAGGGTAGGGATGATCTGGGATTTGGGAAAGGAGGATCTTTAGACAGAGAAGCTGGAAGGGAGGCACCAATGGTCCTTCCCAAGCAACTTTTCCATGCTCCCACATCTGTCCCGTCAGGGGCAATCTGGGAGTCTGGGAGAGCTCAGATAAAATCAAGGAGGTGTTCTGTGCAGGAATTACCAAGGAGGCCCAGGAAGATCCATGGGCCCTGACCATGGAAAATCAGGAGGCCAATCCAAGGGGAATTTCGGCTCTTGGCTAGGGAAAGGCCATTGCTAAAGAAATACACCAGTGCCATGTTTTCCAAGGAAAAAACATCCCGGAATTCAGGTGCTTGTGCTGGGTAGCAAATACAGCTCCAGGGTGCAACCCGCTCCAACCCTGTGCGAGTGAATTCCTTGGACATTCCACCCATGAATCCCACATTTGGGCTGTGGAGGTGAAGCCAAAGGGTTCCTGGAAATGAGATGAGGAGCTCAGGAGAATCCCAGAAAGCTCTGGAGGTGATGTCAAAGGGTTCCAGGCACTGGGAAGAGGAGCTCAGGAGAATTCCAGAGACTGTGAAGCTGATGAGGGCAGAAGTTGCTCTGGCTCTCAGCCCTCCCCTGTGACAGACACAATTCCCCCTGGAATGGCAGACCCAAGCACAGAGATCCAACTAGGAGCAGTTTTCCCCTGTTTTTGCTTTACTGGGATAACTCCCTGACACCAGGGAATTATCTCTGGGCAAGAATGAGGAAAGCTGCTGTGAATTCTTGGAGACTCCCAGATATTTCTCCATAGTTTTGTCTGTCTGAAGCAGTTGTTGAGTCCCTCAGACTGTGCCCTGCTCCTGCTCTCACCCTGGGCAGGAGCTGCCCCTGACGTGTCACATCACTGGGAAATGCCATGAAAAATTACCTCCAGCTGCTCCTGGTGGCATTGTGGCACTGATGCCACACCTGGCAGGTGACAGAGGTGGCAGGGACACCCAGCACTTCCTAATGTGTGTCCTTTAGGGGGTGACTGGTTTGGAGAGATTTGAGGAACTTCTTGAGAAAATTCCCATTAAAATAAAAGGTTCTGAAATGTGAAATCCTGGGAATTCTCACCAAAAATTGGGCACACAGCTCTTCCCAGCAGCCTCGTGGGTGTGTTCCCTGCTCCCCTCCTCACTCCCATCTTTAGGGGCTTTGGGAGAGTTTCTGCCACCGTCCTGCTCCAGAATTGTCCCCTTGCAGCGGGGCTGGACACAGAGAGTGGCACCACTGCGCTCCCAGAGCTGTGGGCATGGACTCCCCATCCCTGGAAGTGCCCAAGGGCAGGTTGGACGGGGTTTGGAGGCTGGGATAGTGGAAGGTGTGGTGGCTGGTGAACATATATTATGTTGGGGTGACCGGAGGGTCTGCCCCCCGCGAGATGCATTGCTGTTTGGGATGGCCTGTCCCGGTTTGGGTCACTCCCGCAGAGCTCTCCCATTGGTCCCCGCTCCCTGGTCCTGCCTTTCCCCCGGCCCCGGGAAAAGCCCTGACTTAGCCATGCTGTTCATATTTGCCTCTACACCCTTCGACAGTGAATATACAATAAATCCTCCTGCTGGAATGCAAGCAGATACCCTTCCTGACTCATTGTCACTGACTTAACACTGAACCTGCCCAGGCTTCTGTGGGGGCATGCGGGACCCCACGGAGCCAGGCAGTTACAGTATTAGAAGGTGTCCCTTCCAGGGGAATGAGATGGGATTTAAGGTCCCTCCCAGCCCAAACCAGCCTGGAATTTTATGATTCCATGATTTAGCGCCTCCCAGCTCAGCAGAATTTCCCCATCTCTGTAAAAGCAGTGCTGAAATCTTCAGCTAAAGGGCAGCTCCCGTCCTACACCAGGGAATCATTTCCATCATTCTCCTAAGGAAAAATGGCTCAGGACTGCTCCGCTCCTTCCCTCCTCTATTCCCCTAAGAAGCTCCGTTCTGCGAGGAACTTTGAAATGATTGGCTCCTGCCAAAGCCTGCAGCAGAAAAATGGGACTTTTGTAATCAAGACCCAGCAATTATGCAAATTGCAGGGACAAAATGCTGATAAGAACAACAAAAATAATTCCGCCAATAATTATCACATTGAGCTTTGCTGCTTCTTATTTAAATCTTCCACTTTTCCAAAGAAATTGTTTGGACACTTGAAAAAATTAAAATATTGCCTGTAAACTGTACCTGAAAAATATTTCATGACCCCCTGGTAATCTCTTTAGGGTCCATAATACCCAGAGAAGGAGTTGTAGGAGTTTGTAGCAGCACAATCATTGCAAGACATGAAGAGGGAGCAGAAATAATTGAGGTCTGGAGGGGCTGAATGCAGAAATGATTAAAAGAGATACTTATGGATAACGACTCAAGATGGAATATAATCACTTTCTTGGAAGGCATGGGGAACAAAAAGATGGGATTTATTTAGCTTTGCACATTGGGGCATAATTAGAAGTAATAGGATTAAATTTCTGCATGGAAAATAATCTGATTATCAGGGATCATTTGGAAATGAACTGGGGTCTGCAAAGGGTTAATTGGGGCTTCTAAAATGCAGCCTCCTCCTTCCTCCAGGCACATTCCTGGCTGGGGCACTTCCAGCAGGTCTTTCTGTGGGGCGTCCCCCTGGGAAGAGCTGTTCCAGGCTTCCTCTTTGCCAGTCTAATTACAGTCACTCTTTTTTAGGAATTCCATTTTTTCAGCATGTTTTGATGGGATTCTTGCTCCAGAGTCCTTCAGGGCCCAACCCTTCCTCAGAAAGGGATGTCCCAGGAGTGGGGTCCAGGAAAAGGAGAGGCACAAACCTCACTCAGGGGATCCAGGGGCAGGGTGAGGGCAAAGATGCAGAATTTTGGGAGATGGGGGAGAATTCCTGGTGAGATAAATCCCTGACTCATGGAGATGTTTCCATGAGCAGGTGGATCTGAGCTGTTTCTCCTCCTGGAAGACCTTGTGGAAGAGGGAAAGACACTTGCAGTGAAATGTAATGGTCTCATTAAAGTGCTGAGTGATTTTTATTCACCTCAGAATGATGTTCTTCCTGAAAGACACGATTATTTCCAGGACCTCAGGCAACTCCAGATGAAGAGATGTCTGAATCCATAATAAGTTGGAAAGACTTTGCTTCCAAGCACTTGTCCAGCCTGACAGCAGAGCAAGAGCTCAAGGTTTGGGGTGCTTTAGTTGTGGAAAATGCACCGCATGCAGCCAAAAAGAGGGAAAAGTGGATTTTGGATATCAGGTTTTTAGGGTGGATCCATGGCCAGGCACTGGCACAGCTGCCCAGGGCACAAGTGGAATCACTAAAGCTGTGTGGATGTGGCACTTGGGGACGTGGGGCAGTGGTGGCCTGGGCACTTCTAGGTTTGATGATTTTGGAGGGCTTTTCCAACCTTAGTGGTTTTGGGATTCTGGGAGCAGCCAGAGGCATCCTGCAGCCCCCACAACTGGGAAGGTCACTGGACTGCACCAGGCTCTTGCCACTGTTCTGGGACAGGCAGGGGGAGGAGGAAGAGGAGAAGGAGGAGAAGGAGGAGATGGAAAAAGAGGACGAGGAGAAGGAAAAAGAGGAGGAAAAAGAAGGGTGATTTGATCCCAAGATCTCTTTCTGTTACTGCACCGGGATGTGCCCAGCTCTGACCCTGTGATCCTGGCAGGGCTCCAAAGCCCCTGGGGTGGGGACGGACCCGAGGAATTCTGCCCCTGAGGAGCTGAATCCAAACACCACGAGGCTCCAGGACTGTGGGCACAGCACCGTTCCCTGTGGATTCCTGGGCCATTCCTTACTGTGGGACCTGCCTCTCACCAGCATCACCAAACCTCTCCTTGCCTTTGGAGCCCTTGTGAGTGGATCCGAGCGTTGTTCCTGGCCTGCCTGGAGCTGTAAAACTGCAGCTTTATTGCAGCAGCTGCTCCTTTACAGCCCTGCTAAATCCTGGGCTGCTCCTGAACCACTCTCCAGGCAAAGTCTTTTCTTAGGAGATGGGGAAAAACCACCCAAGGTCACTTGTCTGCTGCAATCACATCAGCTCCTGTCCTGCTCCTAATGAGCCCTGCTGAGCTCTGGAATCACTTTGGGCAAGGCATTTTCCTTAGGCTTTGGATCGCTGCCTTTCCTCCAACCTTCCCTGGCTTTTTCCAGCCTATTGGAAGGCCAGGGCTGGATCTGTGGGGCCCCAGCTGTCACTGGGGAAGGGGAGATGCACAGGAGCTGTTGGGACACTTGTGTGGTGATAAGAACATAATAAATTAATAATAATGGCACTAATGAGCTGCATAATTGGAATTTTGGGGCATTTTCAGCTCCTGGATTTCAACAGGAAATGTGAAGCTAAACAAGAAAGTCCACCAAGGAATATTTTGGTATTCAGGAGTAAGCAGGTCCGAGTGTTTGGTGCTCGGAGCCAGATGTGACTCCAGCCCTACTGTAAGGGACAAACAAGAATAATAAAAGGCCTGGAAAGGAAAGTTTTCCATGCCAAGAGGGTTTCTTGCCTAAAGTCCAGAAGCCCCAGAGCTGCTCCTCCCACAGAAGCCACATTGGAATTTTAGCATCATACATGGTGCTTTAATAAAACAAAATTATTGTTGTTATCTCTCAATCTCAGGTGTTTCTCCAGGGTGAGGGGATCCCATATTTTATGGAATCAATACCCCAAAGTATGGATTTTCCTTGCTTGCAGCAATACGAGAAAACAAACAGTGGGATTTGTCTTCTCCTGTGAGGATTCATTTTTAACTCCTTGCACCACGTTGGGAAAGTTCTGCTGAATGTTATCACTAATATTTTTTAATCTGTTGTTTCACCTTTTATTTTATTTCAGAACAATCCTTTTTTGATATTTTGGAGGTTCTCTTGGGATATTCCTGAGATTAATCACATCCCTGTCCAACTCTTCTCTTCTGAGACAAGAAAAATCAAACCCAACTTCCTTCGATGAAGAACCATAATGAGAATTTGGGGCTCGTATTTAGTCATTGTCCTTCTAAGGAGAAATCCTTTATTATGACCCAAAATTAATGTTTTCACATAGTGGGATGGAAATTTGCACTTCAGTCTTTTTTTTTTAATGCTGGGTGAGGTTTAGGGACAATTTTACCCCCCCTTCTAATATAATTGGCCTGTTTTGTCATGTCCCCAGAGTGACACCAACTTCCAGGGAGAGATCACATCCCTTTCCAACTCTTCTTTTCTGAGAAAAGAAAAAAACAATCCCAAATTTCTGGGTGAAGAACCACCACAAGAATTTGGGGTTCGTATTTAGTCATTGTCCCCATACAGAGAAAACCTTTATTATGACCCAAACCCTTTATTATGCCCCAAAATTCATATTTTTACGTAGTAGGATGGAAAATTGCACTTCCAGTCCTTTTTTTAAACACTGGGTGAGGTTTAAGGACAATTTTACACCTCCTTCTAATATAAGTGGCCTGTTTTGTCACCTGTGCCATGTCCCCAGAATGACACCAAACTTCAGGGACAGATCAGAAATGGAATTTTATTTTTACATTCTGAGTGGCACCAGTGAGAAGGGAAACCCAGCACAGAAATTCTGGAGCCTGTAGGGCCATTTCTCCCAGCAATTCCACCCCAAAACCATGGCCAGCTCCTGGAGCAAATCCGAGTTCCCCACAGTTTCCACCACTCAGAACCAACCCCTGTGAACCAACGCTGACGGCTGAATTCCACTCCGGAGCGTTCCTCTTCCACCCTGAACATTTGCTCATCCATAAAACCCAAATAAACAACAACAACAAAAACTAAGGATGGGGAAGAATCAATGTAAGAGTGCCATCTGGTGACATCTGCCACAGCCTGGGATCAGCCACAGCTTTTCCTGCAGTGCAGTGGGAAAAAAATACAGAGAAGAGCCATCGCTCTACAGGAGTTTTCCCAAACTGATCCATTTTCCCTACAAAAATGGGCAGTGAAACAGGACATTCTAGCTTGGTGGTTGAGGGCTAAAAATCTAGCCCCAAATGTGCAAACCCAGGTGCAAAAGTGGCTGTTTAATATTCATGGAATGCAAATGGAGTCATTGTCCCTGCAAATGGCTAATTAGGAATGTTGGATATGGGATTGGGTTAATTAGGGACGTTGGACCTGGGATTGGGAGAACTGTGCCCACAGACCGGCCCTGCTGGGCTGGAGGGGGCTGAAAAGCTGGGACTGGGTCCCCCCTTGATGTATTTAAATATTAACATCTCATGTTTATGCAGATTCCTGCCGTGCTTGAATGTTTGGAAACACAACGGTGACAATTTGAACCCAGCCTGCTGTCAGGTCTGACATGGAATGGCTCTTCCTCTGCAAAAGGGGTTAATTTCTATCAATTCAGTCCAGCTTTCTACTGGGAATCTGCTCTCCCTAAGAAAGCAGAAGTCCAGGATATGCTTCAAGAAGTTTCTTGGAGTTGTCTCTTTTTCGTGGATATTTCCACATTGTCTCCACCTGTAGGTACACACAAGACCTTCTTATTTTTAAAGGCTTTGAGTGGGACTTTGGCTCCGCTTTGGGTTTGAGAGCCCCAGAAGCCATTCTGCCTGCTAAAAATAGGGATCGGTCTCAAATTTAAGGATAAATAATAATCCCCTTCGAGAAATCTGAGAAAAACACACCAATGAACAACTTTTGGGAGGATTGGTCGCATATTCCTGCTCTTTAAGGGAGATCCACAGGAGCACACGGGGCTGTGCTCCCTGGGAAGGTTTGGATGTTTTGCATTTCCCAAACCAATCTCCAGCATGGATGGGAGTGGAAATGATCCAGAGATCATTCCCAAGGTGCTTTTTAAGGTTCAGGAGGGCTGGAGATTTGCTGGAAAAGGCACAACTCTCCCACAGCAGCTCTGAGGTTGGGTTTGGGCTGGGACAGCTGCCCAGGGCAGGGCAGAGGCTCTGCTGGGAACCCAGCTCAGGTTGTTGCCTCTTTGTTTAAATAACGTGGGATTTGGGGCAGGTCCAAATCCAAGATATCCCAGCCCCTAAAGGACATGGCATTAAAAAGTGCCACAGGAATGCCTTACAGTCACTGGGCTGGCCATAAATAAAAGGAGAACCTGGATCAAACTGGAAATGGTCCTGGGGCAGGCCATGGAGCAAATTCTTGTGTCCCTGAAGTGTCCCCCAGGCTGTGGGACTGTGCCAGAGTGGAGCTCCCATTCCCAAATCAGGGGTTAGGTGCCAGCAGAAGACAAAAGTCACCTGAAATGAGACACTCCAGGAATGTGCTTCACTCATTCCATGGACCAGGAGATGGTTTAGCAACCCCTCCCTTCTGCTGCACTCCCTGACTCAGGGGACAGGCTGGGCCTCCAGCTCCCTGCACTGCCAAATTCAAAGGGATTATGGAAAAACCCCTTTTATCCGGGTCCTGCCAGGTTTGGAATCAACTCAGCAGTTCTGGGAGTTGAAGTCAACTCTGCCAGTCCCTTCCCAGCCCTATGAGTTGCTAAAAGTCCTCTCAGGTGGCTGCTCCCCACTGAGCTGAAAGTTCCAGCAGGGTGTTGTCGCCATCTCCCCTCTGCCAGGCACTCATGGATCTGGGACAGCCTCTGGTTTGCTCTTCCCAGAACAACAAGAAATTCCACCAGACACCACTTTCCTGCTAAAAGGAGCATCATGTTCCAACCAGGGATGGAGGCACTGGGATGGTCCCACTCCCAGGAATTTGTGTGGCCTCACCCCTAACCAACCTCAGTTATCCCCTCCCAGCATCACCTCCCATTCCCCGCAGGATCTGAACAGAGATCTTGGCTCTTATCCCTGGCCATTTTCCTCAGGACTAACTCAGCCTTTCCACCCCGAAGATGATGATCCCATGATCTCGCAGCTCAAATGGATTCCTGTCATTATGGAAAATTTAGGACACAGGGATCAGCAAAATATGGCCTCAATTGAAGTCCATAATTTTCTCCTCCTGGAATTGCTCAGCTGGAATAAATATCATTACCCAGAGCTGGGAGAGTGGCTGAGTGAGGGGATTGCAGCACAGACCTGGAGTGGAATAAAAGCAGCTAAAAATCCTCCCTGTCTGACAGGAACTGGGAAAAATTTAAGCAGAATTCCCAGAGGTCCAGTGAGGACCCTGAAGAGCTGGAAGTTGATCCTTTTTTCCTTTCTGTTCAAGAAGGAATTCCATGGCTGGCCTGAGAAATGGCATCAACAAACAAAGAAAAGTGTTTATTTTTCAGGAGAAAAAAACCAAAACAGTGCCAACCCAACCAACCCCCCCTCCCAAAAATAGGTCCACGTTAGCTTGAATGTAAATATTTTTTCAAGTTCATTGACTTGTGCTTGGCCAGCAAAGTGTAAAGACACATCATTTTTCTTGCTTTTTATATAGGATTTTATATAGAAATGGGGAGGGAATTAACAGCTTGGTCACAAAATTGGGGTGCAAAGAGGAAGGAAAAATCCCTCTGATAGGATTCTGATGAAGTTGTGCAAAAGGCACCACCAGGATTGCAGGTGACAGCAGAGCCACTGCTGAGCCCAGGAGTGCCATGGACAGCAAGGACTGGAGAGGGGAGAGAAGAAGCAGGGATTCAATGTTGAATTTGGAATGGGACCGTTGTGCAAGGCTGGCTGTGCAGAGGGAATATCCTGAGCTGGAAGGGACCCACAGGGATCACCCAGCCCAGCTCCTGGCCCTGCCCAGACACCCCAACAATCCCACCCTGGGCATCCCTGGCAGCGCTGTCCAAACGCTCCTGGAGCTCTGGCAGCCTCGGGGCCGTGCCCATTCCCTGGGGAGCCTGGGCAGTGCCCAGCACCCTCTGGGGGAAGAACCTTTCCCTAATGTCCAGCCTGAGCCTGCCCTGGCCCAGCTCCAGCCATTCCTGGCTGCTGTCCCTGGCCCAGGGAGCAGAGGTTGGAGCTGCCCTCAAGGAAGAGCTGCAGCCCCAGTGAAGTCACCCCTCAGTCTCCTCCAGCTGAACATTCCAAGTGCCCTCACCCTCTAGATCTTTCCCCACCTTTGTGTCCCTATTAGGATGCTCCCTAATACCTTTCTGTCCTTCTTCTGCCTCAAACTGCCCCCAAGGACTCGAAGCGAGGGTGGAGTGAGCACTCAAACACGGGTGGGGAATGAGACGAGCACAGCGGGGTTGTGCCAGGAGAAGTTTTGGAAGTGCTGAGATGAACGGGGAGGTGACCCCTGCAGAGCATGCGGGGAAAATGTCATGGCCTATTTGTGTCTGCAGAGAGGGTGGGAGGGGAGGGGAGGGGAGGGGAGGGGAGGGAGGGGAGGGGAGGGGAGGGGAGGGGAGGGGAGGGGAGGTGAGTCCTTGGCATGTGTATTACAGGAAAGGGTCAATAGGAACAAGCTGGAAATGCGGCGTCTCCGCAGCGTCCCTGATTTCCAATCACCATCAGAGCTCTGAAATTTCAGCTCCTACATTCTCCTTGTGAAGGTTTTGGTCTTCTCCGAAGACTGGGACAGAGAGGTCAAGGGTGGAGGAGGCATTTTGTGAGAAATGTTCTCTCAGTAATAACTGCTTTAACCTGGGCTTTGGGGATTGTTTGTGTGAGCTCATTGTGGTGGGCACTGGGTGACCTCAGCCTGAGAGCTTTTGGGAGAGCAGCTCCCGAAGATAAAGCCCATCACTTTTGGCACTGGAATGTGCAGGACCCTTGGGATTTGATCTTTGACAGATTTCCTGTATTTTACATTTACTGCATTAACCAACTCAATGCCACTCAATATTTCTTGCCCTACAGAAAGTTTAATCCCAGGCAGAGGGGAGGATTTAGTTTGAAACACAGGAGGAAAGTCTGGGAAAAATAATTCCGTGGCATAATCTTCCCTTGGAATAGGCTGTAACTGCTTCCAGCCATACACATCCACCTCATCCCATCATTTTTCATCATGGATTGTGAGAGTGAGAGGGAGATGTGCAGTTGGAGGGCTGGGAACTTCCTTTTTTATTGTAATAAGTTCCTCTGAAGTGTCTCCAGAACTTGTCCATAAATGTGATGGATTTCCTGGGAGAGTGTCTGATGCACTGAAAATCATCCCCAGCTTGGGGAGGTCTTGCTAATTCTTCTTGGAGCAGATGTGGTCGAGTCTGCAGGCCTGGCTGTACATCACCGCTCCGGGAACTTCTGGCAGAGCCGGGAGTTTGATGAAGCATGTAAATGGACTTTTTGCAAGATCCCATTTTCATCCATCACTTTGGAATAGGGACCTGCTAGAAAAGCACTCCCTGGGAGGGCTGAGTTGCTGTTGGATCTGTCCTGGAATGGGATAAGCCAGGCTTTTGGGCCAGGGCCTGCCTGGGCTCTCCTTCCAGGCTGGGAGCACACTGAGAGGTCCTGGTGGACCCAGAACAGCACCCAGGCTCTGGAAACCCAGAATTCAAATTCTCCATGCCAACCTTGGTCTTACAGCTGTCACTGCCCACATGACACAACATGGTCCAAGTCTGGGGAAAAAGGACAAGAAATAATCCCAGGTTTGGTCAGGAATTTCACATGACAGGACCTCCCCAGGGGACTCAGGGTAGGTGACCGAGAGTCTCAATGGCTCGTGTGGGGAATGGTTTTGTCCCCATTTGGGCACTAAAGTCACATCTCTGTCTACACAAAACTCACTGGGATGCCTGCACAGGAAAACAAAGGAGATTTATCCCAGTCTCAGAAGATCTTGCCTGGAGCAGCCTGGTTTTCCATGGATTTTAAACTGAGCCTCAGGAAATTGCTTCAAACTCTCTGCCCTGCTCTTAATCCCATGATGGAGTGGGCAGGGTCCTCCCAGGATCTCCAGGAATTTCACAGCATGGAAAAGGTTCCTTTGGCTCCTACCTGGAATATCAGGAACAATCCCTGAGCATCTCCCAGTCCCCTCTCCTCTGGTCCCTGTCCAGCTGAGGGTGGCAGGAGCCTGGAGACCCCTCCTGGTGTGGGGATCCCAAAGGGATCATGGACAGATCTGAGCTCCCAGCTCATCCCTGGAACAGGAGCCTCACACTGGCACGTGTGGATGGGAAATTGTCACCCTGAAGCAGCTCTGCCACAATTCTGATTTACAAACCCCTGCAGTCACCTCCCGGTCCCAGAATCACTTCTGGGCTTCCATTCCTTAAATCCCTCTGGGGAGGGACCAAAAATCCGAGCAGGAGAGCAAAGCAGGGAGGAATTGAACCCCCAGCTCTTCTCCTGTGGGGGTCATGCTCCAGGCCCTGTTGTGGGCAAAAGGGAGCTGGCAGCACATCTGGAGCCAAAGTAGCCTGGGACTGTAATGAATGTTTTGACAGCCTGACAGGGCAAATGATCAGATAATTACAGAGCAGCCTCATTAAGGGAATGGTCCCAATCACTGTATGCAAACATCCCACCGTGCTGGAGCCCCAAACGCTGTGACAGCAGCAGTGTCTGGGATCCTTCCTTGGAATGACTCTGATATCCAACATTGGTTATTTTAATTCACCTCTTCTGTTTCCTCATCACCCCATCCCAGCCAAAATTCCTAAGCTTCAGCACAGCCCCACTCAGCATTAAGGACTCTCCCTTATGCCCAACACCTGGATTTGGGTTGAATTCCATGGGATGTGACATTCCCAGGAGTTCTGCAACAGCCCCTTTGACCCCTCAGTTGTTAGCACAGCTGCAACTAAACCCTCCCACATCCAGCAACCCCTGGGATCTGCCCTGTTGCCAGATCCAAATATTTCAGCTCTTTTTAGGACTTCAGGAAGAGCACAAGGATAGACCCAGTACCAACATTTGGGAAAACGAATCCTCGGCAAAGCACCGGAACCTAAGGAGCTCATTAAGAGTTTGCAGGTGCATTCTCAGCTCATCAGCTGGGTCATGAACACTCCTAACACCTGGAATTAGTGCTTGGAGGAGTTGCTTTTATATATTCAAGGCAAGTTTCTCTGACAGCCCCCAGGGTTTACAGCAAATTTGGGTCTTCTCCTTTATTCTGTGAAACCTGACAAACTTTGAAAGATACAGAAGAGAACGAGATAAAAAATTTAAGGCTGAATGTCTTGAAAAAATTGTGATTTGTGTGCCAGGCACCTTGAAGGAGGTGTGGATTTATTTGGGTGAGGGTTTTCCTGCCAACCTGCTCAGTCAGAGCTCCATGACCCAACTCAGGGGACACCTGAGGGCATGGGAGGATCAAATGCTTAAAAATTATAAATGGCATCAAATGAGGAGATAAAAATTCACCTGACTTTAACCAGTACGGTCGGGGTTCCACACCCTGGGCAGCCCAGAGGGTGTGGGGTCACCTGCCAGGTGAGGTTTGTGCCCTGGAACACCTCACACTTCGAGGATTAGTGTTGGCAAGGAATCAGTTTTATAAAATAACCTCTCTGGACAGGCCCTGGATGGAGCCATGAGGATTGGAGCTCTCCTGGCCAAGATCTGAGCTGGGAGCTCCTTTCCCCTGAGCAGGTCCTGAGGGCTCCAAGAGGTGCTCCGACCTTCTCTGGGGCTCGGCTGTCCCCATTAGGGTGGGATGAGACCTTAGAGAAGCCTTTGAGGGCTGCCCTCACTGCCAAGGGTGGGACGAGACCTTGGAGAAGCCTTTGAGGGCTGCCCTCACTGCCAAGGGTGGGACGAGACCTTGGAGAAGCCTTTGAGGGCTGCCCTCACTGCCAAGGGTGGGACGAGACCTTGGAGAAGCCTGTGAGGGGCTGCCCTCACTGATGCTGCTCCAGGCCCTCCTGTGCTCAGCGCTCTGACCTTGTCCTGCTGAATTCCTGCCCTAACCATGGATTTGTGCCACCCAGGGAAAGCCTGAGCCAGAGTCGGGATCTTGGCCAGGCAAATTCCAAATGGAGGATTCATGGATGTGTCACTGCAGAATTTTTGGCCATTTTGGGCTTTTGGGTGATCCTGGTTACTGTCACCGGGCCTGCTCTGGTGGCTCAGGTGCTGTGGGAGTGCCAGTGAGGACACTGCCTCTCCCTGCCTCACACACCTTTGGATCCCAGCTCCCTGGGAAGATTTAAAACCAGTTTCTTGGAGCTCCTCTATTCCCAGGCTCAGCCATGCCCTGATTAAATAGCTGCAAGCAATTCCATAAACAAATCCCAGGCCAGCTGCTGGAAAACCTACATCCAGCCTGTGCCATTTACAACATGGAACGGGGCCAGGATCAATGTTCTTCCATAAAAAGGTACAGATTTAAGGGATAGCGGGAGTGGGCCTGGCTCCATTTCTGGGAGGGAAGAAGGAACAGGGAATATGTGATTTATTGTGGCCCTTTAGGAGCTGGAAAATCAGCCCCAGTGCTCTGGAAGGAAGCAGTTTTCTGGGAATCATGAGTCCCAGGTGAAGGATTTAAATCCAGGTTGGCAGGAGGGGTGAAACAGGGCAGTGACGGCTGGAAGTGCCAGGTGTGGGATTTAGGGAGGAAAATGCAGTATTCCAGTTTGATCTGCCGCTCCAGGCTCTCACATTGATGCAATTTGTTGAGTCACCATCCCTGAAGGGTTTAACAGCCCTGATGTGGCACTTGGGGTCATCGACGTGGCCTTGGGGAACTGTGCGCCTCTTAAAGGTCTTTCCCAACTGAACCAATTCTGTGATTCCATGGTGGGGGAAGGAGGCAGGAGCCAAACTGGGCTCTTCAGGATGGGGAAAGAGGTATAAGTTTCTTGGTTGTGGATAAGAAACACTGAGGATGGATGGATGGATGGATGGATGGATGGATGGATGGATGGATGGATGGATGGATGGGGGATGGATGGATGGATGGATGGATGGATGGATGGATGGATGGATGGATGGATGGATGGATGGATGGGGGATGGATGGATGGATGGATGGATGGATGGATGGATGGATGGATGAATGGATGGATGGATGGATGGATGGATGGATGGATGGGGGATGGATGGATGGATGGATGGATGATGGATGGATGGATGGATGGATGGATGGATGGATGGATGGATGGATGGATGGATGGATGGAGGGATGGATGGAGGGAGGGATGGATGGATGGATGGATGGATGGATGGATGGATGGATGGATGGATGGATGGATGGATGATGGATGGATGATGGATGGATGGAGGGATGGATGGATGATGGATGGAGGATGGATGGATGGATGATGGATGGATGGATGGATGGATGGATGGATGGATGGATGGATGGATGGATGGATGGATGGATGGATGGATGGAGGGATGGAGGGAGGGATGGATGGAGGGATGGATGGATGGATGGATGGATGGATGGATGGATGGATGGATGGATGGATGGATGGATGGATGGATGGATGGATGGATGGATGGATAGGTAGCTCTGCCTCTGTACAAATATTACAGCAGGCAGTTTTTTGCCTTTGCCACTGCAGCAGCCCACACTGGGCACATAAAATGTAGGAATGATTATTCCAACACCCATGGAGGCATCTGCTCCTCTGAGACAGTGGACTTCAGAATTTCTTTTTCCAACCAAGTCCAGCATTTCCTTTCTTTTGGATGTTCAAATCAAAAAATTCGGGCAGTGTGCTCCCTTGCTTGGCCACACTCACGTTTCCCCCTCCAGCCGCTCTCATGTCACCTTTGTCCCTGATTTCCACACTGGGATCATCCTCTACACCAGGACAACAATCAGCATTTTTTCTGGGATTTATTACATGGGGTAACAGGATCCTTATGGATTTCCTTGATTTAATAGGAATTCTACGACCCTGGATTATTTTCTATCTCATCCGGCCATGTTCCAGGTGTGGTTCAGGTGCTCAGGTGAGCCCAGCGCCTCCAGCTGCTGCTGGAGAAGGAAATAAATATCAGGCAGTGAAGTGCTGAGAGAGAGAAATAGCCATGGATTACATCTCCAGAAGAACTGAGGATGGTTCTTGAACACCCTGGCAGTGTCCAAGGCCAGGTTGGACAGGGTTTGGAGCAGCCTGGGACAGTGGGAGGTGTCCCTGCCCATGGCAGGGGTGGCACTGGATGAGCTTTAAGGTCCCTTCCAATCCAAACCAGGATTCTGTGATTCCATGATGTTCCTTTCTCTCCCTAACTCCTGAATGAGGACTCAGATGAACTCCAGACATCTGAAGTTATTCCTACCCTGTGTCCACCTCTGGATTTTGGAATTCCACCACTCAGGGAGGTGCTGTCCATGTGCTGCCAAGGGCAGAGCCTGGGAGGGAATTCAGCCAGGGAATGCTCATGGCTTGGGAACAAGAGATGGACCTGGGGGGAAAGGATCCAGCCCCAGCACCACATGTAGACAGGAAGGGGAGGAAAATAACTCAGGAATGTGCTGGACATGACTGCTGAGCCTTCTCTTCTCTAATAGATTTTTTTTGCTTCCTTTCATTTGTAAATCAAAGACATTTCCTTCAGTCCCTGCGCTGAGATAACCTCATCAAACCCTGGAGCGGTGCTCCCAGGGAATTGTGGCAGGGAAAATGATGCCCTGTCCTCCTGCTGGAGCAGCGCAGTGGGACTGACAGCAAACAAGAAATTAATTTGGGATGCTTGTGCTGCTTATTTGCTTGCTTGTCATCCCTGCTACAGCTGTAGCCTCCTGTTGGGTTCATTTTCCATATTCTTCCCATAATTCATGGGAGATTTTTTGTTTTCTCTTCCCACAAGGTCCTGGTTTTGTGTTGTAACTTCCAGCAAGGCAGGAAAAGAAAGGAGCAGGGAGGAAACCCTGGGAGAGGGAGTTTGGAGGTTGTTTGTTGGGAAAAAATCTGAAATTGTGGCCTTTTTATATCTTAAAGAAAAACAGGCAAGGAAAAGGAAACTTACAAGAATTATTAAAAAAAAAGAAATCTTGAAGTGAATCTGGGATTCTTCTCTCAGAATCCGAGAGTCTCTTTGGGAAAAATAGGATCTCCTCTTATCTCTGTCAAGTGCTGTTATCAGTAAAACCAGGAACTCCGAGCTGGGAGTGGAGCTGCTGCTGGGACTGAGCATGTGCAGAGTGTCCCAGGAAAGCCTTTTGTTGGGATCTTGCAGGAAAATGGCCAGGGAGAGTCGGAGAGAGGCAATCCCAGCCTAACAGGGATGAACACTGACCCAGAGCTGAGATATCACAGCTCAAAAACACCTCCCAGCCCACACAGCACAGCCCTGAGGCCTCTGATGGCACCACATTCCTGCTTTCCTGTCTAAATTCCTGGTTTTCCAGGGTTGTGGCCACTCAGCTGAAGATCTTTGCAGAGACCAAATAAAGAAAAAACAGAAATTGGTTATTGAAGAGAGAATTCCCAGGTACATATGTGGAGGGCTGGGAGATGAGACATGGATGGGGCAGAGGGAGGGAGCAGAGCCAGGAGCCAATGGAAAACTGCAATGGAAAAACGTGTTTGTGGGAGCAAATTCCCTGTGCTCCAAGGGCTGCAGCCCCTCTGCTCTGGAGCCAGGCTGGGAGAGCTGGGGGTGCTCACCTGGAGAAGAGAAGGCTCCAGGGAGACCTCAGAGCCCCTTGCAGGGCCTAAAGGGGTTCCAGGAGAGCTGGACAGGGACTGGGGACAAGGGCTGGAGGGCAGGACACAGGGAATGGCTTCCCAGTGCCAGAGGGCAGGGATGGATGGGATATTGGGAAGGAATTGTTCCCTGGGAGGGTGGGGAGGCCCTGGCACAGGGTGCCCAGAGAAGCTGTGGCTGCCCCTGGATCCCTGGCAGTGCCCAAGGCCAGGCTGGACATTGGGGCTTGGAGCAGCCTGGGACAGT
Organism: Monarcha castaneiventris obscurior; assembly: GCA_026261815.1. NCBI lineage: Eukaryota > Metazoa > Chordata > Aves > Passeriformes > Monarchidae > Monarcha > Monarcha castaneiventris. The sequence goes on from JAMPIT010000363.1 coordinate 274,019, forward strand.
GGAAGGTGTCCCTGCCCATGGCAGGGGTGGGATGGGATTTAAGGTCCCTGATTCCATGATTCCAGGATATATTTTCCCTGCACAAGCAGCATGTTCATCCTCTCTGCTCTGGATTGATCTCCCCACCCTGGATCAAATCCCTGCTGGTGACACAATCCCCTCTCACTGAACTCCTCCTTCGCTCCCAGTTTAGGAAATCCTGAATGAACAAGTGGCAAAGGCTAAACATGTGCAGGCTCCGGGAATTCCCGGTGCTCCAGCCCCTGCCTGGGCACAGCCCCGTCTCCCTGCCCCTCCCGTGCCTGGGGTAAGGGCACGCTTTCCATCAATCCCAGTCAATCTTCCCGGCGCCCTTTCCCTCCAAGCACCTGACACGCATCGATTGGAGCCGCTGAGCTCGGATAAAGGTCACATTCCAGGGCTTGCCTGCTTTGATCCGGAGGATTTTGGGAGCAGGGACCCCTTGCTGTGCTCACAGCACACTCCTGCATCCAGGATCTCATCCCGGGGTGTGTGTATCCCTGCCCTGCTCTTCCAGGGACGCGGGGTTCGGAGAGAAACACCACAGCCATGGAAAATGCAGGGATTTTCTCTTCCAGCTCCATCCATGTGGGCTGGGAGTGAGGAGAATGTGCTGCTCCAGGGGACAATGGTGACAAAACTCTTTTGTGCCTTGTCCCGGCAAGACCGTGATAAGACATTCCCTTTCTCCTAAATTCCTTGCAAATGGTCATTCCTGGGGGATTTAGCCCTAAAGCTTCAGCAACAATCACATCCTGGACTCATCCTGTTTCCAAATGGAATTGCCCAGCAGAGGAGGCATCTCCATCACCCCATTCCTGGTGTCCCCTCAGTGCAGAGGGAGGTTTTCCTGCTTTTCCCCTGGCAGAGGGATCAACAGGAGGGATAATTGCCCAGAGATGGGATTCCTCTTCCCTCACTCAAGAGCATAGACGACAGCTCCATAGCGATCCACAAAAATTTCGGCTCTACCGCATCCATGTTGTGCTTTCTCCCAGAAATTTTCGTGTCCGTGAGGGAAATCTTTTGGTGGGGTTGGTTTTTTCCCCCACTCTGTACAGCGAAATCCAGCCGGGAATAAAAGCGCTTTGTACACGGAAACAACACCGCGCTCTGAGGGGATCCTGCGGGATAAAGGGAGTGAGGAAATGTAAATGTATTCCTTGGATGAGCCCTCTGGATTAGCTGTGAATTTTCAATGGCGTTTCGCTGGCAGAGCCCTGAGCTGAGGCTCTCTGGTGACGATAATTCCCAGTAATTCACAGGTAATTCCCAAGTAATTCACGGGTAATTCCCAGTAATTCCCAGGTAATTCCCAGGCAATCTCTGACAGACTGGGAGAGCCCGCCTGGGCCGGGATGCTCCCAGCTCTGCTCACCTGCCCCAGCAGCACCTGGAGCAAGGCAGGGCAGAATAACGGGAAAATCTCCCTCTGCTCCGTGCTGCCCTCGGACTACTTTGGGAAAGAGGGACAATTTTCTGTTTGTTCCCAAATCCAGGCTGAAACTGAAGCAAACAAACAAAGCTGGGTCTTGCGGGATCTGCTCTTTCCCAGCGTCTGCGTTCCGGGATGCAAATCTCGGGAAGGCTTTGATTGCACGAACTGGGGCAATCTGGTTGGGAAACCCTGGCAACAATTCCAGGCGTGAGCTGAATGTAATGGACACAGGGATGGGCAGAGACTGGTCCCGAGGGGGCTCCTCGTTCCAGGGGGGCTCATTTCCATCGTTTCCAGGCTCTCCAGCTCCTAAAGGTTATTGCTGAGTAAAAAATCTGCTGGAAAAGGCTGCCCGAGGGGCAGCTCCGATCTCTGCTCCCTGGGCCAGGGACAGCAGCCAGGGAACGGCTGGAGCTGGGCCAGGGCAGGCTCAGGCTGGACATCAGGGAAAGGTTCTTCCCCCAGAGGGTGCTGGGCACTGCCCAGGCTCCCCAGGGAATGGGCACGGCCCCGAGGCTGCCAGAGCTCCAGGAGCGTTTGGACAGCACTGCCAGAGATGCCCAGGGTGGGATTGTTGGGGTGTCTGGGCAGGGCCAGGAGCTGGGCTGGGTGATCCCTGTGGGTCCCTTCCAGCTCAAGACATTTCATGATTTCATATTTAAACCAAAGCTCCTGTTCTGCCTCCACAGAAGCTGCTCAGAGCAGCTGCCCTGGCGGAGCTTCCACCCTCAGCAGGATTAGCCCAGGGATCCCATGGATAAAAATGAGAGTGTAGCTCTGGCTGTAAAATGAAAATATCCAGTTTTCCATCCCCTGCTAGCCTCAGTCCCACTGGAATTACTTTGGATACATTTTCAAGGGATCTTGCTTCAGCCAGAGTCATGTGTTGTCCTATTTTGCATTTTCCCCCTCTGCTCCAGGAGTTGGTATCAGCTTGCAAAGTAATTTTCCTTTTAACCAGCACCCTGTTCCACCTTCCCTGTAATTGTATAATTAACAACTTAATCCATCACCTTTATATCCTCCATCCATCACGGGTTAAGCTCAGCACAGCCTTGCACAGGAGCTTTGCAAGGATCAGCTGCGGCTGATGAAAGGCAAATGAATGTCCAGGCAGAGAGGTGGCTGGGGAAAAACCTGGATCTCGTGGAGCTGCCATGGGGCTGTTTCCTGCACTTCATTATCCTGGAGATAATTGTATCCATTTCCCAAACAGAGTTGAGCTGTCCCCTATTAATCTATTTATTCAAACTGAAAGCAGAGGAATTTAGGTGGATATCCAGGAGAAATCCCCCCCTGGGAAGAAGGTGGTGCCCAGAGAAGCTGTGGCTGCCCCTGGATCCCTGGCAGTGTCCAAGGCCAGGCTGGACATTGGGGCTTGGAGCAGCCTGGGACAGTGGAAGGTGTCCCTGCCCATGGCAGGGGTGGCACTGGATGATTTTTAATGTCCCTTCCAGCCAAACTACTCTGTGATTCTCTGTTTCAATCATTTTATCCCAAAGAAAGGTCCAATTTCTACCTGCAAATGTGAATCTGTTTACAAGACACTTCAGTGACCTCAATCCTGCCCTGCTGTGATATCAAGCCACACATCTGGAGCTGTGATTAACCCGGTTCTGTGCCTGTGGTACCAATGGAAAGGTAATAAACTCCTTTTCATCCTGTGCTGCTCAGTCAGATAAAAAAATCACTCGCAGGCTGTCTGCCATCCCTGGGGAATGTCCATGACATGATCACCCCCCGGAAGAGGAACAGAGATGGAATTGGAGCTGTCTGGATCCCTGGGGAGGGTCCATCTCATGATCACCCCCAGGAAGAGAAGAAGAGGTGGAATTCGAGCTCTGCCATCCCTGGGACAAGGAGCACACAGAGACCCTTACAGGCAGCACAGCTCCAGCACAGAGGGATGTTTGCATACAGTGATTGGGACCATTCCCTTAATGAGGCTGCTCTGTAATTATCTGATCATTTGCCCTGTCAGGCTGTCAAAACATTCATTTACAGTCCCAGGCTACTTTGGCTCCAGATGTGCTGCCAGCTCCCTTTTGCCCACAACAGGGCCTGGAGCATGACCCCCACAGGAGAAGAGCTGGGGGTTCAATTCCTCCCTGCTTTGCTCTCCTGCTCGGATTTTTGGTCCCTCCCCAGAGGGATTTAAGGAATGGAAGCCCAGAAGTGATTCTGGGACCGGGAGGTGACTGCAGGGGTTTGTAAATCAGAATTGTGGCAGAGCTGCTTCAGGGTGACAATTTCCCATCCACACGTGCCAGTGTGAGGCTCCTGTTCCAGGGATGAGCTGGGAGCTCAGATCTGTCCATGATCCCTTTGGGATCCCCACACCAGGAGGGGTCTCCAGGCTCCTGCCACCCTCAGCTGGACAGGGACCAGAGGAGAGGGGACTGGGAGATGCTCAGGGATTGTTCCTGATATTCCAGGTAGGAGCCAAAGGAACCTTTTCCATGCTGTGAAATTCCTGGAGATCCTGGGAGGACCCTGCCCACTCCATCATGGGATTAAGAGCAGGGCAGAGAGTTTGAAGCAGTTGCCTGAGGCTCAGTTTAAAATCCATAGAAAACCAGGCTGCTCCAGGCAAGATCTTCTGAGACTGGGATAAATCTCCTTTGTTTTTCTGTGTAGGAATCCCAGTGAGTTTTGTGTAGACAGAGATGTGACTTTAGTGCCCAAATGGGGACAAAACCATTCCCCACACGAGCCATTGAGACTCTCGGTCGCCCACTCTGAGTCCCCTGGGGAGGTCCTGTCTTTCCTGACCCCCTCAGGTCCTGGCCAGAGGACTGAGGATGGATTTTTCCCATGTTTCCTGTGTGCCTGGTGGGGCGTGTCACCCTCACATGGCTCTGGTGGCTTCAGGATCAGCTGCCACAGATCAGGAGAGCAGGAACAGCACAAGGGGAGCTCAGTTACCTGCCAGTTCTCAAAGTATTCCCAAGTTCCCATCAATTTGACCATTTAATTATAGAACAGGGATCTTCAACTCATCCAGATTTTTCCATCAGGTGATGCATGTGGGAACACAGAACACGCTATTTTGGGAGCCAAACTGCGCAATGCTTCCCATAAAAAAAAGATAGAGCAAAATGTGATTGTCTCCTTTATTTTAGAATGAGGGAAAATACCACCCAAAGGGCCTGGAACATGAACATTTTGGGGATAAATGTGGATGTGACGTGTGTGTCTTGCTATATTGAGCCAGACACAAGGTGGCAACTGGGGCCATTTCAGCCCAAAGATGTTCAGTTCCCAGTCCCAGTTCCCTGGCACTGGAAAAGGCATCCCAAGGGCTCGGCCTGTCCTGCTCCTGGAGTCACTGGAGGGTTGGTGACCTGCAAGGTGCAGCTCAGGTCCAGTCCTTGCTGGCAGCAGTCCCATTGCAGTGGGATGAAAAGTGTGGATGCCACAGGATAAGAAAGGTTTAAAGCTGGGAGAGTGTTCAAAGGAGGGGCAGGAGGATGGGGAAGGGTCTCCAGGGGAAGCTGAGGATGAGATCACTTGGAATATTCAGCTGGAGAAGAGGAGAGACTCATCAGGGACAGCTCTGATCTCTGCTCCCTGGGCCGGGGACAGCAGCCAGGAACAGCTGGAGCTGGGCCAGGGCAGGCTCAGGCTGGACATCAGGGAAAGGTTCTTCCCCCAGAGGGTGCTGGGCACTGCCCAGGCTCCCCAGGGAATGGGCACGGCCCCGAGGCTGCCAGAGCTCCAGGAGCGTTTGGACAGCGCTGCCAGGGATGCCCAGGGTGGGATTGTTGGGGTGTCTGGGCAGGGCCAGGAGCTGGGCTGGGTGATCCTTGGGGGTCCCTTCCTGCTCAGGAGATTCCATGATTCTAAAGCAACATAGCTGAAAGAAATGGGGATCCCTCTAAGGCTCAGGTTTACCCAGAGCTGGGCTGTTCACTGTTTCCAGAAGTAATTAATGCACAGATTATTTGGAATACAGCATCTGTTCCCACACTTAGTGAGCAGCAGCTCATGGATTTGGGCACCAGAGTCCAGCAAGACCAGCTTGGAGAAATGAGAAGAAAATGAAATTACAGCTGGCAGGAGCCCAGCCCTGCTGTGCAGCCAGACTCAGACTCGGGGTGTGCAGACAGAGGGCCCTGCTTGAGCGTGTTGATAATGGAAACAAGAAAAGAGTGTGATAAGGAGAAGCTGAGAAGGGATAAAAATGACACAGGGAAAGAGAATCTTTTGTTATTTTGTCAAGGAACAAAAACTCGAGGAAGTGAGAAAACTCAGGGAGGAATAATAGCCAATGCACCAGACAAGCTAATAAATGTCTGATGAACAATGCAGTTCCAGCCAAGAGCAGACAGGAGATGGAGACGATTTTCAATTCAAAACAAAAAAAGCAGGAATAGGGCAATAAATAGTTACATTGGAGGGCAAAACTCTGGCAGCCACATGGAGCTTTGGAAGTGGAAAAGTTCCCCTATTTAAAGGAAATTGTTGGGCATGTAATTTCATCTCTGAGGCAAAAGTGGTTTGGAGAAGCAAATCTAATTCCAGACAAATATCCCTGACTGCACACAGAGTTAAACTGCCCTCGGAAGCAAATCCTGCCATGGCAAGGGAGGAATTTTCTCTGGGTTGTCCTCAGTGTCTCCCATGCAGAGCTGTGACCGAGGCACAGCAGTCATAGCACAGGACATGGTCACAGACACCTGAGGCCACCAGACATTCCAAAAGGAGTTAAAATGCCCATTCTGGTCGATACCACCGATTGTCCCGATGACAATGCCACAGCGGGAACAGCTAAGGCATCGGGGTTTCCATGGGAAGAGATTTTCCCAGAGAGTCCAACACATCCATGGGCAATTTTCTGAAGGATCTGCCAACCCAAAGCATTGCTCAGCTTTGTTGTGGCACCAGTGACCAGTCCAGCACATACTGGGATGCAGAACCAGCTGGGATCTCACTGGAAGAGGTTTCCCAGAGAAGCTGTGGCTGCCCCTGGATCCCTGGCAGTGTCCAAGGCCAGGCTGGACGGGGCTTGGAGCAGCCTGGGACAGTGGAAGGTGTCCCTGCCCATGGCAAGGGTGGCACTGGATGGGATTTAAGGTCCCTTCCCACCCAAACCATTCCATGATTCTGTGATAATTCCCACAACACCGGCACGTGGGAGAAATGGGAATTATTTCAAGCACAGTTCAAAAACTGGACTTGTGCATAAAGCAATTTTTCCACAAGGAAGCCACAAACCCTGAGGTGTTATCCCCTGAGAGGTCCCTGAACACAGGAAAACCCTGGAGCAGGAGGGGGGCCAGTGGTCCCAGGGAACACAGGGACACCCAAAAATAAGGGCGATGGGATCTGGCACATTCCAAACCAAATGTAGGGCAGGATTCTGCAGGTGGGGGCCCAGCAAGAAGCAGAAGGCAGGAACAGATCCCAGTTCAACCCATGAGAGAGCTGGAATATGCTGCTCCATGAGTAACCATGAGGAGAAACTGAGGAGACTTCAGCCAGAATCCTCATATTCCTGTGGAAATGGGACAGAGGGAGCAGCAGGGAGAAAATCAGAGGATTGAGGGGCTGATGGGCTGGAAAATCCTGAGCAAAGATGTTCCTCACCTCCAGGCATGGGCCCTGAGCCCTGTCCTGCAGGGCTCTGCTTCCAAACAAAAATTCCCGTGAGGAATCTTGAGAAATTTAGATTTCTGATTTAGATTCTGATTTAGATTGGGTTTTCTTGGGTTTTTTTTCTTTTTTTCTTTTTGTCCCAGTGATTTCATTTCACCTTGAGTGTCCATAAATGAGTGGCCTGAGTCTGATTTCCTCACTTGAAGCCTCTTCCAAGGGTGATCCATGTGTCTCATCCCTTCCTGCTGGCTGGAGGACGTTTTCCCTACTCCCTGCACAAAGGACAGGGCACAGATGGGTCCTTCAAGACCTGGCCCTCATGAGAGTTGGGATTTGGGGTTTTTTTGGCAGCAGTGAGCGCATTTGGGGACAGAGGATTGCCCTTGGCTCAGAGGAGGTGCCACCAAGGCCTGGCCTCCATGAGAGAGGGGATTTGGGGTTTTTTTTTTGGCAGCAGTGAGAGTATTTGGGGACAGAGGATTGCCCTTTTCCCCTTTTCCCTGATGTACCAGCCCCCGGGGCTGCGCAGCCATGAAACAGCCCCAACACTGGAATCCAACCTCATGAAAGCCCAAAATCTGCCCAAAGAAGTGTGGTGCATCAAAGGTCTTCTCTTGGAAATCAGGACTTGCAGGCCCAGCTGGATCAACCTGCCCACAGGATCAGGGAAAGAAAGATTTCCAAGTTATCCATTAAAAAAGCAGGACATGGGAAGTGCAGGACTTTTGAACTATGGGGCTGCCAGGCGAGTCAGGAAGATAGTCCTGAGATTTATGAACAGAATGTGCTCCCCAAGTCCTGCTACAGCTTTGGAACTTGTGGGAAGTCTTATTTATCAACCCCAGGGAAAGGACAAATGTAGGAACGGGCCATGACGGATAATAATTCAAAGTGCTGGGTGAATCTCCAGCGAGTGGCATTTTTCATTTCACTCCTGTGTTTGCAGAGAGCTTGGCACTGGTGTTGTTTTCATTTAATTTCTCTGTTTGTAAGAGCTCTGCCCATTCATTTTGGCTGGAATCTGATAAGCGGAGCGAACGGAAGACAAGGCACATGTTGTTCTTGAGGCAGGGAAGCTGAAAAGAAAATAGATTTTTATTATCAACTCAAATATTGACTGGATGTTGTGAGGAGGGAGGGAGGGAGGAAAAATTTGCTCCAGAGGTAACCTCAGAAGAATCCAAGAATCCCAGGCTGTTGCTGGAAAGTCTTTATCTTCTGGTTTCTTGCTTTGATAAATAAAGTGTCAAAGTGGGAAATGGAGTCTGCATTGTACAAATGTCACTGGTCAGAGTGGGGAGATGCTCAGCCATGGAAAAAGGGGATGGTTTGGAGCTGAAGAAGGGTAAATTTAGTTTGGATATTGGGAAGGAACTGTTTCCTGGGAGGGTGGGGAGGCCCTGGCACAGGGTGCCCAGAGAAGCTGTGGCTGCCCCTGGATCCCTGGCAGTGTCCAAGGCCAGGCTGGACACTGGGGCTTGGAGCAGCCTGGGACAGTGGAAGGTGTCCCTGCCCATGGCAGGGGTGGCACGGGATGGGCTATAAGATCCCTTCCATCCCAAACCATTCCATGATTCCATGATCCTTTCCAACATGGTCACACACCTACAGGAGCCATCATCCTGGGTGGGTGGAGCTCAAGGACTGCTCAGGTTTGGTTAAATTTGGGACAGAGCAGGGCAGGGACACAGAGCAGTCCCAGGGCTGTGAGTGATGGCAGAGGGACAGGGACAGTGCAGGCGGAAGAGCAGTCACAGAACCATGGAATCGTGGAATCAAGGTTGGAAAAATCCTCTGAGATGCTGCAGTCCAACCCTTCCCCAGCACTGCCAAAGCCACTGCTGACCCATGTCCCCAAGTGCCACATCTGTGTGGCTTTTGGACACTTCCAGGAATGGTGGGGATTCCATCACTTCCCTGTGACGTGCAGGAGTAAGGGAATGGCCATGGCAGCATTCCATGGATCTGGAGAGTGCCAGGCAAGGACATGGCTGCAGGGATTGGCACGTAAAGGCTGGAGGAGCTCAGAGGGACTGAGAGAAGGGCTCCCTGGTTTCCTTCTTCCATCTTTTTTTGTAAAATAAAGATGAAGGAAAAGGAATTTTCCTTCTGAGCCAGCCAGGAACAACCCTGGAGTCCGTCGCAAACTCTTCCTTCTTTTCAAAGTGACAAAAAACTGGGACAGAGGAGCTGCAGCCCGTCAGGCAGTGCCAGAGCCAGTGCTGACTGATGCCTGACACAGATTCCACATGGAATTCCCATCCAACCTCTTGGCTCGGACCTCCAGGGGCAGCCAGGGGTGATTGGCAGGGCTGGGAATAAGGATGGGATGTCTGATGGAAAGGGAAGGGCCTTGCAGTCAGGAATTGGCTGAGAGAGACAGACAGAGAATGCAAGGGGGACTTGAGAGCATTCCCACCGGGATGAAACATGGCCCATCCAGGTTATCCCATCCCCACAGAATCAGTCGTGGCTCCTGCACAAAATTCAGGAGCTGCTCCTCTTTTGGGAGGTGGAAAATCAGATCCAGTGGTCTGAACACTTCAGATTTGATCCATCAAAAGCAATTTTTCCACATTTCCAGTGGTGTGGGAGCAGGCAGCAGGGTGGAGCAGCCCCCAGAGAGGTCAGTGGAGAAGGATTCCCTAATTTTCCTGGAGTGCAGGAGGTGAAGGAAAACCCTGGCACACATCCAGATCAGACACGCTGGTTTCCCTCTGGGGGAGTTTCTTATTCCCATTTTCCTATCTAAACCTCCCCCTAAAACAAGAGACAGAGCTTGGAAATAAAGGGAGATTCCAAGGAAACAGAAAATGGAAAAGCATCCTAAAGCACAGACAAAATGAGGCAGAATCAGAGGAAAAAGGGGCTGGAAAAAGATTCGTCCCCTGCCACCACAACCCCAAAATTTTTCCTGGCAGCCAGGTCCTGACAAAAGCCTGGAAGCTGGAAAAGGAAAAAGCACAAGGATGACTGAAATCGGCCCAAATTTTCTCTGTTTGGCTGAATTAATTAACGTTAGTTTTTATCAGAAATGTGTTTTCTGTGCATATTATTTAAAATATTGGGGCAGCTCCTTGAAAATGGAGGGATTTCTATTCTGTTCCACACCTTCCTTATAAAAGAAAAGAAAAAAGAGAAGAAAGTTCTTAAAGGAAAAAGAAAGGAACAGTAAATGGAAAAAATGAACCCTATTTCCGCTTTATGGTTGGTTTCAAAGCCATTTCCACTGGAAAAACATGGAAAATGAACATTTTCCTGGAAGGAAATCAGCTGGGATTCCAGTATTCCATGGGTTAAGGTGCTGAAGTCTTTTTCCAAAACATTGTTTTATTATTCCTTGCATTTTCCCTGGGTTTTTTCTGACATAAAAATGGCACTCAGGCTTTTCTCAGGATGAATATTTGGCTTTTTCCTGGTTAAAAGACAAAATTCCCACTTTCCCTTGAACATCTCCACCCCCGTTCTGACTTCCAGCCCAGACCAGTCTTTTGTAAAGGTGACATTCTGATCTGCAGCAGAATCCGGGGACAAATCCACTCCTTTGGATAGGAATAAAGCTCTCTGGGAATGGCAAAAAGCAGCCAGGGAAGGTTTGATGGGAATTTCTCATCTGGGAAAGCCTTGGAGTAATGTAGTGTGGGGGATGCTGGAATTATTTGTCACCAGCCAGGCACTGGGGTTTGGTTAATTGAAGAACTCAAGCATGAAAATCTTGGAATGCTCAAATTCCTGGGAGTAGCTGGGATGTGACCCTGGCGTGAGGACATTTCGCTGGGATATAGCAGCTCTTGGATCTTCTGCCATGCCAAGCTTTGCTGAAGTGGAGTTCAATCATGTTTGGAGCATGGTCTTGGTGCCAGCACAAATTAACTCACGCTGGGCTCCAGGAGTGCGGTGCTTCAAAAGTCCTACATGATTTATGGAGGTCAGAGGAAAAGTGGGAATGAAATGTGCCGGGTCATGAAGGGACAAACCAGCCCATGGGGCTTTAGTGGCCCCTCCACATCCATAACTTCAGTTTTCCTCCCAGATTTCCCTTGGCCAGGCTGAGGCGGATGGGATCTGCCCTCAGGGATCCACTTGGCAGCTGCCAGGCCTCATTCCCACCATCCTGGAAATGCCAAGGGCTCATCCATGCCCTGGATCCACATGCGAGAATCCCGCCTGGCACCGGGCTGGTCTGAACCTGCCTTATCAATATGGAATATTCCCAATAACTGGTGGAGGCAAAGCGATCAATAACGACACCAAGAAGGGACAATGGAAAGGTTTGGACATGGATATCCAAGTTTTCCATGTTTTTATGCCTGTGTCACCAGAGGTGAGAGGTGTCTGATCTCAGCACCCACTCCAGGTGTGAATGGAAAAACAGCCATAGGAGAGAGGGACTTTTTCCCAAGTTTCTGGAGCAATACATGGATTTTTGGTGCAGGAAGAAACTCCCCATGCAAACCTCTGCAGCTTCACCACTGGAACAGAAACAAATCCAGGATGGATCCCTTTTATTTGCCAGGAAAACGTAATGATGGAGCCACGGTGGGGCATTTGCTGTGCCCCTGCTTTGGAAAAACTTCCCAGCCATTCCCAAACCCCACCAACGAACCAAACAGATGGAGCTGGTCCCTCATTAATCAACCTCCAGATTTGCCCGAGGCTTGCTCTAATTGATTCCAAGCTGAGCTTCCATTCTCCAGACGGGAAAAATAAAATCAATTTTGCAGGTTTAACTCCAGTGCATCAATTCCATTTCCAGGGGTTTTAGGGTTTGATTTCCTTGGACAATTTTCTGGCACTCTCAGTTTGGAACAGGAGCAGATTGCTGGAATGATGTTTCAGAGGTGTGCAGGGACACGGCAGGTCTGGTGCACCCACCTCACTCCAGGGGGAGTCTTTGGAAAAATAGAGATTTTAATAACTTATCCCTTAGAATCATGAAATTCTTCAGGTTGAAAAAGCCCTCTGTGATCACCAAGTCCGACCATCAGCATGTTCCCCACTAATCCATGTCCCCAGGTGCCACATCCAGAGGTTTTTTGGCTCTTCCAGGGATGGAGACTCCACCAGTGCCCTGAGCAGCCTGGCCGGGGCACCTCTGGCTCCCAGATCAAAGCACTCCTTAGAGCACTGCAGGGCTTTCCCAAATTTCTGAAGGAATATTTTAGGACTTTGCATTGTTTAAGAGTGCTGGAAGTCGATTTAGAATTTAGGGTTTGGGAGTTGTGAGGCTTCTTGGAGGTCCAGAGTTACTGCCATGGGAAATTCCATGGAAAATACATGGGAAACATGAGTTTAGGGGGGAGGGAGGGAGGGGGGGAGGGAGGAAGGAAGGAAGGAAGGAAGGAAGGAAGGAAGGAAGGAAGGAAGGAAGGAAGGAAGGAAGGAAGGAAGGAAGGAAGGAAGGAAGGAAGGAAGGAAGGAAGGAAGGAAGGAAGGAAGGAAGGAGAGAACCTTCTTCCCTCACCTGTTTGCTCCTTCTCCACTGCTTGTGCAGATTTTGGGAAGTTATCAAGGAATATCTCCAGGTTTTTCAGCCAGAATGAGCCCAGCTGGGGAGCCCAGTGAGCCCAGTGAGCCCAGTGAGTCCAGTGAGCCCAGTGAGTCCAGTGAGTCCAGTGAGACCAATGAGCCCAGTAAGGATCAGTGAGACCAGTGAGCCCAGTGAGCCCAGTGAGTCCAGTGAGCCCAGTGAGCCCAGTGAGCCCAGTGAGTCCAGTGAGCCCAGTAAGTCCAGTGAGCCCAGTAAGTCCAGTGAGACCAGTGAGTCCAGTGAGTCCAGTGAGACCAGTGAGACCAATGAGCCCAGTGAGGATCAGTGAGCCCAGTGAGCCCAGTGAGCCCAGTGAGTCCAGTGAGCCCAGTAAGTCCAGTGAGTCCAGTGAGTCCAGTGAGACCAGTGAGACCAATGAGCCCAGTGAGGATCAGTGAGACCAGTGAGTCCAGTGAGACCAGTGAGCCCAGTGAGCCCAGTGAGACCAGTGAGACCAGTGAGACCAAAGAGCCCAGCGAGGATCAGTGAGACCAGTGAGTCCAGTGAGACCAGTGAGCCCAGTGAGCCCAGTGAGACCAGTGAGACCAGTGAGACCAAAGAGCCCAGCGAGGATCAGTGAGACCAGTGAGCCCAGTGAGGATCAGTGAGCCCAGTGAGTCCAGTGAGTCCAGTGAGCCCAGTGAGACCAGTGAGACCAATGAGTCCAGTGAGACCAATGAGTCCAGTGAGTCCAGTCCCAACTACTCTGCTCCTTCCTGCTGGAATCCTCATGGGATTCTGCTCCCCACATTGCTGCCAGGCAGACCAGTGGCCCCAGTGAGCATCACTGGGAATACTGGGAGCACTTAGCTCCTGAGGCAGTTGGAGAGAAAGCACAGCATGAGCAGCAGAGCCTCCTCTGGCTCCATTCATCCCATTCTGGATGTTTGCCCACATTCCCGAGGCCCTGGGAGGTGGAAGAGGGAAGTTCCGCAAATGTTATTAAATTGATTAGGATTTAAGAGGAGCTGGAGTTCTGAGTTAAAGCACAAATTTGGGATCAGGGCTTGGATATATCCATTCAGCAGTTCCAAAATGTAACTTCTGTTAATGTGGCCCATAAAGCTTTCCCTTAAGTTTACATCTCTCTTCTTTTTCCTTAAATTGTCTTTTTTTCCCTTGGCCTCTGAACATAAAATCCAACCATTTGTTCCTTTGCTGTGCCCGATTTTTTGTAATAAATGTCATCCTATTCATGCAGGAATTTCTCTCTGTCCCTAATTCTTCATCAAGAGCAGCAATTCTCCTCCTAAATCATGATCTGTGAGCATTTACCAGGAGCCTTTCCTGATTTGCCTCCCAGATCTCATAATTCTGGGCAAAATTGGAAGTGCTGAGCAAGAATGAAGCATTATCAAGCGAGGATCAGACCATCCATAATCCCAATAATCCAAATTGGATTAATTATTCGCAGTAAGTGCTAAAAGTGCACTCAGGGCTAAACAGGTCGTGGAATTTCAGGGGTTAAGCAAAAAGGGCATTTGCCACAGAGAAAAACTTTATTAATAAATAGTTAATTGAACCCAAACTTGCTGAGGAGGGATCTTAATATAAAGATTTTGAAAATATTTTTATATAAACCACCATTAATTGAGTCCCCTGGAACTGCTGGCAGGGCATCGGGAGCAGCCCCACGTGGGAAGTGTCCTCCTGCAGCAGGGACGGTCCGGGAAGGATCTGAGGGAGAGAAAGGGCACCAGGGATCTCAGGACTCTCTTCTAGCAGCAGGAGGGGCAGGAATATTGGGATATTGGCATTCATATGGCAGAAAACTCCATGTGGGAGGCATCTGCCTGGACAGCCACATCTGTGCAGGATTTGCAAACTGTGAAGGAGACACCTGAGCAGCCTGGGGGGTTCATGTGGCACATTCCAATGCAGGTCAGCTCTGAGGTTCCCCCAAAGCAGGAAAACCTTTCTGCTGTGACATCAGAAGGAGCTGGGACTTGGGGGGATGGACTGCTGTCATTATGGAATCATGGATTTATGGAATATCCTGAGTGGGAAGGGACCCACAAGGATCATCAAAGTCCAGCTTTGTCCTGCCCAGACACCCCAACAATCCCACCCTGGGCATCCCTGGCAGCGCTGTCCAAACGCTCCTGGAGCTCTGGCAGCCTCGGGGCCGTGCCCATTCCCTGGGGAGCCTGGGCAGTGCCCAGCACCCTCTGGGGGAAGAACCTTTCCCTGATGTCCAGCCTGAGCCTGCCCTGGCCCAGCTCCAGCCGTTCCTGGCTGCTGTCTCTGGCCCAGGGAGCAGAGATCGGAGCTGCCCCTCGGGAGGAGCTGCAGCTCCTGAGGAGTCTCCCCTCTGTGTCCTCTGCTCCAGCTGAACCTTCCAAGTGTCCTCGGCCCCTCCAGACCCTTCCCCATCCCCGTGTCCCTCCTTTGGTCTCTCTCCATCAGTTGCAGCTCCTTCTCTCGAGGTAAGGCTGTCCGGAGCAGAGCTGGACAATCCCTCCTGGCCGAGGCTGTTCCTGGTGCCCCCAGGACAGGGATGTCTCTCCTGGCTCCAGGGCCCTGCTGGCTCCACCCACACAGGTTTTGTTCGAGAGAATTTATGATTCATACAAACTTACAAGGAGCTGGATTTGGCCCATCCCTGCTGCACATTCCACCCGATCCTGCCTCAAATCCCAAACCCTCCTCCACCTCTCCTCAGTTCCTCACCGTGCACAGATCAGCTCTCACCACTCCTCGCTCCCCAATGTTCCCACCCGCTGCAAGCTGGAGTTCCCAAGTCTTCTTAGGGTGTCTTCTCTTTGTCCATTTTACCTTTCCTCAGCCTTACAGGTTTCCCTGGATTTTCTCTTCACTCCAGTTCCTTCCCATAAACTTTGACTCCCTCTAATTTCTGTTTCCAGCGGCTGTAACTTTACCTACCCTGCATTTTTCTCTCCCAAAGAAGTGGAACTCTAAATCTTTCAGGAGCAGAGCAGCTGCTGTCATCCCAAAGTTCTTCTGCCAGATCCACTCCCTCCTCCCTCATCCTGCAGGGACACAGCTTTGCTTTCCCCCCGGGCTGACCTCCCCCATCCCTCCACTCCTTCCTCACCAGCAGCCACTGGTATCAATAATGCTGAATTATGAATTCGTGTAATGCTATTAAATAATTTACTCATGATTTTAAGTTCTTCCAGTGGTTTGGTGGAGACCAGTGCTTAGCTAAGGAATTTAGTTTGGAATTCCTGAACGTTCGGTACTGTATTAATTAAAACAAAATAGAAAAACAAACAGGAGTGGAGAAGTTAATGGAATAACAGAGGATGATTCTGTGGAAGATTAATAACTCCCAACTGTCTGCACTTAGGAAAGATGATTTAAAGTTTCATCTGGGAGAAATAATAGGATATAATGGAATCCACAGACAATAATCAGGGCCTTATCTCAAAATGCCAATCTTGCCTCATCTGCTATTCTGGGGAAGATGATTTTGTCATCAATAATGGAAGGAATTGGTCCCTCTCTTCAGAGTCTTGGGCAGATTCTTCTCTGTCCAGTTATTCCGGAGTTCTCACCAAAAATAAATCCCAGGGCTAAAATGGAAACAATTCCTTTAACTGTCAATGAACTCAAAAACTGTCTTTGGGGCAGGAAACACCAGCCTGCTCTGGCCTGGCTCCCACAGCTTTCGGAGCACTCCGAGGGAAAGGGGAGAAGGGGGAGCCCATCCCAGGGTGGAATGAAGGATCTTCTCCTGAGAGAAAATCCTCCACTGCCACTTCCAGGTAAAGACCTGAAGCCTGAAGGAGAAAAGTTCCTCTTTTGTGTCATTTAACGAAATCCCACCTAACCATGACAGAAAAATCCTCATCCCAAATTTAGTTCTGCATTTGAAAATGGCACCAGGCAGACATTGTGAATATTAATTTAATAAAATGAGGGTACTTAATTGCATTGTCCCATATCCAACTGCAGCTCTAGGATTTTGTCACAGGCACAGGTGATCCTCAACCCCATGGGGTGACCTAGGAACTGGCACTCAGGGATGTACTATCTGTGGTTCCTTTCTCTGAATTCCCACAGGCTTGTGGTGGTCAGGAGGCTACGAGGACAATGCCAGGTCTGTGTTCCTGACAGGGAGGAACCCTCCAGAGGCCCTTTAAACTACACTTAGAGGTGCACAGAATATCCTAGCTTGGAAGGGACCCACCAGGATCATGGATCCAGCTCTCCTGGCCCTGCCCAGACACCCCAACAGTCCCACCCTCGGCATCCCTGGCAGCGCTGTCCAAACGCTCCTGGAGCTCTGGCAGCCTCGGGGCCGTGCCCATTCCCTGGGGAGCCTGGGCAGTGCCCAGCACCCTCTGGGGGAAGAACCTTTCCCTGGTGTCTAGCCTGAGCCTGCCCTGGCCCAGCTCCAGCCGTTCCCTGGCTGCTGTCCCTGGCCCAGGGAGATCAGTGCCTGCTCCACTGCTGCAAACCCCAGAACTGCACCCAAACATCAGGAGATCCTGTAGAGAATCTTGACCCCACAAATTTGTCAGGATCCTTTGCTTTAGGCATTTTGGCAACAGCTCTTTATTTCGAAGAGGGATTGGGTGTCCCAATACCTGCACTTAGCCTCGTGCTTGGGTCCAGACACTACTCCAGGAGTTGCTCCTCCTTGGATCATAGTTCTGGGTGGAATCTTTCATTCCTATCCCTGCAATATGACTCTTCTCAGGATCACTTTTGAGAGCTGGATTGTGACAAGCCAGGCTCAGGGCTGTGGCCTTAGCAGAGAGAAAATAATCCCTGTAATAACTCTTCTTGCCATGCTTCTTTACTCTCCTGGAATGATTCACTTCATTCCTGTCACCACTGATCACCTCCAGCCAATGCAAATTCCAGCTGCAGGAGGAGACTCTATTTTCTCCTTGCTCCGTGAGATTCATTTGGTGAAAAAAAGCTTCTGGAATTACACCTGCTTAATAAAAAATAACTGCCTGCTGCAAGTGGAACGGTCTGACACAGGAATTTTTGGTGAGGAAAGGTGTCCAGTGGCCTCTTTGGCACTTGTGGAGCTGTGGGGTTTCCTTACAACACTGCTCCAGACTGGTGGAGCAATTAATGTGGGGCACTTAGTGTGGGGCAATTAATGTGGAGCAATTAATGTGGGGCAATCAATGTGGGGCAATTAACATGGAACAATTAATCTGAACCCAGCTCTCATCTCTGTAACGTGGTTAGAAATCCTCCTGGCTCCTGTGAGCTGCCAGGACCCGAGGGTGGGGTTCAGGTGTCCCCAAGGGGGTCACTTTGCCCAGGGGAGACACAGTCAGAGCTGTGTGGTTTTGAGCTGTCCTAAAGGAGGGATCTGAAACAGCTGATCCTAAAAATCCTGTTTCCCTCCTGGATCTCCAGGCAATCCCCAGGCTGGCCTAGCTGTGGATGTCTTTGCTTAGGTTAAATTAGGAGAAATTAATCCCATCCTGAGCACCCAGGATGAAAATAAATTCCTCTGTCGCTATTCAACAAACAGTTCCCAATAAATGCCTTTCCTGTGTTGAATATTAATCAACCCAGGCTCTTCCACCTCTCACACCCAAAGCCTCTGGGAACAGGAGACCCAGCTCCTCACATGGGACATGTCCCGATAGTCGGAATCACCAGGGTGTCACCCTCTGTCCCTGTCACACCCCCTGTCCCTCTCACACCCCATGTCCCTGTCACACCCCATGTCCCTCTCACACCCTCTGTCCCTGTCACACCCCCTGTCCCTGTCACACCCCCGTGTCCCTCTCACACCCCATGTCCCTGTCACACCCCATGTCCCTCTCACACCCTCATGTCCCTGTCACACCCTTTGTCCCTCTCACACCCCCGTGTCCCTCTCACACCCCATGTCCCTGTCACACCCCCGTCCCTGTCACACCCTCTGTCCCTCTCACACCCCCGTGTCCCTCTCACACCCCCTGTCCCTGTCACACCCCCGTCCCTCTCACACCCCATGTCCCTGTCACACCCCGGTCGCTGTCACACCCCCTGTCCCTTCTCACACCCCCGGTCCCTCTCACACCATGTCCCTGTCACACCCCCGTGCCCTCTCACACCCCCTGTCCCTCTCACACCCCCGTCCCTGTCACACCCCTGTCCCTGTCACACCCCCGGTCCTGTCACCCACCCCCGTCCCTCTCACACCCCCGTGTCACTGCACACCCCTGTCCCTGTCACACCCCCGTCCCTCTCACACCCCGTTCCCTGTCACACCCCTGTCCCTGTCACACCCCCTGGTCCCTCTCACACCCCCGTGTCCCTCTCACACCCCCTGTCCCTCTCACACCCCCATGTCCCTGTCAAACCCCCTGTCCCTGTAACACCCCTCGTGTCCCTCCTCACACCCCCTGTCCCTCTCACACCCCCGTGTCCCTGTCACACCCCCGTGTCCCTCTCACACCCCTGTCCCTCTCCACCCGTGTGTCCCTGTCACACCCCCGTCCCTCTCACACCCCCGTTGTCCCTGCAACACCCCTGTCCCTGTCACACCCCCGTGTCCCTCTCACACCCCATGTCCCGGTCACACCCCCGTGTCCCTCTCACACCCCCTGTCCCACCCTCCTCTGTTGAAAAGTTCAGGTCCTTTACACTGAGGCTTTTTGGGGTTGTTCAGCTGCTGGACATTGCAATGCCAATTTTAGTGGTTGGACTCCAAAATCTTGGGGGTCTTTCCAAGCTTAATAATTCTATGGATTCTCTGATTCTATGGACGCCCTTGAGTCACTGGCTGGGGGCTGTCCAGGCTGGCTGAACATCCTAGATGGAGAACTTCCCTTCTCCCCTTGGTTCATTACAGGACCCCATTGTTCCTCCCAGTGGAAAGATGTTAATTTATAAAAACTTACAAAGTTTTGCTCATTTTCAGCTGCTAAACCCCAGAAAATGATCCCAGTGTGAACGCATTGCAGGGAGTTACTCCGACAATCCTGTGGTGTCACAAACACTGGTATCAGCCTGAGACGTGGCCATAGGAGCACAGGGAGAGAATCCCTGCAAGGAAAACAATGAAGAGGACAGGGAAGAGGGGAGTGAAAATGAAGAAAGGAAGGGATGTGATAAAGAAATGGATCAAAGCATTTTCATTTATCAGAACAAATCTGTTTGTTCTCCCGTTTGCTGAAGCAGCTTATGAATTATGTTGGGCAAACAGACAAACCCAGTAACTAAAGGCACATTAGTTTCTTCATTTCTATTTATGATTTGGAGTGGGAGAGAAACATGATAGGAAAAGGAATGGATACAGGATAATTCTCTTTTTTAAATTAACAATTGGGTATTTCTCTGTGGCTCATCCATCTCAGTCCAGCCTGCACAGGAGCAGGATCCTCCCTGCTGAACTCCCACTGCTCCGTCCCAGCAGAGTTACAAAAGTTGTTCCCAAGGAATGGGAAATTGAGACAGGGAACTTCCCAGGGCTGTATATTTGTGGTGAATGGAGTTGGTGACAAGGCCCAAGGGTGTGACAAGGCTCAGGATGGAAGCTGGGTCTGTTTAATGCCTTTATTGATGATCTGGATAAGGGAATTTAATGTTCCTTCAGTCACTTCACAGGAGACACTGGTCTGGGGGAGTGTGGATCTGCTGGAGGTGGGAAGGATCTACAGAGGGATCTGGACAGGCTGGATCCATGGGCTGAGACCCATTGACTGAGGGTCAACAAGGCCAAATGCCAGCTCCTGTCCTGGGGTCACAACAACCCATGGAGCGCTCCAGGCCGGGGCAGAGGGGCTGGAAAGTGCCCAGCGGGAAAGGCCCTGGGAATGCTGGTCACAGCGGCTGAACAGAGCCCAAGTGTGCCCAGGTGGCCAAGAAGGCCGAGGGCACCTGGGCTGTGCCAGCCCTGGGGTGGCAGCAGGAGCAGGGCAGGGCCCGTCCCCTGTGCTGGCACTGCTGGGGCACCTCCAGTGCTGGGGCAGCTCTGGGACCCTCCTGACAAGAGACACCTGGAGGGGCTGGAGCGTGTCCAGGGAAGGGAACGGAGCTGGGAAGGGGCTGGAGCCCCAGGAGTGGCTGAGGGAGCTGGGAAAGGGGCTCAGCCTGGAGAAAAGGAGGCTCAGGGGGGACCTTGTGGCTCTGCACAACTCCCTGACAGGAGGGGGCAGCCGGGGGGGGGTCGGGCTGTGCTCCCAGGGAACAGGGACAGGAGGAGAGGGAACGGCCTCAGGCTGTCCCCCATCCCTGGCAGTGTCCAAGGCCAGGCTGGACATTGGGGCTTGGAGCAGCCTGGGACAGTGGAAGGTGTCCCTGCCCATGGCAGGGGTGGCACTGGAGGAGCTTTAAGGTCCCTTCCCACCCAAACCATTCCACGATTCTGACATGTCTTGGATGCAGCCAAAGGTCCTCACACCAACACTGCTCCATCCCAGAGGTTTCCAAGTGGGATGAAGAGACAGCCAAGGGGTGATGGAAGCGTGTCCAAGGATTCAGCATCGTGGGCTTGCACACAGAAGAATGGAAGAAGGGTAGCGCTGGAGAATGGGTAAAACAGGGAGATGAGCAAGGACACGAGGGAGAAGGACGGCAAATGCAGAAGGGAGGGTGGAGCAGACCTGGAGAAGACAGAGGAATTTTGTTTTGTGTGTGGGAGGATGAATGATGGGCCTGATGTGGGAAAGCAGGGCCTGAATGCAGAGCTGAGCTGCAAACACAATAATGACACAAATTCCAGGGAAAACACAGTTTTTCATGTAAAACTGATGTTTCCTCATAAACCTTTATTTATCAAAAAAAATGAAGAGCAATCTCTGAGCCGTGTATGAGCATTTATCACCTGGGAAGGTGCAGGCAGGAGAAAGGGCTGGTTATTCTGACAAATTATATTCAGATTATTACTGAGCCCAAGCACTGTGGGAGTTCTACAACCCCAAACAAGCAGGAGCCTTCTCTGCCTGTAAAAACAAGCACATCCCGAAGCCCTACAGAACTGCAGGGGAAAAAAATTCCATCTCCTGGCCTGTCAGGCTTTGTGTGCTGGTGAAAACGGGAGATATATATTTATCTAACGCAGAAAATAAGTGTAGATGGGATTTAGAATTTAAGGAGGTTCTGTGCCATGGTTCTGGTGGCTTTTAAGCCTCTCTTTGTCAAGGGTGGACAGAGAAATTGTCTATAAAAACAAAGAATAACATCACTTTTCCTGTCTCCATGTCACTGCCTTGTCCAATTTTTTTGTATTTTCCTGGAGTTTTTGAGCTATCCTTCAGCTCCCAGCCAGGGATTTCCTGTCTCTGCTCCCACCTGTAAAACAGGGCTCTGATGCCTCCTCCAAAAATTGAAACAAATCACAGAAATAACAGCCAGAAAAAAAAAAGTAAAAAAAGCCCAGCAATATTTCCCAAAACCATTCCCAAGGTCACAAAGTCAAGCAGTCAAAAATTAAGAGGTGTCAGATTTGAGCTGCCTGGAAAATGTTCACTTAGCCCTGCTGTGTGTGTGCATTCTAATCCAGCCTTAAATACAGGATCATTCCTGCTCCTGAGGCAGATCCTGCTCATTCCAGGCTTGGAATAGACTTGCTCCTGGAAGAGCAGCTCTTCAATATTTCATTGGGTCTCATTGTTCAGCGTGTGGCTCCATGCATTATTTACTGCAGACAGCACTAAGTACAGAATTATTAATTTCTTACCAGCTTCTGCTCTTGTGCTTCCCCACCCAACCTTTCTTCTTCCCCGAATTTAATGAATTTATCTGAACAATGCATCTGAGGGGGGGTCAATAAAACACTTTCAGTTTATGGTGCAGGGGGATGGACGATGCACACAAAAAAACTTTGAAGTCAAAATAATCTGATTTTTGGGGTTGCATTTTGGCTCTCTCTGGCCTGGCTTTCTAGGGATCTCTGTTTCCAGAGCACATTGGGGTGGGTGGGTTCTACCTCATCCAACAGGGATTTAGGGCAGGATTCACCTCCTCTGAAAAGAGATATCAAACCTAAAGCTGATTATCCTGCCCTTACCAGGCTGCTTCTCCCCGTGCAGAAGAAAGCCAATAAGGAGCCAGACAGCTCATTTGGGCTTGTCCTAGGTGAATCCTTTCCATGGAATTAATGAGGAAAAACTCCCAAGGGACTCTGCAGCCTTATTTGTGCAGAGCTGTGTGAGTGAGCAGGGAGGGGATGGGAATTCTGGGGTCGTGGTGGGGATTGGTGCTGGCAAGAGCCACACTCAGCTCCTGCCCGGGCTGCAAGGATCCCAGGGGATGCTCAGGGATCAGCCTTCTCATGCAATCAGGGGATCTCCTGAGCTGGAAGGATCCTTTCCACAAGGATCAGTGGGTGCCGCTGCTGGCTCTGCTTGGGACACCCCGACAAAGGCACCAAAAATGTCCAAACACCTCTGTGAAGCTTTTTCAGTGCCCGCTTTCTATGAAAGTCACCTCCTGCTTTAAACATCTTCCACTCACTTGATCTCTTCTGTGTCTCACATCCAGGCACATGTGGATTTAGCCAGTTCTCCTGGAATTCTGCCTCTGGAGAGCACCTGCCTTTGCTCCATGAGGGAGTTTGTCCTATTTTGGTGATGAAATGAGTTCCAGTACACAGACAATGGGAAATCCCTTCTCAGGGCAGTTTCTGAGACCTCCCAAAGTGACTGTTTTGGGAAAAATTGGCTGTTTTGGAATGAGAAATCCAAAGCTGAGCCCCTCGGCATTATTTAACTGGATCCAATGGGTGAGGGAGGCTAAAGCTCAGCTCAAGGGTTCTTCCCACAAAGCCAAAGGCTCTGGCAGGAGGGAATATTTTCAGCTGGAAGAAATATTTCCTTCCCCAGGAATTGCCTGTGACTTGCCGATTATAAAGTTACATTTCTTTTTTATAGTGCAGTATTTCCAGAGGATGAAATCCAGGGGTTTATTCACCACTTGTGGTGGTGGAGGGGGGGTTCTCATTCTCCCCTCTGAGCTGTGCTGCACAGGGGATTAAATTCTTCAGCCCTCGCAAGATAGGAGGAGAAAAAAAAGAAAATTCAGGTTGAACACGATCCCAAGAAATATTTTTGGATGCTTCAACCAAATGGAAGGATATCTTCTGCAGCAGGAATGCTGGGAAGTTTATTCCCAGCAGCCACACCCAATTTGTTTCTGGGTTCATGTGATTCCGCAGTATTTAATTAAAAATAAACTGCTATTTAACACTCAGATCCCAAAGGAGATCAAACAAAAGGCAAAAAAGTCAATTTTCTCACTGGGCAGAGCCTGGGGTGCTGCAAGGAGGAAAGGCAGTGGTAGATTTTAAGTGGCACCAGCTTGGTTCACTCCAGGGGCACCAAAGCTGGCGCTGCCCTCGTAGAAGAGAAACCGGATCCAGGGAAAAAGCTCCACTGTGGGAAAGGAAAACACAGAGATCATCTTAGGCTTAGGCTTAGGGTTAAGGCTTAGAAGTGTGGCTTTCCAGGAATCTACAGGAAAGGTGGACAGGGACTTGGGCCAAGGGATGGAGTGACAGGACACAGGGAATGGCTTCAAAGGGACAGAGAGGAGGTGGCAGAGCCACTGGAGGGAGGAAGGCAGGAAACCTCTGGGCACATGAGGCCTCCAAAGGCTCAAAAAAAAGAACAACCTGTCCTCTTTTTGTGTCTTTAACCCCAGGATCTTCATCTCTGGGAGAGCTGGGGGTGTTCACCTGGAGAGAAGAAGGCTCCAGGGAGAGCTCAGAGCCCCTTCCAGGGCCTAAAGGGGCTCCAGGAGAGCTGGAGAGGGACTGGGGACAAGGGATGGAGGGACAGGACCCAGGGAATGGCTTCCCACTGCCAGAGGGCAGGGCTGGATGGGATATTGGGAAGGAATTGTTTCCCTGGGAGGGTGGGGAGGGCCCTGGCACAGGGTGCCCAGAGAAGCTGTGGCTGCCCCTGGATCCCTGGCAGTGTCCAAGGCCAGGCTGGACGGGGCTTGGAGCAGCCTGGGACAGTGGAAGGTGTCCCTGCCCATGGCAGGGGTGGGATGAGATGATCCTGAAGGTCCCTTCCCACCCAAGCATTCCATGATTCTGTGACTCCATGATTTCGAGAGGACAGAGCCAATGTCACAAAGGGCCACTCCCCAGTCCTGGAATTTTCCAAGTGCTGCCTGCTGGAATGAGCTGTGCCAGCATTCCTTGAACACAGTGCTTTGATACCAAACACAGAACTTGGGGCCTGAAAGGACCATTGTGGTATTAAAACCGATTCCATGGACGGACATATTTTTCCCTGTTAAGTGTGGAATGAGCCTGATAATTTGTGTTTAATCAAACATCCTGCAAACAACATCTGGATTTTATGGGATGAGGTGGGGTCTCCACTTGTGGACCTTCTGGAGCCTTTCCCACTTCTTATACTTTTATTTTTAATTTGAATATGTGCTGCTTCACCACCCACTGCTGGTCACTTCCCTGGTGCCTCACAGAGCACATTCCCACGTCCTTCCCTCCAAGCCTGTTTACACATCACATAACAAATCACTTTTCAGCCTGTTTTTTTTTTTTTTTGATAGTCAGAATGTATTGAATTCCTTCTGTGTTTCATAAAAACTCATTTCCCAAGCTTCCAAATAATTGTATTGCTGCTCACTCTTCTAGCTTCAATTTTTCACTTGACTAAATGCACTTTTCCAAGATTAATCCCATCATCTCCCCGTGAGATGTAAAATAACCAACTAATCCCGGGTTTATCTATTTGAGGATCACCCCCCAGTCTTTTTATCCCTGGGCTGGGGAGATCCCATGAAAATCTTGGATTTTGGGGAGGAAAGAGGTGGGGTTTGTGTGCAGACAGTGAGAGGGTTGGCCCCTTCGGCAAAGGCTCCTCACAAACCTCGTTGCTGCTGTAGAAATTGTGGCATTAATGGGACGCTTGGTGCTTTGTGTGGGTGGCGTGGGGGGTGGGCATGGGTTCTCGCCACGTTTGCCACAAGTTGTGATCTCTTCTTCTGCACCCAGCCATGCTTAATGATGAAATGAAACCAAATCTGCCTCTGGGAGACTCCAGGGCTGCATTGGAGGCAGCAATTGCCAGAAGTGTCCCAGTCTCACCAGGGGAATCCCAGCCATGATCATCAGGATCTATTCCAGGGCTTTAATGGACAAATTGTATGGGATATTTATGTCTTGGTTTGGAAATGCTGCCTCATTAGGAATTCTGGGGATAAAAGAGGACACTGATCCATCTTTAATGACCCCAGCATTTGGAACAAGAGCTTACGGTGATCTGCTCTGGGGTTCTGGCAGGTGCTGGATCAAACCAGAGGGGATTCAAGGGGCCAATTGCTCCTGGCTCAGGCAGCCAGGTATTGATTGGGAAGGGTCCTGGGGGTTCTCCTATCCCACATCCTTCACACATCATGGAATGTGTCCAGTACTCCAAAATAAGGGAAAAAGTCCCTGGGGGAATCACAGCCACAATCACCAATATCTTCTCCAGGGCTTTAATGGACAATTTCTACAGGATATTTATGTCCTGGTTTGGAAATCCTCCTTCATTAGGAATTCTTGGAGGAGTTACAGGGATGAGATGGTCGGCAGGCACTGAGCCATCATTAATGATCCCAGCATTTGGAACAGGAGCTTGCATTGATCTGCTCTGGGGTTCTGGCAGGGGGAGGCTGAAACCAGAGGGGGTTCAAGGGGCCAATTGCTCCTGGCTCAGGTAACCATGAGAAGGGTCCGTGGTGTGTTCCTATCCCACACCCTTCACGCTCCAGGGAATGTTGTCCTGTACTCCAAAGCAAGGGAAAAAACAGCCCCTGCCTGATGCCTTGAGAGGCCACCTAAAACAGAGACTAGACAGGAGTAAGGGAATAAGGTCAGTATTTATTTGAAGGGCCTTCAAGGTACCCCCTGGGGAGCCACAGGCCACTGCCAAGATGGACCCCAAGATGGACGGCAGGTCACCAGTTCTTCACACTTCTATAGGTTTGGTTCATTTGTGTATCAGGGTGAATTCTCCAATTAAAGCTTTGGTTAATGATGTAATTTCCCCAAGCTTGCCTCTCCTTTAGAAGCTTTTGGTTTGCACACTTTGGGCCTAGGACAGTCTGAGTGTCCTTGGAGAGCAGGCCCAGAGAGGCTTTGTTATGTCTGCCTAGCATGACAGAGCAGAAGTTAACAGGCTACAAGGAACTTCAGAGTTACACACCGGGCAGTCCAGGATTTGAAAAACATGAGAGTTAAAACCTGAGGCATCATGCCAGCTTGGGCTCCAGGGAGAGAGGAGCGCAGGGAGAGAGAGCTCTGGGTGCTGTCCTGGGACCCGTCTGCAGCTGGAAAACTTGGGAACATCCTTACGATCCTTAGGTGAGACCTGCGCCCTGCAGAGCAGGACCTGAGAGTGCCCAGAGTTAAAATGTCAGGAAAGATCCCAACAAAGCAAAAATTCTGAGAGCAACAAGTGCTGAACTTTCATTTCCAAGTTGTTATTTGTGCTTTAAGCACAGTTTTAGAAGATTTGCAGTGCCAAACTCATCTCTCCCTGCCCAGCCTCCAGTGCATCCCAGGGAGGGGGAAGGAAGCAGGGTAGGACCCAGGCTGGGAACCAAGACAAGAACTTGGCAGGAGATTTGGAGCAGAGGTTTCAATCAGTAAAGCTCAGCCCATCCCAGCTGACGGAGCTCATTTCCCTGGTGGGATGTATCCCATTGTTCCCTGTGGACTTCCTTGGGCAACTCTTCCTTAAAGGAGCATCAGAAATGGATTTGACTGCCATGCCTCGATCTGAGCCTTTTCCAACTCCACATTGCAGGAATCATTAAAGACACTTTGCAGGGTGATGTATCCACTGGAGGGCTTATCTCCAAGCAGATTTTTCCGTGCTGGGATCTGTGTGTGAAGGATCTGCCGGAGACCCTTAGGCCATGGCTGTAACTATTAAAGTGTGGCCAGGAAGGGAGGGCATTTCCCCTTTTGGTTTCTGTGCAGACACTGCCCTCCCCTGCTGTGCACAGCTCAGGTTTAACTAAACTCGGCTTATTGGATTAGAGGCATTTCCTTCAAAAGATGCTGAAGAGGTCACAGTGGTGCCAATCCTTGGGTCATTCTAGATCTGGTTTTGCCAGTGGTGACATAAAACCTGCTCCGAGGAGCAGCAGTTGCTGTCACTAATCACCTGCAAGGACCTGAGTGTGTCAGGAGGGGCTGGCAGCGGGGGTTGTCTTTCCAAGAAGGAGTTCCATGGATGCCAAGGAGGTGGCGGAACATTGGCACAATCCCTTCAGTTCCAGCTCTGCTGACGTGAAGGTGGAATTTCACAGAAGAACCTGCCCAGTCTCAGTTGGGTTTTCCCAGGAAGGTTTTCCATGGCGAACAGACACCTGTGGGCAATCCTTCATTACTTGGAGAATGCCCTTCCTTCCTTCCTTCCTTCCTTCCTTCCTTCCTTCCTTCCTTCCTTCCTTCCTTCCTTCCTTCCTTCCTTCCTTCCTTCCTTCCTTCCTTCCTTCCTTCCTTCCTTTCCTTCCTTCCTTCCTTCCTTCCTTCCTTCCTTCCTTCCTTCCTTCCTTCCTTCCTTCCTTCCTTCCTTCCTTCCTTCCTTCCTTCCTTCCTTCCTTCCTTCCTTCCTTCCTTCCTTCCTTCCTTCCTTCCTTCCTTCCTTCCTTCCTTCCTTCCTTCCTTCCTTCCTTCCTTCCTTCCTTCCTTCCTTCCTTCCTTTCTTTCTTTCTTTCTTCCTTTCTTTCTTTCTTTCTTTCTTTCTTTCTTTCTTTCTTTCTTTCTTTCTTTCTTTCTTTCTTTCTTTCTTTCTTTCTTTCTTTCTTTCTTTCTTTCTTTCTCTTTCTTCCTTCCTTCCTTCCTTCCTTCCTTCCTTCCTTCCTTCCTTCCTTCCTTCCTTCCTTCCTTCCTTCCTTCCTTCCTTCCTTCCTTCCTTCCTTCCTTCCTTCCTTCCTTCCTTCCTCCTTCCTTCCTTCCTTCCTTCCTTCCTTCCTTCCTTCCTTCCTTCCTTCCTTCCTCCCTCCCTCTCTCCCTCCCTCCCTCCCTCCCTCTCTCCCTCCCTTCCCCTGGCAATGGAAGAGAAAATGAACAATCATCCCAGTTATTCCTGAGCTGGCTGTTCCCTTCATGCTGTGGGTTTGTAGAGATCCATCCATCTCCCTTCCCTAATCCAACTTTCCAGATGCAGAATCCTGGTGTTGGTGGCTGTTTCTGGAGTAAAAACTCACATATTTGTGAATCGATTTAATCCCATCTGCTGCCCTTTCTTCTCTGTTTTGTTCAAGTCCTGTCCCACCTCTCTGGCAGAAGAAAGGAGGAAAAAAGGAGGAGCAGAACCTCACGGTGGGAGCAGGAACCTGCAACATGGATGAGTTTGCTGCCTCTTGTTGTCACAAGGATTTCCAGCATTTTTTCCCTAATTTCGTTCCCTCAGCTAATTCCAGTCCCTTCCACTCTGTGATAATTTAATTCCCAGCCTGTGTTCTCTCTGTTTTCAATAGTTATTTATCCATGTGAGGGCCTTGCCTCTCATTCCATGGCAGCTTCGCTTCCTCAAGGTACTTTTTATTTTTCTCTTTTTGGTGAAAGACTCTGTAGAATGTTTTTGGAAATGCAAATCCATTATCAGCTGGATCTCCCTTATCCCTGTGTCCACGGACTCCTCCAAAGGCTCTGAAGCACCATTTCCCTTTGCAGAACTCCGTGGACTCTCCCCATCATCCTTATTTATCCATGGATCCTCTTTTAGATCACATTTATCTGGCAGGGATGTGCAGCCACTCCGGATTTTCCTGAACTTCACACTGGATCCTCTTTAAAAACGGGAAGCACATTGGTGATTTCACCTTTTTATGTTGCAGCTTTCCTACCAGATATTAAAGCGGCAATTCCCGAGTGGAATCCCTCAGGTATCTGGGAAGAATATCCCTTGTCTGAGGGATTTGTGAATACCTTTGGATCCTCTCCAGGATCTCCTTCATTATGGGAATGATCCTTTGATGTGTCCCCTTCCAAAGAAAGGCACAGGAACCTCCCTCACCCCTTTCCCAGTAGAAGGAGCCGCAAACATGGGATTCATTTTTGTTGGGCGCTTCTTTCCCTAAATTTGGATGATCCTTTGGCATTTCCGGTACCCTTTTTCCTCTGGACAGTCCTGCTGGCTTCTCCTGGCTTTTCCAAAGTCCTGGTGGTGAAATTTATTTGCTCAAAATCCCATTGTGACCTCTGCTTTCTACACCACAGACAAGGATTTTGTGACTGTTCTTTTGTTTTACTCTCTTATTTCTATCCCTTTTATTTTATTCCCCATTGTAAAACAAGAGGCGTAATAAGAAATAATTTCCATTTCGTGATTGAATCCCCATTTTTGAATTTAAGCCTATTTTTCTTTATTTTTCTTATTCCCCCCACTGGATATCAGCACTTCCTGATGACTTGGAACAGCTTTTCCAGGAACATTTCACTCAGGTGCCCTGGGCGCAGCCAAGTTGAGAATTTGTTTTCCTCTTGCCGTTGCTCTGGCTGGTTTTCCCATTCCGTGTGTAATGGGAATTTCCTGCCATCTAGCCTAGGAAATAAAGCAGAGAGGGAATGTGTGTCCATCTATATCAGTTTATTGGTTTCTCTGATTCCATCCCCTGTGAAGCTGCCTGGGAACACCAAGGAAATGCCCTCGTGCTGCTCGCAGCAGGACAGGATTGTGCTGGGAAAGAATTAAGGCCTGGAATGTGTGGGAATAGCAAACAGATTTCCCTGAGCCAGGAAAGCTGAACCAGCAGTGCTGGCTACAGAAAAGCTGAACAAAGTGGGTACAAGCCACGAGCCCTTGTCTAATTCCAGTGTGGACACGAAGCCTTTGGAAATAAATCCTCTTTCCATTACCGGAGCTGTGCTGTACAAGCAGAGCAGGCAGAGCTACAGGAATATTTGTCAGGCCAGCTCCGTTTGCTGTGTGTACAACCCAGAATATCCTGGGAACAAACAAATATAATCAGCAGGGAACAAGGCTGGCTCCTTCCCTCCCTCTGCCCTGTTCCGGCACCAAGGTGGGTCACGGAGAGCTCCAATTCCATTCATTCCCCCCAGCTGACCCAAGCCTGCTTTACAAGCTTTCCTCAATTCTTTTCACCTTAAAATAATTTCAGTTTGTTGCCCCTGCTGTGCTGTTTGGAAAGTCATTCCAGGATATAATTCCACAGTGGTTTGGGGGTTTTTTTCAGTCTAAATTTATCCGTGGCCACTTTGACATTATTGCAGCATTATCCTCTAACTTAAATATTCCTTTTTGTTGTTATTTACTCGCCCAGAGTGTTTTAAAGAGCCACTGTGTTGACTCCAAGACTGTCTTTTCCTGGGTTAAATAGTTCTGGG
The DNA here is from genome assembly GCA_026261815.1 of Monarcha castaneiventris obscurior. Taxonomy (NCBI): domain Eukaryota; kingdom Metazoa; phylum Chordata; class Aves; order Passeriformes; family Monarchidae; genus Monarcha; species Monarcha castaneiventris. The sequence goes on from JAMPIT010000363.1 coordinate 304,850, forward strand.
AGCTTCTGGAGTGGTGCAGCCTGAGAGCTGCTCCCTCAGCACCAGCATTTTCTCCTCTGGGTGTTCAAGAAGTGGCACTTGAGCTCTGAACTCGCATCAACCACACGGCCAATAGTGTCAATAAATAATAGCAGGTCTATCCCAGTTTTCCATTATCCTGGAGCATCCTCCACTCCTGCCTTAATGCCTCAGCCTTTATTTGATAATTCTGTCAAAAAAGGACTTGGTGTTAATTAATTAATGAATTAATTAGTTTTCTTCTGAAAATCCATGGTGATGGATGGCAGAGAGCCCCACTGAGCTCCCAGGGATTTCAGCTCTGGATGCAGGAGGGATGAAAAAGGTGCTGTTCCCTTTGGTTTGGGGTTTGCAGGGTGTTACATCCCCTCTTTTGCTGCTGGGACACCCCAAACCCTTCCCAGCCCCTTCCCAGTCCTATCTCAGCCCCTTCCCAGCCCTTTCCTGACCCTTTCCCAGCCCCATCCCAGCCCCATCCCAGCCCCATCCCAGCCCTATCCCAGCCCCTTCCCAACCCTTTCCCGACCCTTTCCCAGCCCTATCCCAGCCCCTTCCCAACCCTTTCCCGACCCTTTCCCAGCCCTATCCCAGCCCCTTCCCAACCCTTTCCCAACCCTTTCCCAGCCCCTTCCCAGCCCCTTCCCAGCCCTTTCCCAACCCTTTCCCAGCCCCTTCCCAGCCCCTTCCCAGCCTGGCTCATGGATCCCGAACCTCTCACGGCTCTTCTCTCCCTGCCCTTGCTCCCAAAGATCTCCTGAGCTGTAAATCATTCCAACATTTCATTTATTGCTCTAAAGCTTCCGGGGAGCCCCGGGCCTGTCTGGATGCCTGGGAATTCTTGGGGAGACAGCTTTTTCCATGGATGCCTTTGTGCCTTTGCAGGGAGGGAGCATGAGCTGTGCTTCCAGCCCCAGCTCAAATTAAGCAGGAAAATGGGATTTTGATCCCACCTGCAAGCGAAGCTTCCCTGAATTCCTCATTTGTGAAGCATTCATGGCTTTTCTTTTTTCCCGATTCCTGCCATCCCTCCCCTCCTGTCGTTCCCCTGCCCCTCCCTTCCCTGCCCAGGAATTATTGATGGGAATTCTGCAAATGGAGCTGTGCTGTTTCCAGCTAATTGAACTCCAACCACTGGCACTGCCCCATTAGAGAGGAACCCTCCCCCAGTAAATTAAACCCAGGCTGTAAATGGGAGCAGTTCTAGTGTTTTTATGGCTACATAAAACCCTGGAAGTTTATTGCTGTTGAACAAACATGGAATCGGATTTTTAAAGCTGGATATGAGACCCCCAAAAGGTCCAAAATCTGCATTTCCCTTCAGATCCAGTGTAGAAATTAAGGAGAGTTTTAAGCCATTAATAAATCCAGGGCTTCTTCCTGGAAGATGTCCCAGCTGGGCCAAAACCATCAGGAAATATCAAAATTCAGTGGAACAAAGCGGAGTCTCCAGTTTAAATTTCCCTTTGTCTACAAAGAGGTCCTGTGAGAACTTTAATAAAGAGCAGAAAAGCAAAGATGGTTCGGGCTTCTTAAATCCAGCCTGTGAAAAATGAAAGTAAAAGGGTTTTTTTTCTATCTCATGAAAAGCTGGCTGCTAAAATATGGCAAAAACAAACACAGCCAGGCCAAGATGGAATATTTAACGTGGGGTTGTTGACCTGATTTCCCAGGATTTGTAAAATCATTGGGAAAAAACCTGGTTTTCTAAGGGTTGGGGAGATTCCTCTGAACTAAACTGAGCTGAGCCCTGAGCTCTGCCCTGCAGGGATTAGTGGGACATCAGTGGCGGCAGGACAGGGAGTGGGATCAAAGCCCGGATCCAGGATTCCTTTTTTCCCTGCCTCTGCCCTTTATTGTTATTTTTACTCGCTCCTTTCCCATTTAAAGCCGGCCTGGGTTGAGTGAGCACAAAAATGTTTGAGCTGCTCTAGGGCTGTGTTCCTTCCCTCTGTTTTCCAGGGATATTCAGGGCCTGGGATACTGGGTTTGCTCTCCTGGCCCACACAGTGCTGCAAGCAGAGGGAGCAGGGAAAACCCTCAGGGAACATCTCTGAAGGGGGAAAGAAGGAATTTGGGGGATTCCCACATGACAGATCCTTTCTTTGTCAGATTTTACTCCCATGGCTCTGGAGTCAGTGCACCCCAGTTTGGGCAGGAAAAAGGCCCATCCAGTCAGGGAATGAATTTTTCCAAGAGAAATTCTCTCAAAGCCTTGGTTGGGAAGGATGGAGGAAAGAAAGGGTGGGAAGAGACCCTTTTCCAGGAACAGAGCAGGGACCGGGACATCTCAGACCTGCCCCTCATCAATTATTTCTCTCAATTGTCAAGGGTGGCTTGAATTTTCTGACCACAGGAATATTTTGGAGCTTTCCCAGAAGTGGTGAGGATTGGGCAGAGCTGGAGGTGCCCAAAGTGGGGTCGAGGGAAGGTGGGGGAGCACGGGGGAAATCTGTGGGGTGGGAAACGCCAAGGGTGGTGTTGATGTCCTACACATGAAACATGGAAATTCAGGAGCACAGGAGGTTCCGACCAGTACTGATGTGGCTAAAATTAAACATCATTTCTGCTGTTTCCTTTGGACAGAGTGTTCTTCCTGGCTAAAGGCTCACCTGGATGATGCGTAGAGGGAATTCCGGTATTTTGAGGTATTTTTAGGGATGTGTGATGGTTTCTTGTGTTTGGGAAGGGCATTTCCCTGTCTCCGTTATCAGATGTGTCTTAAGGAAACTCCCAAGCTCCTGCAGAGCTCTGCCCAGATGTGTCAGTACTTGGAGGGGGCAAATCACTCCCAAGATGAGAAAATTCCAACTCTCCAGCAGCGACAATAATGTGTAGCCATTCAGGAGTGACTACAGCAAATAAACCACCGGAATACTGATGGGAAAAGAGGAACAAGAGGAAAAAATCCTGTATTTTTAGCTCATGGAAGTCCGAGGGTTCTCAGGAAGCAGGGATGGACTCCTCACTTTGGGCTGAGTTGCAAATTCATTTCAAATGTAGCTGTCACCAACAACTGCCCTCAAATGTCTCATGGAAGAGAAAGTCAATTTAATGAGAAAGAAAATGGAAAATCCACTCCAGCACAGCTTCCCTTCCCTTCCCTTCCCTTCCCTTCCCTTCCCTTCCCTTCCCTTCCCTTCCCTTCCCTTCCCTTCCCTTCCCTTCCCTCCTCCCTTCCTTCCCTTCCCTTCCCTTCCCTTCCCTTCCCTTCCCTTTCCCTTCCCTTCCCTTCCCTTTCCCCTTCCCTTCCCCTTCCCTTCCTTCCCTTTCCTTCCCTTCCCTTTCCCTTCCCTTCTTCCCTTCCCTTCCCTTCCCTTCCCTTCCCTCACCTTCCCTCACCTTCCCGCTTCCTCCCGCACCTTCCTTTCCCTTCCCTCCCTTTCCTTCCCTTCCCTTTCCCTTCCCTTCCCCTTCCGCCCTTCCCGCCCTTCCCGCACCTTCCCTTCCCTTCCCTTCCCGCACCTTCCCGCACCTTCCCGTCACTTTCCCGCATCCTTCCCTTGCCCCTTCCCGCACCTTCCCTTCCCGCACCTTCCCGCACCTTCCCTTCCTTCCCGCACTTCCCTTCCCGCACCTTCCTTCCCTTCCCGTCCCGCCCTTCACTTCTTCCCGCACCTTCCCTTCCCGCACCTTCCCTTCCCGCACCTTCCTCCTTCGCCCTTCCCGCACCTTCCCTTCCCGCCACCTTCCCTTCCCCACCTTCCCGCACCTTCCCTTCCCGATCCCGCACCTTCCCTTCCCGCACCTTCCGCACCTTCCCTTCCCGACACCTTCCCCTTCCCGCACCTTCCCTTCCCGCACCTTCCCACACCTTCCCGCACCTTCCCACACCTTCCCGCACCTTCCCACACCTTCCCGCACCTTCCCTTCCCGCACCTTCCCTTCCTGCACCTTCCCTTCCCTTCCCACACCTTCCCTTCCTGCACCTTCCCTTCCCTTCCCTTCCCACACCTTCCCTTCCTGCACCTTCCCTTCCCGCACCTTCCCTTCCCGCAACTTCCCGTGGATTGGCAGGGGGCACAAAGGACTCCTTGGACAGCTGTGTCCCCTCAGCCCTGTGCCCATGTGTGGGCCATGGAAATGTCACTCCAGTTGCAGATTCAGCTGGATGTGGGAAGCAGCTGGAGGAGCTTTGAAAGGCTCTGAGAATTAGGATGGTTCAGCCTGGATAAGGGAAGGCTCCAGGGAGAGCTCAGAGCCCCTTGCAGGGCCCAATGGGACTCCAGGAGAGCTGGAGAGGGACTGGGGACAAGGGATGGAGGGACAGGACACAGGGAACGGCTTCCCAGTGCCAGAGGGCAGGGCTGGATGGGATATTGGGAAGGAATTGTTCCCTGGGAGGGTGGGGAGGCCCTGGCACAGGGTGCCCAGAGAAGCTGTGGCTGCCCCTGGATCCCTGGCAGTGTCCAAGGCCAGGCTGGACATTGGGGCTTGGAGCAGCCTGGGATGGTGGGAACTGTCCCTGCCCATGGCAGGGGTGGCACTGGATGTCCTGTAGGGCTCCTTCCATCCCAAACTGCTCTGGGATCCCATGCTGCTCTGACCTGGCTGCTCTGCTTTGTGCCCAGCTCCACCTGGCAGCTCCTAAATCACGATTTCAGAGTTTATGGATAATTTCCTTGCTGAAGAACCAATTTAATTTTAGGAACATCGGGTTTTTTTCCCTGTTTGCAGCACATTAAGGAACACATGTGGAGTAGCTGCTCAGCCTAACAAACCCCTCAGCAGGGGAGGAAACAAAAGAGCACCTCTGAAAAGCAGGAGCAGGGCCAGGGGCAGCTGTAAGTGCCTGGATCCAGACAATGCAGCCTTTTTTTGGCATTTCCCCATGGGGAAGAGGAGACAGAAGTGGCGTGAATGAGGCCACGTGAGTCCTCATTACGAGGGGGATTTTTTTGGAGGAGCAGAGCTTTCCCTAAGGAAATCCTTCCAAAGAGCAAGGACGAATGAGCTGCCCTTGCTCAGGATTAGCAGCAAGGAGAGTCTGGGTCCCCCTATGCCCGCACGGGAGCTGAACCGTGCCAGAGGCTCAGGATGCAGGAAGCAAAGGCACAGATGGAGCAGGGAAAATGGGATTCAGTCGGTTTTGTGTGGAGAGCAATAAATACAAAAGGTAGGAAGAACAAATGTTTGTTTTCCTGAAAGTAGGACAAGAGGAAGGGAGAGCTGGGAATGCTGTGGATGTGGAGCTGCCTTTGGAAAAGATGAAACCCTTCAGTGCAGGCAGGGGCTGAAGATATCCAGGGAAGAGCCCAGAGTGTGGATCCAGCTGATCCAGGCTGTCAGGCTGCCTGTGGAAGAGAAGGCACTGCCAGACATTTCCTTTCTAATTCCCAAAATCTGTCAGCAGCTCCGGAGCCACCGGGGTGCTGAACACAAGGAATTACAACATGGATGAGCAGGAATGTTGGAGTGGATAAAGGCAGCTCCCTTCAAGGACAGGCTGGACACCACTGGGATCACTGAGGAGGAAGCTAGGAAACATTCCCTGCTCTTCCAGGACTGTTACCACCTGGAGCAGCAGGGAATGGAGGGCAGGGCAGTGGCACTCCAGGAATGGGGTGTTCCTCGCATAAATGGGAATGAACAACAGGGCTCTTGGGATCTGGCAGCTTCCAGGTGGAATCCAAGGCTGTATTCCGTGGGCGGATGTTAGGAACAGACCCAATTCCGTGTTTGAGAGCTGAGCACTGGGAGAAGAGGGACTGGGGAGTCTCCAGTTTCAGGGATTGATACACCTGGAAATTGGGAAGAGAGAGAAGCAGCCAAACAGTGGGAGAAAACACCAAGGGAACTGAGGGTATGAGGAAAAAATTCTTATTAGGAAGAAATTCTTCCCTGTGAGGGTGGTGAGCCCCTGAAAGGGCTCCAGGAGAGCTGGGGAGGGACTTTGGAAAAATGCCTGGAGCGACAGGATAAGGGGGAACAGCTTCCCACTGCCAGAGGGCAGGGACGGATGGGATATTGGGAAGGAATTGTTCCCTGGGAGGGTGGGCAGGCCCTGGCACAGGGTGCCCAGAGAAGCTGTGGCTGCCCCTGGATCCCTGGCAGTGCCCAAGGCCAGGCTGGACATTGGGGCTTGGAGCAGCCTGGGACAGTGGAAGGTGTCCCTGCCCATGGCAGGGAGTGGGATAGGATGAGTTTTAGGTCCCTTCCAACTTCTGAACCTTTAAGGAACACCTGCTGTGCCCGGGGATCTCTGTCCAGGTGAGGAAACCATGGACTCTCTTCCTGAGAGCAGAGACACTGTGGAAAAGCTGTTTTCTTGTCAGATGAGGGTGTCTCCATGTGGATCAAGGCTGAACCTGAACAAGGCTCCAGGAAATACCAGAGCGCTCCCTGGATGTTATTTTAGCTCCGTGAAGTTCAGGATTTACCAGCCAAGCCTCTGCTTTAAATCCAGCACTGCATCCTTCCATTAAAGCACTTCCCCAGTTTAACAGACAGAATAATCCTCAGCAGGGAATGATCTGGGAATAATCAGGTAATGATGCTTTTCCTGGAGATCCTGTTCCTCAGCACTTTGTCTCCCCCAACACTGATTTAGACATAAAATCGTTGTTAAAATATTTGGGATTAACATAAAGTCCGCAGTTAAAGTGTCTGAGAGGGGTGGGAGATCACAGACACAGAACAGCTTTGCTTCGGTGCTCAGGTGGGAAATCCAACCAAGGGAGGCCTTGGAGATGTCTCAGGAGGCACTGAAATATGGATCACACATTCCCAAAATACAGATCCATCAAGACGTATTTATTGGAAAGGTTTTTCCACCTGCCCCCCAACCCCAGCAGTGGAGGTGCCTCACTGTGACATTGCTGTGTCTGCTGGGGGAGTCAGAGCCTCTGGGAATTTCCTTTCCATCTCCTGGCACTCCAAGTTTCCAGGAGTTCCCAGCTCCTCGGAATCCCAAACTCACTTCAGATCTCAGGAATGGAATGAGTTTTTGTGTCTGAACCCTTTCCAGAGGAGCAGTGTTTGGCTCAGAGGAGTTATCCATCATCTCCCATTCACCAGAATGAACCAGATTTATCCTGGGGGGGAATTCAGTCCTGGATTACAAAATTGGGAGCACAGTGGGAATCCTCGGATGCAGAGCTGGAGCCCCACAATGCAGGAAGGCTCAGTGGGATCTCAGGGCTCCTCTGATCCCTGCAGAGAGCAGAGACCCCCTAGAATCATCCTGCCCTACTTTTGGGATCACCACAGGCAGGAAGGGCTGCTCTGGGAACACCTCTCCCTCCTCTAATGGTAGTGAGGGAATGCAGACAGCTCCAGTGAGATATTGAGCTTTCTGCCAGGGGGGATGGATCCAGTCCCTATGGAAAAATCAATCTATTTATTGTATTTCCCAATATTTTATGACGTGGTTCCCCCACCCTCTGCTCTCCGAGTTATGGGGTTTCCACTTCTCCCTTCATTTCATGGAATTCACTTAAAAAACACAAATATGAAAAATCAGCGTTATCCTTATCCCGATCCTTTGAGGATTTGCTGCCTTTACTCTGCTCCACCACAGGTGCAGATGTGCTCCTTGGGAACACCTCTCCCTCCTCTGATGGTAGAGGGGGAATGCAGACAGCTCCAGTGAGATATGGAGCTTTCTGCCAGGGGGGATGGATCTGGTTCCGATGGAAAAATCAATCTCCCTCCAAACTAAGGAGGGGAAATGGAGCGTGAGTCTGCTCAGCCCTGGTTGCTGCAGCGATGATTTAGGTGGGGATGAGGTGATCCCTGAGCCCCGGCATCCCCAGGCTCTGCCTTTCCCTGTGCCTCTGGATCCTGCAGTCATCCTTCCCTCAGCTCTCTCCCTATTTATTGTCTTTCCCAATATTTTATGATGTGGTTCCCCCACCCTCTGCTCTCCAAGTTACAGGGTTTCCACCTCTCCCTTCATTTCATGGAATTCACTTAAAAAATATAAATATGAAAAATCAGTGTTATCCCGATCCTTTAAGGATTTGCTGCCTTCACTCTGCTCCACCCTCAGTGTCCTCCCTTTCCCATTAACCAGCCTTGCCTGAGACCCAAAAGATTCCTTAAAAATCTTGGAAGGTCAGACAGCAGGAAAGGATAAACACCTCATTAACTCTCCCACAGGTTACCCATGAAAAAATGGGAATTTCAGGGGCATCACAGCAGATCCAAGAGGTTGAGAGAGGCGATGCTGCAGCCCTGAGCAGCGGGAAGGCTCGGCATGGAATTCCAGAGGCACATAAACACCTGTGGAGCACATATACACACATGTGTAAATTCACAGAGGTGGACCCCTGATAGCGGCACCAGGGCTGGCCCCTGGCCATGTCCCTGAGGCCATGGGGACACTCCAGTTGCTGACACCCCTTTGATGGCTCCTTCAATGGACTGGTGGACCTAGGCCTCTAGCCTTAGGTGGGCTAGAGGCTCCTTTGATGGACTGGTGGCTCCTTTGGGAGCCTGGTGTCTCCTTTGATGGGTTTGTGGCTCCTTAGAGGGGCTGATGGCTCCTTGGATGGGCTTTTGGCTCCTTGGATGGACTGGTGGCTCCTTTGCTGGGTTGGTGGGTTCTTAAAGGGGCTGGTGACGCATTACAGGGCTGGTGACTTCTTTGATGGGCTGGTGGCTCCTTGGATGGGCTTTAGGCTCCTTTGGTGGGCTGGAGACTCCTCTGATGGGCTGGTGACTCCTTTGATGGGCTGGTGACTCGTCTGAGGGCCAGATGGCTCCTTGGATGGACTGGAGGTTTCCTGGACAGGTCGGTGGCTCCTTGGATGGATTGGTGACTCCTTTGCTGACCTGGAGGCTCCTTTGATGGGCTGGTGGTTTCTTTGATGGGTCTTTGGCTCCTTTGATGGTCTGGTGGCTCCTTGGATGGACTAGAGGCTCCTTGGATGGACTGGTGGCTTCTTTGATGGGCTTTTGGCTCCTTTGATGGGTTGGTGGTTTTTTTTTGATGGGTTGGTGGCTCCTTGGATGTTCTGGTGGCTTCTTTGATAGCCTGGGACAGCTGACCCAGGGGATTTTCTGAGCTCCCCCCACCCCTTTGTCTCTGTGGGCCCATTTTGGGGGTGCAGCTGAGTTTTCCCTGCCTAAGCCAGCAATTAACACGGAGTTTAATCTTGGCACGAAAGCCCATTTTCCTTCCACCCTCAGCTCCCTTCTGTCACTTTCGGAGCCCCTGGCATTCCAGATCCCTTTTCTGTATTTTAAGGTCTTTTTTTTAGCTGCCCCCCCTCCCCGAGCTTGCTGGCAGAGTCGAATCTTTCCCTTTGCTCCTGATGGAATCGTGAATCCCTTCTGCCCCAGCCTCTCCTCAGCCATCTTAAACCAGGCTTTGTGCTGCTTGGAACCTGCTTAACCTTTAATTCCTCCTTTTAAATCCCTTTACATCGTTTCCCAGCTTGGATACAGCTGTGAAAGAGGGTGGCAAAGGTGGAAAGGGGGCCCTTGGTGTCCTTTGAATTTCTCTCCCTGCTCTGCAGAGGGATCCTCTGGAGGGGCTCCTGATGGGAGTCGTTAATGTTGCTCAGGCAGAAATGATGAGGGAGCTGCAGGAATTCATGTGGAAGGAGGAAATCTATTTTTATCCCGAAATCTCTATTCCTGTGTGCTTAAACTAACCCCTGATCATTTACGGTCTTTAAGTGAAGGAGATCAGTCCTGGGAGAGAGACAGGAGGAAACTCTGGAAGGGTTGAGGGCTGCAAGGGCAAATCTTTGTGGAGATTTCTGGAATGAGTTTGTGCAGAGTGGGGCGGGGAATGAGTGGAGCTGAGAGAAGCTGCTTCCTGCAGCCTTTGGGCTTTGAGACCTGCATGGAAAAGCTGGAAGGGTTTGAGATCATGGCAAGAGAGACCTGGAGGGGCTGGAGCGTGTCCAGGGAAGGGAACAGAGCTGGGAAGGGGCTGGAGCCCCAGGAGTGGCTGAGGGAGCTGGGAAAGGGGCTCAGCCTGGAGAAAAGGAGGCTCAGGGGGGACCTTGTGGCTCTGCACAACTCCCTGACAGGAGGGGGCAGCCGGGGGGGCTCGGGCTCTGCTCCCAGGGAACAGGGACAGGAGAAGAGGGAACGGCCTCAGGCTGTGCTGGGGAGGCTCAGGTTGGAATTTGGGAAAATGACTTCACTGAAAGGGTTGTTGGACATTGGCACAGCTGCCCAGGGCAGTGCTGGATCATCATCCAGGGAAGTGCTCAAAATCCTGTGGATGTGGCACTTGGGGACAGGGGTCAGTGCTGAACATGGTGGTGCTGGGTTGAGGGTTGGACTTGATGATCTTCCAGGTGTTTTCCAACCTTAACAATCCCATGATCCTACCGTTTCAGTGATTTCCTACGGGACAGAGAATAACAGATCCCACCTTCTGGGGCAGAGGAAGAGTTTGGGTTTTCCCCTCTTGGGAAAGGGAAAAGTTGTGCCAGGGGAAGTTTAGATTGCACAGTAGGGAAAATTCCTACATGGAAAAGGTGCTCCCCCCTTCCCACACTTATCCTCTCCTTTGTCCTTGTGCTAAATTTTTCCCTTTTTCCACTTCTTCCTTGACCTTTCCACTTTTATTCCTACAGCAGCTGCTGTTAAATGTTAATAATTCCAAGTGCCAACCAAAACAGGTCCATATCCAAAAAAAAAAAATGCTGCTTATTTAAAATCTCTGGCCCAAACAGTCCCAGGGAAACCAGGCAGGGATCCGATCCCACAATTCCACAACCTGAATCATTCCCACAAAGTTCTCAGTGCCTCTTTCCCCAGCTTTTGGCTGAAATGTGGGCAGCCCGAAGTACAATAATGTAACCCCCTGAATTATGTGTTTAATAGGCAGCAAGCAGCCAGGAGATAAAAAATCCAGGCATTGAATCCATAAATTATTAATTTTAAAAAGGCAACAAGGCATCTTTGGCCAGGAAGAAGCAAAAATGCTCCTTACAAGCTTTTTACTGAAACCTCCTGGTGTGCTCACAACTTGCTGCCACCCTGCCTTGAATTGTTGCTTCAATTCTCGTTTTGTTTGTCACCCCTCTCAATTATTTGTAAAAAAGGACCTAAAATAGATTTATATTTCTCTGATTTTATTAGACAGTAAAAAAGAGAAAGCTGAGCTGCAGCAGTTAAATAATTTATGACCTTTGCTAGCGGGACAAGAAGACCTAAAATAAAAATAAAACTCATGTCTTGAAAAGACAAGGGTTTGTGTCTTGCTGTTTTTCTTGCCCACTGGTTTGGCTGGCTACAATTTGAAATAAATATTAAATAAATGGTGAAGTTTCATCCCCATATCAAAGCTACTCATTATCATCAGGTTCTACCCAGCAATTCCTCCCAAAGCCATCAGGCTGGAGCTGATCTGTGCTTGGATTTCATGGTGAAAAGACAGAGATAAGGCAGAGATAAGGCAGAGATAAAGCAGAGATAAAGCAGTGCTGGGTGCATGGAGAGGCTTTTATTGTAAGTGGTGAATTCAAGCATTAAGCACTGATGTCCTTTTCCATGCAGCTTTGAAATTCCATATGTTCCCCTCCAGTTCCTCCAATATTGTCATTAACTCCCCCTCAGAAAGGCTCCATGAAACAGCCTCTGGGCACAGCAGCTTCCTCCGACACCCTCGGGTGGTTAACAGAGGCTCCGAGTGGTTTGGGACACCAGCCTGGCCTGACATTGCTCCAGGGGCTGAATTCCCAAATATTCCCAACTTCAGCACTTGGCTGGTGCTCTTCAGAGCAGAAGGTATTTTCCCTTTGATGGTCAGAAATGCCAGGGCAAATTCTGGCTCCCACAGGGCTTTTATTCCTGCTGGAGTTGTGAAGATACAACTACAACTGAGAGGACAGCGTGGCTTAAAATGGAAAAAGAGGAGGTTAAATGGGATATTGGGAAGGAATTGTTCTCTGGGAGGGTGGGGAGGCCCTGGCACAGGGTGCCCAGAGAAGCTGTGGCTGCCCCTGGATCCCTGGCAGTGTCCAAGGCCAGGCTGGACAGGGCTTGGATAGTGGAAGGTGTCCCTGCCCATGGCAGGGGTGGCACTGGATGATCAGTAAAAATCCCTTCCCACCCAAACCACTCAATCATTCCATGATTCCATGCCATGGATCTACCTGGTGGCATCCATTCTCTGCCAGCCGTGGTGGGCAGCACTATATGGAATAAACATCCAGAGTAAGCAAATTTTCAATCCTGAACTCCAAACTCCCCCTTTGCTGTCCACAGGGCTCCATGGCTGATTTAATTTGCAAGCAGGAATAATTTATTCCCCCTAAGCAAACGTTCTGCCTCTCACTCTTGTTGACATCTCTGCTGTTCCATCTCCCCTTGAGAAGTTCCCAGTCTTTGCCACGTCTTGGAGCAATGAGTTCCACAGTTAATTATCTGTTGGAAAAACCAATTACAATTAAACAAACAAAAGCCAGGCCCTGCTTCTGCCCAATCTTCCTCATTAGTCTTGTCTTGATAAATGTCAATAAAGTTTAATTCTGAACAAGCAGAGTCAAGATTCCGAGCACACCCAATTTTTGTCCCGTTTGCTTGAGATGATGTTCCCAGATTTAATCTCCACGAAAACCTTGTTGCTGTTTCCCAAGTCTCCACTCATCCTTTTGCTGTTCCTGCAGTCTCCTCTATTCTTTTCCCACCTTGTGCGAGTTCCCTTTCTAGCAGGGTCCCAGGTGAGGCCCCCTTGTCTGGAGATTGTCATTGGCAAAGCGCTCTTTTCTTTGGGTTGTTGGTTTTTTAGGCCACAGCTTCCTGTGCCACCAAACAAATGGCCCAGATCATGGGATGCAAGGCTTAAAGGAGCCTCAGGAGATCATTTAGTCCAGCACTGGAGCTGAAGCACAGCCAGGGATCAACTCTTAATAGATGGATTAATAAGGTTCTCTCCGGCAGTTGTCCCCATTTAATTGTCCCTCATCTGTCCCCGTGCTTCTCTCTCGATAGGCTAAAGGTTTTTCCTTATTTTATTACTGAAATACCTCTATTGTTCATTTTTGGCTGTTTCACCCTACATGAGGTGCAGATCAAGTTGTTATTTCTCTTTTTCTAACTGTATTTATGTTGTGGGAGACTGGAATGTTTTCCCTCACTTCTTTTTTTTTTTTTGGAAGGGAGAATTTACCAGTTTCTCTCATTTACTGGTTTCTCCACATGGAACCCTTTCTCCTGGTTTTCCTCCAAGATCCCAGCACAACATTAAAGTCCATTGACAGGAAAAGCCACAGCACTAAGCTGATGACTTCCCATCTTTAAATGCCTCCTGCTGCTGCATTCCAAGCTCAGGTTCAGGTTTGTGGCTGCTCTTTATCCGCTTATCCTCGGGAACTGGAGTGACTGGACACAGGGAATGGCTTCAGGCTGGAAGAGAACAGGTTTAGATGGGATCTCCTCTCCATCTTCCAGCCCCTGGCTGCTGCTTCCATGCTGAGCCCCAGTGGGAGCTGGACATGGATCCAGGAATGGCAGCAGAAATGGGGATGGAGACTGTGGGACTTGGGTGAGGCTCTGAGAGAGTTGGGATTGTCCAGCCTGGAGAAGAGAAACTTTGTGGTGACCTGATTGTGACCTTCCAGGACCTAAAGGGGCTCCAGGAGAGCTGGAGAGGGACTGGGCACAAGGGCTGGGGGGACAGGACCCAGGGAATGGCTTCCCACTGCCAGAGGGCAGGGCTGGATGGGATATTGGGAAGGAATTGTTCCCTGGGAGGGTGGGGAGGCCCTGGCACAGGGTGCCCAGAGAAGCTGTGGCTGCCCTTGGATCCCTGGCAGTGTCCAAGGCCAGGTTGGACAGGGCTTGGAGCAGTCTGGGACAGTGGAAGATGTCCCTGCCCATGGCAGGGGGTGGAATGAGATGAGCTTTAAGATCTCTCTGAACCCAACCCCTGATTCTGGGATTATCCTTTACACAGGCACATTTTGAGTTTGTGCCTGACTCTAACTCTGGGTTTGGCTCTGCTGCACAAACTCTTCCCCATCTTCCCCATCTGATTTCTCCCTCACCCACATGGATGTGCAGGAATCTTGGCTCCAGCAGTGGGATTGGTGCTGGGTGTTCCTGGCAGCCCGTTTGTTTCCCCCTGCTGCAGATTGCTTCCCCTACAGCCAGGCTGAGCTGCCGCTCATGGGGCTGTGCTGTGAACAGAGCAGGAGCTGGAGCAGGACCCACCTCACACTTCACGGATAAAGAAGAGGAATTTATCCTTGGAGTTGGCTCAGATGCAGCCCCACAGTGAGCATCACACCTCAAAGGGCAGCACACTCATCCCAGGGCAGGAAGGAGCAGGCTGGGGGTGGGGAGAGGGAGAGAAAATTCTCATCGCTGATCTGCTGGCAAGGGGGACTCACCTGCCTGGATCCCAACAAACGGAGCTGTTTGCCTTCATCTCTGTGGAATTTGATTGGATTTATTCCGGGTCATGCCTCCAATTCATCAGGATCGTGTTCAGCTCGGATTCCATCCTCCAGAGCACTTTGAAAACTTCCAAGTGTTTTTGCCTCAGAACCCCTGAACAATTCCTGTGCTCTCCCTTCTGAACTGCTGGGAGTGAACTCCATGGAAAGCTGAGAGGACATCGGAGGTGACAGCAGCAAAAAGAGTTGTGCAATTCACATTTTTAGGGACATTTTGGGCACATTTATGAGGTGCTGAGGTTGTCAATCACCTGCCAGAGCACACAGGACACACTTTAAGCTCAGCTTTAAAGGCCCCCTGCCAAGAACAAGGGGAGAGGTGGCACCTCAGGGTGACAGAGGTGTCCCCAAAGATGTAGGACACAAGGGTGAGGCAATTCCACCGCTGGAGGTCTGGATGGAATGTGTCGGGTATGGCTCTTCCTACACAACTCCTGCAGCTCCTTCCCAGGCCAATTTTTCCAGGAAATCCATTTGCTTAAGAGCAAAGGAAGAAAATTTGATGGATTATCTAAGAGTTATCCCAGGGATGGACCAGCAGGGGACAATGGCCACACAAGAGTCCACTGTGAGTGAACTTCATGGGGTCAAAATAGACATTTCTTTGGAGCTGGATACCAGTTCCATTGTGGTTTGTGATTATTTCACCCCTCAGCTTTTCTGTTCCCAAATCTGGGATTTTTGTGGGGTCAAAATAGATATTTCCTTGGAGCTGGATACAAATCCCATTGTGTTTTGTGCTAATTTCACTCATCAGCTTTTCTGTTCCCAGATCTGGGAACTAGTCCCCTGAACATTCCCTGGTGTTGGATGCGTTTTCTGGGCTCAAAACCCCTCCCACTGGGGATGTTGCTGCTGCCTGGAATGCTGGAAAATCCCTGTCCAGGGTTGGCCATGAGGAGGGGGCAGAGCTGTGGGGTGGGCAGGAGCATTTTGCCAATCTCTGGAAGGTCAGGGCAAGGTCTGAGCTGATAAATTCAAGGTCTGGGTTGATAACTGCAAGGTTTGGGAAGGGAACGAGCACAAATCCCCTCTGGTTTCCAAGAGGGCTCCATCTCACCTGTCCAGGCCCTGCCTGAGCTGCCAGATTTGTGGGAACTTTGCTGCCTTCTACCTTCAAAGCTTGAACCCAAAGCTGCTGACCCCAGGCAGGGCCCTGTCTGCCACCACCCCCAAAGTGGGCTGGGAATCACCCCAGGCTCTGCCCAGGTGAGGTTTTCAGGGATGCTCACCCCCCACAGCAGCTCAGATTTCCCAGATTTGCAGCTCTGCTGTGTGGGACAATGTCAGAGCCAGGCCAAATCCCATCTGCCTTTCCCCACCGATCAGAGCAGGTGTCCTGCCAAGGGGAGGAACGAGGCTGTTCCCACAGGAATTGGTTCTGGGCTCTTATCTCATTACCCTCCAGGTGCTTATAAACCACTGCTTATTCCAGTGTTTTTCCAGGTGCTGAGGTTGGATTGAACAGTCTGGATTTCCCAGCTCCCCAGTTATTCCTTTGGAATGGCAGATGTTGTAGTTATTCCCTCCTACCCTTCCAGGATTTCCCTCTTCCTCCCTGTGCTCTCCCAGGTAAAAGCTGAGGATTCAGCTCCTATTTTCTTCCCACCTCTCCTCAAATTAATTTCATCAGTAATTGGCCAAAAGATAAAATTCCCTTTTTAAATGAGGGATGCACAGAATCTTTAAGCTTCCTCCATATCATCCATTATTTACTCTGTGTAGGATTATCCAAGGATTTATTTCATTTTCCTATTCATATAGGTTAATAAATCCATGGATTTATTTCATTTTCCAGCTCCATTTCGTTTCAGACCTTCTGATAATTTATTTTCACATTTAGTTGCCATTCATGATCTGATTCCTTTCCTGTTCCCAAGTCCCTGGAAATTCCCCAATGCAGCTCCCAGTTTCTTCTATTCCGATTATTTATTTTTCTCCTGGTCTTTTGACAGCCCTCTTTTGTAAGTTTTTTCCTTCCTTCCTTCCTTCCTTCCTTCCTTCCTTCCTTCCTTCCTTCCTTCCTTCCTTCCTTCCTTCCTTCCTTCCTTCCTTCCTTCCTTCCTTCCTTCCTTCCTTCCTTCCTTCCTTCCTTCCTTCCTTTCCTTCCTTCCTTCCTTCCTTCCTTCCTTCCTTCCTTCCTTCCTTTTTAGCTTGCGCTGTTTTCCCATGAAGTATTTCACCAAATTCCTGGAGTTTCCTTCCTTGGAGCTTCCATTCCCAGGTATCTTTTAAAGGATTAAGCACATTATTATTTAATATAATTAATTATGACAATTAGTTATAATAATAATAAATTATAATAATTCCCTGTGGTGAGATCCTAAATCATCCATAAAGGATATAAAATTTCAGATCCTTTCCACTGCTCATTCTGCCAGTGTGACAAGCTGCAGGATTTTCCTGAGGAGATTCCATGGATTCTGGGAAGCCTCAAAGGCCACTTGTTTTTCTTCAGGCTGTTTTAAAACCTTTACTGTATTTTCCATTTATCCATGGGATGCAGCGTGACCTCCACAAAGAGCACATTGGGAATGACCAGTATTGACTCTGGAAAGCTTGGAGATCTTGGGAAGCTCCTCTTCCCTGTTGTTTCTTTCCAAGTGTTTTGGGATCTGCACGTGGGCAGAAGGTGACTGTACAAAACTCATCCTCCTTCTCAGAGTAAGAACATTCCTGGCTCCAAGAACTGCTGCTTTTCATCCCTCTGAGATAAATGTCCCAATCTTCAGTTGTCCCATTTCTTATGGAGGTGTCCACAGGCTTTTCCTGCCTCCTGCTCCTGTGTCCTACACCTTCCCAGGATCAGTCGCTTTGTGCCATCAGCCCAACTGTGGTGGTCACTTTGTCACCCCAGCAGCAAAATTCCTCATTATTTAATTAACTGTGAAGGCAACAAAACCCCATCTCAGAGGGCAGAAAATCCCCAAAAATGATCCCTAATCCAGCTTTCCTAGAGACTTTTCCTTCTGCTTTTGGGGCTTGATCAGGAGAGGGCGGATCCCGGTGGATCCTTCCAGCATCCAACAGCTCTGAGGGCTTTGAGCTCCTCCACACAGAGGTGACTTTTCCAGCAGGACCAGGAGCACTTTCCTGGGATAACACCTCTATTCCTTCAGGATATCCATCCCAGCCCCACCTGGCAGCAGAGAGGATAGAGGGAGCTGCCACTGGAGAAACCACAGGGAAAGCAGCAAAACCTATGGAAAAGCATCAAATATCGGGATGCTCCCTGGATGTTTGAGCTCCCTGGATGGAGGGAGCTGCTCCTTCCCTAATCTGAGACTCAGCATCCCAAAAACTCCTTCTACATCCCCAATTTTTGCCCAAATCTCTCCTGAAGAGGAGGGTTCTCGTCTTGGAGCTGCTTTTCCTGATATCCTGGGCCAAGCAGCAAAGGGATCAAAGGAAGGTACAAACTGTGTTGTTCAGCAAGTTCCAGCCCAGCTTCCTCAGCAGCTCAGAGCTCCTCACAGAGCCCTTTGAAGATCAAATCCTTCCCTTGTTTTCATGGGATGAAAACATGGCAGAAAAGCAGGATGAAAACACACTGGAAACCTCTGAGCCTGACTGTGCCAGATTTCCTGGGATCTCCTCTCTCTGGAGAAGTGAAGCAAAGGAAGGGAAAATCCTGAAAGGGTTTTTACCAGAACAAAACTGGGCAGCTTTCCATACAAAAGGGGTGCACTCCACAAAAAGTGAGTTTGATCTGTGCTTAAATGGGATATTCATCTCCCTAGGGATTTTTATGATTTTATAGGACTGAAAGCAAACCTGAGGTGGCTCTGGGGTAAAGGGAGAGTGGTTGTGTGGGAAGAGTATCCTGCTTTTGCCTGGAGTTTGTATGGAAGCAGAAGGTGCAGCTTCCACGCTTAATAAATCAAACAAAGTAGAACAGCTCCAGGATCCATGAATATTTCATGGAATTATTCCTTGGAAAATATTTGTTATGAGAATTCGGATGGTGGGTAATGAGCTGGGTAAACAAAGAACTGCCATTCCAGGATTATCCATCTAAAATCCATGAGTGTGGATCATAATGAATGGACAGACAGGAGCAGGGGGAGAAAAATGGGGAATGTGGGAAATACTCATTTTGAAAAGGGTAGGAAGGGAACTGAGTGTGAAAATCCAGTGAAAAAGGCAACATCCAGCCCAGATCTGGATTTTATTCCAATCTCAGGGACTAATTGGAGAAGGAGTTGCTGGGAGGTGTTTTCCACCCTGTGCATGGAGCTACTTTCACGCAGGAATCTTTCAGCGACCTCTGGGCTCAGACTCCATGATTTTATGTCCATATTTAATAATTCCTCTCGGTTATGCACATCCAGACAATAAATGACATTTTAACATTAAAAATCAGCTTTTCTCCCCTTTATCTCTCCAATAAATTACTCTTAAGTCAGTCTTGTAACCCCTCCGAGCAGGAAAAGAGAGCAAATGTCTGCAAAATCATTTAATCTACCAAGGCCTCTGGAAAGGAAAATGAAATATCTGCAGCTCTTGCTGGTGAGAGGTTCAGCTTCACGAAATGATGGGATTTGGGATTATTGTCACTCCGTCTCAGGCTTTTCCTGTGTGTTCGGATGGGTGTCCCGGAGCCAAGGCATGGCCTCAGGATGCAAAGGATAACAGCAGAGGAAGAGCAGGGATGCAGCTCTGATGTGTCCTTGTAGGGAATTGCAGGAGAGACCTATGGAAGGTGGTGTCCTGGTATCCAATGAGGATTTGAATGGCTGTTTCATCCATGGCTTTGTTTATTTTTTGGAGTTTCCTGTTGGATTTTAGCCTCAGCAGCCTCCAGCGATGGAGATTCCATAGTTCCTCTTCCAATGGTTTTGACGCTGCCCCCAGCATCCTATCCTGCTGCCTCATTTCCAGTTTCTCCATTTATTCCTACTCCTAAATCTGCATTTTTTTCCTCTCACATCCTTTATTTCCGTATGGAAATTCTCTCCTGTGCTCCTCATTCCAGATTCCTGATCCCAGACACTGAACCTTTCCCAACCCCTGACCCTTTCCCAACCCCACTCCGGCCATTCCTGGGGGATGACAGGGATTTACTCCCTGCCTTCAGCCTGGCCCTCTTTCCCTTCCTTAGCACATTCCAGAACCCATTTCCATCCTCTCTGAGTTGATATTTCAGGACCATCTGTTCCCAAACTCTGAATCTCTTTGTGTCCCCTGACTGCAGGAATATTTCCTGTGCAGTAACTGTGAGCTCCAACCCCTCAGGATGGATTGAAATGTAGGGCCCTGCTCCTTCTCTTGCAGAATTCCCTGTTCACCTGTGCCAAATCCCAGCTGGCATTTCCCCATCCAGTCACTGGTGGCAGATTGAGCCGGGCTGAGTTTTCCAGTCCTGGATAACTTGATGCTGACAGCAGTGGGATCTCACCATTCCTGGGCTTCCCAGATCATTTACAAGCATCCACTCCCAAAATCCTTCCCCTGAAAGGTGATTTTCTCATTCCTTAAGCACCCATTTGTGTCAGGATCAGCCACTTTATCCCAAGGATGTTGCATTTCTTTGGCTCTTTCCCTCACCAAGAATGGAGCAGGACCTTGAAACTCCTATTTGTCAAAATGAACTTTCAAAGTAAACATTGGTTTCAAAATGGACTTTTCATAAAGGCCTGGTTGGACAAGACACAGGGAATGGCTTTAAACTGAGAGAGGGCAGGGTTAGATTGGATTTTGGAAAGGAATTGTTCCCTGGGAGGGTGGGGAGGCCCTGGCACAGGGTGCCCAGAGAAGCTGTGGCTGCCCCTGGATCCCTGGCAGTGTCCAAGGCCAGGCTGGACATTGGGGCTTGGAGCAGCCTGGGACAGTGGAAGGTGTCCCTGCCTGTGGCGGTGTTTCGACTTTCCAATACCCAACATCTTTCTTTGGCACCTTTTCCCCAGGACTATTTCACCCCTGGATTCAGAATTGTTCCAATTAACATCTTATAATCTTCAACGATTTAATTGTCCTCTGCTTACTTTGTGCTCCAGCTGCCTGTCCTTTAGACAGCAAGTTTGCAATGTATAAGGAATATTACTTTTACATCTCGGACTTAGTGATTTCACTCATTTTTAAGGAATTTAACACTTGCAATGCAGATTTTTGCCAGCTTACAGCATCCTTTAATTGAAATTATTTCTTTTGCTGTGTCTGTATTCCCAAATTTGAGCTGGTTATAGGCAGGAGTTTTTCTGGTGCTATTTTTTCTTTCTTTCAAATTGACAAATTCCAGCTACATTTGTTCTTTGTCTTTCAGACAGGTGTGAGCTTTGCTTTGTTATTTGGGTTTTTTTTTTCATTTACTATTTCTACACTTTCATTTACTTCTGTTTTCTCTTTATTTCTAGGCCTTCTCGTCCTCCTAAATCAAGATCTACTGCTTTCATTGTTTACCAGGGATAAAACTCCCAATCTTTTCTTCTCCAGGACGCTCCCAGACACCTGTGCTGGGGATGATGTATGAAGGGAATGTGATGAGCCTGTGTTTAACGGACAAGTTTTGCCCTCCAGCTCAGGGCTGTAACTTGGATGTCGCATTGAGGAGCACACCTGAGGCTGGCTTTGTTCAAGGTGACGGGAGGGTCACCAGAAGCAGCTGATTTTTGGGACTCTCAACAACTACATTTTTTTAAGGTGCAGACATTCTAAACTTAGACCTTTTTCATACATTTTTCAGCTGATAACCAGCCTGGGCTTTTGAGTTAATGTGCTCTTCTAACCAAACCCTGTGCTTTAGATCTTGCTAAATAAAAAATGGTTTATCTTCACTTTTGGGGCTCACTTGGCTGATAAACTTGACTGATAAGCCTCAAACTTCTGTGGTTCACTTGACCGATAAACCCCAAACTCCTGGGAGTGTCTCCCAGTTGTCTCCTCAGTTCTGGAATGCTCCAGCCCTTGGTCCTTGAGTGTGTTCCTTATCCCAGCCCCTTGTGCCTGGGAATGTCTGACCCTACCCAGCAGTGTCACTTTTAGGGCCGGTGGAGTTCTTTTGGATTTTATGTGCAGTGAAACTTTCCCTGGCCTTTCTGGGGAGCTGTTGGTGCTCTGAACATGAACAGTTTAAAAACAGTGGGATTTATAGGCTTGATTGGACATAAAGTTAGAGGGAGATAATTTCTAAATTAATATTTTATATATTGCTCATCACAATCCACAACTTCCTCCTGAGGGGCAGCTCCAATCTCTGCTCCCTGGGCCAGGGACAGCACCCAGGGAACGGCTGGAGCTGGGCCAGGGCAGGCTCAGGCTGGAGATCAGGGAAAGGTTCTTCCCCCAGAGGGTGCTGGGCACTGCCCAGGCTCCCCAGGGAATGGGTACGGCCCCGAGGCTGCCAGAGCTCCAGGAGCGTTTGGACAGCGCTGCCAGGGATGCCCAGGGTGGGATTGTTACGGTGTCTGGGCAGGGCCAGGAGCTGGGCTGGGTGATCCCTGTGGGTCCCTTCCTGCTCAGGATATTCTGTGATTCCACGATAAGGCCAAATCCTTGCTACAGCTTTGGCCACTGGCCTGGAACTCCAGGGAATTTTGGAACTCCAGGGAATTCACAGGTCTCTGAAGCAGAAACAAAACTCAGCCCAAACCAGGACTGGGCAGAGGAAGCTGCTCCCTGATATCCAAACCAGAGGGGCAGAAAGCAAAGAGCTTTTAGGGAAGCAAAGTGAATGGAAACTGTCCCTTCATGCCACTTCTGGGCTCATTTTGCAGGGGACAAGGGCAAGTCACTGACAGGGTCTGAGAGCTTGGTTGGATGAGGCCTTGCTGACCAGGACTGCTGGGGAATCTTTAAATTCCACATTTCTGGGGCCACCAACAGTCGGGAGACCTCAGGATGGATTTGGCATCAAGATGGCCCTCAGGTCTCAGGGAATACACAAGGTTTATCACTGTGCACAGGGAAAACATGAGGGAAAAACAACATTAAAAACAGAGGCCGAGAGAGGGGGAAAGGTCCTGTGGAGTTTGTGTGTGAGGGGTTGTAAACTACAGCTGTTAGTAACTACAATTCCTGGTAACTACAGCTTGTAGTAACTACAGCTCTCACTACTCCAGATGCCTGCTGGGGACAAGGCCAGGGAAACGCTGATTTCAGCAGAGCCAGCAGGAACAGAGTTTTCCAGGAACCACCAGGGAGACTCTCACTGCCCGGCATCAGCTCTGACAGGGTGGCATAAACTTCATCTTTTTGATAAAACAGAGGAAAAACAAATCACAATGGCAACGACCCCCCTGCCATCCCTACCACGTGTTTCCATTTCCAATGGAATTACAAATGTTCCCAGAGTGTGCAGATGTGTTTAGTCCCACAAAGCAGAGCTAATTTATTCATAAGCAGATCTGCAAGGCTGCCCGGGCAGAATCCTCTCCATATTCCAGGGGATTATTAAACTGGGAGGGGTGAATGGTTTCTTTGCAGGAGTCTCCAGTGCATGGATCCAGCAGGCAGCCAAATGAGGGGGAAACGGGAATGACAAGGAAGACAGGAAGGCAAGAGGGGCTGTTTGCATGAGGAAAAATTGGCAGTGACAGACCCTAACTGGCAGAGTTTCAGGAGAGAAAAAGGCTGCACAGCACAAAACAAACACCTCCAGAAACAGGGAACAGCTCTGCAGGAACTGATACCTTGGCAGGTAAATCCATGTTCTCCTCCGGCCTGCAGCCTCCGATTTGTGGGAATTCTGGCAGGTGTTGCTGCTGGCACCCCTCTGCTCCAGCTGGAAAACACCCAGAACATCAAAGCAGGGTAAAGGCAGCATCTTCTCCAGGCAGGCTGGTGCTGCTTGAAAACCCAAAGAGCTGGGAGGTGAGAAGGAGCTTTTAAACTCCAGCCCAGCAGTTGCTGACCCACTGCATGTTCCACATCTGCTCCAGTCAGGAATGATTTCTCTGCCCTGGGCTGATGCTGCACTGGGGCAGAAGAGTGGGAATGTTTGAAAGCGCAGGGGAATAAATTCGGAGTGATTGACTGAGCCCTGCTGCCTCTGCTCACTGGGGCAGGGCCAAGGGCAAGGATATGAGGGATGCTCCTCTCCACCTCCCAGCCCCTGGCTGCTGCTTCCATGCTGAGCCCCAGCGGGAACTGGACACGGATCTGGGAATGGTGGCAGAAATGGGGATGAAGACTGTAGGACCTGGGTGAGGCTTTGAGAGAGTTGGGATTGCTCAGCCTGGAAAAGAGAAGCTCCAGGGTTCCAGTGCCTGAAAGGGCTGACAATAAAGATGGAGAGGGACTTGGGACAAGGGATGGAGGGACAGGACCCAGGGAATGGCTTCCCACTGCCACAGGGCAGGGATGAATGGGATATTGGGAAGGAATTGTTCCCTGGGAGGGTGGGGAGGCCCTGGCACAGGGTGCCCAGAGAAGCTGTGGCTGCCCCTGGATCCCTGGCAGTGTCCAAGGCCAGGTTGGACGGGGCTTGGAGCAGCCTGGGACAGTGGAAGATGTCCCTGCCCATGGCAGAGGTGGCACCGGATGGCCTTAAGCTCCCTTCCCACCCAAACCATTCCACAAATCCATGATCAACTCAGCAGCCCCAGCTGGCTTTTTCTGAGGGTCTTCTGTCCCCCCAAATTCCAACATCAGGCTGTGGTGGGAGAGTTTTAGCCTTTCTTGTTTTTACAAATGAATGCCAGCAAAATCAGTATTTTTTCTTTGCCCTTTCCTTTCTTTTTTCCCTTTTTCCCTTGCAGCTTCTCAGAACTTTCTCAACTTTGTGAAAGTGACGGAGCTGAAAAAGAAAAGTGAATTTGTCACAGTGTCACTTTCATGTATTGAAAACATTTGTAAAGTTTCAAAGTCGAAAAGGGGGGGAAAGGCGAAAATCACACTTTGTATTCTTCACGAAAAGGAGGAAGCAAAAAAACGTAAAAAACCCAAACCCAGTGCGGCAGGTGTTGAAAATATATCTGGTCCAAACATGGGCAGAGTGGAAAAATGGATGTAGTCCAAATTTCTCATGGGAGAAACAACTCCTCGGTTGTGAGGTTGCCAAACCTGAAGGACAGGGCCGCCCACGGGGACCTGGGCAAGCCCCAGAAGTGACCCTTGGGAATCTCCTGGGGTTTAACAGGACCAAGTGCTGGTGCTGCACTCTGGGCAACCCCGGGATCAATCCAGGCTCGGGATGAGCAGATGGAGCAGCCCTGGCAGAAGGATTTGGGTGCTGGTGGGTGAGGGATGGACCTGCCCCAGCCCTGAAACCCCTCCTGCCCTGGGCTGATCCACCAGTATGGGCAGCAGGGCAGGGGGGATTCTGCCCCTCTGCCCCACCTGCAGAGCTGCCCCAGCCCTGGGGCCCAGCACAGGAAGCACCTGGAGCTGCTGAAGCCAGTCCAGAGGAGGCCACGGAGATGCTCCAAGGGCTGGAGCCCCTCTGCTCTGAAGCCAGGCTGGGACAGCTGGGGGTGTTCACCTGGAGAGAAGAAGGCTCCAGGGAGAGCTCAGAGCCCCTTGCAGGGCCTAAAGGGGCTCCAGGAGAGCTGGAGAGGGACTGGGGAGAAGGGGTGGAGGGACAGGACCCAGGGAACGGCTTCCCACTGCCAGAGGGCAGGGATGGATGGGATATTGGGAAGGAATTGTTCCCTGGGAGGGTGGGGAGGCCCTGGCACAGGGTGCCCAGAGAAGCTGTGGCTGCCCCTGGATCCCTGGCAGTGTCCAAGGCCAGGTTGGATGGGGCTTGGAGCAGCCTGGGACAGTGGAAGGTGTCCCTGCAGAGGGTGCAGGTGTCCCTGCAGAGCACAGGCAGGGTGGGAGGGCAGGGAAAGCACTCCCAGATATGAAAGCTCAGTCATCCCCCGTGGACTCCTCAGGAACGGTGATGTTTTAGTGTCTCCTCCTCCTCTGCAGAAGTGCTCTGGATTTAAACCCCCTTCACACCCTGGCAGAGAGGGGGAAGTTAAATCTTGGGAATCCATCCTGTTTCCCTTCTCTCTCCCAGCAGCTCCTGAGGATGTCCCTGCTCAGCCATGGGACCTGAGTTCACCACACATTTACTTTGCGAAGCGACTGAGTGAAAATTCCTGGGGAAAACTGCTATCTCTGAAGTCATTAGACTAATTAGGACAGGGATTATATGCACGGTCTCCACTCTGGCTTAACTCTGGAACTAAATCTATGTCTTAATTTTGCCTTCCCTGAATGACACAGGGGAAAAAGCAGCCGTGTCCTGACTGGCACAGCAGCTCCCAGGACTGGCACACACTGGGGTGGGAGCTCCCCTGAATCTGGGAGCTCTGGAAGCACCAGGGGTTTTCCTGGTTCCAGTGAATCCGAGGGAAGTAATTCCAGTGAGACTGGGCAGAGTCAGCAATGCCAAAAGGACTGCAAGTTCCAGGCCTGTCCTGGTGCGATTTCATTCCTTACAGTGGGATGAGGATGAGCCCCCACGATGGGCAGGAAGGCAGAACTTGGCAGGGAAGGAGCTGCACAAAACACTGGGATGGGACAATCTCAGGAATCTGTCACCTGCCACCTTTACACTGATTAAAAGGGAAATTATTCCCAAGTCTCCCATTCCTGCAGGAAACCCCAGTTCTGGGGAAGGTGCTGGGTGCCCATTGCTGTTTGCTCTCCAAAGAACGTTCAGTTGAGCACCTACATGCACACAGCAGTGAAGTTCCAAATCTCCCACCTGAATATCCAGGAGGATTTTATTCAACTGCATCCCATGGAGGATTCCGTGCTGGAAGTGCTTGTGCAGCCACTCCATCGTGGAAAGCTCCCACTGGCTTATCTGCCCAGCCACAGCTCCCTGCTGGAGCCTGGAGTGGAAGTGGTTTGGGAGCTGCTGGAGGTTGACAAACAGGAGTTACTGGAGCTGATGGATTTGGGGAATAATTTTCACCAGTGAAGGATTTGCCACCTCTTTCCCTACATTCCAAGGAAAGGCCATTGTGCTTTCCGCATCGATTGAGCAAATAGGTTCAGGCACTTGGATTCCTACACTGGAACAGTTAAAGCTTGTCCTGAACTTGGAAAAAGCTCCTGGGCTTTCTTGGCTCTGGTTTTCAGGGATTACTGATGATCTCAGCAGTGGTTAAAGAGGGACACACAGAAGTGCCTGGTTTGTAGAGATAAGGGCTGGATCCAAAATCACAGAATCATGGAATGGTTTGGGATGGAAGGGACCTCAAAGCCCATCCAGTGCCACCCCTGCCATGGGCAGGGACACCTTCCACTGTCCCAGGCTGCTCCAAGCCCCATCCAGCCTGGCCTTGGACACTGCCAGGGATCCAGGGGCAGCCACAGCTGCTCTGGGCACCCTGTGCCAAGGCCTCCCCACCCTCCCAGGGAACAATTCCTTCCCAATATCCCATCCAGCCCTGCCCTCTGGCAGTGGGAAGCCATTCCCTGGGTCCTGTCCCTCCATCCCTTGTCAATTATCTCTCTCCATCTTTCCTGTAGGCTCCCCTCAGGCACTGCAAGGCCACAGTGAGGTCTCCCTGGAGCCTTCCCTTCTCCAGACTGGACAATCCCAGCTCTCCCAGCCTTTCCTCACAGCAGAGCTGCTCCATCCCTCTGCTCATCCTGGTGCCTCCTCTGGAATTGCTCCAACACGTTCCTATCCAAAGTCCTGTTCCATTAATTTGGTGACTGTGCTCTCTGAGAGCCATTCCCAAGAGCAGGGATGTCTGGATCTCTCCGGCAAAATGAGAGGAAATATCAGTGAGTGGACACAGAGCTCCCAGCCTTGAATAATTGTGGGTGACATGGAAAGCCCACCTCACACACTCCCCAGATGGAGGAGGCAATAAAATCATTTTCAAATGG
Organism: Monarcha castaneiventris obscurior; assembly: GCA_026261815.1. NCBI lineage: Eukaryota > Metazoa > Chordata > Aves > Passeriformes > Monarchidae > Monarcha > Monarcha castaneiventris. The sequence continues at coordinate 332,005 of JAMPIT010000363.1, forward strand.
ATCTTGATGTCTTTAATTGATTTGTGAGCTCTGCCCTCCACCCTGCTCGAGCTGCCAATGGATCCAATCTGGCTCCGGGTGCTGCTCCAGGTGACCTGGTGGGGTTAATGACATCACTGTGACTGTCAGGCTCCGAGGGGATGAGGGAACAGCTACAGGAGTGTTGGAAAGCCTTTGGAACAGCAGGAACTGGAGCCCAAACTTGTACAAATCCATGAGCTGTGATCACTTATCCTGGAGTTTGGGAAAATCCATTTAAAGTGAAGTTGTTGGCCTGGGATTAACCTGTCCCCTGAGGATGAGTAAGGGAAGGCAGGGAGAAATAATAAATAATTAATATCCTCAGGTCTGCTCTTCCTGCTGTGCATGGCCATGCTCAGAGCGGGACAGCAAGAGGAGCCCAGGGATGGAGCTGCTCTGCTGTGAGGAAAAGCTGGGAAAATTGGGATTGTTCAGCCTGGAGAAAAGAAGCTTCAAGGTGACCTCATTGTGGCCTTGCAATGCCTGACAGGAAAGATGGGGAGGGGTGATTTACAAGGGTCTGGAGCACCAGGACGAGGGGAAATTTCTTCCCACTGAGAGAGGGCAGGGATGGATGGGATATTGGGAAGGAATTGTTCCCTGGGAGGGTGGGGAGGCCCTGGCACAGGGTGCCCAGAGAAGCTGTGGCTGCCCCTGGATCCCTGGCAGTGTCCAAGGCCAGGCTGGACATTGGGGCTTGGAGCAGCCTGGGACAGTGGAAGGTGTCCCTGCCCATTGCAGGGGTGGCATGAGATGGGCTTTAAGGTCCCTTCCATCCCAAACCATTCCAAAATCACGACTCCATGATTTTGTACTTTCAGGATTCCTTGATTCCATATGCAGGTGCATTATCCACAGGGAAAAATCAGTGGGAAAGACAGGACAGGGAAAACCCAATCAAGACTGACACAGCTCCAAACTTCAGGTAAGAGATGTCCAGGGAGCATGGAATTCCCAACTCCGTGGAACATACTCAAGATAAAGTCAAAAAGCAGTTGTGTTCTCTAGGAAAAGGCAATGGGGACAGAGGTAATTCCAACACCTTATCCCAGAAGCAGGAAGCCAAACAAACAGGAAAAGAAAGGGAACAGGGGAAAATTATTTCCTGGCCTGAATTTGGAGCCTTGACCACATGAGCCAGATCCAGCACAGCCCTCCGCAAGATCCCTCAGTTTCCCAGGAGCACGAGCATGTGGGAATTGTGTTTCCATGCTTTGTTTTCAGCCATCTCCAACTCTCCAGCTCCACAAGTGGGTATTTCCTGTTTGTTGGAATAATGGGAGCTCTCAACCACTCCTTCAGAGCTTTTTCAGTGGAAAATGCAACATCCTCTGCTCCGTTTAAAAATAGGGAATGTGAGACACAGCAGATGGATGTGACCTCTCCCAGAGAAGTGGAAAGGTCAAGAATAGAGCCCCTGTTCCATACTTTCCCCCTCATGGCTCAGCTGGAAGGATAAAAGCTCTTTATTCCTTAGTGCAAGACAATCACATCCCAGAAAACTGGGAGAGTTTCTGCCCTCAGGAGGGAGGGGGTTCTTCATAAAGCCACAAAGTCATCCCCAAAACAGCCCCCCCAAAATTTCTGCTGCTTTTAGCAGGGATTTGCAGTTGTTCCCACTCCCCTTGCACAGGTTTACACTACACACTGAGGATGGAGTAAATCCTCGGAGTTAACACCTCCAGGTTTTCCAGAGGAGTACATTCCCTTCCCTAGAACTCCCTGTGCTCACCTTCTCCAGGTATTTCTTGTTTAATGAAGACTTTTAGCAATAAACTTGTGAAGGATTAGGCCCAGGAAGTAATTAAGCTCCTGAGAGAGCTGGCTCCCAGTTTTCCTAAATTCCACGAGATATTCCAAAGGTATTCTACAGCAAAAAAAAAAGGGCAGAACCTCGGGTGGAAGAGAGGAATGTTTTATCTTAAAGTAATCCCACACTTTTTTGTAAATAAAAGAAAAATCATTGGCCCGGTAGTGCTTTATTGATAGAATAAAATAGGAGCAATAAAAATGTTTTGGCATCAGGAATGTCTGTGGGATTGGAGCCTCAATATTCCAGGTGCTCCGTGGACATGGACAAACACACAGGCAGGATGGCTTCAGCGTAAAAATAACATCAAAATAAAAAGAAAAGGCATAAAAATAACCTGAGAGACAGAAAAAAATCCATTTCCAGACAAGCAGCCTCCTGTTCTCTAAGCTCTAAAAACTGAACCTGTCGGGTTGTTCGGAAGAAAATTCCCAAAACCTCCACATTTCTAACATTTTCCATAAAAACCTTAAACATATCCAAGATATTTGACTGCCTGCGGACCTGATGGTCCAAACCCTGCACTGCTTTTAGCCCCTCCTGAGCCCATTTTTGCTCCATTACATGGCTCCAATCCCGGTGTCCGATGTTCTCCAGCCCAGCTGAGCCCAAAGGATGCGGGATTTGGGATCCATGTACCAGGCAAGGATTCCTGCTGCTCCCAGGGAGCCACCAGCAGCAGGAGCTGAGCTCAGCCCTCTTCCCGAAATCTGGAAATGCTGGATCACGACAGGATTAAACCTGCTGCAGAGTCCCAACACCAAATTATCCCTGGAATCGTCCTGCAGATGCAGTGCAGCGATGTGGGGAATCCCCAGGAAAACCCTTCGGAGCAGACATTCCGCTCTCTACATGGACTCAGCTTTCCCTGGGCAGCTGGAATCACATCAGCCATGGGACAATCAGCAAGGAAATGCTCTGGAAAAGCTCAAAATGACTGTAAAATATCGGATGGAAATTGGAGGGGCAGGACAACCTCTGGAATTTTGGCATTCACAGCCAATCCTCATGGGAAGGGCCTCACCCTCCTTCAAAGAGTCCCACAGGTGCATCCTGGAGAGGTGCCCAGGGCAGGAATTCCAAAGAGCTCCTCCAGATGTGCCCTCTGGACAATGCTGCATCCCAAGGGAGCAGGTGACTTGGGAAAGGCTCATATTTATCCAGGAGAGGCCATGGCAGGGCAGCATCGCTGCATCCCTGTGGAGCCACGTGGGAATCCAGGTTGGGATACACGGATTCCAAAAGTGTTTATCCCTCTGAGGGTCTGCCAGGAGTCTTCCTGGGGGATGGAAAGCTGGACACAGATCAGAACTGAAGCAGCAGTAGAGGACAGACCAGCCTGATAAACGCCTTTATAGCAGTTCAAAAGGAGAGGGGAATAAATAGAAGGAACTCTGAGTCTCAAGTGGTGCCCAAAAATACGATTTAATTTTGGAAAGTCACTTTTTTATGAAAGTCACACAGATGGGAAAAAGAATTAGTGCTGCCATGAGGCTGGAGAGGAACCCAGAAGGTGGAAAAGTGCAGGAATATTAAAAACCTCCAAGTTGCAGAAGCAAATGTGAGGCCTTTGTGATCCCTCACTTTGCACTTCCGCACCCCCCTCTCAGAGAGATCAGGGTACAAAATTCTCTCTTCCTTCACACCACCACAAAAAAAACCCAAAACCTGAAGTTGGTGTTTTCAGGGGGCTTAAAACACCCGGATCAATCCTGGGCAAAGGCACAGCAGGGTCTCAATTCTCCAGAGGTTGTGGGTCTCAATTCTCCAAGGGCTGTTGGTCTCAATTCTCCAGGGGTCCTGGGTCTCAATTCTCCAGGGGTTGTTTTAATGCAAAATAATTCCACTGAGATGTAGGAAAAGCCACAGGAAGGACACTGGGATCATGTTTGATCCTAACAAGGAAAGAGGGAGAGAACTCCACTCAAAGAGTGATCAAGGAATGGCAGCAGTTAATGATCCTTAGATGAGCGAGGAAGGAGGAGAACGAAGTAAAGACCCAGAGGTTTCGGGAAACAGACTCCAGGGACTTCAGGGAGCTGATTAGGGCTCCTAATCAAAGCCCAGGGACAGGATAGGAAGATCCAGAGTAATAAAGGCTTCTTAAATCAACTGATAGCAAGGGTGGAAGTGAAATTTCTGCCTGGAAAGAAATGGCAGAGGAGAACCAGGAATTACCAGCTTGGCTAAATCAGGTAAAAACAAAAATAAAAGGGAAAAACAGGTAATTCCTGGGGAGAATATTGTGGAATAGAGCAGGTTATCAGTGAGAAAAACAGGCATCAAGACAGAAATTAAATGCTACGGGGAAGGGAGATCAGGAGTTGGGAGGGGACAAATTTCAAGTGTTCCAGGAACAGGAGTCAGGCCTTGGGAAGCACCAGTCAGAGGGAGAGAAGCTTCCAGTTAGCAACAGGATTAATTGGGGTCACCCACAGAAAAGCTCATTATCAGCAGATTGTTCATAAATGCTCAAATTATCCTGTCCTAACGGAATTCCCACTGCTCCAGCCGGTTCTCCAACCTCAGCACAGTTCTGTGGGTGTTTTTGAGAATGGGATGAGGTGTTTCCCAGAAGGATGAAAAATTACAGGCACAGGGAAGGAAGAAAAATCAGAGAATTACAAACTTCTCCACAGATCCAAATACAAAACCACGCCGGTTTGGTACAGCCAGAACACAATAAGGAGAAAAGAACAACCAACAGATTTGTAAAGAACAAATCCTGTCAAAGCAGAGCCATTTCCATCCCCGACAGAGCCACAGGCTCCGAGGAGAAGGGAGAAGCACAAAGATCGGATTTTGGGGAAGATTTATCACACTCGTCAGGGAGCTGAGCAAACACAGGCAAGGCGAAAGCTCTGCTGAGGAGTTTCCAGGCTGCTCACAGGGGCCATTCATCAACAGCTCCCCATTAGTCCGGAGCTCCAGTTCAGGTGGGACCCTGGGAACACCCGGCCTGGGCCTGGGAATTGTCAATGTTTTCATTGCAAGCTGGGATAATGGGATGAAATGTGGGGTTGTTGTCTGCAGAGAGGGTGAAAGGGGCTGGGAGCATCTTGGGAGCATCTTGAAATTCAGAAAGGTCTGGAGATATTGGAGAAACAGGGAAGAGCAGGATGGGTTTCAGGAAGGACGGGGGCACACTTAATAAAGGTAAGGAAAAACAGATTAATGGCTAAAAAAAAATGGGAATGAGTGGCTGGAGGTTCTTAGAAGGAAAAGAACTGGAAGGCAAGGGGTGATGTTGGAAGCTTACAAACTAAAACAGGCACCCTGTGCATGCCTGAGCTCTGGGAAGGACAAACATCACAGAATCCCAGGATTGTTTGGGTGGGAGGGGACCTTAAAGCTCATCCAGTGCCACTGGAACATGGGAATGGCCTGCAGGATCTTGGCTGCTCCCAATGGAATTTTCCAAAGTCACCACTGATAACCAGGCCCTGGAGCTTTCCCTGCCACCAAAGGGCCTGGGAAGCAGATCCTGGATGATCCAGGGCCCGTGGAATGTTTCTTTCAGCACTGGGCCTTTCTTTCCATAGGAATCCCTGCTCCATGGCATCAGACCTCTCAGATGTTCCCTACAACTCCACAGTGCTTAGAGGATGCCCCTTTCCCATTTTCATGTTTCAAACACCTTTTCCAGAGCTCCTGATGGGAAAATCCCTTTGTTTTAAAAGCCTGCAAGCTAAAAAAGGGATGAAACAACCTTCCTCTAAGATATTTTGAAGATCCCAAGGCAGGGAAAGGAGCTGCTGCTGCTGCCTCTTGGAATTGCTGCTAGGGAAGAAAGGCTGGAGTCTGCTCTACTTTTTTTTTTTTTTCTTTTTTTTTTTTCTTTTTTTTTTCTTTTTTTTTTTTTTTAAATCAGAGCATCTTTTCAGCCTTCAGCATCTTCAGCATCAAATGATGCTGCCAGGAAATACTCCTGTGAGGAGCATCACGGATCTGCTGTTCCATGCAGGAAAACAGAGCTCCCTGGTACTGGTCTGGGGGAAGAGCTGATTTTTCAGTCTGACAGCAAAATTGAAAAATCAAGTGGAAAAAAAAACCCATTTTGCTTGGATCATGCTGAGATATTATTTTTGTTCCTAAACCAACTTCATTGTTCCGTTCAGTGTGAAATATTCCATCCAGTCCCAAATGGAATGGTTGATTGATTTAGGAAGGAAAAGGAGAGATTCACAAACATCTCACAGAGCCTGAGGACTGCAGCTCTTCCTGCCTGGAGATCTTGATATTCCTGTGAAAATCTCACCTCCCAGGAGGATGGAGCCATGATTCCATGAAAACCGGGAATTCTCCCTGTCCTGCCATGCTGGGTGTAAATGATGGGAGTCTGTGGATTGAGGAAATGGCCCCACTCTTCCCTCATTCCCATTTTTAAATACTCTCAGGACAACATTCCAGCCATTCCATCATTCCAGCTATTGGGATAAGCCGCACATTAGCCAAGAGCTCACAATTAAAATGTAATTAAAATGTTTATTTTATAATTTTAATTCAAGCACCTGAACATTAAAGAATTATGCAGGGATCTAGAATCCTTCACTTTCCTTCCCAGTTTCTTTATCTGCCAGAGGCTTCCACGTGTCCCGGCCATGAGCAGCTCAGTCCTGTGCATCCACCTGGAGATTCCAGAGTTACAAAAAGGTCTGTGCTCCCTTCAGTGGGGTTGTCAAGGTTATCAAGGACCTTTCCCACCTGCTGCTGGAAAGAATTCCCCATCCTCAGCTGCCCTTCGGATCAGGAAACACAGAGAGAAGCTTTTGCTTCACTGGGCAGCAGCAAAAAAAATGAGTTGGTCACGGTTCCAATGAAAGATGCTTCTCTTCTTGGAAAATTGCCCTGGGGGTGAGGGAATGACAAGGGAATGACAAAAACCTCATCTTTGTCTCTCTCCAGCCGAGATGAAACCTCGGAATGCAGCGATTCCGAGCACAGGCTGCTGAGCAATTCCAGCCTAATACACAAGCCATAAGGATAAACCAACATATGGACTTCAGATCCTGCCATGGTTTAGCAGAACTTAATTGGATCATCCATTTTTCCCAATATTACCATATCATGGCTGCTGCTAATCCCTCGGGAGCTGCTGTGTGCTGCAGATTAAAGCCCTGGCCACAATCGCCAGGATATGCTTGGCTAAACAATATTAAGAAACTACATCTCCAAACATTTAACTGCTAATTTGACATCATTTCTGAGGCTTTCTGGGGGTACTTTTGAGATGCATGAACACACAAATAAATTCACTAAGATAATCTACCCCAAATAATCTGAATATGCCTCACTTTAGTTTAAAATACTGCAGCTGGAAGGGCATTACTGAGATTTATTCTACCAGAAAGAAACAAAATCTTTGAAGAGTTGGTCCTTCATCGAAAAGTTCCCCACAGGCTGCTCTTGGGTGCTGCCTTATCCAAGTTCTTGGGTCTACATTCCGAGCACAGGCAATTCTTTATTGGAAAAGCGATGCCCACATTCCAGGTTCTCCAAGATTCAGAGGCATGGCTGTGGATGAGGTGGATTCAGCTCCCCATGAGCAAAAGGTCAGAACAGGTTCCAAGGAACGACAGATAAATCCACAGAGAATTTTAAAGGCGAGGCTTGGTGGAGGCCTTGGCACCATGGGAGCGCTCAGAGCATTCCCAAAGTGCAGGAAATCAGCACAAAATCCAGTTATTTCTCTAAATTCAGGAAAAATCTTGGTGATCGCAAGTTCAGAGAGTCATGGAATGGTTTGGGTGGGAAGGGACCTTAAGGACCATCTCACTCCACCCCCTGCCATGGGCAGGGACACCTTCCACTGCCCCAGGCTGCTCCAAGCCCCATCCAGCCTGGCCTTGTGCCAGGGCCTCCCTACCCTCACAGGGAAGGATTTCCTTCCTTCAGCTCAAAGCCAAAGAACCAGTAAAATGTTGAAGAGAAAATGCACATTTTGAAGTTTTAGTTGCACGTGAACTTTAGGGTAGGGAGGGGCTGAATTTTCTAAATGAAACCTAAAAAGAAACCTCAACAAAACTCCCAAAGGAAAGTTAACAATAAAAAATATTCCAAATGCTACCGGGAGGGGATCAATGACCTGGCCACTGAGGGGAATCCAATACTCCCAGAATTTAATTCTAATTATAATGGATTTGTGGCACTAACTACTCATCCCTCCTCCCTCTCCAAATGTGTCTTTGCTACAGATAATTACCCTGGGATAATTGTGAAGATTCCTCATATTGTTAAATAATGGGGATCTCTGCAGGGAAAACAGCAGGACAGGGAGCTCCTATCAGGCCCTGAATATGGAGGGAGAGAAGGAAGATGATAATGAAGTTTAAATCACCAATATTCAGTGGCCTTGTCTGTGATTGCCTATTAAAAATCATCTCATGGATCTTTCTCAAGTCAACATGGTCCTAATAAATGTTGGGAAGGAATTGTTCCCTGGGAGGGTGGGGAGGCCCTGGCACAGGGTGACCAGAGAAGCTGTGGCTGCCCCTGGATCCCTGGCAGTGTCCAAGGCCAGGCTGGACGGGGCTTGGAGCAGCCTGGGACAGTGGAAGGTGTCCCTGCCTATGGCAGGGGTGGCACTGGATGGGCTTTGAGGTCCTTCCCACCCAAACCATTCCATGATTCTGTTATTCCATTAAATAAATAAATGGATACAACACCCTTGGCTGATCATTGCATTGCCCTGAACAATGAAGATTGAAGATACTTCAAGAGGAGAATCCAGTGATGGATTAAAATTCATGATTTTCCCCAATTTTTAACCAGAAAAAAGGAGACCTTGCTAAGGAACGAATGGAGAACAGCACAGAGAACTCCCTCGTTCTACTATGTAAATCCATAGTTTTCCCTTCCGGAATATTGTCTGCAATCCTGATATCCTGCTCTCAGAAAGGCTTTTATAAAATGGCAATAAAACATAGAAGAGATGATGAGAGGTGTGAAATGACATCTGCGTAAGGAAAAGAGATGAATAGACTGAAAACCTCCAGCTTAGGAGAAATGCGACAGTGGTTGGTCATTTCTCCAAGGAGAATCCTCCATCCATCAGAGGAGAAGTTCAGAACCAGCAGAAAGAAATGGTGTCTCCAAAGAGTCTGGAAATTCTGTGTGGAATTGCCCGTGGTTTGTAGGAACATAATGTGGAATATTGGAACATGAAGGGAAGATAAGGGAAGATGCCAATGGTTGGTTAAGGGATTACACTGGATTATCTTAAAGGTCTTTTCCAGCCTTAAGAATTCCATGATTCTGGGATCAGATCCAGGGAAAGGAAGTCCCAAGAACAGGCAGCAGGCACAAGTTCATATCTAAAAAGAACTTTTCCTTGGGATCAGGCAACACAAAATGGGGTTTGTTTACATGCAGGCCTCAAAGACTTGTGGTGTGGGAGCAAACCTGAAAGAAAGAAAGCAAGCAGAGAGGAGGAGGGAGGTTTGTTCTAAATGTTCCCTCTTTTGTTCTATCTCACTCTGGTTTTAAAACATTCATTGTTTGAGGGTTTTTCCTTCACTCTGGAGCCTATTGGTGTTTGAGGCTGGTTTGTTTGCAGGAGATGCTTCAGACAGATCCATCTGCAAACTCTGATTGACCCCGGTTCCCATCACACACCCCCACTAAATTTTTTAACATCAGACTTCTTCCCTCTCTTCCACTGAACCATCCTCCAGGGATGACCCAACCAACAAATCAATCCCATTTTAGAGGAGGAGCTTTGGAGCTTTCAAAATCACCTTCAGAAAAACCTTGGCAGGGCTCCCGGTGCTCATCCAGAGGCTCCTGCACAAATGGTTTTATCCAACACTGGGATTGCACCTGCATCTTCCTCCCTTCTCCACATCCTTCCGGACACCAAAGGCACCTGGAATAGCCAATATTCCCAGTGCCTCCAGGAGAATCACAGGAAGAGCCTGGAGAGGCTGGGGAGACAGAATAATAATGGATATTGGGAATATGGTGCACCAGTGGACTTTTTTCCGTAAGCAGTGACACTTTAGCAGATCACAGAGTGACTGGGGGGACCAGGAGGTTTGGGGGGCTTTTAGGGGGTCCTGGAATTTGAGGAGTCCCTGGATTGGGGGATACTGGGAGGTTTGGGAGGGTTTTGGGGGGCCCCAGGAGTTTTGGGGTGTCCCAGATCTTGGGGGACTGCCCAGAACTTGGCAGGGGGGAGACTCTGGGGGTCCCAGGGTTTGGTGGGGCTTAGGGGCCCTGGGATTTGGGGGGTCCCAACCCTTCCTGAACTGGGAGGTTCAGGAGGGTTGGGGAGTCTCGGGAGCTTAACCAACACCTTTCCCAGTCCATCCTGCATTGCACTTCTGGAGGATTATCCAAGAGCAGGAAGGAGGGAGAGCTGAGCTGGGCTGAGTTATCAGCTGGAAACTTCACCAGCCCTGACAAACAGGCCCAGGCCTGAGTCTCAGTCCCAGTGTGGTTCCAGCACTCAGCCCTTGGTTTAACAGGTATGAACCCCACTTCCTGATTTCTCATCTCCCTGTCACTCCTCTGGCACCACCAGCCTGTTGCATCCAGGGAAACGGTGGAAAACGTCAGGCTGGCCACAACAACGACGGCTAAAGTGCTGGGGGAAAGAAACTATGGTTCAGGAGTGTCAGAATCATGGAATTGTTAAGGTTGGAGGAGATCAAGATCATCCAGTCCAATCTTCATCCAAATATCACCATGCCCACTGAAGCACATCACAAAGTGCCACATTTTCCTATTTTTTTGAACACCTCCAGGGATTGGAACTCCACCACCTCCCTGGGCAGCTGTTCCAGTGCCTGACCCCCTTTTCCACGAAGAAATTTTTCCTGATATCCAATTTAAACCTCCCCTGGCACAGCCTGAGGCCGTTCCCTCTCCTCCTGTCCCTGTTCCCTGGGAGCAGAGCCCGAACCCCCCCGGCTACCCCCTCCTGTCAGGGAGTTGTGCAGAGCCACAAGGTCCCCCCTGAGCCTCCTTTTCTCCAGGCTGAGCCCCTTTCCCAGCTCCCTCAGCCATTCCTGGGGCTCCAGCCCCTTCCCAGCTCTGTTCCCTTCCCTGGACATGCTCCAGCCCCACGAAGTCCTTATCATGAGGGACTCAAAAGTGAGTCCAAGATTTGAGGTGAATCACAGGGGACAGGCACCACCCTGCTCCTGCTGCCACGCCAGGGCTGGGGCAAAAGCAAAGCCAGAGTTGGGAATCCTGGCTGGGATTCCCTCTCAGTGCTCTGTGCCCACATGCAGGACCTGTCCATGGGAGGACACACAGTTCTCGGAGTCCCTCTCAATCTCATTCCTCAGGAACGATGGATCATGTTCTGCGGACGCACGGGACCCTCGTACCACGAACCAATTTGATTAACGCGAGAGCCGTTTATTGTTTACATTACACTTTTCTTATACACTTCTGCTACTGTAGTTCACGCGATCACGCATGACCCGATTGGATTGCTCGCATTGTCCACGCGCCTTGCATGCACCTTTCAGAGACCCTGATTGGTTCAAGTCCGGGATGGTGCAGTCCCTCTTTGTTTACCTTCTTGCTGTCTTGTTATCTCATTCTTCAGGCCGCTTCTCTCCCGATTTAGAATAGCTTACAGTTCTCTAACCTTGACGAATACCTGAGGCCTCAGATAGTGCCAGCTAAAGACAAGCTTGGCGGGGGCCCGTAACGGGATTCAAATGCCTCACAACAATGTTCCGAACTGGTGCCACTTCTCCTGCAAGGTCTCCCTGCCAGGGGCATTGATCTCCTGCAGCCTTTTGATTTACTGGGTTCATCTAACGGAGCTGCTGGAGACAGGACCTGGCTGTGTCCACTCCAGCACTTCCCCTTCAGGACGCGAATTCCCAGCAGCTGGAGGGCTCTGCTGAGGCAGCAGCCCTGGAACTGACCAAGGAGAAGCTGAATTATTCATCTGCCCAGCCAAGAAGGGAGACAAAGAGGTTTCCAACACAGCAAGCCCTGGAAACTTGTGGGGCTGTAAAAATAAAAATAGTAAGTTCAAAAAGAGCCTGGGCCTCTTTTAGAATTTATTATGGATTGGAAATCCTGATCCTGTGCCTCTTTTTTGACTTGGGAATTGGGAATTGACTTTTGAATTGGGAATCCCGAGCCTGGGCCTCTTTTTGAACCTGTTACGGATTGGGAAACCCGAGCCTGGGCCACACTGCTGCACTGAGTTGCAGCTCAGGATGACGAGTGACACTTTTGGACCTCCTCATGCCATCCTGGGCTCCCCGGGCAGGTGTCACTGTCACCTGAGGTGTTCTCCTGCACACCAGTCCCCTCCCTCACCTGGGGGACTCCTAAACTGGGATATTCTGCTCCTGGCAGTGTCAGTGCCTCCTTCGCCAAGTCCTGTCACCCACAGGAGCACCAGGCATCCCTGAGGAGGAGCAAAACATCCCAGCAGGCAGCAGGAACAGTTTGGGGTGATTAAAGTTATTACTGGGATGCACAAAAGAGCACAGGGATGGAGCAGCTGGCAAATGTTGGATTAGGAGCTCTCGGAGTCACCAGGCCAGGAACTTTGGGCCAGATGCTGACAGGACTTGGGCAGAGCGGGATTAATTGACAGCAGGCAGTGAGTTAAAGGGGAAAATCACTCCCTAAATGAGGGAAGATCCCAGGGAATCCACGGAGTGATTAGAGAAGCTGCTGCTTAGCCTTTAATTCAACAGGCTGCGGGTCTGCTCTTTATTTCTAAGGCTAAAACCAGCCCTCCCCTCGCCCTGAACTCCCAGGAAATTAAAGCTGCCAGAGTCCCACAAAGCCCAGAGCAGCCGAAGTGACCCCCTGGACAGCAAGGTCAGTGCCTGGGGACACTGCAGCCGTTTGCAGGCTGGAGAAACTGGGAAAACACCAGGATTTCCATCAGCAGGTTGGGAAGTCAGAGAACTTGGGGACTGGGTCAGAAACGGCACAGGCACCGCCACTGGCTGGGGGGAACTTTGTCACAGAGCAATGTTGGAGAAGGTGGGAGAGCTGGGAATCAGGGAGACCTTTGGAATGGATTTCTGAGTCCCTGTGGCCTCCCTTCCAAGCTGTTCCATGCTCATGAGGAATTGTGTGCATGCTGTTCCATGCTCACTAGGAATGCCATGGTCTTCAAGCTGCTAAAAGGCACAGGACAGTCCAGTCTACACTTTTCCTGGAGAATTTCCACACTGGCTTTTTTAGGAGAAATGGGGAATAGCTTGTGGAAGACTCCAGTGCCATTATGGCACTGCATTTCCATTATTCCATTCAATGGAAACCCAGTGCTGGGGGTAGATTTGGGCACCTCAATATGAAAAAGACATGAAGCCATTGGAGACAGTCCAAAGAAGGCCACGAGGATGGGGAAGGGCCTGGAGGGAAAGCTGAATGAGGAGGGGCTGAGGGAGTTGGAATGTCCAGATGGAACAGAGGAGCAACTGAGGGCAGAGCTCCTGGGGGCTGCAGCTCCTCCTGAGGGGCAGCTCCAATCTCTGCTCCCTGGGCCAGGGACAGCAGCCAGGAACGGCTGGAGCTGGGCCAGGGCAGGCTCAGGCTGGACATCAGGGAAAGGTTCTTCCCCCAGAGGGTGCTGGGCACTGCCCAGGCTCCCCAGGGAATGGGCACGGCCCCGAGGCTGCCAGAGCTCCAGGAGCGTTTGGACAGCGCTGCCAGGGATGCCCAGGGTGGGATTGTTGGGGTGTCTGGGCAGGGCCAGGAGCTGGGCTGGGTGATCCCTGTGGGTCCCTTCCCACTCAGGATATTCCATGATTCTGTGACTCCGTGACACATTCCAGGAGTGCCCACGTTCAGGGGAGGGGGTGAAGGGGTTTCCTTGCCATCACTTAGACAATTCCAAACAAGGACTGGCTCAAGCAGAGGGTGGATCCAGCTGGAGGACGGGGTGTTATCATGGAATCATGGAATGATTGAAGTTGGGAAAGACCTCCAGGACCATCAAGTCCAACCTTCATGGACGTGATTCAGCTCAACCCCCCCACCTCAGCAGCCCCTTCCTGTTTCTTGTGTGCAGCGATCCAGAAGTGCTGTCCTGCTTCATCCTCTCTGGGAATGAATTCCCAGTCCCAGCCAGGTGTCCCCTTTTCTTGTGCCTGTGAAGGTGACAGGAACTGGACAATGCCCACCCTGCGCTGAGCAGGCTCCTGGGGATGTGCACAACAGGAGGAGGCCCTCGTTCCACCACCCCTCTTGTGTCCAGCTGCTGGGTTTAGGAAATCGTGTCCTCTGCTGAGTTCAGGCTGCCCAAACCTTCTGTTCCAGGACTTTACCCAGCATCATGTGGAAGGACTTTGCTTTATTAAACTGGAGATTTGGGTTAAAAATACTCAAATAACTAATTCTCAAAGCTCTCTATCCTCTTACTGCACTCCTGCCTTTAATGCCATTTGTCTCTACCCTTCCATCCCAGTGGATCACGGCGCTGCTGATTCCTTGGGATCTCTGCTGGAGCCACCTTTACAAAACCCCCTGGGCAGAGCTTCTGGAATGCAAAATGGGATAAAGCCAGGGTTTCTTCAGTGAGTAAAAACCCAGAGGGATTTGCAGAATATTTTTATAGGATCATGGAATGTTCTGAGCAGGAAGGGACCCACAGGGACCATGAATTCAGCTCCCAGCCCTGCCCAGACACCCCAACCATCCCACCCTGGGCATCCTTGGCAGTGCTGTCCAAACGCTCCTGGAGCTCTGGCAGCCTCAGGGCCGTGCCCATTCCCTGGGGAGCCTGGGCAGTGCCCAGCACCCTCTGGGGGAAGAACCTTTCCCTGATGTCCAGCCTGAGCCTGCCCTGGCCCAGCTCCAGCCGTTCCTGGCTGCTGTCCCTGGCCCAGGGAGCAGAGATTGGAGCTGCCCTCAGGAGGAGCTGAGGTGAGGTCTGAGCTCAGTCTCCTCAAGTGCCCTCAGTTGCTCCTCCTGTGGCCCCTCCAAACCCTTCACCCTCTTCCTGTTCCTCCTTTGGTCTCTCTCCAACAGCTTCAGCTCTTTCTGATTTTTGTGGTGCCCAAACTGCCCCCTGGACCTTCTGCAAAGGCTCTTCCCCCTCTCAGACAAAGCTCTTTTGGAGGCAGGTGACGTTTCTGGGCTCTAAACTGGGAGAAGCTGCACCAGCACTGGACTTCAGGGCAAATCCTTAGGGGAGCTGCTGCCACGAAGAATATCCTGCTGCCACTGGGAACAGCCTGTCCAGGGTGGAATTGCCATCCCTGGAACTGGTAAAAACATGTGGAGATGCTTTGTTGGGGACGTGGGTTACGGGCAGACCTGGCAGTGCCGGATTAATGGTTTTGACTTAATCTTAGAGGGTTTTTCCAGCCTTAATGATTCCAGGAAAATTTTCTGGCCGGCTTCTTTTTTTTTGCTCCATCACTGACTCTTTAAACCACGTCTTTTAGGAGCCACAGGTTTAGGTCAAAGAGGTCTTGGACATATTTAACTTTCTCTTCTTACCTTTAAATCCTATTTAAGGTCCCATAAAATCACCTAATTGCCTGTAAGGGGAAAGTAGACTTGAACGAAGCTGTTTTCATCCCAACCCCTGATGCTCTCTAGAGGTGCTGAATGGGTTTAATTGCATCAAGAACCTCCCAGTGCCATTCCAGGGAAAGAAGCAGCTCTGTGGGGTTTGTGAGGCAAGGAAATGAAGTTTCGGTGAGTGGACAGCTCCTGGGAACTGAAAGGCAGAATGGCAGCACAGCAAAGGTCTGCGTCAGAGACAGCTCAGACCACAAGATCCAAGGAAGTGGGATTGAAAAGAACCAACAAATTAAATCAAACCAAACCAAACCAAAACCTCCAAACAAATAAAAAACCCAACTGCATAAAAACAACCCGAAGAGTAGCCATGGTTGTAGCAGGTAAGAGATAAGACCTCCCTCAAGGAGCTTCAACGAGCCAGAGGATTTCTGGATACAGGAGCAGAGGGGAGGTCTTGTCCAAGGTCAGGTTGGACGGGGCTTGGAGCAGCCTGGGACAGTGGAAGGTGTCCCTGCCCATGGCAGGGGTGGAACATGAGGAGCTTTAAGGTCCCTTCCCACCCAAACCAATCTGGGATTCTAGGATATTGTAATTCTGGGATATTGTGCAGCCCTGAAAGCCTTTTGAGGATGAATCCCTGATATCCAGAGCTATCACTTCTCAGGGTTTATTCATGTGCAGCATCTGTGTCACACATTAATTCCCCAAGAACCTGGAGGTTTTTCCAGAGCCTCATTGTTCTCCTCCTCACCCTCACCACCACCACCAAACTGCAGCCAAAAAAAAACTGTTAAAAAAAAACCCCAAACCCCTTATTTTATACCTCCATTTCTCTCATTTGAGGTGATGTAAGAAATGTTTCATTAAAAGTCTGGCTCACCTGATCTTATTTTCACTTTATTGTAACACTTTTCCTGCTGGTGTGCTTGATGCTGTTTGAAATCAGCCCAGTCCTGGGAGATGATTGCTGTAGTGACACCAAGTTTGGGGCTCCCACAGCAAAATGATTTCCCTGCTTGCAAGAACCACACAAATCCCTGTACACATTTCATGCTGAAGGTTCCCAGTCTGCTCACAGGGCTCTTATCTGGGGGATTAGGGACTTATCAGGAGTGTCTGAGTGGAGATAAGGCCCAACAAATCCTTCCCTCCTGCTCCCCGACACAACAATGGCACCAAGGGGGAAGCCTGGGAGCAGAGAGGGATTGGGACCCTCTGGGACCCTGATCCTGATGCCTCAGGTTTTAACTTTTCTATTTTCCAGACCCTGCACTGCCGGGTGTGTAACTCTGAAGTTTTGTGTGCCCTGTCAGCTGCTGTTCTCTCGTGCTGGTCGGACATTAACAAACCTTGCTAGGTTTGCTCTCCAAGGACACCTCGATTGTCCCAGGCCCCAAAATGTGTAAACTAAGGCCTCTGAAGAGGGGGGCAAACCTGGGGTAATTACATCATTAACTGGGGTTGTAATTGGAGAATTAACCCTGATATGCAAATGGACCAAACTTCCAAAAGTGTGAAGAACCCATGACCCGGGCTCCGTGTTGCGTGCAGCCTTTGGCCTGCCCAGGGGGTACCTTGAAGGCCCTTCAAATCAATACCTCCTTTTACTCCCTTATCCTTGTCTAGTCTCTGTTTTTAGGTGGCCACCTCAGGCATCAATCCCAGGTCCCTCCTCTCCTGCTCAGTGCTGGGATTAAGTTCTGGATTGTCAGCGCTGCACCAGAGCCGCTGTCAGGAGAAGCAGGAGCAGAGCACATCCAACACCTGCCAGCTTCACAGAGCGATGCTGGGCTCCAGACAGAATTCCCTGGCACCAAAGGAGACTTCCAGATGGCTGGGAAGGGCCAGGAGAACCCCACGGCTCCTCAGCCCTGTGGCAAAGGCTTTAAAGCATCCAAAGTGTGTTAATAATGGATTCCTGGAGAATCCAAAAGCTGGCCTGCCCTGTGGAATGAGGCTTCCAGGAGGGAAGGGGCTGCTTTTTTCCCAGTGCTTCAGAGGCAAAACTTTGGGCCCAGCTATTCCATAGGCACATATGGAAAGTGATGATTGCTTTCCTTGAGCTACAGCCCCAGGAAAAGGGGGAGAGGGAATTCCTGGGACAGGCAGGGGCTGCCTGGAAGCTCTTGGGGCTCAAGGAATGACCAAGAGACCCCAACAAGGAGGAAGTTGCACAATTCCCAAGTTCGGGATGTGTCCAAGCCTTCATGCCCCAAAATTCCTTCCTTCAGCTAAGGGCATTTCCTTTTCATCCCCCAAAATTCCTTCCTTCAGCTGAGGCCACTCCTGTTGTTAAACCAGTTCTCTGAAGCAGAACAAGTGCTCGGTTTTTCCAGCTTTTCCCTTCAGTACCTCCTGGTGTTCCCAGAGTTCTTCCCCAGGCCGGCAAGCCCAGTTTTGCTGCTTTTCCAGACATGGACTTAAAACAACTCCATGCCACGTTTTCCTACTCATATCCATGGATTCCTGTTGCTTCCAGTGACACAGGATCCATCATTAACTCCATTCCTGCTGCAGGATAAGGTTTTGCCCAGCCAGGGAGAACAGATGGCCCCTGAACTTTCCACCATATCAGACGTTCCTCAGTTAGAACCCTCGGCCAGACCTCAGCCTTTGGGGTTATTCCATCATCTTTGGATCCATATCTAATTCCCTCCATCCCCAGGGATCAGGCTGGATATGCATTTGGACTTTTCTAAGCAGGTTTTTTGTTGGAGCAGTTGGGTTTTCTGTGAGCAGGGGTTTGGACTCCCCCCAGCGCCCTCCCTGTGGTTTTTCAGCCTCCAAGCCCTGTATCCGATCACCCCAAAGCAGTTCCTGCCACAGCTCCCTTTTTTGTGCCTTGGGAATGTGGATATTTATATCCTTTTCTGATTAAACATGGGATTGCTGCAGTCTGGGAACAAGATTCCACATGCCCGGGCTGTGCTTTAGGAGGGTCATAACTCACCCAGCCAACTCTAATTTCACTTACAGGATTCACACTCAGGAGTGGAGATGGATTGGGAGCAAGACCTGCCTGAAGATGGGATTGAGAGCTCCTGGGCACCCTGTCTCCTGTGGAATGTGCCACTGGATCCCCACCTGGGGCACTTGGACAATGGGAATTCTCAGCAATCTGGGGTTTTTTGCCATGGCCTGCTCTGGCTGCAGCGATGAAATCAGGCTGCTTTGGGGTGAGCACAGAGCCAGGCCCATGCTCACACCTGCTGTGCTCAGAGGGAGGCCAGCACCTCTGCAGCGTCTGCTCAGCACCTCTGGAATGGGGCAGCTCCTAATTAGTGAGGAACTGATGAAGCTGTTCCTCAGCATCATCCAGTGGCCAAAGCTCTCCTCTGGACCCAGATTTTGGCTGATCTCCCCAGTGCTCTCCAAGCACCTGGGCACAACCAATCCTTCTCCTCAGCACAGAGGTGCGGCTCTCTTTTTTTATAATAAATCACCCCAGTTCCAGCTCAAAAAACAAAACCAGTTCATTCACAGGCTCTGAACCTCCCTGCAGCTCAGCCCAGACCCCCCAAATCCGTGTCACAGTGGTGGCAGGTGGTGTCTAAACCCACCCCGTGCCCTGTGCTGCATCTCCTCTGCTCTCCTGCCCCAGACAGATGTGCTGGGGGTGCATTCCATGCTGACTGTTTGTGTTTATTCCCTCGGGCTATCCACACAGCTCCCAGCTGCACACAGGTTACACAGCCCGACCCATCATTTGATCCCACAGAAACTCTGCTGTTTTCCCAAAAAAACCAACTGTGAGACCAAGAGCATCAGTGACCTCCCCGCCTGAGGTTTGCCATGCCCTGCACTTGGAGCTTGTATTCAAAACATCCTTTTTTATTTGCTTCTTTAATCTTTCCACATCTCTTTGGATTTTTTTAGTTCTGCTCTCTCCCATTCCACTCTGTTTCGCTGTACTCTGTTCTAAACGGGACTATTCCATGAAAATTCTGATTTCCCACTGCTTGTGATTCAGCACAAGCTGCCAGGTTTTCAAGAAATCTTGGGAGACTTTGTGCAGGGGAAAATATTGACAGTGTAGATCAGCTTCACATCCCTCCAGCCGAGCAGCCAACCTGTGATCCCCGGCAGGTAGATAGGAAATAAAATGGCCCAATGTGAAGATCTTAATCCTAATCCTGAGAGTTTCAAATGGATTTAAGCCTTGGAGCAAGCAGTTTTATACCGGGTCCAAAATGCTCTTAACACCAGCTGTGATAACTGGGGCTATTCTGATTTTTTCTTATTTATTCCAGGTTTTGAATGCAGGTTATCTTTTGCCTTCCATAACTTCTTGTGGAAACGAGTTCCACGGTTTAACACTCCAATGAAACAGCTCACCTGACTAAGCCCAGCTTTTTCTGGGCTGGCTCATTATCAGTCTTAATATCAGTGGGGATCTCATCAGCAGAGCATGAGAGGGGAGTTACCCATCCCACAAATGAATATTTGGATTTGGGCAGGATTTCCCCCCTGAAAGGCCCTATTTCCCAATCCCACAAATGAATATTTGGATTTGGGCAGGATTCGCTCCCTGAAAAGGGCCCATTTCCCCTCCCTGTCTCCCAGAGAAGCCTGGAAGAGCCGTTTTGGGAGCAGGTGTCTGTGGTTTGCGTCTGTCTCGTTGGTGAGGCTGAGTTCTGTCTCACTGTGCAGAAGAAAATGTCATTTCATCAATTCTGGATTTGCCACCTCTCAGTTTAATAGAAAAATCTGCTGCTGTGTGTGTCAGGAGCAAGAGAGGACTTATCTGTACCTGTCTGCTTCACAGGCAGTTAAAACACCTTTTGTTGTTCTTCAGCTCACCTGAGGTGTCCTTTCTAATCCTCTCCAGCCTCTTCCAGGGGGAGTTTTTCCAGCCCTGAGTCAGATTTGTGCAACCTGGACCCAGAGCCTTTTAAAAATCCTGTTACAACAACAGCCACAAGACCAAGGCCCTTTCAAACATCTGCTCCTGTTTTGGGTCTCTAGACAGGAGCTGTGCCCTTGAAATTCAGCTCTGGATCTGTGTCCAACTCCCAGCACCCTCTTGGACCACTGGTGTTTGTAAATTCCATGAGTTCCTCCAAATACCAGGATCACAGAACATCCTGGGCTGGAAACGATTCACAAGGATCACCCAGTCCAACTCCTGGCCCTGCCCAGAACCAAATATTCCAGTGCAGTCCTGCCTTTAACTGGAGAACACTTTTATATTCCAGGTGCTTTATCTTCTCCTCCTCTTGGCTTTGCTGGGACCCTCCCACGTGTGGCTGCAGCTGCTGGGTGCCCCTGGGGATCAGCCCTAGGGGTCTGTGGGGTGCCCACCTGTTGGGATCCAGTTTTAAGGTTCTTGGAAATTCCTCTGCGCGAATTAAGGTGCAAACGAGACCATATGCCAGTGACAATAGTAAGGGTTTTATTTGATGGCAAATATGAGAGAGGGAGACAGAGAGACAGAGAGAGAGAAAGAAAGGAAGAAGTGGAAAATAGGTGGGGGGGACAGAAAGAGTGACAGGGACAGAATAAGGAAAATGTCACCACTCCATGGATCCTAGGATGTTCCGGTGATCCTCTTCGGTGGTTCTCTTGGTGGTGAAAGTCCCCCCGCAAAGCACAGAGTCTGGTGGGTACCTATGCTCAGGCCAGGTGGGCATGTCCGGCCATGTCCCCCCTGGAGGAGGGGGATGCAGTCTCTCACAGCAGCCTCTGGGTCTGTTGCATCACCTGCAGTCCTGTGGGCCAAAGCCTCTCATGTGAAAGTCCCGTGGATGTGGCCTGTGGGGTTGGGGGTCCCACAGCTGGGCCCATTTGTGTAATGGAGGATGGGTGTTTATTGCCTCTCACCAGAGGTTGCACCATGCACCCAAAACCTCCTCCTGCCCCCTCAGCTGGGGGGAGTCTGTGTAAACCTGGCTTCTGTGAGCTGTGCTCTCCCCCCACCCCAAACACTGCCAGGGACAGCTGCAGCTGGTGGCATCCCTCTGTGGATGCAAACCTTTCCCTCAGCCTGAGATGATTGAACAATGCATTCCCTTTTATCTAATCAGCAGTTTGACTTTCAGACCAAAGTCCCAGTCTTCAGAGAGGCTCCTTGGGTTGTAGCTGCTTTATAATGAGCAAAACTTTATATCAATGTTTGAGGCATGAACTATTTTCAGTCTCTGACACCACCCAAGGGAGAACACCAGGAAAAGCCCTCCTGGGCCCTGGGCCCTCTCATCTGCTCCTGCAGGGCTCCCACGCCTGGCTCCAAACAAAACCAGGGACGTGGTGCTGGAGCAGCAGCTCCTGTCCCACTCCTTAGTGAATGGCAACAGCTGTTTAAGCAAACAGGTGAATTATTTTCCATTAAAATGCAAAACTCCACCTTTAAAATCCAGTGGCTGAACCAGCAACACCTTCCTGCCCTTTATTTCCAGTCCCCTGCCTTTGTCACTCGTCACAGCCAAGTGAAGCCAGCAGAGAGCTGAGCTTTTCTTCCAGTTTCTCCTTATTCCATTTGCCAAGCATTGATTTTCTTTTCCTTCTACCAGCAGAGCTTGAAATTAATAATTTCTACTTGATTTTGTCACTTGGGTGTCATCGATACTGGCAGGGCTGGACACGAGAGAAGCCAAATGTCCAGGGAGATGAAAGGCAGTGAGGGGGAGCAGCCAGCCTGGGATCAATGAGCAGGTCATGGAGCAGATCCTGGAGTGTTCCTGGGAAGAGCCTGGACATTCCCTGGCTGCCAGGGAAGAGATTTGCCGGAATTCCGGCTCTGTGGCAGGTCCCAATCTCCACATGGCAATGGGAACATTTTCAGGGAGAGATTCCCTCTATGCCGGTGAATTTAACAAGAATTGCTCCATTCACGTCCCTAAACTGGAACCTGGCAAACCTGACGAGGGAAACAGGGAAAAGGGAGCAGGGATTTGCACGGAGATCTCCTTTTCCTGCTCTGCACTGCTGTGTGAGGGCTCCAGGTGCTGTTGGAATGCTGCTGGAGGGAACAGCAGCCTGGCTGTGGCACCAGCTTCTACCAGCATCCATGGAAAAGTCTTTCCAATCAGATCTTAGGGATGTTCTATCATCTCCGAGAGAAATGTGAAGCTTTTCTGCTTGTTCTGGACCAAAGGGAGAAGAGGATGGGAAAGATATGAGGAAAAACAGAGGCTGGGCTGAATGAGGGCCTGAGGAAGTGGGACTGTGCAGGAGCATTTCTGACTGTGCCCAGCTCCTGCTCCCCCTGGCCTCCACAAACCTCAATTCTGCATTTGAGGATCTTTAAGGTCCCTTCCAAGACAAACCATTGGACAGTTCCATGATTCACATTTTTTTAGGACAGGGACATCATGGCCCATCCTTCAATCAGGGGCTGCAGCTCCTCCTGAGGGCAGCTCCGATCTCTGCTCCCTGGGCCAGGGACAGCACCTAGGAACGGCTGGAGCTGGGCCAGGGCAGGCTCAGGCTGGACATCAGGGAAAGGTTCTTCCCCCAGAGGGTGCTGGGCACTGCCCAGGCTCCCCAGGGAATGGGCACAGCCCCGAGGCTGCCAGAGCTCCAGGAGCGTTTGGACAGCGCTGCCAGGGATGCCCAGGGTGGGATTGTTGGGGTGTCTGGGCAGGGCCAGGAGCTGGGCTGGATGGTCCCTGTGGGTCCCTTCCCACTCAGGAGATTTTATGATTCTCTGATCTCTCCCAGCCTGAGGCTCAGAAGATGCAAACGCTCTGGAAATTATTTTCTCTCCCCAGAAAATCCAGTGGAGCCACGTCAGAGGCATTTCAGACATGGAGCTGTTGCTCCAGCTGCTCTTCCCTGTGCTTGACCCACACCAGTGTCACATCCCAGCCTCCTGTGCTGCCTCCAGCCCTCCCGCCTGAGCACACTCCTGATCCTGGAGCTCAGGTGGAATGAGCCAACATTTACTCCAGGAAATGTCTCTCTGTGGGGCCCATCTGTGTCAGGGATTGAGGAGTCACATCTGAGTGGGCAGCAGAGCAGCAAAGGTGCCCGAACTCCATGCCCTGCTCACAGCAGCTCCTGTCAGAGCCCTGCAGGTGCCCATAAACCACTTTAGTGGCCATTAAGGGTTCAGGGAGCAACAGAAGCTGGCACTGGAGCACTCGGCCCTTTGGCTTCAGGCATTTATCCAACAAGAGATGAGCAGGCAGGAATTCGAGCTGGGAAGCACAGGCAGCAGTGAGCCTCTGCCGTGCCCTGCTGGAGAGCTGGGGATCCCAGCAGCTGCACTGGGATGTGATTTTCTGCTGCCATGGCCATGGGAATCACAGCTAACTGGGCTCCCCACACCCACAGCTCCCAGCTCTGAGCGTTTAGCTCCACATCCCAGCACTGGGAACTCTGGAGGAACTGAATTCTTTGGTGCTCTGCCATCAGATACGGGAACACACACAGGGCAAGGCCTGCAACACACAGGACTTGGCTGATATTCCCCCAGAAAGCATTTGTTGTGTGCTGAGGGCTAGAGCAGAAGCGACGGCCCCACTGAATCCCACAGAATCACAGAATTTTTCTGGCTGGAGAGGCCTTCAAGATCATCTTATCCACCCCCCATCACCCCAGCACCATCAAGATCCCCCCTAACCCACATCCCCAAGGGCCACATCCAGATGTTTCTTGAACACTTCCAGAGATGGTGACCCCACCACCTCCCTGGGTGACTCATTCCAACACCCAACCACTCTGTCAGGGGAATATTCTTTCTCTAATATCCAACCTGCCCCTCCCCTGGCCCAGCCTGAGGCTGTTCCCTCTCCTCCTGTCCCTGTTCCCTGAGAGCACAGCCCAAGCCCCCCCCGGCTGCCCCCTCCTGTCAGGGACTTGTGCAGAGCCACAAGGTCCCCCCTGAGCCTCCTTTTCTCCAGGCTGAGCCCCTTTCCCAGCTCCCTCAGCCGCTCCTGGGGCTCCAGCCCCTTCCCAGCTCGGTTCCCTTCCCTGGACATGCTCCAGCCCCTCCAGGTGTCTCTTGTCAGGAGGGTCCCAGAGCTGCCCCAGCACTGGAGGTGCCCCAGCAGTGCCAGCACAGGGGACAGGCCCTGCCCTGCTCCTGCTGCCACCCCAGGGCTGGCACAGCCCAGGTGCCCTCGGCCTCTTGGCCACCTGGGCACACCTGAGCTCTGTCCAGCTGCTGGCACCAGGTCCCTTTCTGCTGAGCAGCTCTCAAGCCACTCTTTCCCGAGCCTGCAGCATTCCACAGGTTTGTGGAGCTCTTCCTACATCTGTCTTCTTCAGGAAAGGGAGCTGAGAAGAACCAAAGTGCCACCAAAGCTGCTTCATCACGAGCAGAGTCACCCCTGGCCACTGTCACCGGGACATCACCATTAGGATCATTCACTCCATCCCTCCTGAGATCAGTCCTCTCCACCCAGCTGTGAAGGTAAAGGAGATAAAAGAAGATCTAAAAAGGACCCAGCTGTGCCCTCCAGCACATCTGGGCAGCGTTGCTCCACCCCCACCTGCAGGAACAGCCCTTCCCTGCTCCACCTCCCTACCAGCAGCATTCCCAGACAGGGATGGAGAGGAAAAGAGTGGTGTGGGGACATCCTTCCTTCCACCTTTTGTGCCTTTTCCCTGCACAGCTGCCTTCTTTTTCTCTCCAAAACCAGTCCCATTTCCCTATTAATTCCTTAAAATTAAAGGGATTTGTCCTGATGGATCACCTACATTCCCCATCACCGCCCTTACCCACTTCTGCGGAGGGGGTCCCATTTGTATGAAAGATTAGTTGGATCTTGAAGCTTTGTTTTCCCTTTTCCTGACTTCAGTTTATTTTTCAAACAGTCCCAGGCTTTGTTGTCCAAGTCCACATCACCTCAGAGGTGCCCCAGGTGTACCTGCACGGGAGGAGGAGGAGGCTGCATTAAAAGGAGACCTTGGACGACTGAATGTGTTAAAAACTGGTTTTAAAGCTTGAGCTGGCTGGGTTTAATCTCTGAGGCGTCTCTTTATGTTAAAACGGCAACATTTACAAAGAAAGGAGTGCAGATACAGCAATTCTTGTCAATAACAGGAACCCTTTGTCCAGGGCGGTTTTCATTTGTGTTTTGGGTTGGTGTGGCCAGGTTTTGGTAGCAGGGAGGTTGTGGGGTGGCTGCTGTGAGGAGCTGCCAGAAGCTTCTCCTGGGACCAAAGGAGCCAATTCCAGCAGCGCCAGGATGGACCCAGCTGGCCAAGGCCCAGCCCAGCAGGGATGGAATTACCCTCATAATTAATAGGGAATGCCAGGGGTGAGGCAGGAGCTGAAGGGCTGCCCAGAGCACGGCAGGGACAAGGCCCTCTCCACCCCAGAGAAAATCAAAAATAACTGGGTGCCAGGTACCCCCCGGTGCCTTGGCAGGTGACAAACAAGAGCCAAGGCATGGGGAGGGGATGTGTGTGTGACAGGAGGGCCTGGAGCTGAGGGATGAGGCTGAAGGACTGGGACAAGCATTGGGAGAAGCCTGGGAAGCACACGGATGGGGTGGGAGCTGTGCAGGGGAGGTCAGGGGAGGAACTGTGAGAGGGGCACACGTGGACAGAGCAACTCCTCTCCTCGAGCACATTTCCCACGTCCCAGCGAAGACAAATGAGGTTTGCTCATGGTTATTGGATAGATTTACAACTCCCTGACACGGGGCAGAGCAAACAGCAGCGGTGGCAGCCTCTAACAGAGACAAATGACAACGACATTTAATGAATGAAAAGGTGATGGAGTGTTCCTGACACAGCAACCCCTCGAGGCTGCAGTGCTGGCACTGATCTGTGTGACACCACTGTCACAGAGTCTGCAGCAGATCAATCCCAGCCCCGGGCTGAGGGGTGAAGGGCACTGGATTGGGCTCCAGACCATTCACAGGATCACAGAATCATGGAATGGTTTGGGTTGGAAGGCGCCTGAAAGCTCCTCTCATTCCACACCCCACCACAGACAGAGAAACCTCTCTCCCGGCCAGGTTTGTTCATGTCAGGCACTGAGATTTTATGGTGGGGTGTTGAAATTTTTGGTTGTTTGAATGATGGAGAGAGAAACCTGAGCCAGGCTGAACTTCTGAGGGGGGAACACCAGATTTTCTGATCCATCCTCGGTTCGGAGTGTAACAGCTGCTGTTAAGACCCAGGAAAAAGCAGAAAAAAACCAAACGGTTCATGGCTTGGCTAAGTCTGGGGATTTAGGAGTGGAGTGCATTTTCCTGGACTTCAAGGTTAAAGACAAACCACATTTGGTACTCACATGGGGGTGCTGTGGGCTCAACACGTCAAAATTAGGCTCAACACCTCAAAACCAGGCTTGAAGAGAGGTGGAAGCCCAGCAAGGGCTGAGCTCCATTGCCATCGTGCTCCAGATCCAGCACAAACCTGGGCTTACAGCCCGATCATTTGGGTCTGCAGAGATTTGGTGACAGGGCTGGGTCACACAGAAATTAAAGACTGAATCTAGGCCATGATAGGCTTAGAAGAGATGATCTTCAAGGCCTTTCCCAGCCTAATTGATTCTGTGATTCCATGGCAATGCACACGTTTGCCAAGGGGGGTACACGGGCCTTTGCTGGGGCTCAGGGCAGAGCTGGGGCAGTTTTAGAGCCGGGGCTGACAGGTGGCTGGGTTAAGCCTGGCTCTGTGTGAGTTCGGGGGGCTCTGCTGCAGGCTGGAGCTGCCAGGGCTGAGCTCTGCTGATCACAGAGGGATTTCAGGTGCCAAACTGGGCAGGTGAAGTTTTGCTGTGAATTAAACCCTGCCTTAAACCCCATCCAGGCCCTGGCTGCCCCAAATCCTCCTCCCAGCCCAGTGAGGGGTCACTGCCCCCCAAAAAGGCAGCAGGGCTGGTTGCAAATCAGCCTCACTGATTCAGGGAGTTTCTTTCATGCCTTGGATCTCATTCACAGCCTGATCCACATACAGCTGAGGGATAATTGGGCACTTGGAGCACTGGAAAGGGGAGGGAAGTTATGGAAAGGGGAGGGAGGGGCAGAGAAACATTTGGGACAAACCCTTGCTGCTGTCACTGCTGCCACAGTTTGTGTATCCTGGAGCTTGCTCTGGATTTCACACAGATCCTGTTGTTTTAGACCTTTTTCCCTGGATGGAGGGAGACTCTGGGGAATTTCCAGCTCTCATTTTTTAATAGTTGCACATTGTCCCTCCTCCTCCTGCTGCTGCCAGTTCAGGAGAGTGCTGATAAGAGCTCTCTGCGTGCTGATGAGAGTGCACGGGGCTCATCCCAGGCATCAGCTCTTGCAGGATTTCCAGCCCGCGTCCATGGACACAGCTGGTTACGTTCCCTGGAGAGAGCTGGAATTCAAACACTGGTGTCTGCTGCTCCAGAGCAGGAAGGGAACCCCAGCCCAAAACAGCCTTCCCCTCCTTCTGTCCCCTCCCCACAGCCACCAGCACCGGATAATGCAGCACTTTCCCCAGCACTGTCCCCACCAAGGACTCCCAGAGCCCTCCCAGTGTCCCCATTAACAGCAGGACAGCCTGTGCTGGGGGAGCAGAGCTCGGCCAGCAGGGACGGCAAAGCCATTGCCCTTCATTCCCTCTCCCTCCCCACAGGGAAGCTGAGGCAGCTCCTCGTTTCCAGCAGCAGGGGCTGGAGCCAGGGCCGCAGCCCAGGGGACAGGGCAGGGCTTGTCCCTCGGCTGCTGCGGGGCTGCTGTGCCCGGTCCCTGCGGGTTTGTTCCCCTTGGGAATTCAGTGTGCTGCTGGCACCAGGAGCCTGTTCTTACTGCGAGCAGCCCCAGTGCTCCCGTCCCGAGGGGAACTGGAGCCTTTGGCGAGGCAAATCCATCTCCACTGCTGGCCCATGCAAACATCCCCCCGCCATTATCAGATCCCTGCGGTGTTCTCCAGGGGCCAGGAAGCACCAGAACTGGGAGATTCTTGAGGGATCTGGGGGATTCCCTTGCTGAGGGCAGGGAGAACTCCAAGAGGGTCCTGATTTCCTATGGAGGGCACAGATCCTGAGCTGCTCCTGCTCAGAAATGTCCCCTACGCTGCTCCTGCCCTTTTGTTTCCTCCCGCTCCTGATTTTGTCCATTGGACCACACCAGTTCTGTGGAGCTGGGAGCACTTCAGCTGGGCTGAGAGGGCTGGGATTGTTCAGCCTGGAGAAGGGAAGGCTCCAGGGACCCCTCCCAGTGTCCCTGCCCATGGCAGGGTTGGAACCAGAGGAGCTTTAAGGTCTTTAACAACCCAAACTATTGGGAATTATGATCCTATGACCTAGGACTTAATGGGGGCTGATAGAAATGAGGAAGAGCGATTTCTCCATGGTCAGAGAGTGATAGGACAAATGGGAATGGTTTTAAACTAAAAGAGATTTAGATGAGATGTGAAGAAAAGGGTGAGGGTGGGGAGGCCCTGGCACAGGGTGCCCACAGAAGCTGTGGCTGCCCCTGGATCCCTGGCAGTGTCCAAGGCCAGGCTGGACATTGGGGCTTGGAGCAGCCTGCGATAGTGGGAGGTGTCCCTGCCCAGGGCAGGGGGTGGGATGAGATGAGCTTTTCGGACACTTCCCACTGCCGCTTCCTGTTTTAGGAACCCCTGAGCCTTGCTCACCCACAGCCACGCTGGCACCATGTGCAGCACAGCTCTCTGCCGAGGAGCTGTGGGGAAAACTAAAATCCTCCTTTGTGATGCCATTTCCATGGGACAGGCCCTCAGACCCACCTGCACATTCCCCCACGAAGCTGGTGACAGTCCCAGTGCCACCAGCCAGCCCCTGTGACAGACAAGGCATCCCAGCAGCTGCTCCTTCTCCCTTGCAGCACCCGTGGCTCCCCCCGATCCCGCTCGGAGCACACAGATCGTTGCCCAGCCCTGTGATTTATTCAGCTGCCTGCTGCAGGCTCTGGCAGGGCTGTGCTGTCCCTGTTCCGGCTGAACACTCAATAAAACCTGTCCATAAACACAGAGGCCAGAGGGGAACATGCCCTGACAATGGGAATAAACAAAACCAGGGAAGCTCTGGGTGCAGCAGTCAAAGAGAGACAGAAACGTGGCTCTCTCAGGCCAGGGGAGCCCTGCAGGGTCAGGATCCACTCAGGGTTTTTATTAATGGCACAAATGATGGGCTGGAGATGTGCTTAAAAACTCCAACCTGAGCTGGAAGGAGCTCAGAGAGCAGGGCTGGAATTCAAATCTGACCTCCCTAAATGAAGATTAACATTGCAAAATGAGTAAGAGAAAATTCAGAAAGATAAATGGGGAGCGATGAGGTCAGGGGAGAGAAAACTCCACTGAAAAAGCAAAGGAAGAATAAGTGAGGAGACCACGGCAGGTCTGAGCCAGGTGTGCTATTCCCGATGGGAAAATCCTCTGTCCCTGCAAGAGTTGGACCCCTGAACCCCAGGGTCAAGATCTGCAACTGGAAAATATCATTCCACTCCCTGGGCCAGGGACAGCAGCCAGGGAATGGCTGGAGCTGGGCCAGGGCAGGCTCAGGCTGGACATCAGGGAAAGGCTCTTCCCCCAGAGGGTGCTGGGCACTGCCCAGGCTCCCCAGGGAATGGGCACGGCCCCGAGGCTGCCAGAGCTCCAGGAGCGTTTGGACAGCGCTGCCAGGGATGCCCAGGGTGGGATTGTTGGGGTGTCTGGGCAGGGCCAGGGGTCTCCAGCTCAGGAGATTCCAGGATTCTGTGACCCCCTGTTGGGAGGAGCTCAGGCTGTGGTGACCCATCAGGTATCCAAAGGAATGAGGATTTTCCCACTGGACGTTTTCCCATCTGAACGGGCCTGGCAATCCAGGGGGGAAACTGAGCATCCCTTCCCTGCATCCCGACATCCTCTGAGCCAGGAACAGATCCAGAGCATCAGGAAGGGAGGAAAGGGAGGAAATCATAAGGGAATGTGCTGGAAAACTGTTGGTCCCCTGCTGCACTTTTCCAGGTGCTCCAAGCTGGGAGTGACTCGATGATCCCATCTGCCCCCAGCATCACCCTGGAAGATCTGGGATACCTTTGAGAAGACCACAGTACACTGTGGGGAAGGCACAGAGCATTCTCTGCTTCAGGGTGATCCCTACAAACTGCTCTTCCCGGTGCTCATTAGCCAGGAAAACGGAGGAAATGGATTTGGAAGTGGCTGATCAGAGGATGAAGATTTCCTACGTGGAACCAACATTTCAATGAGCCCCAAAATGAAACAGGAGACAACTCCCAGCAGAGCAGGGACAGCCTCTCTCTCCATCTGCCTCTCCCTGGGGTTTTCCAATCCATCATTTCCTAGAAGGGCTAAAATTCCAGCAGGTATTCCTTGAATGATGAGCAACGAGGAAAGAATGGATTCTGGATGAGGAACAGTGAGAGTTTGGGGTGGGTTTTTTTAAATCCAGCCAGGCTTGGAGGGATATTGCTCCCTATAAATCCACAGGAGAAATCTCAAGGAGGGAAAGAGGCATTTAAGGTAAAAGCAATATTATCACAAGGATAGGGGGCTACAGTGTGACCGGAGATAAATTCAGGGTGGAAATTGGAAGAAGTCTCCAAGCAGTTGGAAAATGAAGGGCTGGCACAGCTCCACAGATGGGAGGGGAAGGGAAGGAAGAGAGAGAGAGCAAAAAGAAGGAGGGAATGAAGGGGAGGGGGAAGGGGAGGGGGAAGGGAAGGGGAAGGGGAAGGGGAAGGGGAAGGGGAAGGGGAAGGGGAAGGGGAAGGGGAAGGGGAAGGGGAAGGGGGGAGGAAGGGAAGGGGAAGGGAAGGGAAGGGAAGGAAGGGAAGGGAAGGGAAGGGGGAAGGGAAGGGAAGGAAGGGAAGGGAAGGGAAGGGAAGGGAGGGAAGGAAGGGGAAGGGAAGGGAAGGGAAGGGAAGGGAAGGGAAGGGAGGGAAGGGAAGGGAAGGGAAGGGAAGGGAAGGGAAGGGAAGGGAAGGGAAGGGAGGAAGGGAAGGGAGGAAGGGAAGGGAAGGGAAGGGAAGGGAAGGGAAGGGACTGAGTCAGTTTTGAGTTGGTACTTGGGATAAATGTGAAGGGAATTAGGGAATGCAGTGAGAGATCTGGGGGCTGGAGGTGATGACACTGAAGGCTCTTTTAGTATGAGCAGAAGTGGATTTCTGACTTCAGTCCTGGTTCCACTCTTCCACAGAACTGCCTGGAATCTCAGAGGAGAGGGACACTCCAGTCCCAATGCCCAAATCCAGGAGCGCAGGGAGCTGAGGGGACAGGGTGAAGGCAATTGCCAACATTTCCAGCTGTACCAGGAGCCACGAATTAGGAAGAAAGGATGTGCACAAACAGCAGTGCTCTTTGCAGCCATCGCTGCAGCTCCAGATTGCCACAGAACCCTTGGAGTGCAAGCTGGGAGAGCAGCCCCTCCCCGGGGACAGCAGGAGGGGGCTCTGGAGGGTCATGGGACAGCCCTGAGGATGGAAATCTCCCAAGCAGGAGCAGGATGAGGGAGGGAAGTCCTGGGGCACTGAAACGTTCCTGGCCTTGCCGGAGAGTTGAACTCGAGTTTTTGGTGTTTCTGACACAGTTTGGGGCACTCACATGGCCAGGGGAGGTTGAGCCACAGCCGCAGAACTGAGGCACAGCCCCGGCTCTCACATTCCACATCCCAGAAACATTCCCCGTTGCCATGGCAACAGCGGGATCGCTGCTTCCCACGGCTGGATAGGCATGGCCAGAGATGTTTGAAGTGCTCAGTGGTATCAATTATCACCCATCCCATAATGAACCCTTCCTAGATAACCCCAGGCTGGGCTTTACAGAGCCCAGACCGTTTCCATTTTTCCATTTGCTGCTCTGTCACAGGGAAGTGGAATTAATTTAGGGAGCAAACCACCCTCGTGTGGTTGAAAAGTTCTGGAGTGACTTTAATCCTCAGTGGAAGCACGTGGGGAAATCTGCTTTGAAAGGAGTGGTTTCGAGTCACTTCAAGGCAGCCACCATGTGGGACCTGGGAGCTGCTGGCTCCTCATTTGTTTTCCAGATCCAGGAAAGAAAAGCAGCCCCTCTCCACTTGGAATTTTTCTTTACTGGATAAAAAAAACCACAACAAAACACCAAGAAGGAAGAGTAAGAGAGCTGAGAACAGAGAAATGAGAGCTGCGTGTTTTGTGTGCTCTGCGAAGAGGATCCACAACGAGAAGAAAACGGCTCTGGGCTCAGTGGGTGGACAAAGGGAAGGATTGGGAGAGCTGGGAAGAGGAAAAGCAGTTTGAGATGGTGGGATGATGCAGAAAAGGCTTGTTAAAAATTCTGTTTCAAACGGGTGTCGAAGGGAACTCGGGGGTTTGTCTAAACCCATTTTTGTGTGCGTGGAATGAGCAGATGCTCCATGGAAACGTGATCCTGGCGGAGCTCCCTGCTCAAACACTGCGGGAATGCTGATCCAGAGCTGGAGCTGCTCCTGCCTGTCCTGCCCTATTCCTGGACGCCCCGGGAATGCCGGGATGGGCTCCTGCTCCTCCCCACATGGGAGGTCGATGCCTCCAGGACAATGAAGCCACAGCCTGAAGCTCATTCCAACAGTGGCATTTCAGGATACACAGCACAAAAAAAAAAAAAAGGTTTAGGTTTTCCTAAAAAAAATGCCCATTTGCAGTTGAATTTATCTGGAGATTTTCCCTTTTTGTCGTGGTTTTTTTATGGGAAGAGATTTCTTTTGTAGCTGCTCAGATAATCACCACGGTGCCTGCCCGCCACGTCCTGTCAGAGCTGTTTGACCAGCCCGGAATTATTGATTCTGGCAAAGCCTCGAAACCACAGACACAACGAATTCCCAGATAAATCTTGGCAGCCCTGGCAAGGACAGACATCTAATGGACTTCCAGAGCAAGTTCAGCTTCAAGGGGCAGCATTTCAGCTCCTCAGATGTTTGACAGGCACACTCAGCTAAACTGGGAATGATAACAAGTGTTCCAAGGCACTTGGAACAACCACCCCTGCTCCAGGTTCTCCTTCCCCATTGCTCCTCCTGAAAAATGGCTTCTTAATGGATTTTTCTGTAATAAACCTAACGTCTCCAGATTTTATTTCCCACTTGAGGTCTAAATCATCTTTGCCATAAATGTAAAACAACTCAGCCAATGGTTTGGTGGGGCAGGTTTACAATATATCATTCCAAGAATAATTTAGAAACCTGGGAAGTTTTTTCTTCCCTATAAATTTGCTCAGCTCATTACTGAGATAGGCTGTGAAATGAGTGGATTCCCACTGGAAAACGGGAGCAGTGGAAATCTGAGAGCCAGGGGTTGGTTTTGGTTGCTTTGCAACACTCCAAAATAATGTTTCTTGTAAGCAGGGGGTGGATGATCCATACTGGATCACACAGGAGGGATCCAGAGTGGCTCTGGGTTAGCCAGGACGTGGTGGAACAGCTCAGAGGGTGAGGAAGAGGGACCCTCTGAGCCTTCATCTCCTCCACCTTCCATCATCCCCTCAGCATGGGGAAGGAAAATGTGAGCAGCTCCACAAGCGCTGGAGCAGGGCTGGGAAATCCATGGATAACAGCTCCACCTCCTTTGATCCATTGCTCCTGCGTTAGGTGGTGCTTTTGGGGCTCTCAGAGAAAAGTTTGAGATACATGAGCACAGCAAACAGGGAATCACAGCTGGAGAATCCCAACTCAGCTTCCTGGGAAGACTTCAGGACAGAGCCAAGACTGCCTGGATGGGGATCCTGCACCAGGGGAATTTCAGGAAAAAAATTCTTCATGGAAAGAGTGGTCAGGCTTTGGCACAGGCTGCCCAGGGCAGGGCTGGTGTCACCAACCCTGGAAGTGTTTAAAAGTGTGGCATTTGGGGACATGGTTTGGTGGGAATGGTGGGATTTGGTCCAAGATTGATTGATGATCTTGGAGGTCTTTTCCAACTTGGATGATTCTGGGAACTCAGGAGGAAGTTGAGCTGCTCTGAGCAGGGAGAATATTCTGCCTTCCTCTCCCTCTCCAGGTCACTCCTGGGATAAGCCAGATTGCAGGAATGGGAGCAGAATCACCACAGGTTTGGTTAGAGTTTGGATTTAGCTGCTCCTGAGGTCACCTCAGAGAGGCACTGCCAGGGTGAGGTTTGTGCTCCCAAGCCCGACGAGGAGAACATGGATGAATCCTGGGCAGGGTCTTCTACCAGATTTTCCTCAAAAGCCATTCCCAGTGAGGAATTCTCCCAGGCCAGTCCTCTCCTATCACATTTTTGGGTTCATATTTTAGTTTCAGGAGGGTGTTGCAGACCCACGTCCCTTTGAGGTGTGTGGGGTCATCTGTCTCCCCTCACAAGTGACAAAGACCCTCCCAGCCATGAGCACACCCCACAAAGCCACCCACAACCAGACCCTGCATGGGCTCCATGGCCATGGCCCTAATGCAGAGGGGGTTTAAACTGTTGGGAAACAGGAAATAGGAAAGTCTCATATATGTGACTGCCTGGCAAAAGATGCTGAGAATATGGAAATTATAAGCGAGATTGAAATGAAGACAAGCTTTGAGTTACCAAACCCCAGTTACTGAACAACTGGAAAACAATGGTGTGGCCGGCTGAAGGTAATCCCCTTTGATTAAACAATGCCCTCTGCTTGCAGAAAGGTCCAAGGGTCAGAGCAGACCCTGCCAGCTTAGCAGAGGGTCCAAAACGTAGTTTTTAGAGTTTAAAATGTAACACCATATGGTAATGCAATGATTCTTATAGGCTGTATGTAAATGTTGTAAGATTTGTGGCTTGTTCTAGATTGGTTAATGGAAATTAGAATATTCAGCACAGAAGATGATTTATTGTGCTGCAAACGGGAACTCTCTCTCTTTCTACACCACTTCTGCACCCCTGCATCTCTTCACTGCTTCTTTACCTTTTACCCGCTCCTTTATTTCTCTGCCCTGCTTCGAGCTGCGCCTGGCAGCTCCCAGCAGGTCCCTTACACCCACGCCTTCATCAATAAATCTCATGCTGTAAGACCAGCTCCAGAGATCTCCTATCTCCGTCTGTCCTGACCATCCGAAACCCTACACACCAGAACCTTACATTAAACCAAAGACCCGGACCTGAATCCAAGAACTGATCCCTTCAAATGCTCCTGGTTCTGGATACAGGGGTCAGTGGAAGTTCCCATCCCAAGAAAACCACCTCCCAACAATGCCCTGCATGAAGAGTAAATCCACCTCTGGTGAACTTCCCAGTTTTCCATGACATCAACAGCCTCAAGGATTCCTGAAAAAGCAGAAAATTTCTTTAGATAATTCCTCAGAAGTGACTTATGGAAATGGATCATTTCATGCTATGGAATTATAACAAAAATCCCAAAAATCCTGGCCTCTGTCACGGAAACTTCAACCCCAAAGCTGAGGATCTCTGCAATCCCAGGTGAGCAAACCAGGTACAAGCACCCCTCATCCCAAAGATTTTCCCACCACAGCTGCACTCTGCTCTGAGCTGGGCTTTGTGGCCACAAAAAGGCTAAAATAGGCCTGAAACAGGGCCTAAACAGGCCCTTAACAGGCCTCAAACAGGCCCCAAACAGGGCCTCAACAGAAGTTGTGAACCAAGGGGTGAACAAGGTGTCCTAAACCCCACAAGTGTCCAGCAGAAACCCAGAATTTAGGATTAATGTTCCGTAAATACAGCACAGGGAAACGCACTTGGAATGCAATGATCAAATCTGCATCCTGAAATAGCAATAAATCACCTGGCCAAGGCCTTTCACTTCCAGCCCCAGAATTATTCCCACTCTATCAAACAACTCCTTTCATCAACAGTTCCATCCTTAGATAATTTATGGGCCCTCCTTCCTGTCTGCTTCCCTTCATCTCCATAGAGACAAATGGATTTGGGACAGCATGGGAGAATTTCACCCCGTGGATTGTTAGAAATCTTCTAATTTCCAGCCTTGCTCCACTCAGGGCTGGTTTATATCTATTTGATCTATTTCCATGTTATCCTGTAATAGCTTTTCCACATTGGATATTATCCCCCAGATGTGTTTCTATTAAGAGCCATCACCCAACCCCTCCAAGTCATTTTGTGCTGTTGACAAAGCAAAGCTTCCCAAGTGTGTTTTCCCAAGGCAGGTGCTCCAAGCTCCCTGATCCATCATTCCTCTTTCCTCATGCAACTTAAAACTCATTCTTAGGCCAAACCCATTAGCCGGATAATCTGATTCTTCATGTGAATTAAAACTGAAGAAAATCAAAACATTTTCGTCTTCTCAGAAGGGAATATTTGGGTTTCTTTTTCCAAAATCCTTTTTTGCATCATTTATTTTCTTTTCAAATCTCAAAAAAGTTTAAAACCCCCTGAAATTGGAATTCAACATTTTCTTATATCAAAATACAATAGTCTGCTTGATCCATTTTTTTTTTCCAGTATGGGGGATGAAAAGAAATTAATTTCCATTTCACTTTGTGGAATCCTGGAGATGGGAATTAAATGAGAAATGAGTTCTGGACCCTTAAAGCAGAAGTGTTCTGGTTCCTCGGTGAAGTGGGAGATGTTCCTCCCAAAGTTCCTGGAAGCAGGAGGGCAGCTGGCACTGCCATTCCAGTGGTGGGATGGGACTGGGACCAGCACGGGCTTATTGACATCCCTTGGGAGCTGGGAGATCCAGACTTTTCCCAGGGAGAAGCTCCTATTTACAAAATTCTGTGACAGATTTCACAGCAAACTCAATCTTTGGCAACACATGATTCCTCCTGCTGGGTTTAGATTCTCTTGCAAGAGCCTTATTCCATTTCCCAGGAAATCATTCCTCTTCCTCATTCCAGGTGCTCCCTGCACCAGTCCAGAGGCAGATGGAGCTGTGGCCTTGTGCTCCCGGTGTCTGTAACCCCCCTGCTCCCAGGGCTTGGATTTGGGGGTGTTTTCCAGCTGTGCCCACACCCAGCACTGTCCCCACAGCCGGGGGGACCCCAATCCCTGCCCAGGGTGGGGAACTCTGGCTCATGGAGGGCTGGGATCAGCTGAGATGGGAATTCTCTGCCTGGGCACAGCTCCAGCACCTGCGTCTGGGAGCACA
Source organism: Monarcha castaneiventris obscurior (assembly GCA_026261815.1). Classification (NCBI taxonomy): domain Eukaryota; kingdom Metazoa; phylum Chordata; class Aves; order Passeriformes; family Monarchidae; genus Monarcha; species Monarcha castaneiventris. Next base: position 369,188 of record JAMPIT010000363.1, read on the forward strand.
ATCCTCTGGACACCCGTCCTGGCAAGGCCAGGCTGTGGAAACTACCCCTGGAAAATGTTTCCATTTCTTTATCAGTTCTGCTCCTTCAGGAATCCCCTTTCCCTGCATTTCTGCTCAGAAGGATCCCAGCCCCGAGCTGGGTTTTCCAGCTGGATCCTGGCCAGATCCCTGCGGTCTCCCAGCTGTTTCTGCCTCTCACCTGCACCCCAGGCTGATCTTATCCCTCCCTTTTCCATCTGCCCACAAACTCTCACCGTTACTTTTAAAGCTTCCCAAGCTGTTTCTTTGCTGTTCTCCTGCAAACACCCCCATTCCCATGGAACAGCCTCAAAATCTTGGCATTTTCCCTCCCTGTTCCCACATTTCCCTTTTTCAATCTTCATTTTAGGTGTATTTTCAAGACTTATCAATTTAAAATGAATTCCTGCTCCAGTCCTTTCAATGAAGAACTATGGAGAGATGTGTTCATCAATCCTTAGGCAGATAAAAGAATCCTTTTTTCCAGCACTACAATCCACAGGCAAAGGGAAAAGGGACAATGGGAAGCTCTAATGTGGAGTCTCCCAGCATGTCCCGCTCTCCATTATCCCAGTGGAGAAAAAAATCAGAGCTTTTGGGCTGGGATTCCTGAGATCAAATGTAGGCAAACATTTTAATTGGAATTAATTGCACTGCGCCAGAAGTGTTGGCTCCATGGGAGCCTCCATCGAGGCTCAGAGGGAAGCATGGATGTGGAACAGAACACATCCAGGTGCCCTGACCCAGATTCCCTGGATTGGACTGGGAGCCACAAATGGAGCTGGAGGCCAGGCCAGCAGATCCTTCACCCCCAGCAATGGGCAAAGAAACTGGAAAAATGAGGGACCAGTAAATTCCTGTCATTAGGAAAGGGCTTCCTGTTAGAGTCAAGGACACACAGGGGTTGTTGATGAACTGGTGTCTCCTTCATGGAAACATTTTGGGAAGCTTCTCCCCTAAAAGGGAACTCTTCTCCCCAGTTTGGTGTCCCCACCCTCTAAAGGACACCGGCTGCGCACCAGGCCCTGTGCTGGCTGGCAAAGGGAGGCAAGGACAGAGCAGGCAGGAATCGGCCTTTGGAAGCATCAGAATGTGGTTTTGGAGGAGAGGGTTGGGCAGGAGGTTTAGGGAAGCTCAGGGAGTGTCCCTCCCTTCCCACCATCCCTTTTTGCATCCTTCTGGTACCTCTTGAAGCAGGGCATGTCCTTCAGCTGCAGGGTGGGGGTTGAGGGCGAGGTCTGAGATGGGAAAGATGGGGATCCTTTCCCTGTGAGGATCCTTTCCCTATGGGGGTCCTTTCCCTGTGGGGATCCTTTCCCTGTGGCTCCAGAAATTCCTTCTGCACAATTCTCCCTCCCCTTCCTCTGGGACAGCAATTCCACCTCCCAGGAATGTCGAGGTGACAGCCTGAAGCTCACCTGGCTTGTGCCTTGATCGCTTTGGACACTGGGAATCCCAGGTCCTTCACAAAGCCCGTGGAGAGGCCTCTGGAAGCTGCAGGAATTTTGCAGACCAGCTCTGCACAAAGTGACTCATCCAGGCTGGGCAGATCAGCCCGTGGGTTTCTTTTTTATCCTGGTTTTTTTCACCATCTCCTCCTCTTCAATCCCCAAAATAAAGTCTCCTCATGGGTAACTTGAGTGAAATCCTCGGGATGTTCCTCATGCTCTGCCCTTGCCTCACCTTTTCTAGGTTCCCTCCAGGAGCGAGTTCCCACTGAAGTCCTGCTCTGATGAAATCTCATTCTGGCTTCAGGTATCCTGCTACAAATCCCAGGGAAACATTTCTTCTCCTGAAGGGGAGCCTTGGTCCCACAGATCTGTTGATGGAGCAACAAGGATTTTCCCGATTTCTCAGGGAAACAGCCTGGAGGAGGTTCAAGTTGGATATCAGGGAAAAATTCTTCACTGAAAGACCGATTAAGCCCTGGAACCGGCTGGGGTGGGGTTCCCATCCCTGGAATTGTTTGGGAAAGGAGAAGACAAGGCACTTCACTGTGTGGTTAAGTGGATATGGGGATATTCAGTAAAAGGTTGGATTGATGACCTTGGAATTCTTTCCCAGCCATAATGACTCTGTGATTCCATGTCTGGTGCACCTTGCAGTGATGCTCGTGGCTCTTCTGTCCAGCTTCTCACTCGCAGAGGAAGCGAGTTCCCAAGTTACCATGGAGATGAGAGCGATGGAAAAGAACTCGGAGCAGATGGATGCATCCCAAGTGAGCTCCTGTTGGCTCTCCCAGAACAAAGGGAATATAAAGATGCACAGGATTGGAACAAAACTATGGAAATTATTGATATAAACACTGATATGCCAGGCATAAGAGTAAGGGTGTGAGGGAGGCCAAGGAGCAAAGCGAAACAGGAGTTTTCAAGTGGGAAATGGGAAAGAAACAAAGCTTTTAGGGATCCATGATGGACAAAGAGGTTTAATCTTGAAAATGCCTGTGGGATTTTTTCCAGAGAGGTTGGCTGCTTTAATTAAAGTGATTGATTCACTCCAGAAGTATGTCAGTAGTCGCCTTTCCCTGGTAAAATTCTTCCTAATGGGAAAATATCACTCATGTCCTGAGGCTAATTAATGTCTGGAGTGAGTGATCCCTGGGCCTGATGGGGTCCTCCTGCAAGGAAAAGCTTTACCCGGATTTTCTGGGGTATTTTTCCCTGTGAGGGTGGGGAGGCCCTGGCACAGGGTGCCCAGAGAAGCTGTGGCTGCCCCTGGATCCCTGGCAGTGTCCAAGGTCAGGTTGGACGGGGCTTGGAGCAGCCTGGGACAGTGGAAGGTGTCCCTGCCCATGGCAGGGGTGGCACTGGATGGGCTTTAAGGTCCCTTCCCACCCAAACCATTCTGTGATTCCATGATTTGGTCTCCTCCATTAGAGCTGCTCATGAATTTGGGAACATCTTTTTTAGGAACAAGGGCTTGAGATGAGGACGCATGGCTGGGATGCAGCAGGATGGATCCTTGGGCAATTCGGGACTTATCCATCATGGAAAACACTGTAAGAACATGGATGTTTATCCCCAAAATAAGCTGCAATCCCCATTTTCCCCTCCTTGGTGTATCCGTAGCTGTGTGTGGAGCAGTGGCAGAGTGAGGCTCTTTTCCCATTTCCCAGGAGAGCCGTGGTCCGGGGACACCCTGGATTGTGGGAATGGGCAGCTCCTGGTGGCTGGGGCTGGCAGTGGGACCCAGGAGCTGCACTGAGGGGTCTCTCTGGATTATGGGACTTCATAACAGGACCCAAAACCCCCTACACCAAGGAGACCCCTTTGGATGAGCCATGGGAATCATGGAATATGTGAGTGTCACAATTTGGGATCTCAGGGAGACAAGCATCCACCAGCCTCTTTTTTTTGCAGAGAACCAGGAACTTTCCCTCCAAGGTTCTCTATATCCCGACATGAGGCTGGGTGTGTGAGAAGGAAGCACAATAATTTTTTGGGAAGCAAAGTTACCCTTTGGAAAGCCCCATGGAATGGCCCCCAGGATAATTCAGGCAGGCAGGGATGGGTTTCGATGGGATCAATGACAGGTGAGTTGTGACAGTGTCCTTACCCCTCGTGCTCCATCCCCAGCTGCCTCGCTCCCAATCCCAAACTGCCCAAAGATTCCCTGTGGAGCAGGGGCTATGTCTGTCCATGGATTTATCCAGCGTAACGTGGGCCATGATCCTGACTAAACCTGCCAAGGACAGAGCAAATTATGTGGCAGCCGAGCCTGAAATTCCCATTTTAGCATCATCATTGCTCCACACTTTGCTGGGAAATCGCGTGTTCCCATTTTTTGTGGAATATTTCAATCCCTAATGATGTGCAGAGCTGCCGGTTGTTATCACCAGCGTAATACATCCTAAATCAGTGTCATAATCCAGGGATCTTAACAACGAGAAAATCATGGAGTTGTTAGGAGGCAGGAAAGCAGGGAATGACTCCTGGCTGGAAGAGTGGTGTGTGAAGTGCCGATGTCTCTGCACATCTGTATCCATTCCAGCAAACATTATCCACTAAAACATTCCCAAGAAAACACAGGGAAGCCCTAAATGTTTGGAAGTCACATCTTGAAGTGAGATGCAAAGTTTGGAATCCAAGGGTCGTTCACGATCCTTATGTTTAACGGTAGGGAATAGCACAGGCTGGTTGCCCACAGAGAATTGATGTTCCTGGGAATGCTGTGGTGCCAAAGCCCCGTGAGGAAGAAGTCAAGGAACTGCTGGGCTTGGGGAGCTTCAGGATACATTTAGGAAAGTGTTTGGAAAAGGTGGGAGTCAGGGTGGGTTTGTGAGGAGTAAATCATTCCAGACAAACACAATTCCTTGTAATGGAATAACTCTGGGGCTGGCAAGAGAGCAGCAAATAAATCCCACGAATCTGGGAGGGTTTTCCATGTGCCTTGGCTGGACGCAGTCTCCCAGGATGAATTATCACAGAGCCTTTTAATCCCAGCCTGGACCTGAGCTTTGCAGGGTCCGTGCCTCGCAGAGCCTGTGTGAAGGTGTGGAGACTGGGGATGGGTATCCCAGGAAATGCCGGATCCACATCAGCTTCCCACATCCTCTGCTTGACCTCTGCGTGTCCTGAGCCCCTGCTGGCCCCACCTGTGGCCCCTGACAGGTGTCACAGCACCGGGACAGTTGTCCCTTCAGGTCAGAGCCAGCTGGAGGCTCTTCAGCCAGGTTTGGGTGCTGCCCTCAGGTTGGTGACCGGTCACCTCCTGGCTCTGTAGCTAGGACGGAGCTGTCACTCACAGCTCAGCCTTCAGTGAGCATGAGGGGCAAATCCTGGTGGGAAGCTGTGCCATGGTGCCATCGGGATTTCATGGAGACCCAGCACTGTCCTGATCCTGATGGGAAGGGGGCTGGCCCACAGGTGACCTGAAAATCCCACTGAATCCTTTCATGTAGGACCTCAAAGCCCATCCATCCCACCCCTGCCATGGGCAGGGACACCTCCCACTGTCCCAGGCTGCTCCAAGCCCCAATGTCCAGCCTGGCCTTGGACACTGCCAGGGATCCAGGGGCAGCCACAGCTTCTCTGGGCACCCTGTGCCAGGGCCTCCCCACCCTCCCAGGGAACAATTCCTTCCCAATATCCCATCCAGCCCTGCCCTCTGGCACTGGGAAGCCATTCCCTGTGTCCTGGCACTGCAGGCCCAGGTAAAAATTCCAGGGTGTTGTTCCAGGACAACTGTGGTTCACATCAGTGACTTTGCATTCCTGGGGCATGAAGGAGCCTTTGGAATCAGCCCCCACCAGGAGCTCTGGGCCAGACTCTCCCAATCTTGATGACACAGACGGATTTTTCTTCCCGATGGGAAGAAAGGACTCATTAAAATGAGAACAGGACAAGCCAAGCTGACCTAATGACAAAAATGAAAGGGCTTTAGGAAGGATGAAAGGAATGTTCATGGAATCATGGAATGGTTTGGGTGGAAAGGCCCTTAAATCCCATCCCATCCCATCCCATCCCATCCCATCCCATCCCATCCCATCCCATCCCATCCCATCCCATCCCATCCCATCCCATCCCATCCCATCCCATCCCATCCCATCCCATCCCCTTCCATGGTGGAACTATCCCAGGTTGCCCCAAGCCCTGTCCAACCTGGCCCTGGACGCTTCCAGGGATGGGGCAGCCACCGGGAAATGTGCTGAGCTTGAGTGACGACACCAAAAATCTTTGTGGGTTTTCAGACTGACTCATCCCAATGCCAAGGGACACCTCCCTCTCCAAAAGACCAAAAAAAGGATGTTTCAATCTGTGGTTTTGAAAGGAAAATAAAACCAGGTAAAATTCTATGGAATGTAAAGGATTTGATTCCGTTATTCCAGGAGACACTGCCAGCCATACATTTTATCCCACTCCATTACTGCTCTGTCAAGGAATCATAGAAATTAATAGGATTCAGATGAAGGCCCCATAAAGTGAGATAAAAGCGGGATGCAGCTCACATGGGGAAATGTGGGATTTTGAGACAGTTTGAGACAGCTGAGAATCAAATGTGCTCCCAAAAAATATTCTCCCCAGGGCAGAAACAGGGAGAGAAGTGAAAATTGTTGCTTCACTTCCACCCACAGAAAGCTGGAGATTATTTTAGGGAAGAGCTTGCACAAGCTGCTCCTTGGGAATCTGTAGGATGGAAGAAATCCCAAGTAACTTCTCTGCTGAGGGCTGTGCTTAGTCTGTCCTTTGTATGGCACATCCTTCAAATCCCTGCACAGGTGGAAATCGTGGAGTCATGGAATGGTTTGGGTTGGGAGGACCTTAAAGCTCATCCCATCCCACCCCTGCCATGGGCAGGGACACCTTCCACTGTCCCAGGCTGCTCCAAGCCCCAATGTCCAGCCTGGCCTTGGACACTGCCAGGGATCCAGGGGCAGCCACAGCTTCTCTGGGCACCCTGTGCCAGGGCCTCCCCACCCTCCCAGGGAACAATTCCTTCCCAATATCCCATCCAGCCCTGCCCTCTGGCAGTGGGAAGCCATTCCCTGTGTCCTGTCCCCCCAGCCCTTGTCCCAAGTCCCTCTCCAGCTCTCCTGGAGCCCCTTTAGGCCCTGCAAGGGGCTCTGAGCTCTCCCTGGAGCCTTCTCTTCTCCAGGCTGAACCATTCCAGCTGAAACACACATTCCAAAACTTTTGTCAGGAAAACTGAGACACCAAGCCCCTGCTTATCCAGGTTTTTTCATCTTCAACAGAAATCACAACCTCATTAATGAGAGCCTGAAAGGTGTGAGACAGAAAACGCTGCTGTTCTGGATCCCTGAATCTGGAAAAAGCAGGAGCTATGGCTGGAGCAGGGATCTGCCTGTGTCAGGAACGTGCCCTGGAGCATTCCTGAGTCAGGAATGTGCTCACAGGAATCAGGAGCTCCACTTGTGGTGCCTCTTTTGGCTGTGGAGAGGTCACTTTGGGCAGGTGACCTGCTCTTCCCGTGGCTCTTCCCGTGGCTCTTCCCGTGGCTCTCCCGCCATGTCCAGTGGGAGTGGAATGGGCACTCCGGGATGCCCTGGGATGACGCCCATCAGCACATGGAGCTGCTCCAACACTCTGCAATTTGGGATATAATTCCAGGCAGGGTGGAGAGGAGCCTGTGCTGAGAGCTCTCACTTTCCGTGACTCCTCCCCATCCAGCCCCTCCAAACAGCAGGGATTTGTTTTCCAGCATTTTCTTTCCCAGGGCTGAGTGGGTTCTGTGTGATCCCATGGGAATGAGAGCTTGTTCTTCCCACCTCAAGATGAGACAGCTCCTCTGGAAACACTTTTTCCTTGTTTAATTTGCATCTTGTCACTGGAAAGCTGCCTTTCCACTGGAGTTTGCTTTTCATTGGGGATTTCTTGGATGGCTGCAGGAATTCTGCATCCAAGAGCTTCCTGTGGCCTCTGGGGTCTTGGAAAGCTTCTGGGTCAGATGAGACGTGAGCTGATTCCCAGTCTCATCCCAAGGTTTTTCATCTGGTTTCTAAATATTCCAGTGTTCTCCTCTCATTTAAATTCCTCCCAGTTGGAAGGTTTTGGAATCAGCATGGAGAGCGAAAGGGAAAAAAGGAAAAACAAGTGGAAAGAGCTTCCCAAGGGACTGGGCAGTGGCAAGGTCCTGGAGCTGCCAGTGCCTCTGGATATATCCCGAGTATCCCAGAGTGCCTGGTTCTGCTGAGGGTCACTGACACCGTCACCGAGGAGTTTCCCTGGATCATCCCACCCTGGGTGACCTCAGCCATGGCTCTGGGAATGGTGAGGCCGAAGGCCAGGACACTTCTCCCTTGGATTGGGAATCTTTGCCCTGGGAGTGAGCTCTGAACCCACCACAGCCCTCCCTGTCACCCCTTTTCCAGAAGTTCTTTTCCATCTCCCAGAGATTCTCTGGCAGCTTTGGTGATCCATGTGGGCACCAGCCCAGGAATGTCACTTCCAACGCTTTCCCAGTGACATTCCTGGGCTGGAAATCAGGCGAAGGAGGACAACCCTCAGAACTGGTCCTGGTGCAGTTGGAAGTGAGGATGGCTGGGCTGCCTTGGAATGAGGGGGCATGGAAGGGCTGGAGCATGGAATGCAGGAATAACCAGGCTGATGGGAAGGCATCCATCACTTTGCTGGCTCTGCAGCACCTGGGGGACATCAGGGATGCTGCCATTTAACAGGAATTTTGGCACCTGGAATTCCATTATGACCAAACTAGCTGGGAAACTTTCTGGGAAAATCCCTGTCCACTTCCAGTGCGCTCAGGAAGCTCTGCCCAAGCAGAAGTTCTGGATAATCTCATCCTTCTGCCCCTCTAAGTTTTTCCATAAATTCAGCATTAAGGATCAGAAGGGGAATTTTTTCCTGGGGAGTCAAGAAGGAAGAGACTGGCAAGGTTTCCTGGAAAGGAGCAGGATGGGCGGGACTGGGGAGGAAAAGATGGGCCCAAAGGTGGCAGTGGAAGGGTTAAACCTCACCCGGGGCTGGACCTGCACCCAGGGCTAAATCTGCACCCAGGGTTAAACCGGCAGTCAGGGTTAAACCATCACCCAGGGCTAGACCTGTACAGAATCACAGAATCACAGAAGCACAGAATCACCAGGTTGGCAGAGACTTTCAAGATCATCAAGTCCAACCCATGTCCGAACACCTCAACTAAACTAAACCATGGCACTGAGTGCCACATCCAATCTCTTTTTAAACACGTCCAGGGATGGTGATTCCACCACCTCCCCAGGTAGACCATTCCAATATTTTATCACTCTTTCTGTAAAAACCTTTTTTCTAATATCCAACCTATATTTCCCTTGGCACAACTTAAGACTGTGTCCTCTTGTTCTGTCAGTTGTTGCCCGGAAAAAGAGACCAACCCCCACCTCACTACAACCACCTTTCAAGAAGTTGTAGAGAGTGATAAGATCACCCTTGAGTCTCCTTTTCTCCAGGCTAAACAACCCCAGCTCCCTCAGCCGTTCCTCGTAGGGCTTGTGTTCCAAGCCCCTCACCAGCCTTGTTGCCCTCCTCTGGACACGCTCAAGTGTCTCCACGTCCTTCCTGAACTGAGGGGCCCAGAACTGGACACAGTACTCAAGGTGTGGCCGCACCAGTGCTGAGTATAGGGGAAGGATGACTTCCCTGCTCCTGCTGGCCACACTATTCCTGATACAGGCCAGGATACCATTGGCCTTTTTGGCCACCTGGGCACACTGCTGGCTCACGCGGAGTTGGCTGTCGACCAGTACTCCCAGGTCTCTTTCTGCCTGGGCACTGTCCAGCCACTCTGTCCCCAGCCTGTAGTACTGCAGGGGTTGTTGTGGCCAAAATGCAGGACTCGGCACTTGGACTTATTGAACTTCGTCTTATTGGACTCAGCCCATCTATCCAACCATTCCAGGTCTCTCTGCAGAGCCCTCCTACCTTCCAACAGATCAACACATGCTCCCAGCTTAGTGTCATCTGCAAATTTACTAATGATAGATTCAATACCCTCATCCATGTCATCAATAAAAACATTAAACAGAGCTGGTCCCAGCACAGACCCCTGAGGGACACCACTGGTGACTGGCCGCCTGCTGGCTGCAGCACCATTCACCAGCACTCTCTGGGCCCGGCCATCCAGCCAGTTCTTAACCCAGCAAAGAGTGCACCTGTCCAAGCCGTGGGCTGCCAGCTTTTCCAGGAGTTAAACCTGCATCCAGGACTAAACCTGCACTCAGGCCTAAACCATTACCCAGAGCTAAACCTGCACCCAGGGCTAGACCTGCACCAAGGGTTAAACCATCACCCAGGACTAAACCTGCCCCCAGGTTTAAACCTGGGCTTTGCTGAAGTGCTTTAAGACGGCCTTTCCTGTGCTAGTCCCAAACATTTCCAGCAGTTTGTGTTTGCTGGGATATTTTGGGAGAGGCTGTTTGCTTTTTTCGTTCCTGAATTGGCCAAATATTTGCACTTCATTATCCCTCATCTGTATTCCAGGTGTTGCTGGGGGTATTTTCCTCTCCTCTCTTCCGCCTCTGGAAAATGTTCCAGGTTTTATCCTTGGAAATTGGGGCCAATCCTATGGGGCAGATGTGGCTCTCTGTAAAAAACAGCTGCAAACCAAGGGAATTTGGGAGAGGGAGCTCAGAGGTGAGGGATGCTCCAGGGATGAGGGCCAGAAATTAGGGCAGGGGGCTTAAAATGAACCGGATAAGGGAATTTTTTGGGAAAAAAATGACACAAGGAAAATATAATTCCAGAGGATTTGTGGGAGTAGCACAAGGTAAATTTATGGGGTGTATCAGGCCAAAGCATCCCAGTGCAGGGGAGCTGCTCCATGAAAAGAGGGTGGAAGTTGAACTTAGGGGAAATGGAACTTAGGGGAAATGGAACTTAAAGGAAAAAAATCTCACAGAAAAAAACAGGAACATTTCCAGGTGTAAAAAGCAAAGGAAGGGCAGGAGAAGGGAAACAACCAGCAGGGACACGAGGAGTGCTGGGAGTGCCTCCTGTACGCACCTGAAACAGGAAAAATCCATCTGCTGCTCCTTGGGCAGGGAAAATTCCCTGGGGAAGGCACAAAGGGAAGTGTTTGCTGCCTTCCCTCTGCCTTTGCAGAGCAGGAATGCTCGAGACAGAGAGGCGGAGCTGTGGGAGTGGGGCTGCAACATGGAAAAGCAGGGAAGAGTTCCAGAAATTTGTGATTCTCACATGCTCTGAACCGGCCACAGTTCAGCCCTGAGTGTTCCAGGCAGGTCTGAGCTGCTCATTCCTGTCTCCAAGGGCACCTGGAGAAGGAGGAGGGAGGCTTCTGGATTATTTCCAGTTCTGGAGGCTTGGAGAAGACCAAGAAGCCTTGGGAGGAGAGACATCCATGGGATAAGAGGGAAATCAGCCTGGAAGGGATCTCAGGGGATCCCTAATCATGTGTCGGGCTCAAAGCACAGTGAGCCACAAGATCAGGACAGTTTGGGCAGGGCTTTAGCCAGTTTGAGCAGGGTTTTATCTAGTTTGGGCAGGGCTTTAGCCAGTTTGGGCTTGGCTTTATCCTGTTTGGGCAGGGCTTTATCGAATTTGGGCTTGGCTTTATTCAGTTTGGCCAGAGCTTTATCCAGTTTGGGCTTGGCTTTAACTAGTTTGGGTGGGGCTTTATCCAGTTTGGGCAGGGTTTAAGCCAATTTAGGCTTGGTTTTAGCCAGTTTGGGCTTGGAAATCCCTGAGGATGGAGCCTCGCAAGCTGCTCAGTGACGGGATCAGCTGTGGTGATGCTGAGAGGTTTCGTTGTTACCTGGTGCCTTTAGTGGCTCCCCCCAGTCTCTCATTTGCAGGTGAACATTTTGGAGTGTTAAATTTGCATTTTGGGGTCTCAATTTTGGAATTTGCTGCTCCTGGGTCCCACTGCCAGCCCCAGCCACGAGGAGCTGCCCATTCCCACAATCCAGGGTGTCCCCGGACCACGGCTCTCCTGGGAAATGGGAAAAGAGCCTCACTCTGCCACTGCTCCACACATGGCTACGGATACACCAAGGAGGGGAAAATGGGGATTGCAGCTTATTTTGGGGATAAACATCCATGTTCTTACAGTGTTTTCCATGATGGATAAGTCCCGAATTGCCCAAGGATCCATCCTGCTGCATCCCAGCCATGCGTCCTCATCTCAAGCCCTTGTTCCTAAAAAAGATGTTCCCAAATTCATGAGCAGCTCTAATAGAGGAGATCAAATTATGGAATCACAGAATGGTTTGGGGTGGTTTTTTAGGGATCATATTGGATTAGGATCACACAAAGGCAAACCCTTTTCCAGGGGGATTTTGCAGGGTGCAGCCTCCATCCCTCATGGAGGTGGCTGTTCCAATCTGAATTAGTCAGCACTTGTCCAACACTGAAACTCCAACCCCAAGTGCTGCATCCATCAGATTTCTCTTGGAAAGAGATTAAAACACAGCAGGAAAAACTGCAGCTTTCCCTCCATCCAAAAAACCAGACAAGTTGGGGGTTATTCCTTTATTTTGAAAGCTTTGTAAACAGATCCAAAGTCCACCCTGACCATGCTGGAGCCAGCCTTGGCAGAGCCAGGAAGCCTTTCCAAGGGGATAATTCCCTGCAGGAGTCCCCACACGTGTCTGGGGTGTTTTGTTTCCCTAAACATCCCAAGTTGCTTCCTTGCTTCCCTGTCAGGGACAATTTGTTTCCCAACAGCGCACAGAAAACAGGGAAGGTCTTCCCTCCTGCTGCATCCTGCCAGGAATGCCTCCAGCTGCTCCCTGGAGCAGCAGCAGGAGCTGGCCAGCTTCCAGCCCACCAGGATTTTAGCTGGAGTGAATGAGCTCAGAAAAACGTCCAAGCATCTGGTGCAGATTATCCAATTTCTATCCCTCTTTCATTTGGCAGCCGGGAGCTCCGGCAGCTGGGCCACAGAATTTGTGGGAGCTTTGAAATCCTTTTAAAACCCCTTGGATTGGGAATTTTGGGCTCTTTCCTTGCTCTCTGCCCAGCTCAGGCTGGTTTAGGATTTCAGAGGCTGCCCCAAAACACAAGATTCAAGTCCAGCACTGCCAGCAGGGACCTTCCAGAGTGAAATGATTCCTTTAATTCCTGTGGAAAACAGGGAATTCATGGGCATCCTGCAAACTCCGTGCATTATCCACCTGCCCAGGCAGGGATTTATTTCCTGTGCTGCTGCACTAGGAGAATTAAACTCCATTTTTGGCTTGGGGTGAGTGGCTCTGAGCCCCAGCAGCAGCTGGAGCATCCATGGTGGGCTCTGCCATCCCACTTTGCTCCTCAATATCCACACTGAGCTCCAGGGAATGTGCTTGGATGTGTCTATGGGGCTGCACCCCCAGAGCTGGACTGGGGTTTAAGTGGTCCCAACCCCATCCCTTCCCATATTCCACCTCCTGCAGCATTTCCATCCCAGCCTTCCCTGACTCCCACTATTCCCTGAAGAGGAGCAGAGCCCCAAACTCCGCTTTCAGAGTCCGTTTTCCCTCCTTCCCTATTTCTTCCCTGTTTCTGAGGGGCAGGGAAATGTGAAACCTCCCTGCTTTGCTTTCCAGCTCAATGCTCCCATGGCCCCACTCAAATATATTTTGACATCCCCCGAGTTATTCTCTGCACCTCTTTATTTATTTAGTGGGATGAAGGATTCATTTCCCCCCGAACTAACAGAGCCCAAGGATTCCCATCCACAGCTGCCCCTGCACTTCATCCTCAGCTGCTGGAATTGTTTGCATCCATTCCGGAGCTATTGCACTTCATTCCTGCCCAATAGATTTTTATTTGGGTATAAAATCAAAATGTGACAGCACATGGAAAGTTAAGGAGTGCAGAAATCCATAAATTACTTTTATACAGCGGAGCTGACATGAGTGTGCTGCTCTGGCCTTAACCAGTGCTCAGCCAAACTCCAGTTTAAGCTTGGTTTTAAGGGGTGCGTGGATCCCCCTGACTTTTCTCTTCCCTAAAAATCCGTTCCTAATAATCCTAATTATCAGCCAGGGATGTCTTTAAACCCCCAGTTCTGCCCTTGGAGCCCTGCTGGGCTTGGGGCACCCCCTGGAATTCATGGTTCCTCAACCCTCCTGTGCATCCACATCTCATTCCAGGGGTGGAGAACACTTGGAGATGTTCCCTCATGGCAGGAGATGTTTCTGCTGGACAACAGGAACATGGGGAAGTTGTGTGGGACTGGTGGAGATACTTTGTGTGCTGGCCCTTGAGCTCTGTGCCCAGGCAGGGGCAGGACAGGGAGGAGGGGATGGGAGATCAGGCAGGAGCTGCTTCCCCTCGTGGGAAACACATGGAGCTCCTGGAGGCTTCCATTCCCTCCTTGGCAAGGCTCTGCCGTCAGAACTTGTGGAAATGGAATTATGGAATGGTTTGGGTGGGAAGGGACCTTAAATCCCATCTCATCCCACCCCTGCCATGGCAGGGACACCTCCCACTGTCCCAGGCTGCTCCAAGCCCCATCCAACCTGGCCTTGGACACTGCCAGGGATCCAGGGGCAGCCACAGCTTCTCTGGGCACCCTGTGCCAGGGCCTCCCCACCCTCCCAGGGAACAATTCCTTCCCAATATCCCATCCAGCCCTGCCCTCTGGCACTGGGAAGCCATTCCCTGTGTCCTGTCCCTCCATCCCTTGTCCCAAGTCCCTCTCCAGCTCTCCTGGAGCCCCTTCAGGCCCTGGAAGGCCACAGTAAGGTCCCCTTGGAGCTTCTCCAGGATGAACAATCCCAATAGCGTTAAAAGCCGTCTCTTTTTTTCCATTAAGTTAAAAATTACATTCATTGGATTTTTAAATATTTGTATTAATTATTCCGAGTCATTTGCTGCATTCCATGATTAATAACTCCAGCAAAGTTCTTCCAAAGTCCCTCCTTTGCTGTATTTGCCTTTTTGGAGCCATTACCTTGAGGGGTTTTGGTCCTCAGCTCGCACCTGAGGGGTACAAGGGCAGGGAGGGATTGAAGGGAGGTGAGATGTGAGGGATATGAGGACATGTTGGAACAGCAGGATTTGGGATTTCTAAGCCGTTCCTCTGCTCCATGTGGACAATAAGGGATGTGTTGACCATAAATGAAGGATTTTACCCCAACAGAGCAGTGTGTGAGCAGGAATGGTGGGAATTCTCCACCCAGATCATCCCCTGGTGGGACACACTGCCCCCCACCCTGCTCACAGAGCTCCGAGCAGCTGGAGAGGAGCATTCCAAGGAATCTCCCTGCCTGGAAGTCCAAGGGCTTTGGATCAGGCCTTCTGACCACAGAGCATCCAGCAGGGCACAAGAGCAGTGAAACTCCAGAGCCCACCGGGGCAGTCCTTGCAGATGGAAAGAGGAGAGCAGGACCTGTCCTACCAGAGGGAATGGGCTGGAGATGGGAAGGGGCGGGAGCCTCATCCCCCTCATCCTCCCTGGGTATGGATTCTCCTGCCAGGGATAGGATGGATGTCTGGTTCTGGAGGAGTGATCCCAATTCCCACGATGCTGAGGAGGAGAGTCAGAAGGAAAGGATCCAAAACTGTTGGGAATTTTTGGCTGCCTCACTTTGATTTCTTCTGGTTTTTCCCCTCATTTGCCTTGAACCAGAATCCCTGGATCAGTTCTGAGGTGTTTATCAAGCCCTTGGACATCCTTCATGGAAGGCCCAGATCCATAGGAATGATTCCATTATTATTATTATTATTATTATTGTTGTTGTTGTTGTTGTTGTTATTTGCATTTTCCCACTGGCCTGTGGGAGATGGATCTGAGAACAAACATCCCAGGGAAACAGCTCAGGATGGAGAGACAAATTAGGAGCAGACCCTGAATTTCTCCATCTCTCCCTCAGTCTCTCATTTTCCAGTTTCGCCTTTTCCGAGCGGAGAAGACTCCAAGGGAGAGGAGCTTCCTCCAGCAGAAGAGCCGGAGGCAGGGAGAAAGCAGGAGTTATTCTGGGATTGCTGCTGAGGAGGGGAAGGTCAGGAGAGCCCTTTGGAAAGGCAGGATGAGGTTCCCACCACGGAAACACCTGGCAGCGCTTCCCAAGAGCACAGGAGTCTCCAACAGCCACAGCATCCACTGGCCTTGGATTTGGGAGAGAAAATCAGTGGGGAAAAATAGAAACAGAGTAAACAGCCCCTATTCCCAAAGTTTTCATGGCTTGCTCCCCAATTCCTGGGAGCCCTCCTGCCGCCAATCAGTTGCTGAACTCTGGATGCTGCTCCAAGCTCGTGGCAAAGGTGGATTGACAGATCTTGAGCCTCGGGACAACACAAGGAGAGGAAGATCCTCCCAGCCCAGGAATGCTGGAGGCCACCACAACCATGGAGAACCTGTGGGGTTTGTTTGTGCTTTCTTCCACACAAAAATGCTCCGACGGTTTCAGCTAAATTAGGATTTCCTTCAGCGTTTTCCAGCGTTCCTGAAAAAAGCGAGATGCAACTTTTCAGGGAAAAAGAGGGAGAAGTGTTAGAGATGGAACCCATTTGTTTTCCAAGGTTTTGGGTATTTTTTACCAAACAGACCCTTTTTTCCACAAGAAACACAGAACAAAAGGAATTTATAAGGGATCAGCACCCAGCCTTTCCTCTGGCAATCCATGTTTTCCCCAGCAGAGCTGTCGCTGCAGAAGGAATTGCACCTCTCCTGTTTGCTCTGGTTGTATGGTTCCCAAATGAAACCTTCACTTCCACCTGGGAACATCTCTCAGAGCCATGGAAGGAAGCAGGATCTGTCCTTGGCCCATCATTCAGAACTGGGAAGGAGAGGAGGCAATTCCAACATTTCACTGCATTTTATTCCAATAAAAACAGAATAAAAATCCTTTTCAGATTTTAGGGATCTTTAGACAGCAAATAAATACATTTTGGCTCTCGGGAAAATTATTGGGGATTTCTGTCATTCATGTTTTCATCACAAAATGTTTGTTCCTTTTTTTTCCATGTGGAAAGCTGAGTATTTTCAGGAGAAATTAAATTGTGCTGAAAAGCCACCAAAGGAAGGTTTTGATAAGAAAAACACAGCCTGGAACTTGATGATATCTGGAAATTTTCAGGTTCCAACACCAGGACAGGACTCCCAGGCAAATCCTGCCAGGATTTGGAGCAGGATGGGAATTCCCAACCATTCCCACAGGTGTTTTGTGCAGGGGAAAATGGGATCATCCAGTGCTCCAGGGCTGAAGGGCCCAGATCTGCTTGGTTTCCTCACTCTGATTTCATCCACACTTGGGATCCCTGAAGAAGAATGCTTTGGATTGGACAGGTTTCCCCTAATGCTGGATTTGTTTTCAACATCAGGGATGCCCCTGGATCCCTGGCAGTGTCCAAGGCCAGGCTGGACGGGGCTTGGAGCAGCCTGGGACAGTGGAAGGTGTCCCTGCCCATGGCAGGGGTGGCACTGGATGAGATTTAAGGTCTCTTCCCACCCAAACCATTCCATGATTCTGTGATCTTGGGGTGCCACTGCAGGCACATCAACTCATGGAATGGGACAATCCACTATGCCTTGTCTCTTCACCTTTCAACTGCTCCAAACAGCTCCAAACCAAACCAGCCTGAACCCAATCAATGCACAACCACTGGGATGCCTCAGTTCTGCTTCCCTTTCCATTTCTTCCAGAGAAGAGACAGTCTGGAAGCATTTGGGTCCAGAATATTATTTGAAGCACCCAATTATTTGTGTTTCTTCATTTTCTGCTTTGGCTATTTCCACTCCTCACCGTTCCAAGTGCTTTGGGGGCAGTTGGACACACTCTGTCCTGAGCCACCTGGGGGCTGTGCCCAACAGGAGAACTTGGGAATTGCCTTTAGCCAATGGCTGTCACCGTACAGGTCACTGAGAGCATCCACTGAGGATTCTGCTTTCTTCTTCCCAACTTTTTTTCACAGTTTGAACATTAGATCCCAGAATCCCAGGATGGGTGAGGTTGGGGGGAGCACAGAGGGTGACTAGTGCCACTCCCTGCTCCAGCAGGGCCATCCCAGAGCACAGGGCACAGCAGTGTGTACCCACAGCTCTGCAATATCCCCAGGGAGGAGACCCCACAGCCTCTCTGGGCCCTGCTCAGGGCTGGGCACTGCCCAGGGCACAGGTCCTGCCTCCTGTGCAGGGAATTGCTGGGATCAATCCCTGCCCGTGGCTCTGGTGCCATTGCTGGGCCCCGGAGCAGAGCCTGGGCCCTGCCCTGAGCCCTCCCTGCAGCCAGGGCCAGCCAGGGCTGAGGGCCCCTCTCAGCTGGGGCTCCTCTAGAGGCTGAGCAGCCCCAGCTCCCTCAGCCTTTCCTGGGCACGGAGGTGCTCCAGGCCCTTCCTCAGCTGCGCAGCCTCTGCCGGCCCCGCTCCAGGAGCTCCCTGGCCCTGCTGTGCTGAGGATCCAGAGCTGGACACGGCACTCCAGAGGTGCCTCCAGGGCTGCCCAGAGGGGCAGGATCTGAACACAATCCAGGATGAACCATTCCCACCAAGGGCTCTTTTGTTCTTCAGAACACCCCTGGCAGTTTTGCTCCCTGAGAACCGCGCTGGCAGGGCCGGAGCAGAGCTGAGATGCTCTGCTGGAGCAATTACAAATCTGACAGTCCAAGGAGGAAAGTGGGGGTCAGCTAAACAGGGCAAAAAGTGCTCTCTGTACTCCAAAACCTGAGCAGAGAAGGAAAAGGGCCTGATTTAAACCCAGCAAAGACTCCGGGAATCCATCCTGGGAAAGCAGAAGTGTCAACAAGCCAAGTTCATAACCCAGGAGCCAGAGAAGGAGCCCATCAGTTCTGTGTGAAGCTGATGAGGCCACAGCTGATCCAGGGGGATCCTGGACAATCAACAGTGCCTTGGAAGCCTTTCCTGCAGCGCTCTGCTCCTGCCTGGCTCAAGAGGAGGCAGGAATCTTTCATCCCTTTTTCCTCCACAGATCCTGCACGCACGTCCGAGTGGCAAAGGTCAGACATAAATATTCCAGATGAGCAAATCCACAGATCTATAGCTGAGGTCGGGCAGCAGAATTCCTGAGGGACACAGGGTTTGCAGGAGATATTTGCAACATTCCTGCAGCACAGCAGCTCTCAGCTCTGCCCCGGGATGTGCAAGTCTGAGTTTGGGAGCTTCAGGGCACTCGCTGCTGGGGGGACTTCTGCTGGAAAGCAGAATCATGGACTTCCAAGGGATATTCATGGGAATATCCCCCCCAAAGCCACTGCGAGGGGGATATGGGGCATGGAGACAGCAGGGATGCATCCTGCTCCACACAAAGAAGTTCAGGTTGGCACCAGCGAGGCTCTCCCCAGTTTGGACATGAACTGTCACACCAGAAAAAGGACACAGATGGCAGTGACACCTCACAGACCCCTGCCAGCTCTTCCCCAGCCTTCCTGGAGGTCCCTGTGTGACACTTTCGGGGGATGCAGGAGATGATTGAGCTCAACACAACTCCAGCCCCCACCAGCCAGAACCTCCTGGAGCCAAACCAGCCCCTGAGCCAGGCCTTCCTCTCTCATCAACCCCCAGAGCCCATTTCTGGTTCCAACCGTGTTTGCAGCTTTCTACTTTAGCATCCAAAATGCTTGGAACAAATATTTATCCCGCTAATAACTAAAATTAAACACTTGATGTTTGTTTGTGAACATGCTGGGATGCAGCAAAGTTTGGGAGCTCCTTCATCTCCATTCCAATAATGAAGAGTGAGCAACACCCTCAGGCACGGGGTGGGATTGTTGGGGTGTCTGGGCAGGGCCAGGAGCTGGACTGGATGATCCTGGTGGATCCCTTCCAGCTCAGGATATTCCATGATTTTGTGACCTACCCATGGCCCAGAGCTGAGGATTTCACAGCAGCAACATCCTTGCTGAGGGATGCTTTGTCCCAGGGCTGGCAGGCAGGGAATGGTGGCTCTGCTATGGGCTCTGGGACATGACCATCACGGCCAGTTAATTCCCAGTTACTGCCCAGTAAATGCCCAGTTACTGCCCAGATAATGTCCAGTTAATGTCCAGTTACTGCCCAGTTAATTACCAGTTACTGCCCAGTAAATGCCCAGTTACTGCCCAGTTAATGTCCAAGGACCACAGGGCAGGTGAGGCTCCCACAGAGTCCGATCTGCTCCTGCTCTGGCAGTTCATTATCCCAATCCACACCTGATTCTCAGTGCACCCCTAAAAGCAGCAGCCAGCCGCTCGTTAACGACGCCCAGGATTAATTAGGAATCGTGAAAAGCTGGTGGCTGTGCGAGGGCTCTGAACCTCTCCAGTTAATGTTTTGCTCTCGTCATTGAAGCCCAGGAGCCCTGAGCGAATCACCTCCTTAATGACCACATCATCATCATCATCATCATCACGGTGCAGTCATTAGGAGGGGATGGGAGCAGGGGGAGCTCAGCCATGAGTAACAAAGGGATGAACAGCCCGTGCCAGGGATCGGCCAAGGCTGGGCTTGGCACCAGCTCCCGCTGGCCTCAGGGCGCTCCGAAGGTGCTGTGGGCACGGTGGCACTGCTGTTCTGGAGACAGCCTTGGGGACAGGTTTGTCCTGCAGGTAACAGGTGACAAAGCAGAAATGCCGCTGGAATGGCGGGGCAAGACACGGCCTTAAACCGGAACGATCAGCTCCGAATTAATTCATGTAATGGTCCCATCAAAGTGCCTTTATTTAATAGCCTGGGATTGATTGCTCCTGTTTCCTACAATTCCATCCTCTGTCCTGCCAGGAATAAAAGCAGGCGGTGACTTTTACACCCAGAGCTAATGGCACTTTTTGTCCTGTTCCCTGGGAGTTCTGCAAGGACAGCACGAGCGGCTCTGGCTGCGCTGGTGTGACAAGGAACCTTCATCTCTTCGTTCAGCATCTCCGAGGTGGATGAGCTCCAAAGATAGCCACGGACATGACAGCCTGTCGGGGAGCACAAGCTGCTCCAGCCCGGCCTGTGACAGAGCACCACCGAGAGGGACAATAAATAATTGACAGTGCTGGGGATTAATAGAAGTGTCAGAGCACAGAAACATCGGCCAGAGCTGCATCCGAGGTCTCTGCAGGGATGGAAAAGCTCCACATACCCGGTAAACTCAGAAATTCTGGAAGGCAGCTGGGGCTGGGGAGTCCTCAGGTGCCCCATAGATGTCCCCCATGTCCTGTCATCACCTGGATGTGGAAATGCTGCATTAGTTTGATGTCACTTTTAGACTCCAGTCAGACCTGTGCAGGATCATTCTGGTTTATTTTAAGATGAACCTGGGTGTCCCAGCCCGTGGCTGTTACCAGGGTAGTTATCAAAATCACAATCCTGGAATATCCTGAGCTGGAGGAAACCACAGGGATCATCCCAGCCCCTGGCCCTGCCCAGGCACCCCAGCAATCCCACCCTGGGCATCCCTGGCAGCGCTGTCCAAACGCTCCTGGAGCTCTGGCAGCCTCGGGGCCATGCCCATTCCCTGGGGAGCCTGGGCAGTGCCCAGCACCCTCTGGGGGAAGAACCTTCCCCTGATCTCTGCCTGATCCTGCCCTGACCCAGCTCCAGCCGTTCCCTGGCTGCTGTCCCTGGCCCAGGGAGCAGAGATCGGAGCTGCCCCTCTGGTCCCCTCGGGATTTCCTCTGGATTGGCACCACTTGAGCTGTGCTGGGATAAATCTCTGGGTTCCAGACCCAGAGACTGGACCTAAACAAGGTGTGGTAGAAAGCCACCCAAGGAAATGCTGAGGGAATTTGCTGTCCCAGCAGCAGGAAGGTCAGGACCCTGGGAGAAAGGGATTTG
The DNA here is from genome assembly GCA_026261815.1 of Monarcha castaneiventris obscurior. NCBI lineage: Eukaryota > Metazoa > Chordata > Aves > Passeriformes > Monarchidae > Monarcha > Monarcha castaneiventris. The sequence continues at coordinate 390,355 of JAMPIT010000363.1, forward strand.
CTCAGTTTGCATCCCATGGGAAATGGGTGCAGGCACATTCCCAGCTGGGAGCTGAGATTAAAAAAGTGATGGAGATGAGACACATGGGAAAAATGAAGCAGGGATGTGGCCACAGCTTCCACTTGGACCATGTCTCCTTCTCCATAAATGAAGTGGGGTTTTACGAGGTGCAGGGAGCCAAGGAGTGAGGGAGATAAAAATTAGTGAGGGAAATTTCTGTAATGAAATAAGCAGTGAGAAAAAGGCAAAAGAGACTTTTCCTGGGGTCTTAACTGATGATGCCTCAGGCAAAGGAATTTCCCCTGCTATTGTTTCAGCCTTCGCCAAAGGAGTGGGTGACAATGACAGGGTGAACAAACAGCTCCGGTGACAAAGGGGACAAGTTCCTCTGCAGCAGGAGAAGGATGGGGCAGGGAGCTCTTAGGGCCATTAGGGGATCCCAAATTGCCTGGCCCTGCCAGCACTCTCCATGTGGTGCTTCGAGGAGGCTGAATCAATCTCGGAGCACTTGGCTTCTGTTTTTAAATGTGTGTGGAGAAAATTTGGGAAGTCTGGAAAAGAAATGCTAAGGCTATCTTTAAAAAAAAGGATAAAATGGGGATCTGTTGCCCAGCCAGCTGCCTGAAATACCCGGAAAAATGTGGGAATGTATTATCTGGCAAAGTGCTTGTGAACACCTGGGAGATAACGAGGCGGGGAATTACAGCCAAGTTTGATTTGTCAAGAGCACATCAGGTAAAATCAATTTAATGCTCTTTCATGGCAGCACAAACAGGCCTCGTGCTCGGGTGAGCAGTGATGGATGGCGCAGATCAGGATTCCAGTGAACAGGAAAACTCAGCCGCCCTGGGGAGAGCACAGGGAACAGCCAGAACTGCAGGAAAACATCCCAGGATGTCCCTTTGTGGTGGGGAAGGACAGGCACTGCTCTGGAGGTTCCTGTTCCACTGCACACACCTCCGAGGCTTTGCCTGGAAAGCTGAGTGTGGATGTGGCGCAACTCAGGACGGAGGTGGCTGAGTTTGGAGGTGCAGGAATGGGAGCGATGGGGAAAATGGGATCTTTGAAGGAAATCAGAACCACTGGAAGCTGGGAGGTGATGAAGGGAGACACGGTGCCACCTGGAATTGTAGGAAAGGAGCTGCAGAGGTGACAAAGCATCCTGTCACCTGAGAGTGGGACAGAAATGAGGTGACGCTGGGTGTGTTGTGAGGCGATAGTGAGGGCAAATTCCCAAAGAGGAAAGACAATTCCTTTCTCATCTCGATGGAGGATTTTTAAGGTGTCTTTCACTGGATATTTGGATGCAAAGGTCTGAGCAAATCCCACATGGGATTCTCCTGGCTCCTGGCAGAAGATGAGCGAAATTCTGGTTTCTTTCTGCCCTGTGTGCAGGAATTCCATGATTCCCTGACCCTGTTGGCACCACTGGAGCAGCACAGCAGGATCTGCCTCTGCCACAAATTCCAACCAAGTGCAGCCAATCCTGTTTGGGAGACACCACAGAGTTCCCCCAGGGATCTGGGAATCCCTAGGAACCCGGGAATGGCCTTTTCTCCCTTGTGGGCACTTCACCTCCAGGCTGTTTCCCTTTCCAAGTCCTGCTCAGGATTGTTCCTTGGACACATCCAGGGCTGTGCCTGGGGTGTGACACCACCTTTGTGCTCTGCCTCAGGTCCCTGCCTGGGGTTCCAGCCAGCAAACCTTGGATTTTAGCAATTTATTCAAAGAATGAGAGAGAAAATCCCCTCGGTTGAAAGCTCCACATTTGCAAAAGAAATAAATCAGCTTTGTTTGTTTGCTGGATTCGAGAGAACCTCACTGGAGGATGAAGGTGACCACAACGAGCTCTGAACGTAGGCATTGTGGCGCCAGGTGTCCCTGGTGTGGCTGTCACTGCCGCTGTGACCAGGCCAGTCTGCCCAGTAACCCCTGGGCATCTTCTCACAGAATCCCAGTTTGGGTGGAAGGGACCTTAAATCCCATCCAGTGCCACCCCTGCCATGGGCAGGGACACCTTCCACTGTCCCAGGCTGCTCCAAGCCCCGTCCAGCCTGGCCTTGGACACTGCCAGGGATCCAGGGGCAGCCACAGCTTCTCTGGGCACCCACAATTCCTTTCCTTTCTCTGTGCTGTCCATCCTTGTCCACACTTCCCTCATGGCCCAGCACCCATCGGAGCAACAAAATAAAATTTAGTGGAATCGTTTCTGTGGCACAGCCATGAAGGAGGAGCTTTCTCTTGAAGGCCCAAGATGAGTAAGGAGAAATGGATCATTTCCAGGAGGGGGCAGTGGGTGGGTCACTGGTGGGACTGTGCTGTGACACCCCTGGGGTGCTGTTTCAGCTCCAAAGATGTCACCAGCCTGACAGGGAATAATGCAGCCCTGAGCTCAGCTGTCTGACCACAGGATAGAGGGAAGGGGAATGAGTGGGATGGGTGTGGGATAAAGAGCCCTGTGTGCAGGGCCAGCCCATCAGTGTGAACACAAAGTGATCACGGAGCAGGCGAATCCAGTCCTGCAGCTCCGCCGGCACTGCAGACACTCCTGGGAGTGAATTGCTGTGGAATTGGCTTTCCATGAGTCACAGGGATGGAGATGAGTGAGGTCCCAGCTGTCCCAGCAGAGCTGCAGGTGCCGCTCCTGAGGGCACTCACAGCTCTGGGCTTTGGGAAAGGAAAGCCAGATGGGGGGAAAATGAAATCAGGCTTTTGCTGGGGGTGTTCATCAGCCTCCCTGTGCACCCCTGAAAATCCTGCATCCCTTTAGCTGATAAGATCCGATCTCAAAGCTGGTCCCAGGACACTTCCAAAAAGCTGCAGGGATGGAAGAGGGGATAATGCCTGACAAGAGCCCACGGCCATCCCTCACCTCCTTCCTTCCCTGCCCGGATGGCCCTGTTCCTCTTCTCCCTATTTTTGCTCCTTTGCTCATCTCCTTTCTCCTTTTTTCCTTCCCTTACTCCCTATTTATGCTCCAGTGAGTGAGGCTGAGCATCAGCACGAGGGTGGAATCCGGCCCCGTTTTTTTTTGAGGGAAGGTTCTCATTCGTTCTTGCCTCCTGTTGTAATTTCCTTCAGCAGTGGAAGGTTAATTGTGTGCTCCACAGAGCTCTGAGCTCCCTGATTGAGGGGGCTGTTGAGAGCTGAGTGTTGCTGCAGCTCTGATTTAGTCCTGCTCACCAGGGTGATAAATTATGGGCAGATAAGAGCCCAGAATGTGAAGTTTGCAGGCTGCTGAACCTGAGCTCGCTCTCCAGCAGGGAAAATTTGGTGTTTCCCTGCTGCTGCACCTCCCATGTTGTGTCAGGGTTTCTCTGGGGCTCTGCTTGTCATCCTGGGATTTTGGGGCTGTGATTGAACATCTCCTTTCTTAGGATTTGAGCCTCAGGTTTTCATGGTGTCAGTGATAACAGCTCGGGATAAAATGCCTCCGCCACAGAGCCGCTGCCTTGGAGGGCAGGGTCACAGGATCACGGAATGGTTTGGATTGGAAGGAGACCTTGAAGACCATCAAGTTCCAGCTCCAATCAGAGTCACCTGGCTGAGGTTGGTGGACACCTCTGGAGTCACCCCATCCAACCCCCCCTGCTCAGGCAGGGCCACCCACACCGGTGACAAGAATCCCCAGAGGGAGGAGACAGATTCATGGCTGACGTGGCCATCATTGGCTCAGGGCTCCCAAAACCAGGGCCACCAACAGAATGGGTTTGACCAGCAAGGTCCTCCCCTGTTGTGGGTTCATTCTGGGCTGGAGAGTCTTGAGACAGAAAAACTGCCGGAGCTGAAAGTTGGGATCCTGCCCACAGAAGCAGAGCAAAGAACAGCAGGCTCCTTCCGTCCCTTCTCCCTGACACTGGAGCACATCCAGACAATCTGATGGTTTTCTCCAGATTCCTTCCTTTCCATGCCAAAGGAATGGCAGGAGAGCCTTGGGCCCACTGCTCCTCAGGGGATTTTCCCTGGGCACATGAGGTCAGAGCTGCTGCTGGGCACAAACCACCCTGGGGACGGCCTGGCACTGGGACCTGCTCCAAACACAGAGCCCTCCTCTGGGGAAGAGTCTCCTGTCCTGTCCTGTCCTCCCCTCCCCACCCCTCCCCTCCCCTCCCCTCCCCTCCCCTCCCCTCCCTCCCCTCCCTCCCCTCCCTCCCCACCCCTCCCCTCCCCTCCCCATCCCTCCCCTCCCCTCCCCTCAGTTCCACCTCCTGCTGCCTTTTAGCAGCTTCTCACACTAACTGCTGCCTCTTCAGTCCCTCCTAGTGATCCTGCACCATCCCAGCCCCTTCTCCTAATCCTTTTCAACGTGGTTGTTTGTGAGGGTGGATGTGGTTGTGGTGGAGGGTCTCCATGGGGCCAGGAAGGTGAGGGGCTCCTGTGCAGGGCTTTGGGCTGCTGGGCACTGGGATGGCTTTGCTGGCACCTCATTCCTTGCTCCAGGGGATGCTGGAAGGAGGGGCTGGGCAGGGCTGAGGCAGTTTCCAGCAGGATCTGCTGCTCCCTCTTCCTGCGCTGTCAGATGGGAATGTGGGGAGCAGCACTGGATCCAAAGGCCAGATCTGTGTGATGGGGCTGCGGATGTCCCACGTGTGCTGCAAAGGAGGTTGTGGTGCTGTGATTGCAGCCAGAGCCTCTGGCTGCAGCCTGGACCAGCCAAGATTGGGTTTCCATCTTCATTTTGTTCCTGTACAGCTCAGGATAACTCCATCGTCTCCCAAATGGGATTATGGCCCTGCTGGGAGCTCAGGGAGAGCTGGGCAGTGCTGGGGTGAGCTCAGTGTCCACAGGGCTCAGCCAGACCCTCTCACAGCCTCTGTGTCACCTCCCTCAGTCCCTCCAGCAGTCCCTATCCCCGCTTTGCCCCTCTCCCCACATCTCAGCCCTGAGTGCATCCGCGTGCGTGGAGCAGGGAAGGGAGATGCAGAGCCAGGCTCTCGCCAGAGCTGCCTGATGCAATTTTCAATCCCATCTCTTGTTCTGACGCTTCGGGTGTATTCCAATAACTCCAGAAGGGTGAGGGGTCCTGGCCTGCTCCAGTGGGTTTAGAGATGAAATTAAGTGGGAAAAAGTGGAGGGCTGAGATAAGAGGGGAGGGCTGACTCCACTTTTGTGACTCCTTTTTTTGAAACAAAGAGGAGCAGGGATGAGGCTGGTGGGAGAAAGGGAGCAGAGCCACGAACTCACATTTTGGGCAAATCCTCACATCTGTGCCCTGAGAGCATCGTGTGTGAGTGGCAGTGGAGGCTCAAAGCCCAGTGACAGTGAGACTCCCCAGAAACAGCAGGACCCAGGGACAGCAGCTTCCCTGAAAGCACCTGAATCGTGGGAGAGTGGGAATCCTTCCTGAATCCGTGCCAGGAGGGAGGCCACTTCCCTCACAGCCCTGCTCCACTGGGAGCAGCTCCTCTCTCTCTAAATCCAACACAGGCTCAGGAAAATTGCTCCTCTTCATGCACTTCCCTTGCCAGTCCCACTCCCAGTTTTCCATCCTGAGCTCTTCACCAAGGAGCGGGGTCAGAACACGGCCGTAGGCTCTGCTGACCCCTCACCTTATCAGGGCAGCTCGTGGATGTTCCCCTGGCTCTGCAGGGATTTGAGAGATCTCTGCACTCCCTTCATTCCACAGGCAGGGCGAAGAGCAGAAACAGCAAAATTCCTGCAAGATTCCTGCTGGCGTCCCTGGGCTTGGAAGCTTTGTCAGCCTGGCAAGGAGAAGATCCAGGCACCTGAGTGACCCAGGGGCAGCAAATCCTCACCCAGGGAACGCTGGAGCTCGTTTACTCTGTGATTTCTCCGAGATCAGTGTCTGGGAGTACCCCTGCTCCCCTCTCCCTTTCTTTCCCTCAAAACACTCTGGCATCTCCTTAAGCCCCACTCAGCACCTGGAGAAACCCCGGGATACACAAAAGCCACTTGATAAAAGCCTCCCTGTATTTTACCCAGCAGAACTGAGTGGGGAAAATGTGCTCAGAATTGCTTAGAGACACGAGAGAAGTCCTTTAAGAGCCAACACTTTCCGTGGAAAGCCTGGGAGAAAAATCCCCGCTGCCTGCCTTTGTGAGAAAGGTATTTTTTATTTAAGACACAAAGCAGGATCGTGTTTGTGTGCTGCCCTTCATCTGCATTGCTCCACTTAAAATCCCATTGCGGAAATATGAAAGAGCTCTGTTTTCTTTAAGGATATATCAGCTCCGTTCCCAGAGGGATGAAAGAGCACCAGGAACAAAAAAGGGACAGCTTTAGTAAAACAGCACTGCCAGGGGACATAATAAATACATAAATTACTCACAACCAGCAAGGCAGCCTCACAAACTGCACAACAACATCCTGCACTACAAGGAAATATATTCCCTGGGAATGTTCTCCCTGAGAAGGAGTGCTGGCACTGCCTGTCCTGCCATCCTGGGGGGTCTCTGACCCCCAAACACTCAAACCTATGGCCTGGAAGGACCTGTAGCTCTTCTGGAGCGCAGCCTTTAGAGCCCCATCCCACCAGGATGGCTCCCACTGCTCACCCCCCTTGGAATGTGAGCGGAAACAGGGAGACCTCAGCTCCCCAGGGCCAGGCAGGGATGGTTTTTTGGAGCAGAGGGTGCTCAAGGCAGCCTTGGGAAGCCCAAATACCTCCTGAAATTCCCCCAGCAGTGTGAAGACCACGGACTGTCAACACCCATGGCAGCACTTGGCCCTTTTTTGGCTGTGTCTCCTCCCATTCCTGCCATTCTTCCACGCTTTTTGGTTCCTTTTCCAGTCACTTCTCCTGGTCATAGTTGTGTTAAGCTCCATCCCTGGGTTGGACATCCCAGCCCTGGCATGGATCTGCTCACAAAGAGCCACAGGAGGTGCTGCTCTTGCTGCTCAGACTGTGCCAGCAAAAGGGAGGTGGGAGGATTGCAGTTCACGGGATTTCATGGAATCATGGAATGGTTTGGGTGGGAAGGGACCTTAAAGCTCATCTGCCTTGGGCAGGGACACCTTCCACTATCCCATGTTGATCCAAGCCCATCCAACCTGGCCTTGGACACTTCCAGGGATCCAGGGGCAGCCACAGCTTTCCTGGCCAACAATTGCATTTTCCTACACTTCCTCAGTGTCTCATGGTAGGACAGCTTCTCCAAACCCTGGGACCCCTTGTTGTGTCTCCAGTGGATCTCACAGAGCTTCTCAGCATCTCCCTGGAGCTGTTGGAGCTCCAGACTGGACAGAAACTGCAGATGAGCTTCCCTGTGCTGGGAAAGGTCCCTCAGCAGTTGCTGTTCTCCAGAGCCCTGGGGGCAGTTTGGTTCCACTCCAACAGATCCCACACAAGTGGTGTTCCTCACTCTGGAATCCATTCCAACTCCAGGCCCTTCCTAGCAGCACCAGTGCACCAGGCATGGCTCAGCTTCCCAACAGGCCAAATCCAAAGACAGTGAGCTAAGATTCCTTGTTAGAGACTCAGAACAGGTCTCTTATATCCTGAATTTTGCGTTCCCAATGGCTGGAATCGTCCATCATGGGTCATTATGCTCCTTTTAATTGGTTACCCTTCTCCACACGAATGCTGCCGTTATTTTTGGAGGATATATTCGGATATTCCCTGTCCCGCTTATCTCTCCCCCAAGTGTCTTATCAATCCCTCAGGTGGCTCTTGTACCTCTGTGCTGTCCTTTGAGGGATTACCACCATCACTCCTGCTGACAATTCCCTGGGTGCTTATCAGGTGAACTCCTGCGTTCCCCATTAATTCAGGGAATTAATAAAAGAATCAGGCATTTTTCCAGCCCTTCTTCAGGCTGCTGTCTCCACTCCTTCCTTGGATTTGTGGATTTGCAGGAAAAGACTGGAGAAAGCCTCTGCCCCTGTGTTGCACTAATTATAGGGAATAAAACATGGAGAGGGAGCTGAGGAATATCCACGTGGATCAGTAGTGTCTGGTGGACAACGAGGTGTCCCTGACCTGTGCTGGGGGCAGGGAGCCAATGGATCCTGGGGACATCAGGAAGAGCATTCCCAGTAGGGGAGGGATCCCACCCTCCCACCCCTCTGGGCAGCCCTGGAGGCACCTCTGGAGTGCCGTGTCCAGCTCTGGATCCTCAGCACAGCAGGGCCAGGGAGCTCCTGGAGCGGGGCCAGCGGAGGCTGCGCAGCTGAGGAAGGGCCTGGAAAGTGCCCAGGAAAGGCTGAGGGAGCTGGGGCTGCTCAGCCTCTAGAGGAGCCCCAGCTGAGAGGGGCCCTCAGCCCTGGCTGGCCCTGGCTGCAGGGAGGGCTCAGGGCAGGGCCCGGGCTCTGCTCCGGGGCCCAGCAATGGCACCAGAGCCACGGGCAGGGATTGATCCCAGCAATTCCCCTGCACAGGAGGCAGGACCTGTGCCCTGGGCAGTGCCCAGCCCTGAGCAGAGCCCAGAGAGGCTGTGGGGTCTCCTCCCTGGGGATATTGCAGAGCTGTGTGCACACACTGCTGTGCCCTGTGCTCTGGGATGGCCCTGCTGGAGCAGGGAGTGGCACCAGTCACCCTCTGTGCTCCCTTCCAGGCTGACCCATCCTGGGATTCTGGGATGTGGAAATGCCAGAGCAGCTGTGGGACACTGATGTCTCTGGGGTACCTGCACAGAATCCAGAGGAAGGGAAGATGGTGCAGCTGGGAAAAAGCACCTTGGTGTCCCACTCCTGCAGGTTTGTCTGTCCCAGGGAGGTTCCACAGCCGAATCCACCCCTGGTGTGACAGGGAATGGTGCTCTGGAAACACCAAAGTGGGGGGACAAGCTGGAAAACTGAGTGCCCACCCTCTGAGGCTTGGGGGCTTTCCCTTTCTTTGGTTCCTTCCATCTTGTCCCTGTCCTTCCTCTCGTGTCCCTGCATTGCCAAGGGACCCAGCTGCTCCTCCAGAATTTTCAGCATCACAGATCCCTGGAATGAGCAGAGAGCTGGGATTTCCCCTCTGTTCGTAACACCCCACACCAGGAGAGAGGAACAGCAGCAATGAGAGCATCTCCTGTCACCTCCAGCGAATATGAGGGAGCCAGCAGGATGGAGAAGGTTGGGGAATAAGGAAATACAAACCTCTCCCTCCTCAGCTGCTTCCTGCTCTCTGTCCTTCCCAGTGCAGTCCAGGATTCCTCTTCACCTGTTTGTTGGAGCTTGTTCTGACACTTCCAAAGGGGCATTTTGGTTGGATTACGATGTTATATCCTTAACTGCAGAGTCAGCAATTCCAAATGTTCCCTCTCGGAGGAGATTTAACACCAGAAATTCCCAACTGCCTTCATTCCTTGTTCTCGGCTCTCATCTGGGTTGTTCCCTTCTCTTTCCATACCCGTATTTAACATTTGTTCCCTCCTTTTTCTGGACCTGTTTTCCTTTCAGCAGATCCATTTTTTGGGACTTTTGCTCAGGATCTTGCAGGCAACAGAAGCAGAGAGAAAATTCCTCATAAAATTCCCACAGCTGGAAGTTCAAAGTCCTGTTGGAACAGTCTTGGGTCTGATGTTGAACCAGATCAATTCTCTTAGAAATCCAAATCCCAGAATAAGGTTCTTTCCAGGAAAAGACCTGGAAGATCACCGAATCCAACTTGTCTTGATGTTGTGGTGATGTCTCCAGGAACTGCTTTGCACACTGTGAAAAGCCTTCATTTGAAGGCATTTTGGGGTTATTTATGCAAGCAGAAGATTCCAAAGTCCTCAAAAACTGGAGGGTGGAAGTGATTCCATCAGATCCCCTAGCTGAGTAAAATTCCACGCTCATATAAACAAGCCCTGCGTGGAGCATTTTGGTTATGCTCGGTGTCCCCTCGTCCAGAGAATTCCAGATTTTTTTTTATCCACGGATGTCACACACATGGAATTTTTTGTCGTGACTCCTGTCTGGAGGAGCAATTCCTACCGTGAACCCCAAATTTTAAAGGACAAAACACCAAAGGATCTGTAAGGGGCCAAATTCCCCTGGATGAATGGAACGGTATCCCGGTCTCTCCAAGTGCTTAGGTCTGGAATACAAAGTGAGAGATGTAGGAGCACAACCCAGCTCTCAGACAAAATCCTTTGGCTACACCGACCCTTGGCGAACCCAAGATGTTGGAACATCCCCATGGAGAGACCCTTCAGCTCCCAGAGGAAAAGCTTGAGGAGGTCTCACCCTTCCAGCGGAAGTACCTCCCTCCGGGAGGAGGGAATTTGGAATATTTGGGCAGTTTAGGTCGTATCTGGTGGGATAAAGTGGCTCCACTGCCTCAGGGCAGGGCCAGGGGCTGTTGGGTGTGGAACAGGACAGCCTGGGATCCTACGGGATAAAGGGGAATTGAATTCCCATTTGAAATGGGAATAAAAGAAAGGAGGAAAATTATCCAGAGAATCTTTTAGTGCTTCTGGAGGGGATTCAGTGCCTTCTCTAGCAAGGCCTGGCTCTGCTCCGCACCAAAAACCAGGGAATAAACTTTCTAACCAATTTGCTGGATTAGAAAGCCAACATTACTGAATTAGCAGGGCTGAATGTGTGGGAATTCTCCAACTTACAGACCACATTATATCCATGGAATTAATACATATTCGTCACATTTCTATTCCATATTCATCACACTTCTGTGCTCATTATTACCATGAACTTCTTTGGATATGAGGAAGGGTCTTTTGGGGGTCTTCAGAGGCATTTGGAGCATCCCATTCCTCAAAATTCGCTTGTATGGTCCCGGATCTTCTGATGAATCTTCTGATGAATCTTCACTCCTTGAGAGTGTCTCAAGTATGTGACCAGGTCATGATGCACCTTATGCTATCATTCTTTATTCTGGCACTTGGTCTTTGTTCTCAAAACTACGACATCTCCCAGTCCATATTAACCATGGGAATAGGGAAATTGGGAAGCCTTGGCTGGCCCGAGATCTTTCAGTCACAGATGGGGGGGATTTACACAAAGCCACGTTAATCTTTGGCCTTTTGTAGGGTGCAAAACTCAGCATTAACCACAAATGTGGGATCATAAACTGTTGTCTTAAAGTGAAAATTTTCCTATAGTTTTCCAACATCTGCCCGCTGCTGCATGGATTTCTTCCTGAAGAAACAGAACCTGGTTGGTTACAACCACACCACTGAGGCCACCACTGAGCTGTGTCCCCAGGTGCTGCATCCACAGCTTTTTACATCCCTCGAGGATTTAACTCCTTCATTAATTAACACAACCCCTCCCAGAAGATGTGATGAGCCCTGCACCAAAGCCACCTGTGCTGTGACAGTTGCAAAGCCGGTGGCCACAGCCTGCCTGCTGCATTAGTGCTCATCTGCATTCCCAAGGCATGGGATTGAACAGGAAGTTTTTTGGAGCAGAAACTCTCCATTCATCAGACAGATCCATGGACCCCAGAGTGGGAGGCAGGTGTTTATGACTCTCCCCATAATATTAAATTAATACAGTGACGATTTATCAGCCTGGCAACTCTGAGTCTCACAGAGAGGGAGAGGGAAGCTGAGGGAAGCTGAGGTTTTTCCTGGGATAAAATATTTGTGCCTGGTGCTGCTGGCTCATAAGACCCAGCCCCATAAAGGTTTCATGGGCTCTTTCCCAGCCTGGCTGTGCTGTCACACACCCTGGGGAGGGTTCAGCCCTGAACCCTGAGTCAGTTTAATTTTGAGGCCCTGACCCTGTGGTTTTACTGCAGTGAAGTTGCAGAGAGCAGAAACTGTTCCTGCTGCAGGCCTGGCCCTGCATTTTTACACCTGCAGGAGGATGTGCTCTGCTGCTCAGCTGCTGCGGGCACGCAGGGTTTGGAGAGACCCTGGTGTTGTCTCGGAATAAATCAGCCCCTGGGCTGGCTCTATTTATCAAGGATGTGGTTTGAACAGGAAACCAGGCGGGAAAGCTGGAGGACAAAATGATAAAATGGCAGGAAACCTCCCCAAATGAGGCAGTGCTCCCACATGAGTCCCCAGGGAGCTCAAGGACAAACAAGCCGCTCTGGGCAAGCCTGCTTTAAAACCAGCACAGGATCAGGGAATGTTCTCCAGCTTTCTGGTTTATCTAACACGTCTAAAAGTCCAGAGGATTCAGGGAAAGAGTCAGAGCAGCTCCGGGGAAGCCAAATGTCACCAAAGGAGCCCCCCAGCCACACCCCAGAGGAGCCCTGGGCGGTTCTGTCTGCCCCAAGTCTGAGGAGCACATGGGGAGGGCCCTGTGCCGGTTTAGACAAATTCGGAGCAAAATATCCTCTGATAGAAGGCAGGTTACAACCACCCCTCTCCCAGCAGGTTTGAGGAAAAAGAAATTTTCCTCCGAGGAAAGTGAAAGAGATAAAAACTATTTATTTAACAATCACACAGGAAAAGGATAATAATGCTAAATAATGAAACCTCTCTCTATAGAGAGAAAACCTGGGAAGATTTCAGAGTCCTTCTGTACGTGTGGTCTCTCTCCTCCTCCTTGGAGCTGGGTTGGGGTGGGCCCACCTCTGGGGCCTTGATGGAAAATTCTCCTGATGTGTTCTGATGTTGTTGAAACAGTCCAGAAGAGAAGAAGGGAAAAACCTAAGTCCCAGGAAACAAAGTTCAAGTCTCTGTCTCCCTCCAGAGAAAAGGAGCCGAAAGCTGGCTAAAAAGCAAGAAAGGTGCTTCCTCTGCTCTTGCCACTGCAGCAGGAGCCCAGGAGTGTATATCTGTGTCCTTGAACAACTGCTTTGAAAAGTTCACTGGGTTTTTTTCTCTCTCCCCTCTCAGGCTCAGTTTAAAGGCACAGAAAGGCACAAAGTTAATTTCTGGGCATAGAGCAGCGATAGGGGATACACATCATAAAGTCACCCCAAGACAGGGCCTCACAAGGGGTTTTTAGGGGAATTGTGTTGCCTTAGGGAGAAAGGGGAAGGACCTCACGGGGTGTGGGGCTGGAAGGAAGTAAAGGGGTTGGGGTGGATGAGGAGCGTCACAGTAGTCACCCTCCATCACAGGGAGGGTGGCAGGGACTTGCCTGTGTCCCTGTGCCAGGTTTGAGCTGTGCCAAAGGCTCAGCTTCTCATGAACACCCAGAGAAGCTGTGGCTGCCCCTGGATCCCTGGAAGTGCCCAAGGCCAGGCTGGACAAGACTTGGAGAAAATGGCTTGAAATAATTATTATGAATATTAAAAAAAAAAAGTATGGAATCTTTAACTTAATGGGAAAAAAGAGATGGCTTTTAATGCTATTGGGATTGCTCAGCCTGGAAAAGAGAAGCTCCAGGGAGACCTTTCCAGTACCCAAAGGGGCTCCAGGAGAGCTGGAGAGGGACTTGGGACAAAGGCTGGAGGGACAGGACACAGGGAATGGCTTCACACTGCCAGAGGGCAGGGCTGGATGGGATATTGGGAAGGAATTGTTCCCTGGGAGGGTGGGGAGGCCCTGGCACAGGGTGCCCAGAGAAGCTGTGGCTGCCCCTGGATCCCTGGCAGTGTCCAAGGCCAGGCTGGACATTGGGGCTTGGAGCAACCTGGGACAGTGGGAGGTGTCCCTGCCCATGGCAGGGGTGGAATGGGATGAGTTTTAAGGTCCTTTCCAACCAAAACCATTCCAGAATTCTGGGATAAACAGCCCAGAGAAGAGCACGGTGCCCAGGGAGGGTTTGCTTCTGGGGCACTGCTGCTCAGAGGACGAAGGAGAAGGAATTACGGAATCACAGTGTGAGGAGAAGGAAGGTGAAGTTGAATGTAAATGAATGTAAAGTCAAGTGCAAGGGGGGAAATCCTAATTAGGCATCTCCAGGGATGGGCTCTGAGTGGATTATTGTCATTCCAGAGTGAGGCACTGAGATTCTGTTAGTTCCATAAATACATCAGCTCGGCACACAAAGAAAGCAAATCAAATTATGGAATTATCAGGACAAGAGAGGACAAACACACAGGAATCCGTGTGTGATGCTGGGAAATCCATGAGAAACCTCTGCTGGTAAATCCATGATAAACTTGCACCTGGATATGGGGGCAGTTCTGGGCCCTCCCAGCCAGAACAGGAGTGCAGGAGAGGTGAAAAAGGTGGAGAAAACCACAAGAACTCGTGAAGGAGCAATTGGGTAACTCAGGGAATTTCAGAGTGGAGGTGACTGTAAGGAATATGAAAATCAGGGATAAGGTGTGAAGGTGACAGACCAGGGGAACACCAGAGACGGACAGGCCAGGAATGTCTCAAGGGAGCATCAAGGGAGCTTCTGGATACTCCCCAGAGGATCCTGCTAGGAGATGTGCATGGAAAAGAAAGGAAGCAGCTCCCAGTCACTGCAAATCCTCATCCAGCCTGTCTCTGGAGGGATAAGTCCAGAATCCCATCATTTACTGGGACCTCAACTGTATGTGGGGAGAGAGGGTGGGACAGCACAGGAAACAGGAGTTGAGCCTTGGGAGAACTACAGGAGAGATCTGTCCTAAAAAGTGGATTAATAGGGTCTGAGGTTTCTCTCAGTAGGGAAGAACAGGGCAAAAACAAAATAGGAATTGCTGTTTTTCCTGGAGCCAGCCCGTGGGAGAGCACAGAGAGCAGAACGTGGATCAGCTCCCAGTCTGGGTGACTGGATGGAGGATGGGGATGGGATGGGCTGCATTAAGCCCCAGAAGGGCTTAACAAAATCCCAGAAAATCATCCTCTCTCCTGCTCTTCTCCCTTCTCCTGTGGATGCAGAACGAGGCTCTGGGTAATCCGTGGGGAAGTGAGAGCAGGAGAGAGCAGAGGACACAGCCCTGCCAGCACTGGGGTTCCCTGCAAGGAAACAAAGTTCATGTCCTGCTTTCCGTACTAATTACCTTCCTCACCCTAAAAGAAAGGTCTGGTCACATTCCAGTGAAGGCAGTTCCACCTGAATTCCTCTGGAGCCTCAACTGGAGACATTATTAAGGAATAATCCTTTCTTGATTTGCTCCCCACAACACGGCTTTGGACAGTGTCAAACGTTCCTGCTCCGAGAGGGCTGAATTCCAGCCACAGTGGCCGCAGTGCAGCTGAGGGCTCAGCAATAATTCCAGGCTGCTGCCAGGATGGAGCTCTTCTCCAACAGATTTGGAGCTAAAATTTAATCCATTATGGCTGTAAACAACCCACTCCAGTGGGAAGCAGGTGTAACCTGTGCTGTCTGCTGAAAATATGAAGGCATAACTCTGGGAGAATGGTGCAAATCCGAGCGTCTGTCTGGTTATTTGTCAGTGGGTAATGTCCCCTGCATCCCACAATTATCGGGAGTGGGATTCCTCTGGCTCCATGTGTCCCTCTGCAGCTCTCATCAGGATAAGCAACAGAGCCCAAACTGCCATTAATCCTGGCCTAAAGCCTAAAATAGGTCACTGAACAGCACCTGAAACTGTCACTTTCCCTCCAGACACTGCAAAGGGCCCACAGAGATGTGATCAGACAGAGGCATTAAAAATTAGGAGGAATAAATCCCCCAGGGAATAGCCACCCACATATCTGAGCAGCATCATTCATCCCAGGGTAAGTTTAATCCCAAAAAGTAATGGAAGGAGACACAGACACTGCTCAGTCTGTCCCTACAACTGTTCCTCCCTGGGATGTCACATCTGGTGTGTCCATCCCAGTCAGCCGGGACTGGCACAGTGACAGGCCAGGGAAAGTCACCCGGCCACGCTTTCCAGACACAACTCAGCCTTTTCTCTCCCAGGGATCCTCTTGAAGGATCACCGTGAGTTCCCTGAGGTGTGGGGAGTTCTGGGGAGAAGGAAAACCTGAGCCAGGTGACGCTGAGTGGGGAGGAACTAAAGGGCAAAGTCAGAGTTGGAATTTAGAGCGTAGAAACAAATCCTTTTTACCTGAGGGAAAGGTGGGGAGTAAAAAGGGCCATCCCACAGATATTCCCAGGTCTGGAGAGCCCTGTTCCACAGGAAGGTGCCTGAAAAGCTGGGGCCATCCTGAGTGAGCCCATCTGGAATCCATCTGGTACCAAATGGGACCAGAAAAGGCTGCAGAGCTCATTTTTCTCCCCTTCCCTCCTTCTGCAGGAACACGTGGAGAGTCCTGCTCCTGCAGGACCTTTCCTCCCCTGGAACACCTTCAGAGCAATTTTACACAGGGAAAAACTGGCAGGGCCTATTTTTTCTCCTCCCCTGATCTCTGTGAGCACAGAACCCAGCAGCAGCTTAGGAGTGGCCAGGGAGGAGCTCAATTTATTGCCTGGAACACAACCCAGCATCGACAGAGCCGTGATGGAAACAGGGATCCTATTCCAGGCAGGCAGGGAAAAGGGCTGTTAGGAAAACGAGCTGGAGCTCTCTGAGAAGCTGCTGCATTTATTTCATGCAGAGATCATTCCCAGCCCCTCCGGGACCTGAACCTTCCAGCTCTCCTTTCTGTGCCTGCCAGGATTTTGGGGCCATCTGTGAAGCAGCATCAGAGTCCCCAGACTGGCCAAGCATCCAGAGCTTCCTGATTCCAGATGAGGCATCAGGAGGAACATCCAGAGGAAGGAGCCAGGTTCTGGAGGAAGTTGGGGAGCAGGGGATGAGGGGGCAGTGCAGCCCAAAGGGAGGATGCTGTGCACACATTCCAGGGCACAGAAACAGATCCTCCGGAGAAGATGGAATGGAGAATCAGAGTCATCCCCTCCGTTATCCCGAAAAAGTCAGAGCAAGAAGCAACTGAAACAACTTTTGTTCAGTCACAACACACCATAATCCAGAGGAGCTCACTGCAGCAGGATCTGGGACAAAGCAGCCCTTGGGATCGTATTTTCAGTGGGAATCAGGCAAAACCCATCTGAAATCTCTCAGGTAAGATCATTGTAATGCCTGTGCCAGCCGGTCCTGACAGGAGGCAGCTTTCTTTCCTCTCGTGTGTGACAGAGGGTCCTGGGCTGGGTGCTGGACTGAGTGGGAGATTCCCAGTGGAGCAGGGCCTTTGAGGGGATGGCTCCAACATGGGTGGCACCAGCTTTGGCCCAGGATCATCTCCTGGGGCCTCCACAGAATCACAGGATCACTGAGCTTGGAAAAAGCCTCCAAAATCATCAGGTCCAACCTTTGGCCAAACACAACCATGCCCAGTAAGACAAACTTCATGACAAGTGCCCAGACAAGTCTGGAACCCCGTGTTCCATCTATTTATCCGTGTTATTCCCACACGAGTGAGGTGAGCACCAGCTTGGAGCTGCTGCAGGGTCTCTGCTCCTGCTTTTCTCTGCTCAAATAAACCTGTCAAGCCTTCGCTTTCACATCTCCAGGGGCTGCAGGTGACTCCAGCTACCTCCAGATGCTTTGGTGCTCCTGGGGCACCAGGAATGGGGGTGACAGGAGGGCTGCAGGCGGTTCTGATGAAGGGACACCCTTTTCCCCCCACACTGCAGTGCTCAGGTCACCTAAGAGCCACTCCAGCAGTGACTAGAAAGAAACTAGGCCTGAAATTGTCTATTCCAAACCCTGCCTGTTCAGCAGGGACACAGGAGCAGGAGACTCGTCCACACAGGCCGGTCCTTGTCACAGGAACCAGCAAGTGACAGCCAGAGTTATGCTGGCTCCGTGTCCCTTATTTTAAAGGCAGATCCCTGATGGCTTTGATTCCTTCCTCGAGGTGATTTTTTATTGCTTCTTCCAGCAGATGACCCTGATTTCATTTGCTCCACGAGTTCCAGGGAGGCCACATCAATCAGGCAAAGCCTGGAGAGGAAGCGGCCCCACCGTTGATTAAAGCTGGCTCTGAGGGTGGAATTCAGCCTGGAGGAACCTTGTCTTTTAATGGGAACTAATCACAAAGTGAGGGGGGAAAGGAGTTTCTCTTTTTGTGTTGCTGGTGTTCCCTGTGCACTGAAAAATCCGTCAGCGAGCGTTGAGCAACTGAGCAGAAATTCTTTTGTATTTTCTATTGGTTTTACCACCACCACCACCACCATCATCATCATCATCATCATCATTACTTTCCCCCTTTTCTGTCCCATCAAACTCTCCTTACCTTAATCCAGGACTTTTCCCACTTTTGCTCTCCCAATTCCCAGTGGGAGAGGGGCTGTGCTGGGCTTGGTTTCCAAGTGGGATTAAACCACCACAGCCCACCTGAACAATGGCATTTTATTCCAAGGATTTAGCGAGGATAAAGGCTAGGACAGGGCTTTGGGACATCCTACAAGCTCGTCTCTGTGATGGGACTTGGCCTGGCACTCCAGGAATCTCCATCCCTGGCTGGCAGCAAGGGCTCAGAGCTGGACTGGGGTTGTCTTCCTTGAAAACTGCCTGATTTCCCAAAATGTTGGGATCAAGTTCAGCTCGGAATGTGTTTTGATAACCCACAGCTGAGATAACACCATGTAATCAATCTTTTCTCAATAAAAGGGGATTTTTAATCCATAAATATGGGATAGTTAAGTCCTGGCTGGCCAAGGCAGCTCCCCAGTGACCAAGACTCAGTCATGGTGCAATTTCCGTATCCCACGTGGATTGTGACCGTTCCAGGGCCTGCAGCAAGGCAGAAGATGCCCTAAAAGAGAAAGAATTCTTCTGTTCTCCCATCTGGGAAGTTCTCCCATCGATCCCTAAATATAACAGCAATTTCCATGCATCTTGGAGGAGTTTATATGGAAGTAGGTCCTCAGTTGCTTGGGGTGGTTCATGAGATATAAGTCACTATGCAAATGGGACAAGTGCAAATGCGCCAATGATGGCATTAGAATTTTATGGACTATAATTACAAAATACTTTCGTACCTCATTATTTTGATATGATTATTTTCATATCATTACCATGGAAGTTGGAATAGAAGAACTCTTGAAAGGTTTGCGTGAGGAAAATGAGAATGCGGGAAAGGGAGAAGGGATCTGCTGCAGAAAAACCCCCGCAGTGTCAGCAGTCATTAATATGGATTTTGGGGATTGCAACAGCAAATGAAACCCTTTTCTTTCAGGCCTCACTTAGTGGTAAAATGGCAAATCCTTGTGGAATAAGAGCAGGATGGATATTCCCAACAACTTATTAGTTCTTCTTCATCTGAGGAAAATTATTAATAAAGGCTGGATGTGGTTTTCTTTACTGTTGAAGCTTCATGCTGTGAAAATAACAAAATCTGTTGATTTGCATTACAACATCATTATCAGCTGCTTGATTATTTTCAAGATAAGAGAGGTGGCAGAGGGAGCATTGCAGAATATCAAAAAAAAAAATCAAACATTTTGAGTTTTGCTCTATTTATCATCATTTGTAGTTTCTGTGCTAATATTTCTTTTGGTAGGTTTGACTCCAAATTAACAGGAGAAGAAAATGAACATGTCCTGTGTGAACCAGCAGCCCAAAACAGGGAATGCCATGGACAGATCCAAATTTTATCTTTGGAATCATCAAAAAGGCCGAGGGCATCTAGGCTGTGCCAGCCCTGGGGTGGCAGCAGGAGCAGGGCAGGGCCCGTCCCCTGTGCTGGCACTGCTGGGGCACCTCCAGTGCTGGGGCAGCTCTGGGACCCTCCTGACAAGAGACACCTCGAGGGGCTGGAGCGTGTCCAGGGAAGGGAACCGAGCTGGGAAGGGGCTGGAGCCCCAGGAGCGGCTGAGGGAGCTGGGAAAGGGGCTCAGCCTGGAGAAAAGGAGGCTCAGGGGGAACCTTGTGGCTCTGCACAACTCCCTGACAGGAGGGGGCAGCCGGGGGAGGGTCGGGCTCTGCTCCCAGGGAACAGGGAACAGGGACAGGAGGAGAGGGAACGGCCTCAGGCTGGGCCAGGGGAGGGGCAGGTTGGAATTTGGGAACATTTCTTCATGGAAAGGGTGGCCAGGCACTGGAACAGGGCAGTGTTGGAATCCTCATTCCTGGAAATGTCAAAAACCCCACGGATGTGGCACCTGGGGGACCTGGATTGATGGTGGACATGGTGAAATCAGGTTAATGATTGGACTTGATGATCTTGGAGGGTTTTTCCGACCTGAAAAATTCCGTGATTCCATGAATAACCAATTCTAATCCCTCTTAACTCACAGAAGTTCTTCCAGCACAACAGAAATCTTTCCATTTGCCAACCTTAAACCTACAGAAATCCAGGTGTCTCCCCAGAAGCCTTTTTTTCCCCTCTAATGTGCACCTAACAGGCTCATTAAATGATTTAATGTCACTAAAGGTCACTCCTGCACATCCAGAAGGACTTTCCACAAGGAATTTTTAATTTTATTATGCAGAAATAAAGCTGGGGGTGAACAGAGCTTCTTTTTAATAGTCTAATATGCACATAGTTATTTATTTATTTCCCAAAAGGAGGTTTTTTTCATGCCAGAGCTAATTAAAGCAGACTCAACTCGTGCACTGTCTATGAGATACTGCAAACATTAAAGAGGGAGCTAAAAAAGGAAAGGAACAAGTGACATTATTTGGCCACAAATACGGCTTTTATTTAAGAGACAGGCACTGGTGAAGTGGAAAAAAGCCAAGAAGTTTAATTCCATCACATTTTGGGATAATGAGGAGGTGTTTGAGAGGCTTAAGCTGGTCTTTTGGACTATTTTGTGCAGAAAAAGTGAGCGCAGGTTGTGTGTGATAACAGCCCGCGAGCCCTGGATGTAAAAATACCTGAAATTTAAGCTTTAAATATTTCTTTAAATATTTATTTCACTACTTCTCACACCAGGGACCCGTGTTGTCCCCATAGCACTGGGGAAAAAAAGCTTTCCTTGAAGAACTAAATATGAATAAGCTGCAGAAATCCATTAAATATTGATCCTGTCCAGGCTGGCCTGCAAATGGAAGTGAGTCCTGCTCATACACCTAAGGAGTGTTTTACAAATTCATTAAGAATAACACAGGAGCCCTAGAATGCACTAAAGGTGATTAATTTGTACCATTTTAAATAATATACTCCGGCTTATAAAAGCTGAATTATTTATGAGAGCAGCAGTAACATCTACTGGAAAGAAAAATAAATGCTGGGCTAAAGCAAACAGTGTTTTTCCAAATGTCACAACACGCCATAATTTCTGCATTTCCAGCTGGTTGTTCCTCATTTTCAGAGAACCATGGGATTGCTGAAATTGGAGGAACCTCTGGAAATCAAGGACTTTGCCCAAGGAGCAGATTGTCCAGGATCAGGGTTTGGATATCTCCAAGGATGGAGAGTTCACAGCATTCCTGGACAACCTCCCAGTGCTTGACCAACCTTGAAACAAAATTCTTCTTTTTAGGTGTGAGTGGGATCTCCCGTATTTCAGATTTTTGGGCATTGTCCGTGTTCCTGGCACTGGGCACCACTGGGAAGAGCCTGGATCCGACTCCTCCGCATCCTGCCAGCTATTAATGGACATCAACAAGGTCTCCTCTTCTCCAGGCTGAACAATCCCAGCTCTCACAAGGTACCAAAGATGCTGCCATCCCATTCCACCCTCCCGAAACTTTGATGGATTCCTGCTCCCATCTGGACCATCTCCAGATGTGCAGGAGGAGCTGCAGCCACAGGAGAATGGGCACATGACACCTGCAGAGCCAGGACAGACTGACCACCCTTGGAATATACTTAGGATCCTGTTTCGGGCCTTGAGGCATCAATGAAAACCTCAACCAGATGCAATAGGAAGTGAAGCTCCCCTTGGCCGTCCCCAGCCCTGTCACCATCGTGGGACCCCAGTGAGCTCCCTGAGTGTGGTTCTTTTCCCTGCAGCACAGCCTGGGTTTATCCCTTGTGCAGCACCTCCAGCAGTGTGAGGAGAAAATGGGAAAAGGAGCCGTCTGTCTTTTCCTGAGGATGCACCGAGACAGGAACTCGGAGCATCCAGTGGGAAGACAGACAGGTTTAATTCCTCACCGGAGCCACAGACACCCGTGGTGAGCTCCACATGGCTGTCTCTGCCACACATCTGCTCTCCCCTCGTGATGGTTTTATTATTTCCCTGTCAGTTTTCCTTCCCAGCTGTTTTACGAGCAAGACTTTTCATTTTGGCGAAAGCCCGGGGAGGGTCGAGCGGGGCCGGGGTTAAAGGAGGTCAGAGGAGGAGGCAGGAGCTGCAGGCTGCAGTTTGGATGCTTTATGCTCTCCTCAGAGCTCCCTGTCAGCTCCTGCTGCCATTGCCAGCTGATGGATTGGCTCTCGGCTCCTCACACAGCAAAAACATTGGGAAAGGGATTGCATCCCACCTGGAATGGGAATTTGAGCACAAACTGGGCACCTCGCACCTCAACAGCAGCAATCGGTGGGAGGGGAGTGGAAAAGGTGTCCCTGCCCATGGAACTGGAGGAGCTTTAAGGTCCCTTCCCACCCAACCCATTCCAGATTCAGTGACCCTGGTGAAGAGCAGAGTGCCCAGGGAGGGCTTTGCTGTCGTGGGAGGCTCTGCTGTGGGTGGGAGCTGGGGCAGGTTCTGCTGAGGACAGAGGGACAGAACAGGATTTGACTCCGATAAGGACAGGAGAACAGCACAGCCCTGGGGAAGTGGATAAAGAATGTCACTTAGGCAAAGCACAAGCAGGAGCCAGCCCAGCTCTGCACGGCTGGCAGAGCAGAAGTCATGGAAAACACAGATACTGGGCTTCCTCAAAAACAGGGGTTTGAGGAGCAGCCACCTGAAAGGACACCAGACATTGAAGACAGACCCCAAAGAACCCTCAAAGGACTTTGATAAGGGGTGTGATTGTGTAAAATAAAGTAAAGCAATCAGGGATAGCTCATGAATATGCAATCAGTGTGAGATAAAAACTCCATTCGCCCAGCACTCAACCAGAGGAAGGATCCTCCCCGTGCCCAGTGCTGCAATAGAGAATTCCCGATTTCTGATACTCCAGACTGTGTTAGAAAGTTTCCATCTGGCTGATTTCGATATCAGTTCCACGCTTTGGAGGATAAGGGTGGCAAGATGGAGGAGAGAGCCCTTCCCTACCCAGCTTAGCCCTCATGCTCAGGCCTCACTCCCATCCTCAACAGGGTCAGTAGGAAATTGATCCCGAGGCCAGCAGGACCCTCTGGCCCTTGGTGGGGCAGGTCCTGGCCAGAGAGGAACGACCCCAACCCTCCCCTCAGGGGCAGGATTCACCTGTGGGCTGAGCAGGAGGCCTCAGCCAGAGCTGTCTTACAGGATGAATCCTGGGCACTGTGAGTAACACCGTCAGTATTATTTAGCTAAAAATAAGTTGTTATAAACGACGGTGGGGAGGTTGACTTCTGTAGTCCTCCATGACAAAAGTTTCCCTCTGTTAATAGTTTGTTAAAACAGTTATTGGCTAATTGGTTCCAAGTTACTGTTAAATGGCTAAGGGGTATTTTGTTATTTGGGTGACTTATATCTGTTTGTATATTTAATTTGGGAAATGGGACTGATTAGCTTTGGGTTTGTTTCTTGTATTAGTACTAGGCCTGGAGTTGATTGACAGGAGGGGAAGGGAGAACTTTCTAGAAGAAGGGGGTCAACTGTGATTAGCATAAGGGGATAACCCGAGGAGCCAGACTGGACCAGGACTTCACCAGTCACTCAACGCCTCTACCTTGGCCATTTGAATGAACCAATCACCTGGACACCGAGCCCACAAACACCAATCCAAGACTCTGGAGAGGGAGGGGGTGGCGCTCCCAGGACGGGTATAAAATGTGACTGCTCCAGCAATCTGGGTCTCTGACCAATTGGTGGTGGTGTGGTGCTAAGCGTGGGTTGGGTTCTCCTCCCCGGGAATAAGCTAGTCAGCTGTTAGGAACCTTAATCGCTCCTTTGTTAGTTTTTGTTAATAAACCTGCTTAGCAGGAAATTGGCTACAGTCGTTTCTTTCATAAATGACAAAGATGCTTATGCTAGCTCTGTATAACCTTGTGCAGTTGTCTGCAAGAAATGTATAATTTCAAGAAACTTTCTCAACTGACATGAATACAGACTTGTTTGTATGGTATTTTAGGGGAAAACCCTCCCAGCCGAGGCCTGGACTCTGGCCAAGCCTTTTCTTTGGCTGGTTGGGGAGTGTGCCATCACATCCAGGAGTTTCTGTGCTAAAAATATAATCAAGTCACTTCAACTTGCTGATTAGGGCCTATAAAAGCTGGACCCACTTTCAGGGTGAATTTGGAGACCTCACCTCTGGGTGGACGTACAGCATAGGAATTTCCCAATCGCCGGGAAGGGTTCTCCAGGTCCTCGCTGCAAAACGGGGCTCCCCAGTGACTGTGGACTTAGGATGATGGTAAAGTATTTAGGCAATTGGTGATGTATCTTTCTCAATCATTATCCTTTGTCTTGATTAATGAGTAAAGATTGGTGCATTACCTTGATTATTTTTGCTTGTTGCTAAAGCCAAGCGCGTCGTTTTATCAGATGGATAATTTTACTTTTGTGTTGTCTTTATATTCATAGTAAAATTAGACCATTCTTTCCATTGGTGTCTGTGTTCTTTAAACCACCCCCGTCGATTGGCAGAACAGCGCCAGAGATAGACTTGGGCTGTGATTCAGAGACCTGGGCTTTGTCTCCCACCTCCTCCAGCCCGGCATCAGATGAGAAGGGTGAAGGGCACTGAGGCATCATTCCTGCCTTTCCCATGTCCCACATCCTTCAGGGAGGAAGGTTGTGTGCAGGAGACTCAAGGGGATCTGCAGGGGATCAGGGGCTCCTGTGGAATCTCATGGTCAGGATCAGCTACAAAGCACCCAGACGAAGCAGAAAACTTCAGCATTCGCAAGGGGCACTTCTCTGGACCCTCTGCACTCGTTAGATCCTCTCATGAGAAAGGAAGTGAGTGAGAATCCTGCGTTTTCCCAGAGTTCTCCTCTGCTGTGTTCTCCAGCAATGAGGTGATGGAGGCAGAGCTTTCAGAGCAGATCCTGTCACCTCCTGGGCAGCCCAACCTTTAGCACCAAGCCAGCTGTGAACTGGACACTTCTACCACTGCTGGGACAGGAGGGACAGCAGAATTTGGGATGCCTGAAAGGAGAATTCTTGCCAGCAGAGCTGTTTCTTTGGAAACGTGCCCTCGATGAAGTTGTTTTTCTTATTATGACACAGAATTACAGTCGCTAGAACTTCCCATTTAGTGACAATCTCCTCCCTTTGGAGACTGCTGAGACGTGATAAGGCAGGAGTGATCCGAGTTCTCCAGGGAATCTCATTATCTCATCCAAGGAAACCTCTGTTCACCCTAAAACAGTGTCTGGAAACCCAGCAATGGCATCAGGAGCCATCAGGATCACAGCCAAGATCCCATTTTGTATATCCAGCCAAACTGGCTCAGTGGACACCAAGAAATGAAACCCTTTGGGGTTTTTCCCTGCAGTCCCGGTTGGATTTTGTAGATGAGACAGGAAGAGTCAGGTAAATCCTGTTATCCCAACATTCATTTGCTCCGATTGCTGAGCATCTGCTATTGAATAAAACCCACAGTTCCTGCTCCTGGACATGTGCTGGGAGGAAGGCTGAGTGAATAATTGATTTTTCAGTTCAACTACCGAGTTAAAAAGTGGAAAAAAAAAAATCAATTTGATCCAAACCCAAGCAGATGTTTTCAAGTTTCCTTGCCAAAAAGAAAAATGAAACAATTCCACTTCAGTGATTAAAAACAAGGAAGTTTAATTCTGGTTTGGGCCATTTGGAGGAAAATGAACCTGCAAAGTTATTGCATCTTTTTACACTCAACAGCTCCTTACAGTCAGCATTAGCAAGGCCTGGAGTGGTGTCCCCACCTCCAAACGGGGACAGTGCCCCTGTGTTCCATGGGGAACCTGTGCCATGATTTGGGGGAATCTGTTCCATGATTTGAAGGAATGTGTTTTGGGGGAATCTGTTCCATGATCCATGGGGAATCTGTTCCATGTTCCATAGGGAATCTCTTCCATGTTTCAGGGCAATCTGCTCTGTGTTTAGAGGGAATCTGTCCCACTCACGCTCTACTCCCTGGAACAAAAAGGAAAGGTGTCTCCTCTGCTTCCACATCCCTTGGAGATGCAGGATCATCCTAACCCCCAAAGCAGGTATTTGGTCTTAAGTGGATAATCAGTATATTGTCCCAAAATCCCGCTGCAGGGAGAGGAATTCAGCAGGGAGCTGGATCACCCCAGCAACTTAGAATTAAACAGAAGTGGATTCCAACACATTTAACCTTTGAATTGAAGGACAGAAAGTGGTTTCTCTTCTTGAGATTATTTGTTTGTTCCCTCTTACCAGGCTGGACATTTGACACAATTACTTTGAAATGCAGATCAGAGCAAAATATTTCAGATCAGTTTATTCTGCCCCTGAAGTTTCCTTACCTGGGTTGTCAGTGCAGCTCATGGAGTCTGTCAGGTCACTTTGCCTTTTCCAGTTGGAATCCTGCCCAGAGCCCAGGATTGTTGTTGCGGAGTTTTAATTCCCCCCAGCAGGAGCTGATCGCACTCAGTTCTGCTGTCAGGAAAGGCAGAGCAGTTTCACTGATCCTCCTTGTAGCAAAGACAGGGCTCAAGTGTCTCCCTTGTTCCATCGTGAGGCAGGGGAATTGTATTATCCAAAAATTCCTTCTTGAACATCTTTAAAAGACAGGGATGTGGGAGACAGCAGGGAGAATGTAAACAGAAACACAACGGCAACTCTTAACACCAAGCAAGCTTTGATTTTAAATCAAAAATGCTCACCCAGCCTGCAAGAATTTGGGTATTTATTTCCTCTTCTTTGGCACAGCTTCTCCTTCCCGGAGAAGCTCTCACTGCTTCTCAAGTGGATCCTTGGGAAAAAGAAGCTGGGGGGGGGATGGGGCAGAAATAGGAATTTTCCTCTTATTTTGTGGGAGCTGCCCCCCGAATAGCTCAGGATTTAGGATGTGGGATGAAACCAGAGCTGAATGCTTGTGCTGCAGGAAGGGCCTTTTGCACCAGCAATGGGCATTTTGCATCCCAGGATCTGCAGCCAGGACACTCCGATCCCGCTGGGATTGACCTGACTGGAGTTAATTCCAGCAAATCTTGATAGTTCTCCTCCAAAAGGACCAGTCTGGGAGTTGGGAAGATGCCCTGAGCTGAAGAATGGCCTCCCATCAGTGGTTGTGTCACCCTGTGAGGGAAATGAGAGAAAATGGTGTTCAAGGAGAGTTTTAAGGTGGAAAACCAACAAACCCAGCACATTCCAGCTTGGACAGGGCTTGGAGCAACCTGGTCCAGTGGAAGGTGTCCCTGCCCACGGCAGGGGGTGGAACAGGATGAGCTTTAATATTTCTTCCCACCCAAATCATTCCATGATTCTGGGATTTCAAAGCAGCTGAGAGGTTTCAGAACCCCACTAAGGGCTTGCTACCAGTGGGGTTTCCGATTTGGGGTTTGCACCGGTGCTTCCTGTCTCTGTGCAAGTCTTGAGGCAAAAAAGATTCTCAGAATGTGTGAGGCAACACAGACACCTGCAGAAGGTTCAAGGTGGGTCTTCCAGGGAGCAGGAAAACCCCACCTGGCTGGATAAAAGGTCCATGGAATGCAGGTTTGACCCAGCCCAGCTGGGAATAAGGCTGAAGAAATTCAGGAATCCTGATCCTTGGAGGAATAGCTGAGGTTCACCGAGGCCACCTCTCACCAGTCTGATTATCTCCTGTCCCTGAGAGCTGGTGAACAACACGGAGCTGCATCCTGGGAACAAAAAGAGGGGCTGGAGCAGCAGCTCTGGATCTGCTGCTCAGAGAGAATTCGCCGCTCTCCCGGCTGCCCGTCTATCACCTTCCATCAGCACAAAGTCTGTCCTGATAAAGAGATGGAATGTGCAGGCTGAGCATAATTGCAGGGGGGAGATTGGGATAATGACTGTAATTTGGATTGTGGGAGCAATAAAGCCCGGCTCAATCACTGCCTGCTTTATTTGGGAACGAGCCCAAGCTGCAAACAGCGAAAATGAAATTTATGAAAAATAGAGATTTCAAGAGAAGTAATGAGCATCTGTCTGCTGCGGTGATTGCAGGGGGCTGGGTGCTTCCAGCTTTGTGCAGACTCCAAGGGATTTGCTGTGGGATGCACAGGCTGGGTGGGACACAGGTCAGCCAGGTGGGTTGGATCCCCTGTCCCAGGTGTGGATCCTCCATTAGCAATCATTGGCTGATTGGACATGGAATTTTTAGGAAGCTGAAAGTAACCTGGATAAGTTTTGCTGTCATTGGATATTTGGTCATCAGCAGCTCATCATTCCCACCGAGGGGCCATGTTCATGCCAGTGGCCTGGAAAACATTCCTGATTTCCCCTGCTGCTGAGGCTGACCCGCTCCATGCTGCTCCACGTGACAATGTGCTCAGTAGGTCATGTGAGGAGAGGAAGAAAAGGAAAGCCCCACCTCAGCTTTTTGATACTTCCCTTTTTCCTGTTGGCTTCACAGACCCATGGAATGGTTTGGGTTTGAAGGGACCTTAAATCTCATCCAGTGCCACCCCTGCCATGGGCAGGAACACCTTCCACTGTCCCAGGCTGCTCCAAGCCCCTTCCAACCTGGCCTTGGACACTGCCAGGGCCCAGGTTGCCCAGAGAAGCTGTGGCTGCCCCTGGATCCCTGGCAGTGCCCAAGGCCAGGTTGGGCGGGGCTTGGAGCAGCCTGGGACAGTGGAAGGTGTTCCTGCCCATGGCAGGGGTGGGATGGGATGAGCTTTAAGGTCCCTTCCAACCTAAAGCATTCCAGGATTCCTTGATTTTTTCCATGTTCCCTGGAAGACAGGAAATGGGAAGAGCATCAGAGGCCCTGGCTGAGGCTCTGGGTCTGGGTCTGGCCCTGGCCCTGGCCCTGCAGGAATGCTGGGCACTGGTGATGGAATGATGCCAAGGCCTGCCAGGAGAGGACACTCAGCACGGGGAGACAGCTGCTCCAAGGAAGGAAACCAGGTGCCCTCCTGAGCAGGAAACCACAGGGATCAGCAGGAAAGGATGAATAAAGAAAAGCCTGAAGTCTCTGGGGTGCTTGTGGCACACCTAATGAATTCCAGCATCGTTTGAAATCCTGGATTTTCCATAAAATCTGCTCAAAGTCACCCCTGCCTTCAAATCTTTATCACCTGGAAGTGCTAGAATGAGCTAATAAATAATTTTCTTTGCATGGCAGGAGGACGTGGCATCCTTGGCTTCACCTTGATGATCCCACAAAACCATCCATGCCTGGAGCTGCTCCCAGGGGCTCGTTTGGCTCCAAGCCACCCCATTCCCGAGCCACACAGAGTGCCCTTCACACACTCCACAAATCCCAGAATCCCATAGAACATCCCAAGGGATGGCAGGGCTTGGAAAGCACCTCTGGAGGTCACTTAGTCTAACCTCCCTGCTCAAGCTGGGTCCCGTGGCCAGGTGACTTCAAAATATCCCCGGGGAAGGAGACATCCAACAGGATGTGTGATCCTGGGAAAACCCAAACCCAGCATTTGGGAGAAAATGAGGGAGGAGAATTTGCACCCGAATCAACGTTTTCCGTATTTTTTTTACCGAATAGACAACATTTTCCACAAGAAAAATGTAATAAAGGAATTTGTGGGATTCAGCATTCCGCCTTATTTCTGACCAGTGGCAGTGTCTGCACTGGGAAGATCTCCTGTTATTATGCAGATTTTGGGAGCAGATGCTGGCAGGGCTCCAGAGGAAGCTCCATTGGTAAATCCAAGGAAAACTAGATCCACAATTTACCTACAGCCTGAAATTTTGAATGCTACAGTCACAGGAGCAACCTCAGCCCCTTCCAGGAGTAAATTGAGGTTTTTCCTGCCCACTCTCCTATCTGAGATGCCAGGGAAAGGATAATTATCCCAAAGAAACACTGAGAAGTGTCAGTGTGTATTTAAACTCCTTCAGAAAGAGTTTAAATGGAGCTAAATCCTTCCTTAGCCTCGGATTTTGGCAGCAGTTTGAATTTAAGGAAGTTACAGAGGTATAATTGAATCACTTTGTCCCTCAAGTTCTTAATGCTGGCAAATCAGATCTATTTATAAAAATGAATTATTTATTAAGACAAATGAACAGGCAAGAGATAACAGACGAAAGATCTTAATCAGAATTAATTGCTACGCAGGATAAAACTGAAAAGAACCACTGGTAAATCAGAGAATAACATAAAACTGTGCAGTATAGCAAAGTAACTACATTAGTCTAAAAGAAATGGTATTGATTAGGGGTTGGATGTGATTTAGCACTGAAATGATGATAATGTCCAGATTCTTTCACTTAAATCCTGGGAATACCCATGAAATCAGTGTCCCTGCTCATGGGGGAAACTCCACACATTGCCAGGAAAATGCACAGGAGATTTCTGCTTCTGTGGAAGTTTGGTGTGGATTTTAGAGCCATAAAATGAGTGGCTGTCAGTCAGAAATTCAGATTATCCTGCCAGATCTCACTTCCACAGGAAGCTCTGGCCCCAGCTAAGAGGGATGAGGACCTGAGGAATGAATCCAGAGACCACGGAGATGCTGTGTGTGCTGCAGCCCCTCTGCTCTGGAGCCAGGCTGGGAGAGCTGGGGGTGCTCACCTGGAGAAGAGAAGGCTCCAGGGAGAGCTCAGAGCCCCTTGCAGGGCCTAAAGGGGCTCCAGGAGAGCTGGGGAGGGACTGGGGACAAGGGATGGAGGGACAGGACACAGGGAATGGCTTCCCACTGCCAGAGGGCAGGGCTGGATGGGATATTGGGAAGGAATTGTTCCCTGGGAGGGTGGGGAGGCCCTGGCACAGGGTGCCCAGAGAAGCTGTGGCTGCCCCTGGATCCCTGGCAGTGTCCAAGGCCAGGCTGGACATTGGGGCTTGGAGCAGCCTGGGACAGTGGAAGGTGTCCCTGCCCATGGCAGGGGTGGAGTAAATGTCCTTTAAAGGTCTCTCCCAACCCAAACCATTCCATGATCCCATGATTTTCCTTCTTCAGGCCTGGCTTTACTCCTGATGTATTCCCAAGCCCACAGTCACATAGCAGAGCGGGAAGGAGGACATGGGGCATAAATTCCATGGGGCAGGGACCATCCTGGTTGATTCGTGGCCCCAGGGCTGCTGCAGGGGGTTGTTGTCCCTCCTGCCCTGGGCTGGATGTCACGGACACCCCTGGAATAGCAAAGGACACAAAGAAGGGATGAGGAAACAGCACAGAGCAGCAAAACAAATATTCCCCTCCATAAAAGCTGCATTCGTCCCTTGCCTTCCTGGAATGAATCGAAGGAGTGGGATGATGAAAAAGAGAGAACAGAGTTAATCAACACAGAGGCTCTGGCAGGGAACCAAGTCACCTTTGGAGCTTCTCCTGCTGAATGAGAAACCATCAATGAGCAGGGAGAGCAGCAAACGATTTTCACAATGGACTGGCCCAAACCCTGGAATTATTCTGCAGGGAACAGCTCTTCACAGGCTAATTGGGCTTGTTCAGTCTTGAACGCCGAGGATACACCAGGGGCTCTTTTAATTTATTGGGTTTAGGAGGAGTATTTACAAATCTAAACCCGTAAAGCTGAGGCTTTGCAGCAGGAATGGAGCTAAGGCCGATGTCAGGCAGGACTTGGCCTTCATCCTGCAGCTTAACTGCTTGATTGGGTTCCATGTAGCTCATTAAAAAACATCTATTAAATATATATTAAAAGGAACCCCTCTGAATGCAGAGGAGACCAGCCCTGAATGTTTTAAAGCTGCAAAAACCAACCAGAATTCAGCAGCAGAATCAGCAAATCACCTAAGCCCCAAGCGGGGAGAAATTGTCCAGTTAGGAGCCAAAAATCCCAGTCTGGCTCTTGCTGGGCCCTTTTTGAGGTGGCCTTTGCTGGTGTGACCTCAATGTCATCACAGCTGGCCCAGGGTGGAGCAGTAAGAGGCTCAACCAGGAACAAGGTGGGACTTGGAGAAGGTTGATTCCCACTCAGTGGGGGTTGGGGGTCACAGCAAAGCCCCTGTTTGCAGTCCCCACAGCAGGAACTAACTAAACCAGGACTAGGGTTCACTAATTAGCAAAGTTGCTCTTGAATGATTGCAGAGGGAGGAAGGGAAGTCACAAACGCCACTGAAATTTGGCATAATTATTATAATAATTAAAGTAATAAAGAAATGTAAATTGAAAAATCTATTTTAATTTTTTTTCAGATCTAAAAACTTTTAAACAATTATTAAAATATTTTTAAAATTAGGAAACTTTCTAGAAGCTGAAAAAATGGTCAAATAATTGGCTTGAAAGGGGCTTCAGGAGGTTTAGAGTCCAGTCTTTTCCTCCAAGCATGGTCAAAGATAAGATGAGATGAGATATGAGATTATTTTGAGCTTTTTCAAGGTTTGTCTTAAAAACCTGCAAGTGTGGAGCCTCCATGGGAAACCTTGTTCCATCTGGGCTGCCCGGTGGTGAAAACATGGATTTGGGCTTTTCATTCTTGAGTGCTCCCTTGGAAAAGAGGAGGAGAGAGGGAAAAGAGGATCAAGTGGGTAAAGAAAAAATGTGATAACCTCATCAGTAGTGGTCAAGCAGAAGGCGCAGAGCTCATTTCACCTCCTATTTTATGTCTCCATTCTGAGCTGGCCTTTCCAAGCTCCTCATTTCCCCCTGAGAGCTGGCACAGCTGGGATATTATCCCGTTTATCCTGAAGGACTGGCTGATATCTCAGACCAAAGTCCCTCAGGACTTCTCTGGGACTGAAGACACCAGACAAAACCACATTGTTGGGCTGTGTAAAGCTGGATCTGGAGACCCCAGCCCCGCTGCCTCCTCCACACCATCTCCCAGACATTCCTTCCCTCCTTTCCATCCTCCCACCAGCTCAGATTTGCTGTCTGTGGAAAGGTGGAGCCTCAGCCAAACCAGAATGTTCAGCATAGTCCTCATCGATGCAGAATCCAAGGCATCAAAAGTGAGGCAGGAGAACAGCTTGGGGGAATGGATTTTCCTCCTCGTTGGGATTAAATAAGGAACTCTGTCCCTTCAGGAGAGGCTAATTTATGCTCTGTGTGCTTTTTTTCTGCCACACTCCCATTTCCCCCTCCAGGGGCAGAGCCCAGTGCAGCCACTTGGCTTTTGTGGGTCCCTGTGAGCTCCGAATGAGCTCGGAGAGCCCCACATTCCCTTGGACACACAGGATGGTGTTGGCACCACATCCCAGCTGCAGGAGGTGTCTGGCTGGCTCCGGATGCCACATCCAACGTCCTTGTAAACCAACCTAGGCATGGCCTGGAGCTGATCCACGCTGAGCTCCGTGTGGGCAGGACAGGACGATTTGTCACCCAGTTCCTGGGGACCAGAGCAGCTTTAAAGGGTCATTCATTTAACCCAGTCTCTTATTTAGCTGCTACTGTTTTGCAGCCTCACTCACCTCTCATTCAGGCACTTCCCATTCCCAATTCCCCATTCCCATGTCTCCATCTGGAGCTGCCCCCCCCAGCAGGGCCTTTTCCATTTGACACGGACCAGTGGCCAACACACCGACTGGAGATCAGGGTGAACCAGTGAGCCAGCTGCAAATGTCATTCCTCTGGTTTGGCTCCTGCCTGGAAAGATCCATCCAAGCAGCTTTGGGAATGGTTTGCAAATGAGGACACCCCTTCCGCATCGTGCATGGAAAGGATCAAAATGGCAAGAAGCTGAAACACAGGAATGGTTTGATAGAATCCTCTTTATTTTCCAGCTCCTCTGTAGGAGGGATTGTTTGGGCACTGAGTAGAGGGAAAATTAGCATTGTTAATTTGCTGCAAGCCAGGGCACCTCAAGAAATGCAACACAATTAATTAGCCCCTAAAAAAAAAAACCCCATTTGAAGTGTTTATTGCAGGATCAAGCTCCTGGTTTTATAAGCAGATGGGGAAATAAAGTGCTGGGAATGACATGGAGAAAACAGCTGCAGTGGGAGCAGAGCCTAATTCATAATTCAACAGCCTAATCAGGGAACATCTTCCACAGTTCCTCGCTGGAATGGCAGAACGTGAGCAGGCAAACGATGAGGCTGCTTTAGTTCTTCAAGAGCTGCTGCCAATTAGCTCGCTGTCTTCGTTAGCCATGTACACAGCTAATGAGGGGCCCACAGTATTAAAGAGCCCGACAAAAGTAGGGCAGCCTCAAATAATTGTCTTAATGATAAACACTCGGCGGCGGCGTTTCAATAGGGTTTGGTGGGAATTCATTAACAGAATAAAGACCTGTTCACACTCCCTTTGCTGATTGTCCCCATTCTCCTGCATGGAGAAGGGGGGGATGTTTTGGTGGAGCTGCTGTTGGCTCTGGAATTGCCTTTCAGGGTAGCTGCAGTTGGTGCTGGATCATGTCCAGGCAGATCCCAGGGTGTGGCTTTAGCTTTGCACTCTGGATGCCCAGTGCTGGTGGTGGCACCCAGGAAAATTCACCTCTGCTGGATGGGGACGTTCCTGAGGGTCCCAGCTCTCTGCAGGGACAGAGGGAGAACCCGCCGCTGGGACAGGCCGAGGTCACAAGAGCAGCTGGGCATCTGTGGAGAGATGAGAGGTGCTGAAGGGACTTCACTGCTCTCAGGGAAAAGTGAATCCTAGCATGGATCTGTCCATGAATCCAACAGGGAAACTT
The DNA here is from genome assembly GCA_026261815.1 of Monarcha castaneiventris obscurior. NCBI lineage: Eukaryota > Metazoa > Chordata > Aves > Passeriformes > Monarchidae > Monarcha > Monarcha castaneiventris. Next base: position 424,669 of record JAMPIT010000363.1, read on the forward strand.
ATTCTGGGGAAGACCCCACAGAGGGATCAATTCCACTGGGAATAAGGAATTTGCCCTGGAATAGTCTTTGTTCTCCATCAGGCTCTTGGCTTGAAAGACACCTGACATGATCAGTGCCCTGGGCAGAAAAATGCTTTTTATTTCCATTAAAACCCATTTGTCTGAGGTGGGATCCATTGGGATGATCCTGGCATCCTGGAATTCTGGTCTAACCTGGAGATCATTCCACTGGAAGCCTGGTCACCTGCTGGCTCCATTTCCCTGCACTGGCACGAGGACACTGAGCATTGACTGGTTCTGTGTCACAGGACAGTGACATCCTAGCCCTGGTCCCCTCCAAACATCCCTGTGCAGGTCTGTGCAGCTGGATGAGTCCAAGGTCCAAGATGAATTCCCTGGATTTGGAGCCCCTGTGCTCACAGCAATCCCCATTGAGGTTTTCTCATTTTTCTGGATTCTCCAACTAAAATCAAGTGCAATTGGGAGAGTCACCACACTGAACACCTCTGCTGGTCTTCCCAAGGCTGGGAGAGTCCAAGTCCATAAAAATCCCTTTGGAGGGCACCAGTCCACCAGTTTTAGAAGGAATGTGTTTTCCTTGGGGTGGGATTAAACCCTGTGAGCTGAGAGAAGCCTGGGTTTTGTGTTTGTCCGCCAAAACCCTTTGTAAAACCAGCCCCAACTGCACTGATTTCTTCAGCTGAGGTTCCAGTTGCACTGAATTCCTTAGCTGAGATTCCGATCCACTTGGAAAAGTGGAACATTTCCCAGAGATGTTTTACTTCTTCCTTTCGAAACAAAAACGTTGCATTTTCAAACAACAAAAGCACAACATTCCGGGACGCACCTCGGCAGCCCTTCCTTTCTACACCAAAACCCAGAAGCATTTCCGAGTTCTTGCAGAAGGATTTTTTTAAAATTTAATTAGATGGAAAAGTCCAACTTTTTCCCAATCTGGCTCTGATAAAAGTGGATGTTCAGAGCCCATTGATACCTTCAGGCTGTGCCGACATTTGTGGAGAGAGGAGCCAGAGCCCCAGATCAGAGTTGCTGCTTGGAGAATAAATGGATGAGTCCTCCCTGATGGACAACTGGACAGCCCCAACCCGGGGTTTAGATCTCTCTGATCCTGTCTCAGGGCATTCCCTGCCAGCTTCTCCCTCAAATCCCATTTTTGTGACCCATCTGAGCTTCCCTTGCTTTCATCTCCTGCTTCTCCAAGCACTTTGGGGCTCGGAACGTGTTGCCTGGATTGGGAGCTGCTCCCTCAGGGCAGACTTGGATACACAACCTCTTTCACCTCCTTCCACAGAGGGAAAGCAAGCCCTTCCCAAGGCATCGCTCCCTAAAAAGCCCTCACAGAGCACAAGGCTCTGATTAAAAGGAAGAAAAGTAATTTTCCATGTTTCCATTCAAAACCTGAGCCTTTCAATAATTACTGAGCTAATCTGACATTCATGATCCTTGATTTCAGTCATTCATTCCGGAGCTGATTAACAAGATGTTCCTTAGTGGAACACAGCTTCCCTTCTTCCCCCAGGACAGGAGAAGTTCAGGAAAAATATTAAATATTCCAAAGGAGAGCAGGTAATTGGCAGGAGCACTCCTCGTCTGCTCTGCAATCCTTGGGACTGCTCACCACTAGGAGAGGTCTTTCCCAAAAGATCACTTGGGAATGAGCAGCTGGGAAGGAGGTGGAGTTCCTCTGGATTTCCTGTTGTTCCCAGTAAGGAATCAGCTTATGGAGGGTCCTACTTCTTACCCACTTAGAGCATCCATGACAGTTTTTTCCCTCTCCCATCCACTTCCCAATTTCCCTGCAGCCTCAATTTGCAGTGTGGAGCAATTCCTTGGTTTTGTCCTCAGCTTGTAAATATTTTTGGATGTCACCAATGCCGTATGTCCTCTCAATCCCCTTCCTTAAAAACCATTTCCACACCAGATCAGCAGAGTGGGTCATCCCAAACGGCCAGGACAACATCCGACCTCTCTTTGGGCTCCATAATTTTTCACTTTACAGCACAACATGGAATCCGTACTTCCCACAGGAGCATCCTCAGGGATACGTGGCAGGACTGAAGTGAGAGACGTGGAATCGGTGAACGATCAGTCACATCCTTCCTTTATGGGGGAGTTGAATTCAATATTTAGGGAACAAAATTCCCCCCATACCAGACATATCACAGGCCACCACAGCTTTAGAAGAGGCTGAAATTCCTGGTTTGCCTCTGGATGAGATGGACTGACCAGTTCCATAATTTACTTGTAATTTCCGCAGTTTGTGCCATTCCAGTTCGTGCCATTCCCGCACAATAAAAAATATTTTCCTTAAAAAAAACCTGACAAACCCCAACACAACCACTTCAAAATTTGAAGTGGATTTTTTTGACTCTGATCCTTCAGATTATCAGGAAAATCGGGAAAAATTCATCTCCAAAGCCAGAAATACAGAGAGGTCATGGATAAATCTTGTGTATATTCAACCAGTCCCAGCATTTTGGGGGATTCCTCTGCTGCTTTTGAGGTTGGGTTGAAATGGTTCCCATCTCACAGTCCTGACTTTCTGTTACCTCGTTGGCTATCACCTAAAACTTGGGGGTTGGATGCTCAAAATGAAGCTTTGAACATCAAAAAATGAACTTTTGAGCACTAAGTGAGGAGTTTGTACCCTAAAATGAGGCCTTGGACATTAAAAAGGAGGATTTCAAGCGAAACTTTGGGCTGTAAAAATTAGAATTTGGGCCCTAAAATGGGGATTTATACCTGCAGTTGAGGGTTTGGAGAGTGAAGATGTTGCTTAGTCCTAAAAGTGATGGGCAGGATCCTAAAAATGCCCCTCTAGAGGCTTTGGACATTAAAAATGCTGGACTCTTAAAAGGGGAATTTTTAATGGAATGGAGCCTTTGGACCCTAAAAAGGAAGATGTGGGCCATAAAAATAGGGATTGGTCCTAAAAATGAGGATTCGGCTCCTAAAAGGAAGGTTTGAACCTTCTAAATGAAGCTTTGGGTCTTAAAATGAGCATTTGGAGCATAAAATGAGGGTTGGGTCTTAAAAATGTGGCTTTGAGACCTGAAAAAGAGAATTTGGGGCTTTTTGAACCTTCAAACTGGGATTTTTGGCTGCTGAAAATGAGGGGTTATGGCTAAAATTGGAGGTGTGAGCCCGTCCTTAAAATGGAATCCTAAAAATTATTCCTCAGGCCCGAAAAATGAAAAATTTGTGCTCTGAAAGTTGGGATGATGAAAATGAGGGTTTAGATCCTGGGAATGCTCATTCGGACCCTCAAAATGGGGCTCTGGAGAGAAAAATGGGACTTTCTGCCCACTGCAGCCTGGCATTTGGGGCACATTTAGGATTTTTCTGTGTGTTCTGAGGCTTTTCCGATCTTTTCCAGGGAATATCAGCAAGCAAAGAGTGGTGGTGCTTCAGAAAGGGACGTATCCACGAGCATGGAATGTCGCGGCACCAGTGCCTCCATCACTGCATTCACCAGTCCTTCCTGGACTTCCATAGTTTCTTTGGAATGTGGAGCATGTGGTGATTCCATGCCTTTCCGCTCTTTCAGGTAAGAATTATGGAATCACAGAATGTTGTGGGTTGGAAGGGACTTTAAAGCTCATCCCATTCCACCCCCTGCTGTGGGCAGGGACACCTTCCGTTATCCCAGGCTGCCCTGTCCAACCTGACCCTGGAACACTGCCAGGGATCCAGGGGCAGCCACAGCTTCTCTGGGAATCCTGAGATGTGGGAATCCTGGTGATTCCTCCTGCAACAAACAGGAAGTGTTTCCTAGCCAGATCCCACTCTGGAAAACCTGTCTGTGGTTCCCCACACTTCCCATGGGACAGCACCAGGTTTTCAGTGAGGTTTTCCCAGTTGGAATCTCAGAAATGAAGGACAAAGGTCCTGCTCACAGGTTGGAAAAGACCTTCAAAACCTCCTAATCCAACCATCACCCGGCAACCCCACAGCCACCCCTGAACCACATCCAAAGTGCCACATCCAGGTTCCTCCTGAACACTTCCAGACACAGGGAATCCACCACTTCCCTGGCAATTCATTCCAAAGCCTGACCGCTCCATCAGGGAAACATTTTGTTTCCAATCTCTGATCTGAACCACTCCTGGAACAACTTCAGGCCATGTCCTCATCCTTTCCCTTCCCTGCCACTCCTGCTTTGATCTGCCAAGTTCATCCCAATTTTTGTGGGATGCTGTACCCAGAAGACTCCAGAGGATGCTGGATGAGCCAGATGGAAGCAAGGGCTGTTTCCTCTGGATGCCGTGGACATAATTAGGGAATTCTGGGCCATGACTGAGCTCAGGTGATGTTTGTCTCCATCTGCTCCAAAGGGTTTCCATTGCCATTCCTTTGGTGTTGGGGCATTTGGAGTTCCCAACAGCCACCACAGATCCTGTTTGGTGGCCCAGGATGGTGTTTGGTGGCCAGAATGGGGTTTGGTGGCCAGGATGGGGTTTGGTGATCAGAACAGTGTTTGGTAGCCAGAATGGGGTTTGGTGGCCAGGATGGTGTTTGGTGACCAGGATGGGGTTTGGTTGCCCAGGGTGGTGTTCAGTGGCCCAGAACAGTGTTTGGTGGCCAGGACCTCTCTGACATTTCCAGAAACCTTTCCCTGCCCCACTAAAAAGCCTTTTCCAGGGTGCCAATGACCTGCTCAGCTCCACAGGAATTTTTCCCTTGGATAGCAGGAATTTTGAAGGATTTTCAGATGCTCTGTGTCTGGGAGAGGGGGATTCTCCCACCCCAGCCTAACTTTGGTACAAACACACCAAAAACTGGGCCAAAAAGGGAGGGAAGAAATTAAAAACCTGACGAGCCACCTGGTCTGTGCAATGATTCCCGATAATGAGGAGTCGGGAGAGGGATCGTTAGCGTGGGCTGGAATTAAAAATGCAGCATGGGAATGTTACATAATGTAAACATGTTAATTAATGGAGCATGTTAATGAATGGAACAGGTCCTGACAGCCCTGGCGTGCAGGGGGTGGTGCCTCTTTCACTCCTCGCAAGGAGCATCCAACGGAAAACGCTGTTCCCTTAATAAGTCATTAAAATCAGGAGCAGCATGCCAGGATACGGAAGAGCCCCGTCCCTGCCTGGCTCTCCACATCCTTTGGAATTACACGGGCACAGGTTTAAGAATATAAAAAGAAGGCTCATTTCACAGGATCATGGAATATTTGAGGATGGAAAAGGTGATTCCCAGCCCTCCTGCTCACAGCAGAGCTACGTCCAGCTCGGAGTATCTCCAGTAACTCCCATCAGTCCATTCTGCTTTTCCCAGTGGCTTCAAGTCAGGTGGAAGCAGCCAAGCAGATCCAAAGTGATCCAAAGTGATTAGGGATTCCCAGGAATGTTCTCCCGGGGAGCAGCATCGAACTTTAAGCAATGATGTTGTTCCAGCTGATTGTTTTATTAAAGCCCACGGAAGACGCTCCAAATAATTATTCCCATTTGGAGAGATGGGCTGGAAATAATGACTCCAATTTGCAGAACTCCATCAGCTTCCACAAAAAATCCTGTTATTCCAATAGGATTGTGGGATCTGAAGCCCAAAATCAACATGAGTGGCCCCAGAAGAGGGCAAAGTAGGAGGTGCCAGTCCTGGGATGTGACACCCACAAGGGCAGTGATGCTTGGGATGAGGGGTCATGCATCCAGCAATCCTTCCCTTGGGATTTCCCACTATTATTCAACACACCCTTGGAAAAACAAACCCACTCCTGGCCTGAATTTCAATTCAGGGAATGATCTTCATTACTAAAAACATCGGGAACAGACCTGGGTGACACCTTTCCTTCTGCTGCTTATTTATCTTCCCTTCACACGTGGAAAAAACCTGGATTCAGCCTTCTCCGCAGGGCTGGGAGCAGGCAGGATGGGAAGGAGGTCACCCTGCCTGTCCCAGATTGGTTTCTGTTTCTGGTTTCTGCTAAATCAGATTCCAGGCACCAGACAGGACATTCCAAATAAACTGTCAAAAATTTAAATCCATGTAGGAGTCTCCCAGCTTTTACAAGAGCACAGCCATCAAAAAAATGCAGGGAGGCAAAATACTCTTCCTGGGATGTTTCTGCCAGCTATGGCCTCCAGCATCTCTCCCTGAGCAGATTCCTGCTATTCCTGATCCATGTTCCAGCCCATTTCTTCATGCCCAGGAATCTGCCTGATGAGACCCATCCAACGTTGTGTGTCCTGAAGCTTCCTCAGAGATGCGAAACCCCCAAAATTCCCAGAATTACCTGCCAGGCTTTGCTTTTCCAGGCTCTGGGATTTGCTCTGGAGGTTCTCCAGTTCAGCTTTTTCTGGGGGAGGGATTTTCATAAATATGTTTGAGAATACACTCGGGAATCAACCTAAGGGAGGACTTTGCTGTGTTTATTGGAACGTAAGGAATAAAAAGGCACATGATGAAAAGAATTCTTTATTTTGCTTGAAGGAATCTGTCAGCACTTGTGTGGCAAGGTCACAGAATCCTGCAATTATGGAATGGCTTGGGATGGAAGGGACCTTAAATCCCATCCAGTCCCACCCCTGCCATGGGCAGGGACACCTTCCACTGTCCCAGGCTGCTCCAAGCCCCAATGTCCAGCCTGGCCTTGGACACTGCCAGGGATCCAGGGGCAGCCACAGCTGCTCTGGGAAAACCATTCCAGAGCATCTCCACTCTCACAGCCAGGAATTTCTTCCCAATATCCCACCTAACCCACCCTCTGTCCATGGGAAGCCATTCCCTCTGTCCAAGGCACTGTGATTCAGATCCCACTCCCTTGGTGACAGGGAAGATGCTCCTGGCTGGAAAAGGACCAGGGTAGAGTTTGGGAAGTGGTGATTTTTAATTAGTCATTAAGCCCAACAATTAATGATCCTACGAGCCTGTGGAATGCTGGGTTTAATTCCATTGGTATTATTCCACCCACATCCCAGTGTTTTCTATTAGGGTTATTTCTATTCCCCTTATAGGAAGGTCTCCCAGCCCGTTTGCCATTCCAAGACAGCTGCATGAACTCTGTGGGATGGGACATTCCAGCCATTAAACATGGAGCAATCCCAGTTTTAGTGATTTTCACCAATTAATTATGGCAACAAGCTTAAGACAATTAAAGACAACTAATTAATGGGCTGCTTCATTGTTTGTCAGGAGTGATTTCTTTGGATAGGAAACGAAGCTGAGTCCTAGCACTACAAATGGGAAGGATCAGGGAGCTGGGAATACACCCCCTTCCTGAAAATTTGGCAACCATTCCTGCTGGGAATGAGAGTTAAGCAGAAAGGCACATCCAAGCTCTGATCCCAGGATTTCATTGGAATTCTGACTTTTCGTTAAGGATGGCTGCCTCAGAAAGCAAGGTTTTCTTACTCAATTATAATTCACAAATTCCTAACACAGGGAATATTTTCATTTTCCATGAGATTCCTCTTCTGGATTTTCATCTTTTCACTTTCAACCTTTTCTTCTCAGTCCCCATGCTTGAGAGTTTAAACTCGGGCACCTTTTCAGTCAGAAATGTCATTTTCAGTCAGTTTTGCCACTTCCTGAAACTTCACAAAAGTGATTTTTCATCCCAGAATATTTGTTGGTTTTGAATTCTGGTGGGGTTTTTTTTTAAATTTGGGGGTTTCCAATAGAAAATATGATCAGAAGAGAGAAAGAAAAACAGGGAAAGGATAGAATTTTTTTCTTTTTGAAGTTGGGATTATCTGTGTGTGGTTTTTATCATTCTAAGCAAGAAAGGTGATCCAGGATTCCAAGAAAACCAGGAACACTGATCCAACTGAGCCTTTTTTTCCTGCTTTGCCATAAATCCCTTCCACCTGTCCATCACCCTCCAATTTATCAATTTTCAAGTGAGAGTGATCCAGAGCCCCATTCCAGAGTCCTAATTCCAAAAGCATCCAAGCCTGAGAATTAAGGAATTATCTGCAGAAGTTTGAGTCGAGAAACAGGAAATTTAGGAAAAGATCCAAATGTTACATTTGTGGTTTTGAGACAGGGGAAAATCACTGGATTCCTGTCCCAACATTCCCTTTGTCCAGCCAAGGAAGACAGAACTGTCAGGGAGCTCCAGCTGCTGTTGGGGGTTTGGCACCTTCACGGGGAAAAAGGAGGGGATGCAAATCAGAGGGGCTGACACATCCCATGGAATGTGACCTGGAATGTGACCTGGAATGGCTGCAGCTCCTGGGGATTCACCAGCACCGGGATTTCTGAGCAGAGCCAGAAACAGTACCCAGGGGCTGGAAGTGCAGGGAAATACACCTGGGTGGGATAAACAATGTCCCTGGGGCACATCCCGAGGGATAAATTGAATCCCAGCCCTCATGCAGGGAAGTGATGGAGAGAGCAGGAGACACCAGGAAAGGCCCTTCAAGCCAGTCATGGACATCTCACACAACCATGGAATTCTTTGGGTTGGAAGGGACCTCAAAGCCCATCTCATCCCACCCCTGCCATGGGCAGGGACACCTCCCACTGTCCCAGGCTGCTCCAAGCCCCAGTGTCCAGCCTGGCCTTGGACACTGCCAGGGATCCAGGGGCAGCCACAGCTTCTCTGGGCACCCTGTGCCAGGGCCTCCCCACCCTCCCAGGGAACAATTCCTTCCCAATATCCCATCTAAATCTTCCCTCTTTTCGTGGAAAACTGCCCCCTCCTTGTCCCACCTGCATTCAAATCCAGGATGTTTCTGTTTTCCCTCAGGTTTTATGAGTGGAAAGTGTTGAACAAATATCCAGGAATCTCCATGGACAGGAGGGAGTAACAGGAGCTCTCTGCCTTGTGAGGAGGAGCATGGAATGCACACCCAGGGGTGGCCCTGGCTTTGGGGGATGGAGAAGTGAGTGGGTTTAGGGCTGGAGGCCTCTCTGGACATCCCTGCCCAGCACAGGGAACTGCTTGATCCAACTCCTGCACCGAACAGGGATGTGGCACATGGAGAAGGACTCTGGATTGAGGCTTGAGGAGGAGGCCCAGCCATGCTGGAGCTGCTGGATGGCTCCGTGTGACGGATCTGAGCAGCCTCGGAGCCCCGGGTTAAACAGGGATTATCCTAATCCTTTCATTAGCTTAAATCCTGCTTCTCTCCAGCACAGGCCAGGCTGTTCCAAGCAGAAAGGAGTCAGCGGTGCAGGAGCACACTCCCCCTTTCTGCCAAGGAGAAGGAGCTGGGAATAATCCCCTCTGTTAAACTGGGATGAATGGGATGTGATTGACACCCCTGGTCCCGCTGCTCCTCACTCTGGAGTGGATGGAGCTGCTCTCACGGCAGCTCAGGAAAGGAGCAGGAAAAACCCCAGAAGAGGTTTCTTAATTAGGAAAATTTCATTTCTGCAGATTAACATATTTATTAGAGCCATTAATCATCCCTTGCTGTGTCCTACCAGAGCACAGCTCAGCAGGAGCAGGGTGGGATGGGAGAACTCCAACAAGGAGCCAGTGGCTTCCAGGGGAGCTTCCCAGCACAGAGCATCCCTCTGCTCCAGGGTCCCTGGGAATGAGCCAGGAACAGCCTTGACAAAGTTGTCTCCACTGCCACAGGAGGCTAAAATAGAGCTGGAGAGGGACTTGGGACAAGGGCTGGAGGGACAGGACCCAGGGAATGGCTTCCCACTGCCAGAGGGCAGGGCTGGATGGGATATTGGGAAGGAATTGTTCCCTGGGAGGGCGGGGAGGCCCTGGCACAGGGTGCCCAGAGCAGCTGTGGCTGCCCCTGGATCCCTGGCAGTGTCCAAGGCCAGGCTGGACATTGGGGCTTGGAGCAGCCTGGGACAGTGGAAGGTGTCCCTGCCCATGGCAGGAATGGGATGAACTGTATGGTCCCTTCCCTCCCAGGCCATGGAGTCCCATTCAGTGGTGTGAGGGATGGGAATTGCTCCAGCCCCGATTTCTGCATCATTCCCACCTCCTACCAACCCCATATCCCCACCCAAGAAGGTAAAAGAGGTTTTCCAAACATCTTTCTCAAGATATGTCCCAGACAGCGCTGCCTCCCTGGATCCTTCAGCCCACCCAGGCCCAGCAGGTCCCACTCAGCAGCTCCTGCCATGAGGTCACTGCTTCAGAACTTCAAATGTGGAATATAAATGGAAAATACAAATGAACTCTAAGAGATCACTTTGTACCCCTGAGGCCTCTCCTGGAGCAGCTGGGGGCTCCTCCTCCTCTGCTGTGACCCTTTCTGGGGGTCAGGGAGGTGCTGGTGTGTCCTGGTGGGAGGGGACAGGAGGCCTGGCTGGCCACACTTGTCACCACCGTGCAGTGAAGTCTGTGCTCTCTACCCTTCACTCAGTGACTTTCTTCCCTCTTTTCCCTTTTCCAGCACTCCAGGAGCCCACCCAGCCTCTGAAGTCCTCAGTGACCTCAGCATTCCCATACAAACAACTTCATTCTTGCCCTGCTGTACCTTTTCCCACTAAACTGCATCTGCCCTGCTCCTGGAGGAGAAGCAGAGGGAATTTGCTCTCCTCTCCCCCATGTTCCCCGGCACAGCCATCAGGAGGATGGAAACTCGCTGATCCCTCACTTTCTGAGCCTGCCCTAATTTCTGAGCCTGGGAAAGGGCGAGGAGCTGCCGTGTGCTCCAGCTCCAGCCTCCAAGGACGATGTGCTCCCAGGAAAGGGGACAACACCAGGGCAGGCAGGGGAGGGAGCAGTTTTGGGGAGGTTTTGGCTGAGCAGGAGGACTTGGCAGCACTGACAGACACTCTGGAACAAGGATTTTTTACAGTGATGTTTCCTCTGAGCTCCAGAGGAGCAGATCCTGGCTGAATTTGCAGTGATGAGCAGCTCAGAGCTCATCCATCACACTCAGAGGGGTCCCCTAATTAGAGATCCCCTTTTGGAGCATCCAGTCCCTGACAGAATCCGAGCAGGGCCCTCCCTCTGTTCCGCTCTGCTCCAGCCAGGAGATTTTTCTTCATCTGCTTCTGACAACTCCTTGCGCTTGTTGGGAGCTGCTGTTGTGGTTGGGAACTGCTGGCCAGCAGCCAAACCCCAGCAGAAGCGGCTCAGTGTCACTGGTGCAGGAGATGAGAGTTTCCAAGAGACCCAAGGCCTGTCCACGCTGGCATGTGGCACTGGCTCCCCCCAGTGCATCCCAGTGCCTCCCAGTTAGCAGAACTAAGCTGGATTCAGTCTGGGGATTTCCTGGCAGTGACCCCAGTGTGCAGGTGGGTGTCACACATCCACCCTTATCTGCTCCGTGGGCTCGTGCCAAAGGCAGCAACGCTCCAGCAGCTCTGCCCAGCCCAGCCCAGGGCCGGGGGCAGCTGCCCTTCCTCTCAGCAGATGTTTGTGGTTGTTTTGCCCCTGAGCAGATGTCTGTGGTTGTTTTGCCTTTGCCCCCAGAGCCATCACCTGATCTCAGTCTGCATCCCGCAACCATTCCCACTAATCAGTCACTAATTACATGATCGAATACCTCGGTGGCTTTTAGGAATATCCCATGTGCCCTGGCAGGTGTCAGGGAAGTGCCAAAGATCCTGAACAAACCACCTGGGAAGGGAAATGTTTATCCAGAGGCCAAGCTGGCCCCTGACTCACTGTGGCTCTGGTCCCATCAGTGGCCAGTGAATGTCCTTGCTCCTGGAAGGAGAAGGGGCTGGAATTGGTGTGGGGCAGTTTCAAAGCCCAAACCAGTCCCTGCAGATGCATTTCTGATCCCCCTTTCGGATGGGGAAGGTTTAGAAAGAAGTCCATGATTTTCCCTAAATCCCAAGTGCCTCTCTATTCATTTTGCCCCCCCCAGGAAAGTCCTGTCCCCACTTCCAGTCACCTGTCCTTAGTGTGCCAGGCAGAGGTGCCAATCTGTGAGGAAAAAGCCACTTTTTTGCTCAGACCGAAGTCCTGCTTGGCCTTGGGCAGCACCAGAGCAGAGATGTTTGTCCCAGAGCTCCCGTGAGCAGGAGCTGATCCCATGGATCAGGACAGAGTTCAGCACTGGCAGCAATTTGGGGCTCCCTGGCAGGGAGATGTCACCTCAAAATGACAGCAAGAACTGACCCCAGCTGAGAGCTGCAGTGAGGATCCTGCTGCTCCACAGCAGGAGGATGCACGGGCAGAACTGCAGGAGCCAGGGAATTTATTCTGGGAATTTCTTTGGTGTGTCTGACATCTTAAAACTCTTCTCCCCGGATTTGCTGGAGGTTATTGTCAGAAATCCCAAGCTAGATGGACCTCTCATGGTTATTTACCTTTTGGAAGCATGGAAATATGGAACAAAATATCCAGGATTTGTTTTGACCTCCACATCCATTAAATATTAACCTCATTTGCTTGCTAAGTGGGGAAGACAGGACACCAGGTCCATGGAGAGAATCCCTTCCTGTCTCCTCCATAACACAGCTAATGATGATTTTGGAAGACCAACTGTTCCAGGGAGCCGAATCCCAGCACAGGGCACAGGGCTGGCACAGGGAATGGCAGGAGATAATCAGAATGTGCTGGAGCAGATGCAGCAGCAGAGGAAGATAAATGGGTGGGAGTTAGAAGGGAAGCAGCAAAAATGAATAGGGGCTATGAGACCAGAGAGATTAAACAAGATAAAAAGCAATAAATATGTACATTCCCAGTAAACAAGGATTAATGGAGTGGGGGATGTTGCCAGGAGAGGTCTGCTGGAGCCAGGAGAGGGTGACAGGACTAACAAGACACTGAGGAGACAGAAAAGTGCTGGCAAGCCTTGAACCATCACAGTGAGGAGGAAAAGAGGAGCCCAGGGTGAGGCTGGCGAGGAGAGAGGACAGGGACACAACAGGAGTGTGGGGACAACGGTGACCAAATCGGTGTCACCTCACCTGTCCATCACAGCCAGGCCTGCAGGGGCTCGAGGCCCCTCACACCAGCTCCTGGTGGTAATTTGGGAGCCAGAACAACTCTCCTAGGGAAGGGTGAAGCCTCATTGAGACGATGAAATCTCCCACCAGCTGCTCGGTTTTACTGCCCACAGAGAAGCAGAGTTCAAACCCTTTTCCCGTTTTCCCTTTTCCCTTTTCCCTTTTCCCTTTTCCCTTCTCTCTTTTCCCTTTTCCTTTTTCCCTTTTCCCTTTCCCCCTTTCCCTTTCCCCTTCTCCCTTTTCCCTTTTCCCTTTTTCCTTTCCCCCTTTCCCTTTTCCCTCTTCCTTTACAGCAGGACCTCCAAGGCTCCTTCTCCAGGAGTTTCAGCCTTGATCCTCCTGCCCAGAGGATCCAAACACTTCCACCCCCAGGTCTGGGCACTCCCTGCCCCCTGCTGCCACTGCAGAGGCCCAGAGGGGAGGAGGAGGAGGGTGAGGGAGGATCATTTGCCCACCTTGAAGAGGATTTTGGAGAAGAGGAGCTGGGGATGTGGCAGGAATTGTGGCCGAGGACAGGAGAGTGAGTGCTGAACTCTCCACCAGGTGCTGAGAGAAGGGAGTCATTGATTAAATGGAATTTCCCTTTTCCCGCCAGGCTGCAGATCTCACAGTGATAAAATTAATTAACGGCTGCAATTAAACCCAAACGTCCCCTGTTTTGTCAGGATGAGCTGGGGTTTATAATGGCTCCAGCATCCAGGGGAAAGCAAGGGTTGGGATCCTCTGAGCCCCAAATCACTTTGTTCTTGTGGAAAAATTTCTTAGGAGGCTTGGATTTAGGAAGGCAGGATCCAAATTCCCTGAGTATCCTGGAAAATGATGGCCAGGAGAGCTCCAGCAGTGAAGATGGGCTCCAGCTCTGAGATCCCAGGGATCCTGGACTCATGGCAGAGACCAGAGGGTGAGGAAGGTCCTGAGTGAAGAAGGCATGGATGCCCAGAGAAGCTGTGGCTGCCCCTGGATCCCTGGCAGTGCCCAAGGCCAGGTTGGATGGAGCTTGGAGCAGCCTGGGACAGTGGAAGGTGTGCCTGCCCATGGCAGGGGTGGCAATGGATGGGCTTTAAGGTTCCTTGTCCAAAATCCCTCTCAAACAGAAGTCCTGGCACTGCTGATGCCCAAATTTTCCAGAGTGTGAGTCCTAACTCCGACTTCTGGGAGCAGCAATCCCATCTCGTCTGTGCTCTTAATTAAATCAATTACAAGAAGTAATTGAATTAAGAGCCATTTATACAGAGCCTGATTATTTCAGGTCTTTGTAGAGCCCTTAAGAGAACAAAGCTTTCAAGCAGGGCCTGACTACACCCGATCCACCCAGGGAAACCTCCCAGGGAAACCTGGGAGTGCAAGGAGAGAGGAAAACTCAGGGAAAAGCTCCACATTAAGACATCAGCGCTGTGCAGGGGAGGTGTCTGTGAGGTTGTGCAGCCTCTGACTGTGGAGACTCTAAGATCAGATGGAATAAAAGCCCTGAGCAGCCTTGGCTGGCCTCAAACTCCTCCTGCTCCGAGCAGGAGATTGGTGCAGAATCCTGTGTGACCACATCAGTCATTAATGCGACACTGGCCCTCTTGGTGCAGAATCCTGTGTGACCACATCAGTCATTAATGCGACACTGGCTCTCTTGGTGCTGCACAGTTATTAATTATCCATTGGATAACTCCTGTTAGGCTACCAGCAAACCTCTCCAGCCTTTCCTTTCCCCCCCCTTTATTTAGGGATTCAGCAATGCAGGAAGCACGGGACAGGGGGACAGCAAACCCTGCAGCCACAAGCAGCAGCATCTTAATTACAGCTCCCTGCAAGGGCGAGGAATTGTTCCAGAAGGAATAAAATATTTGGGTTCTTGGGTTGGTTTTTTTAGCAGAAGCACTTCAGGGTTTTCTAGGCTTGGATTTTAAATAAACGTGGCAGTATTCCCTGGGAAAGAGGGCTCTGCTGTTGCAGCAATAAAGGAAAGATTAGCACTTCGAGGGGAACATTTCAATTTGCCTACAGGTGGCATTTAAACCTTCTTGGCTGGGCCTTTCCCATCCTCATTCCCTAGAATGGGCTGCCTGCCTGCCTAGATGGGATAATGAAGTGGCAGCAGTGCAGGAATAATTTTAAAAAAGAAATATAATTAATCCCTTTTAATTCCATTTTAAGGGAAATAAGCAAAGGGCTGCGTTCTTAGAGACACAGAGCCTGGCGTGGAGCCTGGAGCTCTTCTCATTCAAGGATCTGTTGGAATGCCAGGGAAGGAAAAACCCTTCTGGTTAAAAACTTTGCGTTTCCCTCCCTGGAGATGCCCCTGCTACACCATAGCCAGGGGAGGAACGAATTCCCATTGTTTAGTTCCAAGGGCTGAGCTTTACAGCAGCAGTCGTGGTTTAATAACAGGGAATTAATAGGAATCCGGAACATTCAGACAAAATGGGGATCAAACGGAAGCAGAACTCTGGAGAAAGGAAAAAGCCTTTCAGACAGCCTGGCTCCAGAAAGAGGGGAGAGATTAATGTTGGATGGATCCCATGGGATCATACCTGCTTGTGGATTTTTATTTTTTTCCATTTGGAACATCTCAAAAATGAGAAGTGACTCCATGGCATAAATTCTCAATCAGATTGGATTGTCACATATTAAAGAATGATCTTGTGATGCCATTTCTGTCTTATTAAATGAATCTGGAGAAGAGATTTTTTCTTCCCCCAGTTCCAGACTCTTGTTAGTGCCATAAAATGGCAAACGAAGCACTAACGAGAGGGGAAATCCTATGGGAACCAAGTCACCTCCTACTGGAAATGTTGGGATGAGCCTTTGGCTGACACCGAGATGTGCTCGTGGTGTCCCCTCAGTGTCACACGGAGTTTCTCCCTCAGCCCCGCTGCTGTGTCCTCCTTGCTTTTGGGCACCACCTAATGGCTCCTCGCCGCCTCACAGATCAGGGAAAAACGGGAAAAGGCATTCCCAATGTTGTGTGGCAGCGTGAAAAGCAGAGAATTTCCCTAAATTCCCCTCAGCTCCCGAGGCAGAGCGAGGTCTGGGTGTCTATCCCACTTCCCACCTTCAGCTGGGACAAATTCCTGTTGCAGCTGGGATGGGAAGGGAGCACACATCCAGCAAGGCCAGAAGTACAAGCCTAGCTGGGTTTTAACTGTGTGTGGAATAATGAGTTACAGGAAAAATCTCCTTATGGATCGTCCAGATTTATTAGGGAAAGCGCTCATGGAGCCGTGCATATGAAAGGGTTGGGGCCGCACAGACGTGGAAAGGGAATTGTTTGGATTTTGGAGATCAGTTGGCAAGTCTTTACCTTCAGGAAAGATAATATTCCTTTGGGAATGAAAGCAGGGAGAAAGCAGGTCACAATGGAGCTCCTCTGACGAGTGGTCTCCTTCCCAGTTTTCTTCTTCCCAAACCAGAGGAGCACTGGGGTGAACAGATCATCCCAAACCTTGTCC
The DNA here is from genome assembly GCA_026261815.1 of Monarcha castaneiventris obscurior. Classification (NCBI taxonomy): domain Eukaryota; kingdom Metazoa; phylum Chordata; class Aves; order Passeriformes; family Monarchidae; genus Monarcha; species Monarcha castaneiventris. The sequence goes on from JAMPIT010000363.1 coordinate 440,964, forward strand.
CCGAGCCAGCAGGGTGCAGGGTTTCAGGAATGCAGGGATGAGCGTGGAATGCCTATCCCAGAGTCCCATAGCAGCTAGGGTGAGGAAGTGCAAAGCATTTGGATCACGGACTGTGTTGTGTTAAGATGTTTGTAACTCCTTTATTCCTCATTTTGTTTTCACAGCCCCAGGTGTTGTTTGTCTTCACCAGCAGGAAAAGGGGACTCTTCTTTTCATGGAATCATGGAGTGGTTTTGGTGGGAAGGGACCTCAAAGCCCACCCAGTGCCACCCCTGCCATGGGCAGGGACACCTTCCACTGTCCCAGGCTGCTCCAAGCCCTGTCCAGCCTGGCCTTGGACACTGCCAGGGATCCAGGGGCAGCCACAGCTTCTCTGGGCACCCTGTGCCAGGGCCTGCTCACCCTCCCAGGGAGTGACCACCCCAGTGTGTCCACCACAGAGTGACCACCCCAGTGTGTCCACCACAGAGCACCCAGAACACCCAGAACGCCCTGCCCACCACAGAGTGACCACCACAGAGCATCCACCCCACGCTGCCCACCACAGCTGCCCAGAGCGCTCCTGTGCCGGTGCCAGCTCCGGCAGAACCTCCCAGCCCTGCCAGAGCTGTGCTGTGATGGCAACAGGAGCAGGGGGATTCCTGCAAGGATTTGTCAGCGACACTGGGAACTCATTTGGGGTTTGCTAATTGGATAACAAGGCAATTACAGCCTTGCATGTGTAATTCCCTGCTCCGAGTGCGCTCAGACCATGGGATGAGGATGTCTGGTGCAGAGGGAAGGTTTGGATCAGCCCCTGAAGGATCTGTTCGACATCAGAGCTTTGCTCAGACTCAGGGAGAGCCTCCCAGCTCTGCCCCAAGGCCTGGAGAGCCCTGGCCCAGCCCCTTCCCTGCTCTGCACTTTGTCCTGTGGGGCTGCCCAGGCATCCCAACGCTCCTGGGAGCACCAGGGGGCTCCTGAGGGACCCACGCACCCCTGACCCCACCCCAAACACTTCCCAAACCCCCCCTGCCTGCCACACCGGGATGGGGCTCACAGTGCTCCACACCCACTCCTGGGGCACTCCCTGCCCTCCTCTCCTGGATGAGTGAGAAACGTCCTCTCTTTTAGCTCCTCCACCACTCTGAAGGGCCAAACTCCTCCTTTCCACAGCAAAACACCCCAAATTCGCCTTTCCCTCACTGCCCTCCAGCTGAACTCTTGCCAAGGTGATATTTGTGGGGTTTTTTCCCTTTTTCCGGCAGTCAGAGCATCTCAGATCCCTCCTCTGCCCCATCCCACAGCTCCCACCAGATGGTGGTGGGGACACCAGGAGCACATCTTCAGGCAGGGCTGTGGCAGCAGCTGGCTCAAGGAAGCTTCTTCACCCCAATCCCCACATGACCAAGAGGTTTTACAACATTCCCACCTCTCCTTGATGCTTTATTCCATGTTTTTCATTAGGAAGAGCTGCCCCCCTTCCTCTGCTCCTGCAGGTTCTCCGTGCTCAGCCGACGGAGCTCCTGCTGGCACCACCGAGGTGCTCCTCAAACCTGGAGGTTTTTCCAGAGATTTTTGCTCCTGGATTGCAGCGAGAGCCCATCAATGTGTGCAGGGCACTTCAGCCTTCCCTCAGTTCTGGAAAGAGACTCAGAAAAGTGTTAGTAAACTATGGAATCATGGGATGGTTTGGGTGGGAATGGACCTTAAAGATCATCTCATCCCATCCCACCCCTGCCATGAGCAGGGACACCTTCCACTGTCCCAGGCTGCTCCAAGCCCCAATGTCCAGCCTGGCCTTGGACACTGCCAGGGATCCAGGGGCAGCCACAGCTTCTCTGGGCACCCTGTGCCAGGGCCTCCCCACCGTCACAGCCAGGAATTCCTTCCAAACATCCAAAATTTTGCCGAGTTCTGTCTCTCTCTTTAAAATTCAGCCCAGCACTTGACCCCTTTTCCTTTGGGAATAGGGGATCCAGCCTGGCAACTCCTCTTTTGGGATCTTCTCTGCAGATCTTCCTGCTTAATCCTAAGGCCCTAAATCACTTGGGAATATCTAAGTAAAGCAAGAATTAATGCCTTTAGCAACACAATAACCATGGAATCATGGAATATCCTGAGCTGCATCCACAGGGATAATGGAGTCCAACTCCTGGCCCTGCAAGACACCCCAAAAATCCCATCCTGTGCCTGGGAGCATCAGTCAGCCTTACACCCACGGAGACCTCTGGGATCATTAAATCTTTATTTACTCCATTTCCTCCCTCTGTCTACTCTAAAATGTCACTCTTTCATTTTACTGAAGGAGTTTTCCACCCTGAGTCTCAGATTTAGCTGTAATTCTGTCAGAATTGTCTCTGACCGTGCCCACAAATCTGTTCCGTGCCAAAAAAACTTTGATTTTTGCTTTGTTTTGCACTGGAATCAGGAACGCTGTCACTGCTAGGTGGAAATATCACAAAACTACATCGCTGTAATTTTTATGTCCCTGTTGCAAAACGCCTTTGTGCTGTGTTTGCGTTTTGAATTTGCTGCTGGAACAATAACATCCCATTTGGGTCACAATCAGGGGCCTCCTGCTAGGATAAAATTTTATGCTTAATCAGAATAATTTGTGTTGTTTTGTGAGCATTTGGAGGTTTGTGATGTCCCAAACCATTCACTTTGTTGCTTTTAAGTGGCCAGGTGTGCTAAGTAGGGGCTTTACTGCCAGTCAGCCACCCATAATTGGCTTTGGAAGCAGAGACTTGTGCTTTTTGGAATATTTACAAGCAAGTGGTGACATTTTCGACAGATCAGGCAAAGCTGCTGACTCAAAAAAGTCTCATTTTTGTGACTATCAGCAACATGACCTCCCTGGTTTAGAAGGAAAAAGAAGGGGTTGTGCTGTTTCGAGCTGACAATGAGGTTTCACAGCTTTTCTCAGATTCCCAGACTCATCCTAATGCAGCTCGCTGGTGGAAACTGCACGTGGAGGGATGGATTCCAGCCCTGCACAAGGATTCAAACTCCAGCCAGGAAAGGTTCCAGCTTAGGGAATGTTTTATTAGGATTACCTGCTAAATCATGGAATCATGGAATGGTTTGGGAGGGACCTCAAAGCCCATCCAGTGCCACCCCTGCCATGGGCAGGGACACCTCCCACTGTCCCAGGCTGCTCCAAGCCCCAATGTCCAGCCTGGCCTTGGACCCTGCCAGGGATCCAAGGGCAGCCACAGCTTCTCTGGGCACCCTGTGCCAGGGCCTCCCGACCCTCCCAGGGAACAATTCCTTCCCAATATCCCATCCAGCCCTGCCCTCTGGCAGTGGGAAGCCATTTCCTGTGTCCTGTCCCTCCATCCCTTGTCCCAAGTCCCTCTCCAGCTCTACTGGAACCCCTTTAGGCCCTGGAAGGGGCTCTGAGGTCTCCCTGGAGCCTCCTCTTCTCCATCTCACTCAGCTGCTCTTCAGAAGGGTTCCAGCCCTGTGACCAGCTGGGAGATCTGTGAGGGACAGGCGAACGGAAGATTACGTGGTGTGACGGAAAGCAGGGACAGCATGGAATCTCCCTCCCCCCTTCGTTCCACTGATAAGCATCACCTTAGGAATGTAGCTTTACTAACCCCAGTAGTTTTCCACTCCATACTAACCCTAGCCATCCCACAATCCCCCTTTCCCGACTAGAGAAGCCCCTGGACTATATAACCTTAGGAGATAAGATAATAAAGGCCATTTGACCATCCACCACATTGGTGTCTGTGTGTCCTGGACCGAGTGGCACGGGGAAGGCCGTGCTGCCGTGCTGAGGCCTTGAACCAGGTCGCCATGCCTTCATAGCTGAGGGCAACATTTTTGGCGCCGAAACCCGGAAAAAGAAGGAGGAAAAAGGGAGAAGAAAAGCCCGGGGCAGCGGGGATCACCTGGACAAACCCAGCGGCCAAGACAGCGAAGCTGTTCTCAGGCGGAGGGGACGCCCTCGAGAGGATCCACGATCTCCATGGAAGCGCTAGCTAAAGTCGTGAGTTCACTCTATAAACAATGGGGAATTAGGTGTAAGCTTAAAGATTTTTACCTCGCTATTGCGAAGCTTTTAGAACTTGGAGCAATTGAACGCCCCGTGGAAATTTTGCACCCGGAGGTGTGGGAGAAATGTACTCACGTTCTGGCGGAGTACACAAAATCCTCAGGCAGCGATAAATGTCTCAAATCGTGGGGAAAAGTAGAAACGGCTTTACGCCAGGCGATAGAGGAGCAAGAGACCTGGAGTGCCGCGCGTGCATGTTTATTAGCTACCCCTCAGCTAGGGGTGGGGGCAGGGACACAGACAGACCCCGAGGGCGATCCATCGGAGAGCGGGGGTCTGCGGGGACCGGGCGCGTTTCCCTTCTCCCCAAAACTGAATTCAGACGGCCCGGGGCCCCCAGGGAACCTGCCGACCCCCTCCCCAAGCCCGCCGGGTCCACCCCCCCCCGCGGAACCTTCCCAAATGTCTGCGGTCTCCTCATCCATCTCCCCGCAGCCGGCCAGCGAATCCATGCTGGAGGCGCAGCACTATGCGAAGTCTTTTTGGGAGGAGTTGACAGACGAAGCGAGGGAAAACGAGAAAAGACATAGGGAAGGGGTGAGGGCGGCCGCTTCCCCCCCGCCATACCCGGCTAAAAATGGCGCGGGCGAGCAAAGAGACGGGCGGGGCCAGGGTCTGACCGGCGGGAACGAACAAAGAGTGGGGGTGTTCGCTGCTGCGCATGAGTGGGAAGAGGGAGCTGCAAACGCGCTTGCGCGAGAGAGCAGCAGAGGGCGCATGCCCGGTCAAGAGCCGTGCTCAGCGCTGCTCGGGAGGCAGGGCCAGCCCGGGGGGCGGGATCGGCACCACCCCCAGGGGGAGGAGCGGGGGCGGGGCCGCAAGAAAAAGCACAAGTTACCGGAACTTCTATCTGAGTTCACTTCCGACTCTGAGTCCGACAAGAGCTCCACCAGCTCTGAACTATCGGAGTCTGACGGAGACACAGAACCAAAAGTAAAGCAGCCACAATTGAAAGCGAAAACAAATACCGCTATAATTAATACCGGACAACAAATACAAGACCAATTTACTGATTGGGGACAAATAAAAATAGCATGTGCAGAGTGGGTTCCTATGTCCACAGTTCATGCCTTCCCGGTGAGAGTTACTGGGCAAGACGGAAATCAACAGCAAGTTTACAGTCCCATTAATCCTAAAGACATACAAACTATAGTCAAAGCGATTTCAGAAAAAGGCATGGACTCTGTCATTGTTTCTACACTCATAGATAGCCTTTTTTGCCATGAAAATTTACTTCCTTTCGATATTATACAGATTGGTCGTATGATTTTTGATGGGGCGGGTATGATAGTCTTTAAACAAGAACGGAGAGACCAATGCACAAACCTTTTAGCCCAGTCGTCTGGGGCAGGGCAGCCACTCCATGGCTCAACCCTGTCTAGACTAACAGGTAAAAATGATGACATGATCACACCTCAGCAACAGGCTGCACAATTACGGGCAGAAGAAATTAAAGCCACAACCCGGGCTGCAAGGGAAGCAATAAGAGCGGCTTCCCGTGTGGTTGCCAGACCTTCCCCGTGGTCCACCATAAAGCAAACAGAGAGTGAAAGTTTTACGCAATTCGTGGACCGCCTACAGGCGGCGGTGGAAGCCTCTACGCTGCCTGCAGCGGCAAAAGGCCCAGTGGTCTCAGACTGTTTAAGGCATCAAAGTAATACCAGAACCAAGGAAATTCTGCGTTCCGTTCCAATTGGAGCCAGCCTGGCTGACATGATAAAACACGTAGTTCGTGAAGAGCAGATTACTCCCCTTCACACGGTTGTACGTGATCTCACCAATGCCTTGGCATGTTTTAAATGTGGCCAAGCAGGCCACGTTGCATCAGGCTGTCCCCGGAAATCGCAGCCCCCCCCGGCGGTGCCTCCATCTCAAGCACGCGCGAGAGGACCCTGTTGGGCCTGCGGGAAGAACGGACACCTTGCTAAGGAATGCAGGTCCCGACCCCGGGGAAACGGGAGAGGGAGGGGGCGGGCGGGCCGCACTCAGCCTCCTCCCGCTGCGAATACAACGCGGCCCATCCATGCCAACCCCCAGTGGGGTGGGGGGCCCTTACTCCCCATGCCCCCGCAGGAGACAGCCAGCCTTGCACCCCCGCAAACGGTGCAATTGCAGAATTTCGCAACACCGCCAGCAGCACCCTCGCTTCCACCACAGCCACAAGCCGCGATTGTGCCGCAGGGCCAGCAGGGGGCGCCCCAGGGCAGAGTCCCTGGGTGGCCCTGGCCATGAACATAGGGAAGGAGCCCCTGATGGTGTGGGGGACATGCCGCCTCTATGGCAGTCAGGATCCCCACACCATAGGGCTTCAGTTTTGGGCAGACACGGGTTCAGACTGCACGGTCATCCCACAAGCACACTGGCCCCAGCACTGGCATTTCAAAGAAGTCCCCCCAGTGAACGGTGTGGGGGGGCAGACCCAGGCGTGGAGAAGCACCCAGTTGGTGGCTGTAACGCTCCACACGAAAAAGGGACCAGAACAGACAGTAGCAGTCTATCCCTACATTCTGAAAAACTCTCCACCCCTGATAGGAAGGGACGTCCTCGCTCTGTTAGGAGTTAGGATGACAAATTTATGATGAAGGCCACTGCTGTGCACCCTCAGCTGCCGATCAAATTAACTTGGAAATCATCAGAAATTATCTATGTGGAGCAGTGGCCTCTGTCAGAGCCTCGAATGGCAGCTTTGCTAGAACTAGTTCACCGTGAGCTACAAAAGGGTCACATAGAACCCTCTGTCAGCCCTTGGAATACCCCGGTATTTGTAATCCCCAAAAAGTCTGGAGAAAGCTACCGCCTCATCCATGACCTGAGGGAAGTGAACAAGACAGCCAAACCCATGGGCCCGGTTCAAACACTGCTACCTATGAACTCAGCCATCCCAGAAGGACAGCCATGCGCAGTGCTGGACATCAAAGACTGTTTCTTTTTGATACCTTTGCACCCTGAGGACAAGGAACGTTTCGCTTTTTCTGTCGTGTCTCCAAATGGCAGCAGACCCAACCTTCGCTTTCAGTGGAAAGTGTTGCCACAGGGCTTTGTAGATAGCCCGACCATATGCCAGATCACCGTGGACAAGGCACTGACACCAGTCCGACATTCCTATCCTGCTGCAACCATCATCCAATACATGGATGACATCCTCGTCGCTGCACCATCAGCGAGCCAAGTGGATCACTTGGTGTCCATAATCACAGAAACCCTCCAGGCCAACGGCTTCGAAATCGCAAGTGCAAAGATCAAGAAAGGACCCTGCGTGACCTTCCTGGGAGTGGGGATCACAAATTCCTATGTGACACCCCCCAAGGTGAAGGTCCGCCGAGACATCAAGACACTTCATGACGTGCAGCGCCTCGTGGGGTCTCTGCAGTGGTTCCGCAACATCATCCTGATTCCTCCTGAGGTCATGGATCCCTTATATGACCTCCTGAAAGGAAAGCATCCCTGGGAACCCAAGGAGCTAACGCCACAAGCAGCCAGCTCCCTTGATTTCATCGAACATCAGATGTCCACTGGCACTTTAGCCAGGTGGAACCCGAGCATGCCGCTTGATTTATATGTCCACTTCACACCGAAGGGAGGAGTGGGTGCACTGGCTCAAGGACCTTCAGATAAGTCCCGACCGATCCAATGGGTGGTCCTTGGAAAACCGGCTCGTGCTTTCTCCCCAGGAATCGAATGCATCGCTAACCTCATCATGAAAGGCAGAAAACTGGCCTTGAGACACCTGGGAACTGAACCGACGAGAATCCACCTGCCCTTCCGCAAGCAGCCAGTGACAGAATCAACCACGATACCAGAGTACCTAGCCCTTGCTCTCGCAGGTTTTGGAGGAGAGATCTCCTACGCCGCCAGACCACCCTGGACTCAGCTACTGGACATTGTGGAAATAGACATGCCACCAAAGGTCACAGACCGCCCACTGCCAGGACCGACGGTCTTCACAGATGCCTCTTCCACAACTTCTACTGCAGCAGTGGTGTGGCAGGTGGGAGAACAGTGGCATTGCATCAAGAAATATGATCCTACATTGTCAGTCCAGCAGCTGGAAGCAGCAGCAGTGGTCTTGGCGTGTGGACTTTTCCAGGAGGAACACCTCAACATCGTGACGGACTCTATATTCGTGGCAAGGCTCTGCCTAGCCATGTCAGGACCAGGTGTGTCAGCATCTGCAGCAGCCCTAATGCTGGAAGAAGCACTCTCCTCGCGACAGGGCACAGTGTCTGTCATTCACGTCAACAGCCACAATCCAATTAAAGGTTACTTCCAGACCGGCAATGACAAGGCAGATGCCGCAGCAAAGGGAGTGTGGACATTACAAAAAGCTCGTCAATTGCATGAATCACTCCACATCGGAGCCAAAGCACTGGCGAAGAGATGCGGGATCTCGACAGCGGACGCAAAACATGTAGTAGCCACCTGTCCTCATTGCCAGAAGTCACCCCTATGGTCCAGTGGGGTCAACCCGAGAGGCCTCAAGCCCTCAGAAATCTGGCAGTCGGACTTCACTCTATGCCAACTGCTGAAGCCCCGAGCGTGGCTTGCAGTGACAGTGGACACTTACAGCGGAGTGATCGTGGCCACACAGCACCCCAAAACCAACTCTAAAGCCACAATTCAGCACTGGCTGACAGCTATGGCATGGCTTGGTATCCCCAAGCAAATCAAACCTGACAACGGTTCCAACTTCACCTCCAAACCGGTGCAAGAATTTGCCGCGAAATGGGGCATCACCTTGGTGCAAGGCATCCCATATAATAGCACTGGACAGGCTATTGTTGAGCGAGCAAATCAGACTCTGAAAACCAAGCTAGAAGTACTAGCAAAAGCAGAAGGCTTTGAAAACTCCATCCCCTCAGGGGACCAGGCGCGTATACTAGCAACTGCTTTGCTAGCACTGAATCAGTTCTGTAGGGGGGATGAAATAAACAGTCCCACTCAAAAACATTGGGCCACCCGAGCACTAGAGGAGGGCCCGAAAGTTATAATCAAAAATGAGCTGGGCGAATGGGAACGGGGCTGGAGGTTGGTGCTTACAGGGCGAGGGTACGCAGCTGTCAAAAAGGAGGGCAAAATCAGGTGGTGTCCACTGAAATCAATAAAGCCAGACCTTCAAAAGGAGCAGAATGAGACTAATGAAAATTGTGAGTTTCTGTTTGCAGGACATGCTTGTGGGACGCCCCCGTAATGCGTACACCCCTGTTCCAGAAGAAAGTGACAGACCTCCAAGCCGTCAAGCAGCACCAAAGAGTTCTGTACCGGCGAGACCCAGACGTCAACAATGTTTCTGTGTAATTTTGCTGTTAGGGCTTGTTGCCAGAGGACAAGCCAGCTCAAATCATTACTCTCATCAGCCATTCAGGTAGGTCATGCAACACCTGTCAAATGACAAGGTGCTCAAAGAAACCACCACACCAAACACCCCATCTTTTGTGATCCGTGTTACTGATCTGTTCCCTGGAAAGCCAAGAATAAACCCCTATTCCCCTCGTGTTACACATATGCATCTATCCTATTGGTGCCCAGCCTCAAACCCAGGAAAGAAGTACTGCAATTACCCGGGGTGGGGGTATTGTGGATACTGGGGCTGTGAAACCATTGTTACAGATGCCAGACCATCAGGACCTGGGTGGGAGCCTCAGAGACCTGATGAATTTTTACAGTTCACCTGGGCACCCACTGGCTGTAAGCAACCTGCTATCTTCCAAGAAAAGTTTTACCGAAACCATCACAAATTCACTAAATCTCGGAGGTGCACTGACTATAACATGACCGTTTTGCAGCCAAATCACCCTAGTTGGGCCACAGGCAGGACGTGGACAGTAGTCATTCAAGGGTCAAAAGAATGGGTGAATGTGAGAATTATTAAGCTTCAGCCACGAGCATCCAGGGCGGTCGGGCCCAACAAAGTTATTAAAGATGTGCTGAAAGGGAAAAACACAACCCACTCCAAAGCCTTGCCCACAAAGGTCACTGATACCCTAATCGGTCATGCAGATGCTTCCCAAATAAGTCTAGCCGGATCTGACCCAGATCCAGTTTTTCGTATGTTAGAAGCTACCTTTTTATCCCTGAATGAATCCAACCCGAACCTAACCGATTCCTGCTGGCTTTGCTATGATGTCAAACCTCCTTTCTATGAAGGAGTTGCTTTAGATATCCCCTTCAGTTACTCCACAGCCGACGCACCTCACCAGTGCAGGTGGGATACTCCCCGCAGAGGAATCACCCTGAGTCAGGTCATGGGCAAGGGCAGATGTTTTGGCAATGCGACCTTAGCAAAGAAAGGCAACATCTGCACCAAAGTAGCCAAGCCCAACAGAAAGAATAAGTGGGTGGTTCCGTCTGCATCTGGGATGTGGGTTTGTCAGCGATCTGGAGTGAGTCCTTGTGTATCTCTTGCCAAATTCAATGATTCCACTGACTTCTGTGTTCAAGTTCTAATTGTCCCTAGGGTCCTGTACCACTCAGATGAAGAGGTGTACAACCTTTTTGAAAAACCCGGCCGACTCCACAAAAGAGAACTGATAACAGGTGTCACAATTGCAATGTTGCTCGGCCTGGGAGCAGCTGGAACAGCCACAGGTATCTCAGCTCTTCCAACCCGACACCAAGGACTGTCTCAGCTACAAATGACTATCGATGAGGACCTGCAGAGGATCGAGAAATCCATCTCCTTTCTAGAGAAATCAGTTTCCTCTCTCTCTGAAGTAGTTCTGCAGAACAGGAGAGGACTGGACCTCTTGTTCATGCAACAAGGAGGTTTGTGTGCTGCCTTAAAAGAGGAATGCTGTTTTTACGCCGATCACACAGGAGTTGTCAGAGACTCCATGGCAGAACTTCGAGATAGACTGGCTCAGAGACAGAAAGACAGGGAAGCTCAGCAGAGCTGGTTCGAGTCCTGGTTCAATCAGTCACCATGGCTCACCACACTAATTTCCACATTAGTAGGTCCACTGGCAATGTTGCTTTTAGCTTTTACCTTTGGACCATGCCTGCTAAACAAACTGGTTTCTTTTATCCAGACCCGTCTGGAACGGGCCAACATTCTGGTTTTAGGCCGCCAACAAATGCTGTAAACCAAACTGTAAACACTGTCAGTCGCAAGACTTTTCTACCTCGCCTTGCGAAATTTACTCAGGTGCACCAAACCCCTTTTTCCCTTGTTAAGCTACTACCTCATTCATTTTTTAAAGAAAGGGGGGGGAAATGTGAGGGACAGGCGAACGGAAGATTACGTGGTGTGACGGAAAGCAGGGACAGCATGGAATCTCCCTCCCCCCTTCGTTCCACTGATAAGTATCACCTTAGGAATGTAGCTTTACTAACCCCAGTAGTTTTCCACTCCATACTAACCCTAGCCATCCCACAATCCCCCTTTCCCGACTAGAGAAGCCCCTGGACTATATAACCTTAGGAGATAAGATAATAAAGGCCATTTGACCATCCACCACATTGGTGTCTGTGTGTCCTGGACCGAGTGGCACGGGGAAGGCCGTGCTGCCGTGCTGAGGCCTTGAACCAGGTCGCCATGCCTTCATAGCTGAGGGCATAGGAGATCCTCCCCTGGACTCATTGGACTCCTCCCAAATTTAAAAGCAGGAGCCTTTTCCACAACATGAAACCATTGACTCCAAGGGCAGCAACAATTTGGTCCCAGTGTCGTGCTTGGGACACTCCAGTCCCTGTGCTCACACTCAATAATGGAATAACAATAATCATGGAATTGTGAGCTGCAACACCTGCACGTGTGAACACACAGGAGCTGCTGCTCCTTTGGGAAGAGCAGCTCTCATCCATGTGGGAATCACCTGCAGCTGCACGGAGGCAGCTCCTCAATGCAATCAATAATCCCTCACCAAGGTGATGCCCTCACATGAACAAAAACCTATCCAGAGCCTGTTCCTGCCTTCCTGCAACTTTGAAGCTCCCCCATCCATCCCTGGGAACGTTTCTATGGTTACCTCCTGGAATATCAGTTTGCCAACATCAGGTTATTTCCATCTTGGAGCCTAAATCCAAGCTGGTTTTTCAGCTGGGCTCAGCTCTAGTGCTGAATTTCAGCCTTCTGAGGAGCTGGAGGTGTAAAACTTAGACGGGAATGCGTCACCGTTTTTGTTGTGACTGTCACAACCCTGAGAGTGATGCAGAACTGAATCTAAGAGGAAAAAGACAAAATATCATGGATTTCATGGAACTGTAGTGTCCTCTGACAGCTCAAAAGGACACTCTAGAAACGGCCACAGGAAAAATTCTCCCAGTCATATCAGGTTGTCTTTGACTCCAGGTTCTAGAATGGCTCTCAGGAAGGACAGAATTAAGACTATTTTAGAATTAATCTTGCATTTTAATGATTTGCAGCCAGACCCTGTGTGTGCCCCCAGAAGGAATCTCCCCTTGGGAATGTGACAGTGGATCCCTGCTCGATGTATTTTGCTGATGATGAGAAGTGGGAATTTTGCTGCTGCTTGGGCTGCTGTAGAAAGGCCGGGAAAATTTGGATTGTCCTGCCTGGAGAAGAGAAACTTTGGGGTGACCTAATTGTGGCCTTCCAGGACCTGAAGGGGCTCCAGGAGAGCTGGAGAGGGACTTGGGACAAGGGATGGAGGGACAGGACACAGGGAATGGCTTCCCACTGCCACAGGGCAGGGCTGGATGGGATATTGGGAAGGAATTGTTCCCTGGGAGGGTGGGGAGGCCCTGGCACAGGGTGCCCAGAGAAGCTGTGGCTGCCCTTGGATCCCTGGCAGGGTCCAAGGCCAGGCTGGACATTGGGGCTTGGAGCAGCCTGGGACAGTGGGAGGTGTCCCTGACCATGGCAGGGGTGGCACTGGGTGGGCTTTGAGGTCCCTTCCCACCCAACCCATTCCATGATTCCATGACAGGGCCCTGATCTAAAGGCCAGCGGGGGCCATCCCCCCACACCCTCACCAGCTCTCAGCCCTCCCTGCCAGTCCAGGCCTGGCAACAAACTCCAATTCCCAAAACACAGATTTGGATCGGTCCCTGTAGGTTTGAACAACCCATTGCTGATTGCATCTTTTTCCTTTTAGAAACTCAAGACTGGACTCTCTTTTTGCCAAAACAATCTGTGCCACTTGTGTGACACAGAAACATCTGGGGACATTTTCCATGCACTTTGCAAGGGCAGGCACAAGATTTTGGACAAGTCTCTCTATTGACCAACTTCCAGACACATGAAAATCCAAGTTAAAGCCATCAAACTCGACTGGCTTTGGGAGTGTAGCCCTGTGCTCCCCACAAGTATTTGGATAATCCCTAATGAATCATTAGGTGAGAATCGGAAGAGCAATCAGGGTTTAATTTGTTTCACAATACTCCTGCAAGATTCCATGTTTATTTTAATGATAATGAAAACCAAGAATCATCCATGGAAACTTGCTCTGACCTGTGGCTGCTGTGACAGTGAAAATAAAAATAAAAGGAGAAATTAACCCATGAACTCAATAAAAACACCCAGATATTGGGATATTTCTCCACTTTATCCTCCCTGCCTGCCACTGAACCTAGGGAATAAGCAAAGCCTGGACAGAGAATCCCAGAATCTTCACAGAATCATGGAATGAGTTGGGTTGGGAGGGACCTTAAAACCCATCCAGTTCTAGCCCCTGCCATGGGCCTTCCACTGGACCAGGAGCAGAGGAGTTGAGACTCAGGAAGGGCTCAGCACAGAGATCCCATTCCAGAGGTTTTCCAGAAGAAAGGATGTGGTTCTAAGGCCTGGACATTGTTCCTGATGGACATTTCTCCGTGGGAATTACATTCCATACATCTTCACAGAAGGAACATTGCTGTGAGCCTCAGGTACCACCAAACTTCTACTCCCAAAAAACTCTACAGACAATGCAAAGGACTGAGGCTTTAAAGGTCCCATGGAGATTTTAATGTCTTTGTTTGCTTTTAATTCCACTCTTTATTTAATTCTTGCTTTCAATTCAGTACAGCTACTTCTCGTATGCATCCCGGAATCATGGAATCACTGAGGTTAAAAAATCCTTCCAGGATCACTGAGTCCCCAGTCCCCACCTTATCCCCAGCCCAGAGCTCTGAGTGCCACATCCAGGCCTTCCTTGGACATCTCCAGGGATGGGGGTTCCAAACCTCCCTGGGCAGCCCCTGCCAAGGCCTGACCACCTTTCCATGAGGAAATTCCTGCTGATGTCCAACCTGAGCCTCCCCTGGCACAGCCTGAGGCCGTTTCCTCCCATCCGTGAGTGTCCCCAAGGAGTGCGGACTCTCAGGGGTGAATCTCGCAGGGTTACCCTCACTGCAGCCGGCCCTGCTCTTTGTCACAGGCTACAAACCTGCTTTCACCAGGAAAAAAATTACCTGGGAAAACAAATCTCCTGTTTCCAACCCAACCCTGATGTCTTGCTAATGGCACAACACATGGAGAGACACGGCTGAACCACAGCTGAGTTATTTGTCTTTTCTTTTCCCTGTGTCAAAGGCTAAAATAAACCCGGAGCAGAATCCAAACCCAAATAAAACAGCCCCATTTCTCCCTTTCCAACATGCTCCTGTTAATAAATTTTGGCTGATGATCTATTTGAGGGGGACACACTCCTGCCCTTTCTTTGTGGTATCTGGACAGCTTCTCTATAAAATTAATAACAAGAATTAAATCCCCAGTGAGCTCCAGGCAGTATCTGATCCTTCTCCCTGCCAAGGACAAAGCTCTGCTCCGTGTGGGTTTAACAGGGCTCTGATAACCAGAGCAGAAGAGAAGAATTGGGTTTTAGCACAAAGAATTTTAGAGATTTTCAAATATAGTCCCAAAAGGAACATGAAACTAAACATTTGTATTTTCTTCCTGGGTAATTCTTGAGGGGGAAATTCCAAGCAGCCAATGAAAGGATTTAATTTGGACACAATGCAGCGGGATTTTGATTCTGAAATTGGATAATCAATTACAATATATTATATTATAAATATATTGGTCTCTGCAGTCTGGAAGGCAACAGTTGGAAAACAAAATGGGAAAAGTTTCCATTGCAGTATCCTGCAGGGATCAAAAATCCTCCACTTGGAGAGCCAAGACAGCAGGAGGCAGAGGGAAATCCTGGAGGCTTTCAGAGTGGAAGGAACTCTGGTCACATGGAATGTGTTGGGTCTGATGTAGACCCCTCTGAAAGTGGTGGTGGCACAAAGCAGAGGGACTGGGCAGCTCTTGGCTCACGCTCATGGCCAACAGTCCAGAGGCAGCTCCTCCACATGGATCTCAGCTCACTTCGGTCACTGAGATGTGGAATCACAGAACCATAGAAAATCCTGAGCTGGGAGGGACCCAGGAGAGCTGGAGAGGGACCTGGGACAAGGGATGGAGGGACAGGACACAGGAAATGGCTTCCCACTGCCAGAGGGCAGGGCTGGATGGGATATTGGGAAGGAATTGTTCCCTGGGGAGGACCCACCAGGAACAACAAATCCAGCTCCCAGCCCTGCACAGACACCCAACAATCACACCAGGACCTGATGGAATCACACTGGACACGTGATAGAGAACTCAAAATACTCTGTCAGCCCCAAGGCCCACCTTCCCTTTCCCTGATATTGTGAATGGATGGTGTGGGTTTAAATCATTCCCGCCCTTTTGCCCAGGCCTCTGGCATCAGTCAGTACCTTTATTGAGGTGTCCAGCACCCCAAAACCCACTCTCATTTGCAAGTTCTTTAATAATGGCTGATTTGGTCTATTATAGAATGGATTATTTATTAACAGGCACAGAACCAACAGACGTAAGACCTAAAGCAGAGTGCTACTGCACAGGGATGAGGCAAAAGGGGACACTTGTATTATATACACGGGGTTAAAGGTACCATTAAATTTACAGCTCGCTTAGAAATAGCGTAACTTAGGATCCAATGTTTCTTACCACCAAACTGTAACTGCACTCAAGGGGCACACATGGAAATCCTTTCCCTCAATTTCCGGAAAAGCAACCACGAAGTTGCATCCAAGCTCTGGGGAGAAATCGTCTCACGGGTTCCCAGGGAGTGTGTAAGAGGCTCCTGCCTCTGTGATAAACTGTGGTACTTTTATAGACACAAGAACCGTGTCTTCTGGTCACCGATGTTTATTTTCTTGTATCTCATTCCACATCTGCTCCCATACCAAGAGGTGTACTTGGGGCTGGGTCTCAGACTCTCAGGTGCCTGGAGGTGACCCCTTGCTGGGCTCTCTGACTCCTTGCTGGGCTTTAATCTGGCCTGAGTTCTCTGTTCCAAATGGCCCAGCCATGAGAGAGAGGAGGATGTCCTGCCACAGCTGATCTCCACATGAGAACAGAGGGAAGGAAAAGACAACTTCATCCCTGTACTTGGAGCATCTCACGGTGACCACAGCTCAGGACTCAGCCTGAGGGCTTTGAGTTTGTCTTCAAAAGTCAAAAAAAGAAGGAAAAAGGGATATAAAGAGAAAGATCCCTCTGAAGGCTTCGGGTACATCTTTGTGCTCAACACCTTCTGTCCATTCTCCAGATGTTTCTTTAGGCACAGATGGAATTCCCGGATCCTTCCACACACCAAGGACAAGAGTTGTGTAATTCAGCCTTATTTTGGGGGAAAAACACCAAATGAAATTAAATTTTATATGAAAACACCCAAACCATTCCACCAAGCCTGGTCTATATCTGCTCTCACATTATCCTGTTCACTGGCTGCCCATTTCCAGTGGTCAATCTCAGGAATTCCCATTCCCACTCCATTCTGGCATTTAGGAGGTGCTCCCATATCTCTGTTCCAGCTGAACCAGCCCAGGCTCCCTTATCCATCCTGAAGGCCATTCCAGGTGTCTGTCTCTCTTGTTGCTTTTCTCTGCTCAAATTTCTCTTCTCCAACCTGTTCCTGCTTTTCCAGCACAAGGATCAGGCGTGCACCCTGGAGGAGCAGGAACACCTGGTGTCCTCTCCATCCCTTCATCCAAACATCACCTAAAGCCTCTGTGGCATCACCGAGCCTGAATGTGCAGAGCAATCCTCGGAGTTGCTCCAGGATCTCCCTCCTGAGCAGGAACAGCCACCCCAGAGCACACCTTGGGAAGTGGTTGGTTTTGCTTGGCAGTTACTGCATTTCCTTGGAATTTCCTGACGGGATCATGGAGCATCCCAAGCTCCTGCAGCAGCTCTTTGCCATCAACTGCCATTTCCCCCTCCAAGGTGGGAATGACACAGGAAGAGCCCGTTTTGCTCAGCAGATTGGATTTCTCCTTCCAGGACTCCAGCTGAACTGAGGGAAGGGGATGAGGCTGAGTTTACTCATCCTAGGGGGGAAAAAGCCACAGCAGAAAATTAAAAGTTCTGGAGAACAATTTTCCTAATTAACTCCAGACTCCAAGCCCCAAACCTGGTGTATTTATTAATCTTATGACTCAGAAATGCATTTTTCTATACGTGGCTCATCTGTCTTGTCCTTTAATTGCTGTTCTGTGTCCATCTCCAGGAACACTGGCTGAAAAATATTGGATATAAAAAAGAATGGATGGATGAAACCCACGCCATGTAAAGAAACTCCTGGATTTTACTGTTTTCCCTACATTTTTGTCACATTGAGCAATGTAAGGAGCTTCCCAGCACACGGAGAGCAATAACACTGAGCAACTCAAAGATGCTGTATAATATCCTGGAATATTAAAATTAACTAGTTAATTGAAAGGAATTGGGTGAATTAGGACAGCAATTACGACCTCCAAAGTGGAGAAAGTGCTTAAAAATTCACTATTTATTGTTTCTATTTTATTTTATGTATTTTTTACTATAGAAAATGGAAAGGCTCCTTGCACACTCCAGGTATCTCAGTCTATAGATCAGCATAATTCTATTTTATCCCATCAAATCATGTGCCACACTTCCTGAATTAGTGCATACATTGATTGCTTTTCCAATGGACCTGACCAGGAAAATGCAGGGAAGTGGAAATGTTAAATTCATTGGGATAAATGTTCCAAGAACCTCCCCTCCCCCCTCCCCTCCCCTCTCCTCCCCTCTCCCCCTCCCCTCCCCTCCCCTCCCTTCCCCCCTCCCCTCCCCTCCCCTTCCCTCCCCTCCCCTCCCCTTCCCTCCCCTCCCCTCTCCTCCCCTCCCCTTCCTTCCCTGATTATCCTTTGGGAAGGAACAGATCCAAAGGGAAGCTGGGTGTGAAAGCACCAGGGCGCCTCCACCCTCTCCCCACCAGCCTCCTGTGAGCAGTTCCTCCCCTGCTCGTCTCATATGAGCACCCATCGCTCCTTCCTGGATAAATCCTGGTGCCCCTAAAAGCGTTTATTCTGAATCCCAAAATCCTTGCTGTGGACCTCAGTGCCTTGGGAATCCTGCAGCTGGGAGTTTAATTAACCAGCACCTCATTAGTGTGTCCTGCCCAGCAGCCAATGCTCAGACTCAGAACCACGGATCTGACCACAGACTCCAGTCTGGACAGAGTCCAGCAGGTTAATTGCTTTATTTAAAGCAAATTTATTTAGATTGCTGCATTTCCAGTTAATTCAGCTCAGATTCCAACTCCTTCAACTCAAACCCATGGCTTGGCAGAGTTTCTTTTGGAGAGCAAAATCACTCATCCCCTGCCTTTAGGGATAAAAGTTTGGGGTCATTATATTTTGCCTCAGTCCGCTGGGATTACCCAGCACATCTGAAATCCAGAGTTTCATCACAAACATGCAAGGAAATGTGAAATTATTGTCTGGAGCATTCCAGGATTCTGTTACAAATTGGAGATCTCCTTGTCATTACCAGCTCTTTCCATAGGCACTTTTTTTCCCGGGAAGCTTTGAACCCATTAGCATAATAAGCTGTTCCTCAAATCCTGATTGCTAATTAAAGCCATATATTATTGTCGGCTCCCCCATTGCTATGTGGGCTCCGTTTTCCCTCATTAAAGTGTAATAAATGCTCCTTTTTTTTTTCCTTTCTTTTTGTTTCCTTTTTTCCATCTTTTTTTCTCTTGCAAAAACAAACTCAGAGCGAACTTGCATAAAACTGGATTAGTTCTTTCCCTGCTTTCTGGAGGGAAACTCTACAGCCTATTCAGCATATTTTCCATGTGTTTTCTACCAAATAAAGGGCTGTATTGACTCCCAAAGATATCACACAGCTCCGGAGCTAATTAGAAGTCAGCCTCTGTGCAATTGCTACGGCACAAAAAGCAAAAAACTCACGGATTTTCCTTTGAAACTCAACCCCGGAGCTACTCTGTGCAAATACTAAATGAGGAAGTCAATTCCAAAAAAGCAAAAAAAAGGCCAGGGCATGATGGCTGTTCTCAGCACAGAGGGGGTTTAAACAGCTCAGGAGTCCCACGAGGGTTCCATGACCCAAAATTAGGAGACAAAAGGAGACGTGGGATGTCTGATTGGAACCCAGCTGAGACAGGCTGAACAGCCTCTTCCCAAAGAGGAAATTATAAGCAGAAATTTCCATGAGGTTCCAGAGGAGTGAGAAAAAACCAGGAGGAGCCGTGAAGGGAAGGCAAACAAAGTAAATCGTAAATAAAAGGTTGCACTTGGTGATCTCAGAAGTCTTTTCCAGCCTTAATGATTCCTTGAATCCATGGCTGGAGAGGCTGGAAGGATTCTCCACCCCTCAAGTTGGATGTCTACCCCAACAGTTGGATGTCTTGGATTCCAGAGCATGCCACAGGTTGTCTTTAAACATTCCTGAGTTTCCGGGAGAGGGAATCACCCCTTTGTGGGAGAACAGGATGTGTTGGGATATGAAACCACCTGGAATTGGCTCAGTGGGTCAGAGCAGGCTGCTGATAACACCAAAATTGTGGATTTGATCCCTGTATGAGCCATTCGCCCTAGAGCTGGATTTGATGATCCTTGTGGGCCCCTTCCCACACAAATATTCTGGGATTCTGTGTGAAATTTAATCCTGGCAAAAGAGTCTGAGCCTGCCAGAGGGCAGGGCTGGATGGGATATTGGGAAGGAATTGTTCCCTGGGAGGGGGGGAGGCCCTGGCACAGGGTGCCCAGAGAAGCTGTGGCTGCCCCTGGATCCCTGGCAGTGTCCAAGGCCAGGCTGGACATTGGGGCTTGGAGCAGCGTGGGACAGTGGGACGTGTCCCTGCCCCTGGCACTGGATGGGCTTTGAGGTCCTTCTCATCCCAATCCAGTCTGTGGTTCTACCACTCCAAGATGGAATTGCAGGATTCACATCCAAATGTTTCAATTCTGAATACTGAAGGTCAGTCCAGAGCTGAGGAGAGGCCAAGGCCAGGCTGTCCCTACCTCCTCCCATGGAAAGAGGATGGGGAACAGGATCAGCTCCGTGTTTTCCAAGTTCCTGCTTCTTACTTTCTCTCACTAATAATAGCACAGTTTCCAGAGAAAGGAACATCACAACCAAAACAAGCTGGGATCTGGGATTTTCTCTGTGATCTTTGGGAAAGAACAGGAATCTCTTCCATGGCAGAGCAGGAATCAGGGAAGATCCTATCCTGGGAATAAATGCTCATCCCATTCACTGCAGTGTTTTCCAGGCATTGATACCATGTTTTCTGAAAGCAATGATCCCACTGAAGGCTTTCAGCCAGGAATGTCCCTCTTCCTGCCAGGGTGGATACAGGAGAGGGTTAAAGGTGGAAGAATGGCAAGGAGGAGTTAGATTCCAAGTGACCTGGCAGCTGGGAATGTCAAGGCCTGGGAAAAAAGTGTGGAAAAGCCATTTCTTATCCCTATTGCTCTGTTTTGGGAAGTGCAACATCTGTGCTGGGTAAGGGAGGTGTTTGGAAAGACTTGGAGGAAAACTCTTCCTCTTCAGCAGACTAAAAACTCCATAACAATGCTGTGGTATCCCAAAAAAACCTAAGGACATTTAGAAATGTGGGACATGTCCAGCAATGTGGGAAACACAGGAATTGTGCAAAATCCCCAAAAGAAAAAGGTCCTCTGAGAAGTGCCCGCAGTGCAGCATTTCCATTTCACTCCCTCACCTCCTCAAATTAAATTAATTTAAAAGTATTAGCTGGAGATATTAATCTTTCTGTAATTGCTATCTTAATAATAAGGAATTGATTAATGATTGCATTAGGAATTATAATAATAATTATTAAAATTTATGCTGGCCAGTAATTACCAAATGCCCGCTAATGGGTGGAATGGAATCATTGAGCTTTCCCTTAGAGGAGTCAGGAAAGTGAGAGGAAACACAAAGTTGTTGGGAGCTGTAGGACGGAATCCTGATGAGAATCATTCCAAGCCCATCCTGACCTGGGTGCTGGGGTTCCTGCCAGGAATGGTGGCATGTGCCCAGAGTTCTGTGACATGGGGGACAAAATTCCTGCTACTGGATCAGCACAGAGACCCCTCTGGTGCTCTCCAGACTCCTGGAGTTCAGCAAAATCCCAAATTAAGGTGTTTCTCAGAACAGGGCTCAGCTGACCTTGGCAGCGCTCTGGTGAAATGCAGAGGAAATAATGGAATTATGGAATCATTACGGTTGGAAAAGCCCTTTAAGGGCATCGAGTCCAACCATCACCACAGCACCACCACATTCACCATTAAAACATGTCCCCAAGTGCCACATCCCCGGGTTTTTGAACACCTCCAGGGATGGGGACTCCACCACTGCCCTGGGCAGCTGTGCCAGGGCCTCACCACCCTTTCCATGAAGAAATGTTCCCAAATTCCAACCTGGCCCTCCCCTGGCCCAGCCTGAGGCCGTTCCCTCTCCTCCTGTCCCTGTTCCCTGGGAGCAGAGCCCCCCCCGGCTGCCCCCTCCAGTCAGGGAGTTGTGCAGAGCCACAAGGTCCCTCCTGAGCCTCCTTTTCTCCAGGCTGAGCCCCTTTCCCAGCTCCCTCAGCCGTTCCTGGGGCTCCAGCCCCTTCCCAGCTCCGTTCCCTTCCCTGGACACGCCCCAGTGCCTGAATCAGTCAATTAATAAACTTCAATCAGACAATTAATAAATGAATATATTTCGGGCCATGCTCTAGGAAAGTTCAGAACTCCCCCAGGCGGCAAAGCCTCCTGGCTGGGCGGGTTTGCTGTGGGAAGGATCTTTTTGGAGATTTTAATGAAATGAGAAATGCACTTATTTTATTTCATTAACAACAGCTGCAAATGGCCCCAAAGGGAGAGGAACCAGGGGCTGTGGACTTTCTCTTCTGCTCCCACCAAGATCAGCACTGGAATATCTCCTTCCACCCTAAATGGACAACTTCCACTATCCCAGGTTGCTCCAAGCCCTATCCAACATGGCCTTGGACACTTTGAGGGATGGGACAAAACCCCTGGGCAAAAACAAAAGGAAAATGAGGGCAAACAAAACGAGAAAATCAAATTTTCCTTTAAGAGGACTTCTCCTGAAGACCCAGAAACGTGGAAATTTTTTAAGGTAATTAGCTCAAAACAAGGTAGTTAAGAATATCTGCAGTGGAAGGAATCCTCATATGATGATTTTACAGTGTTAATATTTAACGCTGGTTCTAAAAATACCTGCCTGAGCACCGTGGAAATTGTGGAGCCTCCAGGAGGTTGTTGGGCAAAAGTCCAAGGAGAAACTTTTCTTTTCTGCATTATCAGAGCTGTGGGTCCCTCTCACCCCTTGCTGCTGTCACTCCTGGGGTGCCAGGACTTCTTTCCTGTATTTTGCCATTTTTTAAAGCTGTATTAAAAATTCACCTGGCACAGATCAAAAAATGTTCAAAAATTGGTCTTTGAATCCTTGGAAAACTCTGTCAGCTCTGCCTTCCTCCTGCTGGATATTCCCTGGGTGTGGCAGCTGGAGAAGTTGAGGCCAATCCCAGCTGGCTCAGTCAGCTCTTCATGGTCCTAAATTGGATTTTTGTGGATCAAAAGATCTTCCACCTCTCAGTTCCTGAGTTTTCCAAGCAGGCTGCGATCCTCCCCCTGGGCAGAAGGAGATGGGGAGCACAGACATCACTCCATGAACTTCGAGGCTCCAACAATTCCTATGAAAAGGCCGGACATGGAGCACTCTGGAGAAGGAAAGAGCGCATTTATCCACCTTGAAGGAAAAATGGAGCCCTGGTGGCTCTGTAGAGGTGTAATTTTCCTGGCAGTGCAATATTCCACAGGATCCTGCTGCCTTCCGTAACCTCTTCCATGTTCTCAGCACAACCCTGTCACCAAAGGGAAACCTGAGCCCTGGGAAAGGCTGTGGAAGGATCTCATTTCCCAGTGGATGCTATTCCAGTACCAGCAGGAAATCCTGCAGGGTGCACAGCTCAGGCCTTGTTCCCGCTGGGTTTAAGTCTAGACTTTCACCTTAGGCCTGGGCTGGAGCTGTTTTTTCCTGGGATTTTCACCTCCATGTTTTTCCATCCCATCCAGGTCCATGAGGAGATGGTTGGTCCTGGATGCCGTGGGAAGGAACAGCATCTGCAGGGCTGGGCAGGTTTCATTTTTATTTTTATTTTCATTTTCATTTAATAGATTGTCAAGTAATTCTAATGTGACAAAACCTTACCAGACAGCCATGGCTGAAATCCCTACAGGGAATCAGAACCATCCCAGGACCAAAACCAGGGATTTGCCTCTTTCCCAAGCTTCTCATTTTCTCCCAGGAAGTTCAAGAGAACGGTGAGGATTTAGGATAATCACCCAGCTGTGTTGTAGGACATTCCCAGGGCAGAAATCTCCCCCTGCTCTTCAGAATTCCATGTCTCGGTGCCATCCCCTCACTGCCTATTTTGATACACACTCCTCAGGGAGAAGACACTCCGTAACATGGAATCACAGGGAAAATCCTTCCATTTCTTCAGACTGGCCACAGAGCTCGTGGAGAAAGGCATAAGAGGACAACTTAGAAAAATAGGGGAAATAACAGAGTAATAAACGACAGATGGACCTAAATCTCCGCTTTATCCCGGGGTGACATCAGCAGGACACCACCCACAAGGCCCAGCCTAAGCAGAGGTTTCCCACAGGCTCTGATGGAGCACAGTGGGAAGCCATTAAAAGAATCATGGAATCATGGAATGGCTTGGGTGGGAAAGGACCTTAAAGCCCATCTTAAAGCCCAGGGACAACTCCCACTGGGCCAGGGTGCTCAAGCAGAAGAGAGAAGGGATCATCTGAGGTCAGCTGCAAGGTCCTCAGGCCTGCGCAAAGACTCAACTGTTGTGGGCACTCACACTGATCTCCCCAGGCCCCCCCACCTATTCTGGGCTCCAAAGGACAGTTAATCTTCCTGAGGAATAAATCCCCTCAGTTACTGCAGAGGGAAAGGGAGCAGTGTATTTATTGGGAGGAAATCGAAAGAAATTACTCTGGAAAAAGTGATGCTGGGGCCTGGAAGTGTAATGCATTATCTGTCATGGTTCCGAATGCAGCTGGCAAAGCCCATTCCACCATAACCCTCCTGATACCCTGGGAAAGGCTGCAGGAGCAGCACAGAGGGATAAACCGATGCTGTTTGGGCAGGATTGGCTTTTCTGTACCTCAATCACCCAGTTTGTCCTGGCTCTCCTGGCACAAGGATTGGTGCTGCCTGCACATCACTCCAGGCTGGCTTTCCACCCTCTCTCCATGTCCCTTTGTGCCAGACCTGTATTTCCAGGAATCTCCAATCCCACAGTAGTTGCCTCTTCTTTCTCCTCCACCTTTCCCTCTGAACCCACCATCACCTCCTGTGCTCCTGCTGGGCCTTCCCTCTGCCCCCAGTCTTTTCCAGGAACACAAACATTTCTGCTGCAGAGGCTCTGATGTCACATCATGTCAGGACAGCCCTTTCCCATGTTGCTGGGAAGCTGAACCCCAAAATTCCATGGATAATCCAGCTCAGCAGATCAACCATTAACAGTCCTCTTGGTCCTTCTCTTAGAGAATACTGAAGATTTGGGGCAGTTCAGAAGTGCCCATCACTTGACTCCAGTGCCCAGTGGCCCATCCCAGTGTCTCACTTGCCACGGAAGGTGTCTGACACCTGCCCTGCTTGGGCAGACACGTAGCCGGAGCACGGATTTGGGGAGCCAGGAGTGCTGCTCTCTTCTAGGTCGTTCCTTTAGGGATCATTAGGCACAGGAGACAGATCCTTTAGAGCTCAAATTTCTCCTGAGGAAAAGCCCAAAGGAATATTCATTTGCCAAATTCAAAATACCTGGCAGAGTTATCTAGGCTATGAAGAGATAAGAAGCTGTGAGTGGCTGGACTGAACCTTGTTCGTATTCATCTCCCACTCCACGAGCAATTTGTGGCTCTGTGTGGTGCACTCAGGAGCATCCAACTCACGGGGTGTCCCAGCTGGAATGTGGGGGGGCTTTCATGTCCCGCCTGTGTCCTCACAGAAAGAATTTCTATATTCAAAACGCTTCCCTTTAATCCCATAGGCCCATCTTTGATATTTACCCAAACTGGACGCTCTGGCACCCCCACCCCTGCTCTGCACCCCCCACCATCCCAATCATCTCTCTGCAGTGAGGAAAATTTGCCTTTCCTGTGTCTACAACGTGATCTGCCCTTGCTGGCTTTGAATGTGAGTGTCCCTTGAGCCTGAGCTGCTGCTCTCCGTATTTGCTCTGAAAACAGCCAGTTAAGACTCTTCCCATGCTTTAGGAAGCCCTCAGCAAACTGTCCAAGGAAAATACTCTTTCCAGGAGTTGTGGCAACCTTTACACAGCTTTAACTGCTTAAAACCACTTGAAGCTGCTGGGAAGTGGCAGTGCTGATGTTCCAACACCCTCTGCCACCCAGTGAGGGCCTCCAGGAGCTTCGGATACCGACCAGGCACAGGGTGGGATTGTTGGGGTGTCTATGCAGGGCCAGGAGCTGGATTGGGTGGTCCTGTGGGTCCCTTCCAGCTCAGGATATTCCAGGATTCTCTAAACACTTCCTCAGTGTGGATTGTGTTTAATGGCTGTGTGGCCACCCTAGGGTGGAATCCAGATTTGTTTCCAGCAGGGACAGTGGGAAGGTTGTTTGGAGAGGTGTGAAGTGACTGCCCCAAACACACAATGTTTGTGTGTGATCTGTCCCCACTGCCCTGGGATGCTCAGGGACACTGATTCCCCGGCTGATTCCCAATGCTGCCTGTTCCCTTTGTGCTGAGAACAGATCCATAAAAACAGCTGAGAGAAACCTTTTCAGCCCAGTTCCTCTTATCAGTCGTCTCAGACAAGTCATTTGCAAATAAATGTGTTCCCCTTTCTCTTCAGGCCACCTGATAACCCTTGTAAGATAAAGCCCCCTGCAGTGACCCCATTAATCACTCAGGATAACATTTGCAAATGAGGATTTCACACTTCCACCTCCTTTAGATCTGCTCAAATCTCTGCTTCAGAAGTGGACATTGAAAGAGTGACAGAAAAAAACTAATTCCTTCATTTCCCATCCACTTTTCCACATAGGAAAAGAAACCTCACAGGTAGAAAGGTAAGAACAACCACCATGATCATCTATAAACACTTTTCCAGGGTGTTATCTGTGTTTATCCCTCTCCCAGTCTCTTATCTGTAGCAAAATTTGTTCTTTTAGGAGAAGAACAAAGGCTAAAGTGAAAAATGGACAATCTCAGTGAACACAAACCAGCTTTTGGAAAGGTGTTGTGGTGATGAATTACCCCACAGTTCCCTCAGCTCTTTCTCTCCAATATTCTTGGAGCAGCCTGGGACAGTGGAAGGTGTCCCTGCCCATGGCAGGGGTGACACTGGAGGAGCTTTAAGGTCCCTTCCCACCCAAACCATTCCATGACTCCATGACAAGCTCGTACCTGTTGGGTATCGTGTCACCGAGTGACAACAGCCTCACATGTGCCTCAACTGTCCCCTGAGGGTCACCCCTGCAGAGACCCCCAAAGCCCTGCCTTGGGAAGAGCTCCTGAGCAGGAGAGCAGCTCCCAAGGGACACCAAGGATTCCCCTCCAATCCACCCCTTCCATCCCTGAATCCCCCTGAAGCCACATTCCCTGCTCTGCCTCCAGGCACTCTTTTTCCCAAACTCTTTCCTTGTTTTACCTTAAACAGTGACAATTATCCTGTCCAATAGTGGCACACAGACTCCTGCCATCCCTCCCTGCTCCAGGGATGTGGGATCACCATCCATCAGCCCAGGGAGCAGGAGGCAGGTGCTGCTTCCCTCAGTTTTCATTGTGTAACAATTGCTGGCATCCTCTGTCCCATTGTTATGGCATTTTCTGGGAAAACAGATCCCTGGAGGGTTCTCTGCTGACATTTGGGGTCTTTCCACCCATCCATCCCTGTGTAGATCTAAGCAAGGAAAATATTCCTTCACTCTGGAGACGCTCAGACTCTTGGGCAGCTCTGAGCCATAACACACAAAATCCCCTGGTCACGAGGGGATCCTGGGGCACTGAATTCAAACCATGCCAGCTCAGCAGCTCCCAGGATGAACACTCTCAGCTCCCTAAATTGTGTCACTTGTGGATCATGGATTGTTTTTAGGGAGTTGTCAAAACAATGAACTCCTGGGCTGTTGTGTGCAGGAGAACTGCAGCTCCCTGGAATTCTGCTCCTGCTCCCAGACCCACAGGCAGGGTCAGCTCGCTGGCCGAGGTGAAAACTGGAGCTGGGCATGCACTGGTGCAGGGGCAGGGCTGGGTTTACCCACAAAACCAAAATTCAAATTAACTGGCACCCCTCATGTTGAAATTATGCCTCCTGCTGCTCTCAGGCCAGGATTAAAGTCTGTCAGAGGATGATGCCTTTGGAAACCTCAGCTTGTGACCCACCCCAGTGGTGGTAGAGGCAGAACTTAACTCTGAATGGGCCTCACGGAGCTCAATGGATTGACCATCCTTAATTTGCACAGGCCGATGGCTGGAAGTACCTTTGGAAGGGTGGCAGAGAAGTCCCTGTATTTATTGTGTATTTCCATAGACTGCAGAGTTACAGAGCTGTGCATCAGCACTCAGTTCTGGGCCTGAGAGCTTCTGGAAAAGGTTTGTGTTTAAAAAACACCTGTCAAGGCTGTTGAAGAAGGGGACACCCATGGGACACTGTCCTTGGAGGGCCACCCAAGCCCTGCCTTGGAGAAGCTGGAGAGGCACAGGAGAGAGGAAATTTGTCCTTTGAATATCCCTGGGCTGGGGTTTTCTCCCTGCTCCAAAGTCTCTCCTGCAGCCAGGGAACACAGCCAGCACCCTCATCTGTGGATCTGCAGCCGAGCCCAGCTCCTCCGGTGATACAGTGGGATCCTGCCTGGATTTCCAGCACACGACTCCCCCACATTTCCAGGGAGAAGAAATTATTCCCCAGCCTGCAAGCTGAGACTTGATAAATCAGATTAACCTGTCCCAGCCGTGATGGATTGGTCCTCCTGCTCTGGTACAAGGCTCCAGGGCACGACTGGAATTTAGATGTCCCCAGAGCCACCTCTTGGCCTGGGAAAGCCACAGTCCTGCTGTGTGCAGCGGCTGAAAGGAGCTTGAGAGCATCTCCAGGACTGCCACAGCTTGGGGACAGATGGACAAGGCAGGGCTGAAGCCACGCCAGCAGAACTGAATGCATCACCTTTGGATGAGATTTCCCTGCAAGTGTCCAAAGAACAACTGGACAGGGCTCTCCTTAGGATGGTTTCGTGAGAATAGGGGTATTCGGTCAAAGGTTGGACCAAATGATGATCCT
This sequence comes from Monarcha castaneiventris obscurior, assembly GCA_026261815.1. Classification (NCBI taxonomy): domain Eukaryota; kingdom Metazoa; phylum Chordata; class Aves; order Passeriformes; family Monarchidae; genus Monarcha; species Monarcha castaneiventris. Next base: position 469,566 of record JAMPIT010000363.1, read on the forward strand.
GGAGGTTTTTCCAACCTTAATGAATCTGTGATTCTGCAAACCTTGGGACAGCAGTGACACAGTCAGCATTAGAAGGGATGGAAAGGAAGGAATGGAGCCCTTTCCTGGGAGTCTGCTCCCCCAGGGTGCTTTTAAATCCTGGCTGCTCCAAGTCCTTCCACTGGAGGAACAGCAACAGCAGAATTTGGACTTAGATTTGATCCAGACACCACCAAACCCCGACTCCTCAGCCCACCCATCACACTCTCCTTTCACACAGCACTCAAAGTCTTTGGTCCGGGGCCTGGAGGCACCTGGAGAGCTCTGGAGGCCACAGATCGGTGTTAGAGGCAGCTTTAGGACTTCTCATGGCCATGAATTCCTCAGCTCTTCTGCTAAGAAGAGCAAAATGGGTCCAGTTACCATTTTTAATGAGCTGGAGTTCATCAGAGGAGCTGTGACAACACCGAGTCCAGCAGCTCCAGCTGCTCTGAGCTTTGTGGGCTTTATCTCTCCCCAGACACCTCTGTGGGCTCTGGACAAATAAAGCTGCTTCACTGAGGATCCCTGGAACACCAAAATCCAACACCCAGCGTGCAGCTTCTGCAGAAAGAGTGGATGTGTATAATAATTCACCTGCTCCCAGATGCTCTCCTCCTCTGCCCTCAGGTCTGCAAAGGGACGGATGGAGGCAGGGAAGAGATGAACGCATTTCCAGCTGCCCAGTAATGGTTCTCAGCCCAATTAAAACAAATCAGCAGAGTTAACGGACACGGCTCAGAGGCTGGCTCTCTTCCCAATATTACCAGGCATTAATCAGCAGAGAAGGATTTTGAAGTAAGTTTCCAGTGAGCAACTGGAAGTGAAGTGATGCCACTTCTGCGTTAGGAAAGGTGATTTATCCCAAATATAAAGATGGATCAGGTTGTGCTTGGACCAAGGAGGTGACAGCTCCTCCAGATTTCCAAGCTCAGAATTGTGGAGTGGTTTGGGTTGGAAGTGACCTTAAAAATCATCTCATTCCACCCCCTGCCATGGGCAGAGATGCCCTGAATTCCATGGATCCCATAGGATGGATTTATTTATTGATTTATTTATTTGTTTGTTTGTGCTCAGGTTGGGCACAAATCCTTTCCCTGATCAGGTCTGAGCAGGTCAGGAGGGAAGAAGGGAAGAGAGAAGGGAGGGATGAAGGGAGGGAAGAAGGGAAGGATGAAGGGAGGGGAAGAGGGGAGGGAAGAAGGGAGGGAAGAAGGGAAGGAAGAAGGGAAGGAAGAGGGATGAAAGGAAGGATGAAGGGAGGGAAGAAGGGAGGGATGAATGGAGGGAAGAAGGGAGGGATGCTCCTTCCCCAGGAGTGATGAAATCTCCCATCTGCTGAAATTCCTGGGGTCAAAGCAGCGGAAATCAGGAAATCACTCCAATGGGTATGAGCCCACAGCATTGCAGGGAGCTCTCCCACAAATTCCTGGGCTCAGGGAGAGGATGGAGGAGCTCACAGATGAATGAAATATAAATATTTGTCTTCTGAGAGCTGTTTGTTTGCTTGTGTTCTTTTAGAATAGAAGTGGGCCTCAGGATGGCACAGAAGGGACCAACAGCTCCCTGGATCAGCAGAACCAGGGAAGAAACAATCCTTAAAAGCATCAGGAAGTGGTTTTAAGGGAGATGTTTTTCAGGATCAGCCTCCCAATCTTTCTGGGGCTGAATTCCAACAGAATCCCTGTCCTCCATTCCTTGGCAGACTTTTTCCCAGCTCCAGGATCTTTGTGCTGCTTTGATACCAAACTCTCACATTAAAAAGTGGGGAACTGAGGGCTGGAACTGTCCTTGTCCGTTATTTCCTCTCCATGGAGCTGCAGATTTACAACATTTTTACAACTTGCCCTTGTTGCCTGTAAATGTTTCTCCAGTAAATGGAAGCAATTACTGCTGTAGGTGATCAATATTGCAGCCAATACAGGGGTTCAGGAGCCCTGATAGGGATTGGGATGGCAGCATGGAGTTTATTGGTGCTGGAATACATCACGGGATAGTCTGTGGAACAAACAGCCCTTCCCTGAAAAGCACTGAAATGCAAAATGTAGGATTAGTTCTCCCTGAGATGAGTTTAGGGCTTTACCTGGGTGGAAAGAAGATTTTTCCCTCTATTTATTGTTCCAAACACAAAGGAAAATGCAAATGGATTTCATTAGCATGTAAATACTAGAGCTGGAATTGTCACCCCGAGGTGAGAAGGTTTTCCCTGGGTGCAGAAGGCTCAGAATCCCAAAATTCCAGAAGATGGGGACGGCAGCAAACCCGACATAAGCCCCCAGGAAATATGTGGGTGCCGATCCAGCCTCGCTCCAGGCAAATCAAAATGCAGAGGGAAGATCCAGACGGGTGTAATGACACAACAAAACATTTGTCTGCTCCCAAATTTCTGGCTCATGGAGAGAGTTTTCCATCACCAGGTGAGTGTGGGTCCCCCAGGAAAGCTCCTCTGGCTCATTCTTCACTGCAGCTTCTGCAATGACCTCTGGATATTTGTTCCTGGGGAATTTCCAGGAATATTGAAAAGTGACGAATTGAAAAGCACCTGAAACTCTGTCAGGCTTCTTTTGGATTTTGCATTTAATTGAATTTTATCCCCAATTGTCCCAAAGTGTCACTGAGAGATGATGTGTCTTTTAGAGCTCCTGGGAAGTGTTTTCTTCCTGGAACAATGGGCTCTGTGTGGACACTTCATTAAAACTCCCTGTTAACTTCCATTAAAACTTCCCAATCCATGAGCACTTCCAAAGAAAATGGGAGCACTGGTGCCACAGCCCATCCCAGCTCTGTGTCTGCTGCCTCTTTAAAATGAGACAGGAATTTTATCCAACCCCAAGGCAACGCTCTGAGGGAGAAATGTGACATTTTTGTGTCCTCTGAGGGACCAGAGTGACCAGGTGGGGACTGTCCGGTGGGCTGCAGAGGGTGAGGGACCAGGAGGCTCCTTTGCCATTCCAGCCGCTTTTCCATCTCCTGGGTGTCTGGTGCAGGGCTAATAGCTGCACATCAGGAGAGGAACAAATGGTTCCTTTCCTGGTCTGTTCTGTTCTCTCCTATTCCACATCCATTCTATTTGGGGCTGATTTTATTCCAAAGCTGTGTCCCCGTTACTCTGCTGGGCTCTTGGTCCTTCCTCCACTGTGTAACAGGAAATAGCTAGGAAAAGAAATTCCTTTTTTCCCAAGGACAGCAGCATCGTTCAGCAGCCATCCCTGTGACACAGGCACAGCCCACAGGGAGAAGGACCCTGCACTGGAGCACATCCCAGCCAAGGGGGAAGCTCTGGATAGGGGCCAGAGGGATCAGAGGAGACTGAGGAGAGACCTCACAGCAGCTTCCAGCTTCTTCCCGAGGGCAGCTCCGATCTCTGCTCCCTGGGCCAGGGACAGCAGCCAGGGAATGGCTGGAGCTGGGCCAGGGCAGGCTCAGGCTGGACATCAGGGAAAGGTTCTGGGTGCTGGGCACTGCCCAGGCTCCCCAGGGAATGGGCACGGCCCCGAGGCTGCCAGAGCTCCAGGAGCATTTGGACAGCGCTGCCAGGGATGCCCAGGGTGGGATTGTTGGGGTGTCTGGGCAGGGCCAGGAGCTGGGCTGGGTGATCCTTGGGGGTCCCTTCCAGCTCAAGATATTCCATGACTCTGTGAGAGGAGGGATACAAAGTGATGAGAGGGCTGGAGCAGCTCTTCGGCAAAGACTGAGAGCTGGCAGAGCCTGGAGAAGGCTTGGGGAAAGCCTAGTTGGGGCCTTTCAGCACTCAGAGGGGGCTTGTAAAATAGAGGGGAGGGATATTTTACAGGGGCAGACAGCGACAGGACAAGGAGTATTGACTTTGAATTAAAAAATGAGTAATTTAGAATAAATATTGGGAAGGAATTGTTCCCTGGGAGGGTGGGGAGGCCCTGGCACAGGGTGCCCAGAGAAGCTGTGGCTGCCTCATCCTTGGAAGTGTCCAAGGCCAGGTTGGACGGGGCTTGGAGCAGCCTGGGACAGTGGAAGGTGTCCCTGCCCATGGCAGGGGTGGCACTGGGTGGGCTTTAAGGTCCCTTCCAACCCAAACCAATCTGGAATTCTGTGATTCCACAAGGACATTCCCTGGGGGAATGTGGGGGGCACAGTGTGGGGCAGGGTGTGGTGGAAACCCAGCACCATGAGCAGCCCCTGCAAACAGGAGTTGTTCCTCGGCTGCCGAGGAATGGGATCACAGCCATACTCCCACCTGGGCTGCTGCCAAAACATCATTCCCAAAATGGGCCCCTGGGCTCCAGAGGTACAAAACTGCTGGGGTTGCTCTGGAGAGCTGTGACAGGAGCTGGCAGAGCTCTGGGAGCTGCTACCAGGGAGCAGTGGCTGCAAAGGTCCCTTGTCACAGGTCCTGGCAGCTCTGCCGAGCCCGGCACTGGGGTGGCAGACTGGGGGCTCCCCTGAGCGAGGGACAGCAAAGTGACAAAGCTGGCACCACACAAACCAGTGTGCAGCACCCGTGGTGGCCCTGGGCCTGCTCATCCCCTCTGGAGATGTGTCGGAGAGATTTGGGAGCAGCAGGGAGCTGGAGGGCGTGGGGTGACACAGCCAGGCAGGTCCTGGCAGGGAAGGAGGGGACCAGGATTCAGCAAACGCTCCTGAGAGAACCAGGCTTTGGAGCTGGTCCCACACACAGAGGCACAGCAGTTGGAAAGGGGAAATTCCTCAGCTGGAATCCTGTTCTGTGCCTTCCCTGACATCCTTTGTCCTTTCCTAGGACACAGCTCCAGGCTCAGCTCTGCAGTGCTGAGAAAGGAGACTCTGGTGCGAACTGGGATACCCCAAACCCCCACGGGGAGTGGGAGCCACACGGAGCCACGATAAGGCCACCTGACCACCCTGTGGGAAGTGTCCCCTCTGCTGTCCCCACTGCCTGGACTGGGAATATGCTCTGCAGGAGGAGGGGAGTGAGGAGGGCACGAGGTACAGCTCAGTATGAGGGGGGAAAATCCAAACCAGGGAAAGGTCTGAGGGCAGTCAGAGAAAAGGGGGGAAGGACACAGGAAAGGGAAAGGGAAGTGGGAAAGGGAAAAAGAAAAAGGGAAAGGGAAAAGGGAAAGGGAAAAAGAAAAAGGAAAAGGGAAAGGGAAAAGGGAAAGGGAAAGGGAAAAGGAAAGTGAAAAGGGAAAGGGAAAAGGAAAAGGAAAGGGAAAAGGAAAAGGAAAGGGAAAAGGGAAGGGAAAGGAAAAGGGAAAAGGAAGTGGGAAAGGGAAAGGGAAAGGGAAAGGGAAAGGGAAAGGGAAAGGGAAAGGGAAAAGGAAAGGGAAAAGGAAAGGGAAATGAAGAGGGAAGGGAAGTGGGAAAGGGAAAGGAAAATGGGAAAGGTGGTGAGATCTATGCCCCGGGTGCTGAGGTCAGGTGCTGGACTGGTGCCTTTAGTGCAGCGAAGTGCCCCACACGAGTCTCAATCCAGCAGCAGTTTCTCTCCAGCTGACTGAAGGTGTCTCCAACGTGGACAAATCCGTGCCCACACCTGGTTCCTTCTGGAATGCTGAGGTCTGGCAGTGATGCCCAGCCCAGCACATCCTTCCTCATCTCAGATGAGTCAAACTCCACCAGGTGCAGTCCCAGAGGTGCCACTGCCCACGAGGAGCCCCAGGAGGCTCCAGACACTGGAATTACATGCCCTTGGATCCAAGTCTCAGATTAAGGATGTGCAGCACCAAACCCCTCCGCTGTGGGGAGAACAAGAACGCAGAAATGTCAGTGCTGCTCCAGGACTCTGTGTCTTCCTTATTCCCCAGGTTCAGTCCACATCCATCCCTGCTTCCATACATTCCTGCCCCTCCAAGAAAAAAATCAGAGATCTTGGAATGCAGCTTTAGCAACCAGCTCCGTTTCTCTAACAGATAAATAATAATAACTTTAAAAATAATAATAAACCAGAGTGGAGCATTTTCCAGAATATTCTTCTTTCAAGCCAAGCCTCTGTTCTCACAGACTGATAGATATTCCCTCTTTTCCCTACTCCAAGCCCTATCACAAAGGATCATCTTCCTGCTCTTTCACCCTATAAACAAATTGTTTTCTTAATTTGTCGCATGCTGCCGCCTGCAAGTGTCTCCTCATTATTCTGTTAGCAGATGATTCCCTGCAGATCCTGGGAAGGATGCTCCCAGGCAGGAATTTATGTCTATTCTTCCCTAAAAAACGAGTGCTTGGATGTTTTCCTGGTTGTCTGAGCTGGGGGAAGAGCTCCTTTCATCAATGAAAGGCCTATTCAGCCTGGACCGAGCCCACGAGAGCATTCCCAGCTCCAGAATACTTTTAATTGGTTCAATTTCAAAAACTGGGCTGCACAGCTCTTGAAAGGGTCTTAATTCTTATTAATTTTCCTGATAGCAGACGTGGCCTCCTTTTGATGTGCAAATTTGAAACTATTTTTCCACACACAACCGCCCCCCTCCTGCCGTGCGTAGATTGGGATCTGTGGGAAATGAATACAGAGCAGCTCTGGGGGAAGGGAGGGAGGGATGGGCAGGGATGGGGAGGGACGGGCCCAGGGATGTGTCAGGAGGAGAAGAAAGCAGCAGCCAGGAGATGTCTGAGGGTTTAGAGATCAAGAGCAGGCAGCTCTGGCCATGGAGAGCTCTAGGGGAGGAGGGGAATCCGCTGGATGTCCCCTGTGGGATCCAGAGGTGCTGCAATATGCAGGGATAACTAATCCTGCCAACACCAGGTATCCTTAACCCCGGGGGTCTGACTGACCCCAGGGCTGGGCCAGGCCCCATGGTGGTCACTGGTTTTACCTGGAGCTCTGCACCCACTCTCCCTGTCCAGACTGGGTTAGAAAATGCTCCATTTTATCCAGGATTTTCATTTTTTCCCATTTCAGTCACCGCTCAGAATCCCAGAGTGGTTTGGGTGGAAGGGACCTTAAAGCTCATCCAGTGCCACCCCTGCCATGGGCAGGGACACCTTCCACTGTCCCAGGCTGCTCCAAGCCCCAGTGTCCAACCTGGTCTTGGACACTGCCAGGGATCCAGGGGCAGCCACAGCTGCTCTGGGCAACAACTTCTGGAGCCAAGGCTGCAGGAGTGGTTTCTCCTCTCCTCCTTCTCAGCAAAGTCCTGCCTGCCCCTCACCTCACCAGTCCCGTGGTAGTGGAAACACCCTGGAAGTGTCCAGGGCCAGGTTGGACGGGGCTTGGAGCAGTCTGGGATAGTGGAAGGTGTCCCTGCCCATGGCAGGGGTGGGATGGGATGAGCTTTAAGATCCCTTCCCACCCAAACCAATCTGTAATTCTGTGATTTCATGATCTTCCGATTTTCAGCAATTTATTTCTCTTTTATGGGTCGAGGGCACTCATCTGCTGCCGACAATAAAGGAAAATAGCTGTAAAATTCTCTGTACGAGACCATCACTATTTTTCCCTGTCCCTTTTCCCATCCTTTTCCTCTCATTGCTGATCCCCCCCTGTACCTGCATTTTTACGGACCAGGTCAGCTCTGCAGTCCCTGCACGGCACATTTTTTGGGCTTCAGCACCCTCAGACCCCTCCCAGGTTTTGTTCTCCACAGGGCACAGCCCTCCCTTCCCAAAGATAAACTTAATTCCCTAAAAATGCTAAAGTCCCTACCTGCATCTACCAATATTAAAATCCATGCTCACCGTGGCCCCTTTTTCACATAATTCTGAGCCTTCTGTAAAAACCTCCTTGTCCCTGAGCACCAGTTTGTGTCACCTGCACAATTCATGGGATGATTTAAGTCATGGGCTCGGGATCGTGGAGGAGGATTCAGACTTTCCCAGCACTCTCCCAGGAACTTGTGGCAACTTGGCACAACTTGATGACCTTTCAGGGACATTTCATGCCCAGCAAACTATTCCAGGGAGAGGAATCAGAAGTATCCAAGGATTGTAGATCAAATCAAGCAGAAAAGAGGGAAAGACTCCATTTGGGAATGGTTTACCCAGCCTCACTATGGAAATTGTTCCTGTCACTTCTGCCCAGCGAGAACGAGGGACACAAAAATGGGAGAGAAGCCACCTCCAGTGAAACTCCCTGGAATATTTTGAAGGAATGCCACTTAAAATTTATCCTGCACAGCCAAGTGATAAATGGAGAGCAAGGCAATGCAGCCAATGTGGAGAATCCAAGCTTGACCATAATGTGGAATTTATGTAAAAATAAAGGAGGGGATAATAAATGTCATATGGAAAGAATTAATTTTTTGGTTCAGGAGTTTTGCTTTAGAACAAAACACAGATGCCCAACTCCAAACAAACTTTACTGAACTGCACTCTGGAATCAGCCTCCTTCTGTGTGGGATTTGGGCATGAAGGAAGGAGATCCCGCAATCCCAGGCAGGTGGGGGGTGTTTCCCAAGCATTTTCCCCATACCGGGATCCATCCCAGCCTCAGAGAGAGGGGCACCAGGCAGGCTGACAATTGATGGCAGCATGGAAAGGTCACAGCAGGAGAGACCTGCTCAGGAGGAACCATCCCCATCCCCCTTCCTCTCTCCCTGGATTCCAGCACAGCTGGAATCTGGCTGCAGGAAGAATGGGAAGTGTTTTCCAGTGGAGATGTGGCAGCACCGTGAGGGGGGCTTGCTGTAACAGCTGACCAGGAGAAAACCCAGCACAGGTCCCTCTCATTTTTCCTGCCTTTCCCCCTTGGTGGGATTTCTCCCAGGCAAAAAGTGATGGGATGAGAGGCAACAGCCTCAAGTCGTGCCAGGAGAGGTTTAGATTGGATACAACAGAAAATTCCTTCAAAGAAAGGGATGTAAAGCTTTGGAACAGACTGCCCAGGGCAGTGGTAGGGTCACCATCCCTGGGAATGTTCCAAAAACATGTGGCTGTGGCACTGGAGAACAAGGTTTAATGGAGGTGCTGGGTTGTGGGTTGGATTTGATGATGCAAAAGGTATTTTCCACCCTTAATGACTCTGTGATTCTATGACTGGAACAGATTTTAAGACAGATTATTCCCAGTGAAACACCCCCGTTCCTAGGAACTTCCTTGCTGTGAGATGAAATTCCAGGATTTTGCACTTTGGCATCTCCCAGTTACAACTGGGATGTGCAGCAGGGGACAGCATGGGCATGGATAGGGATGGGACTGCAGGAAAAGTGTCCAGGGTGGATATTTCACCCCAAAGTCATGGATTCCCACTGCCCTTCCCAGGGATGGAAAAGCAGGATGATGGTGTGGGAAACCTGGCTCAGTGGGGAAAACACAGCTTGGGTGGATCCATGGGAAAAGATTTATCCATTTAAATATAAAAGCAGGAAAACTCTAACTCCAAGCCCATGACTTTGTTGAGGACAAGAAGGGAAGAAAGGAAGCTAACATTTTAATAAACATTTTAAACTTTCCTATGTCTTAACTGAAGGGAGAAGGCTGAAAAATTTAACAGGAAGATCCTGTTCCCAAATTTAATTGGATATCAGCATAGAATATGCACTAAAGGTTTATTTTAACTCAATATACCTGAAATACAACCAGCACATCCAGGGCCTGTCTCTGTAAGCTCCTGGCCCCATTCCCAGTGATCCCTCAGTGCTGGGAAGGACTGGGGCTGCTGGGGAAACACCTGGCACAGGTGACCAAAGGCTTGGGTGGCTCCAGGGAACTATGGCACAGCCAAATCCTCCTGGAAACCACTGGGAATGTGCTCCAGAGGGGTTTCCAAAGGATAAATGTGTGACTTCTCATAAAAACACTGTCCAAGGGCTGTAAATGCTCCTCAATGCTCTTAAGAAGGGCTACAATTTATGACATCAAACCTCATCACCTGGAAAAATAATTCCTGTTTTCCTGGTGCTTTCACCACCGGGACAGCTATGGGGGGTTAGGATTCTTTTTCCTTTCGTTTCTTTCTCTTAGGGAATTTTCTCCCATTTTGTTGCTAAGGAACTATAAGGACCAGGTACTTAAGAGAGACAAAAGAAGTTGCCACAGCTCACGGGAGGGGTGCAGCAGCCCTTTTACCTGCAGGTTTCTCTGGGAAGGGCAGAGATATCCAGAGATTTGGGCTGGGGGAAGGGGTTGGGTGCAGCTCTCGCTCTCTTGCTGTCTCGGCCTCGAAGGAGGACGGTGGAGTTACTGCTTGGAGGGGAATTCACTGCTGCTGCCAGAGCCCAGATCGGTCCTGCTTCTTCTGCCATGGGTGAGCCTTTGCTCGTGAGAGCAGCCACTGAACTGAGACCTTATCAACACCCTACTTCACTAAAAAAGGACTTCCACCATCTGCTCCAGTGCCTCAGGGGAAAACGCTGGGATCCTGAGCTCTTTCCCCCTCCCAAGGAGCCTTTCCCTGCCCTGCCTCTGCTGCTGCTTTTTTTTTTTTTTTTTTTTGCCACTGCTCCAGGTTTTCTCTACGCTGTAGCTCCACACCTCCTGCCCTGCCAGGACACCCCGCAGCTCCTGCTACAGCTGCAGAGTTTCCGCTACCTCTTGCTTGCTCCCCTGGGCAAGCCCGCCCTGCCGTTCCAGCCGCGGCTTCCGAGGTTTCCTGCTTCAGCCCCTTTTGCTATCCAGAGGGGCACCGGGCCCGGCTGCCCCCAAGGGTTTGTAAAGAAAGCCTTTTCTCCATCCCTCCCGCCGGCTGAGCCACCATTGCCGCGTGAGGGAGAGACGCGGCCGAGCTGGCGCCACAGCGCCCCCTGCAGGCGCGGGGGAATCACCGCACGCGCCCTGCCCGGCCGGGAGCCACCGGCGCCCCCTGGCGGCCGCGAGCGGAACTGCAGCGAGGGGAAACGGGCAGAGACTTCATTGGGTTTGCTGCTCTCGTTTGTTGTTGTCACCACTGCTGTTCGCCTCCTTATACACGCGCACTCTGCTAAAGAACTGCTACTCCTTTTCTCGTATCTTTGCCTGAAAGCCCCTTCATTTCAAAAATTATAGTAATTGGGAGGGAAGGGGGTCATATTCTCCATCCCAAGGGAGTCTCCTGCCTTCCTTAGCAGACGCCTGTCTTTCAAACCAAGACAACAGGAAAAAATGAGAGGAGCAGGCCTAAAAGAATCCCATTTGTGAAAAATGAGCTTTGAAAGTGTGGAAGTCCAAAGTGAAAGGGCAAGAGGATGAAGGGCCACTTTCTACCTCTTGGTTTCTCCTTCACCACAACACAGAGAAACAGCCCAAAGGTTTCATTATTACTGTTTAATTCCACACATTCCTGATTTTTGGGTGGCCAGTTCCAGAGGGAGCTGATTCCCAGGGAGCACTGAGTCCTTACCCTTGAACTTCAGCCCAGTTTGAGTTATTAAAGCAACCAGAGCACCTAAAACTTGCACCAGCCTTGGCCTGAGGCCACAGCTGAGCCCAGCTGAATGTTTCAAAGACAAATCTTCTGGCAGAGGAGCAGAGGAGAGTGCAGAAAAGAAAAATGAGGCCATTGCTGGAGCCAGGTCACATTAGAAGACTTTTACACAAAGCCTACAATGGAGTGTGGGTTTTTTCCACTTTTTTTCTGGGTATTTGCTTGCAGAAACTGCCAGGTCACCCTATGCCAGCACCCAGGGATGTGCCGGAGCAAGCAGGAGGATTCCATGGACAAGAGGAACAATTCTTCAAGCACAGCCATGAAAATGCCATCAGTGTTTGATGAGTTCATTCTCATTTGTTCCCTTTTGTTTCAATGACACCCATTGGAATAAAAACACTCCAGGATCCCTGGATTTTCCAGCAGCAGGAAACAGCAAACAGCACTTCAGCCTGATGGAGCATGAATATCCCTGGATGTCCCAGAGAAGCTGTGGCTGCCCCTGGATCCCTGGAAGTGTCCAAGGCCAGGCTGGACAGGGCTTGGAGCACTCTGCAGTAGTGGAAGGTGTCCCTGCCCATGGCAGAGGTGGCACTGGGTGGGTTTTAAGATCCCTTCCCCCCAGACCATTCCATAATTCCATGATTCCTGGTTTTTGGGGTGGGATGGGGAAGGGGACACCCCACTGTGTGCTGTTTTCTATGGATATGTGGGTTTGGGAGTAATTAAACTCAAGCACTAAATTCATTTCCTCGACATGGAGAAGGAAGAGACGCCTGTGTGCTCTCGACACCTGCAGGGGATTCTCCCTGAGAAAAACCAGGATTCGTTTAGGGAAGAAAACAGTGAGTGAAAACAAACAGCCTGGGCTTAGATTCCACTTGAAAGTGATCCTGCAGGATGAAGAGATTGGTGCTCCTGGGCATGACCAGTGGGGTGGCACAACCCCCATGGCTCCCCCCATCCCAGCAGCTTTATCCAAGATATTTTGGGCAACACAAATGCAGATTCCAGCTCTTAAATCTTTCAGGCTTATCAAAGGGTTTGTTGCTTTTTTTCTTCTTTTCCCATTTTCAGTCCTGTGGATTCTTAACCACTGAGATCTTCTTATGTCTAATAAACACAAAAATGCTTCTCTTTCCAGCTTTGCTGCTAAAGCCAGGATGATTATAAAGCTAAATCCTGGGCATATGGCATGGGTGCTGCTCCTGGGATCCTCTCCTGGTCTGGCACTGAATGGGGAATTAACCCTTGGCAGGAAAACCGGGGAAACAGGGATGTTCCACCACAGGTCCCTGTGCCAGGGGCAAGAAACAGCTGGCCACAGAGTCACAGAGTGGTGGGACACACTCAGGACTGGTGACGTTTCTCCTGCATGAAGGAATTGCCTCTGGAAGCATGTCCCCAGCACTGGATGGGCAGTGGGAGGGAGGGAGCAGAGGGACAGAGGCAGGGAAAGGTTTAAGTGACCTGAGCACCTGAATCATCCCAAAATTCTGGCCCTGCCTCGCTGAAAGCTGCTGCATCCCAAAGCCATGCCAGGCTGGAGCACTGCTGGGATGATCCAGCTCAGGATGCTGCTGGGATTCCATCAACCTGGGAAGAGAGGAGCAAGCAGGGCAGTCAAGGAGAAGCAAGATCTTGCTGGGAAGTCCAGAGGAGGCCGGGGCACAGGTGCCATCCCAGAAAACAGGGTGCAAACACCTGGACCTGGGATCATCTGAGCCCAGATCAGTGCCAGGGATCATCCCAAGGAACTGGGATGATGCTCCTTATTGAGGCCACTTTCCAAATTCAGACCCCCAAAAAAAGGCTCCACAGATAGCGATGAGCAGCAGGAAAACCTCAGCTCCTGGCTCCACCCAAAGTGGCAGCCAGGACACTGGAATTCCTTGGGATAAGCAGCCAGAGCCACTGCACACTTCGATGGGCTCAAAAGGAGCAGCAAATCAGGGGGTGCTCACCACAAAATGCAGCTGCAGGAAGGGCCCAGCCAGGCTCAGCTCTGGTTCCTGCAGAATCCTTCCATGAGGCAGGATAACAGCCCCACTGTGTGGATCCATGGGATCCAGCGCATCTCCCATCGGTGCAGGGGCAGGGGGTGGGCACTGCCAGCCTTGGCAGGGCAGGGGGGCACGATCAGAGCATCCTTCAGAGCTTAGCCTCACAGGTGGAGCAAGGCAGGGCAGGTCCAGGGGAAACCCTGAGATGTTCTTGGTTGGGTTTTGTGTGTTTGTGTTTGAATAGAAATATTTTCTCCATATTATTTCCAAGCTTTGCACTTCTCAAAGAGATCATTTTTGGCAAGAGAGGGCGAATTCCATGTGTTTTGCCACCATCTCTCCCCCATTAGTTGGAGTTAAGATGCCACTACAAGGATTTACATTGTTAAAGAGAGAAGGGGCTCTACAGATCCTTGAAAAACATCGGAAGCATCTCCCTAATTTAACTTGCAAAATTATGCTTGTCCCCAAGGTTGCCTCTGGTGACACTGTGCTCTGCAGGGGGACAGCTCCAGCCCTGGGGTGGCAGCAGGAGCAGGGCAGGGCCCATCCCCTGTGCTGGCACTGCTGGGGCACCTCAGTGCTGGGGCAGCTCTGGGACCCTCCTGACAAGAGACACCTCGAGGGGCTGGAGCGTGTCCAGGGCAGGGAACGGAGCTGGGAAGGGGCTGGAGCCCCAGGAATGGCTGAGGGAGCTGGGAAAGGGGCTGAGCCTGGAGAAAAGGAGGCTCAGGGGGGACCTTGTGGCTCTGCACAACTCCCTGACAGGAGGGGGCAGCCGGGGGGGGGTCGGGCTCTGCTCCCAGGGAACAGGGACAGGAGGAGAGGGAACGGCCTCAGACTGGGCCATGGGAGGGGCAGGTTGGATATGGGGAAAATTCCTTCACTGGAAGTGGTCAGGCCCTGGCACAGCTGCCCAGGGGTGGAGTCCCCATCCCTGGGAGGATTTAACAGCCCTGTGGATGTGGCACCTGGGGACATGGATTAGTGGTGAGCATGGTGGTGCTGGGCTGAAGGTTGGATTGATGATCTCAGAGGGCTTTTCCAACCCGAACAGCTCTGTGATTCCATGATTCCATGAGGAACAGCGCTGCCTTCACTCCCCTGATGGGTGAAGGGCCTTCAGCACCCCGGTCACTGATGCAGAACAGCCCAGTGAGGAGTTCAGCAAGAACTCCAGCACTGGGAGAAGTTTCCCATAATTTTGTGGCTCTCACACAGGACTTTGCCAAAGGGAAAGGCCCAGGTGAGCCAGGACAGCTCTCACTGGCCAGAGACAGAGGAATTTCCTCTGAGTATTCACACAAAATCCCAACCCTGAATGGATAGGATGAGCTTGAACACCAACTGCTGCAGATGTGCCATGGTCAAACCCCAACCTGCCCTTGTGTGAGAGTTTGTGAGGGGCAAAGACAAGAACCAACTGCAGCTCTGAGCAGTTCAGACACTTCACGAGCTTGAGCTGCAAGGAGAAAAACCTCAGCCCAAAGTCAGCATCAAGGCTCTGCCTGCTGCAATCATTAATGAGGCAATGGGTGAGTGCAGAGGTTCAAACAGGAATTTTTGATCACGTCTCAAGGAAAGGCTCCGTGTGCTCAGCTAAAGGGGTTTCCTGTCAGCATTTCACACACGGCTCCATAAATCAAACACTCCTGAAGGCAGTTCAGAGCCACAGGGCTCGATGTGGGAGCATCCTTGACTTTGAAAAGCAGGAGGCTGCATCTGTAGAAAAAATAATTCCAGTAAGTGCAAGCCCTGGGTTCTGGGCCTTTGGGATCCTCTGGGTCTCTGTTCCCTGCACGGATTTTGTGCCTAGCACTGATTTATCTCCTACAGGAGTGCTTTGAACAGCGGCTACGTTCTGTTCCATGAGTCTTTTCAAATATTCCTTCATGACGGACAAGGAGTTTGAGACGTGAATGGTCTGAAGAGTCCCTTCCCTTCCTGCTGTGCTCCTGACCCCTGAGGGATGACACAAAGGGGGTCAGCAGGGAGCGATCCTGGTCCTGAGGGCATGAGATTATCAGGATATTGTCAGCCAACCTCCCTCTCCATGGGCAAGGTGCCTTCCCTTGTTATCTCCGTGTTGGAATATCTCAAAAACAGGGGGTCCTGGAGAGCTGCTGTCTCCGAGGAATTGCTGAAACATCTGAAAATCAATTCTCTGGCTCTGGGAGGAGCTTTCAGTGAAATATTTTACAGGTCACTCAGTAAGGAAACCTTCATTCCAAAGGTTCCAAAGGAGCCATTGCCATCTCAGTGGGGAATAAAAAACCACCTTGAGGATGGAAACAGAGGTTGGATCCACTCTGTAAAGGGTGGCAGCTCAGCCCGAACAGCCCAGATATTCTTTTCATCTCTTGCAGTATCAGGTGTTAGAGCTTTATCCCTGATTGCATCTCCTTGCTCCTCCTCAGAGCCAAGTGGCTGGCACAAATCTCCTCCAGCCTCCTGTGAAGGACCATTTTCTGCAGCAAATCATCAGTGAAATGTTACAAAGAGGCTGTGGAACCCCATCAGGCACCAAATAATGCAGCATTTGAGTGTCCCCTGAAAGATGCCCTGAGCCAGAGCACAACTTGTGGTCATCACTCTGCTCTTGTGACTGGGATGTGATTAAGGGCTTCACATCCCTCTTTAATAACTGCCAAAATTCATCATGAAATCGGCTCCTCTCTGGAGCAGGGAGCAAAGCAACCCAGTGGGTAATGCTGCAGATTGGTTCGGGAGGAGAAATGGGAGCCCAAAAGCTGGAAAATGATGAGGCAAGGAGAGGGAGACAGAGCACAGCTCTGGGCAGGGAGAGGGAAAAGGAGCCCTGTCATTCCCAGGGATGTGATCACGGAGCAGATCCAGGAGAGGAGCGATGTTGGTGACTCACAGTGACAAGAGGAGTCCAGAACTCACCGAGGGTGGAGGGAGATCGTTTGTAAGGGAGCATTTCCAACGGCAAATCAGTCAGCAGGGATGGCAACACAACCAGGGGTGGCTCCTGGAAAAACCTTGTAGGGAATGGTGATGATCCCTGGGAGATTATCTGATCCATGGGAGATGATCTGATCCATGGAAATGCACTTTCAGTGCCGTGTAAATCCATGCTTGGGCCATTTCCTGGCCTCTGTGTGTTGTTGTCACCTCCTCACCTCAGAAATATGGAACGAGATGGTTTTTAGCATCCCTTCTATCCCATTCCACGATACAGCAGAGCCAGGAAAACAGAGGGATGAGGTGATCAAGGGTCTGGAATGGTTTTGTAGGAGGAAAACTGGAGGATGAGATTGTCCAGCAGAGAAAGGGGATTTGCTGTAACAGAGCTATGGAAGAAGTCAACAAAATCATGAGAGGACATCAAGGACTCGTCTTTTGATTCTCTTCCTGCAGAAGGAAAAGGGGAAACAAGCAGGAGTCGAGGTCAAAACAAACAAAAAACCTCTTTCTTCATGCAACAGGGACTGGATTTGCTGAGCTCTTTGCCCAGGAAAAATGCGAGTGCTGAAATCCTGCGTGGGCTCATGGGAAACGCAGGAAAAGATTTGGAGGAGAGATGCACCAAGGGGTGCTGAACACCTCAGCAGGCTCAGGAATCTGCTGCTGGAGCAGGAGTGGGGTCTCCCCAAAGCCTTGCAGATGATTTGAGGTTATAAGAGAAGGTCCTCATAGATAAATGTCCAAAATGGCTTTAAAAATGCCTGAAAACACTAAAAAAAAGTCTAAAAACTCAAAAAAAAGTCTAAAAACTCTCAAAAAATGTCTAAAAAGTCTTTAAAAATGTCTAAAAAGCAGGAAGCAAAGGATGGGAGTGAGCAGTCGGTTCCTGGAGTGCAAGGAGGTGGATTGTGAAGAGATTTGTGCTGAAGGCAGGACACTTCTCCATGGTCTGTGGAGGAAAAGGACGGAATCATGACCAGCTTTGCAGGGCTGAGTTACTGAAGGTGGAAAAGGCAAGGGCTGCCTGCAGAGAATTCCGGGAGGAGCTGTAAGAGTGAGCGAGAGGGTGAGAGAACAGCAGCTGGAATTCAGTGCAGACAAATGGAAATGGATGCGCTCGGGGAAAACAAACCCTGACTCCAAATGGACCATAATGGGCTCTGAAAAAATCCCCGCTCAGGAACGAGGGCTGGAGTTATGAGGGACATTTCTGGGGAAATGTCAGCACAGCTCTTTGCAGGGATCAGAAAAATTGGAAAATTGAATGGTGGGGACAGGCAGGGAATGAAATGAACCGTCCTGAGGTTCAGTTGCAGGCAGGAAATTGGGAGTCTTCCCTGTCTTCTTCCCAGCTTCCAGAGGCACAGGGCAGAGGATTTAGTGAGCGGAGCAATAAGGAAGGAAAACCAGACATTCTTGGATGGAGAGCTATTAAAGAGAGGCCAGAGGGAGTCCCCAAGGCACAGGCAGCTGGAGCCAAGCAATTCTTATCTCTCCAGGCTGATGCTGCTCTCCAAAGCTTCCCCGAGTGCTGACCCTGTGGTTATTGCTGCTTCAGGGTGGCAGATCCAGGGCAGGACTGCTTGGGATGATCCAGGAGCCAGAGGAGTGCAGAGATCAAGGAAGAACCAGCACGTGGATCCAGGTCCAGCAGCTCTTGTTCCAGGCTTTGTCCTCCCCTGTGTGCTTGGCCCTGGTGTCTCATCTTCATCTTTGGCTGAGGCTGCCCCAGCTCTGTTTCTCACGGGAGCTCACCCGGAACTGCATCTTCTGTCCAAACACGGGCTCTGTTTTCATCTGTGCTCATGTCTCAGTTGTGGGCTCACACTGGAGCTTGGACTTTCAAACATTAGGAAGGTCAAGCCTTGTGGAGCTCACCCCTGTGGAGGCTGAACTCCTCCTCCTCTCCTCTGCCTCCCAGTCTTTGTCCTGATCACCTCTGGCAGAACTTTCCTTCTCATTTCATACAGAATTAGGGATCCTTCAAGAATCATGGAACGGTTTGGGTGGGAAGGGACCTTAAAGCTCATCCCATCCCACCCTTGCCGTGGGAAGGGACAGCTCCCACCATCCCAGGCTTCTCCAAGCCCGTCCAGCCTGGCCTGGGACACTGCCAGGGATCCAGGGGCAGCCACAGCTTCTCTGGGCTGTGGCCCCTATGCCAGGGCTGCCCCACCCTCCCAGGGAGGAATTTATTCCCAATATTCAATCTAAACCTTCCTTCCTTCACCTTTAATCCATCCCCCTTGTCCTGGTCACTCCACGCCCCTGTGACAATGTGTCTTTGAAGTTATTACAGCTCCTTTGGTTAGAGGACTTGGTAAAAATATTTAGGAAATTCAAGTGGATTGTGCCCATTGGATCTCTGGGCCACTTGATCTCCTCCCTTGCTGCCTACCTCAGAAACTCCAGGACAAAAGCCTGGTTGAATTTCCCAGGAACTGGTCCCCCATGCTCCCTAATTCCCCTCCTTAGTGCAGTTCTACCTCATTCGAGCATCACTTTTAATAATCTGCCGTTCCTGGGGCTGCTCAGGAGCATTTTTTCCAATCAAGGTCTTGCTGCTTTCCTTCCCTCTGACGGTGAGGAAATGTTAAGTGAGAGCTTTCACAGCAGAGTTAATGCCGTTAATAGCTCGGCTATTTCATCCTTGAATTCCTTTGGAGCTCTGGAATGAGAAGCAGCCGGCACTACCCGAGTGTTACCATTTATTTTGTCAGGTTGTTTTAGAACTTCATCCACCGAGACATCGTTTTGAGCCACATTTCCTGACTTGTCCCCCATCAAGGTTTCCAGACTGAGGATTCCTGGAAACTCTTTTTTCCTGGAAACCTGTGCTTGGTTCTCTGCTGCATTTTCATCTTCTTCCTTCCGTGCTTTGGATTATTCCAACTTCCTGCTCAGGTGTGTTTGGGAAAGAAAAAACCTGTGGGAGGCAATGCCTGAACTTCCAGTGGGCACTGGAGGGGTGCAGGGCCCTATGGATGGTGTGGGGGATGATCCTCATGGAAGATCCAGGACTTTAAATCCTGTTAATCCAGTCCTCCTTCCTCTGCTGCCTCCTTTTCCCAGGGATAACAACCGGGGTAACGCAGATCCTGCAGCAGCAGCAGCCAAATCTTCGTGGAGGAGCAATTTTTAGATGGGCAGAGAGTGATAGGTCAGGATTTAGAGTAAAAGAGAAGAGATTTAGATGGGAGATTGGGAAGGAATTGTTCCCTGGAGGGTGGGGAGGCCCTGGCACAGGGTGCCCAGAGAAGCTGTGGCTGCCCCTGGATCCCTGGCAGTGTCCAAGGCCAGGCTGGACATTGGGGCTTGGAGCAGCCTGGGACAGTGGAAGGTGTCCCTGCCATGGTAGGGCTGGCACTGGATGAGTTTGAGGGTCCCTTTGAACCCAAACCATTCCATGTTTCCATGACTCCCTGTGCTGCTCACCAAGCAAGGCTGGAGGCAGCAGTGGCCAAATGGCCAAATGACCCCTGGCCTTGGCCACTTCCAGGCATGGGAAGTGCCCTCCAGCTTCAGCTTCCCCCACACCCCCTTGCTCCCCCGCAGGCAGCTCCATATTCTCCTCCATCCTCTTCTCCCTCAAGAGCCTCAGCTGTGCTCCCAAAATCTCCCTGCCCCTGTCCCAAGCTCACATTCCCCTCCAGCCCCTCCCAGCTCAGAGCTGCTCCATCCCCCACGGCTCCAATTCAGTTCCAGCCTCTTTGAGTATTCCACTGAGGCTTTGGCTGCTTGGTGGAATTTGTATCCACCAAGAACTGGATTTGCCGTGCTGTTAGAAGCTCTTCCTACCTGGGGGAGGGAGTTCTGCCAGCATCAACATTCCAGTCACTGTGTCACCGTCACTGAAGGTGCCACTGCTTCTTCAGTGCTTCCCTCCCCCTGCTCCGGAGGACGCAGCAGCCTTGGGTTTCTCCTCGGGCTCCATGTGAGCAGCCCCTGAGTGCCAGTGGGGGCCAGGATTCACAGCTGGAGTGTTTAACACTTTTCCAGCCCCATTTTTCCCTTTTTCCAGGTGCACAGGAGCTGGCAATGCCCTGTGCCTCTGGAAGAGGAAACACCTCAGGGAAACACCTCCCATGTGCTGTGGGGATGAGGACCACAGAGGGTTGGGTACAATTCCCTCTTCCTGCTGCCATCTTTGAATCCAGGCAGGATTGAGCCAGGTTAAAGCAGCCTCTGTCCAGCAGGAGTGGTCCAAGAGGTGCCAACAAGCAGCCAGGATGAACAGGAAGGACGGGAATGTGTCCTGCTCTAAAAGATGGACAAGGAAATCTCGTGGTTTATGGAGGAGATTTTTCCTCACGTTGCTTTGGCTGTGTGGGGAAAATCCATGTGGAGCTTCCCTGGGATGGAGGGTGTGCTCTGGGATAGATCCACTCTGCTCAAACCCACCTGAGAGCGGGGCAGAGCTGCTCTGCTGTAAGTGGTGACTGAGGTGGTGATTGCAGCTGGGCCCAGGGAGACATGGAAACACCAGGGAAAAGGGAAAACTGTTCCTTAGCCCCCTTCTGGGGGTCACAGATATCCATCCAGTAGTGGGGCTCTGCCCAGGCTCCCCAGGGAATGGGCATGGCCCAGAGCTCCAGGAGCGTTTGGACAGCGCTGCCAGGGATGCCCAGGGTGGGATTGTTGGGGCGTCTGTGCAGGGCCAGGAGCTTGATCCCTGTGGGTCTTTTCCAACTCAGGATATTCCATGATTCTACAACAAGCCCACGCCTAAGCATTGGCTTTAGGGTGTTTGATCCAAGATCTCAGCCTCAGACATGGAGTGTGTGGGAAGGATCCCCTGGATCTGAACCTCGGGAGGAGCCATTTCTCCCCTCCACACCCCTGCAGAGACCCCCTGGCTCAGGCTGGCAGAAATGCAAAGGGCAGTGTTTGGGAAGAGCAGCTTTCCCAGGGGAAGGGAGGCCGGGACCCTTCAGGCAGAGCTCCCTGTCGATGTGGACACTCCGTTCTCCCAGCAGGGAACGCTCCATCCCAGCTGTGTCCATCCAAAGCCACACAGCTGCACCCAGAGGTGCCACGGTGCTTTGCGCATCTGTATCCCGCTGCTCTGGGAGGAGGAAACCCCTCCAAGTCTCCAGGGAGGCGGGAGCTGCTGCATTTTTTGGTCCATTTGCAGTTTCCCGAGCGCTCCGAGCGCGTTGCGCAGAGCAAAGTTGCCATCTAGTGGGACATGGCATCTCTGCCGAGCTGCCTCGGGGCTGCTCCCGGCTCCCCGCACCGGGATTCTTCCCGATCCCCAATGGGAATGATCCAAAAGGAAAAGCTTTCACTTAACCCTTGGGATGGGCACCGCGCCTCCCACGAGCTGCCACCGCTCACAAATTGCGAAGAGAATAAACGCCCGGTTTTAATCCCAACCTTGCTTTTAGCCCCAAACTTGCTTTTATCCCACTAAGTTTAGGCAGGATGGATCCCGTGTGTATGGCCATGGGAAGGAAAAAGCCACAGGATGCTGTTCTGGGAATTTGCTGCCTGTCTGGGACTTGTGTGGGGCTCTGAGGCTGCGGCTGCAGCTCCAGTGCAGCATTCAGGGACTGAAGAGCTGTTCTGACTCCTTCCCTAATTGCCAGATTTCCCAGGGTTCTAATTAAAACAGGAGTTCTGCGTAATTCCAGCACCCATCGGATGCAGCTCCTGCAGGGAATTGGGTTCAAAAAAAAGTAAAAATACAGTAATAAACCATTTTTTTCTGGCAGCTCCTACAAATCAGCGACACACAGAGGGTGCTCCCCTGAGCCTTAGGGTGGGAGCTCTCCCTAAACACAACCAAATTCCCCCAAATACCCCCAAAGGTGCTCAGGCTGCAATTCCTGATGGCAATCCCACAGCTTTGCCTTCTGTGAGTATCCCACATTTTGAAAAGTTTTGGCAGATGCTACAATTTGCTGACTTAAAGTCCAGTAAGCATCAGGAATTCTCCAGGATTTCATGGAACCATGGAATAGTTTGGGTGGGAAGGGACCTCATCCCATCCCACCCCTGCCATGGGCAGGGACACCTTCCACTGTCCCAGGCTGCTCTGAGCCCCAATGTCCAGCCTGGCCTTGGACACTGCCAGGGATCCAGGGGCAGCCACAGCTTCTCTGGGCACCCTGTGCCAGGGCCTCCCCACCCTCCCAGGGAACAATTCCTTCCCAATATCCCATCCAGCCCTGCCCTCTGGCAGTGGGAAACCATTCCCTGGGTCCTGTCCCTCCAGCCCTTGTCCCCAGTCCCTCTCCAGCTCTCCTGGAGCTCCTTTAGGCCCTGGAAGGGGCTCTGAGCTCTCCCTGGAGCCTTCTCTTCTCCAGGTGAGAAAGAGGAACAAGAAAATAAGGAAGAAATAGGAATAAATAACTTAGAAAAGAAAAAATCACTCCTTGAGTAGAATTAGACTCTTTCCTCTCCGATCATTCCTGTGTGGGACCAGCCCCCTGCACGAACATTCCCAGTGCAAACCAGCTCAGAGGCTTGGGATGGGGAAACTGAGGCATAGGTAGAAGTTCCAGCACCACAAACCAGCTCAGGGTCCTGCAGAATCCTAAATCCCTTTCCACGGAAGGGAGGTAGAGGTGGCTCAGCCCATGAAAAAGCCACGTTTAGGGCCCTGGTTTGGGAAGGGAAAGGCACCGGGACCTCCCAAACTGCTCCGTGTGTTGGCTCCCAGCACCTTCCACTCTCCCAGCCCCCCAGTGCTTGGCTCTTCCACTGCTAATTCCCAGATTTCTCCCAGTCCTGCTCAAACCCAGCCGTGCTTCCCGGTTCCACCAGTGAGAAGCTGCCGAACAGCAGGTTTGGGGCCGTGAAAGATTTTAGGGGCTCCAGATAAGAGAGCAATGGTTCCCACCAATGAAAAGCCTCAGTGCTCAATATTCCAATATTTTATTCCTTCAGCAGCTCTGTTGGAAGAGTGTAAAGGATTTTCAGGAGTTGTTTTTACCACAGGTGAGAGGCAGGGATACCCTGACACCCAACATATTCCAGGCTTGGGGTGTGACAAGGGCTTTTTATCCCAGCCCACATCCCAGTTCCAAGTCCCTGTTATATTTTATGGGATGCAGTTGACCCCAGGTTTGCAGGTGAGAAATTCACTCAGTAATTTTGGGGTCATGGGGTGGCTGCGAAGGAAATTTTTCTCTTCAACTTCCATTTTTTTCTTATTTCCACAATTTTCTTAATTGCTTTTTCAATTTTTTTCCCTCGCTTTCTTCAGACTTTCTCCCTTTTTTCAGTGAAGTGGGGAAATGTTTTTTTCCACTAGATTTTACCTTTTTTTTGCTTTACTTTTTCCTGGGGGCAAAGAGAGGGGATTTTTCCCCTATTCCTTCCCTCTGGGATTGGGAAGTGGGGCAATTTTCCTGCTCTGCTGCTCCCTGGCTGTAAAAATCCCTAATCCCAGCAGGGCAGCAAAAGTTTTATCTCCTTTCTTATCGTTTATTCCCCAAAAAAACGGTGGCGAATATTGCTTCTCCTTTTCTCCATTTCTTTCCCATTGTTTTCCATCTCTTTTTCTGTGTGATTTCAGTGGTTTCCTTTTGGTTTTTATTTCCTTTTTCCATTCCATTTTCCATCCAGTTTCTCGCATCACCCAAGTGGAAAAAAGGTTTTTTCTGCTCCCACTTGGATGGGTGGTTTTCCTTTGTATTTTCTTCCCTCTTTTTCTCTTTCCAGCAGGGATGAAAGAACATTCCAGAGGGGAGGCCCTAAATCCCATCCTATTCCACCCCCTGCAGGGACACCTTCCACTTATCCCAGGTTGCTCCAAGCCCCATCCAACCTTGGACACTTCCAGGGATGGGCAGCACTTCCAGGATCAGCCAATGAAATTTCCTCCTTATCAACCCTCATTACTCCAGTTTTCCCAGGGAAGGTGGGAATTTCTCACCACGGGCACGTGGGAGCATCCACAGAGAATGGGAATGACAGGAAATCCCCAACAGTTGGCTGACAGGGCCACATATAATAACGGTGTTCAGTGTGAGTCCAGAATGCATCTAATAAATTGAATTACGCCGAAATGAAGAGAATTAATTGGCCCTGCTTAACGAGCAATAATGATTGAGGACTGAAGAGCGATCCCAGCCATTCCATGGAAATGATGGGATCATGCTTTATCAACAAAATACACACCTGATGGAGCAGCGCTCCTTGGGGATGGTGGCAATGATCCTGGCAGCCTGAGGAGTGGGAAGAGTGGAACTCTCCAGGCTGGGTGGGACTTTTTGCTGTGGGACCACCAAAATCCCCTTCCGAGCAGAGCCACCCCCTGGGAGTGAAATACTCCCTGCTGCTTGCAGCTTCCAGAGGGGTTTAGTTCCAAAATGTCTTAAAATTGTGAAAAAAACACTCTGCTGGAGCAGCATCCTGCAGGAATTCCTGGAATGAGGAAGAAGACAGCAAATGCGCCTTTAGTTAAGCGCTGCTGCAGCCTCGTGACTGTCGGAGACCCAAAATTAACCAGGAGAACAAAAACATCTTTTCCAGGCTGATATTGGAACAGTAGGAATTAACCAGCAGCAGGTAAATATCCCTCCCTAAACCCAGCCTGTTCCCTGTGGCCATCAAAGGCATCGAGGTGATTAACCAGGGTTGCCCAGGAAAAGTGGGAATTAGGGAGTTACGTTTTCATTTGAGGCTGACGAGGCTGCTCCAAGCCCCATCCAGCCTGGCCTTGGACACTGCCAGGGATCCAGGGGCAGCCACAGCTTCTCTGGGCACCCTGTGCCAGGGCCTCCCCACCCTCCCAGGGAACAATTCCTTCCCAATATCCCATCCAGCCCTGCCCTCTGGCACTGGGAAACCATTCCCTGGGTCCTGTCCCTCCAGCCCTTGTCCCCAGTCCCTCTCCAGCTCTCCTGGAGTCCCATTGGGCCCTGGAAGGGGCTCTGAGCTCTCCCTGGAGCCTTCCCTTCTCCCAGCTCTTCCAGCCTGGCTGCAGAGCAGAGGATGAGGAATTCCCAGCTGGTTTGGGGACAGAAGTGCTGCACTCCAGACCCTTCAACAGCAGCAGCAACACTTCCCTTGGCCAGGGGGCAAAGCAATCCCCGGGATCCTCTGGATGGCTCCAGAGCAAAGCAGTGGCTGCAGGTGTCCGTGCTGAGCACATTCCAGCCGCACCCCAGGATGGAAAAAAGGTCAAAAGCAGGGAGAGGAAGGTGAATTCATGGATGTTTTTAAAAGTCTGGCTCCATGTGCTGCCTCACAGCTCCCTCAGAGGTTCCTCCCAGGAAAGTGTTCAGTTGATTCCAAAATCCCAGTGGCACCACAGGGCTGTAAAACCCCATCCCAAGAGCATTCCTGGCTCACTTCCCACTGGGAAGGACACATTCCACTCCAGAATCAAACCCAACAAACGACCTCCATTAAATCACATCATTTTCTTTGGGTTTTTTCCCTGGGGAATAACTTCCAGTTCTTGTGGCAGTGGGAAGACTCCAAAGGATCTGGGACCCTGCACATGGCATCGGGACCTGCACCCAGGCACCAGCACTGGGACCTGCACCCCAAAATTAGGTCCCTGCACCCCAAAATTGGACACCCAGCCCTATCCGGGACCCTGCACCCCAGCCCTGGAACCCTGTGCCCCAACACTGGGACCCTACAGCCCAACAAGGGGACTCTGCACCCCAAAACTGCATCTCTGCACCCACCATTGGGATGCTGCACCACAACCAGCACTATCTGGGACCCCTGCACGCCAAAATTGGGTCCCTGCACTATCTGGGACCCTGCACCCCAGCTCTGGGTCCCTGCCCCACCACCCCAGAGGTGCCCCCAGCATTCCCTGGTTCTGTGACATCACGAGGGAACAGCTGAGACTTGGACAAGGTGGAAAATCCCCCAGGTTGAAGTCCTGGCTGTGACCATTCAGGGATTTGAGAGCTGTTTCTCCACCAATCTTCTGATGAAGGATCAGTTTTGTGTCCCTTGGTGTCACCCACATGTCCAGGAACCCTGGGGTTGGCAGAGACATTCCAGGAGCCTTGCAAGCATCTGGGGTTTAATTAAAAGCTCTGTATAAAAATGTGTTTGTGGCACTGTTCTGCTTGTGAAACTTGAAAGGAAAATCAGAAATCCTGAACTTCAGCCAGGTCAAGCATCCTGAGGGATTCCAGATTTTCCCTGATCCCACATTGCCGAGGAACATAATAAAACCCACTTTTATTTTCATTGGAAAGCAAGCACGCAGATATTTCAACCCTCACCCCCTCCCTTCCCCTGGAATGAGGTACAGCAATAAAATCCTGCCAGAAGCTCCCATTTTCCCCTTTCCACGTGGAGAAGCTTTCCTTGGATGTTCTCCTGCAAATTAAAACCAACATTTCCCAAGGAGAAGTGCAGAGGCTGAGGAATGGGTTCCTCCTTTTCCAAATTAAAGCATCCAAACGGAACAATTCCCCCAGTTTTTTCCCATGAAACCTTTCTGTCCCAGGATCAGCGATCCCAGCCTGGCTACCTGGGCAGATCCCACTTGTCCAAGGGCACTTGGCAGCTCTGAGATCCATCACAATCTCGTGGTGCTTTTTAAGGAGGAGTTTGCAGGAGCTTTGTTCTGTTCATTGGAATTCTGTAACTGGGACCTCAGTGTCCGGGGAAAAAACTCAGAATCATGGAATCACTAAGGTTGGAGAAGACCTCCAAGACCATCAAGCCCAGCCTTTGACCAAATCCCGCTAAACCCCATCCCAAAGTGCCACACAGACCCATTTTTTGGACACTTCCAGGGATGGTGGATCCCACCACTGCCCTGGGCAGCCTGTGCCAGTGTTTAACCACCTTTTCAGCTTGGAACTTTCCCCAAATTCCCAACCTGTGTCCTCATTGAGAACCTGAGCAGAAAAGGAAATGTCACCTCTGAGCTGCACCCGGATCTATCCCAGAGTGGGAGATTGGAGACTGAAGAGAGGAGGGGCTGCAGGGTGGGAAGAGGATGTGGGGACCCTGTGCCACATCCAGGCAGGCTCTGGAGAGCGTTCCTGGGGTTCCATCCCACCTGATTCCCTCAGGATCAGCAAACAGCCCTGGTGCCACTGTTGCTGTGGTTGATGGTGGGGGGACCGGCCTGAGGTCACACCCCCCCTGCAGGGCTGCTCCCACCAGGAATTGTGCTCCGTGCTGGAGCTCTGCCCCTCTTCCTTTCCTCGGATCAGCACCGGGGCTGCGGCAGAGGGGGAGTCCCCACCCCGGGCTGTCCCTGGCCCTCCTCTCTGACCCTGGTGCCCAGTTGTCTTCCCAGGACAGTCGGGTTCCTCGTGTTCTGGGTCTTCTCCAGCTGCAGCTCCTGGAAGTGGTGCTGGACGTGGTGCAGGAGCCCCGGGGAGCCCCGGCCGTGCTGTTGGACCTCAGGAACGGAGCTCAGGGACAGGGAGGAGGCGGGATGGGGATGTTCCCTCTGTGTCTGCACGAGGGAGGGAAAGGTCAGCCTGGCTTTGGAAGCTCCAGGAGGATCCTGCCCACACGGTCCTGGCTCCTCTTGGCTTGGAGATCAGCCATGGACATAGGGGGGGCAGCTCCAGGTGGCCGGACACACATCCATGATCTGATGGACCTTTCACCGGACAGTGCTGGACACCGAGCCTCTGGAAGTGGTCTGGGGGTCCCCGAGGCTCTCTGAGACCCCAAACCCCCCGAGACCCGTCACCTGAACCCCAACCCAGCCTCGGAGCAGGACCTGGGGCGTTCACCTGGATCAGGCTCCCTCGGGGCTCCTGGAGCTGGACCCTCCTCTGGCGGCTGCCTCTGCTCGCCCTCCTGCCCGGGGACGGGAGCGCGGCTGGCCCCGCTCCCTGTGACCCCACACAGGGGCTGGAGAGGGGCTGGCATCCCCCATCCCGCGCTCCGAAGCGGAGGCTCCGAGGATGAGGAATGTGGGATCCTCCAAGGGCTGATGCTGTCATGGACTCCGAGTCCTTCCCAGACCTTCCCCCCAATCCCCAAATCACCTCCTTCCTCTGTCCCGCGGCTCCCAGGGCTCCCTCCACGCTCTGCCACTGCCCGAGGCGCCGCTGGATTTGCTGCCGGAGCCCCCGCAGGACGTGGAGAGCGCGGCTGGGGGAGAGCAGGGATGGGCTGGGGGAGAGCAGGGATGGGCTGGAGGAGCCGGGAAGGAGGGGAGGCCGCACGGGCGGGACCCCCCTGTCCCCCTTGGGCAGCTCCCGCCCCACCCCGAGCGCTGGGACCCACCCGAGCGCTGCCGGCGAAGGGCCCGGTCCCACGGCACTGCTGGGGCTGCGGCCGTGTCCCCACGGGGCCACTGGGGGGGTCCCCAGGGCCGGGGAGCCCCCAGCCCGCCCCGGCACCGCCGGCTCCCGTGGGCGGCTCGGGAGATGCTCCCGCCGGACGCTCCTGGCAGCGCGATCCTGGAGGAGCAGCGCCGAGAGAGGGATCAGGGCTGCACCAGAGCCCCCGGAGCCCACTCGGCCTCTCCTAGGAAAGCTCTGGAGCCAGGGCAGAGCTTCCAGGGGAATTCTGGAGCCCCCAGGGCTGAGCAGAGGTTTGGCAGGAGCAGAACAAGCACGGAGACACCTGGGGCACCTCCTCTGTCCCCCGAGCCACCCCAGCACAGTCCGTGCCCCCCGACACCACTGTCCCCACCAGCCCCTCTCCTGGAGGGGAGGACAAAACCTCCGGGTGGCCTCGGAGGAGCAGCACATCTGGGTTGCTGTGCCCCCCCGGCTGAGCCCCCTCCCTGCGGATCCACCCCCCCGCTCTGTGCTCGGCTGTGTGCTGGCGGCTGCCTCACATCCCCCCGTTCCCCTCTCCCTTCCCTGACCTGCTCCAGGGCCTCCTGGAGCTGCCGAAGGGTCTCTGCCTTGTCCCTCTGGAGCAGCCCGTGGAGCCGGTGCAGCACCTGCAGCCTCTGCTCCAGGAGGGCGCGGCTGCCCCGCTCCAGCTCCCGCAGCCTCTGCAGCAGAACCAGAGTCACCCCTCGAGCTGCCCAGGGCCACCCTCCAGGGCCTGGAAGGCTCTTCCCAAGGGCAGTGTCCGGGCAGGACGCCCAGGTCCCTCCTGGCCAGGATGGCACCACCCCAGCCTTGATGGCCATTGGAGAAGAGCTGAGGTTTGGTGGGTCAGTGCCCAGGAATTCTCACCCCGGCATCAAGCCCTGACTGCTTCCCTGCCCTTCCCAAAATTCCAACTCTCCCTGCTCTGCTGGGGCTCTCCAGGCACCTTCTGACCAGTCACCCCAGTCTGCCTACAGCCACAAGGGTCGTTTTCCCAAGAAATTCTTCTCCTAAAAGCCTCAGTCCCTCAATAAAAGCTCCCTGTGGATAAATCCAGTTTGGCTTTTGGGAACTGGGGCAGCACAGAACGTTTCCCATGGGATGCGCGTGCCCGGAAAAGGGGCTGAGCTGCTGACGGGTGTGATGTGTGTGCTCCTTCCCACGGCCCCTCCGCTGTGATCTTGACCCCTCTGGAAAACCGGGAGAGTGCTGACCTCCAGCAGCTCCAGTTTCTGTTCTTGAGGAGTCGCTGTTTTGCTTTTCTCCTCGTCCAGCCGCTCCCGGCCCACACAGGCTCCCTGCCCCTGCCAAGACTGGAAAATCCCCCTCGTTTCCCATTCCCACACCTTTGCCTCTCCCAGGAGCCGGCTCTAGCCCTCCCATCACACCCAGGAGCAGCAGAACCGTGGCTGTGCTGGCACAGCCCCCCGGCCTGTCCCTGCCCCTCGCAGCACTGCCAGGCCAGCCCCTGCTTGGGCCATCTCGGGGCCAGCTCACCATCCTCCGCAGGTCCATGTGGCACCGCTGATGGGTGTCCCAGGTGTGTCCCAGCAGTGCCAGGCCAGCCCTGTGCCAGGGACCACATCCCCGATCACACCACAGCCCAGCTCTGCCCACGGGGTGCCCATCCCCTCTTGGGCTTCCAGTGCCACCCTCTGCTCCAGCCTCGGAGCCAGACCCATCCCTGCAGCCCCCATACCTGGCTCTGTCCCCTTGGCTCCGAGGCTTGGCACCAGATCCCAGCTCTCGTGTCCCCTCCTGGCTCCTCTGCAGGGACCAGCACAGTGGCACCGGCAGCCCCGCCACCCCCTGGCATCCAGGAGTGGGGTCACAAACCCATTTACCCCTTTTCCATTGCATTTCCTCGTGCATTTCCACGGCCACCACTTGGGACACCAGGACCGTGGACAAGCTTGGTGTCCTGGCCACATCCCGCTGCTCTCCACATCCCAGCAGGAAGCAGAGCCAGAAGCATCCCTGCATCCATCCCTGCCCCCACCCGTGCCTCCTGTCCCAGCCGGGGCTGTGCCCATGGCAGACCCCAAGCCCCAGACCCCAGGGTCGTACCTTGCAGGGCAGCCCCACTTTCTGGTCCCCACCTGGGGACGCAAGTGACCCCCATCGCCTGGGGGCTTCTGCTGCTGTGCCAGCACCTGTGGAGAAAATGGCTTTTGGGGGAGGGGGGAGCCCACAAACCCACAGAAACCCCACAGGCAACTGGGGCTGGTCCCTGCCACCGTGTCCGTGGCCCCGCTGTGCCCATTCCCCTGCTTGCCCCATCCCTGCACCCTCCTCCAGCACCTCCCAGTGCCCCACGGCCAGCCCGGACTCACCCCTGCTGCTGCCTGCTCCTTCCCTGTCCACATCATCCATAGCGAAGGTGACATTCCCTCCACGTCTCCCGAGAGCCGGTGGCTCCTGTCGCCTCATGCCCAGGGCGGGATGTGCCCTGGGCATGGCACTGCTGGCCCTGGGAAAACTGCTGCCAGGAGAGTCTGTCCTCGTCCCAGTCCTGCTCCTGCCAGCAGAGATCCCTGGAGTTCTCCAGGAACGCCTCGGCGAGGCCGTGGCCAACAGGTCCCCATGGGAAGAGTCCCTGCGGCCCAGGGCTGGCTGGGCAGAGGGGACCGGCCGGGGGACCCCCCAGGCCATCCCCGCATGGCTCTGGCTCAGGCGGGATATCCTCGCTCCCAGAGACTCCAGGCTCTCCCTCCTCCTCCAGGATGGAGCCCTGTCCTGCCAGGAATGTCTGCCCGGCTCCATCCCCAGCTGTGGCCGCAGGTCCAGGCTTCTCCCTGTGGGGAACAAGGACTTCTCCTGCCCAGGTTGAGCTCCGTCCGTGGGCACATCCCCAGCAGGCTCCTTCTGGCACAGCAGGGGCTCCACCATTCCCTCCCAAAAGCTGGCAGCGAAGTCCTCGGTGCAGACGGAGCTGGAGCTGCTCCGGTAGCCCGGGCTGGGCTGGGAGCCCAGGAGCTGAGCCCAGGAGTGCTCCTCTTCCCGTGGGACAGGGCTGTCACCCCGGGCACAGCTGGCACGGTGTCCTGCCAGCTCTGTGGGGGACAGCAGAGCCATGAGCCCACCCCAGCGGGAAGGAGCCATCCCATCCCGCTGGATCTGAACCACCTTGGAGGGGCCGGCAGTTCCTGTTCTCATCAGGGAGCACTCGGTGTGCACCAAAGCACGGACACTGAGCACAGCCCACCCTCTGCTGCAAGATCCTCAACTGCTTCCAGTAGGAAAAGCCACAAGATCATCCCTATTTTCATTTTAAACCCGGGTCAGTTTTGACCTTAATGATGCTCCCAGGATCAGCACAGCTCGGCAGTGAGGGCAGTGCCAGGGATGGCTGGCAGCATCCAGGATGGGGCAGGGATGCTGGCAGCTCTTTCCAGGAAGGAATTTTCCCTAATAGAAACCTCCCCAGCATAGCTTGAGGCCATTTCCCCTTGTCCCTGTTCCTGTTCTCTGGGAGCAGAGCCCGATCCCCCCGGCAGCCCCCTCCTGCCAGGGAGTTGTGCAGAGCCACAAGGTCCCCCCTGAGCCTCCTTTTCTCCAGGCTCAGCCCCTTTCCCAGCTCCCTCAGCCACTCCTGGGGCTCCAGCCCCTTCCCAGCTCCCTGATCCTCTGCTCCAGCACCATTCCCAGCCAGTCCTTGCTGTGCAGGAGAGCTGGCAGAGGGAGCTGGGGGGCAAAGCAGAGCTGAGAAAGCCCCAAAGTGCCCCGTCCCCACTCACCGGCCATCCCGAGCCAGCGAGGACACTGTCTGGATGGATGTCACCGTCCCTGCTGCCACCAGTGCTCAGCACAGCCACACCTCGGTTCTGCAGGGAATGGGGCAGGGAATGGGGCACTGCCAGATGTGTTCAGCGGCGGGGGCGAGGCAGGAGCACCCCGGTGCTGGTGCTGCATCTGCACCCCCACAGCTCAGCCCCGCAAAGGAACCTCCCCTTCCCACACCCCTCACCTGGATTTGCCGGGCATCAGCAGGGTCCACCTCCAGAATCCTGAAAACCCTGGGGTGCAGAGCTGCAGAGAGGAGGAGAGAAACGCTGAAGGTCTCAAAGCCCTTGGGGTGGGTCAGAAATCCCCAGGGGGATTCTCCAGTGGGACCAGGCAGGGCGGGCACCACCCTGGGCTCCCCAGCCGCCGCGCTGGAGGGGATGGGACAAGTCCGTGCCAGAGCAAAGCTGTGCTGCTCCAGGTGTGCTGGTCCAGGGCTGAGTGAAGGTGCTGAGACCGACCCAACCCGACCTAGGCCGGCCCAGCCGCCTCCGGAGCTGCGATGCCAGCGGTAGATGGGGCAGGGGGTTGTTTTCTCTCAAAGCCAGGACATCGGCACCGGAGCTGCACCCGGCAGCTGCAGGTCCCCAGTGCCACCGCCGAGCCCAGCGCCCCGGAGCCCCCGGGCGCACAGGGAAGGTCACAGTGTCGGGGTCCCCCACCCCAGCCCCACTCACCTGGGGCCCGCAGAGAGGAGGCAGGAGCGGGCCGGGCAGGGCTGTGTGTCCCTGTCTCCTGGCAACATCCCGCAGGGACCGGTCTCAGCCTGCCCGGATTCCCCACCCGCCTCCGCAGCCCCTGCCCGGACCCTCCTCCAGCTCCCCCGGGCCAGCTCCTGCCCCACACGGCGTCCCCTGGGGCAGCTCCTCCCCACCATCCCCAGGGAATCTCCGTGCCTGGGCAGCTTCCCCTGAGCCACCTCTGCTGTTCCTCGGTCCCCGTTCTTCCTCCTCTGGGCCACCATCTTCCCCCTGGGCCAGGCTCCCCGGGGACATCTCTGCCCCGATGATCTCCTCTCCTGGCCCATTTCCCTCCCTGGGCAACCCCTTCCTGGTGCTCCTTCAGTTTGTCGCTCCAAGATAAATCTCCATCCATGCTCCTGCTTCCCTGCGCCTCCTGCCCTGCACAGCTTCCCCTGGATCACCTCCCCTCCTGCCCCTCAAACCACCTTCCCGGGACCACCCCTTGGCAACTTCCCCCCAGATCCTTCTTCCCTGAACCACCACTTCCCTGGACCTCCCTGTCCTTTGGGCAACCTCCTTTGACCAACATTCCCTGGATCTTCTCCTTCCCGTGCCACCTTCCAGGACCCCTCCCCATCCCCCACCCCGTGGATGTCCCCATTCACACCCAGAGCTCCTCCAGAACCCCCCACCCGCAGCCCTGGGGAGCCAGTGACCACCTCAGCTTTTAAAACTCCCGAATCCAAGTTTTATTTCCGTGTAGGAGAAGAGGGATCACTCACAATATATTATTGTTCAAAAAGAAAATACATTCAACAGCATTTACAGTGGAATGACATTAAAATCCTCGAGGAGGAACAGAAGGACCAGGAGATGGTGCTCTGGTTAAGTGCTGCTGATAAGATGATCTCTGGAAGATGGAGCGATTTTTTTCCATTAGCCTAAAATCCGGGGGATTTCTGGGTTGGGGGTGCTCCTCGTGCTCCCCCGCGCTCCGTGGAGCTGTGCAGGGTGTGTGATGGGGATTCCCAAACGGACATGGCAATGGGGGCACAGCAGAGGGGACCCCTCAGGCCCCAGAGCCCAGCAGGACCCTCGGTGCCAGCACTTAGGGAGCAACATCCGCTCCCTGCTCTCCTCCGCCCGGGTACACCCCGACCCAGCTTGGGAACAGCCTGTGCTGGAGCCTCTCCCCGCGCCAGCTCCCGGGTGACACTTGCATTGACACAGCAGAAAGGAAAATAAGGCATTCTGAAGAGCTCCATTTCAGCCCATTTTACAGACCCCATCGGGCCTCGCGTGGGGCAAATCCCCCGGGACACCTCGGTGCTGCCACAACCCCAGGCAGCGGCATCTGGGATCAGGAGGATGCCTGGAGCATCCTCCCTCTCCCACGCAGGACACCTGGGGCGGGACACGGGCAGCTCTCCACAGGCTGAATCCCAGGCTGGACCATTTAAGATCAGCTTTCCCAAGCAAGGGCAAAGCTCCAGGAAGGAGGGAACACTCTGGAGCGGCTGCTGCAACACTCGGAACACTGGGAAGCAGCTTGGAGCATCCCACTCCCAGGAATCCCTAGTGCCGCTCCTCAAACCCCAAACACGTTGTTTCCAGATGGGCATGTCTCTGGAACATTTTTTCCATGCTACAGGATCCAGCTTTGGAGCAAAATGTTGCTTCCCTGCAATGGGAATCATTCCATCACCATCACCCGAGCTCGGGGACGAGCCGAGGGGAAACGTACTCGTGCTGCAAAAACTCAGACAGACCCTTCTGTCTTCATCATTTTTCATCTATTGTGTACCATAGAAATTTAAGCAAAATAATTTTATATATATTTTTATATATATGTATAAATTAGAAGCAAATAAATAAGATTAAAGGGTGCACTGAGAGCCAGCGGGGGCTGCCCCGCACCACGGTGATGCCATCCGGGGCCGTGGGGACTGTACACTGTGGGGTCACAGGGATGGAAGTGCTGGAAGCTGATCAGGAGGAGACTGATGGATGAGGAACCTGATTGCATAAGTGTCCCGTGTGCAGCCTGGATATTCCAGTTACCGTTACCTCAAGGTTCGTTATTGCTAATTAACTTCCACGTGGGTGTGACGAGCCCGGCTCGGGGCAGCCCCGGAGGCAGGGTCAGTGTGGTTTGATGGAGAGCCAGAGAAGGACACAGCAAAAATGGGATGCAGCAGGGCCAGTGCAGGTCTCCAGGTGTCCCTGCTACTTCGTGGCCCAGCAGATCCCATCTTTGGGATACTGCCACCTCCTGCTTCCCCTCAGTGCTCCCGGTCCTTGCCCGTCACCGACAGCGCTTGCTCCGCTTCTCCCGGTGCATCCAGGGCCAGGCAGGGTGATGGCACCCAGGAGGGGAGAGGGCGACAAGGGGTTCCCTGCCCTGACAAACTGGAGCTGCTCCAGGGAGAGCCCAGGAGGAGGGAGGAGAGGAATGGGAGCCAGGAGAGGGATGGGAGCTGGGAATGGGCACTGGGGTGCAGGGACCCTCCAGACTCCCCAAGCCAGGGACTGTGCCAGGCCTGTCTGGCTGAAGGGGGAAGACACAGGGCGGGGAGATCCAGGATCAAGGCTCCATCCCAGCAGCACCACGGCATCTTTCCCCTCCCCACGGCATCAATTCCCTCCTCTCCCACCCAGCATCAGGCACAGCTCAGCAGGGAGACGCCGATGGAGAAGCCGGCATTGAGATCCAGCCCCCGTGCGCAGGAATACAGAGCAGGGACATGGAGCCGGGAGCATCACTGGGACACAAGCTCTTCCATGCCTCTGCCTGGCATTCCCAGCCCCTCTGAGGCCATCTCCCCCTTCGGATGTGGTTGCAGGAAAACCAATGCAAACCTCACTCAAACCACTCCCACACGATAAAGACACGCCCAAGCTTTGCCTGAACACATCCGACTGCGGGGAAGCGGCTCCAACACTCTTGAAAAAAACAAAATCCAGGTCAAAAACCCCAAAGTCACCAGCTTAAATATCCTACTTGGTGTTACTGGGATGACTGGGCACTGTGGAACCACCAAGAGCCTCTGAGATAAAGCGCCGTGGCCCCTGGGGACAGTTCTCCAAGCAGAGCTGTTCGTGTCCGTCTTTGAAGGAAGCCTGAACCAGGAGCAGGATTTGTTTTTTTAAAAAAATAATTCCATGAAGTCCACACAGAAATGGGGTCCCAAAAAAAAAAAGAAAATGGCAAAGAGAAGAGCTCACACAAGCACGGCATTCCCACACCCCGGGCATCTTTGGAAGTCGACGTCTCGGCCGCCGGAGCCGAGGCACTGGAGGATATAGGCAGCAACTCCTGACAGCAATGAACATCCTAAACCCAACCCAGCTCCACATGTCCTCGTTCCTAATTAGTCGCTGGAAAAACCATCATTAAAAAAACAAAAAACAGAAACCAAAAAAAACCCCAAAAAAACCTCAAAAAGAAAACCCAACCCAGATGCTATTTATTAGTGCGTAAAAAAATAGGTTTGGAATCCCTGTTTGGATCTCTGCAGGTATTGACTCTGTGTCGGCCCGGCGGGACGCTGCCGGCGTGTCCTCGCTGTCCCTCGGGCTGTGCCGGTGTCCCAGGGGTGGCCCCGGAGCACCGGGGGCTCAGAAGATGTCGGGGCACATGCTCCAGTCCTGCTTGTCCTTGGCTTCCCAGTAGCCGCCCTTGTAGACGCAGATCAGCTCCCCGGTGACAGCGTCCACCTTGCGCTCGAACCACAGCGGGATGTACCCCTCATAGTCCTTCCCTGGCCGGGCAGAACGGGGGTCAGGGGGGCTTCTCCACTGCAGTCCCGCAATCCCACAGCTCCCACGGCTGCCCCAAGAGCCAGGACTGTCTGTGGGTGATCCCGGAGCTCGGGGATTGATTTGAGCCCAGCCTTGCTGTGGTCACAAGGACCAAGGGAGGACTGGTCTCCAGAGGGACAAATGACTGGGGGGACATGATGCCCAGGGACACAATAATCAGCAAGGCAAAGCGGCCAACAGCCCTCCTTGCCAGAGCCCACTGGCCAAAAAACCCACCCAGCCCCAACAAGTGTCCCAAACCCACCCACAAGGGGCCCCCAGAGCCGCCCTCCCCTTGCAGGGTCTGTCCTCCACGCTCATCCTGCAGCACAGGCAGCGCAGTTCCTGCATCCCAAACCATCCCAAACCATCCTGAACCATCCCGAACCATCCCAGAACCATCCCTAAGCACCTCACCTTCCTCCAGGGCCTCCACAGCCTCGGCCTCCCTGCGCCGGCGCACGGCTCTCTGCTTCTCCTCCAGCCTCTGCTTCTCCACGTTGGCCTCATCCCAGCGGCCGCTCTCCATGAGCCGCTGGTCGGGGCGCAGCCGGCTGTCCGTGGGCGCCACACGCTCCTCGGGCTCGTTCAGCGTCAGCGCCAGCTCCGAGAAGAAATACATGTTCTCGGCGTTTTCCCTGAATCCAGAGAGCCTGGTCAGGATGGGGGCTGGGGGATACCTCAGGCACAGCCCCCCAGCCCCACTGATCCACTCCTGCTGTGCCAGCCCTGGGGTGGCAGCAGGAGCAGGGCAGGGCCCGTCCCCTGTGCTGGCACTGCTGGGGCACCTCCAGTGCTGGGGCAGCTCTGGGACCCTCCTGACAAGAGACACCTGGAGGGGCTGGAGCGTGTCCAGGGAAGGGAGCGGAGCTGGGAAGGGGCTGGAGCCCCAGGAGCGGCTGAGGGAGCTGGGAAATGGGCTCAACCTGGAGAAAGGAGGCTCAGGGGAGACCTTGTGGCTCTGCACAGCTCCCTGACAGGACGGGGCAGCCGGGGGGGGGTCGGGCTGTGCTCCCAGGGAACAAGGGATGGGATGAGAGGAAATGGCCTCAAGTTGCACCACAGCAGCTTTAGATTGGATATTAGGGAAAATTCCTTCCTGGAAGGGGTGGGCAGGCGTTGGAACAGGCTGCCCAGGGCAGTGGTGGAGTCCCCATCCCAACAGAGTATCTCCAAAGCAGTGACTGCTTTGGTGCTCCCCAGGGCCCAGAGACCAATTTGAGCCCAGCCTTGCTGTGGTCACAAGGGCCAAGGGAGGACTGCTCTCCAGAGGGGCAAAGTGACTGGTGGAACATGATGGCCAGGGACACGATGACCAGCAAAGCAGCCAACAGCCCTCCCTGCCAGAGCCCACTGCCCCAAAAACCCACCCAGCCCCCACAAGTGTCCCAAACCCACCCATAGGAGACCCCAAAGCCACCCTCCCCTTCCAGGGACCTGTTTTCCCACCTCAGAAAAAGACACTCAGCCCCACAAGTTCCACACGTCCTCAGGCCTGGGTACATGAGCCCCCCTATCCTGCAGGGCCCTCGGAAATCCCATCCCCATCCCAATCCCCATCCCAATCCTGTTGTTCCATCCCACTCCGGAGGACTCACGGCAGCGGGTACTTCCTCCACAGGACCTTTGGGGACAGGGTCTGGTAGACAGTTTTCTGCTTGCCCTCGGTGCTGGTGCTGCCGTGGCTGCTGTGGACGATCTTGGAGCACTCCATCTTCTCATCCCACGTGCCAGACATGACATAGTGGGCTTTGCCATCGGCGTCGCTCACCACCCCTGTCACCTGGCAGGGGGACACAGCTCTGGTGGCGTTTGGGAATGCCCAGAGGGACAGCCCAGCCTCCAGGAGCCCAGCTGGAGCAGCTGGATGTGGTGCTGTGTCTCCTGGGACATCCCTGGCCTGGCAGGGGGGTGTCCAACCCCCCAAACCCCTCCCAGGTCTCAGAGCTGCAGCTCCAGCACATGAGAGCCAAACCACGGGACATGGAGGTGACACCCAGCCCTCCCTGCTGACCCACGATGGAGGTGCCTGAGCAGTCCCTGAGCCCCGTGCTGAGGCTCATCCCAGCGGTACTGGGAGCCTGGAAGAGTCAGGTCTGACCCCTGAAGGAGCAGGGTCATCGCTGGGTACTCACCTTGCGGGGGACATCCCTGGAGAAGTAGCTGTAGGGGGTAAATTTCAGCTGGCATTTATCTTTGGACTTATGGTTAACAATCTCTATTTCACCAGACTGGATAAAAGACACAGAACCACAGCAGGGAGAGACAGAGGAGGCGTTAGTTGGAGTGCAGGCACAAACCGCCACCAGGCACAGCAGCACCAGTGGCTGCCCCCCACACCAGCCACCCCCAGCACCTGCTGGCCTCGGGAAGAGCCGTGAGGAGCTCCAGGAAGCCGTTCCCATCCCTGCCAGGGAAGCACAGCCTTCCATCGTGGCAGCAGCGTGTGCCCTAGGAGGGCAATGCTCCTCCGGCCCCCCAGAGCCCAGCAGGACCTATCCCCTCACCCACCTGGTCGATCCAGAGCTTGCCCACGATGATGTTGTGCACAGTGGAGGTGACTTTCCTCCACACATAGTGATTCCCACTGGAGTGGAACTCCAGGTGGATGGCGCCTATGGAGAGAGAAATGATCTGAGCTCAGCAGGGGCAGATGTCCCCCAGACCCCACCACCACCACCGTGCCCATCCTCAGGGCCAGCCCTCTCCCTGAATCCCCCAACCAGGACTGGCTCTGGATTCATCCCTCCCTTGTCTGCTCCAGGAAGGGAGGTACAAATCCTGCCAGGCCTTCTGCCCTCTGCCGGAAGTACTCATTTTAAAAGCAGGTCGGAAATGCGCTGCCTGGTTGATTCAGGCACTGGCACCACTCTGGGAATGCTGCCCAGCCCAGGGACAGGCAGAAGGAAAATAAAATGCTGAAAGGAGGCAGTTTATTGCACTTGGCTGGCAGGGAGAGGGTTAAAACAGGCAGCAAGTAAACTTTAAACGCCATGGAAGGAGAAATCAATTCCTGGGCAAGCAGGATATTTCCAAAGCAAAGGAGCCTCCCTTTGCAGCTGGCATCATTTCCACTTCCAGGGAAGATGTGTTATTGTTGGATCACTGGATCAGGAGCACAAATCTGGGCTCCTGAAATTTCTTGAGGTGGAATTCACTGAGCCCTAGGTGAGCCCAAGGAATTCCCAGAGTCCCAGGTGAGCCCAGGGGATTCTCTGAGCCCCAGGTGACTCCAAGCAATTCCTAAAGCCCAAGGACCCAGCCTCTTTAACTCTTGGGTTTTGCACGAGCCGTGCAAGGCAAACCACTCCCGGATAACCTCAGAAGCCATAACCTACCCAGTGGCATGATGGAGAGGTATTTGCCCCTGAACTTGCTGGAGATGGTGATGTCCTGCCACAATGTCCACCCTCGCCTGGAGTACACGTGGTGGGCGGCTGCCGGGGGGTGGTGGCTCACCTGGGGACAGGAGACACAGCCCGTGAGGACACGGCCACCGGAGAGCCCGGCTGAGTGCTCGCAGAGGTGACAGCTCCACACCAGCTCGGCACTAAGGATGCTCCAGGCCCTGGACACCACATCAGCTTTGGCACTAAGGATGCTCCAGGCCCTGGACACCACATCAGCTTTGGCACTAAGGATGCTCCAGGCCCTGGACACCACATCAGCTTTGGCACTAAGGATGCTCCTGGCCACCGCAGCCTTGGAGGGACCCAACATGCGGTGCCCTGGCAGCAAAGGGAGACACACCAGGATCCTGCCAGGATTTCCTAAGGCTCATTCCAAAGCATGATCCAGAAAACCTTCACTTGAGCAACCATTGCTGTGAGATTCTGCTGCTCTGTGATCCCAGGACACGGCCCTGACTTCCTGGGATCCTGGCTGAGAAACATGGATGCACTGGCACCCCAATAATCCCAGTGGAACAGCACCTGGGAAATCCCAGAGGACACAGGCCCACAAGTTGTCCAAAACACACAGCAAGAGTTCGGCTTTTCCCTCACACACACACCAGGCTGGAAAAGCGGCCACAGCATCCTAAATCCAGAGAGTGACTTGTTAGAGGATGGTGCTCACATCGCCCTGCCCTGGAAAAGCTGCCCAAAACAAAGGTGGGAGTGGGAATATCCCAGGCAGAGGGATCTGCCCTCAGGCAGGGTCTCAGCTGCTGCCCAGCACCAGCACCCACCGACCCCAGGCCACGCAGCGCACCCGGAGCTCCGGGATGATTTCCCTGCTGTAAATACAGGCCGAGTGCCCCGAGCTCTGGATTACATACACAGGCAGGGCCAAGGCCTCGCCATTAAATCCCAGTCACCAGCAGCAGGAAATCCTATTTGGATAACTGGATTTCAGGCACTGGATTATCACTGCTTGGCTGGATGCGTTGGCAGGCTGAGCAGCACAGGCAGCATCCAAGGAAAATTCAGAGCAGCGGGAAAGGCGTCTGGAATTGGTCAGGAATATCAAATTTGGGTAACGAGATGAAAACTGGGACCAACCAGAGAAAGTAATTCCAGGCAGGTTATTTATTTGGGAGGGAACAGGGATGGAGGAAGGAGTATGGTGAAGATGGGGGTGAAAGACTGAGAACAGGGATGACAAAGTTTGGGAACGATGCAGTCAGGGGTGTCCAGCAGTACTGGACAGGCAGGACTGGGAATAATGGGGTCTGAGGTACATGGAGGTACCCAACAGGCAGCCCTGGGCTTGGCACCACAGCTGGGATGAGGCTGATAAATCCACCCAGGAGTTCAACTGCACTCCAGGAGGGTGAGGGTGGCTGCTGGCTAAGGGATGGATCCTGGAAAGGAATCATCCACTTCCAATGGCCCAGGCTAAACCAGGTAACAGACCAGGAACTGCTGCCAGGCAAGGGGAGGTGAAGGTGTGACACTGCTGGGGTGGGTGAACCTGAGCTCTGCGACGGCCGCAGTGCTGGGGTAGCTGAGGGATGAGGCCACCTCTGACCCTGCTCCTGGGAGCAGGGCAGGCAGGGGGGCTGCACCAGGGCTCAGGCTGTGGCTGGCACTGTCCCACCTCACTCCAGATGGTTCAGGCTGGGATGCACCATCCGAGGATGTGCAGAGCTGGGTGACATGGGGCACACAGCTCTGGGGAGTGTGGATGGACAGCAGAGCCAGGAATTCTGGGGATTATTCACTGCAGGACCTTCCTTGTGTCACAAGCTCAGGGTCACACTGCCAGGAGACCCCACACAGCCTGCTCCCCATCACTGCCCAGAGCAGCACAGCCAGGAGACGCGGGGCGGGGCGGGGCAGGGCGGGGCGGGGCGGGGCGGGACGGGATGGGATGTGCTGTCCTGCCTCAAGCCAGTGCTCCACAGGTGTCTGACAAGTTTGGGCACCCACTGCCAGAGAGGGCTTTGCCCACACCTGGGTGTCCTGCAAGGAGCTGGTGGCAGAGCCTGGCACTGCTGCAGCAACGGCTCCAAACCTGGGCATGAAGGGCCAAGCTCATGAAGTCCAACCTGTGACCCATCCCCACCTCGTCCCCAGCCCAGAGCACTGAGTGCCTCGTCCAGTCCTTCCTTGGACACCTCCACCACCTTGTCCTTATCCCACTGCTGGGAGAAGAGCCCAAGGAAGGCTCAGGGAGATGCTGGCTCTCCTCCCACGGAGCCCCAGCCCTCACCTGCTCGCAGAGGGATCGGAATCCCAGCTCCTCCAGGCGGTCGAGCTCGAAGGTCTCCCCCAGGAGGGGGTTGAATGGCTTTGCAGTGCGGTGGACAGTGGTGGAGTAGGAGGACACGGAGAAGGCGGCCACAAAGCACATCTGCTCCGTGGAGCTCTCGCACTTCACCGCCTTGTCCAGCAGCTCGTGGTACTCCAGGTCCTCCGTGAGCCGCTGCAGCATGGACAGGGGCTCGTTGAAGTTTACCTGGAGGGGAACGAGGCGGGGTTAGGACAGCAGCACAGATCCCCAAAAGGCACCACCAAGCCCAAAGGATGGGAACATGTGCTCTGCTCCCTGATCTGTGCCAGGCAGCACCAAGGGTTGGGGTGTGGGGGAGCCCAGTTATCAACCAGGGATCACTCCAGGTTATCACCCTGACCCCAAAATGAGCCTCAACAGTGAGATCAGCTCCCTTCTGCCTCCCAGCCAGCAGCCCACCGGCCACAGGACAGGGATGTGCTGCTCCCCAGCCTGCCCTCATCACCTCCTGGGAAAGCCATCTCTGTGCCACACTGACCCAGCTGCCCAGAAAACCTGGAAAAGCCCCATTTTGGGGTCTCCCTGCTCCTGGGACTCCAGTCCCATGACAGCACCCTTATTTTTTGCTCTGAAAATATTGGAATGAAAAAATAATTGAAAGCAAGGCAGAGCCTGGAAAGGTCTTCTGCCTTTTTAGTTTCAGTTCAAAACAAAGAAATATATTTTAAGAGGAGCAGATGGCTGAAGGATGGGAGAACCACTTCTGTAAGCCAAGTTAAATATTTCATAGTAGGAAAAAAAACCTCCAGATTCCAGGATTTAGATTTTTTTTAGATTCTCCACTCAGGGATTTAGCCTGTAAGTGGCAGGGATCTTACAGCATCACAGAAAGAGAGAGCTGAGGAGAAAGAGCAGCATCAAATCCACATAAAGAGCAAATCACTTGGGATAATTCTCGGGAGAGATGCAGAAAACAAAACCAGCAGCTGCATCCTCAGCACTGCTCAGGGAACAGGGAGCAAAACCCTTCTATGGGGGAAGAAGATGAATCCACCCGAATTCCAAATTCCTACAACCGTTTTCCTCCTTTTCGGTGCTGCAGGTTTGTTCATTCAGAGGGAAAACCAAGGAGCTGTTTGCACGAGAGGTTCGTCAGTGCATCACATCCCCGGGAAGGGGATGGACCTCAGAAGACCTCAGAGAATCTCAGAAATGTTCCTATGCATCAGGAGTCTCCCCCAAAGAACTTCCACATGCAGCTGAGCTTGTGGGGCGGATCCTGGTACATCTCCAGCAGGACATTCCTTCTCATTCCATAGGGACTGCGGGATCCTTCAGGATTTCACAAAATCCCAGAATAGCCTGGGTTGGGAGGGACCTTAAAGCCCACCCAGTGCCACCCCTGCCATGGGCAGAGACACCTTCCACTGTCTCAGGCTGCTCCAAGCCCCAGTGTCCAGCCTGGCCTTGGACACTGCCAGGGATCCAGGGGCAGCCACAGCTCTCTGGGCACCCTGTGCCAGGGCCTCCCCCCCTCCCAGGGAACAGTATTTTTTAAAATTTAATCTAAACCTCCTCTCTTCCACACCGCCCTCAGGTTTGGACTCAAGCAGCTCACAGGATGATTTGATTGATAGAAAAAGTATGAATTTCCTGCTGGGATTTCACATCCTGAGCTTATTCCCGTGCCCATCACACCCTGATCTGCTGCTGCTGCAGAACTGGATGGTGCTGGGCTGTGCATCCCGGCTGGAAATAGCACAAAGAGACAGCTCATCACTCTCAGACAGAGCTCTGAACTCTCACTCAGGCTCTGTCTGAAGAGACAAAACACAACCAATTCAGCATCCCAGCCTCTGGAATGTGCTCCTTCCCCTTTACCCAATA
The DNA here is from genome assembly GCA_026261815.1 of Monarcha castaneiventris obscurior. Lineage (NCBI taxonomy): Eukaryota > Metazoa > Chordata > Aves > Passeriformes > Monarchidae > Monarcha > Monarcha castaneiventris. Next base: position 513,799 of record JAMPIT010000363.1, read on the forward strand.
GAGGATGGACCAGGAATATGGCTCTGTGCAGCCCATGTGAGGGGCTGTTCCACCCCCAGCAAACCCCTTCTGGCCATCACAGGGAGCCTTTGCCCCCAGGGCTGAGCCAGCAGCACCCTAAATCCTTCCCCCAGCATCTCCTTCACCAAAAAGCTGCTCTCTGTAAGGAAAACGAGGCTCGCTGAGGCCCTGGGCTGGAACCCAGCCCTGCCATGGTTGGTGCAGGTGGGGCTGAGCCCTCAGTGTCCTGTCCCTGGGGATAACAGCAGCAGCAACCAAGTCCCTTCTTCATGAATCCTCAGGGATTCAGTGTCCTGCTTCCTCCATGCCTCTGCAACAGCTGGATTTGCAGAGGACACTCAGGAAATGTCCCCTCTGCTCCAACTCGCCCTAGAGCAAGAATGTGCTGGAGCAAGTCCAGAGGAGGCACAGAGATGCTCCGAGGGCTGGAGCCAGGCTGGGAAAGCTGGGGGTGCTCACCTGGAGAAGAAAAGGCTCCAGGGAGAGCTCAGAGCCCCTCCCAGGGCCTAAAGGGGCTCCAGGAGAGCTGGAGAGGGACTGGGGACAAGGAATGGAGGGACAGGACACAGGGAACGGCTTCCCACTGCCAGAGGGTAGGGATGGATGGGATATTGGGAAGGAATTGTTCCCTGGGAGGGTGGGGAGGCCCTGGCACAGGGTGCCCAGAGAAGCTGTGGCTGCCCCTGGATCCCTGGCAGTGTCCAAGGCCAGGTTGGATGGGGCCTGGAGCAGCCTGGGACAGTGGAAGGTGTCCCTGCCCATGGCAGGGGTGGCACTGGATGGGCTTTAAAATCCCTTCCCACCCAAAGCATTCCACAATTCTAGGATAAGCATGAGGGCTCTGCCAGCCCAGAATCCAGCCCCTGGTGACAATCTCCTGTCCCTCCTCGCGGCTGCTGTGCCACCACCGGCAGGACCATCCAGAGCTGTTCCCCAAACCCTGTGCACAGCCAAGAGCTGCCCAAACACACCCCCTGTGCCAGCCCTGGGTGCCAGGGACACTGGGACTCACGGGCATGGGGATCTTGGAGAGCTCTTTGCCGATGCAGTTCTTCATGATGCTCCAGAGGTTAAGGCTGTAGTTGGGTTTGTCGGGAATGCGACTCCGTCTCCTTTTCCTCGGCAGGAGATCTTTGCCCGTGGACTCATTGTAGCTGCTTTGATTTGAGCTCTCAAAGACCTGTGGAAGCAACAGAAGGACCTCAGGTTTAAGCTGGACCCAACCAGACCCAGCAGCTCCCAGGAATAGCAACCACAGCTCAGGAGACACCTGAGGAGCATTGCTGGAAGCCTGTTCTCCAGGGAAATATGGTACAATTGCCCCCCAGCACCTTCCTGCTTCCCTCAGGAGAACATTTAGGATTCTGAAGACTGCTGACATCCGTACCCAACCCGTGACTCACGGAGGAACCACCACAGAGCACCTGGACCCAGCTGGAGGGTCCCTTCACAACCACCCGCTCTGCCCTGGTTCCACTCCACCAGGACCGTCCCTCCCGCTCTGCCCGGCCAACTCACGCTGTCCTCCAGGTTCCAGTCCTCGGGGTGGCCCTCGCTGGCCCCACTCAGGTTGCTGCCCGAGCGCCTGTGGGAAGGAAAGAGCGGCTGGTGAGCACAGGAAAAGGCAGAGCAGGGACAGAACAGCCAGGGCTGGGGCAGCATCACCAGAGCATCTCTCTGCACCACCCCAGGGGGCTGTCAGGAAGGGAAAGGAGTGACAGAGGCTGAATACAGGTGCTGGGAGGGAATTCTAAGGAGGGGACAGGATACTCAGGAAGGGATTCTCAGCCCCAGCCCTGGGGGCACAGAGACTCCCACGATTCTGTGAAGGCAAGGTGCTCCCTCCTCTGCCCAACACCCCGAGGGATTTCCCTCCAAGTCCCTGCTCCCATCAGCTGCGGGGCAGAGGACTCAGCTCTCCCACAGCACAGGCTGACACCTGCCCTTCCTCACCTGCTTCACTACAACTGGGGCCATCCTCAGCCTTGCTCCAGGAATGCAGGAGCAACCAAACACAGGATGGACGCCTGGAGAGAGGCTGGGAAAGTTTTGGGGGACATGCCCACAGAGTGACCCCGTTAGAGGAGCTGCTGCAGGAAAACCGGCTCTTCCCAGCCCTTCCCACATTCCCCGGCAGGCCAGGGGTGGTACCTGTGGTGCTTGGGGTCCGCGGTTACAGTGATAAAAGCTGGTGCATCCTCCATGGCATCGAAGTACTCCGTCTCCTCATCTTCATCACTGGCCTCTCCTTTGGCAGACTGCACACTCCCTGCTGGCACAGAGGCACAGAGACATCCCGTGCTGCTGGTCCCCTCCAGAGCCTCCTTGCAGGATCTGTCCCCACAGCCCCCACTGTGTCCCCTTGGCAGCCTGACCCCTCCTCTCCACCCACCCCACACCCCGAGGATGCGGTACCGATTTCCAGCTCCTAACAGGCAGGATGTGCCCTGCTCCCCAACCCAGGCACACCAGGCGACCCTGCCGTGCTCGGGAGCATCCCCAAAAATGCCCCGAGGCTGCCTGAGGGTGACGCGGGCGTGCCTCTGGTGTGGCTCTGCTCCAGCACCGCCCCGTCCGCCGGGAAATCCGGTTTGGATTAAATCAGGAAAACAAAAAGTCACGTGCTTCAGGTGATGCTCGGAGAGGTTTCCCAGCCCCGCGTTTACAAACACTGCTCCGCTGCGGGGGGAGGATCGATGGCTGCGGAACAGGCGCTGACCGAGGAGGGGTCCCGGTACAGCTTCCCTGCTCCCCCCACCCCATCCCAGACAATCCCATTCCCTGCCTCACTCCCACACTCTCCACCACCTCAGGTGGATTTGTGCCTCCCTCCACAGCGGTTTCCACCCTGCCTTCCCCAGCTGCATCTCAGAATTGTTAAGGCTGGAAAAGACCGCTGAGAGCATCAAGTCCATCCATTCCCCCAGCACTGCCCAGGCCACCAGCAACCCGTGTCCCCAAGCAGCACATCCCTCGGCTGTTAAATCCCTCCAGGGATGGGGACAGGGCTGGACGACCCTTTCCATGATGAAATATTCCCCAATATCCCAACTAAAACTCCCTTGAGGCGACAGAGGAACGAGGGCAGTGCTTGGCACCACCATCACCCCCCGCTCCAGCAGCCACTGCTCTCTCCCTCGGGTCTGTATTTCCTTTAAAGTAAGACCCGGCACTATGAGCAGTTTCTGTGGCTGTAACTCATGGTTCCCTGGGGGAAGGACATTTGGCAGGAATCTGCAAAGCTGTTGGATCTTATTGCAAATGAGCCCTGGCTGTTCCACTGCCACCCCACGCAGCCAACTCAGCAGTGCCAGGGGACCCTGAGCCTTTTCCCAGTGCTGTGGCTGCCCTCCAGCACCCGGAGATGTGCCCACCAGCAAGGGTTAAAGCTCCCAAAATAGCCTAGAACAGCATGAGCGAGCTGGGGACACAGCCCTCTCTCGCATCTCTATCTTGGGGACATCCAAGTCCCTGAGCAAGGACAATTAGGAATAATTATGGCGAAATGGGACCCATTTAAAAAAATACCATGGGGATATAGGGCATTGCCTCGGGCATCCTTCCCATGGCTGGCAGCTCACTGGAACAGCCAGGCAGAATGCCCTGATCCATCCCAGAGGTCCCTTAACAGCCCAGTCCCATCCTGGGCGTCCCTGAGCAGCCCTGTCCCATCCCAGGGGTCCCCAAGTGGAACACCCTGGTCCATCTCAGGAGTCCCTGAGCAGCTCTGTCCCATCCTGGGGGTCCCTGAATTGAATGCCCTGGTCCATCCTGGAAGTTCTTCAGCAGCTCCATCCCATCCTAGGGGTCCCCGAGTGGAACACCCCAGTTCATCCTGGGAGTCCCTGAGCAGCTCCATCCCATCCTGGGGGTCCCCGAGAGGAACATCCTGATCCATCCTGGAGGTCTCTGAGCTGCTTGAGGATCCTAGGGGTCCTCAAGCAGCCCCATCCCATCCTGGGTGTCCCCAAGCCACCCTGTCCCATCCCAGGGATCCCTGAGCAGCCCTGTCCCATGCCGGGGATCCCAGAGCAGCCCTGTCCCATGCCGGGGATCCCTGGCGCTCACCCTTGGCGGTGCTGGAGATGCTGGCAGTGCCCGAGGCCAGGCCGGGCGCCCCGCGGCAGGCGCGCTCCAAGCTGTTGTGCTGCTTGGCTAACTGCTCGATGGTCTCCTCCAGCCGGATCCGCTGCTCCCGCTCATGCTGCAGCAGCCGCTGCCATTTCCGGCTGTGGCTCTCGGCTAAGTCCAGGAAATCGCGGCAGGCCTGTGGCAGGAAGGGACAGCTCAGCTGGGAGGTGTCACGGCACACAGCAGCCCCGGGGCTGGTTCCCCGACACCCCCCTCCTGCTCCTCTCCCAGGAGCGTGGTTTTACCAACTCCCAGAGCTTTGCTCAGTCCCCACATCCACACCCCCAAGGACGTGGCTGCAACATGGACAACTGTCCATGGCAGCCTGGCCTGCCAGAGGCTGCCCACAGCCTGTCCCTGTCCCCATCCCTGATCCCTCTGTGGTCCTCAGGAGCCCAGGCTGGGCTCTCACAGCCCTCAGCCAAGCCCTGGCTCAAGCAGCATCTCCATCCCCAAATCCAGCAAATAAGAAGCTGGATGGGATAGTGGTCCCCGTGGTGACAGACACGGACAGAGAGGATCACAGAATCATGGAATAGTTTGGGGTGGAAGGGACCTAAAGATCATCCTGTTTCAGCCCCTTGCCATGGGCCAGGATACCTTCCAGGGACAGTGTCCCAGGCTGCTCCAAGCCCTGTCCAACCTTGGTCTTGGACACTGCCAGGGATGGGCAACGACAGCTTTTCTGGGCTACTCAAGCCAGGAGCCAGCGATCCCCATGCTCCAAGAAGGCAGAGAGGGAGGATGCCCAGCTCCTCCCCAGAGCTGCACAGCCTGGGACAAACACAGGGCCTGGCCTGGCCCCTGCAACACATCCACCATGGCCAGAACCCCCCATTCCCTCCACAACAAGCCAAGGGGACCCTGCAGATGTGCTGGGCACAGGAAAGGAGGGCTCAGGAATGCTCCAAGTGAAGCCTTGCAGTACACACAGCATCCCCATCCTGGGCCACCGGGCAGAGGACAGCTGGGACAACACAATCTGGGCTGGCAGGAGAACCCCTTGGCACTAAACCCCCCCCCAAAGCCCCTCAAGACTGGCATCACCCAGCCCTGGCTGTGCTGGACTCCCAGCGGGAGATTTCCGGGAGCAGGACATCCGCCCAGGGCGGGGACACCGGGACACTGCTGGTGTCCCACAGTGCCTCATCCCAGACAATGGTCTCACAGGACAGCCCGGCCCTCACAGCTCTAATTTTAGGTTATTTTCCATCTTGGATGAAACCCTGAGCTCCCGTGGCCTCGCTGCTTCCTTTGCCACCAGCCCCACGTGCAGCGGAGCACGGAGGCAGAGCTGCTCCTCCCAGCCCAAATCTCTGCAAGATGCGACACACTGAACTTCTTATGTTTCAAAGTAGGAAAATGGGATTTTTATGGAAATTCTCCAGGAGCTGGCAATGTGAAAGGACATTAACTGTGCGTGTGCAACTCCTTGTCATACCAAGGAATTCCAATGGATAAATGCTGGCTGAAAAACTGAAACCTATTCCAAAGTACTAAAACCAGAGAGTTTTAGATGTCTCACAGACTTCCAACATTTCCAGGACTTCCTTATTTTCCATGTTTCCAGCTATCTGGGTTCCACAGATGATTTATCCAGCTCTTGGCAGGTTACTCAGCATTTGGGCTGCAGGTGGCACCTGAGGATCGAGGTAACTCCTGGTCAAGCAGCAGGTTCAGGGTTTCAGCTTCCATGACTTGCTCTGGTTTTACCAAGGTTTGTCCAAGAAAAGTTCTAATTAATCAGTTTTAATCAAACCTTTCCTTTGGATAGGAGCAGGATTTGAGACTCATCCAGGAAAAGTAAGTTTTTCCTTTAAGGTTTTGCTTCACATATACCGGAAACACGGAAGGACCAAACCCTACATGTGTCCCCTCCATCCCCCCTTTGCTGCAGGGAGAGCTGAGTCCTGTCCCCCCAGATTCCTGGATGTGCTCCCATCCTACATGAGCTCAAAACTGGGTCAGCTCTGGGACCCTCCTGACAAGAGACACCTGGAGGGGCTGGAGTGTGTCCAGGGAAGGGAACGGAGCTGGGAAGGGGCTGGAGCCCCAGGAGCGGCTGAGGGAGCTGGGAAAGGGACTCAACCTGGAGAAAAGGAGGCTCAGGGGGAACCCTGTGGCTCTGCACAGCTCCCTAACAGGAGGGGGCAGGCGGGGGAGGGGGGGGGGGCGGGTCGGGCTCTGCTCCCAGGGAACAGCCTCAGGCTGGGCCAGGGGAGGGGCAGGTTGGATATTGGGAACATTTCTTCATGGAAAGGATTGTCCAGCCCTGGCACAGCTGCCCAGGGGTGGTGGATCCCCATCCCTGGAGGGATTTAACAGCCCTGTGGATGTGGCATTTGGGGACAGGGGTCAGTGATGGCCTTGGCAGTGCTGCAGGAGTGGTTGGACTTGATGCTCTCAGAGGGCCTGACCAGACCCCACATTCTCAGGGCCGTGTTTCCACCTCCTCCTCTGGAAACGACTCAGCTCCTCCCCACCCCAAAATCCTTCTGGGAGCGACTCACAACCCAAAGCCCACGAGGACCCTGCCCTGGCCCTTCCAGTGACACCACTCTGAGCCAGCCACTGGCTCCATGTGCCCCACGGATACACTGGGCTAAGAGGATGAAACCCGGGCAAGTAATGGGATATTGCCATGACCTTCCCATCCCAGCCAAGCTCATTATCTGCTCCAAAGGCCCAGCTCCACAGGCAGCATGCACAGGAATGCCCAGTTTGGCACCGAGGGTGGGAATTGCCGGCTGCTCCCAGCTCAGGGGCTGAGCGCTTTAAAACGAGATCACCTGTAATTATCCTACTGCAATTAACCACAGGCTGGAAGGTGGAACAGGGAATTAGGGGGAAAGGAGGTAATTACGGAGGAGCCACTGGGAGGCAATGCTGGGAGCTGGGAAGAGAAATTGTTCCAGCAGCTGATGGGAGTCAACATCCTAATAAAAACCAGCAGGTAACAGCTTGGAATCTCCCATCCCAAAGCTTCACAGAGGATTCCATGCTGTATCCCAAAGGGAAATCTGCACCAACAGGCTTCATTTACAGACAGAAAAAAAATATGCAAGTGATGGAGAATGGCTGTCAGCATTGCAGAACGTGGGGAGGCTTTGGGGAGATGAGCAGGATGGTCCTCAGGAGGCCACAGATCCCACCATGGGCTGGGGAGCTTCCATGGAGCAGGTCAGGACAACGCACGGTCTAGGCTGCACCCCACAATGGTGTCCACGTGCATTTAGGAGCCGGCTGGGATACACACAGGATTATTCCCTGGTTTTGAAAGGCTGTAGGACCCCTCTCTGCAGCCTCTTCCTCTGTAGTTCAGACAATGGCTTGATCCAAACCTGGATCGAAGGATCCGGATCAACTCAAACAAGGCTCATGTTTGCTCCTTGGGAGAAAAGCGATGCCAGGGTGGAGAGGGGAGAATATCCTGCAAGAGGGATCTGCCAAGCTCAATTTCCAGTGGCAGCCAAGCAAATTAAAGTGATTAATTTGGGTTTACACCCCCTGCAGCCAGACAGTGCCATTCGTCAGGGATGCTCACTGGAGGTGGGAGCAGCACCAAACAGGGATCAGGGGATATTTTTTCACAGTCTCTGTCAGCAGAGCTCAGTCCTGACCTAAAACTCATCCCAGTGTGGAACAGGGGCTGCAGGGCACTGGGATGAGGAAATATCCCAGCTCACCACTCATTCCCAGCATTAATCCCCTGCCTTGGTGTTCCCAAGATACAAACAATCCCAGCCACTGAGCAGGAGCAACACCTCGAAATCCAGCTTATAAAATCCTCATGGAGAGGTGGCTAAATTTAGTTCCAGCTGAACTTGCTCGGGGATGTAAGCAAGACTCTGCTACAAATCCACGCGAGGCTGGCACAGGGACACAGGACAGCGGGAAGAGGCTCCTTGAGGAATGCACCCAAAGGAGGGCACAGAGCCTAGGCTGAAGGATCAAAGTGCAGGGAAAGTGAATCCTGAGTGAGCTGTAGGGCTGAGGTGTCGAGGCCATGAAGGTGCAGCCTCGGGAGGTACCACCCTCCTCAAAGCTCTCCCAGGATCCCCCCTCTGGAGCACAGAGAAGAGGAACGAGCAGAGGATGCTGTACCCATCCCCACGTGCATCTCACCCCATCAGCAGCCTGGGTTTATCCTTCACAGCATCCAAACTGCTGCCTACCACTCACAGAGGGACAGCAGGTACAGCAGCTGACAGAACACGACCTGGATTTTGCCCCAAGGCCAGAGCTAGATCAAATCCCAAAGTCCCGAAGGCTGCTCTGCCTCAGCATCATCCTAGCACAGATGGAGCTGGAGAGCAGCAGCCAGGCTGACAGCGCACCAGTGACCAGAGATAAAAGCAAGTTCCATCCACGTGCAGTCCCACATCCCAGGGAACCCCAGTGTGACCTGCAACCACGTGGCAGGAGGGACAGAGGTGGTTTCTCCTCCTCTCCGTGGCTGGAAAAAGTTGTGGCAGGTCCTAATCCAGCGCTGGCTGATTGAACTGTAAATCCCAGCCAAGACAGGGAGGCACAGCCAAGGTGGCCAAAAGAAATGGAAAAATACCACCGAGGCTCCTGCAAATTCCCGTGGAGGAAGAGGCAAAGCGCCATCGAGATCCTGCTGGGGAGCAGGAGGCGAGACTTGGTGCCATCAGCTCTGTGCTCCCTCCCCGTGCCCAGCAGCCGCAACGCCAAGGGCACATTTAGCACCTTTCACACATTTGTCACGGCAAATATCCCGATTTCACAGCTTGTTGCTGGCTAATGGGACCGTCGTTAACAGCCCCGGGATTATTCATGCGGCGAAAACGATCACCCGAGGTCACCCACGTCCTGCCAAGGTGGTGGTGCCACACACCCGAAGGGATCTCTGCTTCCTCAGTGGAGCAAACAGTCAAAATCGGATGGAAGGAACAAAGAGATGAGGTTAATTAGCTTGAAAGGGTAAATGATCACAGCAAGGCCTGCCAGACTTCATGGAATCACGGAATGGCTTGGCGGGAAGGGACCCTAAAGCTCATTTTGTCTCATCCCCCTGCCATGGGCAGGGACACCTTCCACTATCCCAGGCTGCTCCAAGCCCCATCCAACCTGGCCCTGGACACTGCCAGGGATCCAGGGGCAGCCACAGCTTCTCTGGGCACCCTGTGCCAGGGCCTCCCCACCCTCCCAGGGAACAATTTCTGTCTGGGGTCACCACAGGGCGACAACCTCTGGGGCAGCCTCAGCACAGCCGAGCATTCCCAGTCTCCAGCACAACGCCGATGGATGCCGAAGGAATGCGCTCACTCCTGCAATCCCACCTGGCCCAGCATCCTGGAGGATCAGCCCTGCAAATCCAACCTTTGAGCAGGAAAAATCTAGCAGGGAAGTGCCTGCTGTTGTGGGACCAACACCTCCTGCTCCTCAAGCGTGGGACAAAGACCACTTCATGGCCCAGGAGTGACACGAGGGGAGGCAGCTGCCAGATGTGCTCAATCATCTCTTTTTCTTGGGTGAATTACAGAGCAGGAGCCGTCACTCCACTCAGCGGGGACAGAGCTCTGCCGTTCCGAGTGCCTGGGAGATAAGTGCTCCCTTCCTTCCTGGAGTCATCAAAACCCTGGGACACAGCTGGCTGCTGCTTGCTGCAAAACAGCCCCCCGAGGGAAGGGCGACTGCAAAGCCTCTATTTGGCTCTGAACACAGCGAGGCACAGCAGGAAACCAGAGAATCACAGCATCACGGGCTGGGTGGTGAGGGACCTTGGAGCTCATCCCGTTCCACCCCCTCCAAGGGCAGGGACACCTTCTATGAGGTTGCTCCGAGCCCTGTCCAACCTTGAACACTTCCAGGGATGGGACTGAAGCCATTTGGGTTTGGAGCAGTGAGATACAGAGTCACAATCTGCCACTGCACCCAGAGAGGGTTAATTTGTCCCTCCTCCTCCCAAAAACACCCTGAGCAGCAAGCAAAGGGGAAATGCAAAGATAGAGCCAACCCGAATCCCAAATCATCCCATACACAGTCAGATGGCAACAAGACACGGTCTGGAGTGTGGTCATCTGCTCGACAGCGATGGCACCCACAGCCGTGCTGGGGCCCGAGGCCAGGCTGCTGCTCAGCACCACATCAACACAGCCTGCTTAAATAACAGCAAATCTGTCCCAAATCCTTGCAGTGACCCTCAGCCAGCATCCTGGCTGTCTGAAGCAGGATGCGGAAACACCAGGAACTGCTCCTCCCTGGGGCAGGGCTGGTGGGGAGAGCTGGGCTGAGCCTCAGCACGTCGTGACACCCTGCGAAACCAAGGTGACATTGCATAAAACCCTGTGAGTTCAACACAAAACCATCCCACTGCATCCAGGGAAACCAGGTGCTACAAAAATGCACGGATGTGGAAAAGATCCTAAGTGCTCCAACAGGAAGTGGGAAGACACCACAGCAGGCTCCGGTGCCACTGTCAGCAGCTCAGCCAGACCCCCAGTGCTTGAACAAGGTGCTCCCAAAATCCCTGACGGTCCCATTCCACATGGCACCTTGTGCCCCAGCTAGGCCTGCTTCTCTCTGGGGACCATGGACTCCCTGGGAGTCAGAGATGTCCAAGATGGAGAAGTCCAGGATGGGTATGTCCAAGATAGAGACATCCACACTGTGCTGGGGTCAGATCTTGTCTCCTGGTTGTGTCTCTGGGAATTTTTCTACCCTATCATGTTATTTTTGGCCATCTCCTTAAAGGCCATGGACATTGGTGTTCCAACCAGACCCACCCTGCCAAGGGGTACCTCAGAACCGAGCCCATCCCAAAGCTCATCCCAAAGCTCATCCCAAAGCTCTGGGGCTGGCACAGAATCCAGACCCTGCCTGCAGCACCGCCGTCAGCGCCATGGAATCCACCCCATGCAATAAAGAGGGGATTAGTGGGAAACAGTGGCAAATCCGCCGGGCCGGCTGTGCTAAGAGGCTCTAATCCCAACCCCACACAGCCTCCATGGAGGAGGAATCATGGACCGATCCGGAATCAGCGGCACTCGGCAGGAGAGGAGGACGTGTTCCGTGTGCTTCTGGGAACAGGAATGAGCCAACGCTGCCCACGGGTTACAGACCAAGGTGATGCCAGCCTGGAGCTGCGCCACGGGAAGGATCTGGGTCTGGTTTCTGGTGGGAAAACAACTAAGGGATTTGCTGGATACTCCAGGGTGCCAGCAGTACCAACCCTTCCATCCCAAACCTCACTGAGCAGCACCCAGCAGCCTCCACTGGCCATGCCAGAGGGTGCCAAGGACATGCTGGGACCACTCTGGGAGCTGAGACTGTGCTGGGAGCTCCTGCTTCACAGTGGCCACCCCAGAACTGTGTCCCTGCAGGGCTTCCCTGCTCTCCTCCAGCCATGAGAATGTCTCAGGCTTGTCCTGGTGCTCTCACTTGCCTGCACAGCAGTGGGGCCTCTCCACTGCCACCTGTGCCAAAAATCCCCTCCTTGGGAAGCTCCCGGCACTGGCTCTTTCCCCACAGGTGGAAAAGAGCCACTCCTCCAGGTGGCTGCTGCACATCTTTCCTTGTCCTTCACTTGCCCAAGCCCCGAGACTCACCACAGTAGTGGGGGACCCTCCCAGGTGGACACCACCACAAGAGCAGCTGGTCTCCACTTCCAGGCCCCCGGAGCCCCGACCCCGGCACTGGTGTGCCCGGAGCGCTCTGTCCCACCGATGGCTCCCAGGATGACAGATTTCCTGAGGCGCTCGCTGGCCGCTTTCCTCATCCCCTGATGGAGCAGATTCCAGGCTGGAGGAGCATCTGTCCGAGCGCTCGGCGGCAGGAGCAGCTGGCACTGCCTGCAGGCAGCTCCGACCCTGGGATCTGCAGGAAGCTGCCTTGGATTCAGCCTTGTGCAAACCTCCCCACAGTACGAGAGGGGCTGCAGGAGCCCCCAGCAATCCCCTCATCTCCCAGTGCCGTAACCTCTTCCTGGGTAAATCCATGGGAGAGCAGAGCTGCCATGCCAGTGCTTTTTCCTTTGGCGGACGCCTGAGGAAGGAGCCCCAGTGAAGCATCTCGGGGCAGCAGCCCAGGGAAGAGGCAAACACAACCCTTGTGACCCCAGAAGGATTCACCCAGCAATGCTTTGATATTTGCCCTCCTCACAGCCCCATCCTGCCCCAGCCTCCAGGCAGGGAGGAGAATCCCAGGAGGATCCCTGGGCACAGGTTAATGGCAGAGGTGATGCCTGCCTGGGCTGGCTCCTGGCTCAGCAGAGCTGCTGCTCAACCCCAGGCACTGCTGACGGTGCAGGGCCGTGCTGAGCCCACCAAGACAGCCCTGCTGACCCAGCAGCACGGCACAAATGCTCCCAACTCTCCCAGTGGAAAAGTAATAATCCCTCTCAGCCAAAAAAATCCAGGAGGGAAGAGCTGCAAGAAGCACCCTCAGGTGCTGGGGACAGATTCATCCTCCCTCTTCTCACACGAGGTTCTGAGGGGAGCCCTGGGACAGCCTGAAGCCTCCTGGTGGAGGATGGACACGAGGAGGAGGAGGAAGAGACAGAAGAGGAGAGGGTGAAGACCCCCAAAGGCAGGGTGAGCAGGAGCACCCACTGAAAGCCCCGGCCAGCATGGAGGCCCCATGGCCACACACGAGGGCTGAGCACCCGCACGCCTGATAAAATCGGGTTGGAAGCACTCGGGGAATGATGATAAGGATGGAGTGGGAGGAAGGCACTGCCTGTCTGAACAGATCTGATCAGAGATATCCTCACACCTCTGTGTTTTAAAAACATCACAGGATGCTCCAAGAAAGGCACAGCAGCTCCGAGAGCAGGGGCCAGGCTCCTCATCTTATCTTTACATCTCCACATCTCCCCATTTCCGCTCCCCCGGCCCCACTCAGGCAGGAACAGACCCCAGGGTGCCACTGTCACCCTCCCTCCCTTCCCCCAGTAAGAGCACAGCACCCACCAGTTATTTCCTCATCGGCGCGGCGCATCCACAGCAGGAACACGCAGGACACCCGGAGCCCTCGCTGCAGCCCTCTCATCCAAGGGGGATTAGGGCTGGGTTAGGGATTTAATCCCACTGCCGGGGCTTTTCTGGGTCGGTGACATGGTTTGCAAGGCGCTGATTAGTGCGCGTCGTTAGCGCAGCACGGATAATTAACACAGCCTGTGCCACATGCCAGCGACAGCTCCTGTGCCATCACCCTCCCACGGGCACGGGTGGGGGGACAAGCCCTGGCCCCCTGTGGCATTCGGCTGGGGTTTTGGGCAGCAGAGCAGCTGCCTGGGGTCAAGGAGGGAATCCCTGCCCTCAGGAAGCAAATCCAGGGGTTAAAGACGGAGTTTCCTTGCTGCAGTGCTGGAATTAACCCCTGCATGCACAGGGAGAGCTCCTCCAGCCCATTGGCTGTACTGGGGTGAACTGGGAGCAGCCCAGCAGGCTGCTGGTCCCTCCCTGCCAGGTCCATCATCCTGCCTGTGCCATGATGGGTTTGGGGACCCCAAGGGGCAAACCATATGTCCGTTCATACTGGGAACCAGTTCAGCACAGGGACGTGCCCAAGGTACGGACCAACAGCATCACCCCAGGGAGGGCATCACCCCAGGGAGGTGATCGCAGCGCCTCTGTTGCCTCCCAGCTTTAAGCAGTGCTCCAAGCAGAAACATACACAGACACAGACACAGATTGTATCCATCATCTACCACTGGCTAAACCCAGAACTCACACATCGGGTTGGAGGCTGCGCTGGGCAACCTGAGGCTGCTCAGCACCATCTGAGTTTATGTGGAAACAGTTTTGGGACTATGGATCAATCACAGCAGCACTCCCAGGGGGCAGAGGGGGCTCAGTGCTCCAGGGGGAAGCTGGAGGCACAGGAGCAGCCCTGGGGAAGTACATCTTGTGCCCAGGCAGCTCATTCCAGCACAGGCACCCAGAGGCTCCAATTAAACCAACTCCACCAGGCAGATGCCACTCAGAGTCACCAGGAGCCCAGCGTGGCTGCAAGGAGAGGCCAGTGGTTCCTTGAACCACTGCACGTGGCACAGGGCCACCCCAAAACTGCTGCTGAGCCAGAGCACAGCCCTGGAGGGATCCAAAGGGAGAAATCCTGCTGTGACTGGAGGATGCAGCCTCTGGGATGCTGCTGAGTGTCCTGGAGAGGCTTAAACTGATGGCCCGTGGGCCCTTTCCTGGAGGAGAGGCAGCACACGCTGTTGTCCACCTCACTCTGGCTCCAGCTCCGTGTTTCACACCCTCGGAAGGTCCGAAGGATGGAGGGTGCCCTGTGTTGATGTCTCAGGTGCTGCTGCCCCAGGAGGGTTCCTCCCATGGGAAAGGAAAAGCTGGGTGGGAAATCAGCCTACCTCAAAGCAAGTGCTGGCATGCCTGCAGGACAGGCTGGGGTGGCCACCGGTGCCTCTCAGAGGCAGCTGAGTCCTTTGTTTGTGGGACTTTCTTTCCCTTCTCACCAAATCCTGATGGAGCAGCATCTCCCACCCAGCACTGCACCGCTGCTCCTCTCACCCTTCCTTGTCTGGGCTGCCCCAGCCTGACAGAGCCTTCCTGCAGCCCTGCTCCTACAAAACCTCAAGGAAAAACATGAACTAACCCAGGAATGACACAGGCAAGCCCAAGCCCTGCTGCTCTCCACACTCCTGTTCCTCGAGGAAGCACAAAGCTCTGCCATAGCATCCCCATTCCCATTAAAAACCTATTTCCATCACCACCCACAGCCCTGTGAGCTCTTCCCAACGCCCAAACCGGCTTCCTCAGCACATCCACGCATCCCTCCTGCCTGCTGTCTCCTGCTGAATGATGAGACGGAGCTTTCCCCACTCCTTGGATGAGTCTACACAACTCAGCTACTGTTCCGGATCCTCTGGGCCTCTCATTACCCCGGTAATTTGTTGTTTCTTATTTTTACGCACCTCCCACTCCTCCCCCGTGGCAGATCGGCTTTCCATGTCTGCTGCCCAGCCCTGCTGACACGGGGCTCCTCCATCCCAGCGAGCCTGGACTCTGCCTGATGAGATTCCAACAGGGAGCAGAGCCAACAGGAAGCTCACAGAGCTCTGGGCTTCAATTTAAGCCCTGCACCAGCCAGTCCCTGCACGACTGAAACCCTCACCTGGAACACAACAGCCCAGCACGTCCCGCTCTGCCTCTGCCCACACCTTTCCCCATCACTCCCAGCACCACCTGCCCAGGTGATGCTCCCAGCCTTTGGAGAGAAGCACCCCGTGCCAGCCGTGGCAGCACCCAGAGCACAGAGGGAAGGTCACCTTCGCAGCAAAGCTCTTGCATTTCCATCTCTATTTATTTATTTCCTGTGCTTGCTGCGCTCCCCGCGGCTCCAGGGCCATTTACATAATCGGATCAGAGGCGGCTGCACAGGAACTGCACGAGCTGGCCCTACAGCTCCCAGCCCTTCTTCCCAGGAGCACCCTTCCCTTCCCTGGAGCACCCACTCCTTCCCTGGAGCACCCACTCCTTCCCTGGAGCATCCATTCCCTCACTGGAGCATCCATCCCTTCCCCAGAGCTCCCAATCCTTCTTCCCAGGAGCACCCATCCCTTCCCTGGAGCACCCATTCCTTCACTGGAGCATCCATCCCTTCCCCAGAGCTCCCAGTCCTTCTTTCCTGGAGCACCTTTCCCTTCCCTGGAGCACCCATTCCTTCATCGGAGCACCCATTCCTTCATCAGAGCACCCATTCCTTCCTCGGAGCACTCATCCTTTCCTCCCCTAGCACTCCTCCCTTCCCCGAAGCGCTCATCCCCTTTTCCCTGGAACACTCAACCCTTTATCCCTTCCCAGGAGCTTTATCCCCTCCCTTCCGCTCACAGCCACAGCACCAAACCTCACGGATCCATATCCACTTCCACAGAGCGGATCCCTGAGCTTTGGTGCTGCAGCCAGGGCAGAGCCTGGACACGGAGCATCCACGTGCCGGCATCAGCCCAGCACCGCCGGCTGGGATCTCTCCGGGAAAAACCTGGCCAGCAAGGAGAGTTCCATTTCTCCTGCAAGTAACTCCTGGCCTGGCAAAAGCAGCCTGTGCTCCCACACGATATGTGCTCAGGGATAGAGGTGGGCATGAGCAAGGTGTATTTTCACCAGGAAACTCCACGTGCTTCCCTGAAGCGATGTTTCACGTTCAACCCAGATGATTTTGGGATCTTTGCATTGCACAGAGCTCCCCCCACCCCCACCACGAGAGGCTGCTGGCAGCTCCAGAAGGCATCACCCCATCTAAAAGGAGAAATCAAGGCACAGAAAGGGATCCATGCTGGAAGAAGTTACAGTGTGGCTGGGAGCCACCAGTCCCCGTGACAGGGGCTGGTCCCCTCCCACCCAGTGCCCCCCTCACTGCTTGTCCCTCTCCTGCCTTTCTAACCCAGCCCCTCCAAGTGTCCCCCTGCCCACAGCTCTGTCACCTCCTCCCGAAACAATGGGCTCAGCAGTGAGCTGGGACAGCCACAACCTCCTCCCGGAGCTGCCATGCTCCTCCCATCCTGCTCCTTCCAGTCCTGCCCCTTCCAGGGCACAGCCTTGCCCTCAGGCATCTCCTCAGGATGCCCATCCAGAGCCGAAGTACCAAAGGAAGCTGTTAGAAACAGATCCACAGCACCCACATAAGAACATGCCCTGCCACCCCCCTGACCCCTCTTACCTGCTTGGAATTTTGGACAAACCATGTTCCTGCTGTTTTATCCTGGCACAACAGTTTTTGTGGAATTTCCCACCCTCCAGACAGCCTTGCTCAAGCTTTTATCATGTCGCAACAACCACAACCTCCTCCTCCTCCTCTTCCTCCTCCTCCTCCTCTCTGGGCTGGACACAGCAAATAGTGCTCTGCTCATCCCTTCCCAAAGGCTGCTGGAGAATCCTCTCCCCGGCAATTCCCTGCCCACATCCCACCCCCGTTCTGCCTCCTGACAGCAAACCTGGGCAGCACCAAGGGTCTGCTGGCACCTCCCACCACGCTGCCAACCCCACTCCTAAAACTTGGACAAACTCTCCGTGGGGAGAGCACTGCACAAGCATCCCCAAACTGCTCTGAAACACAAAAGAGAGACTCAGGAAGCCCTTTCCCCCCGTGGCTACAGAATCCAAGGAGTGGGAATGGGAAGGATGCTGTGACTATGGGGCTCCAAGTGCCCTCCAGCTCCTGCTGGGAATTATTGTTATTTTTTAAAGCCCACATCAAACACCACCCAGCCTCCTTCTTCTCAGGGTTGGGACAGCACTGCTCCATTCACAATTCCCTGAGCTCTGCCTTCATACATTATTCCAGCCCGGTGAAGCTTTGGGATTGGGTTTTTTTTTAATTTCCTTTAAATATTTTATTCAGTTTTGCTCTCTCTCAGAGATCCCCGGGGTAAAGCAGGCTCCCCAGGAAGGGCTGCCTCACTGTGATAGAGGCAGAGCCACACTCCAAACACGAGCTGTCTCCAAAAAACAACTGGAAAGCAGTGTGAGGCTGCACAAGGCAGGAGCAGCGGCGGTGCCGGCACCGCTTCCCGACCTCCGACAACCCGGCTGGGAGAGCAGAGCGGGCACGAGACCCCGAGGGGGTTAAATCCCCCAGCCATGTGGAACACAAGCAGCTTCATGGAAGCACTGAGGATGTGAGGGATGTGGGGATGTGGGTCTCAACCTGCAGCGGGCAGCGGGCTCTGAAGTGCTGTGCCAGTCAGAATTCCCCCCACGGAGCAGCAGAAATCCTCTCAGCATTCCCAACATCCACATTTCCTAGCTTTACACAAATGACCCATTACATGGAGCAGGCTGTAAGGACGCAGCACACCTGCATCTCGGTGGGGTTCATATCCATGCCCTCTTCCCAGCTGCACCTTCCCAACTTCCCATCCCCTCGCCGCCGTGCCGAGCCGCGGCCGTGCCAAGCCCCACGGTAACACGAGCCAAGGCAAGGGGAGCAAACAGGGAGGGCAGGAGGATGGAGGAGGAAGAGGAGGAGGAGGAGGAAGGGAAGGAGAAGCAGCACTCACGTTGATCATAGCATTGGAGGTGATGCGGAAGAGCGTGGCGCGCTCGTTCACCGCCTTGATCTTCTCGCCACTGTCGGCCGGCAGGCGCAGGTTCTCCAGCTCGCTGAGCGAGCGCTGCAGGGCCGCGCCGTGCTTGGCGATCAGCTCATTGCAGGTGCTCAGGTCCTCCAGCTTACTCGACAGGGTCTTCAGGGGGCCGTGCAGCTCGCTCTTGTCTGACTGCGAGGCGGGCTCCTCGTCACCCGAGTCATCTGCGAAGGGAGGGACGGAGAGAACAGCGTTTCCATGGTTACCCCCGGCCCAGCAGCGCCACGGGCAGGGACCAGGGACCAGGGACCTTCCGCCTTCTCCCAGCACCGGGCTGGGGGTTGCGGCCAACCCCAAGCACAGCGGTGGGGGTGGCACCCAGAGCCCTGAGTGCCGCTCCTGTGGCTGTGACCGAGATCCGGTTCAGGTCTGGGTGGCGGGGCGGCACAGGGGGTGCCACACACCAAACCTGCCCTTCCCAAGCTCATCGGGGTCGATCCCCCCTGCACAGGGGCTCTGCCAGCTCTGCTCGGGGCAGGGTAAACTGTGTCACGTGAGGGAGAGGTCACAGAGACACTGAGGAAAGTAACACTGCTACCCAAAACCAGCACCACATCTTCAGAGGGCAGAAAACTCCACGATCAGCACCTCAGCTACAGCAAAAATTCCTCCAACTCCAGAACACTTAAAACCAGGAAACTAACCCAAATCCATGCACTGAGGGTAACACAGCATTTCTGATCACCCTACTGCTCCCCCAGGAAGGAGGTGATCGGCCCCAAGAGGCGGCAGCACCCAAAGCAAATACAAAGAGAGAGAAGCAGGTCCTGGGCAGGGGCTGTGCCCCATCCTTATGCTCAAAAGTTCAGCCAAGGGTTTTCCAGGTGCTCCCAAAACCCACTGAGGCAGCAGAGCAAGGCGCTGCTCCTTTATCTTCCCTCCATCAATCACCTGTTTCTGGATTTCAGAGAGATGGGCACCAGCAAAACCTGGCTGCAGCTTCTCTGCCAGGTCTGGGGGAGTTGGGGGAGTGAGAACATTCTCCAAACAATCCAGGCACGGAGCTCAGGGATGGCTCTGGTGTAACAGGGGAGCAGCACATTCCCTCTCAGGGCTGCGAGGAAAGAAGGAAACCCGTGATTCCCTGGCAGGTGGGTGTTTGGCTGCTATTCCTGGCTCATTGATAGGAACTCTGGAAATGCTGTGGGTACTAAGAGAGGTGTTCAAGTGCTGCTCAGACTGAATCCACAGTAAGGAAATCAGAGGAAGAGCAACCCTTCGATTAGTGTGATCCAAAGGCAAGGATCTGGATAAACCTGACAGGATCACCAACCCGGAGTGGGAGCAGGAGCAGGAGCAGAGCACAGCAGTGTCACACCAGGACTCGTGGGGAATCTAGCCAGAAGGGATGTGATGGGACAGGGGGCACAGCTCAGGGACAGGGCTGATCCTCCATAGCAGCACCAACCTCACTGCCCAGGGACAACGGGAGAAGATCTGAGGGAAACGCGGCACGGAGCAAACCCCAAGAGGCTCATGAAGCACCAGGCAGCATCTCCCAGCATTACCATTAGGTCCCTCTGCAACCCAGCCCAGAGCATGCACAGCTCAGAGCTCTGACAAACACAAGGAGCAGCTGTTGGAGCCAGGAGAGGAAGCAGCCACCACGGACAAAGGACAGTCAGAGCATGCAGGGGAAGCCAGCTGAGAGCTTCCCAAGGAAAGTGAGCTGCCTGCTGAGGTGCTGGGAGCAGGGCAGCTCCCACGGACAGGCTGGGGAGCTGCTGAGCCTGGACAGAGGTTTGAGAACACACCCAGCATCGGGGAAATTTCCAGAACAGCTGGTAGGGAAAGGGGAATGGGAACAGGCAGGATTCCAAGGGCTCCATCCCAGGAGGGTGCACAGAGGCACCACAGCGATGGCATGAGCTCACACCACAGCCCAACTCCAAAAGACCTGGCAAGAAAACTGAAGCCACTTTTCTACCAGTACAGAAAGTGACCAAAACCTCCTCAAAATCCACTTTCTAGTACAGAAGTTTCAAATATTCCCACAGTGCCTTCCACACTGGGCATACAAAGGGTCTCCAGCAGTGCGGGCACATTCCCTGGGCTTTGGATATTGTCCCTGCACGTGTCCTGAGCCGGTGCTTCCAAGGACAGAGCATTCCATACCCCAAGCACTCGCTGGGAGAGGGACACTGGGCTGCTCCTGCTGCCCTGAGCCGTGCCCCTGGGGCTTTCCAGGGCAGTCTCTGGCCCTCTTCAGCATCTCCCTCTCCAGGTGAGAATCTGTGCTCCTCCCACCAGCATCCCAGCAGCCTCTCCAGGTTGTGCCAGCTGCCTGCACTCCCGAAGGCAGGAGCCCCTTCTCCACAGCTCTGGGATCTGCTCACTAACCAGGCTGGACTTTAATAGCCAGTTTATAATAAAGTCACATGTTTTATAAAGCTCCCAGGAGCAGAAGCCAACCCCACTGTCATCACCAACAGGAGCTTGAACACAGCAAAACCCACGGGACAATCCAAATTTCCCAATTTTCTGCTCACAGACATCAAAAATAATTCACAAAGACAATTTTATCAGCTTACAAGTGCTGCAAAAATTGTGCCAAGAAAGAGGAAGCCTCCCTCTGCCCATCCCCAGGCAGCATTTAACCCCCAAATCCCTCCCTCTCATTTTTCCCCCCTCCTGTCTTACACAAAATGCTGCCCCAAAGTCCTGGCTCCTGTGGGCTTTCAGTGCTCTGGGATTTCCAGAGCAAAGTCTGGATCACCTTGCCCAGGTGCAATCCCAGATCACAGCCTGAGGATTTTTCACAGAATCACAGAATGTCCTGAGCTGGGAGGGACCCACAAAGACCACCCAGAAACCCCAACATTCCCATCCCATCCCTAAGAGCAGTGTCCAAACGCTCCTGGAGCTCTGGCAGCCCTGGGGCCGTGCCCATTTCCTGGGGAGCCTGGGCAGTGCCAACACAGGGATGGCAGAGCACAGAGAGGGACGAGCTCTGCTCTTTGCCAGGACATTATTTCCTGCCCATTGATCGAGGCTGTGGGAACAATCCCTGCCCGAGTGCTCAGCTTGAGGCAGGAACACAGCGTGGCCCAATTTTTTATCGCTGGGCAGAATTATATAAACGCCTCAAAGCCCAGGAAAAAGGGGAAGGAACCTGGGTCAGCCCAGGGATGCTGCGCATTCCAGCTGAGTTGGCTGAGCTGAGCATCCCTCAGCAGCTCCAGAAGCTGCTGCTGTGGGATGTTGGAATGCTGGTGGGGTGGGCAGCAGGATCCCACCTTCCTCCTCCTGCCTGGGCAACTGGAATCATAGAATCATGAAATGGTTTGGGTTGGGACCTTAAAGGTCATCTCCTTCCATCTCCTTGCCATGGGCAGGGACACCTTCCACTAGAGCAGGAACCAATTAATAATATGTTTTATATATATATAATAATTATATAATATTATATCTATATAAAAATATCTCAAGCAACATAATTTGCTGCAACTGCCTCAAATCAAAGCATGGGAAGAAGGAAATCCAATGTCACAGCTCCAGTCAAATAAATCAGAGTTGGTTAAAGCAGAAGTGATCACACAGAGCACCCAAACCTCCTCGACACCGGCTCTGAAGGTGCTTCCATCTTTCTCCTGGGAGTTCCAGGGAAAGCTGACCAAATCCCAAACCCACAGAAACAGGAATCCTTCTGTTTCCTCCAGCAAGCAGCAGCCACTCAGATCTGTCCCAGCTTTGGAGCAGCAGCCCCAGACCCGAGCAGAGGAGCCCTGGTCCCACCAGCCGTCCCCATCAGCTCTGCAGCTGCTTTTGGTGCCACCAGGACAAACTGCCACGGGAATGCCGTAACGCAGCACAGGACAGCGGGGCTGGGGTCTGGCATCCCCTCATTCCCCAGCAGGGTTGGTCTCAGGGAAGCTGCTTTGAATCACAGGATCATCTAGGCTGGAAAAGACCTCCAAGACCATCGAGTCCAACCCTTGACCCACCTTTGCACATGACACACCAATTCCTGCACTTACAGCTGAAGATTAACATGAAGGGCTGCAGGAGAGAGCAGCAGAAATATTTATCCTATTGCTGAGGATGAAGGATTCACTCATCCAGAAAGGTGGAAGAGCAGCAAGCCTCTGCCTGGAGGTCTTTGCTTGGAGCCCAGCCAAACACCACAGCTTTGGGGATCCTGCCCTTATTCCAGCTTTTGTATCAGCTCAGACAGGGAAAAAATTATTTGGCTTTCCTAAGGCTGGGAAAACACCCTGAAGGTCAGGAAATATCCACAGAGAGTCTATCCAGGGCTCCTCATTCGAGGATGGACCACAGGGGATTTGCAGAAGCCAAAGTGCAACGAGACCAGCAAGGTCACAGCACTGGGTTACGAACCAAATGGAGGTTCCTAATTGCACTCACTCAGGGTCACAGAACCACTTGGAAGCTGCCAAAACACAGATTCCTAAATGCTTGGAAGGATTTAGGAGAGGGAAGAGGGGGAGAGGGGAAACACAACCTCAGACAAGGGGATGGTGAGGGACACCCAGCAGAACCCAACTGAAACATTTTTCAGGACAGCCCAGAAGGAGTTTTAGTGATGTCCTTGAAGGGGGTTCCAAACATGCAGGGAATGAGGAGGAACCAGAACAGGGGAAGTGAGAACCGGCTGAGGTGGAGGATGCTCAGGGGCTGAAGCATGTCCAGGGAAGGGAACGGAGCTGGGAAGGGGCTGGAGCTCCAGGAACGGCTGAGGGAGCTGGGAAAGGGGCTGAGCCTGGAGAAAAGGAGGCTCGGGGGGACCCTGTGGCTCTGCACAAGTCCCTGACAGGAGGGGGCAGCCGGGGGGGGGGGGGGTGGGGGGTGGGCTCTGCTCCCAGGGAACAGGGACAGGAGGAGAGGGAACGGCCTCAGGCTGGGCCAGGGGAGGGGCAGGTTGGAATTTGGGAACATTTCTTCATGGAAGAGGTGGCCAGGCACTGGCACAGCTGCCCAGGGGTGGAGTCCCCACCCCTGGAGGGATTTAAGAGCTGTGTGGATGTGGCACTTGGGGACAGGGGTCAGTGGCGGCCTTGGCAGTGCTGGGAGTGGTTGGACTTGATGATCTCCGAGAACTTTTCCAACCTTGATGATTCTGAGATTCTATTCCAATGCTCTGTGCTCCTTGCCTTCAGATGCTGCCCTCACTCCTTTCCCCCAGTTTGGCCCTTTTGGATCCTCAGCTCCCAGCAGCTCCTAAATCCCATTAAAGCTCAAACCAACATCCCCCAGCTGGGCAGGGCCAAAGTGGATTAGGACCATGTCTGGGACCAGCAAACAGCCTGGAGGCACTGCAGGAGTCAGGAAGGCCTACCTGCTCCTCCATACATCCTCCAAGGACATGAAGAGTGCTTTAATCCATGGTTTCCAGCCCCCAGCACAGCCTGTCCCTGCAGAGGCAAGGGCTCAATGATGGATCCCCTCTTTCCATGCAAGATGACAGTGGTGCTCCCACCCGACCCTCATCCCTCCTGGTGCTCCAGCTCTGCCATCTGCTCTCCACGGAATAAAGACCCTCCCTACAGCAGCAAACCCTCAGGGGGTGGCAGGGGGGCTCCCAGTCCTGTGCCGGGATGCAGGTGGCCCTGGATCCCCTCGGGAAGCAGCACATCCCTGGCTCAGGAGCTTCACCCCGGCTCACCCCGCTCCTCCTCAGCACAAGCCGTGCTCGGAATGAAAGGCAGACATTCAGCCGGAATTCCTGTCGCTCTTCCCCAGGGAACAAAAGCTCCTCAAGAAAACAAACATGAAAGGCTGGCAGGAAAAATTTGACAACAAATTGCCAGGTTCCTCTGGCTCCTGTGCCATGGATGAGGCAGCCCAGCCTCCGTATCATCCTCCTAAGGATTCCTGCATTCCTAGGGTGCTCTGGAGATTTCCCTGTGCTCACCAGTGGCACAGAGGGACTACCCATGATTTGAATTTATCCCCCTCTCCGTCCTGCAGCCAAGCTTTGCCCCAGCCTTGTGCGGGCTGGGTGTCAACACCTCCAGGACCCTGGGCCGGAGCGGTGGATTTGGGCTGAGCAGAGCGTGAGCGGCCATTGCCACCCAACTCCAAACCCATCCCTCTTCCCTGTGCCACAACACAGGAGTGGCAGAGCAGGGCCGGCCCCAGGCACTGCAGTAACCCACATAACACCCTCCTCCTCCTCCTTTCCCTCCTCCTTCTCCCCTCGCTCTGGGAAGGCTCCACAAATGCAGCTGCTGCTTCCCGCTCTCCTCACGATGCACTGGGGGAACATCTGCAAGCACAGGCTCAAATCCCAGAGACACAAACCACAGCAGCTTCTCATCAATCCCCTCTCCAGGAACACTCCAGGCTCATATTTTACACCTCCGACCCCAAACCCAAGGGCTCCCCAAGCCAAGCCCCTCATGCTTTGTTTGGACTCGGGACCGGCTCCGGTGATCCGGGCTGGGTTTGATTTGTAGGGCACGGGCACGCAGGGTTGCTATAGGAACAGGCAGCCTCACCGTAAGCTGGGGAGATTATTTTTGGAGCTGTGATGCAATTTAATCTATGGAAAATGGATCGGCAGCCATCGGCCATAAGCCTCCTCGGGCTTGTTTCTCAGCCCCAGAGAACACAAACCTCAGTGCCTGGAGCAATATCCCGCTGCAGCCATGCAGAAAGAGCTCCCTTTCCACCCCCTTTTTCCATCCCAAAATCCTCCCTCCGAGAAATGTTTCCCATTGCCTGCAGTTTCTCTGGAGCTGGTGGGAGAGCTGCTGGCTGGAGGCACAACACCGGAGCATCCCCACACTGGGGACACACCGGGGCTTTGCGCTGCAGTCCATGGGCATCCCAGGGACCTGGATCCCACGGGAGGCGCTGCCACGCTGAGCTCCTACCCCAAAACCAGCAGGGAGCGATCCCAGGGAACTGCTGCTCATGGCTGGGCTGTTTCAGTGCTGCCCCTGGATGAGCAGAGCTAGGAAGAGCCTTTTCAGGGATAAACCAGGAGGAGGCGAAGGGATTGAAGGGTTCAGCATTAGACCTTTTATTCCAAAATTCCCAAACTGCATCCAGAGTCTCCAGCCCAAAGCACCACAGCTCCCCAGCCCCACACCAAGGCTGGGGCAGGCAGTTCATCCCTGCTTATCTTCCTCTCCACGTCCAACACAGCTCTCCTCATCCTCCATCCCTCACCTTCCTTCTCCTCTCTGTGAGTGGAAAACTTTCCCTTCCCAAGTATCCTCATATTCAGCAACATTCCTTGTCCTTCCTACATCACCTTGAATCTCTCCCCAATCCTTCTGCAAGCCTGAGCTGCTTTCCTACCACTCCATCAGAGCCTCTGGAGCATCCCAAGCAGGGCAGGCCCTGTTCTGGAAATTAAACCCAGCTTTCTGCTGGAGGCAGCTGGAACGAGCTGATGGGGGGGTTGGAATTGCAGGATCAATACTGCAGGAGTGAAGTCGAGCCAGAGCTATGATCCCTGAGTGCTGCCCACAGAAAAAGTTCTGATGGGATAGAAGGAACACTGATGACTTTAATTCAAACGGCATTCCTGGGTTCCCCCAAAGCCACCAGAGACCACAGCAGTGCCAACAGGTCACTCAGCAGCTGATTTCCCTACTGGCAGCAGGACCTGCACATCTGCCAGGGGGAGCTGAGCTTGGAAGCATCCGGAGTCCTCAGCCCTGGGTGCTCCCAATCCATGGAACAAGCTGCCTTCAGGTGCCCGGATGGTCCCACCACCAGCACAGCATGGATTGTGCTTCCATTCCCAGTTCCACCTCTTGTGCACTTTCTCCTGCCTTTTCCCACACTTCTCTGGGAGTTTCTGGATCTAATAGTATGAAAAATATCCCATAGATAGCGGAAAAGCCTTTTTTCCTCCCACAGACAGAGTGCAGGATGTCCATGAGGATCAGCCAGCAGCAAATCCTGCAGCCATCCCAGCCCAAACTCCCGAGCTCTTTCTCCTCACAGTAAATCCACAGAAATCAATCCCACCTCCTTTCCAGATTCCCTGTTTATCCCAACACCAAGCAAGGGTATGATTCAGAATCAGCAGCCCTTCCTGTGTGGAATTATCCGGATCTCTGGGATACGGAGCTCACCCGTCATTCCTGAAGCAGAGCAATTTCCACCCTGGCTCTGGCAGACACAGCTGCTTTCATCACTTTTAATCGCTATGAATATTAAATGGAGCAGGGATCTATATTTAATAGCCTGGCCCGGCTGCTAGGGAGATGGATGAGGTTTATAGCAGCTGCAGATGCAGGAACAGGCGGAATTTTGGTGGTTAGAAAGAATTACACTGAGAATTAATCATCAAAATAGTAGGGAAAATAATCATTCATAAATCATTCCAAATCTGGGTGATCGCGCAGCAATTACCACCGACCTGGCAGGGCTGTTGCCTCTCCCTGCTAATGCAAAGGGAAAGCTGCTCAGGCAAATGGAAGCCTAAAAATAGGGAAAATTGGCTGCTCGTGACAAGCTGGGACATTTCCTGAAGTTACATTCAGTGGGAGCAGGTGGGGGGGGCCCAACTGGTGATGGGGCTCTCCAGAGCAAACCCAGAGCTCAAAGGCCACTGCTCCTAGGGGTGCTTACCGGGAGAGGAGAAGGCTCCAGGGAGAGCTCAGAGCCCCTCCCAGGGCCCAAAGGGGCTCCAGGAGAGCTGCAGAGGGACTGGGGAGAAGGGCTGGAGGGACAGGACACAGGGAATGACTTCCCACTGCCAGAGGGCAGGGATGGATGGGATATTGGAAGGGTGGGGAGGGGCTGGGATGGAATTCCCACAGAAGCTGTGGCCCCTGGATCCCTGGCAGTGTCCAAGGCCAGGCTGGACATTGGGGCGTGGAGCAGCCTGGGACAGTGGAAGGTGTCCCTGCCCATGGCATTGGTGGCACTGGATGGGCTTTGAGGTCCCTTCCCACCCAAACTATTCCATGATTCTACGAAAATAAGCAGGATACAAAACTGGGCAGTGGGAAAGCACGAAGTATCTTCATTCCCATCCCTGCAGCATTCCCAGTCCAGCTATTGAATGTTTTATTGCTGCAATTACAGAATGATGATGTCCCTGGTCAATAATCCTGAGCAGCAAAGGCTGCACTCGCTCTGGACTGCAGTCATGCACTTCCCGGCACAAACAGGATGTTCCCAACACCCAAACACCTGAACAACCCCAAAAAGTTGAAATTCGGGCTACAGAGTCACAGATTGAGTTTAAAACACACCAAAAAGCAAGGTTTAAACTCCAAATAGGATGGACGCACTGGAGAAATGGAGATGAAATGCAGGATGTGACCAATCCAAGACTGCACGTGGCATCAGTGGAGAGACCCACCCCAAGAGGCAACCCTGGGAGCCACTGGTCATGGCTGCTGCTAAATCCATACGAATTCCAAAGGAATTTTTAAAAGTGAGCTAAAAGAGCAGATGAATTCAGGGTTATAGGAACAGAGAAGGCAAATTTGAGACATGAGGTAACTTCCAGTAAGTCCCTGCCAGCCCATGGCCGGTTTGGGATCCCGCACTCCCAGGACGTGCACCAGGAAAGGACAACCCCTGATGGCACCGGGGCTGGGAAACACATCCCAAAGGGACAGAGTGACTGAAGGACAGGGTTGGGCAGAGCTGGGAGGAAGTCAACCTGAGACATTCTGACAGTCCACAAGGAACAGCTTGAGATACTCAGGAAGCAAAGCTGGAAAACGGAGCAGCTACGGAGGGGCAGCTGTGACACACGGAGCCCTGAGGGGTAGAGAGCAGTGTCCCTGTGTCCCTCGGTGCAGGCCAGACCTGGAGGGGCTGGAGCGTGTCCAGGGAAGGGAACGGAGCTGGGAAGGGGCTGGAGCTCCAGGAGTGGCTAAGGGAGCTTGGAAAGGGGCTCAGCCTGGAGAAAAGAAGGCTCAGGGGGGAGGGACCTTGTGGCTCTGCACAGCTCCCTAACAGGAGGGGGCAGCCGGGGGGTCGGGCTCTGCTCCCAGGGAACAGGGACAGGAGAGGGAACGGCCTCAGGCTGGGCCAGGGGAGGGGCAAGCTGGAATTTGGGAACATTTCTTCATGGAAGAGGTGGTCAGGCACTGGCACAGCTGCCCAGGGCAGTGCTGGAGGGACTTAACAGCGCTGTGAATGTGGCACTTGGGGACAGGGGTCAGTGGTGACCTTGGCAGTGCTGGGGGATCAGTTGGACTTGAGGATCTCAGGGGGCTTTTCCAACCTAAAAACCATTTTGTGATTGTATCAATACCTATATATATATATACGTGTGTGTGTGTGTGTGTGTGTGTGTGCATGTATGTGGGCTGAAACACAGGCAGGCATCAGTGCTGCTTCCACAAGTCTTTCCAGTGGATTTCTTCCCAATCTTTCCAAAGCTCTTTTCAGGAGGAGCCAAGAGAGCTTTGCAAGATGCCACTTTGCTGGCTTTCGAAGGAGGTGGAGGCTTGGTGGTTGTTTTTTTGCTCTGCCTTTTGACTACAATACTCTGATCCTTATTTCCAACAGGATAAGAAGTTGGGAAGCCCTACGGAAAAGTATGGATCCAGCCCTGAAGCCTCCTGAACAGCAATCTCAGAGACTGAGGCGCAGAGCTGGCAGGGAACACAAGAGGAGATGAAATGAACCCAGCTGATACTTTTGTGGGAGCACTGGAGAGTCACAGTCAGTTCTACTGGACAGGACCGAATGTCCCTCCTGTCCCCTGAGGGACACTTGCGAATAGCAATGAGCAAAAACACGGAGGGGAAGGTATGATTACAGGCAAATAACGGCTCATTAGCAGATAATTGGGGGCTCAGCAGTGCAGCTCACTGCCAGGAAAGAAAATTAGAAAAAAATTTAAAATAATGGCTTGATAAAAATAGAAACTTTTTCATTCTCTAGCTCGGAACAGCAGTGACACACAAGGTGCTGAACTCCTGGAAGAGCTTGGGTGCAGAGCTGGGGCCAGGGACAGTGACTGCCTCTTGTCACACCTGGAAAATGCTTCCCTGCCAGGAATGCCTGTGGGAAAAGCCGGGACTGGCCCCACTGGCAGGAGACAAGCACTCAGCCTCAGTGCCTGCAGCATCACCTTCAGCTTCTCATTTCCTTTGCAAGCCCAGGAAGCATCCAGGGATCCCAGTGGCTCCTCCCAGGGCCCAAAGGGGCTCCAGGAGAGCTGCAGAGGGACTTGGGACAAGGGATGGAAGGACAGGACACAGGGAATGACTTCCCACTGCCAGAGGGCAGGGCTGGATGGGATATTGGGAAGGAATTGTTCCCTGGGAGGGTGGGGAGGGGCTGGGATGGAATTCCCACAGAAGCTGGGGCTGCCCCTGGATCCCTGGCAGTGTCCAAGGCCAGGCTAGACAGGGCGTGGAGCAGCCTGGGACAGTGGAAGGTGTCCCTGCCCATGGCAGGGGTGGCACTGGATGGGCTTTGAGGTCCCTTCCCACCCAAACCACTCCATGACTCTGTGAGCTCTGGTAACCTTGCAGGAGGCCCCATCACACTGAAATCCTGCACAGTCAGCCTGGATATCCAGTTACTCTCTCCAGCAGCCCCTCCCAAAGCTGCCTGTGAAAGCATTTCTCATCCCTGTATAGATCTGTATCAGCAGGACAGAGGCACAAACCTCCTGTCCCTTTCTGAGCCTCTGAAAGATCCACACCCAGCTGAGCATCTCCCATTTGCCCTTGACCAAACCACTCCTGCTCTTATTTCTCTGCACCCTCTGAATTCACAGCCCACACCTGATCCAAGACATCCCAGCAGGGAGGCCTCGCCCTACCTGCAGCTCCAGGACCATCTCCAAGTGAGTATTTAGCCCACGGACACAAGCGGCATCATAAATAATTCAGGCACTTGCTCTCGTGCAAAGCGCGTGAGGAAATGCGCAAAACTTGTTAATTCATTGTTTCTGTTGGTTTAGTCACTGAATCCTTCAGTATCCAGTGATTCCTACGGATTTGCATCACTCCCCCACGCTGAAATGGAGCAGCTGCCACAGTCTGCTGGCACCACCAGCTTGAGGACAAGAAGTCCCTGCGTCTCTGAAGGGGTGACAGGCAGGAGCAGGACACTGGGCCGGGCACAAGCAGCTTCCTTAGCCAGGAACAACCCCAGAAAAGGGCAGAAACAACTAAAATTCAAATATTTTGGAGCAAATGAGTTTTTTTCAGAGCAGAAACTCCCAGAAGGGAGCGCTGTCACAGCTGGGGGGTGAAACCCTGTTCCTCCACAAACAGCAAACCCTGGCACGCTGCTACCGAAACCATTGCAGGTCTTGGATGTCTCCTCCTGCATCACTGAACATCCATTTTTTATGATGCCTAAACATTTTCCAGCCCCAGGTCCATCTCCAATGTCAGCAGGGTGATGAGGGGAGCTCACAGATGGACTGGCCTCTCCTCCTGACATCCATCAGGGACGGAGACTCGGGAACCGGATGGTCTTGGAGAGCTCCCAGGAGCTCCCATCCCTGACAACGTCATCCTTGTTGTATCCAGGACCACTCCCAGGGGTTCACCACACTGAATCTGGCCCAGGATTGTTTTATTTTATGTTTTTTACCAAGAGCTTCTTTTTTTTTCTGGAAGTCTCTCATCAGCAGGGAACAGACATCCTGCCCCAGGCTTCCTCACGCTCACAGAAAGCAGTGGGAGATGTGCAAAGGACACTCCTCCATTGCTGTCAGCTCTCCCTGCTCACTAACCCCGTTAACAAGAAGGAGATGACAAGGGCCCTCATTTCAGGGAGGGGGAGCAGAGGCAGAGGGAGGCAGGGAAGGGACTGGCCTGTGATGGCCCTGGCCCTGTCACACCCACGGCTGTGCAGGATCACACGGGAACAGCAAAACCCAGCAGCACTAGGACAAGAGCAGTGATGGTGTGCTGGGACACGGGCAGCCCGTCCCAAACCACTGCTGTGCCACACAGAGCAGCTCAGAGAGGGCACCTGAGCCTCTCTTCTCCCAAATCCAGCAGCTAATGTGTCCCTTGCCTCCCTGGATCAGGGCTCAGCACACCCCTGCAGGCCCCAAGCTCAGCTCATCCCAGGTTTTGGAGAAGTATCCAGGCTGAGCTGCAGTACAGACACAGAGATGGAGACGCCCTGATGGGCACTGAAACCTTCCTGAGCTGCCAGGGCTCAGCTTACCCGGGGTAAGAGGACCCGGGTGTCAGTTATCCACCATCCTCCGATTCCCCAAGGTCAGGACGTGCCAAAGGCACCGGAGAGACATGCGGGACCTTGGAGTCTCCCAGCCCCCCAGGCTCAGGGAGGATGGCAGCGGGGCAGCAGCAGCCCCAAAAAAGGCATCCGACTTACAACTGCTTTCCCTCTGAACTGAAATCCTGCTCCCTCAGTACCCACAGGCAGCAAAAGCCTCCAAGCCCAGCAAATCCAACCGGTGCCCAATCCCCACGTTATCACCAGCCCAGAGCTCTGAGTGCCATATCCTGTCATTCCTGGGATGTGACTCCACCACCACCCCTTCCAATGCCTGATCACCCTTTCCATGAAGAAATGTTCCCAATATCCAACCTGCCCCTCCCCTGGCCCAGCCTGAGGCTGTTCCCTCTCCTCCTGTCCCTGTTCCCTGGGAGCAGAGCCCAACCGCCCCCGGCTGCCCCCTCCTGTCAGGCAGTTGTGCAGAGCCACAAAGTCCCTCCTGAGCCTCCTTTTCTCCAGGCTCAGCCCCTTTCCCAGCTCCCTCAGCCGCTCCAGCCCCTTCCCAGCTCCGTTCCCTTCCCTGGACACGCTCCAGCCCCTCCAGGGATGTCAGGAGGGTCCCAGAGCTGCCCCAGCACTGGAGGTGCCCCAGCAGTGCCAGCACAGGGGACGGGCCCTGCCCTGCTCCTGCTGCCACCCCAGGGCTGCCCTTGGCCTCTTGGCCACCTGGGCACACCTGAGCTCGGTCCAGCCACTGGCACCAGCACCCCCAGGGCCTTTCCCACCAGCAACTTCCCAGCCCCTCTGCCCACAGGTCACCTCCCCTGCAAGGACAGGCGATTTAATGGGTGCCACTCGGGGACAGACCTGTCCCTACGGCCCAGGCACTGTCACATGTCCCAGGTCAGAGCACGCAGTCGCTGTTCCCATGCCTGTGCTGAGCCATGGACCATCCCCGACGGGCCCCAGGCCTGGCACCCACCTCCTTTACAGCCAGGACAGACCCAAGCCCCCTCCTGGGGCCAGCTCAGTTCCTGCTGTGGGAGCACACGTAAATCCAGGTTTGATCCCTGCAGGAAGCACCAGCACAGCAGCACTGGCTGCAGGAACAGCTGCTCCAGCAGCAGGACACAGAGCAGGACAGGCTGAGGCCAGGCCACGCTCTGCTCCCTGCACAGCAGGTCCTGCCAATGATTTACTGCCAGAAGCTCCTCGGAACAACCAATCCATCCCTGGAATCTCTCAGTAGCTCGGCACAGCGAGGGAGAAGGGCACTGCATGCAGCACAGTGTCCCCAGGAAGTGCTGTGCTAGTTGTCAGTGCAGCCAGGCCAGGGGAAAAAGGGAAAAGAAATAAAGAAATCCACTCCTGCTGCACCCAGGGCCTCTATTTGCAGAGGCATTTGATGGAGCTGGGAGTTCATCTCCCTTCCAATTCGATAAGAGCGTTCCTGGTCTCTAATTACAGCACCAAGCTGTCAAGATGGCCACTTCCTCCCTAATTACTGTGCTTTGTAATTAAGATACAGCTAATAAACGCCTGTTAGTAGTGATTGCTGCTGAACAGCTCCGAGGTGCAAAGCAGCTCCTGCCTTGTGCCTGCACCGGGAGCTCCCAGGCAGTGCATCCATGTCATGGAATCCCAGGATTATTTGGGTTGGAAAAGCCCTCTAAGGTCATCGAGTCCAACCATTAACCTCCAACACAGCCAGGCCCAACCCCAAACCGTGTCCCTGAGCCATGTCCGTGGCATCTGCACATCCTCGGGATGCATCCTCGGGATGCATCCCAGCCGAGCCACATGTGCACGTGGGCAGGAATCCACCTTCACAACTGCTAAAAATGAAAGGGAACAGGGCAGAAGGCATCATTTGGAAAGCAAATGAACATTTCCTGCCCTCAGCACATGATCTGCTGCTTTGCTGAGTGTTCAGGGCTCCCGGCTGCGAAGGATGGGCTCGGCCAGCTCCGGGCACTGTGACATTCCCTGATGGCAGAGGGGGCCCCATCGCACACTTGCTGCCCTACAAGCTCATCCCAGCGAGAATCATGGAATAGAATCATGGAATACTCTGTCCTGACCCACAGGATCACCCACCTCAGCTCCAGGCCCTGCCCAGACACCCCAACAATCCCAGCCTGGGCATCCCTGGCAGCGCTGTCCAAACGCTCCTGGAGCTCTGGCAGCCTCGGGGCCGTGCCCATTCCCTGGGGAGCCTGAGCAGTGCCCAGCACCCTCTGGGGGAAGAACCTTTCCCTAAAACCCAGCCTGAATCACCCCCAGCACAGCCCAGTGCACACAGACACCTCCACATCCACCTCCACCAACCCTGGGGGTCAAGGGCAGCTGCAAGGGGAGGGTTTCCTTCCAGTTCTGCTCTGGACATCCCAGCTCACACTGAGCTCCCTGAGCTCCCACTGGTTAAAATGCGAGGATTCCACAGCATGAGACAGCTCCAAACATCTCCATGGACATTTCCACATTGCCATTTCACCTGGAACCATCCACAGCAAAGGAAAGCAGGCAGGGCCCCATGTCAACGTGCCCTGTGTGACCCATGACTCAGACGTGGAGCATCCAGTCTTTATTTTCAAAAAGGTGAATCCAACAGCCCCGATCAGAGATTTTCAGTGCTTTTCACAAATAAATCAGCAGCCACAATTGCTGAAGCTACAACAAAACACCTCCAGCTCCCCAGCAACTCCAGCCAGGCACAGACCCAGCCCAAACTCCAGACTCTTAACCCAGGAGCAGAACAGCCAGGATGGAGCCGATGGATTCAGAACCTCCTCCTGTCAAAACTCTCAGGAAAGAGCTCCCCACCTCAAGAAATTTCTAAATAAATCTGGGAAAAGGCTGAACCAACACTTCTGCTTTGGCAGCAGCTACAGCCTAT
The DNA here is from genome assembly GCA_026261815.1 of Monarcha castaneiventris obscurior. NCBI lineage: Eukaryota > Metazoa > Chordata > Aves > Passeriformes > Monarchidae > Monarcha > Monarcha castaneiventris. The sequence continues at coordinate 548,019 of JAMPIT010000363.1, forward strand.
CCATCATCAACGCTCCAGCAGCCACATGTGCCTGGATCTCCTGGAAATTTAATCCAGCTCATTCCTGAGCAGACTTTAAACACTCATTTAGATGGTTCCTAGCTGGGCCATGAAATAAATGCACTCTGCATATGTGTAGGGAGAGAAATGCATTTTTCCATTTATTTCATGGTCCCCTCTGTGTGCTAAAGCCGTGGGCCAGGTGCAGCCCAGGATCTGACATTCCTTTGAGGATAATCATCCATGTCACCACCAAATATTAACGATAGATTGCATTTGGGCACAGTAAGAAACCCAGACCCAGCACCAAACACACAGCGTGGAACTGGAGAGGGAAATTCCTAATGGAAATGCCCTCTGAAAGCAGGAACAGCACTGCTTCTACTGGCAAGAGCTTTGAGATCCTCAAAATTAACTAATGATAAGCTAATTATCTGTTAGCTACCCACGGACCTTTCTGTGCACAGCAAGTGAGGTGTCTGCATTTCTCTGTCTCTAAAGACTCCAGCACCTCAGTCCTTCCTCCTCAATTTGCCTGACGTCCATGAACCCAAAACCCAAGATCCCATCGGCTCTAAACGAACTGGATCAGTCCCTTAACACACAAACACAGAATAAAACATCTCCTTCAATCCAGCTTCACTTTTCTTTGTCACTGGCTAATCAAAAGGGCACTGGCACAAGTTGTGCCATCCCCACCTCTGAAGTGTTCCAGGCCAGGCTGGATGGGACTTGGAGCACCCTGGGATGGTGGAAGCTGTCCCTGCCCAGGTGGCACTGGAGCAGCTTTAAGGTCCCTTCCAACCCAATCATTCAGGAATATTGAATCATTCAACCCAAAGATTCAATAAATGGTTTTATCCCACAAGCACAAAAGGAACTCCTAAAGCCACCCAAAGCCTCCAGGCTGAGCTCTTCTGTTCCCAAGGAATCTCCTGCTGAGCAGAGCCAGGCCCAGCTTTTCTCTGAGCTGCTCATTAAAAGTCATCAGCATTTTAAACAAACCTCAGACAGCTCCTTTGGAGGAGATTAAGTGGATTTAAGGACAAAATTTTGGTAGGGAAAAAAAAATCCCAGCATGAGGATTTCCAAATGAAAAGCAAAGCCTCCTCGGGATGTATTTTCCCATCCAAAATATTGCATTTCCAATGGGGAATGTGCTTACCAGAGGGACACACTTTGCACATCACAGTTTTTACAGTAAATTGCTTTTAAAAGCCAACACTTTCCCAGCTTTGGCGTTCAGTTTGCTGTTAAAACATGAAAAATATTTGTCTGTCATGTCCCAGGGCCAAACCCTCTAGGTTTGTCAAATTTGTTCCCCGTGTGTGAAATGGATGCTCCCCCACCAGACATGGAAAAATTTTCCATGTCACTGCAAAGCTTTCCCAAAATACCACCATAAAATGGGAAAAAGATGCTTTGGGGGCAGAAAAAGACCAGCCCAGCCATGGAAATGCCCCAGTCTCACCTCAGACACCCTTGGAAACATCTCCGCAGGCTCTTCCCTGCAGTTCCCAAGCGCACTCCCCGTTTCTCCAGTGCTCACCACTCACCTTCCCCTGAATTTTCACACAAGGCTGGTTTCAGCTTTTGATGAGAATAATTCTGGTTTGGGGCATTTTATTCTCCACTGAAGCCTCGTTATGTAAAGCTCTGTGCAGAACTCCTGGAACACGCATGTCCTTACGTCACCCAGCTGGAAAAACAGCTAGAGAAGGAAACCAGAGGGAAGGGGACAATCTGGATTTGATAAAAAAGATTGGTCTTTTTGGTCATCTGAAGCCAGCTGTAAATCCTCAGTTGCTTGAGTTTTGATTTGACCTATTTGCATTCCTCCTTTCCTCACCCTTTTCTGGGGGAATGAAATTGCATTTAGATAAAATAATTTATTGCGAAGTGATGCTTGAGAGCAGGGCTGGACCACAGGAGGGAGCAGAGTGACACAGGACTACGGGATCATGGAATGGGTTGCGTGGAAAAGGACCTTAAAGCTCATCCAGTCCCACCCCTGCCATGGGCAGGGACACGTTCCTCTGTCCCAGGCTGCTCCAAGCCCCAATGTCCAGCCTGGCCTTGGACACTGCCAGGGATCCAGGAGCAGCCACAGCTTCTCTGGGCACCCTGTGCCAGGGCCTCCCCACCCTCCCAGGGAACAATTCCTTCCCAATATCCCATCCATCCCTGCCCTCTGGCAGTGGGAAGCCGTTCTCCCTTGTCCTGCCGTTAACCCAAACTACATTAAAGAAGCAATATTTGGATTTGAGCACCACAAGGCCCAGGTGTGAATCACCGGGTGTTCCCCGCTCCCTGCAGGCACCACCCTTGGAGCACCGCAGGGACAGAAATGAAACGCGGGATGTGATGAGCTACCAGTGCCCAGGATCAAGGGAGCTGTCCCCGGTCTGAAAGGAAAGCAAAGAACATCCTGCAAATCCTCATTTCTCACCACCAGCCTTCACTGTGAGACACCGCACTTTGCTCAGCCCCTCCACTGATGAATCGTGGAATGGGGTGGGTTGGGAATGACCTTAAAGCTCATCCCATTCCACCCCATGGGCAGGGACACCTTCCACTATCCCAGGCTGCTCCAAGCCCTGTCCAGCCTGGCCTGGAACACTTCCATGAATTGTTGTGCTGCCATGAAGCAGCACGAAAGTTGAACTGAAAGACAGGATCCACCCCCAGCCCATCCTGCTTCATCTCACTCAGGAAAAAACACCAAAACAGGGGTTTCTGCCCCAAAGCAGCGTGGATTTGGGCAGAGCATCCTCTGCCCCATAAAGGACAGTGCTCCTGCACACCCAGCACTGAGTTCTACTGGGAAACACCTGGAATAATGCAGGGAGCAGTAACAGATGGGACATCTTAGGGCACACCTTAAATCACAGCTCAGTGTTCCCGGAGAACATCTGTGCCTCTCACACGGCGTGGGCAGGGAGCAGCACAGGACCGACACGGCAATGCTCTCATTCCATCTCAACTCCAAAGGAATTTGGCTTAGAACTAGAAAAATACATCCTGACACCACCACAGGGACTGATTTACCCATGACAAACAGACCCAAACCCTGTGCAATTGAAGGTGCCCGAAAAGAACAAATTATCAGCAAATTTAACTTTTTTTTTGGTATTGAAACTGAGTAAATCTGAGTCAATCTGGATTATTTAAACACCTGATAAAGCAGGAGGAGCCCCACACTTTGTCCATCTCCAACCAAAGCCAGCAGGGCTGTAGCACGTGATGCCTGCAGGGCAGATTCCACACGTGCGCTCCTAATATTCCTCGGTGTGGGGTCAAACACCCCCTCCCCACCCCGGGCAGACACCCCACTAGAGCAGCCCCTCCATCGCTCCCCAGCACATCAGGAAAGCCCCAGGGAACCCTCCAGAACGCCGGGAAGGCCACTAACCCTTGTGGAATTTATTCAGACAGCCAGCATTGCAGAAGGAGCGGAGGGATCCTGTCTCCCAGCAGCCCCTACCCTTCATCCCCACCGCGGGATCGCTCTCGCCGAGGCTGCCTCCTACATGGCTGGGAGCTCTAGGATGGAGGAAAACCCACAGGAATGGAGAGAGAACGGCACAGGGAAATGTCCTTATTCCAGTGCCACATTTCCCATCATCCATCCCCGGCACATGCTGCTAGCAGGGCACTACGGGCTCCATCATCAAACCAGCCTCGTACCAGCATGCACCACGGAGCAGCCCTTAACTCCATCCCTGCCGGAAAATGCCTCATCCTGCCAAAAAAAACGGGATAGAGAACGCCACCAGCAGCCCCATCCCGTGGAGGTTTGGATGGGGCCAGCTCCGGAGGGGTGCTGCTGGATATCCAGCCCCAAACCCAGAGGGATGCTGGTTTTTGGGGAGGGAGGGGGAGATTTGGAAGCTTGTCCCTTTAAATGCTGCTGGAGGTTATTTTTAGGACATTGGCTTAAAATAAAGATCAGAATTCTTTTTTTTTTAATCAGAAATTCCATTATCCATTTTACTCACTCAGCCACATTTCACATCCCAACAGCTCCCTAACAAACCCCCCCCCGGAGGCTCCTCCAGCCCTGGCCCTCCTCAGATCCATTTTTTCGCCCCTCCATTCCGAAACCATTGGATTTTCCCAGCCTTAATTTTCCCAGTCTCGAGGGAATGAGTAATTCCGGAGGAAAAATGCGGCATAAATCCCAATTCAGTGTGAGCCCAGCAGCTGCAGCCGGGAGCTGCTGCGTGTGTGCAGCAGGATCCAGAGCATGGAGCGGGAACTGGGAACCTCCGGGACTCACATAGATTAATAGTTTGCATTTGATCATTTTTTTCCCACTCCAGCTGGATTACAAGGATTTTATAGCAAGAAGGAAAGGTTTCTATTACCAGCTTTTAAGTTGGAACTACTCTCTGTGGACACATTTAAATACAGAGGCAGGGACTGTGCAAGAATTCTGGGTGGAAAAAGGAGAAATTCAGGAAGATCACACTATCTTTACACTGTGCATTCAAGGCAGGGAAACGAATGGGGGCAGTGCACATACACACACAGATTTTATTAAATTATTTGCATATTTATTGATGGTTTGGGTAAGAACCAGCAGTTTTTAATGCGAAAATGACCACCACAAGAAATTGGATTTAGAATTGGAGAGGAGGGGGAGGTCTTGATGGGATTTAGCTCAAAACAAGCATTTCCAGCTCTGCTATGAGATCCAAGGACCGGCTGGAGGCAGGATGTGGGCTTGGACACTGAGACCAGAGCCAATATCTATCCAGGGCTGTACATACACACACACACACATCTACGTTCTGTGTCACATCCTCATCCCCAGCCCCTGTGGGTGCCTATGACCAGCAGGGATGGAGGAGACACAACTCAGCTCCACTCCAGCTGCAGGAACTCAAGGCAGGATCAAGCAGGAACTAAAACCCTCTCCCATCAGGATAACATTCCCAAACTGCCACAGCTCTGCATCTTTTCAGTCAGCTGCACCCAAACTCCTCCTGCCAACATTTAAGTCACACCTCCAGTCACTCATGTGAACATTTGGAAATGAATCCTGAGGTTCCCTGTTTATCAACAAATTGCAGGTTTATCCCTGGATTTAGCTCATTCTGCTCCAAACCAAGGAACAGCAGAAGGTGCCCTGCCCTGTTGCTGTGTGTCAGGATGAGCTTTCTCCTTCCTTTCCATGGGAAATGCTGGAACCGTGATGTTACTTCCTGCTGAGCAACTGAAATTCGGGAGGTGGCTCAGGTGGGAACAGGAATGAGGGTATGGAACACGCAGGGCTGGATGAGGGGCCAGGAAAAGGCTGGGATAAACACAATGAATAAAGGGAAGCAGGAGGAGACCATCCATCTCCCCATGGCACACACAGCATCCCACAGCCACACCCCCAGACCACGGAGCTTCCAGCAACACCAGACCATTCACCTTCCAGAAACTCTATCAAATTTAAAAAGCCATTTAAAAATGCAACGTCTACCTGCCAAATACTTTGCCTGGAAGAAAACAAGGCAGGAAGGTCAGAAGATGGCTGCAGTTTGGGTTTAGTCTGACTTCTTTTCCAAGTTTGATGAAATTCCAAAGCAAACTGGAGAACTTCAAGAATTCTGTTTTCCTATTCCTGAGCGTTCCCAACAACATTCCCAGCTCCAGCTGCTGCAGTCTCCAGCCTGACATCTCCTTTATCATTATCCAGTTAATCTTGAAAGCATCCATAATCCCTAATTTTCTAGCATCTTTACAGCTCTGCCACATCCACCTCCCAAACCAACTGATAAAAACATCAGGTGATTGTTACAAAGCCGTGCCAGGATTAGTGGGGCCAAACCACCTCAAACTCCAGCTCATCCATTAAAATCGATCGGGAATGCTTTATTTGGAGCAGTTACAATAACTTCTCCCTGGTTCAGAGGTTCCCTGCACTGGGTAGAATCGTGGAATGGGTTGGGTGGGAAGGGATCTTAAATCCCATCTCGTTCCAGCCCCACGGGGTTGCTCCAAGCCCCATCCAGCCCGAGCACGGGGCAGGGTGGGAGGAAGGGCTGCCCCACACCAGGACCCTCTGGAGACCCCTCACATATGGGAACACCCACCACTTTATCCATTTATAATCAATTCAAGCGTCTGACCAACTCCAGGGGCTCTCCCAGACACTTCCAAACCCACTGCACACCCGGGAGGAGCCCGGCCCCACACGCTGTGCCCAGAAAGCTCGGCCCCGCTCCTGCCTCCCCCAGGCTGGGTTTAGGGAATTACATACTGCGTTTCCCACAGCACCTCTTCCTCATCCAGCGCTCCGGAGGGGAAGCAGGGACAGGGGGTGTGGGATCAGCGCCGGACGGCTCCGAGCCCAGGCCAGCCTTCCCCCTGGATGCTCTCCGCAGGCTCCATATCCTCATTTCTTCCCTTCCCCTCTCCGCAGCTCTCATTCCCCGTGCTCAGGGCTGGGAGTGCCTCCTCCTCCTTCTCTTCCTCCTCCTCCTCCTCTTCCTCCTCCTCCTCCTCCTCTTCCCTCTCCTGCACCTCACTCACGGCAGCTGCACTACCCCAGCACATGGAAAACGGGCTCGATAAAACAGAAACTTGGGAAATTTCACCTTTCACAAGTTTCCAATGGAAAAGCCCAAAACCAGCCCCTTTTTGGGGTCTCTTCTGGAGCACATCAGGGCAGAGCTGCACGTCAAGGGTCACACACAAACATTCCTTGCCCAATTTCAAGTTCTTGCTTCAAATCTTATTATGACAAAACCACCTAAAAATACTTCTGGGCACTTATGTCTGCACTGAAATACCCTATGATATACTAAATATATTAAATATAATAATTTACTATATATAATCTACTGCTGCCTTGAAATACTCTTTCCAGAAATGCCCAAATATTCCAAAAAAAAGCAGCTGCGCTGATTCCAGGTGTTCCTGCTTTGGGATTCGTGTGTTTTGTAGGCAGGGAGTTATTCCCAACTCTCAAATGATCTCCCTGCTCCAACTGCAGGGATTGTCTCTGCCCCCTGCAGACACAAAGGAGAACTGGCCACTTCCCTCTGCAAAAACCTTCAGTGTATTGGAAAACACTCAACACATCTTCATCCTCTGCTGCTTTTGGGGTTGATTCTTTCAGGTCTTTCCTAAAGGGGTGGGTGTCCCTCAGCTCCCCAAATTCCTGCTATTTAAAGTATGACACCCAAAAAAAACCTCATATAAATTCACCTACACAGGAGTGAAGTGGATGTGTCTTAAATATCATGGAATCATGGAATGGTTTGGATTGGAAGGAACCTTAAAGCCCATCCAGTTCCAGCTGCTGCCATGGGCAGGGACGCCTTCCACTGTCCCAGGCTGCTCCAAGTCCCATCCAGTCTGGCCTTAGACACTGCCAGGGATGGGGAATCCACGAACTGCCTGGGCAACCTGTGCCAGGGCCTCTTCTCCAACCCTTCCTGGTCGTCTCCTCCCTCCCTCCCAGAAAAAGCCAATCTCCCCGTGCCTACATTGTCAGAAAACTCTTAGGACTTTCAAAAGGAAACATCTTCAGCGCTCTAAACCCTCTCCAGCCAAGGAGAGAACATTGGATCTTCTCTCTTGCTCTGCGTCAATCTAAGAAAGAATCATTTATATAGTAAAAAGTAAAGAAAAAACCCAACCAGTTGTACTGGGGGGATTTTCCTTCCTGACTGAGAAGAGTTCCAGCCCCTGGATATCACCAGGAAACACCACTGTAGGTTCTGAGCAGTTCAAGCCCCTTCTTGCCATCTCCAGGCTGCAAATCTCAACCCAGGGATGCCCAGAATCCAACCCGGCCCAAGCTCGGTCACCAAGGCTGTCTCCAGAGGAACAGCCCCCTGACGGCTCTTCAGCAGCTCTGCCCAACAAGTGGCTTTTTCTTTACAGTTTGCTCCTGACTCCATTTATTGTATTCCTCCTAAAAATGCTGTCACAGTGGGAGAAACCCCAAGTGCCCCACACTGGTGACACTGAATCCCACGGTGGGTTTGTGTGCTACGGAAATCTGGGGTTCTTCATTTACACAATTCACCCTCCAGACAGAAATCAGTGGAATAACCAAAATATCCTTGTTTTAGTGTAAACAGGCAGTTAGGAGAGCTCACACGTGAGTTTTCCATCACACTCCAACAGTTCTGCTCCCAGACTGCTGGAGGAACTTGCTTCATCCAGGAGCTCCATCCTGCAGCCAGGGGCTGGAGAGCAGAGGCAGAACCTGGAGGGAATTTGAGGATTTTTTATTTCTTTCCTTGTTTAAAGCCAGAGATTCACCCTCCAGCACATTTTCTCTGCACTGCTTACTGACAAGATGCCAAGGAGGGAAAGGGAACAAGAAAATGCTCCTCTGGGTCAGGCTCCCCAGGGCAGAGATGGAAGGGAGAGGACACTTGAGCTGCCTTAAAATGACAGGGAAGAGAGGTGAGAGGTGGGTTAGCTGGGAACTGAGGCAGGGAGATGCAGCCCCACTGGAAGGGGAATTTCTGGTTCTGTGGAGTCACAACACCAGCAAAACCAGCGGGCTCCAGAGCCAGTCACAGAGACAGATGCAGCCGCTCTCCATGGAGCCCATGGCTCCCTGCAGTGTGCAGGAATCCCATTCAGGCAGGAGACCTCTTCCAGTGCTCCCCACGCAGCACCCAGGTACCCGAGTGCCCCGGGAGGGCAGCACTGCCCGCTCCAGCCCGCTCTCCATGGGAATGAGCTGTACTCCTCCAGCAGGGAATCCTGCCAGCAACGAGCACACCCTGCACCATTTCTGGGAAGAGGGAACAGCGCTGCTGGCTGTGCTCACGGGCTGCCTGCAGGTCACAGCTCCAACCCTGGCAGCACTGGGAGCACCAACCTGACCAGAACCACACAATCCCAGGATCACTGAGGCTGGAAAATCCTTCCAAGGCCATCGAGTCCGAGCTGTGCCCAATGCCCACCTTGTCACCAGCCCAGAGCACTGAGTGCCACATCCAGGCCCTCCTTGGACACTCCAGGGATGGGGACTCCAAACCTCCCTGGGCAGCCCCTGCCAATGGTTAACAATGCTTTCCATGGAGAAATTTTTCCCGATGTCCAAGGTGAACTTCCTTTTCAGAAACCAACCTCCATGGCTGGAAAACCTCCTCCTGCAGCATCCAGGACCTTGTTTAAAAAGGATTAACAGCTTTTCTACCCCTCCATCCTCTCCCAAGTCAGAGTCAGCACCTCACAGCATCAGATCCTTCTTGCTGCTGCTGTCTGCATTCAAGGACTCAGCCCTTCCTCCTTCCATCCTGTCAGGAGCTGAGGGATCACCCAGTGTGCCGCTGTCACCACTGTGCTCCCAAATCTAACACACACCGCACCCCTCAGTGAGGTTCTGGCAGCAGTTTAAGCTCCTATCAGCACATTTGGGGAAAAATCCCAAACTGGGTGTTTATCATCCTGTCATGCTTTCAGTCCTCCTTGTTTTCCCTTCCCTTGCCCAGCTTTAACTGTAAATGAATATTTGAGTTCCTCGTGAATGAGTTACTGCCAGAGGGAGAGCTGCTCCCTGAGGAGATTCATTTAAAATTGGAAACACTCCTTAGAGCTAAATTTTCAGTTGAAGCTACAAATCTAATAACTGAGGTCAAAACTCCCTGGTTATCCATCTCCAGGGGCAGCATCCCTGCCAACATAATGTTATTACAGCACCACGAGAAGTCATTTTCCATGGGAAAAAAAAGGCAGGCTCTGGTGCTGCATCCATCCTCAGAGAAGTGGCTCTGTGCTCCACGCTAGGTTTGTGTGTCGTCTCTGGCACGGCCTCCTGAGGGAAGCTGGAGATGGATCCCTGCTCACACTTATCCCAGGACAGGGCTCCTGCAGTAGAGGCTGCTGAGCCCACCCAGGGCACCAAATGTCCTCAGCCCAGCAGCGCCAAGACCTCCAGCAGACTTTCCAGCAGGAGCAGCATTCCATGAATCCCACACCTCACCTACAGAGCCAGTGGAGCAGGCTCCAAGTTATCAAGTTATTATACAACAGAGATTTTCCTCAAATAAAATACAAACCTGAGCAGAATAAAAGTGGCATTATATCCTCTCCAAGTTGATCTTCACTCCCTAGAGTGACAATTTTAGCTTAAAGACTCCTAAAACTCCACAAGAATTATAAATTTCCCAGGTGGACCGGGGGAAATGCCCCAAAGGAGCCTCTGCTGGCATCAGATTGCAGTGCTGGGAGGAGCTGAGGTGCTGCAGGAGCTCAGGCACCACAAGGTGCCAGCACAGCCCAGCTGGATGAGCCACTTCCAGCCTGGAGTGCTGGTGCAGGGGGAATTTGGGGGTCTCCACATGCTGTGAGCAGCCTGAGGGCTCTGCCTGGGGCTGGGAAAGGGGCTGGAATGCTGGGAGAGGAGGAGCAGCTCTGACTCTCCTGCCCCACCGGAGTGTCCAAGCAGGGTCTGGCTGGCAAATCCCTCTTTTCCAAGACATCCATTAAAGGCCACTTGTAAAGTCAAGCACAGGCAGCAAATAATCTCGCTACCTTCAAGGCCGGGCTCTCCGAAGGGACAGGGCTTACGCAAGAGCTGGGAAACCTCACAGCAAACGGAGCTCCACAGGCAGTCAGGAATCCATGGAAGCACCGTGCCAGGAGAGGGCAACCTGCTCCTGCTGCATCGCCTGGGATGGGAGCAAACCAACACGGCTGCGAAGTGCCCAGCGGGAAAGGCCCTGGAGGTGCCGGTGACAGTGGCTGGACACAAGCCCAAGGGTGCCCAGGTGGCCAAGAGGCCGAGGGCACCTGGGCTGTGCCAGCCCTGGGGTGGCAGCAGGAGCAGGGCAGGGCCCGTCCCCTGTGCTGGCACTGCTGGGGCACCTCCAGTGCTGGGGCAGCTCTGGGACCCTCCTGACAAGAGACACCTGGAGGGGCTGGAGCGTGTCCAGGGAAGGGAACCGAGCTGGGAAGGGGCTGGAGCCCCAGGAACGGCTGAGGGAGCTGGGAAAGGGACTCAGCCTGGAGAAAAGGAGGCTCAGGGGGGACCCTGTGGCTCTGCACAACTCCCTGACAGGAGGGGGCAGCCGGGGGGGGGGGGTTGGGCTCTGCTCCCAGGGAACAGGGACAGGAGGAGAGGGAACGGCCTCAGGCTGGGCAAGGAGAGGCTCAGGTTGGATATTGGGAAAATTTCTTCGTGGAAAGGGTGGTCAAGCATTGGAACAGACTGCCCAGGGCAGTGCTGGAGTTCCCATCCCTTCAGGGATTTAACAGCCACGTGGATGTGGCACTTGGGGACAAGGATTAGTGGTGGCCTTGGCACTGCTGGGGAATGGAGGGATTTGGGTGATCTTTGAGAGCTTTCCCAAGGTAAACAATTCTGTGATTCTGTGAGTGCAGCATGCTCAGATATGCCATGTACCTTGTCCAGAGGGATGTCAGAAATCCCATGGGGATGGAAGCCACACGTGACTCTATAGGTACTCTGTTCCCTCAAGCTGTGAGACCCAGCAGTTCCCTGATCCCTGAATAATAAATGAACATCTGACCCAAATTCCTTTATGTGCAGGGGGAACCCTGAAGGACTCCCCATGCCCTGCCAGGGTTGCACAGAGCTGCTGTATCCCACCACCAACCCAAATCCCATTTTCCCTTCCGTGGCCAGGAGCAGGAGCTGTTGGGCTTCATGAGACACAAACACCACAAGGTTTCCCGCCAGTCCCTCATTCCTCCGTGTCCAGCGGCCCCATCACCTCCCCCTCTGCCCCAGCCCAACCCTCCCAGAGATGCCTTTGAGACCCATTGAAGGATCAGTTTTCACTCAGTGACTCATTTTTAATTAGCAAGAACTGTTATTGTTTCCAGCTCAAACTGGATTTACCTCCAACAGCCTTTTTCTGTGCCAGGTAAAGAAAAAAAGCCCGTGGGAATTCAAATGACTGACAATAACAGTGAGATACTGAACCGATTCCCTGAGCTGGGAATCTCCCCCTTGGTGCTCCCAATTGTATGAAAATCCCTGTTGTGTTGCTAAACACGGCATTAAAAATGACTTACAGGTGGAACTGGCCTTAAAAATCAGTAACAGGAGTCTGTTCCCAGCACTGAGAGAGAGCTCAGGGCACAAGAGCCAGGGTGAGCAGGACCTGCTGGAGGGCTTTGTCCAGCATCTCCATGGGGACACCACACCCTCTCACCATCCCAGGAATCCTCTGTGCTGGAATTGTTCATCCCAAGGGCAGGGACACCTTCCACTGTCCCAGGCTGCTCCAAGCCCCAATGTCCAGCCTGGCCTTGGACGCTGCCAGGGACCCAGGGGCAGCCACAGCTTCTCTGGGCACCCTGTGCCAGGGCCTCCCCACCCTCCCAGGGAACAATTCCTTCCCAATATCCCATCCATCCCTGCCCTCTGGCAGTGGGAAGCCATTCCCTGTGTCCTGTCCCTCCAGGCCCTTATCCAAATTCCCTCTCCATCTTTCTTGTAGGCTCCCTTCAGGTACTCTCACCCTTTGGTTCTCCCAGTGGATAAAGTTTTGCTTTATCTGTGTGTCCAGCCCCTTTTCATGTGTTGTTTCTCCAGAAACCTGGGAATCTAAGTTTGGGAATAAGGTTTTCCAGCATATAAATACGATGCATGCTCCCATTTTAGACAGCACTACAAGTGCTTGAAAGTTCTGATATTATTTTTAGCACAAATATTTTTGAAAGTCTTCTCGAGCTAAACCTGGTTTGTCACTGGTACTTAGGGAAACAACATTTTTCCGCCTGTTGTGAAAAAGAACAACTTTGTAGTATATGAAAATGTTTTCTTGCTCAAACACCAAAGCCTTGGCACCAAGGGTGAGTCTCTCCTGGGTCCCTGCCAGGCAAGCACTGTGTATTCCCTGGGATCTTAAAAATCCCCCTTCCTGCGTGGGTGCAGAAGTGGAAAGGATGATCCTTGTTGTTCCTTCCCTGCTGCACTTGCTAATATTAACTGGGTTTGTCATTTTGAGAACTTTTAACTGGAGTTGGGATAAACTCAGTGCAGATGGTCCCTCCTTGCTGGGCACCAGCTGGGCACTGGGAACTGGAATGCTCTGCCTGCTTGGGATAAAGGGGTCCCTGTCTTTGGGACAAGATGAGCTTTAAGGTCCCTTCAACCCAAACCATTCCATGATTCTATGACCCTGCAAAGGCTGTTCCAAAGCCCTTCTGCTGGAAGTCACAAAGTGCCACTTGCAATTCCCCAAGGGAAATAATTAGCCCTGAGTTAAGGTGAAATGTGGGCACAGCTGCCCAGGGGTCACTGGTTTGGGCTTTGCAGCCTTGCCAAGGGATCTTAGGAAATTCTTTTGTCAAGAAGATGCGTGGAAAGGAGGAGATCATGTGGAAGCAACAACAACAACAAAAAAAAAAAAAAGGCACTGAGAATTAGAGAAGGCAACACTGATTTATAAACAGCTAGAAAAAATGGAATGATGGAAATGCCCTTACTCAGGCCACACACTCACAGTGTTTGCCCAGGACACAGGGGGAAAGGGCCATAAATAATGAAATGAGGGGAAAAAAACAGATTTAAAGAAACACAGGAGATGGATGGGCATGGGAGAAACACAAACCAGTAACACAATCCACAGCATTGCTGGAAACAAGAATGGATTTGTGGTACCTGCAAACGCGGCACAGCAGAGACTATTCTGACCTGGTATTTATCCATTTATCAATGTATAACCAGTTTTGCCCTGCTATTTATCAACTCCAGGAGCAGCACAGTCCTCACCATCGGAATTTATCCCTCTCCCTCCCATTTTTGCTGGAGAAGAATCTGCTTTCCACTTTGCCACAGGGTGAAGTGAGTGCTATGTCTACAACAGGATCCTTTAGACCCTGGGTTTTGCCCACCCTCCCAGCTCCCACGGGCACCAGGCAGGACCGAGCAAGGACCCAGAAGGATTTTTCCTCCCTGTGTTCCTGCACCAAACTCCTTCTGCATCAGCTCAGCCAAAAAAAGAGCCTTTTCCTTCACCACAGCTGTCCCTGATGAGGAAAGAAGGGATCTGGTGTGCCAGCAGAGTTCAGAGAATCATGGAATCACTCAGGTTGGAAAAGCCCTCTGAGATCATCAAGTCCAACTGCTCCCCAGCACTGCCAAGGCCACCCACGTCCCCAAGTGCCACATCCACACAGCTCTTAAATCCCCCCAGGGATGGGGACTCCACCATCTGGGCAGCGCATTCCAATGCCTGACCACCCTTTCCATGAAGGAATTTTCCCCAACATCCAATCTAAACCTCCCCCAGAATCCTCGTGCTGCACATCCCACCCCCTTCCTGCTGCAGGAGTGTTTTCCCGAGCTCTGGCGTGGGCACGGAGCCTCCTGCCCACCCCTGCTCAGCTCCTGCTGCACCAGCCCTTCCCAGAGCCTCGCCCCCACCACTCCTCTGCTCTGTCACGTTCCCGTGTTTATTTCCAGGGCGTTATTGCTGCAGCCTCACCTGGAAGGCTGAAAACACAGGAGCCCAAAAAGCTCCATGGAGAAACCGCCACAGGGCCTGGCTCGCCAAACACAGCTGAACGCCAGCTGAGGGATTTCAGCAGCCCCAAAACATCCCAAGAGCCTGCCAAGAGGGTGAAAGGACAGGGGGACTGCTCGGAGAGAGGAGCACCAGGATTCCCTGGGCAGTGGCACAGGGCAGGGGAGGCAGGGGGAATGTGCCTGTGCTCTTGGGCAGGGGTAAGAGCAGCAGGAGCTGTGGCATCAATTCCCATCCCACTTCTGAATCACAGAAGCCCAGAATGGAATGGATGGGAAAAGCTCATTCAGTTGCGCCCCCTGCCCTGGGCAGGGACAGCTTCCACTGTCCCAGGCTGCTCCAAGCCCCAATGTCCAGCCTGGCCTTGGACACTGCCAGGGATCCAGGGGCAGCCACAGCTTCTCTGGGCACCCTGTGCCAGGGCCTCCCCACCCTCACAGGGGGAGCAATTCCTTCCCAATATCCCATCCATCCCTGCTCTCTGGTAGTGGGAAGCCATTCCTCCTCATCCTGTCACAGAATCACAGACTGGTTTGGGCTGAAAGGGATTTTAAAGCTCATCTTGTGCCAACCCCTGCCCTGGACAGGGACAGCTTCCACTGGACCATGGACACCATCCAGTGACAAGAAGCAGCCACGGCTCCTTCGCTCACTCCGGAGGATGAGGCAGGAGCAGCAGGAATGGCCTAAATACTGCTGGCTGCTCTGAGCTCCTGCTGCAATGTTTAATTCGTGCTGTTATGTAAGTACTGTTTTCTGGGTTCCTTCGCCGGGAATGATTATCGCGGATTATATCTGCAAAACAACAACAGGGAACATGGTGTGGTACCTGGGAATCACGGGAAGAGTGGCACCACAGAGAGGAGGGAAGCATGGTTCTGGGGTTACTCCATCCCCACATGCAAGTGGAGTGGAAAACAGCAGCAAGGCAATTAAAAACAGATTAGAAAAAAAAAAGGCGGGGGAGGGAAGTGGTTCCTGGCTCGTGAAATAGAAAAATCTAAAGATTCCTCCCGTCCTCCTTGTGTTTGCACAACCAGGCAGCAGCCAGGAGAAGGGAGCAGTTGGAGGCTGTGTAGATGAGAGAACCCTACACTGGTTTGGGGTGGAAAGGACCTTAAAGATCATCCAGTCCCACCCCCTGCCCTGGGCAGAGACACCTTACACTATCCCAGGCTGCTCCAAGCCCCAGTGTCCAACCTGGCCTTGGACACTGCCAGGGATCCAGGGGCAGCCACAGCTGCTCTGGGCACCCTGTGCCAGGGCCTCAGCACATTTACAGGGAGGAATTTCTTCCCAGTATCCCATCTAAACTGTCACTCCAGGCCCTTGTCCAAAGTCCCTCTCCCTGGCACAGGCTCCCATGGATCCGGCCTGTCCAGATCCCTCTGCAAACCCTTCCTGCCCTCCAGCATCCCTTTGGCTGTGGCAGGAGGAGCTGAAGTGGTGGCTGCAGATGCACCAACCCATCCCAATCCACTGGGAAACTGGGGAGCCAACTGCAGGAGGGAACACAAGAGAGTGAAGAAGGCACTGAGAGGAGACAGGACTCATTAGGAGTGCGAAATCCAAGCAAACAACTCCATCAGCAGCACTGTCAATATTATTTCCCACGGCAGCAGCTCCTGGCATAGTTAGCAACAGCTGGCTATCCTGGGAAAATCCAGACTCCAAGGTTAAAAAGACAATTCAAAGAGCAAGGTGACAGTGCTGGCAGCCGGTGCCTCCAGGCACGAGCCCTCCAGCACAGAGAAAACAGCTCACAGTGACCAGGAAACTCACAGGGAGGAGGGGAGAAGGGAATGCTGTTGTCCAAGAGCTGGGAATAGCAGGACTGGTACAGCCAGCCATGAGCCGGGACAACAATGACAGGGATTGTCCTGTCCTGCCACAACCCCAGCACGGCCACAAGCCAAGGCCACCTGGCCAGGAGCTTCTGCGAGGCCAGGGGGGAGCACAAGGGGATAATTCATGGAGTGGGACAGGGAAGGTGTCAGATGCTTTGCATCACAGGCCCAAGTCAAAATGGCTCTTGCAAACAAACCCCTGCCTTGGAAAAAGGACAAAAACCAGCCAAAACGAGCAGAGCAACAAAAGTGACATTATCAGTGGAGTGATTAAAGGGAAAGCTGAGGAATGATTAATTACAGCTATTTTTTAATGCTACTATAAAGGCTGGATCAGGGATGCTGAAGGGGAACTCCTGCTGGCTTGAGCTGCCCCTTGCCCACCCCAACCCTGCAGTGGGATCCCTGTGGCTCCTGTGTCCCTCTCCAGAGCTGGATTTTCCCTTTCCACTTTGCTGCAATAGGAACTCACCCCAGGACCAGAGCAGAGGGACCAGCACAACCAACCCTCCTCCTTCCCCCTGCTCGGAGCTCCCACCCTCCTGCAGTCCACAGAAAACCCCCAAAAGCAACCATTCCCTGTTTTCCAAGAAGAAAACAATGTATTAAGTCAGGAGGAATAACCAGGTAACCCAAGCAGTCAAACCCCATTATCCCAGATGCCTGACCTGCACCACAGGGTGCTGGTTTCAGAGCAAATCCTCCCCAGGATGGTCGCACAAGGTCAGCCCCAACACCCAGGAAATTCCATCTCTTCCCCAGCAAGCAAACTGCAACTGGTATTTTGGAAACAGGATACTGGGACGAGGCACAGGCCCCCTCCTGTCAGGGACTTGTGCAGAGCCACAAGGTCCCCCCAGTTCCTCTGGGCACTGATCCTTCACTTTCGGAGCTGTGCTGCCTGAGGAGCCCTCAGGTCACACTGCATACACAGACAGTTACAGCTTGTACCCCAAGGGATGAAATTGTGCCCAAATCTGTTGAGTCTCCCTGGATTTTCTGGCTCCCGGCAGCAAGCGCCACCATTTAATTGGGTGTTCTACAAAATATTAATTATTCCTGCTCCATTTAAACCTATGACCTGTTAATCCCCTTCTTCTTCTTGTTGTAAGCACTTGTCCCCAACTTTTCCTAGACTCAGACAGTCATGGAATTGTTGAGGTTGGAAAAGACCTTTAAGATCAAGTCCAACCATCAATCCAGCACTGCCAAGGCCACCACTGCCCCATGTCCCCAAGTGCCACATCCACAGCGCTGTTAAATCCCTCCAGGCATGGGGATCCAGCACTGCCCTGGGCAGCTGTGCCAGGTTGGACAGCCCTTTCCATAGAGAAATTTTCCCAATATCTTCCCGTGGCCCAGCCTGAGGCCGTTCCCTCTCCTCCTGTCCCTGTTCCCTGGGAGCAGAGCCCGACTGCCCCCCCAGCTGCCCCCTCCTGTCAGGGACTTGTGCAGAGCCACAAGGTCCCCCCTGAGCCTCCTTTTCTCCAGGCTGAGCCCCTTTCCCAGCTCCCTCAGCCGCTCCTGGGGCTCCAGTACATTTCCTGCACCACTGACCATCACCATGTGGCACCTTCAGCTGTCCTCCTCCCAGATGAAATATTTCCTTTCCATCATCCTCCTTCACTTGTCGGAGGAGGTTTTATTTCTCTGGCTAATCTTGTGCCTGTTTGGTTGTTTGGGTATTCTTCTTAAGTTTTGCTGAAAATCCTGTGAGTCATTGTGGGGAGAGACAGGGCATCTCCAGGGAAAAGATCACAGCAGCACATGGAGCAAACCTGCATTCCCTCTTTTCCACTCTGATTATCAATTCCCAGTTTTTCTGCTGCACTGACTCCAGCCTCAGCCAAAGGAACCAGAGGCCTCTGAGAGTGGTTGGCAGGTGAGTTGTTCTTGGCACAGACACCAGCACTGACCTCTCCAGTGAACTCCTGGATTTCAGCACCATGAACACCAAAATCACCTTCAGTCAGCCTGGAATCTGCTCTGATCAGGCGAGCACTGGAATTACAACACAGCTTTCACCTGCTCTCCTCCCAGGATTCCCCGAGCAGGGAGCCAAAAGGAGTCACTAACTCCCTTTGCAAGCAGCCCAAGTCCGTTTTGGAGAGTTTTCCTAGTGTTTAAAATACCAGGGACAGATTTCCACCCTTCCTTTGCACACTGTTCCAAAGACCCCCCTTATCACAGAGCCAAGAAAACAATCCTCATCTATTCAGCACTCATACAATTCTTGGATGTCATGATACTGCTCTAAGAAAGGATAGTTTTATATCTATATTTATATTTGTTTAAAGAAAATCCACCAACCAGTCATCACACACAAAGGGTGAATACAGAAATCTGATTTTCAGGCCGGGTAACAGCACAGGGCCACACCCAGCACTGATAAAAGCAGGTGATGGAGCTGGATGAGGAGAAATCAAGTTTACTACAACTTTACCAACACTTCGCAATCCCACCTAAAACCAGGAATGCCAGGTTTGGCCGAGCAGAGTCTGGTCTGGGACTGTCCTGTGCTCTTGTCACACTCTGCATGTGTTTTAGAGGAATTAAGCACACGTGGTAACTGAGGAGAGAGCTAAGCCAGCAGCTCAGCTCCGCTCTCACTTTCTGCCGCTAATCCGCCCGGAATCCCCGGGCAGGTTTCTCCCTGGGAAGCAGGATGAGGACAGGGAGCTCAGGTCACATCTCTCAGTACGATGTCCCAGGTCACAGCTCGTTACCAAAATACGCTGACTGCACAGTGGGCACAGGGGAAACCAGAGCTCCTCCATGCACAGAACAGCAAAGTCTCCCATCCCACACCTGCTTTGGGGACAGGTTTTGCTGTTAAAAACAGACATGAAAAGCAGTCCTGTGAAATGGCCCCTGGGGGTGCACAGCTCCAGCCAGCAGCTGAGATAAAAACACTTCCACATCTGTTTAATTCATGAGAACTCCTGGGGGAAAGACCGTTTTCATCCACCCCAAAACAGTGACCCAGCAGTGAAGATATGCGCAGCATTATCCACATTTGCCAGTCCTTTCACCCATCAAATTTCCCATCAAATCTCAAACACCTTGAGAGCATGAAGGGACCACTGATTCCAGCAGAAACAGTGAATGGAAAATCGCAGCTCAGGCTCCAGCAGGTTTCTGGGTGACTGACTGCTCAGGCTGAGCGGTGCAGCTGACACAACAGAAGGATGGGGACATCCAGGGGGGTGGAAAGCTGGAGAGGGCCCAGGAGAACCTCACAAGGTTCAACAAGTCCAAGTGCCAGGTCCTGCATCCAGGTCAGGGCAGTCCCAGCCATGAGCACAGACTGGGAGCAGAACTCCTTGAGAGCAGCCTTGGGGACAAGGACTTTGGAGTGCTGGTGGCTGAGGGCTGGCCATGCCCCAACCCTGAAACCCCCTAAGTCCCAGGCTGTTCCCCCAGTGTGGGCAGCAGGGCAGGGGGGATTCTGCCCCTCTGCCCCACCTGCAGAGCTGCCCCAGCCCTGGGGCCCAGCACAGGAAGGACCTGGAGCTGCTGGAGCCAGTCCAGAGGAGGCCACGGAGATGCTCCAAGGGCTGGAGCCCCTCTGCTCTGGAGCCAGGCTGGGAGAGCTGGGGGTGATCACCTGGAGAAGAGAAGGCTCCAGGGAGAGCTCAGAGCCCCTTGCAGGGCCTAAAGGGGCTCCAGGAGAGCTGGGGAGGGATTTCGGACAAGGGATGGAGGGACAGGACACAGGAAATGGCTTCCCACTGCCAGAGGGCAGGGCTGGATGGGATATTGGGAAGAAACTCTTCCCAGTCAGGGTGGGGAGGCCCTGGCCACTGCAGTAGGCAGGGCAGCAGGCAGTGCCCACGAGCAGAGATGGCCATAAGAATGTTCCTTGTATCCTTTCCCAGAAGGACAGGCAGCATCAGACACAAACCTGCTCCTCTGCCCACCTCACCTGCCCTCTGTAACCTTCTGGCCTCCCAGAGCCATGGATGCTCCTCCTTGAGGGCACAAATCCATCCAGCTGCTCACCACCCTTTGCACCCACTGGAGCCCACGTGGCAGAGCAACCTGGGGAACACACAGGTTTTGGGGATCACCCAGGATAAGAGCAGGCAACTCAGAGAATTCCACACATGAGGAGACTTGAAAGACTGGGGATTTCTACAGCCAATCCAGAACCTCTCCCCTTTACTTGTAAACATTCACACCAGTGCTCAAAGGGGCACAGCATGAGGAATTCTATTTTGATTCAAGCCAAACAGTCAAACCTTACACACAGTCACCCTTTACTCTAATTAAAAGATCTCTAATTGGGACAAACCATCAGCCAGGTGAACATTAAGGCATAAAATAATTCACTGATGTGCTCAGCTATACCTCCACAGCACAAGGATTCAGCACCCATTTACAGTGTCTTATCCTCTCTGATGAGATCAGGAAAGCCTGGAAAAGCAGGAGTCTGGCGTGGATTTTCTCTCTCATCAGCTCTGTGGCCTGGATCAGAGCTGAGTCAGCAGCACCTCGGGGCTGCACAGCCACATCAGCAGCACTGCCCTCACCCCGGAGCCAGAGCCGGGAGCGTGGCACAGCCGCAGCCTCAGGACAGCCAGGCCCTGCATTTGCTGTTTTTATGGGAAGACACAAACCAAAATAGCTGTGCCTGACTCGGGAGGCAGTGTGGCTGACAGCCCCCCACAGCCGCTCCACACTGACCCAGCACTGCCACAGCCCCACGGTCCCAAAGGGAAGGTAAAGCCACACACCCCTCTCTCCAGGAGATCCTTTCCCACACACCTGCCTCTCCAGGAGATCCTTTCCCACACACCCCCCATCTCCAGGAGATCCTTTCCCACGCACCCCCCTCTCCAAGAGATCCTTTCCCACACACCCCCCATCTACAGGAGATCCTTTCCCACACACCCCCCTCTCCAGGAGATCCTTTCCCACTCACCCACCTCTCCAGGAGATCCTTTCCCACACACCCCCCGTCTACAGGAGATCCTTTCCCACACACCCCCCTCTCCAGGAGATCCTTTCCCACTCACCCACCTCTCCAGGAGATCCTTTCCCACTCACCCACCTCTCCAGGAGATCCTTTCCCACACACGTGCCTGTCCAGGAGATCCCTTCCCACACACGTGCCTGTCCAGGAGATCCTTTCCCACACACATGCCTGTCCAGGAGATCCCTTCCCACACACGTGCCTCTCCAGGAGATCCTTTCCCACACACCCACCTCTCCAGGAGATCCTTTCCCACACACATGCCTGTCCAGGAGATCCCTTCCCACACACATGCCTGTCCAGGAGATCCCTTCCCACACACGTGCCTGTCCAGGAGATCCTTTCCCACACACCTGCCTCTCCAGGAGATCCTTTCCCACACACCCACCTCTCCAGGAGATCCTTTCCCACACACCCACCTCTCCAGGAGATCCTTTCCCACACACCTGCCTCTCCAGGAGATCCTTTCCCACACACCCCCTCTCCAGGAGATCCTTTCCCACACACCCCCTCTCCAGGAGATCCTTTCCCACACACCTGCCTCTCCAGGAGATCCTTTCCCACACATCCCCCCCCTCTCCAGGAGATCCTTTCCCACACACCCACCCAAGCTGAAAGACTCGACAGCCCCCACAGCCAGCTCAGTGCAGCTGGGACCAGCACAGTGTCCCCTAAACAAGCGTGTCCAGAAACTTCCACCTTCCCCTGGGTCAGTTGGGCTCCCTGTCAGTATTTGCATATTCCAGAGCTGGAATTTTAAGGAACAGAGAGTTCACAGCACTCAGAATCACAGAGTGGTTTGGGTTGGATGGGACTTTAAGCATCATCTAGTTCAACCCCACCGCCATGGGCAGGGACACCTTCCACTGTCCCAGGCTGCTCCAAGCCCCATCCAACCTGGCCTTGGACACTGCCAGGGATCCAGGGGCAGCCACAGCTTCTCTGGGCACCCTGTGTCAGGGCCTCCCCACCCTCCCAGGGAACAATTCCTTCCCAATATCCCATCCATCCCTGCCCTCTGGCAGTGGGAAGTCACTCCCTGTGTCCTGCCCCTCCAGGCCCTTGTCCCAAGTTCCTCTCCAGCTCTCTTGAAGCTCCTTCAGGCACTGGAAGGTGCTTCCAAGGTCTCCTGGAGCCTTCTCTTTTCCATTTCTGAGGTTTGTTTACTGCAGCTTGAAGCTGTGCTTGCTTGTGGAAGAAAACCCAATGTTAATCCCAGAAGAGTTATAAACACCGAAATACAGAATCACAGAATCATTGAAATATTTCTAAAACATTCTGTTTGTCAAGCCTCTAAGTGACCCATTACAGAGGAGGAACAATGTCACTCTGGGGAGAAGCTGTGGACCAGGCACAGGGCTCTGACAGCTTTACGAAGTGTAGCTGTCCCAAACCTACCCCAAATAAACACCACAACAAAGGGGCAGAAGGAGCAATGCACACAGAGAGAAACAGCTCAACTAAATATGTGTCATTCATCAACCAAACCTCCCCAAGCTATGGAACACCACCCATGTGGTGCCCAGGCCTCTGAGCATGGCATTTACAGCATTCCCAGCACGAAGTTTTCAGGAGAAAGACAAATCATCCTGCCCTCCAGAAGCAGCATCATTAGCTCATTGTTACTGGCTCTCCACAATTTGCAGCCATTCCCACGGCTTTAAAGACCTGCTCAGAGCTGCTCAGGCAGCTGAGATGACGATGGGTGCAGCAGGGCTGTGTCCAACCCCTTGTGTCCCTGCGAGACCGTCAGCAGCTCCCAGCTATGCACAAAGCCATATCTGGGTGGGTTCTGCACCATTTAACAGGCACAGAAGAGTGGCCGACAGGAGGAACTGGGAGGCTCTGGCTGCACATCGGGTGCCCCGTACCTGACTGGTTGTTCCGCATGCGGATGGCCTTGGCCTTGGCCAGCTCCAGGGCCGTGACCCAGCGCTGCCTCTCCACCTCCGAGTTGGCCTTCAGGTGGTAGGTCCTGCCCCCGTTGGACAGCACAATGTTGCACGAGTCCTCGGTGTCAATGTGGGCCGTGGACAGGTTGATGGTGCCCCGGCACGTGTGGGCCATCTCTGCCTGCGTCCTGCACGGGAACAGAGGGACATGGAAGTGTCAGTGCCCCTGTACTTGACCCCCAAACACCTCCCAGGCACCCTCCTGCACAGCACAGACCTGTGGAGACATCCTGAGCTGGCAGCACTCACACCCAAGCCACTAAAGCTGGACAAGGTCCTCAAACAGAGAAACAAGGCCAGGCTGAGGTGTTTAGATGGAGCTTGTTCCCTTGGAGGAGCAACACCCCATCATTCCTTTCACATTCACATCCCACTGCATCCACTGCTTCTGGCTGCTCTAAAAGCAAAGTTACCAGCACACTGGCTCTCTCATCTCATTTCCAATGCTCCTTTTCCTCCTTCTCCCAGCTGTCCCACCTCCAGAATCCAGCATTTTGTGCCTCTTTATACCCTCTCCTTTCCATCATTGTTTTTTGTCTAAGTGTGCTTAGACCTCGCATGTGCCAGCCCTGGGGTGGCAGCAGGAGCAGGGCAGGGCCCGTCCCCTGTGCTGGCACTTCTGGGGCACCTCCAGTGCTGGGGCAGCTCTGGGACCCTCCTGACAAGAGACACCTCGAGGGGCTGGAGCGTGTCCAGGGAAGGGAACCGAGCTGGGAAGGGGCTGGAGCCCCAGGAGCGACTGAGGGAGCTGGGAAAGGGGCTCAGCCTGGAGAAAAGGAGGCTCAGGGGGAACCTTGTGGCTCTGGACAGCTCCCTGACAGGAGGGGGCAGCCGGGGCGGGGGGTCGAGAACAGGGATAGGAACAGAGAGGGAACGGCCTCAGGCTGGGCCATGGGAGGGGCAGGTTGGATATTTGGAACATTTCTTCACGGAAAGGGGTGGTCGGGCATTGGAATAGACTGCCCAGGGCAGTGCTGGAGTTCCCATCCTGGAAGTGTTCAAAAAAATGTGTTGATGTGGCACTTGGGGACATGAGTTAGTGGTGGCCTTGGCAGTTCTGGGTTAATGGTTGACCTCAACGATCTCAGAGGGCTTTTCCAACCTCGATGACTCTGAAATTCCGTAAGAACATCACAGCACAGGAGTCTGTTGGTGTGTTGAGAGAGGTTTTACAGGCACAGTCTAGAGCTGCTCTCAGAAAGTGTTGGTGACCAAGTTCATTATGGGATGAAGATATGGTCCCTCCCAGGGAAGAATGGGCAGCAATCCAGGAATACCCACTGCCAGCCTGATTCCTGAGGTTGCTTGTTACACAGAAGGAAGCCACTCTGCCTGACCATGAAATCAAATCCCCAAACCCCCCAAACATCTCAAGGACATCTCTCACCTGCTCAACCCTGACACTGCTTTGTGGGACACATTTATCCCACAGCCAAATCCAAGCTCAACATGCAGACATGAAATCCTCCTGGTGCCTCCTAAAGACTTACAATTCGTGTCTCTCAGCACCACAGGGTAAGTTCAGACCCAGTGCACAGTGTGGTTACACTTTTTGCGGGGGAGGTGAGTTGGCCCCAAAGGAATCAAATCCCAATTTTCATTCCCAAGTCATCCCTTCATGCTGCAGCACATACTGTGCTCCCAGGAGGGATCCCTTCCCACTTTGAGAGAGCTGCTAAAATAATTTTCTCTTCTCCACACAGCAAAGGTCTCCAAGGTGACTGCACTAAATCAACTGCAGACGTTCAAACAGCCTCGCTCTCCCACCCAAGGAAACTGGGATGTTGCTCCCGGAGCTCCCTTCCCATGCCAATCTGCATGGGAAATCAATTCCTATCAATCAGCACCCACACACGAGGCAGGCACCTGACCCAGCCTGGAGCCAACAGCAATCTCCTGTGTCCACACACAGGCAAAGAAGCAGAGGTGCCCTTCAAAGCCCTCGTGGTCAGCTGCATCTGCTTATTCACCGCTTGCACTCGGCTCTTGCATAACGTGATCCCAGCAGATTTCCCGCTTCTCCCCTTCCCGCAGTAATCGGAGCGCTGTGTATGGAGAGCACCTGGCTGAGGGAGGTTAAACGTGGACACGGAGCACACAGAGGTGCAGGCAGCTGCGCCTCTGGGATTTTTTAGCTCTGCGAGGGAGCAAAAACCGCCAGGATTCGCCCTCGGAGAGCCAGAATTAGAGCTGTGCATGGGAGGCTGGGGGGAATGACAGCCTTGGAGAGAGTCCTGGCCAGGACACACCAGAGAGAAAAAATATCCCAAAATACCACAGGGAGGACTAAAGCACCCACCCACCCAGCCAGGGGACAGCAAACATCATCATATCAACATCAATATATCCCTTTTCCCAGCAGCAAGATCCCCAAAGCACCAGGACACGCTCCATGGAAGCCTTGAGTGATCAGCCCAAGGCAACACTGCCCAGCCCAGGCACCCAGCTCCAGACAGAGCAGGCCAGGAATCATGGACAGATGTCACGGTTTATCCCCAAAATCAGGCTTGTGGCAAGAGCAGTGCTGTTATGGATGTGCTAAGATCATCAGAGAGGATATTCCTTACTCTAAAACCATGGATATCCTTTACCACGATGCCAGCAAGACCCTATTTCAGCTGTCAAACCTCTTCTGGATGCACAGGTCCCAATTCCCACATGGATGTTGTCCAAGCCAGCAGATGTTGCTGCTCTGAATATGTATTTTCCTTTTTTATTTCAACACAATCATAGAAATTTCAGACTGGTGAAAATTCTGGCATCACCATCACCCACCCTACCCAGCACAGCTCTTGTATCCCAGCCACTCACAATGACAGACTTTGCAAAAAATCTTCAAAGATTTTCTTTTTAAAATATTATTTATAGCATTTCTCCTTTTTTTTTTTTTAACTGAGAAAGCTGCTTCAGCTCCTTAACACCACAAATCTAAACACAAAGAGCTTGACAAGATAATTTACAGCATCAGTTCCTTAAAAGGGCTTCAGTCTAAAACTCCTGGAGTCTGAATTTCAGTGACTTGGATTCTGCAGCCTGACAGAGCAGCTACACACTGCAGTGCCATAAAAGAGCAGCAAATTACAATTTAAAGACTGCTTCCCAGTTCTGAAGGGACACTTGAGCTCCAGGAGGCTGCTCAGCATGCCAGCACTGTGCAGGAGAAATGATCCTGATTTTTAACAACTGTACCAAATCTCCCTGGATATAAACAACAAATCTCCCTGTAAGGGCTCACAGGACAGATTTATCTACAGAGCAAAAGAGAATAAGGTGAAAAAGGAGATAATAAAATGGTTTTTGGCTGCCAGCTCCACAGCTGTGGTTTTGGTGATATCCCACCAACCAGAGATTGAGCTCTGGATGCTGGGAAGATGCTGCTTACACAGAATTTGTAATTATAACCGTGTGGCTCTGCTGGAAGTTAATACAGGATGCAGCAAGGAATGAACAACCGCAGCTCACATTCTGCTCCCGACACTTAACAAGCACAAGGCATGCCCATGGAATTTCTCTTGAAGTTTCCTTTCCACCAGCAAGGCTCCGCACCATTCCAGGTAGCCTTGTCCTTCCTAAAACCTTCTTGTCTGACAGCTCCAACAGGATCAGGCAGAGGAACCCAGGAGGGAACTGAGGCGGTCCCTGTGTCCCAGGCACAGCAGAATTCCAGCCACAGCAGCCACAGGGAGCTCCCAGCAGCCCAGCCCTGGGAGCAAAGCATTCCTGCAATCCTGGCAGCTCAACAGCTGCCCCAGTTCAGCATGGCAGGTGTGACACCTGGAGGGACCTTGTGGCATTCTGTCCCGGCTTCCCGAGGGTGCCAGCAACACTCGGGGTGGTGAGGGACAGGTCTCCAAACGGGATTACCCACCTAAAACCCAGCAGGGAGCTACACAAACACTGAGCTGAGGCTCCCCTTCGAAGCTGGCAAGGCCAGTTTCCAGTATCACCTCTGTTCTAAGGCACCTCCACAGGGAAATCCAAATACAGTTTGAGTTATATCCCGAAATACGCTCACGCTCTCGTCCGACAGATTTCCCTGATTATCTCAAAACCATTGCTTTGCTATCAGCCTCAGAAACCAGCACACCTGATTCTACATCACAGAATTGTGTAATGGTTTGGGTTGGAAGGGACCTTAAAGCCCACCCAGTGCCACCCCTGACATGGGCAGGGACACCTTCCACTGTCCCAGGCTGCTCCAAGCCCCATCCAACCTGGCCTTGGGCACTGCCAGGGATCCAGGGGCAGCCACAGCTTCTCTGGGCACCCTGTGCCAGGGCCTCCCCACCCTCATAGTATCTTCCCAATATCCCATCCATCCCTGCCCTCTGGCAGTGGGAAGTCATTCCCTGGGTCCTGTCCCTCCATCCCTTGTCCCCAGTGCCTCTCCAGCTCTTCTGGAGCCTCTTTAGGCCCTGCAAGGGGCTCTGAGGTCTCCCTGGAGCCTTCTCCTCTCCAGGCTGAACACCTCTAGCTCTCCCAGCCTGTCCATAGGATCTCAAATGCTGAATTCCCATCTTGTTACTGGTTCCTGGTGTAAATGGAGGTCGCTGCAGAGCTCACACTCAGCCAGCTCCCCAGGACAGGCTCAGAGAAGCATAAGGTGAGCAGGAGAGACTCCTAAAGACTCAGGAGGTTTTGTCTTCCTTATCCCAGTGTCTCCTTCACCCTGGACTTTCACTCTCTGCTGTCACATCACAACCAGTGAAATCTGGTCACTCAGGGATTCAGAGGCTGCATCTGAACCCCCCGGTGCTCAATCACACACTCCAGAGACTTCATCCCAGCGTTATCCAGGAGCCAGCAGGGCTCAGAAGGATCCAGAACGGCTCATGAGCAGCCTCTGACTCAGCCTTCCCTTGGGAAAGCAGCACCGAGTGCTCCAACAGGGACCTGCTGGGAGCTCTGGAACAGGCAGGAGGCACCAGCAGCCACACCAGGCCATTTGCAGGGCACCACTCAGCTCCCTGGGCACTGTTTACCCAGCAAATATTTCCTAATTTAAACAGCATTTACAGAAAAATCTCTGCTGTTGCTGCACGGTCTTGGGGGTTTTTCCTTCCCTTACATAATTATTTAAGTTGTTTTCCAAGGAAGTTTTGCTGTCCAAGTTTGGGGGTTGAGTGTAGATCCAGCAACAGCCTCCCCTGCACAGCCAGACAGGTTCCTGCAGGTCCCATGCTTCAGCTGGACGGAACACAGCAAAGGGGCAGAGCCAACAGGGATGCTCCCAGCTCCTCCTCCCTTAGGAAGGATTCAAGGAGAAAATAGGAAACATCTGATGAGTTTGAGAAGGGGAAGTCACAAACTGTCAGGCAAGAGAGTGAAATTGTTTGTGGTTTGGGGTGGGCTTTGAGTCTCTGGTTGTGAGGTACAGAGACCTCACAGCAGCACTGTCACTACACACAGTGGGATGAAGCTGGACACCAATCCCAGATTCGTCTCTGGAGCTGGCAAATGGACACATCAAGGGACTTCCCCAGTGAGCTCCTCCACCACACTGTATCTGGAGCTCAGAAACACTTTTTGGCTGTCAGATCTCAACAGAATTACAAATCCAGGCTCCTGCACAGCTGCAGATCACACCTAAAACCCAATCCAACACAGCCAGGAGCCAATACACGTCCCCACGGCACAAACCCAACAGCTTCATAAAACACACAGAGAGGGGCTTTGGACAAGGGCCTGGAGTGACAAGGGGGAATGACTTCCCATGGAGGGGGGTAGGATTAGACAGGATATCGGAAAGAAATCCTCTCTTGTGAGGGTGGGGAGGCCTTGGCACAGGGTGCCCAGAGAAGCTGTGGCTGCCCCTGGATCCCTGGCAGTGCCCAAGGCCAGGCTGGACAGAGCTTGGAGCAGCCTGGGACAGTGGAAGGTGTCCCTGCCCATGGCAGGGGTGGCACTGGAGGTCCCTTTGTGCTTTGAGGTCCCTTCCAACCCAAACCATTCCATGATTCTGTGGCACCCTCACTGTTTCATATGCCACTGACCTCTCCAGACTCAGAGATTAAGACCTGTTTTTTCTACTGTTTCTTTTATGGATTAAGTAGAAACCAGTTTATAAATTTCATTTCTTCCTCATACTGAAAAATATTGTAACATTAAGGGCTCTGCAGCCATAGAGGAATATTTATACCCGTGGCCTAACTGGGAAATGCCCTTTGGAGCCAGGTGCAAGGACTGCTGCAGGCAGAGGGAAGGAGAGAAATCAAGGACAGGGAACAAACCAGGCAGAACTAGGCAATTCAGTAGCTGGGGACAGTATTCTATTTCCTTCCTGAGAGTGGGAGGCAGCACACAATAAACGCCACAGCCCCGAGTCCCTGCTGTGCCTAAGCAGCACAGCTCGCTCTTCCCACAGGATGCAGGACAAGGCACAAGGATTTCCATGCAGAATCCAAGGTCTACCAAGACTGTCTGGGTTGGGTTGAGCTCTCCCATCCTTCACAGCATTCCCACAGGGCTCAGGGACAGGATGTGCACTCCCCGTTGCTCACTGGCAACAAAAGGCTGTTGTGCCACCACCCCCTCCCGGCGTCACCCGCGCTGCACAACAGCTCCCTCGTGGCTCAGCTCCTGCTTCCAGAGCATCCATGCCCACATCTGGTGCTTCAATTCCCTGTCACCCTCATCCCACACTCAATCCTTGAAATATTAGATACAACGAGCCCACCTGCACAAGTGCTCCAAGGCACATTTCCCAATAAACTGGGATTTCCCATGTCCTCTGTTCAGTTATTGGGGGTTTAAAGCCAGTGAAATCTCTGCTTCCCTTTAAGGCATGAGAAATCCCAAAAAGCACTTGATCTTGAGCTCACATGCCTGAAGTCAGGGCACGCAACACTGAAACCAACCCTCTTGGGGTTATTACTCTCCCTGGGTTCAAGGAAAAATCGGGTTTATGACAACTCAATCCCAGAACTCAAATATCCAAGGGGAAGCAGGCGCGTGGCTCTAGAGGTGTTTTCCCAGTGAGTTCAGCACATAACAGCTGGTTCAGCAGGGCTCTCACAAACCACAAGCTCCATGTGACAAACAGCTCAGATATTCCCTTTCCTTCCTCTTTTTGCGTTCCCCAAAACCCAAAGAAGCACAAACCGACCCCAAACAAGCACATGGCAAGTGTTGGGCTGAGATTGCTGTAAAACCACACGATTTAGTTCTATTTAAAGGCCAACTAATCTGCAACTGGCTGCAGTCAGGATGGGCATGGATTGGGAATGATCAGGGTTAAGGGAAAGCCTGCAATCCTGGCTGCAATCCTCACCAGCCTGAGGGATGCAATCCTGGCTGCAATCCCTGTCAGCCAGAGGGATGCAATCCAGGCTCTAATCCTCACCAGCCTGAGGGATGTCTGCAGCTGGGGTACCCACCACCTCCACAGATCACGGGAATATTCCCCCACCACCTATCCAGCAGCTTCTCAAGCCGGTTTCTGGGACAAACCCCTGCCCACGCTGCAACCCAACACCAAAGAGCCTCAGCAACACCAGCCAAGCATGGATTTAAGGAATCCATGATGTGGCCATACAGCTCTTCTGTAAGCAAGCAGTAAGCACAGCGATCTGGAATCCCCACTCCTTTCTCCAGTGCTTTTCCACTCTAATTTGGCTGCAATACCCACCCCAGTGAAGGGACAAGGGAAAACCTGGAAGATGCCTTCTGCTCCAGATCATTTACAAACAGCCCTTGTCTCTCTCAGTGCTTCAGAGAGGGAAAAAGCCTCCAGAGGAGCTCAGGGCAGCAAATTTGTCAGACAAATTCCCTCAGAGCCACAGCGTAGGGGCTGGCACTGTCTGCTAGGAGGGTTCCATGCAACATCCCAGGAGCACGTTTTGCCAGCACTAGCACTTCCCGGTCAGAAGCATCTCCAATGGGAGAGAGTGCCATCAGAACACTTCCGGCTGACAAAGTGCATGGGTGTAAGATGTGTTCAGGGCAGGAAAACCAACACTGTCAAACTGAAGGGGCTCTGAAAACAACACCCAGGCTACCCCTCACCTCTTTTCCTAAATAAAATTGAGGTAGAGCTGCTGGGTGGCTGAGGAGCAGAACAAGCTCCTCCCAGTTACAACATATGCAAGCTGAGTGCCAAGTACAGGGGCTCATTCCCTAAAAAACCTGGGTAAAACCTGCACAAATGCACACAGACCTCAAAATGCTTCCCTTGCCAAAATCAGAATCACAGCAAAAGGCACAGTTCCCTTCCCGTGGTTCCTCAGTGTTATTTCTGCAGTGCTCCCACTGACAAGACTCCCACCCCAAACACAAGGATACCCTAAAATCAGCCCATCCCGCTGCACACCTCCAGCATTGGCTTTTATACCACATTTCTGCCTCTCTCATGTGCATGATGCAAGTTTTCTGCCAGGAAACCTCAGCAGTGGCCAAGAGATAAACTAAGCCATGGTGCAGATATCAGCAGATATGGTTGGCAAAGAGACTTTGTGTTGGGGTTTTTATGAAAGAAAAAAAAGATAAAACTAATGTTAAAAAAATTACTAGCAAGCACTCCCACTCCTCCCACCACGTCATGCTATCTCCTCTGCACCTCTGGAGAGGCCGGGGTGGCCCTGGCTGATAAGGATATCAGCCCTGCAAACATGGGCATCCAAGAAGCTCCTGGAGGCACCGCTTTGGGGCTTCACCTGCCCCACCATCCCCCAACTCTGCAGGGCACAGGCAGCTCCCTGAGCTGGTGTAACACGGAATGGCCCCGGCCTTGCTCCCACCCAGCGCTGCTGCAGCTCCCCAGAAACAGCTTTCACTCCTCCCCTTCCTGCAAGAGCAGAATTAAAGGAACTCGGCGTGGGGAAAGTATGTCAGTACGTGACAAGAAGGAAACACTCTAAGAGCATGTCCTTGGTGGCAGCTGACCCAGCACAGGGACACTGGTGTCCCTCACAGCCCAGAAACCAAACCACCACCTCAGCAGCTTTGGCAGAGCCACTGCTGAGCAGGGCTGTGGGGAGCTGCGAATGGCTGTGGGGAGCCAGGCTCTGCACATGGAGCTGGGAATGGCTGTGGGGAGCCGGGCTCTGCACATGGAGCTGGGAATGGCTGTGGGGAGCCGGGCTCTGCACATGGAGCTGGGAATGGCTGTGGGGAGCCAGGCTCTGCACATGGAGCTGGGAATGGCTGTGGGGAGCCGGGCTCTGCACATGGAGCTGGGAATGGCTGTGGGGAGCCAGGCTCTGCACATGGAGCTGGGAATGGCTGTGGGCAGCTGGGTGCTGCACATGGAGCTGGGAATGGCTGTGGGGAGCCGGGCTCTGCACATGGAGCTGGGAATGGCTGTGGGGAGCCGGGCTCTGCACATGGAGCTGGGAATGGCTGTGGGGAGCCGGGCTCTGCACATGGAGCTGGGAATGGCTGTGGGGAGCCAGGCTCTGCACATGGAGCTGGGAATGGCTGTGGGGAGCCAGGCTCTGCACATGGAGCTGGGAATGGCTGTGGGCAGCTGGGTGCTGCACATGGAGCTGGGAATGGCTGTGGGGAGCCAGGCTCTGCACATGGAGCTGGGAATGGCTGTGGGCAGCTGGGTGCTGCACATGGAGCTGGGAATGGCTGTGGGCAGCTGGGTGCTGCACATGGAGCTGGGAATGGCTGTGGGGAGCTGGGTCCTGGGCATGGAGCTGGGCTGTGGAATGGCTGTGGAGAGCCAGGCTCTGCACATGGAGCTTCCGAAAACGCCTGAGGAAGCCCCCCAGTCATCCCGGTTTGTTGTTTTCTTTACTTTCCAAACTAAAATGCCAAAGAACCAGACACGGAAAATCCCACCAAGGCTTTGGGGCGAAAACCCACCAAGACTTTCAGCTGCTGCTGAGTTCATCACATCAGTGATATCACATCAGTCATGGAAGGTCTGGTCCAGATCCCATCATCTCCCCAGCCATCGGGATAACCCAGGACATTGGCCAGGCCTAACTCATGTGCTCGATGGCTCATTTTTAAGCAAGAACGAACAAGGCGTGACCATACACAAGGTTCAGCTGACAAATGCTGTTTGCTGCACAAGAAATAAATGCACTGCAGCAGATGAGAGCCTCAAGCAGTCATTTTTCTCATTACAGCTTCTGCTTTCAAGTTTTTACTGGTCCTTCAGCCCTTGGGAATTGTGTTAAATGATCAGCATAAAGATCAGCCACAGTCAACTCGTGTTTAATCTTTTCTCACCACCACAGCCAAGGACATAATAGCACACAGGGCACACACAGTCAACATTAAAACCCAATTCTTATTCCTAAACCATCAACTCCTATCTCATTTACAATATTCAGACTGGTTAAAAAATCCTGGTTTTCCAGACTACAGACTTTAGGGATGTATTTGCTTCAAGCACAAGACTCATCCCATCTTTCCGAGATTGAGGGTGGGTAGAACAGCTCACTTCCAAGAATTTTTCCATGCTGCAAGCATCTCTCTCTTCTGCAAGTTACTGTCAATGTTAATGTTTTCAGTACCCAATAAATTTCCCTCAAAGACAGCACATGAATTACAGTCTGTGACCTCAAACATCACTCTAAAGTCATCGCGCTCCTGACTTCTTGCCAGCTTTCAAACAACGCTCAATTATAGCCCAAGATCTCTGTGTGGATGAGATATTTCTCAGGGATAGATATCTAGATGCAGATACTCCTTCTGGATGAAATATTCCGTAAGGATAGATATCCGGATGCAAAGCCCACAGGGTTGCATAAATATATTTTTTCTTCTATTTTAAGGCACGAGAAGAAAGATAAAACTTCATATTTAAAAGCTGAACTGTTGCTTCTCAGCCTTTGACTATGAAATCCTCAGTTCAACAACCACTTTCCTACGGGTTTGCGTGGAGGCAGGTTTCAGGTGTGTGTCCAGTGCAGATGTGGAGAGAGGTTCCTCCAGCTCCATCTTTTCCCTGAACAGGACATGCAGCTGCCTCTGCTCAAGGCAAACACCCGACGCCAGCCAACAGCAGCAACTTCTGCAGCCTCCTGTGACCACCCAGAATGTTATTCCGTGACAAATCCATGCTCAGCTCTACAATCAGCATATCCTACTTCTGGGAGCAGTCACCCCTGGGGCAGTGGTCAGTGGAGGCAGCTGCCTGCTTCCAGAACAGATTCCAGCGGGCAGGAAATCTCTACTGGAGAGCAGAAGGAGGGAGTGTGAACTTGAGCATTACATATAGGGTGCCTCTGTAACCTCCACTACCCAGGAAACAGTCAGAGGATCCTTGCAGGACATGGTCCTGAGGAGTGTGGAGGTCAGCAATCCTGGGAAGAGCAGGTTTTCCGTAAGAACTGAGGGAACAGAGGGAAATGCAAGCAGCACAGCAAATCGTGTCAGGAGTGAGTGCAAGGGGCAGCGTGGCACAGTGCAAGACCTTTTCCACCCCTTGCAACACCACCCATAAAATAAAAAATGTTGGCAGCTGGCATTCCAGCTGCTGGAGATGCCAAGAGCTTTATTTAAAACAGAATCCAAGAGTTAACCACTTACTGGGCCACGACTGGGACTGAGGGAGCTCTTGGATCAAATCCTGCAGGTGCCCAAGTGACCTTGGCCAACACCTTGGGGACAGGCCTGGCACATCCCAGCTGCTTCACTGCGAGACCCAGTGTCCTTCTGCATTGAGCCTCAGCGCCAGCACAAGGGGGAATGGCTTCCCACTGCCAGAGGGCAGGGATGGATGGGATATTGGGAAGGAATTGTTCCCTGGGAGGGTGGGGAGGCCCTGGCACAGGGTGCCCAGAGAAGCTGTGGCTGCCCCTGGATCCCTGGCAGTGTCCGAGGCCAGGCTGGACGGGGCTTGGAGCAGCCTGGGATAGTGGAAGGTGTCCCTGCCTATGCCAGGGTTGGACAAGATGCTATTTCAATTCCCTTCCAATCAAAACCATTCCATAAATCTGTAATCCAAGAATTGCTCTGGGATCGGTGTTCAGGGCTGCACATTTTCTGCAAAAACCCTACAGATATTGACTGTGGGTTACCAGGAACAGCCAAGAGGGAAGGCAAAGTCATTGACCTTCACAAGGGACGGCTCTCACGCATAGACAAGGATGAGTTGCAGCTTTCAGCCCATTTCCCAACTGCTCAGACCAGACTCTCAGTGTTATTTCAGTGCATTGTGTTGCAAGACAACTTGTGTGGTGCAATAAATGCTCAGAGGTTTTAATGCAGAAATATTTGAGTTGTTTCAGCACAATCTGAGTCCTGCCCTTCGCTCTTACCCCCTTCGTGCTCCGCTGGCTCCAGCCAAGCCTGGCCATCATCTCCCTGCACAGGACACCTTCACAGCTCCCAGGAACACCCAGCTGCCATCCCACCCCTTTCCTCCACGCAGGTAAGGTTCACAACCACAAAAGCAGCATCAGCACTTTATCCAAAGTCATTCCTTCCTATTCCAGCAGCCACTCTGGGAAGCCAAAGGGCTTCCAAAGCAGCCTGCTGGAGGCACAAAGGCAAATAAGCAATCGACAGAATAATGGAATGGTTTGGGTTGGAAGGGACCTTAAAGTTCCTCCAGTGTCACCCCTGCCATGGGCAGGGACACCTTCCACTAGCCCAGGCTGCTCCAAGCCCCAGTGTCCAACCTGGCCTTGGACACTGCCAGGGATCCAGGGGCAGCCACAGCTTCTCTGGGCACCCTGTGCCAGGGCTTCCCCACTTTCACAGAGAACAATTTTCTTTTAATATCCAATCTAAACCTACTTTCTTCCAGCTTTAAGCCATTCCCTCAAGTCCTGTCACTCCAGGCCCTTGTCGGCACTCCCTCTCCAGCTCTCCTGGAGACCCTTTAGCTGTTGTTTTTTCATGAGAAAATCCCCAGTTTTACACGTTGCTTGGCCAGACAACTCCACAACCCCCTCAGCTGCTCAGGCTCCTGGGAAGCAGCAGCATTGTGCCAGGAGGTCCCAAAATCCCACTGCAACCCAGGCCCTTCATAGAGGACATTAAAACCCTCCGTCTTCGAGAGCTCATGTCCAGCAGTTCCCAGTTCCCGTCACAGGGACGGTGCTGGGAATAGTTTATTTTTAGCCCTCAGCAGCTTTCATTTCCGTAGGAGCCGCATCCAACACTCCCTTCCACAGAACACCTCCTCCCCTGCCTCTCCAACAACTCTCCCAGCAAAACCAGAGTGCTGGGACAGAATGGAGGGTTCTGGCTGCTCATCAGGACTAATCCCACCCGAGGAAGGAAGCTGAGAGGTACCACACACAGGGTGCTTTGCCAGTGCAGGAAAACAGGGAAACCGGGAGAAGCAGAGAGACATTTGCCACGTGTCCCAACAGGATCCGTGCAGTGATCCACGCTCCCAGTGAGGTGTGAGACAACAAACAAACACCAGAAGTGCAGCCAGCACCACAAGCAATCCAGCTCCCCGGAGCTTTTCCAAAGCTTTTCATCTTTTCCAGCCAACAGCAGGGAGATGAATGTTGCTCTCCAGTTTTAAACTCTCATGTGGTGAAGACCTATTTATACAAATATTTAAACAGATAAAAGGCCTAGCTTGGCCTAGAAGCCACTCTCTGCATCCATGTGTTCCTTCAATGACTCCAAGAAGTGACTCATGGCCCCTCTCTCCGGCAGAAGGACCCTCAGCCCTGGGGGTCTCACCCTGGCAGGTTCAGCAGCTGGAAGGATTCCACCAAAGGAGCCCAAAGCACGCAAGGGAGGACACGGGAAGTGTCCCAAGAGAGAAGGAAGAGCCCAGCTGAGCTGCAGAGGAACAGAGCCCAGTGCTCAGCTGGTTTCCAGAGCAGGATTTCATGCAGGCGACAAACAGAGCTGTGACCATCCTCCTCCTTTCTTCCCAGGATCCACCAAACTGCTTGAAGTTTCATTTTTCTTACCTTCTCTACCCATTTTTATTTCTTTAATCTTCTGCAGGAAGAAAAGCATGTTTAAACCTTCATTTCTGTATCTATTTTTATGTTATCAGAGATTTTAAAAATGCTGTAAGAGGGGACAGAAGCCAGGCCACTGGAGGGAATTCTCCCACATGAACATATTCTAGGAGCTGGACTTGCACGATTCTTGCAGGTCCCTTCCAACTCAGGATATTCCATGATTCTATGATATTAAGGAGCACAGAGCAGTGAAAAGCAGCACGATGCCCTTTTCCCAAGTGAGGGAGCGGGATCACATCACATCCAGGCTCACTTAAGCTAAGCTGTTCCGACTCCAACACTGGCACATGGGAGCAGATTCTTTTTATAGAGACCTGGCACGGCACAAACGCTTCTCATGAGGTTGTGTTTAAGGGATAAAGGCGCAGCAGCAGGATGTGCCCCCACAAACTGCCATCACAGGACTGCACTGATCCCACACAGGCATTTTAAGCACCTCTGCTAGGTTTACATCAAACCAGCAGTTCCATAAATAAACCGATTTGTAAATCAAGACAAGACTACACCTAATGGTATAATGATCTATTATATGGTATAATGGCAATGGTATATTTTGAATTTGGAAATTAAAACTGCACCCAATGCTGCCACTGGTGTTTATGTACATGCTCCGTGGGACAAAGGGTTTACTATATTTAACTTATGTCCTTTACAAAGCAAGTGGAAAACTTGCTTTGTAAAGGAGAAATATTTGAAGGATGGTGTCTGGAATGTCAAACAAAACTCTAATTCCTTCTGTACCCTCTGTGCCTCACTTCAGAGCAATGCCTGGCTGAATATTGGTGTTTTAGCAACTTTAC
The DNA here is from genome assembly GCA_026261815.1 of Monarcha castaneiventris obscurior. NCBI lineage: Eukaryota > Metazoa > Chordata > Aves > Passeriformes > Monarchidae > Monarcha > Monarcha castaneiventris. The sequence goes on from JAMPIT010000363.1 coordinate 585,950, forward strand.
AAATTCTTCCTTCCTAAAACTACAGAAATTTTAAATCTTCATGGAAACACTGTGGACCAAGCTGCCAACATTAAAACCTCACTACATTAAGGCAGAAAGAATTAGGATTGTTCAGCTTGGAGAGGAGAAGACTTCTGGGAGACCTCAGAGCCCCATGGATCTCCAGACCCCTATCCCAGAGCCCAAAGGGGCTCCAGGAGAGCTTGAGAGGGGCTTGGGACAAGGGATGGAGGGACAGGACACAGGGAATGGCTTCCCACTGCCACAGGGCAGGGATGGATGGGATATTGGAAAGGAATTGTTCCCTGGGAGGGCGGGGAGGCCCTGGCACAGGGTGCCCAGAGCAGCTGTGGCTGCCCCTGGATCCCTGGCAGTGTCCAAGGCCAGGCTGGACATTGGGGCTTGGAGCAGCCTGGGACAGTGGAAGGTGTCCCTGCCCATGGCAGTGGTGGCACTGGATGAGCTTTAAGGTCCTTTCTAACCCAAACTATTCCATGATTCTATGATTAAAGATTATGTTCCCCACCAGGCTGACCCTGTGACACCCCCAGGCCCGGCACAGCAGCCTTGTGACAGAGAGAAGCTCCTCACCATGATCCCACTGCTTCCTACAAATGCCTCACTGCCTCCCTGCAGCACCCACAGGGATTCCTCCCTAAAGCTCTCAGCCTCCACTGCCGGCAGAATGTGACTCTCACAACCATTAAGCCTGTCCAGGTGTTGTGCACTTGGAAATCAATTGTACAAATCCTGATGGGATCAATCCTGTTCTCACAGCATGTGCTTCATGCTTAAATTAACCTGCACATTCCAAAAATGGGGAATATCAGCTATGGGCAGACAGAGGTTTCATTCCTGCACTGCAAAGGCACCTCAGGGTTGCAGTTGTGCACCAGAACTCAATCCAACCCAGTAATTACAGACCTTATTCGTGCTGGGATACAGAGCTGCAGCCTCTGAAGGTACTTACAAGTGACAATTCCGGGCTGGATGTCTGCAGCTGTAAGGAGGGAAAAATGGGCTTGCTACAGAGCAACAAAGCACAAATTTCTAGACCTCTACAAGTCAACTTTCAAATTTAAAACTAAATTTCCACGGAGCTTGCATCTATAGGTTTTTCCACTTTGAAGCAGAAGTCCTTACTGCTTTCCTTGTGGTGAAAAGGAAGGGGACAGAGATGGAGAGGCAGATGCCTCACCCAGCGCATACTCAGTGTTTACCCAGAAAAAAAATGCAGGTTCCTGGGAAAACAGTTCCAGGGCAGCACCCAGCTGGGACATCCCAGAGACTGCAGAGGCAAAAAAATAGGAAAATTCCTGTCCATCAGCTCCTAAGTCAATCCCACTCTTAAAAGGATCAGAAACACCACTAGGTCTTTGTCTCCCCAAGTGTTCCAGCAAAACACTGAACTTATAAAAAGCTTTAACAGATAAAGCCTGATAGAGGAGTAAAGCACAGCTTAATCCCATAAATTTGGCTTGCCAGTCCTCAGGCTGTCCCAGTATCAGGCAGTTCCTCCCTCAATTCCGAGTGCCATGGAAGTGAAGGATGGTCTGTGAAACAGCCTGAAGGGTTCAGACACAGGAATCACCAGGGCAGCACTGACAGGACAAGCCATAGCCAGGACATGGCTTTTCCTCATCCCCATCAGCATCCAGAGAGCTGAAGGCAAACTTACTAAAAGTGTCAGAAACCAAATAAACAAAGAATGGGCGATGAAATGTGTCTGGAAGGGACCTCAGGAGGCCTCAGGTCCAGTCTCCTGCTCTGAGCATCTGCATCCAGATCAGCTTGCTCAGGACCCTGCCTATCCTCAGCTGGAAGAGCCATGAATTCCCTGCACCTCTCCAGAGCCCTATCCCAGCATTCCATCCTCACTCCCAAGTCAGCATGCTTCCATGTGTCCATGCAGGATTTCCCATGTGCTCTATGATATTAAGGACCCAGGTTATCCTGTCTTCTCCTCTGCTCCAGCTTCATCCTGGGGGGCCCCAAAGCAGACCCACAGCCCAGACAGGGCACCCCAGTCCTGAGCACAGGGGACAGTCCCTTCCCTTAACACTTCTGCTGATGCAGTCAAAGCCACCACTGACCTCTCGTGACTCCTGGTCACCTTCTTGTCCCCAAGGGTTCTTCTGCAAAGCTGCTTCAAGCAGCAACCCCAGAGCAGGGCTGGTGTTTGCCTCTGCTGAACATCACAGGGTGCCCATCACTGTGTTGCTCCAGCCTGTCACAGTCCCTCTGAAATCCAGACCTGTGACCTCTCTGCTCCACTTGGCATCACCCACAGCCCGGCTGTGAGGGCGCTCACCCATTAATAACCACATTACACAGCAAATACTGTGACTAATGAACTGTGATCTTATCACGGCTACCAAAAACCAATCAAATTATATGTACTCCTAATCAATTCCTGAGAGGATACAGCTAACGGGAGCACCACCACCACCCCAGCTCCCAAAGGGGGTCCTGCATGTGGTGTGTAATTCCAAGTGGGAGATGACAGTGTGCCGCATGTGTCAAATGTAAATTATGCAGTTTTAAGATGATTGTCACCTTTGTGCCATCACAAAACAACTTTTAGTTTGAGCACTCTCTTCCTCCTGCTTATAAAAACTCCATCCCAGCAGAGATGCAAAGCCAGGGATCCCACAGCAGCCTCTCCCCAGCGCAGACCAGAGAGACCCAGCTGACAGGGAACAGAAAACTGCTGGATAAAATAAAGCCATGGAATAGTTCCACCTGACCACACACTATAAACCTGCAGTGCCTTTTGTTCCACAAGCCCTGCTGGGAAACATCGCAGTGGCAACTTGGGAATAATAAACAGCAGATAAACAGCATCCAGCATCAGTCACAGGAATGTGCATGCTTGAAAACAGCAACGATGGAAGGTCTCAGTCTTCCAAGAACAAAGGATGGGGATGCTGGAGAACACAGCCCTGACACCAGGCACCACCCAAGCGCTCCCGGACAGAGCCCTCCAAAAAGGGCTTCAAACCAAAGGCTGAAACTTAACATAGAATCACAGAATCATGGAATTTCCTGAGCAGGAAGAGACCCACAAGGATCATCCAGTCCAACTCCTGGCCACGCACAGATACCCCAACAATCCCACCCTGGGCATCCCTGGCAGTGCTGTCCAAACGCTCCTGGAGCTCTGGCAGCCTCGGGGCCATGCCCATTCCCCGGGGAGCCTGGGCAGAGCCTTTTCCTGAGATCCAACCTAAACCTCCCCTGACACAACTTCATTGACTCCTCACGAGCTGTGGGTACAGCTGCCGCCCTCGCCTGCTGCACAGCATCTCCCCATCTCAAAGACAAAAATCTGCTTCTTTAATCTTGTGGTCTCCACTCCCACACAGTCCTGAAGAGGAGGGGCATGTCTGTGTCCCACTGCCATGAGCACATCCCAGTCACCCATGTCCATGCTCCAGCCAAATCCACCCAAACTCACCCCATCTTCCGAACTGGGACTGGTGTATTTTTCACACGCTTCCAAGAAGAGCCACCGCTCCTGACAGTTGCAGAAGACCTGAAAAAAAAAGTTTGTGGAACCACCCCTGTGCATTTCACAGGAAAAGAGAAACTTCAAAAATCGTGAAGATTTCCAGAGCTGGGGAATTAGTTGCCATGGATATTTGCTGCTGTGACAAATACTCTAATTCTGTGCTGGGCTGAGTGACAGGCACAAAGCACCAAGTCAGCTGGGAACAGCAACACGGCGTGGCTGGAACACAGCACACACAGCCCCGTGTCTCTGGGAGCATCCCTGAGGAAACAAAGCCATGGACCTGAACACATCACCAGCACCAGGAGGCCAAGTGACTCCCCAAAGGAGCTTTGCTCCCTTCCAGGCTACCAGTGCCAGTCCCTGCTGTCACATATGAGGCTGTGCCACAGGAAGGAGAGTTCACTGTCCTCTGAGAGCCCATCCAGACACAGTGTTCAGGTGTCTGCGCCAGCCGACCAGCCTGAAGTGAGAGGATTTTATTCACACCAGCAATACACAACCAGCAGGTTCCAAGGACAATATATTCCTGTTTTGTTTCTTATAAAGTTCCTCGAAGAAACCTGCTCTAGCTATTAATAACAGATTAAGAATCACTGCTTTGTGTTAAAGAAGGAAAAGAGAAAGGCACTGACTCCCACTTCACCATATTTACCCCCATATGCATTGCAGAAGCTGCTTTAAACAGCCACGCGTGCCCAGACAGTGCTCTCATCCAGAAAGATTTGGAGAATTAAGACTATTTTTAGGGAGTGAAGCACCTCCCCCTAAGTCACTGCAGGGACATACATCTATCCGGTCGTGATTCAAAGCAGAAATAGCCTTGAAGAGTTAGATAAAAATAAAAAAAAGCCAGGAAAGTGCATACTAACACAGTTTGGTGTGAAAGGAAGGGCAGGGAAAACACAGGTGACAACGGGTTTGGCTACAGTCAACAGTGCTGACACAGCAACAGCTCCATCAGCGCCCGTGTCACGATGTGACCTGTGAGCAGCTCCAACCCCACAGCGATGTCTCACAGCGAGGAGCAGCATCACCTGCGGACAGCCCTGCCAGGAGCCCTGGCTTGCAGAGGGGGAAGCGAATCCCAAGTGCCTGGAAGGGGACCAAAGAGGTGATTTGTTCCCATTTGTTCTGCTTTCATCGCAGAGCTCCACTGACACGCAGTCCCACGCTTCCCATCTGCATGTTTAATTCCTGCGTTGATCCGTTCGCAGCCCAAGGCTCAGCACTGGCCCTGCACACACGGCTGTGAGTCAGCAGCCACTGCCCCAGCACCATACACACATCCAGCTCTGTTTTCCTCCAGCTTCAGCTCTGCCTGCCCAGCCCGCAGCCGGCAGACACGGGAATATTATGTCATTAATTATTAAACAAGCTTTTTGATCGAAACCAAACAAAGGCTGATGTGAAGTGTAGAAAGATCCCTGCCATGGTGCTGTAGGAACTGCTACAATAATTGAACGGTATCATGAGGACCGGAAGGGATATTTAACACCTCCAATTAGCTCAGGTTTGGAAGCACTGTCTTATTTAGGGATAAATCTCCAGGATGCTGCCTGCCCTCCTGACAGCAGGCTGGGACAACTCACATTTCAGGGTGACAACCTGAGCTGTTGGCCACCAGCTGAACAAGACCTACAGGGAGCAGAGGGCTCTGCTATCACTGATAACACTTCAGGTACCTAAAGTTACCGGGCTGAGTTACCCAGCTACAACAACTGATACACAAGCACAAAACACAGAGAAGCTCCATGGTCTGACCTGCTGCAGCATAACTCAACCTACAGATAATGAATGTCATCATCGTTCAGAGGTGAGTTCAGAGCACATTGCACTGATCGCAAACTCCTTTTCAGGGAAAAATGAGGCAGGACATAAGGGATACTGCATGGAAAAGCACAGCAGGTTCCTCACAATACTCCTGACAAGAAGGATCAGCTCCTTCCCCGGTGATTCACTGTGGGTACAGAGGATGACAGACCATACAAGCACCAACTTAAACGTGCAATTGGAGCAAGCCAAGTCGGATCTGAATACATATTTCCCCGGAAAAAGACAGGCAGGGGAGCTGCAGGAAGGGGCAGGTGACACCAGTCACCTCAGGAGGCAAAGGACAGCCATCCTGTTCCTGGAACATGACAGCAGATAGACCAAGGGCTGGCGAGGGGTGAGCACAGCCATGGATGTCCTGGAGCAGGAGCCAGTCCACACAAACCTCTGCTGAAAAAGGCAGAGCTGAGGCAGCTCCAGCACCATGTGGGAGAGACACAGGACTAGACATGACCCCCTGCCCTTGCCCAGGCCAGCAAAGCAGAACACCAGTGTGTGTCCCAGCAACAGAAGCTGGACCAGGGGACACTAGAAAGGGGTGACAGGCACCCCACTCAGGTAAGGACCCAGGCGGATGAGCCCATAAACACCCTGCAAACTGCTCCAGGAGTGAAAACTGCAGTGTGAGCCAAGCTACCTGAGGGATCCCCACGAGACCAACCCTGACACAGCAGCACAGGCTGCTGTGCTTCCACATGGATCAAGAGTGCTCTGCCCCCTCAAAGTTTAGCTCTGCACAAGACAAACCAGTCATTTCTTCTACAATTCCATCAAATGAAGTATTTGGCCAGTATAGAGTCATGGAATGGTTTGTGTGGGAAGAGTTCTTAAAGGTTCCACCCCCTGCCATGAACAGGGACACCTTCCACTAGACCAGGCTGCTCCAAGCCCCGTCCAACCTGGCCTGGAACACTTGCAGGGGTGGGGTGAGGGATGACATCAATTACGTACAGCCAAATGAAGATGGCAGGGATAGAAATAAAGCAGAAAGATGGTTCATGGCTCTTGCTGCAGTTTGCAACCAGCAAACAGAACCAGGCAACAGCTGTAAAACCCCTGACCCAGCACTAATAACCAAGCCACAATGGAGACATCCTTAAGGACAAGATCCGTGTCTCACACCCTCCTGCAGAGTCGGCAGCAGTTGCTTTTTGGAGTCAAGAGAGCCTGATCTCCAGCACAGCACTAAACTGGGAGCAGAGCAATCCAGCCTGGAACCAGCAGCCCAAAGAGCATCACTCACTCAGCCCCATGGTACCCCTCGAGTGCCATGTGCACATGCAGAGTCCCCACGGAGCTGTGCCAGCACTGTGTCCCCAGGGACAAAGCACAGCGAGGAGCTGCCTCCAGAAGGGGCAAATAACAAGGAGCAACAGCAAAGCACCATATGGATCCAGAGAGTGCCATGGGAAAACAAGCTGACTGGGAACACCAATTATTCATCACTGTTTAAAAACAAGTAGCTCAAAGTCACCAGGAGCTGCAGAGCTGCCCTGGAAATCTGCGCGCTCCAGCACCCAAAGAGTGACAAACACTCCAGGACTCGTCTGCAGAGGGACAAGGTGTCACAAAAATCATTCCAGGAAGAGTGTATTGCTTCATTCTATTATGTACAAGCTAAATAGAAGGAAAAGTTTTCCCCTCCAAGGGTAATCCAACACTGAAAGAGGGGCCTGGACAGGCTCTGCAATCTCACACCTTGGAGATTTCAGGGGCTGGAGCACAAGATTATAAGGAGCAGCTGACGGAGCTGGAGGGGCTCAACAGGGACCTTCTGGCTCTGCACAACTCCCTGACAGGAGGGTGTAACCAGAGAGGGTCAAGCTCTGCTCCCAGGGAACAAGGAACAGGAGGAGAGGGAACAGCCTCAGGTTGTGTCAGGGAAGGTTCAGGTCGGATACTGGGAAGATTTCTTCATGGAAAGGGTGGCTAGGCACTGGCACAGCTGCCCAGGGCAACGGTGGAGTCCCCATCCCCAAAGGCATTTAAAAGCCCTGTGGATATGGCACTGGGAACATGAATTAGTGGTGGCCTTGGCAGTGCTGGGGGAACACTTGGGTCAGAGGCTCCCACAGGTCTCCCCTGGGCTCCCTCAATCCCCCCACAACTCTGCCATTAGCAGTGGTTTTCCTGAACTCCCCACCTCAGCTTTCAGTGGAGTCTCAGGACAAGAAACAGGAAAAACCCCTCTGGGTTGTGCTCAAGCCCTCATGATGCCAACCAAGAGTTAACTGCTGGATAAACAGAGCTGGTGAAAAGCTGCTCTGGGAAACACGGCTTTTCCAGAGAAATGAGCTGCAGGATGACCCAGACAAGACAGCTAAAGTGCCCCAGGCACCCATCACCACTCTAAGAGGGGAGTTAATGCTGCTTGATAGAGAAGCCTTTCCCTTCCCAACAATGACCACACCACACACAGCACAACATAGTTTTCCCCTCTCCATTCACCCCGTGCCCACACAAAGCACTGCTGAAGGCTCTCCAGACACCCAACCCACCGGTACCATCCAGCCCATCCCACAGAGGAGCCAACACATCCCAGAGCTCTTGGAAAGGTCAAGGAGCTGCTGGGAGAACAAAACACTCTCGGAGCATCCATGGTCACATGAGCCAACACCGATCTTCGATGAATTAATACTCACCTGCAGATCCTCTCTAATCTCCTTGAAAACACTTATCTGTTCAAGGTGATTAAATTCTCCCGTACAGAGCTGCTAATTATAGTTAATGATAAATCTGAGTGGCAGCCTGCCAGAGGAGTTCAGAGAGAGAGTTTGGACCATTAGCAAGTCAAGAAGACTAGTCCTGCATCCCCAAACTGCCTTCCCATGCGAGCATCACTGAATCAGCCAAAAAATTTGGTCAAAAACAACCTAGGAGGAACTGTCAAGGGCAAGTAAAATGGTTCAACCGTATTGCTGTGAATTTAGGAGCTTCCTAAACCCACACAGCGCACTCCACAGGAGGGTACCACACAGGAACTCCTCAAGAATTCCTCAGCAGCTGTTATTTTTCACAGATTCAGAACAGGGAATACAAAGCAAAGGCACATGAAGTTTCCCTGGCAGCAAGACCTGATGTCTTCATCGATGCAGTAAAGCTCCAGAAGGCTTTAAATGCTCCATTTGGGAAAAATGCTCTAATTAGAAGCTTTAATTCAGCGAACTGTCCCTGTGAAACCAACTGGGCAGCAAGCAGGCGTCACACTCGGCTGCTGGAGCAAACCCCTCAGAACAGCTCCAAAGGATGGCACAGCACCCACCCATGCACCGGCACGACCGGGGACACCAAGAGGACACCCAGGATTTCAGAAGCTCAACTCTGCAAACCAAAATCCTCCCAGGCAACGTGACAGGCTGGGGTTTAAAGCTAAAGAGCGAGCAGCAGGAAATCCAAATGGAACAAAAAGCTTCAACCTGGAACAGAATCAATCCATGCAAGGAGGCGGCTTGGGCATCACGGAGCAGCTTTCCCAGTTTAGACGATTTTAGCAGACAGGCAAAATGAAGTTTCTACAAAGCTACTCCTGAGCAGCCACAGCTAAATCAGGTGAGCTGTAGAGTTACAAAGGTGACAACACAAGGAGAGAGCAGCAGTTCCCCTGCAAGGGCAGGAAAGGAGACTTCTGGCATGGACCTGCTGAGCTGGGAAGAGCACAAAGAGCCAGCAGAAAGCAAGACCCGTGACTCTCAGAATGCCAGAGACCTCTATAGCATATAGACAGACAGACAAATATAGATATATGCTCTTTATCAGTGAACAGGCAGCAGCCCGACACCTGCCTGGCTCCTGTCATGGATCTAGAATTGATACCAGAACAGAAATGCCAGGTTTTACCCCAGACTGTCTCCCAGGAGCGCTCCCAGATGAGCAATTCAAGCTGACACAGCCATTATTTCAGAGCCCTGGTTTTGAAGAGTATCATGGAGGCTTTTCTCCACTTAAGCAAGACTTCACCACGTGTTCTGCACTGTATTTTTGTACTCCTGACTCACAACCAAATTAACTCAGTTGTCATCAAAGCCCAGCGATGAAAAGAAGCACAAAACCCTCCAGCATCCCTTTTCCCAAGCAGGTGCTGAAGCTCTGCCATGCCTGAAAGCTCCACAAAGTTTCAACTCCTTCACATGCTGCTCAGAATAATTTCCTTGGGTGTTTCTGTTTGTTGTTTCAGCCTAAAACAGATCAAATGGTCTTAAAATAAACCTGGTTGTTCCCATCTAAAATAATTGTTGAAGAAAACCACTTATTCGCTCATGACAAGACTAGGCATCAACACGTAAAAATAATATTCTGACACGGTTACAAGTGGGGTGTTAAACTCCAACAGCTTTTTTGAGCAGAGTTAAAGCATTCCAGAAAGGATTACAGTAAATTAGCTGAATTACTGAGAGGCAATCACATTTTTTTTGGGGGGGGGGAGGTTATTTGGCTTAAGTTCTTTGAGGGTTTTCAACAGCTTCAAGTAGATAAACACATCATTTACCTCCTGCACTGTTACCTGCTGTGGTCCAACCCCAGGACCCGGGTTCCAGGTCTCTCTTTGAGCTGGAAGAGTTTATATTCACACCTGACATGGAGCTGGAGCTCTGGGATCTGCTTCAGGCTATGTGTCAGCAGCTGGAGCTGAGAGGAAATCAGCTGATGAACTTTATGTCTGGAGGAAAACAGCTCTGGCATAACCTTTACAGAGAATTCCTGTCTCAGGGGGTTTGGCCCTTTAAAGACTTATTATTTTATAGAGCTCAACCATCTCTAATATCCAGGATTGTTTCCGTGTCCTGAAATACAGCCAACATCTGCTCCACAACACGGAGGGTGATAGAGCATTTATGTTCCAAGTGACAAGACTAAACATGATCCAAATCACAGAATCCCTGAACGGTTTGGGTGGGAAGGGACGTTAAAGCTCCTCTCATTCCACTCCCCTGCCATGGACAGGGACACCTTCCTAGAGGATTAAAACACCAACATCCACGTTTGTATTTTCACCACTCAAGCGAGACAAGCAGCACAAGAGAACCTACAAAGCTGACACCGCCTTGGATTCAGCCTCACAGCCTCGGGGTGTCTGACACGCTCCTCGCTGAGCCCACAGCCCGTCTGCACAAACCCACCGCGTCAGACAGCGCAGGGAGCCAGGCACGGCTCGGAATCACTGCTGGAGCTTCCTTCCGTCCCCCAGAAACGCAGCCCCCAGCCTGGGCTGACTTCCCAAGCCCAACACTCCCAGCACAACATCCCAGGCCATCCTTCCACCGCCACCGCAGCGCTCGCAGCCACTGGCACTGCTGGGGGAAGGATTCCCAGGCTCTGGCAGGGAAACAGCAGCAGCAGGAGCAGGTTACACAGCTAAGGGAAAAGGGTTTGGGTTTTTGGGCTGAAGGTTGTTATTTGGGCAGTTTTAGCAACCGGAGCTGCTGCAGCAGGAGAGGAGGGATGGAGAGACAGATGGATGCGAGATCCAGGGCGTCCGATCCCGGGGCCCCGCCGCCCCGCACCGGACCCCGCCGCGGCTCTGCACGATCAAAACCCGAGGTTGGCTTAAAAAGAGGAAAAAAAGCCCAAACTAAGCAATACGAGGCGATTTTCGCTGTGCACCAGCGCAGCCCCCGCGGTCTGTCCCACTCGCCCGGCGGTCCCTGCTCGGCCCCCCGGCCCCGGTACCTGTAGTAGCTGAGCAGCCCATTGCTGAGCACGAACCAGCGGCGCTGGTAGCCCTTCAGGTAGTTGGTCCACTTGAAGAGCCACCCCTTGTAGGTGTCGGAGCCCGGGGGAGCGGCGGGCGGCCCCCCCGCCGGGCCCCCGCCGCCGCGGCCGCCCGGCTCGCCGCTCATGGCCGGCAGCTCGTGGCAGGCCAGGCAGGGGACGGCGCTGAGGAGCGAGACCAGCCCGCGGGTGCCGCCGCCGCAGAGCGCGGCCGCCTTCCCCATAGACCCCGCGGGGCCCGGCCGAGGCTCCGCCGCTCCCGGGGCGGCCCCGGCCCGTCCGCACCGACCGGGGGCGGCGCCGCCGCCACGTGACCGCCACGACGAGGGGAGGGAGGGGGTGAGGGCGGGGGCGGCGCGCGCCCCCCGGCGGCGGGGTGGGAACGGGGCGGGAACAGCGCGCGCCGCCCCCCCCCGCCCCCCACCCTCACCCCCTCCCCCGCCATTTTGACCCCCTGCCGCCATTTCGTGCAGGGGGGCTGGGGGGGGGGGGGGAAGTTGAAAATTATTCCATATAAATCTTCCCGTAAAAAAATCCTCGTGGGTGCTGCCTGCCCTGCCTGGAGGAAAAGCCCTGTCCTACTGTTCTGCTCACCTGCTCCCTCCACCTGCATACGGACCTGGATTTTGGGCCTGGATTTTGTGCCTGATACGGTCCCTGTCCACAGGACACTGTGGAGGCCTGTGGCAGGTGCTGCCTGGCCAGGTGCTCCCATATCTGCTGAGAGTTTTTCCCTTTCCACATTCCCCTTTCTCTTCACAAGTATTTTTTCCCTTCCCCCTTCCTTCTTCCCTTTTCACTCTCCCCTTCCTTCTTCCCCCTTTATCCTCTCCCCTTCATTCCCACCCCCCTATCATAGATCATGTCTCACTCATCTGCCTGATCCGCTCTGATTCCCCTGATCCCATTATCCTTACCCATCACCTTCACACGCTGTCCTAGCTGTGCCAGGGGCTCCCCCAGCCCTGGGAATTCTCCAGAGAGGGCACTGCACTCCAAGCCTCGGGATCCGGGTTAGGCAGCTCTGAGGGTGAAGGATACCCCATGCGCTGCTCTGGGCTGAGCTCCTGCCCCTCTGGAGCTGGGTGAGCAATTCCTCCCTGGAGAGTCCTTCAGCCAGGAGCACTAGGGACACTGAGGCAGCCAAGGGGGCAGTCCTGCATGGAGTGTGCAACAGCCTGAGAGTGCTTTGGACTCCAAAGGCTGTTTTTCAGAGAGCCATGGAAAGGGTTGGGTTGGAAGGGACCTTCAAGCCCATCCCATCCCACCCCTGCCATGGGCGGGGACACCTTCCACTATCCCAGGCTGCTCCAAGCCCCATCCAACCTGGCCTGGAACCCTTCTAGGGATCCAGGGGCAGCCACAGCTTCTCTGGGCACCCTGTGCCAGGGCCTTCCCACCCTCCCAGGGGGAACAATTCCTTCCCAGTAGCCCATCTATCCCTGCCCTCTGACAGTGGGAAGCCATTCCCCCTTGTCCTGTCTCTCCAGGCCCTTGTCCCAAGTCTCTCTTCCACTCTTCTGTAGCCCCTTTAGGCAGTGGGATAGGGGCTTTAAGATCTCCCTGGAGGCTGTTGGTGTTTGGGAACTGAAGCCTACCTGGACAGGGAATGTCCTCCTTGATGTAACCACATCCCAGACTATCCACAGGGGTAACAACTGTCAATGTCTCACAAATCCTGGCATCTCTTGTGGCTGCCAAGAAGGGAACACACCTTCCTTGGGCATATCTGAGAGGAGAGGGGCCTCACCAGTGCCACTGCTCTCTCCTGGGAAGGGAGGCTGCAAGGAAGGGCCTTAAAGTCAGGAGTGGGCTGTCAAATCCACATAAGCAGGACTTGACAGGATGAGGGGAAATGGCCTCAAGTTGTACCAAGGGGGGTTTATATTAAATATTAACAAAACTTTTTTATGGAAAGGGTCCTAAAGCCCTGGGACAGACTGCCAGGGGAAGTGGTAGAGTCACCATCCCTGGAAATATTCATAAAACATGTGGATGTGGCACTTGAGGACATGGGTTAGTGGGGAACATGATGGTACTGGCTTGACTCGATGATCTTAAAAGTTTTTTCCAACCTTAAAAATTCAATGCTTTTATCTGTAAGAGCTCAGACACAGCAGTTTTGCCAGGGAGAGAAAAGATTTGGGGCTTTATTTCTTGCCCCTGCCCCTGCCCTTGCCCTTGCCCTTCTTCAGTTTTGACTTGTAGATGGACCGCACCAAGTAGCCTTTCCAGAAGGCCTGGATGTAGGTGGCAGCATCGTTCCTCCTGGCAGCTTCCCGAGCAGCTTCCTCCGCCTTCTCCTTAAGCATCCTGCGTTCCTCCTCAATCTCGGTATACTCCTGGAGCAGCAGAGCGTGTTTCTCCATCAGCAGGGCCAGCTGAGCCTTCTCCTCGTTGTAGACAGCCTCGACCTCCTCATATGTGGTCTGGCAGGACAGCAGGGATCAGGGACAGCAGGTCAGCAGCTCCTCCCCACATCCCCAGCTGCAGGTCCTGAAACCCATCCCAAAGCCATGGAACCTCAACTGGTTGGAGCCTTTCCAAAGGGATTCAAAAGAAAGGCATGTGCCCAGTACCCAGGGAGTCTCATGAGGTGCTGGGTCCCTTGATGCTCCCCTGAAAAATACTCCCACAATGGAAGATTTGGGGAACCAGCAGTGTGGGGGTGGGTCTACCTTGACAAATTCTGCCCCAGACGTGGGGCTCCTGCCTCTCCACTGACAGGAAACCAAAATAATCCCATTATTAAACATCTGACGAGGAGATCATTCCTTACAATTAGCAGCAGCTTTCAGGCCCTTCCCTGCATTTTGCTCTGTTAGGAATCCAGCAGCTTTTATCCAACCCCATAAATACTGGAAGAACAGGAAAGCCACAAGGGCCTTCCCAGAGGCAAGTTTTGGGGGTGCTGATGTGACCCTCAGCCTGTTATGGCTCAGCTGGGTGCAGGCTGTTGGGTTCCTTAACACCCAGCACATCCCCCAAGGATCCAGCAGGAACAGGAGCAGGATTTGAACACCAGGTAGGGCCACAAGGATTGAGGACTGGAGCAAAACTGAAAAACCTGTTTCCTGGCATCAGGTGGACATCCCTGACAGAACATGGTGACCCATTTGCCCTCAGATACTTTGGGATTTAGCAGTGGATGTAACTTTTCCTAAAGCCAAAGCAGCAGAGGACTCTTGGACGTACAGGCAGGAAAAAGATCCCTTTCCTGTAGTTCATCTGGATGCAGAACTGCCTCTCACTTCCATGGCCTCCTGGGTAAGAGCCATGTGTCCCTTTGGACAGGAATCTACCTGAGCAAATCACCTCATGGCAGAGCAAAGCCAATACCTGTTTTTCTGCCATGTCTGTGTCGTATTTCTGGACCCATTTCTCAGTTTCCCTCTCTGTTTTGCACCTTTCCTGAAACACAAAACAAGATCAGATCCTTGCAGACATCTGAGGCCTGGTAAGAAGTATCCTGAGTGAGAAAACAGGGAGGCTTTGACCCCCAGCATCATTATATCTGAGTATTACACCTCCTCCCATGACAAGCTTCCCTCAGCTGACACATATGTGGTTTGCCCTGGTTTGAGGATTCTCCTGGGACATTCCCAGCTGAGGGGCTGAACAGCACCGGGAAGTTGCTTTCTGCAGGAGGAAATGAACGTGTCTGATGGAATGTGGCAAGTCACACATCGACAAACTGAGGCAACCAGCCTGAAACTGAAGCAAGAGAGAACTGCAAAGTGTGAATGTGGGACAGAAAGTACTCAGAAGATGGTGTCTTTTAAAATAAAGAGATATTTCTGGCTGTAAAAGTTTTGCAGTGGCTGTACTGCTGTATAACCTGGGGCAGTTTACCTCCAGGTCTGGATGTGTGCTCTGTGGAATCATTCCTGCTCCATTTCCTGTGCGGCACTGCCCCAGGATGTCCCAAGGGCTCCCAGGCCATCATGAGGTCCCACCTGAGCTATTTAGACCACAAGTACAACTCGTACTTGCTGAGGAAAGGAGGCCTCTGTGGTCAGTAAATGTATCTGCCGGAGTGCTGGAATGAACTGAGCTCTCCACAAGCAGCCCTGCTATGGCAGGAACTGCAGCAGGAGTTGCCTGACACAGCCACTCTGCCAAAGATTTTGGGGGTTGTACTGCAGCTCTTACTTGGGTTTGGTGCTTTCTCAGTGCCCAGCCCTCTGTGCTGTACCACCTAATGCAAGAGTGACGGATGCCCCATCACCACGTGGGCTTCCTGCCCATGCGAGGCTGGGCTGGTTTGGAGAGAGTACCCAGGATGAGCAAAATGAGAAGGAAAGAGCCCTTTTCCAGTTCTCAGTTCTCTGTGTCACCAGCATGTTCTGCTCAGGGCCGAGCTGTTGCTACAGGGGCCTGAGCCTGCCTGCTGCTCCCATTCCTCCTCCTGTATCTGCTCAACCCTGGGGACAAGGACTTCAGAGTGCTGGTGGCTGAGGGCTGGCCATGCCCCAACCCTGAAACCCGCTAAGCCCCGGGCTGTTCCCCCAGTGTGGGCAGCAGGGCAGGGGGGATTCTGCCCCTCTGCCCCACCTGCAGAGCTGCCCCACCCAGCCCTGGGGCCCAGCACAGGAAGGACCTGGAGCTGCTGGAGCCAGTCCAGAGGAGGCCACGGAGATGCTCCAAGGGCTGGAGCCCCTCTGCTATGGAGCCAGGCTGGGAGAGCTGGAGAAGAGAAGGCTCCAGGGAGAGCTCAGAGCCCCTTGCAGGGCCTAAAGGGGCTCCAGGAGAGCTGGGGAGGGATTTGGGACAAGGGATGGAGGGACAGGACACAGGGAATGGCTTCCCAGTGCCAGAGGGCAGGGATGGATGGGATATTGGGAAGGAATTGTTCCCCCTGGGAGAGTGGGCAGGCCCTGGCACAAGGTGCCCAGAGAAGCTGTAGCTGCCACGGGATCCCTGGAAGGGTTCCAGGCCAGGCTGGACGGGGCTTGGAGCAGCCTGGGACAGAGGAACATGTCCCTGCCCATGGAAGGAGGGTGGAATGAGATGAGCATTAAGGTCCCTTCCCACCCAAACTATTCTGGGATGATTCTATGAAATCACATTTCCCGGTCTTTCAGCCCAACCTGACTCCTTGGCTTGTCTATTCTGCCAAGCTGGGCAGAGCAGGACCTGCTGAGCCCTCAGCACCAGCCCCATTCCACCTTGAACACTGAATCAGCTCTAAAAGGTGCCTTTCTATCACGTCAATATTGTGTTTGCTCTGCTCCCCCTACAGCAGATCCCTGGTTTCTCACTATCCCACACTTGTCCTGCTCCAGCCTTGCTGCCCTGAGCTGTGCCCAGTGTCACAGCACAGTGTGAAGGTGTTCCCAGAGCCAAGGCAGCCGGCAGGAGCAGGACCTGTGACAGGCTCCATCCCTGCTGTCGCTGCAGGGCTGCTTTCCACTGGAATCAGCAGAGCATGAGGACAGGGCGGGTGTGCTCTGACAAACACCATGTGCATCCTGCCAGGAACGAGCAGGGACCAAGGAACTCCTTGCAGCAGCCAGAAGCCAGAGCTGACAGCTCTGCAAACAGGCTTAAACCTCCTGTCCCAGAGCTCTCCTCCCCTTTACCTTCCTGAGAATCAGCTCTGAGGCTCGATGCTCCAGCACCAGTGCTTTGAACTGTGCTCTCAGGCGCAGAACATCCTGCTCCAGCCTGGCACACCTGTCCTGGGAGGCTTTCTCATCCTCTTTTTGCTGCTTTTCCCCTTCCTTTGTGATCTGCTGGATGTCAGCCTTGCACTCCTTGGCCAGATTTTCCATGCTGGTTTTGAGGTTTTCGATCTTTTTGTCCTTGCTGTTAACCTAGACCAGAAAACAAGAAGAATACCTTTGGGAAATGCCCCTGAGGCATAAGGTGGGCAGGAGAAGAAAGAACCTTGTAAAGGCAGAGGAGATCCAAGAAGGGACCCTCAGGGGCCTGCTCGGGTAGCACCCAGGACCTGCCACTACCAGGTGAGGGAAGCGTTAAGATTTACACAGGAGCTTTGGAAACCTTGCCCTGGCTCCTCTGGGAACCTGTTAGTAAAGGCACAGAGTGAACAAACCACCCTGAGTCTCACTGGCACTGCCACCTGAGGAGCAGCCAAAACAGATTCCCTGGAGCAGCCCTGTAGCTCCCTCGAGGGCTGGATCAGGCTCCGAGTGACTGTCTGGGGGACACAGCTCAGGGAGGGAGATCCCCAGCTGGGATCAGTGAAACAGATTTATTCACCATGTCCTGGACAAGCTGCCAAATTGCACATAAAAATCTAAGTGTCTTGATTCCTAGAGCTCCAAGGAGCACAGGGGAAGGGGAAAGCAGGCCCTTGGCTCTACCAGCAGTGAGCGCAGGGCAAAACCTTCTCAGCCAACCTTCTCTTGCAGGGAAGAGAAAGAGAAGCACAGGCAGAAAACAAAGGATTGTTGTCAGGAGCTCTGGGCTTGGCACAGCCCACAGGCTGGGAAAGTGCCTAGAAAGTGCCGAGTCAATTATCTGCACCTCAGCTGTAGACAAAATTAAAGATTCATGTAATTCATATAATCACTGATTAATCACAAATGCTCCAAGGCAGCTGTTAGAGTTGGGAGTCACGGAAATGTTGGTTTTAAGCAAGAGTGAAGACAGAGCAGATATTAAAAATGGATTTTAATCAGAGCAATCTCTCCCTCTAATGACTTTTCATTCTTTCAGCAGCCAGGAATGAAGCAGCTGGCACTGTCACCCTGTCAGGATACCACCACAGCAGTTTGTGTCTGTCCTGCCACTCCTCTGGAACTCAGGGACTTATGTTGTTTAAGTTGGCTGGTGACGACAGGTTCAAAACATGCCAAATTCGAATTTTTAAAAAAATCAAGCACGCAATAAGCCTTTTTCATTATATTTTGCAATAAACATATTAATTTTAAGTTTAAGATCTGGTTTAGAAAGGGTTTCTGGAACTTGCTCTTTAGGAACTACAATAAAGGGATCGGTTTTTAGTTACCAAAGTTTTGCTCCAGTAACACTGTTGGAAAACACATTCCCACAAGATCATACCTCCTCATCTCGAGTCTGGATGGCTGCTTCCAGCTCTGCCTGTAGAGCTGAGATCGTTTCTGTGTTTTTCTCAATCCGGAGGGAAATGTCTTCCATGAATTGAATCTTTTCCTTCTCTTCATCAGGACTGGTCAGGAGCCTCTCGAGCGTGAAATCCCGGAACTCCTTAAAGGCTTTGATAAACACATCAGCTGGTGACTCTCGCACCCAAACTTCGTATTTCAGTCCATGGTAAAGCAAGGGGTTGGCCAGGAAGAGCCTCAGGGTGTTTCTCAGGGAACATTTCAGGTGTTGCTCCAGAGCTCTCCTTCTCTCCTCATCTCCAGGGCTGGCAAGCAGGTCCTGTATTTCCACTGAAAGCTTCTGAAGCTCCAGAAGGCCGCTTGTGATCTCAGGTCCCAGCATCCTAGCAAACCTCTCCAGGGAGCCAATAACCCGTGGGATCAACCTGGTGATCTCCAGCTTGACAATGGTCTCATCAAAGACAGTTAGGATTCTTTCTGTCTCTGTGCTATCAGGTTTTAACTGTCGTGGATCTAACACCTTCATGACACTTAATGGGATTCCTGCCTTCCTTGGAGTTGCCATGACCTTCGCCAAGGTTCTTTGCTTCACGAGGATGCTTAGAATGCAGCTGGATCCCCTGTTGTCATGGATTCAGTTAAACACCAGTGGGCTGGGTGGTTTGAGGTTTAGAAAGGACACAGCAGCTCTTACACAAGGTGAGACTCTGAAAGAAAATCGAAGTCCCTGTGCTGCTGCTGTCACATAATCTCCCTTCTTGGATTTTCTCTCTAAAAGGAAAACATGGTGACAGCATAAGAGAAACAATGTAATTTGGGAAAACATAAGAGTTCCAGATTATGCTGGAGCTCTCTCTGGGTCTGGGCAGGGGGTCAGGACATCGGGTTGTGGATTAGAGCTGATCTCTGTCCCAGAGCAGCTGTCAAACACCCATGGGAAGGGGGTGATGGATTCCTGGCTTTGAAGGGTGATGGGGAGAAAGTTCCCAACAGCTTCTGAGTAGCAGCTGAGGTGGAGCAGCACAAGCTGCAGCTCTGCAATCCCCAGAGGGATGTGGAGAGGGGCTTGGAGAGCCCTGGGGCCACCTTGGAGGGAAGGGTAGGGTTCCCAGTGGGAAACCTCTATGGGAAACCTCTACCCTTCCAGGCCTGTCCCTGCCAGAGGGATGAGGTGGGAGAGGGGATCTGACAGGTGGGAGAGGGGATCTGACAGGACTGGCAGGGACAGCGGAAGAGGAGAAGAGAGGGAAGGGATGGGGCCCAACAGGGAGTTGAAAGGAAGTGAAGGATCCCCTCGGTGTGGGCTTGGAACAGCAGGAGGACCCAGGGCCCCCGGCTAAGGGGTGATTCCCGGTGGGAAGGATCCCCATGTGAGGGGCGGGCGGCTCGGGGGCCGGTGCGGGAGGATCCGGGGGGCCTGTGGGACCAGCGGCCCTGGGGCATCCCGGAGGTGGGACGGGGTGTCTCAACAGTCGGCTACTGGGGTGTGCCGGCCCCGGGTGACCTCCACCCCCTGCAGTGCACTCAATTCCAATCCCGACCCCGACCCCGACCCCGACCCCGATCCCGACCCCGATCCCGATCCTGATCCCGATCCCAGTCCGGATCCCGATCCCGCCGTCAGCGCCTCCCGTTGCCAGGTGACCAGAGGGGGCGGGGCCTTTCCGGCGGTTTACGGCCAGAGATTCTGGCCCGCCCCATCGCTTGATTGGCAGCGCCGCTGTCCAATGAGGAGTCCCGCGGCGGCGACTGCCATGGGCGGGGCTGTCATGGCGGCCGCGGGGCCTGTGAGCGGTGAGGGTGAGAGAGGAGAGGTGTCTCGTTTGTTGCGGGCTACCCAGCCCTGTATTCCTGAGAGCACGACAAATAACGCAAAGAATAAAATTTATACCTCCGAAGTCATGTCTGCCAGTCGCGGGTCAGCCCAGTGGGTTTCCAGGAGTCCCGAAGGAGCTGATCTGAAACATCAGAACACAAGAGAGTGCTCCTAAGCCGCACTGTTAACGTGACTGGTTTTACAGGACCATAAAAATGATAATGAAGCTCAGCTGATGAAGATGCTGATGTTGTACAGGCTGAGTTAATTGGTTACCTATGAGTTAATGACGTTTGCGAAGTACATGATGGCCCCTGAACGCTGCACTGTAGCCGTGCCCTCACCCTCTGCCCAGGCAGTGATATGGATGCCCTCAGGAGAGGAGGATTTGATTTACAGCCGGAAACATGGCAAAATGGTGAATGCCAGCCCATGCTCACAGTGATGCCAGCTCTGTCCCTGGCAGGAGCTGGCACAGAGCAATGGTGGGGTGGCCATGCCCTCACGGGCAGCCTTGTCCTGGGTCCCAGCCTTTCCTGGCCTGAACAGTGCCTTTATTTCTGTGCAGGGAGTGTCCAAGTCCATGAATAAATCTGCAGTGCCCACTGCTCACACGTTCCCAACTGCTTCCCTTTACAAAGCAAGTGGTGGGAGATGTAGTGGGACCACCAGGGCAGGGCTTTCTGGCCTGGCACTGGTGAGGATGAATGAGGGGACACTTGGCCTTCCTGCCCACCTGGGGCACATCTGGTACCATCTCCAGCACCCCCAGGTCATTTTCTTCCAGCCTCATTACCTGGAGCAGTGACCTGCATGTGGGTTCCCTACTCCCCTGAGTGGCTCAGCCAAAGGACTGATTCGAATCAACATCAGGATCAAGTGTGATGGTGCATCTGGGTTTGGGTCCACCCCAAGGTGGGATGTGTCTAGCCCGCTGTGGGACAAAGGGGAACTGCAAGTCTGGGCCAGGCTGTCCTGCAGCCTCCAGGGAAAGCACTGACCTGCCCAGGAAAACTTCTCAGGCTCTAATTTGACAACTGGGATCACACTGGATCTAAATCCAGAAGATCTGTGATTTCCTGGCTGCACTATGATCGAGAGTCATGGGATTTAAGCACAGCAGAGCTGTGATTTGAGGTTACAAAGGGTTGTGCTGTCAGTTGGATATGTCCCTCACAGGGCTCATCATAGCACAGAGAACAGCCCTTGAGACATGGAGAGCTGTTGCTTTTCCTGACAAGGACTTCAGAGGGGATCCCTGACCCCCCGAAAGGCTGCCACATGCCCTGCAGATATTTTGGCAATGAAATCCATCATGAAAAGAATGTCTTTTTCTTTCCAAAGTTGAGGAGTGTCCTGATTGCTTTGTTTGGAATGTGCCACTGCTCTCCAAGAAATGCAGTCTTGGAATTCCTGGCAGCCACGACCTGGAGATGGGATCAACTGGCCAGTGACTGTCACCAGAGTCCCCTGTGTGCACAGCCTGTGCAAAGGGACAGCAAGTCCTTAGGACATCCAGGGAGAGAGGAGGAAAACGGTGGAGTCATGGGTCGAATCCAAACCTCCTCTAAAGCAGGGAAGACTGTGGATCACTGCTGCTCCCTCCTGGATCTGGGTAATTACAGACATTCCCATCTTGCAGGAGGAGATGGGGGTGATGACACATGTTCAGAGCAGCCCTGACTTGTCCTGCAGCTCCACACACTGCTCCAGGCCAGCAGCAGCTCTTCAGCCAGGAAGAAGACCGGGTCAATTTGGGAGCTGGATGAAACATCACCGAATTTGCGTCAATCCCACCTCATCCAGGAGGTAGAAAAACCTCAGATCCATCCTCAAACAATTCCCTGCACCCAGACCCACCAGACTGCATCACTGCCTGAGCCAGAGGTGCCCAAGAATCCAAAGTTTGTGGGGCACATCTGAGCAGGGAAGGGAGAGCCGGGAGCCCCTGGTAGAGCCTGGGCACACCATCCCCCACAGTTTGAGTCCAGCTGCGTTCCAACAGCAGGACTTTGTGACAGATACCTGAACGCCAGAGACTTCCCTGGCCCCAGCTGACTTCACCCACTGCCAAAATTCCTCTCCAGGTGCTGAATCCCACTCCTCTGCAGCAAAGGGAAGCACAGCTCAGAGTGTGGGAGCTGGCTGGCCGATCCACTTGGAAAACCATGATCCACCCCAGCTTGGTTTGCCCAAATAATCTCCCTGTTCCTGCTACCACCCACCCCTGCGTGGGACCTGGGAAGGGACATCAAGGAGGGGGATGATTTAAACTGATTGTGAAATGATGGTGAAAGAGCAGAAGCACACAATGAAGCCTCGCTGCAGGCAACAGCACCCCAACCTGTCCCTGCAGGGACAGTCCCCTCCTGCCACCGTCCTTTGGCTGCAGCCTTGCATTGTGCTCTGCTGGGAACATGGAGCTGGCACCAGACCAAGCCCTGGAGGAATCCACAGGGCCAACTGATCCCTGACCACATCCTGCCTGCAGCTTTGGCTGTTGTTCCCTCATTCCCATGTCATGCTGTCAGTGGGATGATGGCGTCCATATCCTGAACAGGTGGGAAGGAGTTTGCACTTCCCTGTCCTCCAGAGCCTGTCAGAAAGGCCCAGGCAGGGCACAGAGAAACTAGGGAGTCCCTGCAGTACAGAGTGTGCGGAAGGGATGAGTGTAGTGGGGTTGGTGTAAGCTCTGAGCTAAAGGACCCAACGCAGAAAACAGGAGGGCTGGAGATGCTGGGCTGACTCTGAGACCATCAGGCTGGAGCTGGGTGGCAGGAGCAGGAGTGCAGAGGGGCACAGAGCTGTGGGCAGCTGTGGCGCAGGAAAATGTCGCTGGGGCTGTCAGGGCACTGAGATCAGAGTGTGTGAGTTTGGTCCTAATTTGTCTGCTGAGGCCAAACCTCAAGTCCTGTGTCCAGTTCTGGGCCCTTTATGACAAGAGAGACCTGAAGGGGCTGGAGCATGTCCAGGGAAGGGAATGGAGCTGGGGAAGGGGCTGGAGCCCCAGGAGCGGCTGAGGGAGCTGGGAAAGGGGCTCAGCCTGGAGAAAAGGAGGCTCAGGGGGGACCTTGTGGCTCTGCACAACTCCCTGACTGGAGGGGGCAGCCAGGGGGGCTCTGCTCCCAGGGAAGAGGGACAGGAGGAGAGGGAACAGCCTCAGGCTGGGCCAGGGGAGGGGCAGGTTGGATATTGGGAACATTTCTTCATGGAAAGGGTGGTCAGGCATTGGAAGGGGCTGCCCAGGGCAATGGTGGAGTCCCCATCCCTGGAGGGATTTAAGAGCTGTGTGGATGTGGCACTTGGGGACATGGGTCAGTGGTGGCTTTGGCAGTGCTGGGGGAACAGTTGGACTTGAGGATCTCAGAGGGCTTTTCCAAATATAATGATTCTGTGATTCCATGAGCAGCAAGTCACAACCTCCATCTCCCAGGAAAAAGCCAGCTACTTCCTGGCTCTGCTGAGTGGGAACACACAGGGCTCGATCAGCACCAACACCTGGCCCTGCAGAGCCAGGCCCAGGGTGTGCCAACACCCGCAGCCTGCCCTGAGGGACGGTCCAGCTCCAGCAGCTCCAGAGGCTTCAAGGCCACAAGGCTGGGGAGGTGGCAAGGAGACGGTGAAGGGGGCCAGGCATCACCCCAGGCTTGGGGCTCTTCATCCCAGGGGTGCTGCTGCGTGCCAGGGCTGACTGCCATGGGAATGCTGGGATCAAGAACAGCACTGAGCTGGGGGACTGGAGAAACTGGTGACAGACTTCTCCCAGCACGAGGAGGATGGGGAGGGGCTCAGAGGGCTTGGGCTCTGTAACCTCCACAACAGAGGAGCTCTGTTGGAGCCCTCCAGCCCCTCTGCTTCCACAGCAAGGAGGGGGACTCATCTCCTGCTCCCCCCGGGGTGCTGCTGTGTGCCAGGAACCACTTGGGGACTCCCCTGGTGTGCAGGGTAGGTCCTGCTTGGTTCTAAACCAGTCCTTTTCCGACAGCATCTTCCCACAAGGAAAACCCCAGGGGTGGCCAGCATGGGTGACAACCTCCAGGCTCCTTTCTGAAAACTTCTGGCATTATTTGCTTTCTGGCATTTTGTTGTTATTCATCTCAATACATCTCTTCTTGGGTTTCAGTCACCAAGCCAGCTGGTGTAGGTGGACACCAGCCTGGCACTGGTGCCTGCATGACCAGAGATGTTCCCTGCGTCTCCTGTCCAGCAGCTGTCATGGTGAATCGTGGAATGGTTTGGGTTGGAAGAGACCTTAAAGATCATCCAGTTCACGTGGTGAACAGCAAATCCCCATTTTCCTGGACAAACCCAGCAGGCAGAAACTGAGAGCAAAAAGAAAGAGTCTGTCCATGGAGAGGAAAGGATGCAGGGCAGATTTATCACAGGTGGGAGGACGAGGGACAAGAAGAAGGTGCCTTAAATACTCAGGAGAAACAAGACCTGATAGATCTGTGTTTTGAAGCCAGTTCAGGTGCCAAACCCTGATTTTCCATGCAGTGTTTCTAGAGCCTTGCAGCACCTGAATTGTGTCTATTCACGAGAGGTTAGGGGAAAGTTTTGTGCTTCTTTAAATAATAGTCTTAACAGTAAATGGAGAATTCATTGCCAAGGCCTGATGGCTCCTGATTTTTGAGCACTGAGGTTTGACTTGCCTGTGCTGTCCTGGTGCCTGAGCTACGCCTTTCCCATCAGTTTTGAGAATTCCCTTCAGAAATCACAGCTCAGGGGCACAGCTTGAAGGTACCAAGCATTTTTCAATTCAGTGAAGGAAACAGGTGACTGAGGATGTGACAGCAATCTCCCAAGGTCTAATTATTCCCTCAAGGTCACTTGGAAGCATAAAAAATAAGCAGCTTCACTTCAAGCAGAAAAGGTTTATGTTATGAAATCCAACACTGCAATGGTGGCTGGAAAACCAGGACACAGAGTCATGGAATATCCTGAGTTAGAAGGGACCCACAGGGATTGCCCAGCCCAGCTCCTGGCCCTGCCCAGACACCCCAACAATCCCACCCTGGGCATCCCTGGGAGCCGCGTCCAAACGCTCCTGGAGCTCTGGCAGCCTCGGGGCCGTGCCCATTCCCTGGGGAGCCTGGGCAGTGCCTGGCCAGCCCCAAGGCACGAGCCAAGGAAAAACTCCGTCCCTTCCACTGCCTCACAGGAAAGCAGTCCTCTGAAGAGGTGTTTCACTCCTGCAGCTGCGTCACTGCTCCCTCCCAGCCCAGGCTCTCCAACCACCCCATTCCCGTCGATTTAAAACGGCAGCAACACCAGAGTGATTGCGCTGGTTTATTGCTGTACAAGCAGCCTTGACTTCCTACAGTTTCTGTGTGCTGGAAGCCGTGGCCGGAGCCGGGGCACGGCCTGCAGGAGGAGCTCTCTGGCCGTGTCTCTTGGTTGCTTTTTTGTCGGCAGCTCCTGCCTGTTCCGAGGGCTTCACTTCATCCGCAGGCAAACGGGAGGTGGGACCTGGCACCTTCCCATTCCTTCGGTCAAACACTTCCAGGCACTTCTTAAATTGTTCCTCAGTCTTCTTCCTCAACGCCATCTTTCTCTCCTGCTCTTTCAAGAACTGCTGCTTTAAGTGTTTGTGGAGACGATGAGTTTTCTTTTTGGCCTCGTCAAAACCTTTTACCTTTGTGAGAGCAAACATAAGACCTTATTGCCACTCTCCTACCTTGAAATAAAGAACTCCAAAGTGGTGCTTGTCTTCAGGAAGAGACACATCCTGCCAAATCCCTCACCATGGCCAAGGTGATCTCCAAACAAAATCTCCAGTATGCATAATCACAGAATCACAGAATCATGGAATGGTTTGGGCTGGAAGGGACCTTGAAGCTCATCCTGCTTCAGTCCACAGGGACACCTTCCACCAGACCAAGTTGTTCCAAGCCCTGTCCAGCCTGGCCTTGGACACTGTCAGGGATCCAGGGGCAGCCACAGCTTCTCTGGGCAACCTGTGCCAGGGCCTCCCCACCCTCACAGGGAAGAATCTCTTCCCAATATCCCATCTAAACTTATTTTCTTCCAGGGGTATCATTGGAATGACATGTTGGTCCAGGTTAAGTCCATGGCCAATGATGCCTGTAGGTTATTCCAAACCACAGGTGACTTGGAGATAGGATATGACAGCTGTGTCCTGAGGTTAGGATGGAGGCACAACCACTCATGTCAGAGGTGGCCCAAATCCAGCAATTGCCTTTCCCAGCCATTGGAAAGAGACTTGGCACCCCATCCTGATCCAGCAGGCTGAAGTCCTAAAGGCCTTCTTGTGCTACAGGGGGCCATGAGCCTTGTTCCGGGGAGAGGAGACCTCACCTTCTCCTCCAGGATGTGCAGCTTATGGGCACTGGTAGAGCTGCTTAAGGTGGGCAGGGGGTAGTCCAAGTCAAGGTCCCAGTCTACAGGGCTGCTCTGGGCAAGAAAGGGCTTTGTGTCAGAGGCCTACAGACCTGCTCCCAGAGTGTGAGGGGCCCCCAGTCCAGTATGAGGATCCCCCAGCCCGGTGTGAGGGTTCCCCAGCCCCAGGACAGTATGAGGGTCCCCCAGCCCGGTGTGAGGGTCCCCCAGCCCGGTGTGAGGGTTCCCCATCCCGGTGTGAGGGTTCCCCAGCCCCAGGACAGTGTGAGGGTCCCCCAGCCCAGTGTGAGGGTTCCCCAGCCCAGTGTGAGGGTTCCCCAGCCCGGTGTGAGGGTTCCCCAGCCCCAGGACAGTGTGAGGGTCCCCCAGCCCTGCACCGGGGCCTGACGATCTGCCGGCTCTGGGGTGGTGCGAAGATGGTGACGCGAGGCCGCGTTTGGCCCTGCTCCTCCATGACTCCCTGTCTCTGCTGTTGATGGTCACTTGTTGTCATGGTGACCTCAACAGACTGTCAGATGTCACCTCCAAACTCTACCTCAGTGACACAGTGGTCCTAACAGCTTCTCCTTCCCTTCACCCACTGCACCAGCATCATCCTCGATGACTGCCTGGAGTAGTGACCACCCTCTGTCCTGACATGGAGCACCTGCCTGTCCCCATGATGGACACCCACACTGCCTGCATCTCCAGCTGCTGGGCTCAGTGACAGCTGGGATCCACAGCGTGGGGACACACAGGGGTGAGTCAGTCCCCACGGGCTGCTTGGCCTGATGGAGAACCACTCCATGTCCCCAGTGGGAATAGAATCATGGAACCATGGAATCATGGAATGGTTTGGGTTGAAAGGGACCTTAAAACTCATCTTGTTCCACCCCTGACATGGGCAGGGACACCTTCCACTGTCCCAGGCTGCTCCAAGCCCTGTCCAACCTGGCCTGGAACCCTTCCAGGGATCCAGGGGCAGCCACAGCTTCTCTGGGCACCCTGTGCCAGGGCCTCCCCACCCTCCCAGGGAACAATTTCTTCAAAATATCAAATCAAAACCTACTCTCCTTCAGTTTTAAGCCATTTTTCCTTGTCCTGTCCCTGCAGGCCCTTTTCCAAAGCCTCACTTCATCTTTCTTTCTCTCTCCATCTTTCTTGTTGACTCCCTTCAGGTACTGGAAGGCTGTAATTACGTCACCCTAAAGCCTTTTCTTCTCCAGACTGAGCTATCCCAGCCTTTCCTCACAGCAGAGCTGCTCTATCCCTCTGATCATCTTGGTGCCTCCTCTGGACTGGCTCCAGCAGCTCCAGGCCCTTCCTGTGCTGGGTCCCAGGGCTGGGGCAGCTCTGCAGATGGGGTCTCACCTGAGCACAGGGGCAGAGGGGCAGAATCCCCCCTCCCCTGCTGCCCACACTGGGGATCAGCCCAGCACATGGTGGCTTTCTCCAAGGTCAAATCCTACCATCCCATCACAGAGCCCAACAGCAGGGTCAGGCCAGTGCAAAGTGCAGATCTGGATGCTCAGCTCTCCGGCCGGGATGGTGCCCCATGTTGATGGAACTGAAGTAGGAGAAACGCTGCTGCTCTGAGTACAAACGAGCTGTTGTGACCTCTTGGCAAGAAATCCAGGGAAGGCCAGCAGCGGTTCTTCCAGATCCATGCTGGAGCACTGAAAATAAACTCACATCTGAGGAGCTGGAACATGAAGTCTGTGCTGCTGAAAGTACAGAGGATTTGAGATACTCCAGTGAGTAGTGAATTTTACTATAAATAAAATCAGCACAGTTTTCACATCTCATTTGTACCAGGGCCCTGAAAGGGACTCCGAGACCACCACGTGCTCAGGGAGTGTTGTTTTATTCCAGCACAAACTGTGTTGCTGAGGCAGGACGGCAACTTGCTGTGAGTCAGGAGACTTGGAATGTCACCAACACTTGTTTTTCCTAACTGGGATACAGCTATGGGATTTGAGACAGCAACTCAAAGTCTCATCATCTGCTGCCTTCCAGAGAGGGAAGGAAGAGCACAGGCTCCAGCATCTCTGGTTGGGAGAGACCCAAAGATATCACAACCCTTTCTCTTCCCCAACCTGATTGCCACAACTGTTTTTCAGGAGATGCCTTGGGAGATCCATGGTTATTGTCCCTGCCCATGGCAGGACGTTGGAATGAGATGCACTTTAAGGTCCCTTCCAACCCAAATCATTCCATGTCTGAAGATTTGAGCAAGCTGCTCCTTGCCTGTGAAGAACCCCATTCCTTGGTGGGGTCCCACAGCCCCAACAGATGTGAGGAGTTGGAGCCAGGTGGGGGTCAGGCTCTTCTCTTAGGGAACAAGAGACAGGACAAGGAAGATGGGCTCAAGTTACACTGGGGGAGGTTTAGGATGGATATTAGGGAAAAATTCTTCACAGAAAGGGTGGTAAGGCATTGGAACAGGCTGCTCAGGGTGAAGTCCCCATCCCTGTAAATGTTCAAAAAATGTCTGGATGTGGCACCTGGGGACATGGGTTAGTGCTGACCTTGGCAGTGCTGGGGCAACAGAACACTCAGTGGTGTTAGAGAGCTTTTCCAACCTTAAGCATTCCATGATTCTCTGATTCTATGACTTCAAAAATGTCTTTAAGCTCCTATGATTTCATCTTTTAGAAACTCAGCTACTCAGCCAAGAGCCTGCTCAGCGCAGGGCAGGAGCCTGTGACACAGAGAGCCAGCAGTGAAGCCACCAAATGGTTAAGGACAAAGCCTGGAGGGGATTTTTGGGTGCTGGAGCAGAGACTGTGGGGCTAGAAGGAAGTGTGAGGGGTCATCCTGTCCATTTCTTGGCCTCCAGTCTCATTTGGGCAGCTTCAAATGTCCTGAGCTCTCTGGGCCAGGCTGTCCTACCAGGAAAAATGCAATCTTCCTACATCTACCCTAAAAAAGGCTTTGCCATAATTCCAGCTCCATACTCAGGACAGTCCCTGACTGAGGACTGGGATGTGGTAGGTTTAAGAGCACAGCCCAGCATATCCCAGAAGGATATAATTTCCTGGCTCAGGCTGCCCAGCTTAGCAAGTGTTTGTCCGTGCTGCCTCCCGCTGCAGATCCTAAATCCCGCTGTGCCAGTGCAGTGAGCTCCTGATGGGCCCCAGGGCAACAGTTAATCCCTGTCCTGAAACAGAGATAATTTCCACCCTGTGCTCCCAGGCACGCAGTAAATCCACCCTGGATTTCCTCTCCCCTGCGTGGGCACACGCTGCTCCTGCTGCAGCACCATCCCAGCACGTTCCATCGCCACATCCAAGGGAGGGTTCAGCAGTGGTTCAGCAGCAGATCCAAGAGAAACTGGCTGGATGTCATAACTACACTGTCCCATTGGGCACGGGTTTATTTTTCCCACCTTGGATTTTCACGCTTCACCTGGAGCTCGTTGATGGAGAGAGACTTTGAGCAAGGGCCTGGAGTGCCAGCACAAGGGGGAATGGCTTCCCACTGCCAGAGGGCAGGGCTGGATGGGATATTGGGAAGGAATTGTTCCCTGGGAGGGTGGGGAGGCCCTGGCACAGGGTGCCCAGAGAAGCTGTGGCTGCCCCTGGATCCCTGGCAGTGTCCAAGGCCAGGCTGGATGGGGCTTGGAGCAGCCTGGGACAGTGGAAGGTGTCCCTGCCATGGCAGGGATGGAGTGGGATGACCTTTAAGTTCCCTTCCCACCCAAACCATCTGGTGATTCCATGGTTCCATGATACTTTGTCAGCCAGCACTTCCAAGCATGTGGAGACACCACCCATCCCTCAGAGCTGTGACCCCTCCTCACGAGGTGTCACCCCTCCCCATGCCCACGTGAGGGCTGTGCCCCTTGTTCCCTGCTCCAGCTGGGCTAGTCCTGCCCCATGCCAGGGGCTGCTCTCCAGGAAGGTCCCATCTGCTCCCCTCCTGCAAAACCCCAGGGCTGGGCTGCCTTTCCCTCATCCAGCTTGGTCAGAGCAGCACCACTCAACACATGGGCAGCTGTCACTGCGTGGTGGGAAACCCAATCCTTCCTGGGTCCGGAGCAGAGGGATAACACCAGGCTGAGATCACAGCCTGGAATACCCAAAGAGGGTCACCGCATCCAGCCTACCCTCCCACCACTGCTGGGCTTTCCATGGGCAACACAACCCCAAATCCCAGCAGGAATGCCACCCTTGGGACCCCCACAACCGGCCTGGCTTCTGCCACCACTGCACAGGGACACCCGACCCCAACTGGCCGTGCTCCCTGGAGCTGCAGGGCACTGGGAGCACCAAAAGGCACTGAATCCAAGGTGGAAAAGGAAAAGCCATGGATGGAGCCAGGATCTGGGCAGACCCCAGTGCCAGCAAATGAGTCAGGGGGCTGGGATAGGCCTGGGGAAGGACTCCTGAGCCAGGCCTGCCATGGGTGGCAGGTTTGCAGGTCTCACTCCTCCCTTCCAACATTCCCCACTATGAAAAAGCCTCTGGAATGTGAGCCCAGAAAGCAAACAGGCTCCATTGGCTGCTAACTGCGGGCCCTTTGTGTCGTTTTTGGGATGGGCACCACTCCAGCCACACCTGGGGCACCATGGCAAAGGTGGCAGCAGCGGTGGCACTCTGGCACACCCCAGAGAGCTGCCCGCCCCTCACTGTGTGCTAGGAAGGAGCTGTTCCTCAGGTGCTGTGGGAAGCAGCCTCAAATCACTGCCCTAATAATGGAAAAAAATCGCTGTTTGGGAAAGGGGGTGGGAACCAGTGGGGATTTTCCAGGGAAGTGGGGTTGTGCTTGTGTGTTCAAGTGAGTCACCAGGCTGGAGAGGGGTGGGACAAGCAACACATGCTGTGATTTTTAGGGCTGTCCTGTGCAGGGCCAGGAGCTGGACTCAATGATCTTTGTGGGTCCCTTCCAACCCAGGATATTCCATGACTCAGGGGACAGGATGCTCCAGCGTCATGCCACCCCAAGACAGGGCAAAGCTCCCAGCCCTTTTCCAGACACTTGTGGTCAGTGACTGCTCTCCATGTCACTGCATCCCTCCCATGTCTTGTGGGGTGTCCTAGTGCCAGCCCTGGGACTGCCAAACCGCAGCTGTCCCTGGACACGGCTTCCCCAGGAGCTGGAACATCCTGAGACATTTCCGTGCCTCAGTTTCCTATCCCTGCATTGGGTGTTCCTCCCTTCCTTCCTTTTTGGCCAGGAGATCACTGGGAGCCGAGGGTGGAGTACAACAAAAATAGAACTTTATTTTGGGACAAGTGCAATGGGAGCTGGGTCCTTCGGCCCCAGCATGGAGATACAAGCGTGGCAACGGCCACCACGGACCCCAGCAGCGGTGCCAGGGCACACATGCAGGGTTGTCCCTTTGCCATGGTGAGCATGTGCTGTGTCACAGCCCAGCACTGTCCCGTGTCACAGCCCAGCGCTGTCCTGGAGCGATGGCAGCTGGTCCAGGCTGCTCCCGTCCCCTCAGCTGGGCTCTCACCATCTCTGCCACGGATGCCAGTCTGCAGCGAGCTGGGAGGGGTGGGGACAGCTGTGGGGGTTGAAGGGCATGGTGGGGACAAAGACAACTCTGGAAGCACCACCGGCAGCCCTGTGATATTGTCACGACATGGTGAGGATGGGGACAGGAGAGGGGACACCCACCCTATCCTGGGCATCCCGTTCAGCCACGAGAACCGAGTGTACAGAGCCAGGGGCCACTCCAGCCAGCAGAGCTCAGTAGTGACACACACACACACAGACACGCACACAGACACACGTCAGTTTTCCCAGGTGGGACAGCAGCCCAATGCATGGAGCTGCATATCCAGAGCCACGTCCCTGGGCATGCAGAGGCGGTGCACACACACAGGTACCTGCCCAGCTGCACAGAGCCCCTGTGCACCACGGTACCTGCCAGCAACACACACACATGGAGCCGTGCACACGCAGCCTGTGTAAACCAGCACACGTGCGCCACACAGACACTCACATGTACAGTCTGTACCAATGCCCATATGCCCACGAGACCTGCTCACACGCAGAGCCTGTGCACACCAACATGTGCACATTAACACACGTGCACACCAACACACGTGCATAGAGCTGTGCACAACAATGTGTGCAGTGTCACACACAACACACGTGTGCCTCACACAGAGCCACGCTCACACCTGCAGAGCCTGCGCACACCCACACACACAGAGCTGTGCACAGACCCACTCACACCTGAGTGTGCAATTCAACACACATGTACACAGCTGTGCACACAACACGTGTACACATCAGCATGTCCACGTGCACAGTGCAGGGTGCACCAGCACACACGTACACTGTGCAAAGCAGGACATGTACTCTCACATCTGGGCACACCAGAAAACATGGGCACACAGCCATGCACAGACACACACATGTGCACAGCACTGTGCACCTCAGCAGCCGTGTGTGCACACAGAGCTGTGCACACTGGCACACACGTGCACAGAGTCACACACGCTGGCACACATGCACACGGCACTCCCCCAGAGCCCTCCTGGCCCCAACCCCCCCACGGGTCCCTACTCGTGGCGCGGGTGCCTCCGCAGCCCACGCAGGCCCCAGCAGGCGGCCAGGAGCCGGGGCTGGTGGTACAGCACCATCCCGGCCAGCGTCAGCGCCACGCCGGCGTAGCCCAGCGCACCCAGCCGCGTGCCAAACAGCAGCCGCGACAGCAGCAGGTTGCCCACCACGGTGAGGCTGCCCAGGAGGTGCAGCGTGAGGGCTGAGGTGAGGGACAGGAGGCAGGAGGTGGCCAGGTTGTAGAGGACGGAGCCGAGGCAGCTGAGCAGGACGCAGCCCCAGAGCGTGGCGTCAGGGCGAAGGATGCCCTGCCACGAGGGGCCCACCTCCAGTGCCACAGCTGCCCCAAACAGCAGCACAAAACTGGGCAGGGATGTCAGGCCGAGCAGGGACAGTGCATCCAGATGGTCCTCCTGCAGCAGCACACCTGGGGGGACAAGGGACAGTCAGTGGGACATCCCATGGGGACACCCACTCACCACAGGGACACCCAGCACCCACAGGAGACACCCACTAACGTGGGTCCAAGCAGCAAAGAAATCCCAAATGTCACTGGGAAGGGGAAAATGAGAGGGGGCAGTTCCTCCCATGGGCTGGGGGTGCCCTGGCTTGGGGGGTCCCATTTGGAGGTTCCCAGATTTGGATGTGTCTCTGTTCAGGAGTTTGGGAATCCTTCATTTCTGGGATTCCTTGGTTTAGGGGTGCCCTGGTTCAGGAAGTGTCCCACACTGGGAATGCCCTGGTTCAGAGGGTGTCCAGTTTCAAGGGTGCCTGGGTTTGGGGGTCAGGGGGCCACAAGGAGGGTTGGACAGGGCAGCTTTCCCAGCCCATTTTGGAGCATTTGTCCCCATGTCCCCCCTCCGGGTCATCCGAGGACAGTGGGGACAGCAGGCACAGCAGGGCTGGCTGCCACACACAGACATGCCCCTACCCTCGCCAGGGCCACTGTCCACATCCCACTGAGGGAGAAAAGGTGACAGGGCACTGGCACTATTACCAGTGGTGTCCCTTGGGGGGCCACAGCACCCCAGTACAGCCATGGGGACCTTGGGGCGGGCACAGGGCCCCATGCCAGAGCCCGTCCCCGCGGTGCCCCAAGTCACAGGCTCCAGACGAAATGCTCCCTTGCCAGCCAAAAACATTCCAGCTGGCTCCTCGCTGCCATTTGCCAAGGACACCAGGGCCTGGGTGGCACCATGGCCACCAGAGCCCCCGGGAAGGGGGGACTTGCAGGGAGTCCCACAGCCCACAGGGACAGGACAGGCTGGGTGACCCTGTGCCACACTAGGGCACTTCCACCCCCCATGGCTCCAGGACACCACAGGGACACTAATGGTGTCACCACTGACAAATTAAGGTCACGTCACCTCAGGGCCACAAGCATGACACAGCCCTGAGAGAGGTCAGCGTGGCTCTGAGGTGGCACCAGGAACAGAGTGGGCATGGGGTGGCACTGGGCCTGGGGTGATACAAGGGTGGCACCAGGGCCATCGGGGACAGCAGGTGGCACTGCGGCTGGGGTGAAACTGGGAGCCAGAGTGCCACCACGGTTGTCACCACAGAGTGACGCTGAGGCCAGGGTGGGCAGGGAGTGTCACCAGAATAAGGGTAGCACTGGGGTGACACCAGCGATAGGGTGCGGTAGCATCGGGGCTGGGGTGACACCAGGGTGGGCAGCGGGTGGCAGGGTGAGCACGGAGAACCCCCAGCACCGGGGTGGCACCGAGGCGACACAAGCACCCCTGTGCCCCAGGGGCCGTGCCAGGGACGAGCGGACATGCAGGAAAGGGACAGGGACAGGTGGCACTTACTCTGTTGGATGGACTTGAGGGCGCGGAGCACGGTGGCGGCCAGGAGGAAGCCGCAGCCGGGCTGGGAGAAGCAGAGCCCCCCGGCGATGCTGCAGGCGGCCCCGGCACACACCGGCCCCATGGCCCAGAACTGCAGCGGGTGCGGCCGCCGGCCCCCCAGCACCCCCAGCACCAGCGTCACCAGCGGCGTGGTGGTGGCCACGGCCTGAGCCACGTCCAGCTGCACGTAGCTCAGGCCCAGGTTGCCCAGGGCCACGCTGGTGCAGAAGGTGAGGCTGAGCAGGTAGATCCTGGCGCGGGGCCGGGGGCCCGGTGCCCGCGCCCAGCCCAACGGGTAGCCCACGGCCACGCCGGACAGCATGTGCAGCGCCGAGAGCAGCAGCGGGTAGCGGAACCCGTGCGCCGCGAAGATCCACTTGTTGAGGCCGGCCATGGTGGTGCCCGTGCCCAGCCAGGCCAGCACGCTGAGGGTCAGCGGCAGCGCCGGCCCCGGCGGCCGCCCCCCGTCCGCTTGCCCCGGGTCGGGCTTCCAGGGCCGCGGGGCACCCTCGCCCGCCGTGCTCATCGCGGCTTCATCGCCCCGCCGCGACCGCGGGCACATGGGCACCGGCTCCGCTGCCTCCGGCCGCCCCTCGCCGCTCTGCCCCGTCCTCCCGAGAGCCCCGCGATGGGTGCCGGTGACAGCGGTGCTGGCGCGGTGGCGGCCGCGCAGTCCCCGCTCTCTGCGGTGGCGGCCGCGCTGTCCCCGCTCCCTGCGGTGGCGTCTCCCGGCCGGGGGTGCTGGTGGGGCTCAGCGCCGGGGTGGCGGTGCCATGTGCCGGGAGAAGGCGGCGGCGGCGGCCGGGGCCAGCAGAAAGTTTGGTGATGGCGGGAGCGGAGGGCGGAGGCTCCTCCCTGCGAGGCG
This sequence comes from Monarcha castaneiventris obscurior, assembly GCA_026261815.1. Taxonomy (NCBI): domain Eukaryota; kingdom Metazoa; phylum Chordata; class Aves; order Passeriformes; family Monarchidae; genus Monarcha; species Monarcha castaneiventris. The sequence continues at coordinate 621,447 of JAMPIT010000363.1, forward strand.
ATCGCGTCACTGCCGGGCGGGCGGGGCACGGCGGGCACGGGCACCGGGGGCACCGGGGACACACCCGGCGGTGCCGCCCGTGCGGCGGGGCCCGCTGGGCACCTCCGGCTCTCAGCACTATGCGGTGGCTCCCTGGTGACAGCGGGGCCGCGTCCCGGCTCCCGCCCGGCTCCCGGCGCCATCGGCCCTGACCCCAAACCGCCGGGACACCCCCGCCCCTCCACCGCCACTGCCCCGGTGATTTCGGGGGTTGGATTCAACTCCCACGTAAATGACGCAGATTTGGGCACATCGGGCACCGCGGTCCCCGAGCCCTGGGACAGTGGGGGCTCAGTACCCCCAGGGGGTTACAGAGGAGGATCCCAGCTGCTCTCTTACTGAGGATGAACAGCGCTGACTCGGACTCCCCAAATCTTTGGCCTCCCCAAAACCGCTTTGGACACCCCAAAAACGGCTGCTCCTAGCGGCCGCCTGCCCCATTCCCGAGTGGGACCAGGACTGAAGGAGCTGCTGGTCTGCGTGCTCCCGTCCCACTGCACCCGTAGGACACGGGGCATCCTGTGTGTCCCCTCCTCCTGCCCTGGGAAGATTTGGGGTGCTGGCCCAAGGAAAGAAGAGGCAGGGAGCCGGCAGGTCCTGTGCCCTCAGTCGGGGTTTTATTGCCATCACCCCCCACCCTCTACCACTCGCTGAGGCGCAGGATGAGGGTCTCCCCATCTTGGGGTTTGTAGTCCTCGATACCTGTGGAGAGATGGGACAAAGGTTCAGGGTGGGACAGCAGCCATGGGGCTGCAGGGGACCCCTGCCACCTCCCCAGGGACCCTCACCCACCACTCACCCATCTGCAGGGGGGTGTCTGGTGCGGTCAGGAGCTGCCAGTAGTTCCGCTTCTTCTGCCGGGCCTCTAGCCCCAGCACCTGGGTCAGGAATGGGCCCTGGGGGGTGTCCTGGGTGTGGAACCTGGGGGATGGGACAGCAGGGTCATGGGGTGAGAGTCTGGCCTCGGCACTGCTGGTGGTGGGAACCGGGGTGAGCCCGTGACACAGGTGCAGGACACATGGCCACCACAGCATGACCCCCACATACTTGAAGTCGTGGGGTTCCAGCGCAGCAGCTGCCCAGAGCACGTCCAGGAGGGAGGCGGAGGCGGGCACGGGCACCGGGCGGTCGTAGAGCCGGAGCTCGTAACACCAGGGCAGGGGACACTCCACCACCAGCTGCACCGTTTTGTTCCCCGGCACCTCAGTCGGGGGCTCGATGTCCATGGGTGTCAGCGTGCCTGAGAAGCCACCATAGCACTGGTGACACCCAGCCACCACCGTGGTGGCACCAGCGCTGACCCCAATCCCAGCTGCCCCCGGCTCCTACCCGGCTCCTCCCGGCAGTGCATGGAGGCGATGTCCAGGTAGGAGCGGCCATGCAGCACCGGCAGCACCTGGGCCATGGTGGCGGCGGTGCCGAAGGCTTCCAGGTTCTCCAGCAGCGCAGCCATGGCCCGGCCGAACGCCGGCTCCGTCTGGCACGCGCCGGTGCCCAGGAACACCTGGGACAGGGAGGGATGAGGGCGGTGGGAAGAGGGAGGAGGGTTGGGTGCCTGGGCACTGCACTGCTGAGCATCACCTGCCCCAGGGCAGCTGGCTCTGCCTGGGCACCCACAGCTGCATCTGTGTCCACACCCACATCTGCCCCTGCACCCACACCCATGTCTGCACCCCCACTTCCCCCCATGCCCATTCCCAGTGCCAGCCCGGATGTCCCTTCAGGTGACACCCACCTGCAGGGCCCACGGGGTGCTGTAGATGTTGCCAATGATGCCGTCAGGGCCCTGAGCCTCGGCCATGCTCTTGCTGGCCCCGTGTGCAGCTGCCTGGAGCTCAGCTGCCAGCCCAGTCCCCACCAACCTCCTCCGCTCCAGGCAGGTGAAGGCCAGTGCCACCACGGCCTCCGTGTCTGCAGGGACACCCCGGTGTCACCGCAGGGTCACACACCTGCCGGGGTGCCACCGCCTGTGCCCATGGACCCTTACCCACGGCATTGCCAGCGTGCCCGAGCCTTCCATGGTGCTGGGCCATGAGGAGCCGCTGGATCACCTCCTCCCGCACCCGCTTGTGGTGCACGCACAGCGCCAACACACCCAGCCCATACTGGTAGTAACTGGTGAGGGGGTGGCCGTGCCGCCGGGAGCCTGGGGACAATGTGTGGTGTCACCAGGGTGAGCCTGTGTCCCACGGCTGGACGTGTGGGTGCCAGCTGGGCACTCACCCTGCAGGGACACTCTCACCTGTCCAGTCCTCCTCCAGGTAGTACTTGAGCCACGTCACCAGCGAGCGCTGGGGACTGTGTGGGGGACAGGTGGCCCGCAGCCCCAGCAGGTACAGCGCCAGCCGCCCCGTGTGCGGCCACTCTGCCGCGCCCCTGCAAGGCACCGGTCACCTCCCAGGACACCGCCTGAGGTGTCACCTGCGCTGAGGGGACCCCGGGACACCCACACGTACGTGCTGTGCTCAGCGTCCCACCGGGAGTGGCCGTGGGCCTGCAGGCTCCTGCGGGGACAGGGCGTCAGCATGGGGGACAGGGGTGTCCCCAAAGGCCCGTGGGGGGCCCCCCGGGGACCCACCTGCCGTAGGGCTGCTGGAAGGTGTCCTGCAGCCGCTCCAGGTAACGCTGCTCCAGCCGCGGGTCGTGGTCACGGGCCAGGCGCAGGGCCAGGTACACGGCGGGGTCGGGGTCCCGCGCGGGGTCCCCCGCCAGCCCCAGCAGCCGCGCGCTCAGCGCCCGCACGGCGCCCACCGAGCCCCCCGGGGGCTCTGCCCCGGCCCGGGAGAGGCAGCGCAGGTGAGGGGGCACGGGAGGGCCGAGACCCCCACCCAAGCACGGCTCTGCGGCTCCACAGCCCCCCCAAAGCTGTGTGGGGCCGCGGTGGGGATGGACCCCAGCACCCCACACCCTCCGCGCACCCCACACCCTCCGCGTCCCCCCCAAATCCCATAACGTCCAGATTTCCCACCAAAAAAGAGGAAGAAACAAAGAGATGTGACACAGAGCGGGAGCACCGAGAGCCCGAGGGGGTGGCAGGGGGCTAAGGGTGACACCCCTCTCCCCAGGGACCCGTGTGGGGGGTGGGCACGGGCTGGTTCCGGACAGGGCAAGGGGGTGCAGGGGTTGGGCTGGGGCGAGCTGAGCCCCAGAGAATTCGTCAGCGAGGGCTGTCACGAGTCACCGTCCTCCCCAGGGGCTGGAGATGGGGCTCATCTCCCCAAGCCCCGCTCCTCGGGACCCCCCGAGCTCAGGGCGAGGCCCCGGCCCGGGGGGCTCCCGGGCAGGCTTGGGGGCCGGGGCCGCACTCACCGCAGCACTGGGCGGGCAGGACGGCGGGCAGCAGCAGCAGGACGAGCGGCAGCCACATGCTGGAGCGGGACAGGGGGGACACGGGGCTGACACAGCTCGGCACAGCCCCGCAGGACAGCCGGGAGCGGCAGGATGAGCCGGGACAGGCCGGGAGCGGCGACAGCACGGGAAGGTGGGGCAAGAGGCCGTTTCCGCACGCCGGGGCCGAGTCAGCACAAATGGGGCAGAACTTTGGCTGAGGCGCAGCCGAGGGGAGCGGGAGCACCCCCGGCCAGCCCGGGACACCCTGCCCGGGGCAGCCTGACCCGAGGTGCCGCTGCTCGGGTCAACACCGGCGGTCACAGCCCGAAAATAGACAGGGGTGAAACCCGGCCAAATCCGGCCCCTTTGGAAACGAGAATTCCCATGCTCGCCTAGAACTACGATTTAATTGAGAAAGGAGATTGATCAGCCCCACCCGGGAGCCGAGGGACAGGCGGGGAGGGAGGACAAACTCCAAACAATAAATCCCTAAAGCCGGGGGGTGTGGGGGTCCTGAGCCCCAAGAGATAAAAGCCCCCTGCCGGGGGGGACGTGGGCTCCTGAGCCACAAAACCAAATCCCCCAGCCCAGGAGGGGGTCCCGGGGCGCCGCTGGGGCTCAGGTCCCGTCAGCCTGGGGACACCCGAGCACGGGGGGGGCGGGCCTGGGGACCCTCCTGCCACCGAGACGCGCCGTGCCCGGGTGTTCCCCAAACACCCGCCCCGCTGTGAGCCCCGCAGCCTGGGGGCCCCCAGGCCGGTGCCCTGCGGTCGGAGCTGCGGCGCCAGAGCCTACAGGAGCGTAGCGGGAACCCCAGGCCCGGGCAGGGACCCGCGGGTCGCGATCCCGGTGTTTGACCGGCACCCGAACGGCCGGTCATGCCGCCTCATATCCCGGCATGCCCCGCGCAGCCCCGCCACGGTACATCCCGGCGTGCTCCACGCCATCCCTGCCCCGCTATATCCCGGCGTGCTCCATGCCACAGCTGCCTCATTATATCCCGGCATGCTTCGCGCAGCCTGCCCCGGTACATCCCGGCGTGCACCGCGCCGCCAGGCCTCGGTATATCCCGGCGTGCCCCTCATTACTAGGCCCCGCTATATCCCGGCATGCTCCGCGCATCCCCTGCCGCGTTATATCCCGGCATACCCTACGCCGCACCGCAATATCCCAGTGTGCTCTGCGCCTCAGGCCCCCTCCCGCTAGGGCTCTGGGCTGCCCTCTGCGCGCCTGATCGAGCCCCTTCTGCCGCCTGCCCCAGCCCCGCCGCCCGCCCGCACCGCTGGTTCTGCCCGCACCGCTGGTTCTGCCCGCACCGCTGGTTCTGCCCGCGCTGTTCCCGGTGTCCGCGCTGTTCCCGGTGTCCCAGCGCGGGGCCGCTCCGGTGTGCGCAGGCGCGGCGCGGCCAGCGCGGGGTCCATCGTTGCGCGGGCGCACGTGGCGGCGGCGGCGGCGGGGCCATGGGCGGGCTGGAGAAGAAGAAGGTACCGGGCCCTTCCCCGCCTCTCCTTTCGGCTGCGGTCACGCTGCCGGGGCCCGTGCCCGCCGTCCGGTGCCTGCGCGTTCCGTGTTCCTCCCTTCCCCCTCCCCCCCGTGCCCTCTCCGTCTCCCCCGGTATCGGTGCCGGTCGGTGTGTGCTCCCCCCGTTCTGGTGCCGGTGACACCCCTCCGGCTGTGTCGTGCCCCTGCACCCCTCCCTGGTAACGGTGCTCACCCCCTCTCCCGGTGCCCGATTCCCCTCCCGCCCCCCGCGCTGGCCGTGCCCGGTGCCCCCTTCCAGCCCCGCATCCCCCCGTTCCCGTTTCTCCTCCCTCTCCACTCCCAGGAGTCCCGGTGGCCCCGGGGCGGTTGCGGGGGCCCCCTCAGCACCCCCGGGCTCCCCCAACGCCTCCGTCTCTCCCCAGTACGAGCGCGGAGCCGCCACCAACTACATCACCCGGAACCGGGCGCGGAAGAAGCTGCAGCTGAGCCTGCCCGACTTCAGGTGCGCCCGGGGCCCCCAGAGCTCCCCCAGACTCCCCGGGCCCCCCGAGTTCTCCTCTCAGTTGCCCCCTACCCCCTGTACTCCCGTCCCTCCCAACCCTCCGCTCCCCACCCAGGGAAGCAATGGGAGATGGAGCCCGGGGTGGGTGCGTGGGGCGGCCCTGGGCCCCCCTAAATCCCTTTCCCGGGATCCCTGGTGCCCCTGAACTCCCTCCCAGGCCCCCTGAAGCCCCCCAGGCACCCCCTCCCTCTGAACTCCCCCGGGACAGCCTAAGCACCCCAGCCCTGCTCGCGGTTCCCCGGGACCCCTCCATGGGACTCCTGAAGTGCTCTCAGACCCTGCAGAGATTTCTTGTCTGCCCCAAGGCACCCCACAGCCCTGAACTCTGCTCATCCAGACCCCACTGATTACCCTTCCCCGGCCCCCTGGGACCCCCAGCTTCCCCTGGAGAAGCAGAGGGACCTGAAGTCCGTGGTGGATGTGTGGGGTGGCCGTGGGACACCCTGAACTCCTGTCCCAGAGGGTGGCCCTTGGGGTGGCGCTTTCCCTTGGGATCATGGAGGACTATCCTGGGCTTCAGGCTGCCGAGTTTGGGGTTCCCCCTCCCAGGGAAGGGCCTGGGGTGTCCCAGGGGACACAGGGCTGCCGTGGCCCCCCTGTCCCAGCCCTGTCCCCATCCCCAGGCGTCTCTGCATCCTCAAGGGGATTTACCCCCATGAGCCCAAGCACAAGAAGAAGGTGAACAAGGGCTCCACTGCCCCCAGGACCTTCTACCTGCTCAAAGACATCAAATTCCTGCTCCATGAGCCCATCGTCAACAAATTCCGGGAGTATAAGGTGATTATCCCGCCCGAGGGGCCCCCGGGGCTCGTCCTGTGCCACAGAGCCCCCATGTCCCCCTGTCCCCCCAGGTGTTTGTCCGGAAGCTCCGGAAGGCGTACGGGAAGAGCGAGTGGGGCACGGTAGAGCGGCTGAAGGACAACAAACCCACCTACAAACTCGACCACATTGTCAAGGAGAGGTGAGACAGCCATGGAAAGCCCACCTGGAGCATCCAGCCCTGGGGCCCAGCACAGGAGGGACCTGGAGCTGCTCCAAGGACTGGAACCCTTCTGCTCTGGAGCCAGGCTGGGAGAGCTGGGGGTGCTCACCTGGAGAAGAGAAGGCTCCAGGGAGAGCTCAGAGCCCCTTGCAGGGCCTAAAGGGGCTCCAGGAGAGCTGGAGAGGGACTGGGGACAAGGGATGGAGGGACAGGACACAGGGAATGGCTTCCCCACTGCCAGAGGGCAGGGCTGGATGGGATATTGGGAAGGAATTGTTCCCTGGGAGGGTGGGGAGGCCCTGGCACAGGGTGCCCAGAGAAGCTGTGGCTGCCCCTGGATCCCTGGCAGTGTCCAAGGCCAGGCTGGACATTGGGGCTTGGAGCAGCCTGGGACAGTGGAAGGTGTCCCTGCCCATGGCAGGGGTGGGATAGGATGACCCTTAAGGTCCTTCCAACCCAAACCATCATGGGATTCTCTGATCCTTCACCACATCCAGCCCTCTCTGGGAATCCACCTCGTGTGTAGTTTCTGGAGGTGTTGATGGAGTTTTGTGCTCCTGGGCTGGAGGAGAAGGAATGAGAGAGCTGGGAAGGCCCAGCCATCCTAGGTGGCTCCAGGAGAATACAGGGAACTCCCCTGCTCTCCCTGTGGCGTGTTTTCCTCAGAGGGCTGGGGCAGGGTTAATCCTACCAAGGCTTTGGTGACAGCAAGGAGGGGGCACAAGAGGGAGGAAACTCCATAATCCCTGTGGGTCCCTTCCTAAATCAGGATATTCCATCGTTCTCTGTCCAGCTTTGCAGGTGGATGCTCCACAATTCCCATTCCTTTCTCACACGGGGCCTCCCCCAGCCCCGGCAGCTTCTGCGGGACTCCGGGGCTGGCTGTGACCCGCCTTGTCCCTCCCTGGCCGCAGGTACCCCACGTTCGTCGATGCCCTGCGGGACCTGGACGATGCCCTGTCCATGTGCTTCCTGTTCTCCACCTTCCCCCGCACGGGCAAGTGCCACGTCCAGACCATCCAGCTGTGCCGGCGCCTGGCCGTGGAGTTCCAGAACTACGTCATCGCCTCCCGCTCCCTGCGCAAGGTGGGGCTGGGCCCCCTGCCCGGGGCTGTGGGGTGCTGTCTTTGGGCACTGGGGTGTCAGGTCACAGATCCCACTGGGGTCTGGTGCTCCCTGAGGAGCCTCCTGCCGGGGGTAGGGGTGACAATGACACAGCAGCCTTCGTCCTGCTGAGCATTTGCTTTGTCCTGCCAGGTGTTCCTCTCCATCAAGGGCATCTACTACCAGGCAGAGGTGCTGGGGCAGCCGATCACCTGGATCACCCCCTACACCTTCGCCCACGACGTGAGTGCCTGGGCAGAGCCTCAGGGATCACCAGGGAAGCGTGAGGGACCATCCCGTGGCAGACCAGGCTGTGCCCAGCCTGTGGGGAGATCACAGGGCTTGGCTCAGGAGGCACATGGGGACCCTGCCCTCTGTCAGGGGACCCTGCCTACTGTCATCTCAGGATTCCCCGAGGCTGCCTGTACCAGTCTCCCCAGTTCCTCCTATCCTCAGTTATTGATGTGCTCCTTTATCAGCCATTAAAGATTAACCTGTGGGAACGAGGCTGACGGAGCAGAGGAAAGGGATGAGTCAGATCTGCAGCCTCTGCAAGCAGATTCTGCTGTGTCCCCCAGGCAGCAGGGCAAGGGGAGGTCCCCACTGTGCTGGGACAGCTTCCCCTGTGCCTTGGCAGGAGGTCCTGGGCACAGCAGGGCCCTTTCCATTCACTCTTGGGATTTCCAGGGCTGGGCACGGTTGGGTTTGAGGCTTTGTGGTTTTGAGGTTCTGAATCACAGAAACCTGGAGTGTTTTCAGCTGGAAGGGATGTTAAAACTCATCCAGCGCTACCCCTGCCATGGGCAGGGACACCTCCCACTAGACCAGGTGGCTCCAAGCCCTGTCCAGCCTGGCCTTGGACACTTCCAGGGATGGACAGTCGCAGCTTCTCTGGACTACCTATGCCAGGGCATTCCCACCCTCACGAGGAGGAATTCCTTCTTAAAATTCCATCTAACCCTGCCCTCTGGCAGTGGGGAGCCATTCCCCCTTGTCCTGCTCTTGTCCAGCTTTGCCATACCCTGCACTCTTCATCTTGAGGCCTTGGAGTCCCTGGACCAAACCCCAAGGTCCCCATCCAGGATGGGATGAAGTGTTCCATGTATCCAGGCATGGAGGGGTGGCAGCAGGACCCTGGGGGAAGCCTGCAGAGTTCTCCCTGCCCAGGGTCTGGTGGTGGCTGTGACATCTCTCTGTTTGTGGCAGGTTTAGGCTGAATTTCAGGGAAAGGTTCTTCCCCCAGAGGGTGCTGGGCACTGCCCAGGCTCCCCAGGGAATGGGCACGGCCCCGAGGCTGCCAGAGCTCCAGGAGCGTTTGGACAGCGCTGCCAGGGATGCCCAGGGTGGGATTGTTGGGGTGTCTGGGCAGGGCCAGGGGTGGGACTGGATGGTGCGTTCCTAAATGGGGATATTATGTGATCCTCCTCCCTGTGGGTGGGATGGGCCCCTGTCCCTGCAGAGGGGGGTCCTTTATCCCATCCTGTGTGCCACCAGCACCCCACGGATGTGGATTACCGGGTCATGGCCACCTTCACCGAGTTCTACACCACCCTCCTGGGCTTCGTCAACTTCCGCCTCTACCAATCCCTGAACCTGCTGTACCCCCCCAAGGTGAGGCCAGCATGCACCCTGGGGTCACTGCGGGGACCACCTGTGCCCCTCTGGGCGGTGGCAACCCAGATTGCTGGAAAGAGGGGTGGAAATGGGGGATTTTTGGGGTCTCTGTTTTTGGGAGCTGCCTCCACCCCTCTGCTCCTCCCCAGATCGACAGCCAGGCTGAGGATGAGCTGAAGCCTGCAGAGGGCAAGGAGTACGCCATGGATTCAGAGAGCTACCTGGAGGTGAGGGGCATGGCTGGCACTGACCTGTGGGGACACTGTGTGGCCTTCATGTGCTGCCCACAGCCCTCCTGGTGTGGCACCAGGGGGCAGACCCAGATGCCTGCAGGGTGGAGGGGGCTGATCCCAAACTCCCTGTTCCTGTAGGGCAGAGCTGGGCTCGGCCTCAGGCACCACTGGCCTCCCTCTTCATGGCCAGGGACCCTCTGGAGCCCCATGCTGGAGACAGTGCCTGGAGGAGGCTGAATTCTGTCCAGGCTCTGGCTCTTTCTGTTGCTCTGAGAAATCCCCTTCCCCCCTGGGGCTGTCCCTTTTCCCACCCCCTGGATGTGACTCCGTGTCCTCTCCCTGCAGAGGCTCTCGGCCCTGAGCGCTAGCCTGGCCCGGGCGGTGGCTCCAGCCCACGAGGAGGAGGTGGAGATGGATGAATTCCCAGTGGAGGGGGTAAGACCCTGGTGGGGGGTTCCATCCCTGGCCCTAGGGTATCCTGTCCTGTGCTCAGGCTGGCGGTTTGGGAACAGCTCCTGAGACCCACCCCCTTTGCCAAGGGGGCTTGGCAGGGGCTGTGGGTGGGGAGGAGGCTGAGGGCTTTGCTCTGAGCAGGAGACAGCGGAGCAGATGGATGCCAAGAAGAAGGAGCAGGAGGCTCTGGAGAAGCACAAGAAGCTCTTTGAGGGGCTGCGCTTCTTCCTCAACAGGGAAGTGCCCCGGGAGCCACTGGCCTTCGTCATCCGGTGCGTGGTGGCCAGGAGAACCTCGGCCTCCCCCAGCCTCTCTGGCAGGACTTTCGGGGCCAACCCACCCGATGTCCTGCAGGTGAGGTGACCCTGAGGGTCCCACTTGCCAGCCTGACCCCTCGGTGGCTTTGCCCGCAGCTGCTTCGGTGGCCAGGTGTCCTGGGACAAGTCCCTGTGCATCGGTGCCACCTACGACGCCACCGACCCGTCCATCACCCACCACATCATCGACCGGCCCCGCGTGGACAAGCAGGTGGTTGGCAGGTGGGTGAGGCAGGGGGGCCCTCTCCAGAACAGCCATCCCAGAGCTGTCTCACAGGCACCAGAGCCTGAGGTGGGACCCCTCTGCCTCGCCCAGGTACTACCTGCAGCCCCAGTGGGTTTTTGACTCGGTGAATGCCAAGCTGTGCCTGCCCGTGGCCGATTATTTCCCCGGGGTCTTGCTGCCTCCGCACCTCTCGCCCTTCGTGACAGAAAAGGAGGGCGACTACGTCCCTCCCGAGAAGCTGAAGCTGCTGGCCCTGCAGAGGGGAGAGAATCCAGGTGCTGGGGGCCCTCAGAGGAGTTTGGGAGCTGGGCTGTGCCTGCTCTGGAGCATCCCAGAGGTAATGATGGTGTCTCATTGTAGAGGAAGAGAGTGAAGAGGAGGAGGAGGAAGAAGAGGAGGAAGAGGAAGGTGACAAAGAAGAAGAGGAAGAGGAAGATGAGTCTGAAAAAGAAGAGGAGATGAAATTACAGAAGATGGAAGAGCAGAAGACTCAGAGCACTCAGAGCAACAAGGTGGGAGCCCATGGAGGCAGCTCTGGTGTCACTGACCCTGCTGAGGGGTGTCCCTGTCCCGGGGCTGCTGGGACACTCAGACAATCATGGAGTGGTTTGGGTTGGGAGGGACCTTAAAGCTCATCTTGTTCCACCCTCTGACATGGGCAGGGACACCTTCCACTCTCCCAGGCTGCTCCAAGCCCTGTCCAGCCTGGCCTGGAACAGTTCCAGAGGTGTTCCTGACCCCACGTTCACGAGCTGCAGCTCCCATCCCTGTCAGGACCTGCTGCAGGTCCAGAGGGAGCTGTGGCTCTTCCCTTCAGTGAAAGGGCTGGGAATGCCTATCCCTGTGGAAGGAGGGGGTTCCCGGTATCCTGAGCTCCCTGGCTCCCCACAGGTGCTTCCCGTGAAGGTGACAGCAGGGAAGGTGCAGGTGGAGGACAAGCAGCGCCTGGAGCAGGAGCAGCAGAGCGAGGAGAAGCGCTTGGCCATCATGATGATGAAGAAGAGGGAGAAATACCTCTACAAGAAGATCATGTTCGGGAAGAAGCGCAAAATCCGCGAGGTACGGAGACGGGGCCCCCCACCTGCATCCTGGGCTGGGCTCTTCCCAAACCCACTTCTTCCACTCCTCCCTGTCCCTGGTGAAGGTGTTGAGGTCCCTCCCAGCGTCCCCAGGCTGCTCCATGGCCGGGCAGAGCTCCCTGTGCCCCCTCAGGGCCGCTCTCCATATCCTACCCTGATCCCAGCGCTGTGGGGTCCGTCCTGCACGTGGAGCTTTGGTGGGACTGGCGCTCTGACTGGGGGTCTCGGGGGTCTCTCCCCAGGCCAACAAACTGGCTGAGAAGAGGAAAGCTCATGATGCAGCCCTCAAGGAGCAGAAGAAGAAGAGCAAGAAGGCGCGACAAGTGTGACAAGGCCGGGGGCTCCCAGATGGGTTTCCATTGTTGCTTTCGGCTGGAAAACCTTTGGCTTTGCTCCTGGGACAGAAATGCTGTATTTGAAATGTTTCCATCTGTAAATACACCTGCTGCTCTGCCTTTCCCCTGGTCCTGTCACAAAGACTGTCCTCTCCGTGCTGGTGCCACCTCTGTGTGAGGAAGAGGAGGCCAAGGAGAGCTCTGGGATCGTTCCATGTGAATTTGCACGGCCCTGGCTGCTGGAGTCTGGCTCCCAGGAGCTCCCCGGGGCAGAGGAGTGCGGAGCCCGGAGCTGCTTCGCAGTATCCACACACAAAACCATGTTCCCTTGTATTTTTATTTTTAGTTAAAGAAGGTGATGCTTTCCTGGTTGTGTTTGTTGTCTGTTCCTTGTGTCTGGGCACAGGGGAGGCTCCTCAGGGGCTGCTGTGCATGGATGTGGAGATCCATGGCTGATGCCAGGGCTGCTGATCCTGCTGGATGTGTTCCTGGCAGCAGCAGTTATCCATCAATCCCGAGTTTTCCCCCAAAAACACCTTGGAGACACCACAGCTGGGGCCAAGGTGTCTCATGGGGGATTTCTGGGCGTCCTTTTGCCCCCAAACGTGGTGAAGGCTCTGTCTCTGAGGAATTTTTGGAGGACATCCCTGGCACTGCTGTGGGGACACACAGGGGAGCTGGAGAGTGACAGCCCCTGGAAGGGAGTGAGCTCAGACCGGGAACAGCTGGGAACGTCCAGCTTGAAGGACACTCAGATTTAGTTTCTTTTCCTAGTTCTTTTTTTCCAGTTTTTTTCTTTTTTTTTTTTTTTTAACTTTCAATTTGGTTTAAGTGGTTTTTTTTTTTTTTTACGGTTTCCATTTTCCCCCTTTGTTTTCCCCTTTTTTCAGGGTCTTTTTTCATTTTTTCTTTTCCATCTTTTTTCCTTTTATTTTTATTTCTTTTATCTTTACTTCTATTTTTATTTTCTTTTTGTTTCCTTTTTATTTATTTTTAAATTTTATTTTTCCCTTTCCCTCATTCCCCCCTTCTTTTCCCCTCCCTTTTATTTTTTTTTTTCCTTTCCCCCCCTTTTTTTTTCCTTTTTTTTTTTTTTTTCACTTCAGAGGGTTGGAATGCTTTTTCCCTTCTCTTTATTTTTTTTCTCCTTGCTTTCCCCTTCCTTTCCCCTCTCCCAAGAGGAGCAGAACCGACCCCTGGGGCTCCCCCAGGGCCGGGGTTCCCCCTCAGGGCAGGAGACCCCGAACAGGGCCTCAGCCCCTGGGAGCTCCCAACAAATCCCAGCTCCAGACAAACAAACTCCGGCTCCAAACAAACCAACACCGGCTCCAAACAGCCCCACATCCCAAAAACCCCGGCTCCAAACAAGAAAACCCCGGTTGTACACAAATCCCGGCTCCAGGCCTCACTCCCACGGCCAGGCCGAGGGCCTGGGCCTGCCAGGCAGGGCCGGTGCCAGTGGCCACAGAGCGGTCCAGCTGCCCAGGGCCTCTCCAGCTGATACAGGCGTGTGTCCGGCCGGGTGTGACCCCTTAGTGCTGTCATCCCCTCGGCCTCCTCACCCAATCCCTTGGGATCCACAGCTCCCTCGGGATCCACGGTTCCGGCTGTCACAGCTTTCAGTGAGTGCTGCTTTGTGCCCCCAAATCGGGGCTGGAGTCGCTCTGCCCCCCAGGCGGGGGGACAGGGGTGGGGGATGAGGTGGTGGAGCCCCCCTGGTCATACCCCGTGGGATGGGGGACAGGGTGGATGTGGGAAATGGGGTGTTGTGGCTTCCCAGCTCTGTCCCATCTGGCCCTGGGCTTTTGGCATTCCATGGTTGAGCTGCCACATCCCAGCCACTGCGGGTCTCTTCTGGCTGGAAACCCTTTACAACCCATTCCCGCAGAAAGCGAAACCTGGAAATCCTTTGTGACCCATTCCAAAGGAAAGGGGGAAACCTGGAATCCCTTCACAATCCATCCCCCAAAAAGGGAGAAACCTGGACTCCTTTTGTGACCCATCCCAAAAAAGACGGAGAAACCTGGAATTAGGAGAGCTGCCCTGCAGAGAAGGGGTGGGACAGCTCCTTGCTCCCATGCCAATGATTCTGCAGCAAATCCTGTGACTATGCCCACTTGTCTTCACCCTCCTCCTGCGATGATGATGATGATGATGATGATGACAATGAAAACTGAGCTATTCTGGCTTTTTCTGATCCCAGAGGGTTGTGCAGGTTACCCTGGAGTGGAAACTGGTCCCGCTGAGGTCGGGCAGGATGGGTCAGCTGCCAGGGATGAGGCAAGCTGCCAGCTCATTGTAGGGTGCTGCCCCCAAATCCTGTGGGGACAAGCATCCCGCTGCCCCCAAAACCTGTAGGGACAAGCTGTAAGCCCCAAACACCTCTGACGGGGATAGCAAGTCCTGGGCATGGCCGAGGTGATCACCCCTTCTTTGGGGACCCAAGGCCACCGCCACCCCCTTTAGTGACAGAGACCTGGATCTGAGGGCAGCAGGAGCACACAAGCCCCTTTTTCACCCTGCCATGTGTAGGGTGATGGACCAGCGACAGGGGTGAGCCCTCCTGGCGTGGCCAGGGCATGCTCTGGGCACCCAGGCGGCTGGCATGACTAGAGGAGGGTGGAAAGTCTGATGGCACCGCAGTGGCTTTGCAGGTGTCACATCAAGGCTGGAGATGCCAGAATATTGCTGTCATTAAGGCCATAAATCCATGGAAACATAGTGGGAGGGAGGGAAGAGGGCGGGGAAGTTGAAGAGGAGCCGTTGGTGCGTGGCTAGAGTGCCCCGGGGATCAGGAGGCAGGGACGGGGTGCGGGAGCGAGCTCCCCAAACCCAGGCGAGCTCCGGCTGCGGGAGGTGATGGCCAGGCCTTGAGCTGTCCCGCGGGACGAGGAGGAGGACGGAGGCTGGCGAGAGGTGGGTGCCACCGCCCAGGGACAGCCGTCGTCACCCAGGGCCGTGGGGCCAAGGCAGGCTGGTGGCGGGGAGCCGAGGGGCCGGCAGTGGGGCCCGCAGGGACAATGTTCCCGTTGAGGCCGCGGTCACAGATGGAGACAAATGTCCCCGTTGTTCCCGGCGCGGGCTGAATGGCTCCTCTGTGCCCCGGCAGTGGGTGGGGAGCCCGGTGGCTCGGGGTGTCCGCAGGCACCCAGGGCCGGCCCCGGGGAGCCGGGCAGTGCCCGGCCGCAGCCCCGCGTCCCCCCGCCAGCCGCTCCCACTGCTGTCCCGTTCCCCCTTCCCAGGCCGGCGACCCAGGGCTGCGATCCCGGTGATGCCATAAACACCGCGGTGCAGTGGGGAGGCTTTGGAAAAGCCGGCATTTGCGGGGAGCTGCCCGAGAAGAGCTTATTCCATGTCGGAGCAGCATCGGCACCCCCGCCCCGTGCCGCCCGCTCCCCCGGCACCCCGGCCAGCGCAGGAGAGCAGGCAGAGGAAAAGGTGATGGATACTGGGGGGCCGGGATGCTTGGGGGGTGGTGGGGTGCTTGGAGGGTGGCAGGATGGTAAGGGGGCAGCGGGATGCTTGTTGGGTTGCTTGGGGGGCACGGGGATGCTAGGGGGGCTGCAGGATGATGAGGAGGTAGTGGGATGCTTGAGGGGATGCCTGGAGGGGGTTGGGATGCTGGGGGGGACAGTGGGATGCTCGGGAGGCAGCTCTGTGGGGCAGGATGCTGGAGGAAATTGTGTGTGCATGGGGCACAGGGGACAGCGGGGTAGGAAGCAGCATGCCTGTGTGGGATGGGGCCTGTGAAAAACTGTGTGTCCATGGATTTGTGGGATCAGGGGCAAGCAGGTGGATGCGCCTCGTGTATGGCAGGGGTTTGGCCCTTAAAAAATGGATCCTGTAGGGAAAACCCAAAAGCAGGCTCTGGGATACCCCCAGGGAGATGAGGAGCTGCTGGGACACGGAGATGGGGCTGCAGAGCTGTGTGGCCTGGCCTGTCCAGGGGGTAACTCTTGAGGAAATGGTGGGTGCAGCCGTGTTCTCCGGCTGGGAATCTCAGCCGGCTGGCGCCACGGCCACCTCCCACCTGTGGGAGCCCCAGGAGAGCACCCGGCGCACCACATTTCTCCTCACGAGCTATTAATAATTAAGCTGCTCACTAAAGGCAATGTCAATAGAGTATTTGGCTGGGAAGTGTTTGCCAGAACCACCCCAGGGAGCCAGGCAGGGTGGAGTGAGGCATCCCCTTGGCATTCCAGAGCTCTGGAATGGGGTGCTGTGTGGTCCTGGGGGCCTGGTGGGGTCCCATAGGGATCTATCCGTATCCCTTTGGACCCATCTGGACTCATTGGGATCCCTTTGGACTCCTCAGGGGGGTTCATAGTGCCATTTCACTCACTCCTATGGGGTTGGTGCCAGCTCCGCTCCCACCTGGCAGCATCCACAAAAGTGGGTATCTCCCTGGCCCTCTCCAGTGGCTTTTCCAGGTGGTGCCAGGTGGTGCCAGTGATGGAATCACAGCCACGGTGTAAAACCAAACTCCAGCTGCTCCTGGGCACACGGAGCTCTCTGGCATTCACACCCACACGGCAGTTTTGGGATGCAGTCAGAGCCACCTGCTCCCCCCGTGGTGACACCCTGCACCCCCACATCCACGTGAAAAGCACTCGAGAAGAGGCTGGATGCACCGGCCCTGCCTGATCCAGTGGTCCCGGTTCCAGCGGAAGTGGGCGGGGGGGGGTTGGATGAGCTTTTCGGGTGCCCCAAGTGCCCCTCTCCCAGCTCTCCCCCCGTCCGCGGCGCTGTGCCCAGCACCCGGCCGCAGCCCGGGGCTCCGGTTGCATTTTCCATTCATTATTCATCGAGCTGGAAATCTCGGCGGCACGAGGCGATCCGACCCGGGGGGGCCGGAGCGGGGGAGCGGCGGCAGCAGCGGCACCCCGGGATCGCCGGGCGCCGGTAACAGCGGTGCTGGGGGTGAGCCGGGAACCGGGGGGGCTTTACCTCGGGGGCTCGGGGGGGTGGAATGTGTCGGGCTGTGATCCACGGCTCATCCCAGCGCGATTTCATCCCGCCGGCATATCCGCGGGAGGTCTGAAGCGCTGAGGGGGCGATGCGGGGCGGGGGTGGGGGGCCGGGGGGTTATTTTTGGGGGTGTTACTCAGTGGGAGCGCAGCCAGCCTTGGCCGGAGGATTCCGGAGGATGTGGAGCAGCGGGAGCAGCGGGAGGTCGGGCAGGGGATGCTGCTGCCGCCGCCGCTAAATGGGGGTGCAGAGCCGGTGGGGCTCAGCCCCGAGCTCGGGGCTCTGCTGTGGGGGCCTGCGGTCACGAGTGCCGTGTCCCTGTGTCCCCGTGTCCCTGTGTCCCGTGTCCTGCCGCAGGGGACGGCCCTGCTGCAATGCGGTGTCACAGTGAGGGTGACCCCCTTGTCCCGGGAGGAGGGAGGGGACAGGGATGGGGGGCACGGGGGGAGCGCTGGGGAGGGGGCAGCGGGCACAGGGGCTCTGTGTGTGCGTCTCTGTGTGTGTGTGTGTCTGTGTGCACACGTGCGTGTGTGTGTGAGCACGGCTGACGTGTGTGTGCATATTTTGTGTGTGTGTGTATATGAACGTGCACCGATGTGTGTGTGTGTGTGTGTGTCCTTGTGCACACACGAGCACGCGTGGGGACGGGGGTGTCTGTGTCTGTCCCTGTGCGTGCCCCGAGTGTGTGTGTGTTGTGTTTGGGGGTGTCATCCTGCCTCACACCCCTTTGTCCCCAGCTTCGTGTCCCCAGCCCCCACCCTGGGCCAGCCCGAGCTGCTAAAGCCAGAGGGGCCCCCCGAGCCCCCCAGTGCTGCTGGCAGGGCCGGAGAGGCCACACTGTGTGGGTATAGCAGCACCCAAACCACCCTGAGCTGCTGCAGCTCCTGCTCCAGCCTGCAGATTTTCCTGGGAAAATGCATCCCAGTGCCCTCAGGGAGCTCCCTCCGGTGCTGGTGGTGTCAAAGTGGAGGATGCCCATTCTGCCCCTGGGCTGTCCATGGCCCAGCTCCCTCTTCCCCCAAGCCCTGCAGCGTCTCCCGCCGAGCCTGGGAGTCACCCTGGGAGTTTTCCCAGGGCGGGCAAGGGTTGACTGGGCGGGCAGAGCCATTGGACCTGGGCCACAAATATGCTGTGCCCATGGCTGGGACACACCAGGCGCCAGTGAGGTGCTTTCTTGGGAATTGCCATGCCCGTGAAATGTCCACGTGCCTCATTTGAGCCACAGACTCGCCCCCGCCTGTCGCCATGTCCCTGGCCCCAATGTCTCTCCTCTCTGGCTGCAGGTGACCAGGATGCTGTGGCATGGGAAGCCCTGGAGGTCCATGTGCAAGGGGCTGGTCCTGGGGACCCTCCTGACCAGCTTCATGTTGCTGCTCTACTCCTACGCCGTCCCCCCGCTGCAAGTCAGCGTCACTGAGTGAGTCTGGGGTCCCCGCGTGTCCCCCCTGCAGCTCAGCCTCCCTGTTCCACGCCCAACTGGACATGGGGAACATGGAGATGGCCCTGGGGCTTTCCAGACCCTGGTGGCTTCACACCAAGATGTCCCCTTCTTGCTGGAGGCTGCACCCTGTCCCACAGCTAGGGGCGAAGTGGCCCCCAACTCCTGGGGGGGCTGGGGATGCAACCTGGGGCACTCACTGCACCTGGGTGGAAAAGGGAGGGAAGAGGGAAGGGGGAAGAGAAGGGATGAAGGGAGAGGGGAGAGGCAGAGAGGAGAGGACTCGAGTCTCAGGTTCTTTCACTGCTGGAGCTCTGCATGGCTCAGCTCCCAGCCATGCCTCCTGTCATCAAATTTATCTCCAAGCTTGTAAACAAGGTTCATGTGCAGGTGCCTCATAAACTTGGTGCTGACTTGTGCAGTTGGATGGGATCCTTATCAAAGATCTGTTTGGCGAGTTCGTTATGGGTGTCTAAAGTCACCCAAATCTGTGGGCTCTGCTCACTGCCCCAGGCAGCTCAGATAACACCCCTTGTGTCCTCATGTGCTCCTTCAGGGCCCATGAACTCATCTGTGGGGCCAGGCTCTGGGATTATTTCCCCCTTTGCTGAGGGCTGGATCCTTCATGGATCCCACAAGGTGTTGAGAGGTCCCAGACCACAGATCCCATGAGGGGTTTGTGACTCCTATAAGGGCTTGAGAACTCCCTGGCCCCCTCCATGAATCCTACAGGGGGTTGAGAGCTCCCAGGCCTTCTCCATGGATCCTACAAAGGGTTGAGAGCTCTCAGACCCCATAAAAATGTTATCAGCTCCTCTCCATGGAGTTGTGGCCATGGAGAGCTACCCTTAATGCACTTTTTGGCATCACCTCCACCAGGATCACCATGGCCATGCCCATGGAGACCTCCTGCTCTATTTCCATTTCCTGCACCTATTCCCATTTCCAGCACCCATCCCCAGGTCCAGCATCTGTCCCCAGGTCCAACACCCATTCCCACGTTCAGCGTATATTCCCAAGGTCCAGCACCTATTCCCAGGTCCAGCACCCATCCCCAGATCCAGCTCTTACAGCACAGATTATCCCTAAGCCTTCAAAGTGCCAGGGCCACTCTCACCATGGTGTTCCACCTCTTCTCCCACCCAGGATCCCCGTCCCCTTCTCCTGCTCCTCCCACCTGTCCCCTGTCCCGGCTGCATCCCTGTCCAACAGCACAGGCAGCGCCTCAGGGTGGAGCTGCCGGCCCAAGCTCAACGTCATGTTCATGAAGACCCACAAGACCGCCAGCAGCACCATCCTCAACATCCTCTTCCGCTTCGGGGAGAAGCATCGCCTAAAATTCGCCTTCCCCAATGGCCGCAATGACTTCTACTACCCGTCCTTCTTCGAGCGCAGCCAGGTGCAGCACTACCGGCCCGGGGTGTGCTTCAACATCATCTGCAACCACATGCGCTTCCACTACGAGGAGGTGCGCAAGCTCCTGCCGCCCGACGCCACCTTCGTGACGGTGCTGCGGGACCCCGCGTACCTCTTCGAGTCCTCCTTCCACTACTTCGGGCCCGTCATCCCCCTCACCTGGAAGATCTCAGGGGAGGATAAGCTGGACGAGTTCCTTCGGGACCCCCAGCACTACTACGACCCCAATGGGTTCAACGCTCACTACCTCCAAAACCTCCTGTTCTTTGACTTCGGCTACGACAGCAGCATGGATGCCAACAGCCCGCTGGTGGAGGAGCACATCCAGGAGATCGACCGCCGCTTCCACCTTGTCATGTTGCTTGAGTACTTCGACGAGTCGCTGGTGCTGCTCAAGGACCTGCTGTGCTGGCAGCTGGAGGACGTCCTCTACTTCAAGCTCAACGCCCGCAAGGGCTCCACTGTGTCCCGGTTGACCCCTGAGCTGTACGAGCAGGCGACTGCCTGGAACCTCATCGACGCCAAGCTCTACCGCTACTTCAATGCCACCTTCTGGCGCAAGGTGGAGGCCTACGGGAGGGAGAGGATGGCCAGGGACGTGGCTGAGCTGCAGCGAGAGAACGAGAAGATGACCAGCATCTGCATCGACGGGGGCCACGCTGTGGACGCCAGCGCCATCCAGGAGTCCTCCATGCAGCCCTGGCAGCCCCTGGGGGAGAAGACCATCCTGGGGTACAACTTGAAGAAGAAGATCAGCAAGAAGCACCAGAAGCTGTGCCGCAAGATGCTGACCCCCGAAATCCAGTACCTGACTGACCTGGGGGCCAACCTCTGGATCACCAAGCTATGGAGCTACGTGCGGGACTTCCTCAAATGGTAGGGGCTGGCAGGTGCCCTCCTCCCCTGGGGAAGAACCAGGTGCTTTTGTTTTTCTTACTCATGGTTCTCTTGGTTTGGAACTGTCTGGAGGCTCTGGAGCCTGGGAACTTTTGGGGGGATCCTCCATCACCTTCCTGCAGAGCCCCAGCTTGGGCAGAAGAGGGGAGGCTCTGCCTCTGTCAGCAGGGTTGAGGACGGGGGGCACAGGGGTGGTGTTGTCCTGCAGGATCCACTTCTTCCTTCCCCACGGAAAGGCTGGAGGAGGGATTTGTGAAGGATGTGGCCTCGTCACAGCAGGAGCAGGACATCCATCACCAGGTTGCTGGGTGCAGGCAGGGATGTGCTGGGACAGCAGTGGCAGAGGGTCCCCCTTGCCCGGGGTGGGCAGAGATGCCCACAGGGAACTCGACCCTCCAGGGGCTTCTCAAATCATCCCACTGAGCCCTGGTTTTGGGGTGTGAGAGTCAGAACCTGCTGCACTGCCCCAGCCCATGGGTGCAATGAGTGCAGCACGTTCTCAGCCCGCCCACAGCCATCAATCCATGGCAGGCTGTGACCCAGGGCCACCCAGAGCCATTTGGAGATTGGAAAACCCACCCCAAAAGCCCCGGCCTTTATCAACAGGTCCCCGTGGCAAAGGGCACCCCCTCCCTGCCCCACATCATCCCGATTAGAGGGCCCTGTGGGCCTGGTCCCCACAGGGGACATCCCAAAAAGCCAACAGGGTCTGGTGACAATTGGCGTGGGGAGGAGATGGGAGTGGGTGCGGTGGGACTGTCTCCGTGATGCCATCCCAGGCACGGTGGGGATCCTGAGGGCAGGGGCCATCCCCAGTCCCCACCCTGCCTTGGGGACAAACCTCGTGCGTCCCAGCTGGGCTGGATGACACCGGTGACGCTGCGTCCTGCTGAGAGTGGCCCTGGCTGGGCACAGAGGTGGCACCTGTGGCTGAGCCTCCCCCCCAGCACAGGGACCCCCTTGTCCCCCGACCT
The DNA here is from genome assembly GCA_026261815.1 of Monarcha castaneiventris obscurior. Classification (NCBI taxonomy): domain Eukaryota; kingdom Metazoa; phylum Chordata; class Aves; order Passeriformes; family Monarchidae; genus Monarcha; species Monarcha castaneiventris. Next base: position 642,896 of record JAMPIT010000363.1, read on the forward strand.
GTGTTCAGCTCCTTCTGTAAAGACCAGAAATAAATAAACAATTTACTTTTGTAATATAGTTGTATATTTGGCAGTTTTTAATATAAGGATGGTCCAGCTGGTCTCCACCTGTCTCCTTCTTCTCCGGGATGGGATGGATGGGGTGAGGATGTCCTCACAGCCACAGCAGGATGCTCAGCCAGTCCTTGCTCCTTCTGAGAGCTCCCCAGGGTCCTGGCACCACTGTCCCCATCAGTCCTGGGAGTGATGGGTCCCCTGTCCCCCAGGCAGTGCTGAGGAATGAGACCCCCAGTGTGAGTGGGGTGCCTGGGTCTGTCCCCAGTGTCCCTGCTGGGTGCTGGGGGACATCCCCAGGGTGTGCAGGTGCCCCAGGAAGGTCTGCTGGCTTCCCGGGGACACCAGAACCGTGGGACAGCCATCACTGGTGACAAAAGCCACTCGCATCACCATGTCCCAGCTCAGCTGCGGGTGGGGGGCACCCCGTTTGAGGAGTGGCCATGGGACTTGCACTGGGTCTTCTCCACGCTCCCTGTCCCTCTGCACCCAGGCCACCAGGTCAGCCCACTCAGAGGAGGCCTGTGGTGGGGGGTTGGGGGTGTGGTGAGGACACCTGAGACAGGCAGGGCCCAGGGACACAAGCACTTCACCAGGTCTCTGTCCTGGCTGTGACCCAACTGCTGCTCCCAGGCTGGACTTCCCGTCCTGGAGAAGCAGAACTATGATGGGACAAGGAGGGGTACTGGGGACTGCAGCTCTGTGATGGGACTGGGATCATCCATGGGATCATGACCATGGTGGGGTCAAAACTGTGGTGGGTTTAGGACCATGTGTCCCATGAGTTGGGACCAGGGACATCCAAGGGACCAAGGCTGAGTGATGGGACCAGACCACGTGGTGAACTGGGACCAGGGCAAACTGGTTGAACCAGGACCGTGTACAGGAGTAAAAACATAGTGGGACCAGCACCATGCACAGAACCAGGACTAACTGGTGGGGATGGGACCTTGTGGTGGGATCTGGACCTTGGTGAGGACCAGCACCACACCTGGGAACAGGACTGATTGGTGAGTATGGGACCAGGAATAACTGGTGGGTATGGGATCATGCTCAGGACCACCTGCAGGACTAGTCTGAGTGGTGGCACTGGGACTGTGGGATGGAATGGGGACTGGAAGATGGGCACAGACTCTTGTGGTGGGAATGGGAAGGTGTGAGGGGTGGGACCAGCCCCAGGTGTGGGGCTGCCGAGGGCTGCAGAGACCAAGCAAAGCCCCCAGCCCCATCAGTGCCAGCTGGGGCCCATTGACACCCAGCCCCAAGTCCTTAAAGACCCGCAGCTGGTGGGGTGGGCATGCTGCTCAGCGGGGATGGAGCTGTGCTGGTTGGTGCTGGTGTGTGGTGCTGTGCTGGGGGTGGCAGGTGAGTGGGGCTGGGATGCCCCTTCAGTTCCCCCCCTCAGTGGTTGTACTGGGGGAGGTGGGTGGTGGATGTCCCTTGTTTTGCCCAGTGCTGGTTCCTGATGGTCACCTGGGGGTTGTCCCGGTGGAGAGGAGCCTTCCTAAAACAATCCCAAGCTCTGAGGGTTGGGGCAAGGGGCTGCCAGGAGCTCCCCCAGGTCCCAGCAGGGCTGGTGGGACCTGGTTGGGCTGGGGGGGATCACAGGCTTTGGTGGGGTCTGTAGCTGCTGCTGGTGGTGTCCCGCTCCATGGGCAGCTCCTGGTCAGTCCCCAGCCCTGGCCAGGGTCGTGGTGCTGGGAATGCTCCTGGTGAATTCCTGCTGGGGTGGGGCTGGGGACAGAGGAGCCCCTGATGTGCTCCTGGGTGTTCTTCCTGCCTTTGTGCCGCTGCCACCTGTCCCCAAAAAGTCCTGGGGACACCTGAGGATGTGGATGTCTCTGCTGTGTCTGGGACATGCTACTGCTGGCTCAGCCCTCTCCTTGCAGGGACCACCATGGCTCCGGCTGCCTCAGAGCCCCCTGGCCACAAGACAGCTCCAGTGATGTCCTCAGGCATGGGGACAGGGAGGGTTCCTGCTCACCCCTACTCTGAGAAGCCCATCATGAGCTTCACCCTGAGGCTCCTGGATGGTGAGTGCTCTGGGGGTGCTGCGAGACAGTTCTGGGGGGTGAGACCACAGGATGGGTCCAGCCAAGGCCCTTGGGCTCGACCAGCAGCAGTCAGTGCCTTCTCCTGGCTGGCCCCAGTGCTAGGACCACCAGGAAAGGTGGCTGTCCCTGCAGGAACTTGCCCCTATCCTTGTGGAGTGGGTGTAGGGCTTCGGATGGTGGGGCTTTGAGATGTTCCCAATCCTGTGCCTGATACCACAATGGGGTCTGGGGATCAGCTCTGCCCGTGGTGGGTGACACGGTCCCTCTCAGCTCCATGGAGGGGCCCAGGAAGGGGCTGTAGCTCTGGAGAGCAGGGAAGCCAGGCCTGGGGGGCAGACCCAGGACAGGGGGGGAGCCGTGAAAGGGGGAAGCTGTAGGGATGGGGACCAAGACACTGGGATGTGTCTGGTGCCTCATCTCTGGTGGGATAGGTTTGGGGATGTCACATTGAACCCATACATCTCCTCAGAGGACTCCAGTGCCATGCAGAAGCTGCCAGTGCTCAGCCCCAGCTCTATGATCCACCTGGAAGCCAGTGTCCACTTCAGTCCCAGCATCTCCATGAAGATCCATGTGGAGCAGTGTTATGGGACCACCACGGAGCAGCCAGGACACTCCAGGAGGGTCTTCATGGTGGTGAACAGCCGTGGGTCAGTGCTGGTGGGGTGGGAAGTAGGGGCTCCTTCTCCAGGCACCCTGGGGTCCTGCAGGATGTCCTAATGGAGAGGATGTCCAGAGCCTGGAGACAGCCCCAGAATGTCCCTGTGTCACTCTCCTGCCACAGATGCCTGCACGGGGAGAAGCTGGGGAATGTATCTGTCCAGCACCAGAGAGGGGGGTCTGTCCTCCAGCTCTCCATCCCAGCCCCCACGTTGGAGGGTGAGCCCGAGGAGGAGCAGGTGAGGTCAGGATGATGCCCTTGCTGGTGGGATGGAGGTCCCAGGGAAGGGGATGACCTGGATGTCCCAAAGCATCCCTTCTGGGATGTTCTGCTCCTGCTGGGGTGGCCTCAGCCCCACGAGGTTGCATGGAAGGAGAGCAGGGTTCCTGAGGAAGGATGTGGTGTCTCAGCAGGTCTACGTGCACTGCCTGCTGATGGCATGGGCACAAGGACATGCCACCAGGTCCTGCTTCTACAGCCATGCCACAGCCAGGTACGCTGGGTGCCCTGGGGCACAAGCACCCCATGGGTGCGCTGGGGGCGGAACCCACTTCTGGGGTGGGGACCCACCTGGGAGGACCAAGTTGACCCACCGTGGTCTAGATGCCACCTCTTATTCGGTGGCAGCTGGTGGCATCACCATAGGTCCCAGCTCCCTCATGCTGCAGATGTGTTGGGAAGGTCCTTGGAGTCACCTGGGGGACATGTCTGGGTGGCACCACATGGGTCTTGTGGTGGAGTCTGGGGACCCCTAGAGCTGCCCCTCTGTTCTCTCCTCTCCCAGCTGGCACAATGCAGAGGACCCTGCCCAGAGTGCCCTGTGCCACTGCTGTGACACCAGCTGTCCCCCTGCTGACACCCTCTGTGGGGACACGCCAGGTACTAGGGGTGGGACAGGGTGGCCCCACATTGTTTTGGGGTCTTGGGAGGGCTTCTGGACCTGGGATGGACTGCATCGGACACATCCTCCTATAGCATTCCCAGGAGAAGGGGCACTCCACCGGAAGACAGTTGGACCAGTGCTGGTGCAGGAGAAGGTGCTGTGGTACGAAGGTGAGGGACACCTCAACCCTCTGCCATGTCCCCAAAACCCCCATCTCTTGTGCTGAACCACCCTCTGACTCCCAGGTGTGATTTTTGCCATCCCTAGCGCCATGCCGGACGGTGAAGAGGTTCCTGCTGGCCGGGCTGGCCCTGGTGGGCAGTGCCATGCTGGTGGTCGCTGTGCTGGGGGGGCTGCTGGGGTTGGCCCTGACCACCTGGCGCCTGGGCAGACCCCGGCGGGGACAGCAGCCACCAAGGCAGAGGTGTCCCTTCCAGGTTGAGCTGCAGAGTGTGGTGGGAGCCCTGGTCCTCAGGGAGACTGGGAAACAGGGCGACGTGGGACCAGAGCCCCTTTCTCACCAGTAAATATGGCTTTGTTTTCTCTAAAGCTTCTCCTGGTGGTAGCATGTGGATGCCACCAAGGGATGGGGATGTGCCACTACAGTGGCAAGCCACATCTCCTCCAGGTTCCTCCAGGTACCTGGAGATTTGGCTTCCAGGTGTTGTGGCACTGTCTTAGCCTGTGGTGCTGGAGCTGGTGGCTCCTGGCTGGGTGGATTTCGTGTCCTTGGAGACCGTGGGTATGGTGGCAGCTCCTTGGGAACAGGTCCCAGGATGTCCCATGAGGCTGTGGAGATGGAGAGATTCCAGGGCGGGGCCAGCAGAGCTGCTCTGAGCAGGTGGAGATCTCTTATCCCAGGGTGGAGACTCCCAAGGGGTTACGACCCACCCAGACACGTGTCCCCCAGGAGAGGACATGGCCTGGCTGTGGTGGCACCTCAGCATCACCCATCAGGGCTCATGTTTGAAATGGTTTATTAGGACCAGTGTGGGGCAGGGTGGCCACTCTGGGGGTCACCAGAGTGAGGGGTCACAGTAGGTGGGTCACAGCAGCATGCCTCAGTTTCCCCAGAGTGCACGGGGTGGTGCTCAGTGGGACGTTGGGGGCTCTCCTGGTGTCCCGTAAAGCTTGCGGAGGCTGGAGTCCATCAGGAAATCCACAGTCCTGCAGCAGGAGAGGGTGTCAGCAGGGTCCTGGGGGGGTCTCTGGGGCAGTGGATGTGATGTGGGATGGGTGGGGCTGTCCTTAATATCCCTGAGACAGCAGTGCCACCAAAACCAGGTTTAGCACAGCCTCACTGAGCTAATCCCGGCTCAGCTCCAGATAATCCCCATCCTGGCAGGGACATGTCCTGGCTGGACCCCAGCAAAGCCCCTTTGGAGCGGAGACATCCTGCCACCACCCTCTGCTCCCAGAGCAGGGAGACAAATGCGCTCCATCCCTCTGGGATGTGGGGATGGGGTGGTGGCAGCCACCCGTCCCCCCGCCCCTGGGGTGTCCCTGTTACCTGTCGATGGGCGTGATGATGAGGGGGATGGCAGCCAGCCCCAGGGCAGTGGTGGTCCAGCGGCGCACGGGCAGGGGCCAGCGGGTGAGGGACCCCAGCAGGGCCAGCGAGGCGGCACAGAGCCGGTTGATGGTGAAGCCGGGGATGGCCACCGAGGCCAGGCTCTGCCACACGAAGGTGTCCACAACCGCCACCCCCACTCGCATGGGGTCCTGTGCGTGGGCCTGGGGGGACACAGGGGTCAGTGGGAGGGTGAGGAGGGAGTGGCTGGGGGGTGAGGAGGGGGTAGCACTCACGGTGGCGGCTTTCCGACCCTTGTCAATGGCGTCGGCGGTCACGTAGGCGGTAGCCACGCCGTAGCTGGCCCACACCACCGGCACTGGCACCAGTGGGCGGAAGGACTCACCCACCTCATTGGCATAACCTGAGGGGATGGTAGGGTCAGGGACTGACTGTGTCCCCATGTCACCCCCCCAGGGTGTCCCAATGTCACTGCATGGATATTGCACAGCAGGTTTTTGGAATGCCTGGGTCTCCTTGGACCCCACTGCCACCAGGACAGCTGGGCTGGGGGTGACCGCTGCCAGTGCTGGTGTCTGTGATGGGTGCCCAGTGCTACTGACAGTGCCTGGTTCTGGTATCGGTGTCCCTGCCCAGTGCCCATCCAGGTTCTGTGCATGGTGCTGGTGTGCAGAGCTGTTACCCTGTGTGCTGTGCAGTGCCAGTGCCCAGTGCCAGGGCCTGCTGTGTGGTGCTGATATCTGGTACCAGAACCCTTTATCAGTGCCCAGTGCCTGGTATCACGGACCCCATGCACTCGTGGTACCAGCGCTGGGTGTCAGTGCCCAGTGCCGGTACCATGTGTGCTGCCCAGTACCCGGGGCAGTGTGGTGTGTGGTGCTGGTGCCCGGTACCCACCGCAGCGTCTGGTGTCAAGTTCCTAAAGCAGTGCCAGGTGTCAGTGTCTGGTTCCCAGTATGGTGCCTGATGTCAGTACCCGGTACCAGTGTCTGGTGCTGTGCTCAGTGCCCAACACTGATGCCCAGTTCCTGGTGTCAGTACCCACTGCCACTGCCCGGTTCCCGGTGCCGGTACCCTGTGACAGGAGCCACTGTCTGATATCACTGCCCCATTTGCGCAGCCGGTACCCGATGTCAGTGCCCCATACCCAGTGTCAGCAGCCACTGTTTGTGCTGCCAGTCCCCGATGTCCGTGCGCACATCCCGGTATTTGATGTTAGTGCCCAATGTCAATGCCCCGGTCCCCGTGCCTGTACCCAGTGTCAATGCCCGGTGCTGGTACCCAGTACCCGATGTCAGTGCCCGGTTCCCAGTGTCAGTGCCCGGTTCCCGGCGCTCCCGTAGTTCCCGGCTCCGGTACCCGGTGTCAGCGCTCTGTACTCAGCCCGGTGCCGGTACCCGGTTTCCGGTGTCAGTGCCCTCTTCCCGGGGTCAGCGCTCAATGTCAGCGCCCGGTTCCCGGGGTCAGAGGCCGGTTGCAGGGTCAGCGCTCAGTGTCAGTGCCCGGTGCCGGTTGCCGGTGCTCACCCAGGTATCGGACCCACGTGTCCCGGTACAGGTCGGGCTCCTCCTGCCCCATGGCGCGCGCCACCGCTCCTGCAGCATGCCCCGCCCACCTCGCTACGTCACCAAACCACACCCCAAACTGGTTTGCGTGGACACACCCACAACGTCACTGGCCCCGCCCCCACGCCTCTGATGGCGGTGGGGGCGTGGCCTGGATGACCACGTGACCCCCGCGGCCTTCGGTCACCGGCGGTCACGTGGGTGCGGAGTGACGGGGGCAGTTGTGGGGCAGGGGGACATTTGTTGGGCAGGGGGGCACTTACGGGTCTGGAGGGACAGCGAGAAGGCTGAGGAGGCACCTGTGGGACTGGGGCGACAGTGATGTGGCCGGGGGCAGCTGGGGTGGTTATTGGGAATAGGGGACGGTTCTGGGGCTGAGGGCACAGCAGGGGCAGTTCTGGGGCTGGGGGGCCATTCTGGGACTGGGTGGGTAATTGTGGGACTGGGAGGACAGATATGAGATTGAGGCGGCATTTAGGGGGCTTTAGGGGTCAGGGCTTGGGGGGCAGCTGGTCTGGTTGTAGGGTTGAGGGGGGCAGCAGGCGCGGTTCTGGCGCTGGGGGGGCAGTCCTGGCTCCGGGGAGCCACAAACCGGAGCAGACCCCGCTCAGTCCATCCCTTTACTCCCCACCCCAGGCAGCAGCAGCGGTGGGTGCAGGACCCACATAAGGCACAGAGTTTGGGGTGGGGCTGCGGGTGCTCGGCCCCGTCCGGCCCCGCTCGGCCCCTGCCTCAGTCCAGCAGCTCCGGGGCTCAGCCCCGGCTCCATCCTCCTGCGGGGCCATCCTGGGGGCGCGGTGCAGCCAGCGGGGGCTCAGGGGCTGTGGTTGGGGGACTCCTGGATCTGCTGGGCGGAGGCGGTGTCGGGCAGCAGCACCTCCACGCTGTAGCTCACCTTCTTGGAGTGGAGGAAGCTGTAGGTGTTGTCGAAGCGCAGGACATCTGCGGGGCAACAGGGGTGTCAGGGACACGGTGGGCTCAGGGACACGGGGAACGGCCCGGGGGTCCCCCCAGCGCCCCGGGGAGGGCTCGGCACTCACAGATGCCGGGCGTGGAGCAGGTGAGGGAGCCGTCCTCGGGCACCATGTGCGCGTTGTAGCGCTGGTTGGGGAGCACCTCGGTCATGTCGCCCGCCCGCTGCCGCTCCCCGACCTTGGTCTTCAGGTACACGCCGAAGCCGATGTCAGCGCCCTCGGAGCGGAACTGCCACCTGCAGGGCAGAGGGGCTGTGCTGCGGCGGGGCGGGCACGGACACTGCGGGTGCCACCCGCTCCCCGCGGCGCCGAGCCGCCGCTCACCTGAGGACGCAGCCGGGAAAGAGGATCTCGTACTCGACCTGGTGGGACGAGCCCCGGTTGACCACGACCGAATGCTCGTACTTCTGCGCCAGCTGGTCCCGCACGTAGTAATGCTGGGGCACGTCCCCCCCGTAGTTGATCTGGAAGGGATGGAGGATGTGGGGGTGGGGGGAACTGCCCAGATCCCCTAAAGAACCCTGCAGGGGCTCCTCCTACCTTGCTGGAGCACTTGGGGTCCCCATCAGGGTCCGTCAGCGTGCCTCCGTACTCCACCGGGATCTGCGCGGGGTCGATGTACTTCTGCAGGACCTCCTTCCAGTTGGCTGGGGCAAGGACAGCAGGTTTGGGGGGCTGTGAGTTGGGGTATCCCCCCTGGGCAGGGTGACAGCAGAGGGGGACGTGTCACCCCCATTTGGGATGCCCCAGGGAGGGTCAGGACTCACATCCCAGCACGACGACCTTCTTGCGCGTGTCCTCGCTCAGGAAGTGCTTGACCAGGTTGTAGGCCACGGGGAAGAGCTTGGGGGCTGGGGGTAGTAGGGGGCATTAGGGGGGTGTCAGCACCCAGATAAGGGGACCCCAGGGCCAAACTCACCCTTCACAATAAAGAGGCGCTTGAGGGACTCGGGGTAATTCTCCTCGAACATGGCCAGGATCTGCAGGACGGGGGAGCTCAGGTCACCCATCCCATGCACCCACCAGGACCCCACCCCAGAACACTGTGGGGTGCAGGGCACTGCAGGGACCTGCTCCTGCATCATCCCAGGGATCAGCCCGGATCCCTGTGGTCCAGCAGGAAGGGGGTGGGCAGGAACCCTCACCTCCCCATAGGTGTCCACAGCTGGCTTCCAGAGGTGCTTCAGGCCCAGGCCCTCACAGTCGTACACCATCATCACCATCTCAATCTTCCTGCCCAGCTGAGACAGGAGGATGGGGGGATCAGGCAGGACCCATGGGGAAATCCAGGGATGGGGTGGTCCCCAACAGGCTGGTCACCCCAGCCAGAGCCTCCTCCCAAGTGTTGGTGTGGGGAGAAGGGGCATCATGGGAGCTGGGACAGGAACATGGGCTGAGGGACAGTGGGGACATGGACAGGATGCAGACTTGTGGGGTGGGGGGATGAATCAGAGACGGACATACAGGTTTGGCAGGGACATGGTCCATGGTTGGGTGGACAGGACATGGACTTGTAGGGCTGGCAAGTGAGGACATTGGCTGGGAGAGATGGAGCAGAGGTGGACATATGGGGCTGGGGAGGACATTGGGTGGTGGGGATGGACAGGACATGGGCTGGCAGGGACACAGGCTGAGGGGGATGGACAGGACACGGACCTATGGGATATATAGGGCTGTCAAGGACATTGTCTGGTAGGGATGGACCAGAGATGGACGTATGGGGCTGGGGAGGACACTGAGTTGTGGGAATGGATATGGACTTATGGGGCTGGCAGGGACACAGACTGAAGGGTATGGACAGGACAGGGACCTATAGGGCTGGGGAAGATGATGACTGGTAGGGGCAGATCAGATGTGGACACACAGAGCTGGTAGGAACACGGTCCCACAGGTCTGTTGGGACCAGCAGGGTGTGGGCGGGTTCCTACCTTTTCACTCTGCCGGTCACACTCATGCCGGAGCACTTCACAATCCCGGAACTTGTTCTTGAGCAGGTCCTGCTTGGAGGCGGAGAACAGCAGCCCCTTGGCGTCCAGCGGCCCGATGATCTCGTACCACACCGGGCTGCCCTCGCGGTCGTAGCCGCACATCCCGCCGGACATGTACTTCCGGATCACCTGCGGGAGCACAGGGGGCTCAGGGCACCTCACGCACCCCGGGGGACTCAGGGGGACGGTGCCCTCCAGGGCCAACCCCGTGAGGCCAGGGACAATCACCTCCGGTGGCTCCCAGGCGATGATGTTGTCGGCGTCCATGTGCTTGCGGACCTCGATGTGCTGCAGGGGGGGGAGCAGAGTGGGCCAGGGTGAGATTTGGGACCAGGTGAACCCTTGCTGGGGCTGGTGGCCCAGGGCACAGGGTCCCACGCCAGGTATGTCCCAGCACAGCAGGGTCCCCCCAAAAGCAGGGTGCCCCCTCACCTTGCGGAGCATTGCCTCCGCCTTGGGCAGGTCGAAGCTGCGCGCTGAAAGAGAGCAGAGAGCTCAGCCCCCTGCCAGCCCCCGGGGGGCTCCCACCCCGCCAGGGCTGTCCCCCACTTCGGGGTTACCTCGGAGCCATTTCAGGAGGAAATAGTCGTCCTGGGAGGGCAGGGAGGGCAGCACGTCCTGCAGCTTTTCCCGGAACTGCAGGGACAAGAGGGACGGTTGGTGAAGGGGTCCCTGATCCTCCCCAAAAACCTCAAAGCTGGAGGTTTGTCCCTTCCTCGTCCCCACAAAAACACACCAACCAGAACTGTGTGGTTGAAGGGTCACCCTGCGCCCTGTCCCTGCCCCGTGTGCAGCCAGGATCAGCGGTCACCTGGCAGGGGACTGTCCCCAGGCCGGCTGCCATGCTCTGGGTGTCCCCCAGCACAAGGTATCCGCCAGCCCTTGCGTAAGGTGTCATCACCCTGCTCCTCCGGGGGTCCCACAGGGACTGGCTGAACCAGTCCCCTCCAGTAGTGTCCTTTGGGATGGATGGAGGTGGTCACTGCATGTGCCCCTGCTCCAGTGACACCCCAGGGTCACAGCACCCGTGGTGCAGGCAGGAGGATGTCGGGGTGCAGGTCTGGGGGGGTTTGAGGAAGTTGGGGTGTCCTTGGAGGGGGTCCTGCAGGGACCAGGCAGATCGGTCCCCCCCAATGGCATCCTTGGGATGAAGCCAGTCACCAGTAGATCACCACGTCCCCCTCTTTCAGTGATCCCCCCGTGGGTCACAGCCCCGTGACACAGGCACGAGAGTGTTGGGGTGCAGGACAGGGGGATTTGGGTTCCCCTCAGGGAGGGACCAAGCAGACCAGTCCCCAGCAGTGGCATCCTTTGGCGCAGAGCTGGTCACTGTGTCCCTTGCTGTTTGTGACCCCCCAGTGGGTCACAGCCCCCCAGCACAGGCATGAGGGTGTCGGGGTGCAGGACTGGGAGGTTTGGGGGATCCAGGGTCCCCTCTCCACGAGGCCCCACTCACCACAACCAGGCTACGGCCCAAATCTCCGTACCAGCCGAGGCCCTCCCCTTAATGAGCCTGATTAGCTTATCTCCCGCTGCATTTAGGGGTAATTAAACCCGGGATTAGCTCCTTCACCCTGGGACAAAGCCGGTGGTGGTGGACGAACGGGTTCGGCCGCTCGCCTCCCTCACCCGCCTGGGGCACGGCTGGCACCGGGCACGGTTTGGGCTCCGTGCCCCATGCCTGCCCCTGCCCCCCGTGCTGGCACCCGGCGGGGTCATCGCCCGCCCATGGAATGTGGCTGGGTCCGAAAGGCAGCGATAAGATAAAGGCACGGGGGTGCCCTCGTGGTTGGGGTGCACTGATCCCCGATAACGGCTGGCACCCAAACACGAGGGGCTGGCAGAGGTGGCCGTGGTGGGTGACAGTCACTGGTTTGGGTGTCTCCGGGCCTGCAATCCCCGCGGTGGGGGGAGGAAGTTTTCCGGTCCCATGGGAAGGGTGGGAGAGGGCTACGGGGCTCAGCCGTGCCCAGTCTGGTGGGACACCCGGGATGGTCCTTCCCTGGTGGGCAGCACCGCGGGGGGCTCAGCCCGTGGGCTCGGGGTCCAGGGTGGGATGGAGGTGGCAGAAGACCTCTGTCCCAAGGGCCCTGCAGTGAGGCAGGACGGTCCCCAGTCCCGGGGAAGGATGGGAGAGGGGTGGGGGCCCACCAGCGGGATGGTCTGGCCAGCGGGACCCCCAAAACCCACCCAGGACGGTGCTGCCCTGGTGGGCAGTGCCGCAATGGGGCTCAGCCCGTGTGCTTGGGGTCCGGGATGAGGGGTGGAGGCAGCGGGAGCCTCCTGGGGCCGGATTTAGGGGGCGGGGTGGGGACTGAAGACGATGGAACCTCCCCGGGGCCAGGAATCGGGGTGAAGCCGGTAGGTTTGGGGTGCGGAGCCCTCCGGAGGCCGGAACGGGGGTGATGCCGGTGGGTTTGGAGTCCGGGATGGGGGGGCTGGAGGAGCCTGTGGGAGCCTCCGGGGCCGGGAGCGGGGGTGATGCCGGTGGTTTGGGGTGCAATGGGGGGTGTGGAGCCCCCCGGGGCCGGAAGCAGAAGTGCTGCCCCTGGGTTTGGGGTTTGGGGTGGGGGTGATGCCGGTCCCGCGGTGGGCGGCGGATGCGGGCGCGCATCGGGGCGGGGCGGCACAGCCCGGCCCTGGCCCTGGCCCTGGCCCCGGTCCCCCCGTCCCAGCTCACCTGGGCCAGCACCTCCGCCTGCCGCGGGCTCAGGTCCCCGACGCGGCCGCTCATGGTGCGCTGCGGGCGGCTCTGCCCGGCTCCGGCGGCCGTGAAGGCTCCGAGCACCTCCCCGGGACCGCCCCCCGCCCCGCCCGGCCCGGCCCGGCCCCCCACCCACCCCCGTGGCCTTGGACCCTGCCCGCCCGGTCAGCGCCCGCCGCCGCCCCGGCATCGGGGGTGGGGGGGGTGCGGGGGGTGAGGGCGGCATAGGGGATATGGGGGCACAGAGGGGCTTGGGGACTATAGGGCAGTATGGGGGTATGGGGGCTATAAGCGATATGGGGGGTATGGTAGACTTGGGGGGTTATGGGAGCTATGGGGGATTTGGGGGCACAAGGAGACATGGGGGATGTGGGGGGCATGGAGGGTTATGGGGGCATGGGGAGCATAAAAAATGGAGGGCTGTAGGGGTGTGGGGTCTATAGGGGATATGAGGGCATGGGGAGGCAGAGGGGGGCTTGGGGACTATAGGGGAGTGTGAGGGGTATAGGGGCTATAAGTGTTATGGGGGACTTGGGAGGGTATGGGGTCTATAGGGGATATGGGGCATGAGGAGGCTTTGGGGGTATGGGGAGTGTGGGGGCTACTGGAGGTATGGGGGCTTAGAGGACCTTGGGGGTATGAGGGACTTGGGGAGTATAGGGGCTATAGAGGGTGTGCGGCATATGGGTGCTGTAGGGGACATGTGGGGTATGGGTGCATGGGGAATATGGGGAACAGCGAGTATGGGGGTTCAGGGGGTCTTGGGGAGCATAGGGAACATAGGGATTTGGAGGGGCAAGGGAGTGATGAGTGTAGGGGGCTTTAGGGGTTATGGAGGGTACAGGAGGGTGGGGGGCCTATGAGAGTTTGGGGGACACAGTGGGGTAGGGAGGGTGTGGGAGGACAGTGGGGTATGGAGGGAGATGTGGCCGCGGGGTGGGAGTTGGTGATGTGGGGCAGGTGTCAGGGAGAGGGGACAGTGATGGGGACAGCGACAGGGATGGGAGGTGGGGACAGGGGATGGAAGTGGGAACAGGGATGGAAAGTGGGGCAGGGACAGGATGAGAGTGGAGGGGACAGGGACTGGGGCAGGGTGCCAGGTAGAAGGGGCAGGGACAGGGATGGGAGGTGGGGACAGGGGATGGAGGTGGGAACAGGGATGGAAAGTGGGGCAGGGACTGGGGCAGGGTGCCAGGTAGAAGGGACAGGGACAGGAATGGGAGATGGGGCAGGGGGACAGACGGGGCTCAGGTGCAGTGGTTGGAAGATGGGGATCAGGAGCAGGATGCCCATGGGGCTGTGTGTGTCCCATGGAGCCATGGATTTCCCACAGAGCCCCGTGTCCCCCATGGACACACAGTTGTCCCAGAGGGCTCTGCATGTCCTATGGAACCATACATGTCCCTTGGCGCTGTGGATGTCCCACAGAGCCATCTGTGTCCCATCTGCATGTCCCATGGAGCCATTTATGTGCCATGGAGTTGTATGTGTCCCTTGGAACTGGGACCCATAGATGTCCCATGGAGCCATCCATGTTCTGTGGACCCATAAGTGTCCCCTGGAGCTGCAGATGTCCAGGAAGTCATCCATATCCCAAGAATTTATGGATGCTCCACAGAGCCATTCCCACCCCATATGTGTCCCCTCTGTGGGGCAGCTCTTGCAGCAGCCACCACCAGGCCCCATTTTGGTGTCCCCCCCCGAATCTGCACAGTCCCCACATCCGTGCTTGCCATTCCAGGCTGGTTCCCGAGCCAGCCGTGCTCCTGGCTGTTGTTTATGGCACATCCAGACCCGTTGCAATCGGGATGTTTCGCTGTGTGGTTAAACCGGCTCTGGCTGCAGCTGTGGGAGGAGGGACTGTGCCCATCCTGTGATTAAACCCCCGCACTTACAACACGGATGGGGAGACGAGGACACACCCAGACCCGTCCCACGGAATCCTGCAGCCATGGGAACTGGGTTCCACAGGCCAGAGTCCCGTCCCCAGCATGGCCCCTGCCAAAAGCAGGTCAGCCTGGGCCCATGCCGTGGCTAATCCAGCCGGCAAATCCCCCCGGCGGCACATGTGCTGGGCACACGTGGCCGGAGCAGGGCCAGGATGTAGCACCCAGGGGTCAGGATGTGGCACCCAGGGGTCATCATGTGGCACTGGAGGCTGCCTGGCACCTGCCAGGATGGGGGTGTTGAGGGGTGTCTGGTGCGGGAGGCAGTTGGGTTTTGGGGTACTCGGGTGTTGGTGTGTGCCCATGTCCCCCGGGGTGGGGGGTGTGCCCATGTCCCTGCCTGTGCTATGGCTGTGGGTGCATGGATGGGGTGCCCATGTCCCTGTTCCCCCTGGCTGTGTCCCCCAGAGCACACATGTCCCTGTGTCCCCAGGTGTTCCTGTATCCAAGCATGGGATGTGGTGGACATGATATCTATGTTCCCATGCCTGTTCCTGTCCCTGTCACTCTCCTGGTGACAGTTGGTTTCCTGGTCCCTGCGTCCATCCCTGTCCCTGTCCTGCTGCTGCTGCAGTTCACATTCTGGTCCCAGCACTTGTGCCTGTCTTGCTGCTGCTCCCAGTCCCTGCCCCTGCTCCTCTCCTGATCCCTGTCCTCCTCCTGGTCGCTCTCCTGGTTCCTGTCCCTGTCCTGGTCTTTGTCCCCATCTTGGTCCCACTCCCTGTTGTTCTTCCAGTGCTTCTCCTTGTTCCTGTTTTCCACCTGGTTCCTGCTTCTGTTCCCATCTCAATCTCATTCTTGTCCTTGTCCCTGCCCCATCCCTGTCCCGGTGCTGGTTCCCATCCCAGTCTCAGCCCTTGGCCCTGTCTTGATCTCTGTCTTGGTCCCCATTCCCTGTCCCTGTTCCTCTTCTGGTCCCCGTCCTCTTCCTGGGCTCCATCCCCATCCTGGTCCCTCTCCCTGTCCCCATCACCTTCTTTGTCCCTGCTCTGTCCCAGTGTCCAGCTTGGTCATGGTCCTTGTCCCTCTCTCAGTCTTGGTCCCTGCTCCCTGTCACTGTACCTCTACTGCTGTCTATCCTCATCCTGGTCTGCATCCCCATCCCCAACCACCCTGCCCCTATCCCCATCCCTGCCCCTGTCCCAGCACTGGTTCCTGTCTCTGTCCTTATCCTGAGCCTTGTCCTGCCTGATCCCTGTCTCTGTCTTTATCTTGGCCTTTGTCCTCATCCATGTCCCCATCTACATCCCATCTCCTGTCTCTGTCCTTATCCCGACCCTTGCCCCGATCCCTATCCCATCACCTATCCCAGTCCTTATCCCGACCCTTGTCCCGCTCCCTGTCCTGATCCCTATCCCATCACCTGTCCCGGTCCTTGTCCCGACCCTTGTCCCGCTCCCTGTCCTGATCCCTATCCCATCACCTGTCCCGGTCCTTGTCCCGACCCTTGTCCCGCTCCCTGTCCCGCTCCAGGCCCTCGGGCTCCCCCTGCGGGCGGCGGGCGGCGCGGCGGGTCCTCCCTGGCGGCAGGGGGCGCTGCGGGGCGCGGGGCGCGCAGCCATGGCGGCGGTGCGGGCGGCCCTGCTCGCCCCGCTGCTGGCGCTCGGCCGGGCCGGCTCGGGGCCCGCGACCCCCGCGCGGGTCGAGGTGGCCGTGTCGGGGCCCGGGGCGGCGGGGCCGGACGGGGACGGGGCCGGCAGCGCGGCCGCGGCGCCCGGCGGCTCGTACACGCTGCGCGGAGCCGTGCTGGGAGCGGGGGGCGGCCGGGCCGGGCCGGGCCGGGGCCCGCGGGGGGAGCGGGAGGAGATGGAGATCCAAGGCCGCCTGGTGCTGGTGAGCGGGGGAAACGGGGAATGGGGCCGGCGGTGCTGTTGGCACGGGCGAGGGGTTGGGAGGGGAGAAGTGGGAACTGGGGGCCAGTGGGAGACGTTGAGGTGGGCCGGTGTGTATGGGGCTGGGGACGTGGGCACTGGGTGGCAGTGAGAAGGGGGAAGCAGTGGGAACTGGGAGGCACTTTGAGGCACCAGTGGGCATTGGCAGGGCAGTGGTCAGTGTGCGGGGGGTGGGTCCGTGGGCACTGTGGGCCAGTGGGCGCTGGGGTGAGTCCTTGGGAACTGGGACCGGAATGAGGCGGAGGAGAAGTGGGAACTGGAGAGCACTGGGAGGCACTGGGGATTGGTGGGGAGGCCAGAGGCACTGGGGGACTGACCAGGGCAGGTAGCCCACTGCCCGGGTGTGGCCAGCAGCAGAGAGGAGGTGCTGGCAGGGGAACAGAGACAGAGGGGGCCAGACCGTGTTCCCTGTGCCACCCCAGCTGCTGTCCCTGTCCCCACACAGTGCCTGGCTCCCTAGGACCCCTGGGGGCATGGGGGTGCTTTGGGGGTGCCCTGAACCTTGGGGTGCATCCCAGCTCTTTCCTCTCCTTGTCGTGTCCCCAGGTGGGTGACGTGGAGCCAGAGCTGGGTGCTGCCGACAGCTGGATTGGGGTGGTGCCCGTGGGCACTGAGGAGCCGGCCGAGGGCTCCCGGGGTGCCAAGGAGGAGTCCTTCACCACTGCCGTTGTCACCAAGGTGATCCTCTGCCTGATCCTGTTCCCTCTGCCTGACCCTGTCCCCTCTGCCTGACCTTGTCCCCTGCCTGGCCTAGGGGCTGCCGTGGTGTTTGCAGGTCACAAACCACAGGGGTGTCACCTGGGGTATCTCCTGGCCAAATCTGGGGGGTCCTGGTCTCTGCTTGGTGGCCGGTGGGTCTCTGACAGCTTCTGACCCCTCTGGGGTCCCTTGTGACTCTTCACCATGGCAAAGAAGTGCTGGGTGCTTCCTGCAGCAGGACAGGAGCTTGTCAGGGACATGGCCCCACTGTCCCCTGATCATGTCCCCACTGTCCCTGCAGATGAAACGAGCTCTGGTGCTGGGGGCCTCCGCCCTGCTCATCCTGGCGCTGAACCAGAACGCCATCCGTGAGGTAGGACAGTGCTGGTGGTGGGGCCGGGCAGGGATCGTGCCCCGCTCACGGCTCCGCTTCCCTCCCGGTGCAGCTGGACGTGTCCCAGCTGCTCGCCAAGCCCGTCATCGTCATCCAGTCCTCAGACAACGTCACCAGGCTGCTGGGAGCGCTGCTGCGGTATGGGCTGGGGTGTGGGAGGGGCTGGACCCTGCCTGGTCCCTCTTTGTCACTGCCTCGTCCTTGCTTTGTCCCCCACCAGGCTGTGACACCCAGGGACCACCCCGGGGGTCTCTCACTCAGCCCATCATGTTTGCTGGGGTGGTTGCTAAGGCCAGCTGTGGCTGAGATGTGTTTCTGGGGGAGATCTGCATCAGATCCAGCCCTTCCCCAGGGCTGGAGCCCTTCCATGGGTCCCCATGTGGTGGTTGGTGTGACAGTGGCCTCAGCTGAGAGCTTTAGGACTCTCAGTAGTCTATCCAGACAGGTTGGTTCTTGTCATGGCACTGGCACCCCCACAACCTCTGTGGGTGTTTGTCCCCAGTGCCAGCAGCAGTGGGACCCCCTTGACCCTCCTGACATGTGGGACATAAGGATTGCTGCCATGGTGTCACATGGGGAAACTGAGACACGAGGTTGGGAGGAAGAGCCCTGTGCAGGGTCACTGAGGGCTGGGCATGGCTTGGGAGGGAGTGTCTTGCTGTCACCTCCCCTGCATGTTCCTCTGGTCCCCCTCGGTCACTGCCCATCCCTGCGGGGAGGGGGTGCTCCCTGGCACTGGGGAGCTGTGCCTGGATCCTGCTGTGTCCATGGAATTGACGCTTTTCTCTTTGTTCACAGTGGGCTCCGGGCTACGGCAAAGATCACGTACCAGGCAGTGCTGCTGGAGAACCTGGTATGCCTGTCCTTTCTCCTCTTCTTCATTTTGCCAGTGGGAGGGCAGGGCCTGACTGTGCCCGGCCAAACTTCCCCGTGCCATGGGAAGCAGCTGCAGGGAGCAGGGAAGGGAAGGGCTCCCATGGGAAGAGGGCAGCTGGCAGCACCTGTGTTCCTTCCTCCTCCCGGGACACGTGTGCTCGCACTGCTGGACGCTGCTCTGGCCATCGGCAATGCCGTGTCCTGCCTTGCAGGGAGTGACCCTCACGCTGTGGTCCACCTGTGGCCTGTCCCGAGGGGGCCTCTACGGGGAGTGGCAGGGGGTCATCTGCCCTGGGGAGAGCAGCTCGCAGGTCCAGGTATGGCGTTGGGGTCCCGGTGGGGCCAGGAGTAGGGCTGGGAGTGGGGCTGGGAGTGGGGCCGGGCCTCTGTGTCCCGTCCCCACCACGCTGTCCCCACAGAAGTACCTGCAGCAGCTGTGGAACACCATCCTGCTGATCGCCCTGCTGCTCTGCACCGGCGTCATGGTGCAGGCCCAGCGCCAGTCGCGGCAGGACCTGTCGGAGCGGGATGCCGAGGTGGGAATGTGGGAATGTCTCCAGTGTGCTCCGTGCCGGGGGTTGTGGGGTGTGCTCTGACCCTCTGCTCTGCCCTCGCAGCTGGACCTGAAGCAGCACATCCGGCGGCGGCTGTCGGCACTGAAAACCCGGCGGTACCATCCCGGGAAGCCGCCCCGGAGCCGGGCCTGCGAGATCGATAGCTGTGCTGTGTGCCTGGACCAGTTCCACAAGAGCCAGGTGGGGCTGGGGCCACTGGAGCTCACCCTGGGCCGAGCCTCCTGTCGCTGGCCCAGGCTGGGGTGTCCCTGTCGGGGTCTGGGCTGTGTCTCAGCCGCCTGGCTGTGCTCACGTGTCCTCACTTCCCTGCCGGCAGTGGCTGCGGGTGCTGCCCTGCTCCCACGAGTTCCACCGGGACTGTGTGGATCCCTGGCTCCTGCTGCAGCAGACCTGCCCTCTCTGCAAGCGCAACATCCTGGGTGAGAACCACCCTGGCACCCAGCCGAGCCCCCACTGACCCTAGGGCACGGGCTGGGGAGGGCCTGGAGCCGGCCAGGCTCCCTGTGCCAAGGCTCTCTGTCCTCCCTTGCAGGGAACTGCTGCACGGACAGCTAGCTGACCCGAGGACACACTCCAGGGACAGACCCACGGCCACTCCGGGGACAGGGAGGGGGGCAGGGGGTGCCCGGTGAGCGGCGCTTGCTGCCGGAGCAGGGTCAGCGTGGCTGTGCCTGTCACAGTGCCCGGACTTCAGACAGGGAAGGACTTGGGGCTCTCCTGCCGGGTGTGTGTAGAGGGGTGGGGGATCCAGATGGGCAGTGTCGGGGAGGGAAGATATGGGGCACCCATGGGTGTAATGGGGTGGGGGCTGGGGCAGGGAGAGCCCTGGTCCTGCTGTGCTCTTGCCCTGCTCACAGCAATTTTTCTAAGTCTTGGGTTTTTTGTCTATTTGCTGGTGGCCATGGCAGGGTGGGCAGAGCCCAGCTGTGGTGCCAGCCCCTCCAGGAGGTGGGTGACAGACCTGCCAGGGTTGGGGCTGGCAGGGCTGTGGGGTGACCTACGGCCTCAGTGTGGGAGGGCAGGGGTCAGATGCTGTATTTATAATAACTTATTAGAAAGGATGGCACGAGTCAGCTGGAGAGCCAGCACAGGGCTTGGCTCACCCAGCACAGTGACCAGGGACACACCGTGAGCCCTGCCCCACGGGCTGCAACATGGCACGTGTCCATCCCTATTAAACATGGAGCAAGGACTGGCTGTGTGGTTTGTGTGAGGCTTGCATGGGGCTCATCGGGCTGGTGAGGCAGCTCAGAGGTCAAGGCCAGCCTGCTCTGGTGGTTCCCAGCCCCTCTGGGTGCTCCTGGAGCAGGGAATGACTTTCCCAGATTGTGGCTGTGCTGGTGGGCTAAGGACGGCTCAGACTCTTCTCATCCCAGGCCAGCTCTACTTTCCTCTTCCAAGTGTGGCTACATCCCGGCCCCCCTTGGGAATGGTTCCTGGCAGGAGCTAGCACACGCTGTGCCCGGCCGTCAGCACAGTCAGCGCTCTTCTGGGGACTCCAGCAGCAGCGTAGCCATGGGTGACTGAGCCCCAGTGGCCCGGAATGTCCCTGGAGCAGATCCCCAAGGAACCAGGCAGAGCCCAGGTTTCCCAAAGGAATTGTCCTGACGCACAAAGAACTGGTAACGAGGTCCTGTGGGCAGGGCAGGTGGCTGCTGGTGGAACACTTAACTTCTGTGTTAGCAGATTCAGACTGATAAATGTTTATTTTCGGTTAGCCCCGGTGGGGTGTGAGGGGAGGCCAAGCACCAGGCGTCGCACTGGGAGTGTTAGGCAGGGTTTGCCCTGGAATGTGGGCTCTGCCCGGAGTTGCTTGGAGTGCTGGCTGCTGGCAGCTTCATGCCAGGCCTTGTCAATGCATCCTGACATCCCCGTGCTGTTCCTGCTGCTTCCGCTGCTGAGCCACCTGTGCTCAGGAGAGAAGCTGTGGGGTAGGAGCAGTTAAAGGGGAGGAAGAGCAGGGAGCCCGCCCCAGCTCCTTCTTCAGGGTTCCTACTCACCCAGTGCCCTGCCTGCTGGCCTCCCTGTGGAGCTGGGACCCCAGCCGGGCCTGTGGGACAAGCTGCAGAAGGGAAGGGAAGAGGGGGTGAAATTCCCCCCCACCAGCTTCAGCTCCAGTCACATCCCTCAGCCACCACCGAGCTGGTGGCACAATGGCCACAGGGATGGAAAGGAGCTGGAACCAGCCCCGGGCACCTCAGGCAACACCAGCTAAACTAGAGCGACCTCCCAGCAGCATGAGGAGCCTGGGCCTGGCCCTCCTGGGGTCCCCAGAGGATGTCTGGGGGCTACGGGGTGGTTTTGGGGTACACAGCACCCACCCTGTGGCACCCAGCTCACCTTGAGCACGCCCTGCTCAGCAGCCACCTTCACCTTGGTGAGCAGAGCCTCGAGTTGTGCGTTCTCCCGCTCCAGCACCTCGATCCGGATGTTGTTGGCCTGGAGCTGATTCTCCATGTCCTCTGTCAAGTTCCCGCTGCCTGCAAACAAAATCCAACAGAGCCCAGCCTGCTGCTGCTGCTGCCTGCTCAGAGGTGTGGGCAGCCCTCCTGCCTCCTGAGGAAAGGTGCCTGCCCCAGGCAGGGAGCACTGGCACAGCCCGGGAAGTGGCAGCTGGGACCCCAAACCCTGTAGGCAAAGGAAGCTCTGCCATGTTCTGGTCCTGCTGTATATCCTGGCCCAGATGTGGGGTGCACAGCACCCATGTAAGGAAGCACGTTGGGATGGTCACAGCTTTGCACAGCCCAGGGGCTGAGCCCTTCCTGAGTATCAGTGGGACAGTGTCTGGGGCCAGCAGAATCCCCAGGGAGCTCTGGGGACCCCAAGGCACAAACCCACTGTGCTGCCATCTGTTCCCTTACTCTCAAACTGCATCTCAGTGGGCATGTGGAGCTCGGGGAAGAAAACCAGGAGCCTTTCCCGCTCCCTCAGCTCCTGTGCCTGTTCCTCCAGCCGGGATGTGTTTGCCTGCAGCTCCAGAATGGATTGCTCCAGGGCCAGCTTCTCCTGCTGCAGCGTGTCCAGCAGCTCCTGCATGGCACGGGAGGGAGGAGATAAAGTTTGCAAGAGTGAGGACTCAGCCCCCCATGGAAAGCTCCCACCCTTCCCTTGTGATAAGGATGTCCTGTGGCAGTGGGAAGCAGACAGTGACAATGTGTGGGGTTTCAGCTGTGAGATCCCTGTGTGTGCTGGAAGCAGGGGCACCAACCATGAAGTGTGGAGCATGTCCGGGCAGGGGTGCACTGGAACTGTGGAAGCACCCCAAGATGTCCCTTCCTGCTGCTCCCCTCTGCTCTGACTCAACCAGAGACTTGTCTGCACAGGGTGGAGGGAGAGGGCTGTTCCCCAGGGAATGCCAGGAGGACATGACCATATGGCAATGTCACCTGGGTCCCAGAGTGCCCCTCCTGGGAAAGCTCTGGCTGTGGGTGTGGGACAGGGCAGTGTGTGGCTCCTGACACCTCTGTGGCACAGGCTGTGTCCCACACCTGGCTGCCAGCGCTCACCTGCTGTGCCTGCAGCTGTTTCCCACTCTGCTCCCGGCTCAGCTCCAGCTGCTCTGCCAGCCGGGCTTTGTCCTCCTCGGCCTCTCCCAGGCTGGCCTGCAGCTCCTCACGCTCCTGGTCTAGGCTGTCCAGCTGCTGCAGCAGCGTCCTCTGCTTGGCCTGCAGGGACTGTGCTGGGGGGGTGAGCCTGTGTGGGGCTGTGGCACCCATTCCCCACAGCCCTGACACCAAGCAGCAGCTCAGCTGTTCCACCGCTCCAGAGCCGGCCGTACCTCCTCGTGCCGGAACATGCTCTCCACACGGACCTTCTCCTTCTCCAGCTGCATGCTGGTGGCACTCAGCTCCTGGTCCAGGCTGTCCCTCTGGCCTATGAGCACCTGCACCTTCTCCTCCAGCTCCAGCATCTGGCTCCGGGCCACCATTGTGGTCCTCATCTCCTCCAGCAAGGTGGCCTTGGAGAGCTCTGTGGAGACACAGTGACTGTGGCCCAGGCTGGGCAGGGGGGAGAAGCTGGAGGTCCATGGAGGTGATGAGAGGGATGGGGGTGTTCAACCTGAAGAAGAGAAGGCTCTGGAGAGAACTTAAGAACCCTTTCCAGTGCCTAGAGGGGCTCCAAAAGAGGTGGAGAGGAACTTGGGACCAGGGACGGAGTGACAGAACAAGGGGGAATGGCTTCACACTGCCAGAGGGCAGAGTTAGATGGGATATGGGGATGAGATTCTTCCCTGGGAGGGTGGGGAGGCCCTGGCACAGGGTGCCCAGAGAAGCTGTGGCTGCCCCTGGATCCCTGGCACTGTCCAAGGCCAGGTTGGACAGGGCTTGGAGCAGCCTGGGATAGTGGAAGGTGTCCCTGCCCATGGCAGGGGTGGCACTGGATGGGCTTTAAGGTCCCTTCCAGCCCAAATCATTCCATGATTCTGTGGTTCAGGGGCACCCCATGCCTTCCACAGGCCCTGGCAAAGGGAGGCAGGTCTGGCACAAGGGCTGTGACCCCCCAAACCTCCATCAGCACTGGCCCACTCTGGCACTGGGTGATGTTGGGATGCTGCTCTGAAGAAGGCCCATCCTCTGCTCATCCCCACCAGCTCTACAGCCCAGTCTGAGGCATGCTGGGGGCTACGTGGCTGTGAAACACTTGTGAGATTGGTATGAGGGGGCAGACGTGTGAGCTGAGCGAGCCCCTGGGCGAGCCCCTTACCCAGCTCCTGCACAGCCATCTGCTTCTCTGCCAGCTCCTCCTTCAGGGCCGAGAGTCGCTCCTCCAGCACAGCAGCTCCTAAATCAGCACAAAAACCCTCTAATTAATCAGTTCCTCAAAAAAAAAAAAAATCCCTAAACCAAAGGGCAGCAAACAGCAACACCAAAGTGTTTTCATCCAGAGACTTTCATGCTACCAGGGAGAAGGCAGTGACAGGGCACAGACAACCAGCTCCCACTGCCTGGGATTAGCTTCACAGCAGGGAAAATCCCCTAGCACCTACAAAAAGCCCTGCTTTGCTTGTGGTGGGGCCAAAATTTGCCCATGGACTCTGTTCCTCTCCTGCAAATCCCCCTGGGGCTGGGAGGGGATGCTGGGAACAGCTCTGTACCTCTCCGGAGGTCATCCTTGTCCCGCTCCAGCCTGGCCACAGCCTCGGAATGCTCCTTGTCCTTGGCTTTCAGGCTCTGCTCAGCCTTCCTCTGCTGCTCTGCTTGGGTGTCCTTCTCCGCCTGCAGCTTCCTGGAAAAGTCGTGGACCTGTTTCTGCAGCTTCCTGGAAAAGTCGTGGACCTGTTTCTGCAGCTTCTCCTTCTGTTTGCCCATCTCTTCCAGCTCAGCCTTCATGGGGTTCACCTGCTGCAGCAGCCCCTGGAGGTGTTTGTTGATCCGGGAGAGGTCCTTGCTCTGCTCCGAGGCCCAGTAGCTCATGTCTGTCGCAGAGAGGTTCCTTCTCCCTGTGCTGTCCTCCAGCACCTCCTGGAATTTGCTAAGTGCCGAGGGGATGTTCTGGCTCTGGCAGATGCTGGTGATGGCTCTGCCCACCTCGTGGAGGCTGGCCTGGGCGCTGGAGCAGGTGTCACAGGAGCCCAGGGGTGGCCCCGAGGTCTGTGTGGGGACACTGCAGGTGCTTGGAGCTGGGCTGGGGCCAGCCCTGGCCTGGGAGCTGCCTGAGCTGCCCAGCACATGGACACTCGGACATGGGCCCACAGAAGTGGACTGGGCAGCTTCTGGGGCTGTTCCTGACTCCAAAACATCTGGCAAGGAGCATTTCAGGTGCTCCTTCTCAGGTTTCCCAGGCTGGGGAGCAGGGGATGGAGTGGATTGTTGTGTGGGGGTCTCCTGCCTGCAACCCTTCTCCTGAGGGAGAGAACACAGAAGAAAATGAGAGCCCAGATCAAACTGGAAATGACCCATAAAAGCCCAAATCAGGTGTGGGGATAGGACAGCAGTGCAGCCAAGGAATGGTGGCCAAGGGGAAGCCTCAGCAGCAGAACCTGCTCCCCAGCTCCCCTCCTTGTGACCACCCCTTGTTTCCCACCCCCTGCACTGCCTCCTGGTTGTGCCACCGAGATCGTTGCAAGCCTTTTCCATGAGAAAGATCATTTTAGGAAAATAAAATGCAGGGGAGGGGCAGGTTGTTTTTACCACCAGTTATTTCACTGTCTTGAGGCAGCTCAGACCCACAGCAGGGTCAGCGGAGCTGCAGCATTTTGGCAGAAGGAAAATATTTTCCAAGCTCTAGAGGCAGCCCAGCTCACTCATCCCGAGATCCTGGAGCAGGATGGATGCAGTGGCACTGCTGGGAGGGCTGGAGGGAAGGGACTCAGGCTGGGAGGGGACAGATGCGTGACCCAGGGGCCAGCACTCAAAGGGTGCACGCACATCTGGCGTGGCCACAGGCTGTCTGAGAATGACCACGATCCAAATCCTGGGGGGGGAGGGGAGTGACTCAGCTCATGGGATGTCCCCAAATGTCCCACCTCATCCCAGAGCTGCTGGCAGAAGGCCCCGAGTTTCAGTATGGTGCTCCAGAAGGTCCTGGCCGTGAGCCCCGCGGACATGCAGGGCCCCAGGCCCCGCGCCGGTGGCACCGCCCGCCCGCTCAGCACCATCTCCGCGTACCCGGTGAAGCTGTGCAGCAGCAGCAGCAGCCTGTCCCGACAGGAAAACACGGCTTGGAGCAACGGGAGTTGGGAATGAGAGCTGGGGCAGGGAGGTTGGCTCCCTCCCCATCACCCAGACAAAGGCAGTGCGACGCAGGAGGGTGGGATTGGGGCTCCTGGGACTTTCCAAGCCTGGATCACTTCATGGAGCAACCACTTCCAAGAGGCTGTGATTAAGCTACCCCCAAAGGTTTGGGGCAGCCATGCTGCAGCAAATCCTGATTTTTAGGGCCAAGAGCTCGGTGGGAATGGCTCAACTTTTAAACCAGAGCTGTATTTATTTCACCCAGACTGCAAAAGGGGGCTTTGGCCTCCCAGGGCTGTCGATGCAGCTGTGTCTGAGTGTTTCCAAGGTTTTGGGAGGCAGTTTAACAAGCTTGTCCCATCTGCTCCACCTCAGCTCCTGGGTGGAGCATGTCTGGCTCTGCTTCTTCATGGCCAGTTTGTGCTGGCAGCTCTAAGCAGGGAAAGGAGTTGGGTTTTAAAGCTCAGCAGTGCATGAGGCTGAGGTGCCTCATCATGGAAATACATAGGGAACAAAGCATCCAAAAGACTTCATACAACCATGGGATATCCTGAGCTGGAAGGGACCCAAGGATCATCCAGTCCAACTCCTGGCCCTGCACAGACACCCCAACAATCTCAACCTCTGCCTGAGAGCATTGTCCAAAGGCTCCTGGAGCTCTGGCAGCCTTGGGGCCATGATACGGCACTTGATGCCATGGTTTAATTGATAAGGTGGTGTAATGGCATAGGTTGGACTTGGTGATCTCCAAGGTCTTTTCCAACCTAGATAATTCTGTGATCATTCCCTAGGTAACCTGCTCAGTGCCCGAGCACCCTCTGGGGGAAGAACCTCTTCCTGACATCCAGCCTAAACCTCCCTGGCACAGCTCCAGCCGTTCCTTTGAATCCTGTCCCTGGTCACAGAGAGCGGAGCTGTCCCTCGAGAGGAGCTGCCCTCAGTGAGGTCTGACCCCAGTGTTCTCTGTTCCAGCTGAACAGACCAAGTGCTCTCACCCTCAGCTTCCCCTCCAGCCCTTCACCACCCTCTCAGCCCTCATTTGGTCGCTCTCTAACAGCTTTAACTTCTTTCTGTGCTGAGGTGCCCAAAACCTTCCCCAGCACTTAGATAAGCTCAGCACGTCCAACACACAAGTCCCCCTTCCCCGGCGGGGCAGGAGCCGCCCCGGGGTGCCTGGGGCCTCTCACCTGTCTATGACCAGCTCCAGCAGCACCACGTGTGCATGCTGGCTGAACACGGGGTCGCTATCGCTGTGCCTGTAGCGCTGCAGCAGCACCGACATGTCCAGGTCGCAGGACACCTTGTCGGGGAACTTCCAGGAGGGGAAGCGCACGGCGCCGGCCCGGGAGGACACGTCGGCGATGGCGGCCTGCAGGTCCCGCAGGTCGGCCCGCAGGCTCTCCATGCAGCCGCGGTGGCCCAGGAGGTGCGCCATGGTGCGGGGCGGGCCGGGCCGGGGGGACACGCCTGGGAACAACGGAGCCACCGGGCCGGGGACCGATGGGGTCACCAAGCCTGGGATGGGGGAACGCCCTACTGGGACAGGCTGCTGCAGAGGGACCAGCACGGCACCCCCCGGGCCCGACGGTCTCCAGGGGTGCTGGGCAACCGGGGGGGGTCGGAGGAATCGGCGGGAACCGCAGCGAGGAGGCGCCGGACCCGGGCCCTGCCGCTAGGCCGCGGCGTCCCAGCCCTGTCGCTATGGCAACCAAGCCCCTCCGCCGCCACAGTGGTGCATTCCCGCTTGGGGGCTCCCCCCGTGCGGGATGCTAATGGTACCTCCCACAGCGGCCCGCGCGCCGCGTGCCCACCCACTTCCGGGCAATCTGCGCCTGCGCGCCCCGTCGGTGCGCGTCACTTCCGGTGCGCACGCGCGGCACGGAGCCCGCCGCCGCCATTTCGCCCCAGTTGGTGCCGGCGCCGCGTCTGGTCCTGACCGAGCCTCGCCCGCCCCTCGATCGGCCCCGCCCGGCGCGGAGCCCCTGTCCCCGGCAGCGCCATGCCCGCCGGACCCGTGCAGGCTGTGCCTCCGGCGCAGCCCGCGCCCCCCGCTGAGAGCAAACCGGTACGGGCCGAGGAGGGGGGGCGGTGAGTGGTGGGAGGAGAGCGGCGAATGGCGCGAACCCCGGGTGTTTGGGTGTGTGGCCCTCACGGACCGGACTAGGGTGGGCCTGGGGGAGCTGCAGTTTCGTTCGGTGCGCTGCACTGACCCCTGTGGCCGCTCAGGTGAGACCTCACCTGCAGAGCTGCCTCCAGCTCCGAATTCCCAGCACAGGAGGGACCTGGAGCTGCTAGAGCGAATCTCCCAGGGCTGGAGCCCCTCTGCTCTGGTGCCAGGCTGGGACAGCTGGGGGTGTTCACCTGGAGAAGGCTCCAGGGAGAGCTCAGAGCCCCTTGCAGGGCCTAAAGGGGCTCCAGGAGAGCTGGAGAGGGACTTGGGACAAAGGCTGGAGGGACAGGACACAGGGAATGGCTTCCCAGTGCCAGAGGGCAGGGCTGGATGGGATATTGGGAAGGAATTGTTCCCTGGGAGGGTGGGGAGGCCCTGGCACAGGTTGCCCAGAGAAGCTGTGGCTGCCCCTGGATCCCTGGCAGTGTCCAAGGCCAGGAGCCTGGGACAGTGGAAGGTGTCCCTGCCCATAGCAGGGGTGGGATGAGCTTTACGTTGCCTTCCCGCCCACACCGTCCAAGGATTCCTTCCCAGACAGCAGCATCCTGCTGGGGCTGGGCAGGCACTGAGCCCTTCCCTGGCAGTGCCCCAGGGCTGTGATTCCGATGGGTGTGGGGGGTTGCCAGGAGCTGTGGGAGCCGCTCTGGCTCTAGGAATGATGTGTGGAAGGATTAAAAGTGAGGAAGCGTGGCAGTCCTGTGTATCCCAGTGCCCTCCCAGATCCTTTCTCTCTTGGCCATATTCATGTTCTTTGCAGCCTTCCCGAGATGCGATTACAGGTCCCACAGAGCTGGAGCTGCTGTCCTGACTCTCACACAGCACCAAAAGCACTTGTGGAGCTGACAGGGAGCTGATTTCGCTGAGAACCTTGGAAAATTGTGATTCCCCCCAAAAAACCCAGTGACTTCCATGCACAGATGTTACCAAGGCAACTGAGCATCACTGTTAAATAAAATATCTCAAATGTGGTGCTGCCTCATCCTTCAGCTCCCCAAGATGATGTTTGGAGGGAGTGGACATAAAAACTAAAGATATTTGTGGTGCCTTTCTATTACCACACTTCATTGATGTTGTATTTTATGGAATGGTTTGCAGTGGAAAGGACCTTAAAGCTCATCCCATTCCAGCTCTGCCACGGGCAGGGACACCTTCCACTGTCCCAGGCTGCTCCAAGCCCCGTCCAGCCTGGCCTTGGGCACTGCCAGGGATCAATCTGACTTGAGAATATTTTCTGGCTTGGAGTCACCATGGGTTTGGCAGAGCTGGGAGCTTTACTGGGATTTTAAGTTATCCTGGACTGTCCCTGTTAGGATTATAAACATTTCCAGTAGATCTGTCCTGGTTTATAACACCTTTTCTTGGAAGTTGCTTGATGAGGAAAGAGAAACAACATCTTTAGTATCCTGTA
Organism: Monarcha castaneiventris obscurior; assembly: GCA_026261815.1. Lineage (NCBI taxonomy): Eukaryota > Metazoa > Chordata > Aves > Passeriformes > Monarchidae > Monarcha > Monarcha castaneiventris. The sequence continues at coordinate 671,944 of JAMPIT010000363.1, forward strand.
AAAGCAGCTTCTGGTTTTACTGGAATGCAAAGCCGTCCGCAGGGAGGGTTCTGGGATTTTAGTTTGGATCCTCCTATAATATCAGTGAGAAAAATGCTCTATTTTTCTTTACAAAACAGCTTCCAGTGCGACCGCAGTGGGATTAAAGCCTGTGTTTTATTTAATGTGGAGTCAATCATCCAGGTCCCACAGGCCCCTAGGAACACCCAGAACTTCCACACCTTAGGAAGGTGTTTTTCCTGAGCCTCTTGGCTCAGCATTTATACACATACTCAGGGTTAAGGCTGAAACAGTGGAAATGCCCTGGGGAATTGTTTTGGTTCCTATGGAGGCACCTTCCCTGTTGTCCTGCTGTCCCTGTCTCTGCAGTGGGTGCCTGTGGCAGGCAGACAAACATCATCTCCCATCCTGAGAAACCAAGGAATTAGTGGCATTCATACTCTTCTACCAGATCTCGTGTCAGGAAGAATTTAGTGACTGGGGGGCTGAGGAGGAGGATGGATAAATGTTCCTGTGTGCCGTTGGGATTGTGTTTGGAATGCCTAATCCTGGCACCCTTCACCTTTTGTAATAAAACAATCTTTATTACAGCCAGAAGAGGAGCCTAAAGAGGAAGCAGCACCAGCCAAGCCTGTGGTGGGAATTATTTACCCTCCTCCAGAGGTCAGGAATATTGTGGACAAGACTGCCAGCTTCGTAGCCAGGTAAGTGACACTGGTGATGTCTCTTTTTCCTGGGATTTCCATGCTTGTGCTCTCCAGTGCAGCTCCAGAAGCTGAAGTAGGTGCCAGTTCTGTGGTTTTGCATGAAGGATTTTAAGGATTGAGGCTGAATCAGTGAGACTGGAAAAGAAACAATATTCTACTGAAGAAGGTGTAAGACACTCTTTGCTAGAGAAACTGGTAGTAAATAAATAAAGTCCTTGTTCAGGTGTACAGTGGGTGCTGCAATAAGTGGGTAACAGGGCCTGTTCTGAATGATCTGAAGGGGAAACCAAATTCCAGGTGGAAAGGGAGCCTTGGTGCAGGAGTCATGGCTGTGTTTTAGTGCTAAAATGTGGTGGGTTTTGGTTTCAGAGAATTACTAAATGCTGCTCCAGTCAATCCCTTATTGTGTAACTCGTCTCTAAAATGCTGCCAAGGAGTGTTGGCTGCTTCTGAGCATAAGGAAGGAACTGTTTATCTTTTGGGATTGTAGAGACCTCCTCTTTTGGAGGAGGTGGAATGTCTAAATGACACTTGGAGGTATCCAGAGAACATGAAGAGAAACACCCTGTGGCAGCTGGGAGTTTTCTCAAACTGCTCTGAAATCACTGGCTCGTGCTTTGGGCAGGAGGAGTGGATGTTACCTGGACTGGGGCTCCTGAATGCAGCACTCCAGGGTGGTCAGACCCTGCACAGGCTGATGGTTACCTGCTTTTTTTCCTTATATGATCGTTCTGGAACTGAAATTAGTCTTGAAAGCTTGTTAATAGAGCAAATAAAATTGGTGTAGTAAGTAACTTGTAAACTTTATGGTTCATAACTGTAAACTTCAGTCAGTGGTGGAAATGACCTTGGTGTACAGACAGATGAGACTGTGAACACTTGTGAGTGTGAGTTTTTCATATTCACATTGCAGACAACATTAGGAGGACAATCGCCTGTAACTTGTGTGTGTGCAGCTGGGTGTGAGCTCTTGAGAGAGAAACTCCTCCCGTGTGGGAGAGAAAATGATCTTCTGAGTGGCTCATGCCTCAACACATCTTAGTCTGAAAGAGACACTTACACTTGAGTTGATGACCTAAACGATTTCTCTTGTTCCTTCCCAGAAATGGTCCAGAATTTGAAGCCCGAATTCGTCAGAACGAAATAAATAACCCCAAGTTCAACTTCTTGAACCCCAATGACCCTTACCATGCCTACTACCGGCACAAGGTCAGTGAGTTCAAGGAGGGCAAAGCCCAGGAGCCCTCGGCCGCCATCCCCAAGGTCATGCAGCAGCAGCAGAGTGCCCAGCAGCAGCTCCCACAGAAGGTGAGTGTTCCTTCCATCATTTTGGGGAAGAGTTTGGCCGCTTTGGCGTGGTGTCACAGCCTGGGGTTGAGCAGGAAGGAAGCTCGAGAGTCAAGAAGAAAGAGTGTGTTTGTCAAAATGACAGCAGTGACAGGCTTGGAGTTGAGTGTCTGGGGCTTTGTTTCAATGCAGATGTGCATCCCCCAGGTGCTGGTAACGCAAAGTCGTTGGAAAGTGCCAAAATACAGTTTAATTGGTCCATTTTAGTTACGTTTAGCTGTGTATTGACTGACAGTACTTACACTGGGGATCACTTGGACTGGATGTAGCAGAGGCAAGTCTTGGGAATCCCTTGGAGTTGTGTTTGGCCTTGTTGCATGCACTGTTCTGTAGAAACTTTTCCTGCCAGAAGGATCGACTTCCCCTTAAAACATTGAGTACAAAATGCTGCTCACCTTCTTCAGCTGTGCCTTTAAACATACTGGGTGGGAAAAGGGCATGGAATGAATCCAGGGCTTTTACATGCTTGGCATGGCCAGCAGCCACACTGTGATGTTGGTGGCCCTGGGAGGGCTGTAGCAAAGTCCTGATACTTTCCAGCTTTGTTTACTGTTGGAGCAACATTTTTTATAGATTAAATTATACCTGATGATTTCTCATCCTTACGCCTGGCAGGATAGCAACTGGCATTGCTTTCCTGCAGCAGCTGGAGGAAACAAAGATTCTCCTGAGTGCTTGGTGACTGTTCCTTGCAGGAAGTCACTGAGCTGTCTCTGTTCTCCCTGCAGGTGCAGGCCCAGGTGATCCAGGAGACGGTGGTTCCGAAGGAGCCTCCGCCCGAGTTCGAGTTCATCGCGGACCCTCCGTCCATCTCGGCCTTCGACCTGGACGTGGTGAAGCTCACGGCGCAGTTTGTGGCCCGGAACGGGAGGCAGTTCCTCACCCAGCTCATGCAGAAGGAGCAGAGGAACTACCAGTTTGATTTCCTTCGCCCCCAGCACAGCCTCTTCAACTACTTCACCAAGCTGGTGGAGCAGTACACAAAGGTATTCCCAGCAGGGTGATTCCTTCCACAGCAGGAATGAGTCTGGAGGGCTGATGAAGCTCTACAAACCAGCCAGGCTGGAAATATAGGTCCAGGAATCCATCCTTTAAATCCTACCCTTCAGAGTGGATATTGTGCTGAGCACAGTGGGCTGTCACCCAAATGTACCACACACTATTGTAATCTCAGTACAAGTTCTGGCTTTTTTAATCTGGAGGATAATTGGAAGGGCACAAGTGAATATTTTGAAGTGCAGGGATGAGCAGTGAATAATGAGAGGGTTGCAGTAGAATAAATGGGACATAGCCCCGAGGGTCTGCTGGTATTTTTAGCAGTGTGGAAAGAGAATTGCTCTGAAAGAGGCTTTGGCACAAAGAGTTGTCACCAACCGTCATGCAAAATGTGTTTCAGATCTTGATCCCACCGAAGGGCTTGCTCCTCAAGCTCAAGAAAGAGGCGGAAAATCCCAAGGAAGTCTTGGATCAGGTATTCCAGGAAAAATTTGCAAAATTGCTGAAGCATTTCAGTTATGTTTTGAATTTTTCTCTTTGCATGTTTTTGGCTTGTTGGCAGCAAATAGAGAGTAAAATGGATGTGTCACTTGCTCTCACTCGAGTACAGAAGGCTCAAAGTTGCTTTAAACTGCAGCTGGTGTTGGTATTGGGGGTAGCTTGTGGCAGCACAGAGATACTGCACAACCCCATTTCCAAGTGCTTACAAAGTGGAATCATGGAATATCAAGTGGAAAGGATCTCCCCATCCAGCCCAGCCCCTGGCCCTGCACAGACACCCCAACCATCCCACCCTGGGCATCCCTGGCAGCGCTGTCCAAACGCTTCTGGAGCTCTGGCAGCCTCGGGGCCGTGCCCATTCCCTGGGGAGCCTGGGCAGTGCCCAGCGCCCTCTGGGGGAAGAACCTTTTCCTGATCTCCAGCCTGAGCCTGCTCCAGCTTCATTTCATTTGCAAACCACCAGTGAGATGACTGTGCTGTTCCTTGTGTGACACTGTGTGCTCTGTCTGCTCCTGCAGGTCTATTACAGAGTGGAGTGGGCCAAGTTCCAGGAGCGAGAGAGAAAGAAGGAGGAGGAGGAGAAGGAGAAGGAGCGTGTTGCTTATGCCCAGATTGACTGGCACGACTTTGTGGTTGTGGAAACAGTTGACTTCCAGCCCAACGAGCAAGGTACTGATGTTAAACATTGTCACCTCTATGAAATTCTGCTCCCTTTGCACAGGGAGTGTGTCCTGAAGTGCCATTTTTAGGCATACATTGGGGTTTACAGCCTTTTATCCTTCAGAGTTGAAGGGAAGAGCCTTACACTGACATTTTGCAGGGCTGCTGGTTTTTTCTGGAGTCAGTGATGTTCTCCTTGAAGGAAGTCCAGGACTGCAATAGTGTCCACTTCTCCACTTCCACCAGAACAGCAGAGCTTGTCCCACTTTCTAGTAGTGCTTCCATTTATGAGTCATTTTGTCTTCATGCGTCATGCTGGTGTTTATATAGACTCCATCCATTCCCTTCCATATCCTCTGGCTCCCAAGGATTTTGTTGCCGCTGCTTTCTGTTCAAGAATCGGTATTTCTGTCTGTGTGTGTTGAGTAATGAAATGGGATGGAGAAACAGAAGCTGTATTTTCTGCATTGTAGGGAATTTCCCTCCTCCCACCACTCCAGAAGAGCTGGGAGCTCGAATCCTGATCCAAGAGCGTTATGAGAAGTTTGGGGAAAGTGAGGAGGTGGAGATGGAGGTGGAATCAGATGAGGAAGATGAAAAGCAAGAGAAAACAGATGAGCCTCCAGCCCAGCTGGATCAGGATACACAAGTGCAGGATATGGATGAGGTAACTGGCCAATAGGATTTTAGCCCCTAAAATTCATGTGGTTTATGATGCTCTCCACTTTCACTGCAAATAGTTCTTCAGTTTCTTGAGGAAATGAAATTTCCCTCTGATGAAATCTCCAAACAACCTGTTGCTACTGGAATATAGTTGTTTTTTAAAATGTTTTCCATGACAATACAAGTCCCAAGAGAGAAATCCAGTAATTTTAGCACCCAGTGGTGTGGATTTTTTATTTTTGTGGTTTTAAGTCTTGCAGGCTTTTTTGTGCCCAGGGTCTGGAGCACTGAAAAATGACTCATCTTAGGCTCTGCCCACTGTGTGCTGTTTTTCTGTTAACAGGGAACAAGAGCGTGGTTAACTGTAAATGCTACGTGCCACGCTGCTGTAATGTGGAAGCTGAAGAATATTTGCTTCCTCTTCTGGGGCTGCTGAACCTCTGAATAGTGGTCCAGAGGAACCACTATGCCACAGGTGTCCAGGACAGCTCTGTTGCTTTGAAGCTGCATAATCTGTTCTTCCAGCACTGTGTAGGATTTTATGTCTCTCTCAAAGGAATTTGACCACTGGAACTTGGTTGTGATTTTTGTTTCATTTTCAATAAGGGGTCAGATGATGAAGATGAAGGTCAGAAGGTTCCTCCTCCACCAGAAACCCCGATGCCACCCCCACTCCCTCCCACACCAGATCAGGTCATTGTGCGGAAAGATTACGATCCCAAAGGTAAATCACACTAGTGGCAAAAACCACCTTTATTTCTTCCTGAAGAATCCCAAACCATTTGTTTCTAGACTGAACCAGCGCTGTGGTTTTGTTCTCCTAGCCTCAAAACCGTTACCACCCGCCCCGGCTCCGGATGAGTACCTGGTGTCTCCCATCACTGGAGAGAAGATTCCTGCCAGTAAAATGCAGGAACACATGAGGATTGGGCTCCTGGATCCACGGTGGCTGGAGCAGCGGGATCGATCCATCCGGGAGAAGCAGAGTGATGACGAGGTCTATGCCCCAGGTCAGCTTGAGCATTGGTTGCACAGCCCCTCACTGCCCCCACTGATCAGGACCATCTGAAATGTAGCTCTGTGTGATGTCCTTTCTGTGATAATTAGATGGATAAGTTTGTCATTAGTACATTGAAGCCCTTTTATAAAGTTAAAATCAGAACGAATCAGCTGTTGTCGGCCAGTATCTTTCCAAAAACAAAAGAAAGGGGACAGGAATTAGACTTTGATGGTCCTTGTGGTCCCTTCCAACTCAGAATATTCTGTGTAAGAAGAGCATCACTCAGCCATTAGGTACCAAATAATTGAAAGATCAGTAAGAGAGGCTTGATGGTGTTTGGTTATATTTGTTGAGATAAGAATTGCTCTTTTTTCCCTCAGGTTTGGATATTGAGAGCAGCCTGAAGCAGCTGGCAGAGCGTCGTACTGATATCTTCGGTGTGGAAGAGACTGCCATTGGTAAAAAGATTGGTGAAGAAGAGATCCAGAAACCAGAGGAAAAGGTAGAGTAGAAATTGGGAATTTTTGTTTGATTGGTTGGGTTTTTTTATATAATAGGTCCCTGTAGCATCGTGAGTGCTCAGAGACACAAGAGTCTTGATTTTTTTTCTTTCTATCAAGCTGCTCTCTGGATTCCTTAGCAGTCTGGCCAGGATGGGTTATTCTGATTTATTTTACCCTCTCAGGTGACTTGGGATGGCCACTCGGGCAGCATGGCCCGCACACAGCAGGCTGCTCAGGCCAATATCACTCTGCAAGAGCAAATTGAAGCCATCCACAAGGCCAAGGGACTGGTGCCAGAGGATGACAGCAAGGAGAAGATTGGGCCCAGCAAACCCAACGAGATACCCCAGCCACCCCCTCCTTCCTCAGCCTCCAACCCCCCTGCCAGTGCCCAGCCCATCACATCCGTACCTCGTCCACCCACCGTGAGTGTTTGGGCTCTCAGAAGCCAATTACTGGGGCTGTAGTTAATTAGGAGGGGTCCTGATGAAGGGCAAGGGTGCTTGCATGGAAGAGGATTTTGTGGGAAGTTTGTGGTTCAAGAGTAGTTTGGAAATGATGCCTTAGGTTTTAACTTTTGTATTTTTCAAATTCTGTGCTGCTTAGAGTGTAACTCTAAGCTCCTTGTAGCCTGTAATTTCTGCTCTCTCGTGCAAGATAGACATAACAGAGCCTCTCCAGGCTTTGCCTTCAAGGACAGCCAGGCTGTTCTAGGCCCAAAATGTGTAAACCAAAGACTCTAAGGGGGGAGCAAGCTGAGGGGAGTTACATCATTGAACTGGGGCTTTAATTGGAGAATTAACCCTGATATGCAAATGAACCAAACCTATAAAGGTGTGAAGAACTCGTGACCTGTCGTCCATCTTGGGGTCCATTTTTATGGAAGCAGCCTCCGGCTCCCCCAGGGTGTACCTTGAAGGCCCTTCAAGTAAATACCTATCTTTATTCCCTTACTCTTGTCTAGTCTCTGTTTCTAGGTGGCTGGAGAAGGCATCAGAAATATTAAAAGAACCTTATTGGACTTGCTGTTAAAAATGGAGTATAATACTTAGGTGGAGTTTTTTGTCCTTGGAGTTATCACACTGGGATTAGCTGGGCAGTGGGATCTTGGAGGCAGAGTATGGCTAAGAAAGGGATGGCTGAGGGCCTTTGTAGGTGTAAAGTGATGCTGAACAAAAGCAGCCCAAGGTAAGAACATTCACTCCCTGCCTCAAGGGATCTGCTGTGTGAGTCCCAAACAGCAATTTAGAAAAGGACCTAAGTGCCTGCAGGTCTGATCCCCAAGTGGGGAGGGAAGGAGGAACCCTTTAATCTGTTAATGAGGCTTCTGTGCCTGCTCAAGCCAGCTTGGGCTGCCCATATGGTGGGGCCACCAAGGCTCCCTGCAAGTCTTTGGCTAGCAGAACCCGTGGTTCTGTGTCTCCCTGGTTATTTTAATCGGGATTGTGGCCAGCCCTGGGCATTCCTGCTAAGGAAATTCACCTTCTCTCCCCAGATGCCTCCTCCTGTCCGTGCCGCCGTGGTTTCTGCAGTTCCAGTCATGCCTCGTCCTCCCATGACTTCCGTGGTCCGGCTGCCTCCGGGATCCGTCATAGCCACCCCCATGCCTCCCATAATCCACACCCCACGGATCAACGTGGTGCCCATGCCCCCCTCTGCTCCCCCCATCATGAGCCCCCGCCCGCCCCCCATGATAGTCCCCACAGGTCAGTGACTTCCGCTTTTCCTGGGGAATTGTTGGATAACTCCTTTATAACGGGCTTCAGCTTGGAGTCTTTTTCCTCCTGTGCCCTGGTACTGGTGTGTAACTGGGATTGCAGGCCCTAACTTGTGTTACTAAGAGTTTTGGGGTGTTTGGTATGGCTTATCTAGTGCTGCTTTTGGGCTCAGGGCTCTTTCTGCACCATGAAATGCAGGCAGTCCTGTGGCCCCAGGAGCCTGCCTGGGTGAGAACTAGGAATGCAGGGTAAAGAGGAGCTGCCAGCACCTCAGTGAGTGTTACAGCTCCTTACAGAAGCTGCTGCTGCTGGAGGAAAAGCTGTTTGCTGGCCCTTTTCCTCATTAGGTGCTTTGAAGTTAAAAAAGCATGATGTAAGAAGCAGTCCTTCCCTTTTTTTGTCTTTTTCTTCCCTAACTGGAGGAGCTGGCACTGCTGCCTGCCAAACTGAGAGCATGTTCTTTTTTTGCAAGATCTGCAGGAAGCTCTCATGCCTTGTTATCTCTTCCTGGAATGCTTCCCAATATGAGAGCTCTCTGAATGTTTGAAGTTTGCATGTTGCTGGTGGTTGTAACTTCCTCCATGTATTGTGGCATTTATTTTCAGCCTGTGCTGCTCTGCTCAAAGCGTTTTTGTTGTGAGGGGGTGTTTGCTGTGCACTCGGGGTGACTGTGGGTTGTGTTGTGTGTCCCCCATCCATTCCAGCCTTTGTCCCTGCGCCTCCCGTGGCTCCGGTCCCGTCCCCGGCACCGATGCCTCCTGTTCATCCCCCACCCCCCATGGAGGATGAGCCAGTCTCCAAGAAACTGAAGAGTGAGGATAGCCTGATTCCAGAGGAGGAATTTCTGCGCAGGAACAAGGTACATGTGTGGGTCAGAGTCCTGGGCTGTGCAACTCCAAAGGGGCTGTAAAGTCAATTCCGTGCACAGAGGGGCAAAAATACCTGGCAAGGAAGGGACTTGCTGAGGTGTCTCCTTCCTTTTGTCATTCCTGAGCTAATCAAGCTCCTTTGTCTCTTGTTGGGAAGACGTACACAGAATGGGATAGTGCTCTCCTGTAATTAAGGGCAGTGAGAGGTAGGTTATAATGCAGAGAAGAGCTAAAGCTGCTAATGAGCTTTTAAGGAGAGGAGGACTAAGCTGGAGATGCAAAGAGATTAGAGTATCAATGCCAGCATGATAGTAGGGTAATGTGGTGTATTCCATAACAAGGTGAGCTAAATGTGAACCTCAATTCCTTCCTGAGGAGTGCCAGCATCACAGGAGGAGTTTTAAATCCTTAGGAAGGGTTCTATGGTTTTTCTGGGAATATTTAAAGTAAAACACGAGATTTAGATGGGATATTGGGAAGGAATTGTTCCCTGGGAGGGTGGGGAGGCCCTGGCTCAGGTTGCCCAAAGAAGCAGCAGCTGCCCCATCCTTGGAAGTGTCCAAGGCCAGGTTGGACGGGGCTTGGAGCAACCTGGGACAGTGGAAGGTGTCCCTGCCCATGGCAGGGGTGGCACTGGATGGGCTTTAACGTCCTTTCCAACCCAAACAACTCTGGGATTCTGTGATTTCATGTGCACAGAGAAGCCATCTCCTGTTCTGTGCTTCACACCTTCACCCTGTGACACTGTCAGTGCATGTGGTGCTCGATAGATGGCACACAAAAAGAAGAGAAATCCAGCTAAATGTTTTATTCTGGGAGCAGTTGAGTAACTTGTAAACACATTTTAGTGTGTTTACTCTGGAGTCAAGATATGGAGACAAATACTTAGTCTGGTGCTGTGTTATCACAGCCCTGAGAGACTTTATCTGTGTTTTTCCCATAGGGCCCAGTTACAGTCAAAGTCCAAGTTCCCAACATGCAGGACAAGACGGAATGGAAGCTGAATGGCCAAGTGCTGGTGTTCACCCTGCCCCTCTCAGACCAGGCATGTAGCTCATCCTCCTGCCTTGCCCTGCCCTGCCCTGCCCTGCACTGCTCCGTGTGCTGCCCGTGAGAGCAGCTGGGAGCTCAGCCTGGTCCCCACACTCCAGCTCCATGGGGCTGGGGAACAGGACTGGGACAAAAGCACTGAAGGAGCTCTTTGATCCTCCCCAGGTGTCTGTTATAAAGGTTAAGATCCACGAGGCCACAGGGATGCCAGCTGGGAAGCAGAAGCTGCAGTACGAGGTGGGTATAAGCCCTTCAGATGCTGGTTGTTCCTTCAGTGCATTCTCTCACACGACTTTTTTACAAAGAAAAATTATAATGTACAATTTAATGCACCATGAGATACTGGAAGAGCAAAGGGAATGTTTTTCCTGCCTGCACAGCACAGCTGTGACAGAACTGCCCTCTGTTACAGCAGGACAGACCTTTAGTAGGTGATTAATTCAGTGGATTTTCACGTTGTTGCTGCTGCAGATGAGTCCGCCAAACTTGATGTGGCTTTCTCTGAAATCAGCCTCTTGTTTTATTAGGGTTTTTTTTTTTTTGACATTTAACTGCAGCAGCCTGCCCCCACAGCTCTGCTGTGTGTGCTCTGGGAGGTGGGCGAGCGTGCCTTGGAACCCTGGCAGCTCAGGGAAGGCTTTCTCCAAAACAGGGAAGGGAAGAGCTTACTCTCTCTCTCCTTTCCTCTCGAAGCTGGAGCTGTGAGAAAATCCCCGTTCCTTTTTAATGACTTACTTCCAGTCATGCATGTGCCCAGGCAGGCACAACCTGCTGCCTAAGCAGTGAACTTTGTGCACTTAGCTACTCAGGAGTTCATCTGTGGGCAGATACTCTGTTAACCCTTAACGAGAAAGGGAGCTCAGCTGATTATTTTTAAGGAAAAAAAACCAAAAATGGTGTGGGGAGAGTGGAGCCTGATTAACTCCACATGTGGTGACTCTTGATCTGTGTTGCAGGAGCCACACTGGCTGTGCATTGTTCCCAGTAGTCTGGTGTAGTGGAAGGTGCCCCTGCCCATGGCAAGGGGGGTGGAATGGGGGGATTTTTAAGGTCCCTTCCAACCCAGATCCATCTAGGATTCTCTACTCACCTCCAGTGTCTGTTTTGGACACTGGGATCTCTCTGGGTTCTTCAAAGCCTGCAGTGTTCTGTCATCCTCCTGCTGTGAGCGTACAGCCAGGAGGGTTGGGATCTGGGTGGGATTCTGCAGGAAGCAACACTAAGGTTTCTGCTCTGACTGCTCTTCTGTGGGTTTTTTTTTTTTTTCATTTTCTCCTCCCCTCAGGGCATCTTCATCAAGGATTCCAACTCCCTGGCTTATTACAACATGACGAGTGGCTCTCTGATTCACCTGGCACTCAAAGAGAGAGGAGGCAGGAAGAAATAGGAGCCATGGAGCCCTGAGACGTAACGTGTCCATGTTGTAACCCCAACCCTCCCAATCCTATTTCCATTCTGGCCTTTTTGGGGCTGCATCCATTGCCCCCCAGCTGTAGTTTGAACAGACCCCCAGTGATGAGAGAGGAGAAGCTGATGGAGCCCCAGAATGTGTCAGTGTAGTGAGTAATCTGTAGTGATCAATGCTTTGCTCGAGTGCAGGCTCTCCCCTGAATCCCCTCGGGAAAAGACATCAAGGTCATGCCCAGCTTAGTTTAGATCCATCTTTGAGGGATTTATGGTGGCCAAGAGCATCATCTGTCTGCCCTCAGCACTCACTGTTTCATTTAACCTCCTGCTAATTGAAAACTTCTTCTCCACACACTTATTAACCCCCTTGTTCTTGTTCTTTTCCTGTCTTGGATCTTGTACTGACCCTGACTTGGAAGTTTTTCCTCCCTCAGCATGAGCTTGTGTAGCTGTTCCTGTGATAAAGGAGATCTGGGTCTGCTCTGGACAGCCCGTGATTTTAATAAACACTCAGCTCTCCTTCCTTGGATTTGAGGTTTTTAATGGAGATGTGCCTGGTTTCGGAGCACTCGGATGGGGAAATACATTGGGATTTGTAATTAAGCAGTTTACGATAGGAAATCCTCTTATTTTCTGGGAAAAGCTGCAAGAAAAGGGGCTTGATGAAGTTGTCCTGGTGGTCCTCAGTCATTCCTGAAGGAATGCTTATGTCTGTGTGTGGGGGGGGGGGAAATACTCTGAACTTAGCAAGAATTTTATTGGAAAATGTGATTTATAATTATATCCTGTAGCTGGAATCTCTTGGTCCTGTAGAGCATCTGGGTCTGGAAAACAGATGATTCCTGGGCCTTCAGTTAGAATTTGTTAGAAACACAGTACAGCAAAGTTAATCCATGGAATGAGGTGCCCAGGAAGAGGCAGGTGTCTGGGATTTGGGTACCTCTGGATTTTTGGATAACCCAAAGCCATAGATTTCTTGTTATATATGTATTTTTAGTCGTGGTCAGGCAGTGCAGGAACATCCTGTTTACCTTATTCCATGCTTAGGAGGGGAGAGAGGGATGAAGCAGGAGGGAAGAGCCGGCATCCTCCTGCCTCTGGTGTGCTCCCCTGGGATCTGGAGGAAGCCTTATGGCTGTGGGGAAGGTGGCTGGCACTGGCCCAGCCCAGGTGGCCGGTGTTCCCTGGCCACAGTGTCCAGTTGTTGTCTCTGACAGGTCCCCCACATGTCCCTGTCACAGCCTGCTCCCCTCCCTGCTGCAGGAATTCGGGGTGTGTGGCTGGATGGTGGATGCAGGGTGCTCCTGCCCCGCAGGAAGGCGGGATAATCACTTCCCTTCTGCTGCTCAAAAGCAGACAATAGGTACGGCCCTGGAGAAAACAGGCAGTGAGTGGGGTTTTCCAGAGCGGATAGAAAAAAACTGCCAAGAGAGCTCCGAAATGGAGAAGTTGTGTTTGTATCCGGGGCTGGGCCTGCCTGTGCTGGGCTGTGCTGAAGGTCACCCTGTGTTCCTCCTCCTGCTGTGCTCGGAGCGTGGTGCCCACAGAGCTTCCCAGTGGGAGCTGTTCCCACCATTCCCTCGGTGACATTTTCAGCCAAGCCCCTTTACGGGCACTCCAGCAAGAAAACTTCCCCCTGGAAATCACTCGCATGGAGCCTTGCCAGCCAGTTTCCATCTAAATCCGAGGGATGAATGCTGTAACAGACTGTGTGTGTGGAGATCTGGTACAAAACAAGCGCCATCGGAGCCTTCCACTTCAGCAGCAAGGACTGGCGGGGCCTGGCTGCCAGAAAAATCTGGAAGTAGGTTGAGTTGGTGATTTTAAGGAGCCTCATTCCCTCTTCCTTTGGCACAAGGGATCCTTCCAATAGCCCCTTGTTCTGTGCTGTGAGAGGGAGGAGATTGAGTGCTGGGCTCTGGAGAAGCATCTGGAGGTGAGCTGGACCTGCCCGTGGAGGACTTTACTCAGGACAGGTCCCAACAGATCCCAGTCTCCTACAGATCCTTTGGTGTGTTATTTTTGGGAGAGCCAGGCCGGTTTTACCTGTCTGGGATGCTGTGGATGGGGACTTGGGGGTGACACGGCGGTATTCTGGCTGTGGGACCTGCAGGGCCACATCCCACCAGTGCCACATCCTGGTGAATGCCCACTGCAACCCTAGTTCAGCCCCACTGCTTCCCAGCACAACCCTCCTGCAGTCCCACTTTCCAGCCTTCCTGGAATGCCAGTGCCATCCCAGTACAGCCCCAGCACGGCCCCTCTGTGGCTCAGTCTGGTCCCACTACAGCCCCATTATACAGGTCCCACTACAGCTCTCCTGTGGCCCATACTGCTCCCAGTATAGCCCATTTTATCTCACACTGGTTCCAGTACAGCCCTATTATATCTCATCCAGGTTCCAATACAGCTGTGTTCTCATACAGATCCCAGTACAGCCCGTTATGGCCCATTCTGGTCCCCGTGCAACCCATTCCATGGCTCATACTGGTCCCGGTACAGTTTGTTATATCTTGTACAGATCCCAGTACAGCCCGTTATGGCCCATACTGGTCCCAGTACAACCCATTCCATGGCTCATACTGGTCCCAGTCCATCCCGTTATGTCTCATACTGGTGCCAGTACCTCCCACCCCAGCGCTGCCCCACTGCCGGCGCACTTAGCCCCGCCCCTCACCGACACCCGCCGGCACTTGACGGACAGCTCTCTCCGTCCTTTCGGCCAATCAGCTTCGGGGTGGGCACGCCCCACGGCAATCCTCGCGGCTGATTGGCTGAGTCCGTGCTCCCGCCCAATGGCGGTGCAGATAGGGGGCGTGGCCGGGGCGGGGCGTGGCCGCCGCCGTGTCCGGCATGGCGGAGCGGCCGCGCCGCCGCTGAGGCGCCGCCATGGCCAAGAGCCGCGGGGGCGGCGGGCCCAGCTCGCCCGGCGGGCGCAGCGTGGCGGGCACCCGCGAGAGCCTCGCCGACCCCGGCGCGGATGAGCTCAGTTCGCTCGGCTCCGACTCCGAGATCAACGGCGGCGGCCCCGAGGAGCGGCGCGTCGATAAGTTCGGCTTCATCGTGGGCAGCCGCGGCGCCGAGGGGACGTGAGTGGGGGCCGTGAGGGGGGGCCGGGGCCGTGGCCGTGAGGGGGCGTGGGGGGACTGGGGCGCCGAGGCGCAGAGGAGCCGCCCCAGGCCCGGCCCAGTCCGCTCCGGCCGCTCGGCCCCCGCAGGGCCGGGCCTGGGGCTGGGCCGGGCCGGCCGCGGCTCTCCCCGCCCCGGGGGGGTTTGTCCCCGCCGCCCCCGAGCGGGGCGCGGGGCCGCCCGGGACCGGTGTCAGGCATCGCTCGTGCCTGCGGCGGAGGCCTCAGCAGCCGGGACATGAACAAGGGAGTAAGGCTGGGAGACCTGCGTGTGTTCAGCCTGGAGAAGAGAAGGTTCCGACCAGACCTTAGAGCCCCTTCCAGTGCCTAAAGGGGCTTCAAGGGAAGCCGGACTCCTGACATTGGAGAAGGACCTGGAGTGTCAGGATAAGGAGGAATGGCTTCCTTCTGTCAAGAGGGCAGGCTTCGATGGGATATTGGGAAGAAATCGTTCCCTGTGAGGGTGGTGAGGCCCTGGCACAGGGTGCCCAGAGAAGCTGTGGCTGCCCCTGGATCCCTGGCAGTGTCCAAGGCCAGGCTGAACAGGGCTTGGAGCAGCCTGGGATAGTGGAAGGTGTCCCTGCCCATGGCAGGGGGTGGAATGGGATGGTCTTTAATGTCCCTTCCAACTCAGACCATTCCATGATGTTCTGATGGCTTTGTGAAGAGCCCCAAAAGATGTTCCAGCTGTCCCATCTTCTTCCAAAGAGGGGGAATGGCTGGGAAGCGGTGTCCACCCCAGTTGGGATCTGGGAGCTGCCAGCACACCGAGATCAGTGTCTGGTCAGCTCCAGGCGCTGATTCCAGTGGACTTTTGGCCTCTACCAGACCAAGGAGGCCAGGCTATGGTGTCCTTCCAAGGACTCATTCTTGGTAGTGCTGGCAAAGGCGCCTTGTTCACCCTGCTCTGTTCCGCGGATGAAACCATCGGAGGAAGTGAGGCTAACCCGAGGCGCTGGGCCCCAGGGCGGTGCTGACACCCTGGAATGTGCTGTTGCTGTCGAGCTGGTTCAGCGGCGTGTTTGGTGTTTGCCTCCCTGGCCCTACTTTCACAACAACGCCCAGAGAAAGCCAGGGTGGCAGTGGGGACAACGCATGGCAGCCAGCTCCTCTCCCGCTGGGACGGCGCCTGGAGCGGGCTGCTTGGGTTTTGCCCACCTGAGTGCTCTGGTGCCAGCTGTGCCTCAGTTTCCCTGTCTATGAGGAGCAGAGTGTTCACCCCCCATAAGCCTGTGGGTGTTACTGGGTGGGTCTGTGGGGTGAAAAAGTGCTGGAGGCTGGAATGTTGGCACTGGGCAAGGTGCATCACTCCGGGTGATAAACCTTGTCCCTCGGCACTGCGGGAGTGGTGTAGCCTCTCTTTCTCGTGGTGCTGCGCCCTGTCCTGGTCACACACCACATTTAGGGGACACTTGTCCTGACTGTCATTCCTGTGGCTGTCCCTGGGGTGTGTGTCCCTGTCCCCGGGGTGCAGCAGGCAGCAGCTCCTCTGGATGAAGGTCGTGGTGCTGGAGGCCAGTGGCTATTCCCAGGGGTGCTGACAATGTGGTGGCTGCAGTCACTGGGGACTGAGCCTCCTCCAGCAGCCCTCAGATGTGCTGGAGCCCAATCCTGCCCTGCTCTAGGGCTTTGCTGGCTCACTGTCTGTCCAGGAGCGGATGAAGGGGAATACATGACCTCCTGCTGTGGCTGGCAGAGTTGGGATTGCCCTACTGGCATGTCCCAGCATCCGTGGAGGGTCTGAGGGCACCGGCAAGGGCCGTGCTGTGGAGATGTCACCCACAGTGTGGATGCAGAGGAGCGCATTCCTGGCATAGGGCATCCCGTCACTTCCCCGCCTGGAGTGCCCCCACCCCGTCCTCCCGCCTCGGCCATATGAAATGCAGCCGGTCCTCGCTCCGTGCCCGCTGCCAAGCAGCCATCAGCTGGGAGCAGCTTCCAGTCTGTGCTGGCTGGGCTCCAGCAGGCCCACAGCCAGCTCCTGTATCCAGCGTCCCGCGCTCCCGAGCTTCCCACGCCTCGCGGAGCCCCGGCTGGAGGCCAGCACTGCCTCCATCCCCGTGCCGGGCTGGGGAGCTGCTGGCCATGCCTAGCCGTGCTGGGGAGGGTGGGGAGCCAAGCAAAGCAGATCCTTTGGGAGCGGGTTTGCTCTCGGAACAATTGCGCTCGCCCCGTCCGACCCGCTGCGGTGGGTGGGACTCGGCGGGGAAGGGCTGGGCTGGGCGCAGGGCAGTGCTGCCAGCTGGATGCGGCCCTGGACTCGCCGTGCTGCTCGCTTTCTGGCTCGGAATGTGGAGAGAGGAGGCAGGGCCTGCATGTCCTGTAGTGGGGCTGGGTGCTGGAGGATGCTCAGCACCAGGCCAGTGTCCTCGGGTCCTCTGGAAGGATCTAACCCTTCCTGGGATTGGTGCGGCCACAGGGCACTGTGGAGCAGAGCCTGGGAAGGCATCGAGTCTTCACTGATGGTTAGAAGGAGCTTCTGCTCTCCTTGGATGTCCCTGCCTGGGACCTGCCCAAGCTGCCTGTCACCCATCTCTGCACAGATGCGGTGCCATGGGGGTTGGAGGCTGGGGTGCTGGCTTCAGCATCGCTGCAGCATCCCCTCTGCCTCAGCAGGGTTAAATCGGATTCCCTGGCTAGGCTGAGCCGTTTCTGGAAAACACTCCCCTCCCTCCTAAGGGACCCTAGTCCGGGCTTGGCGCCGGGCCTGGAGCAGCGCCAGGCATTGGGAGCGCAGTGTGGCTGGAGCTGTGTGGATGACACGATGCTTATGGCCCCGGCTCTCTCTGTATGCAGCCAGCCCCTGCCACAGGGATCAGGTCTTGCTCATCCCTCACCTTCCTGGCACGTCCCTGGGGATGCTGTGGCACGTGGTGCGTGCAGTGCAGGCTGCTCCCGAGAGGTTTGAGCTGCTGTGCTGGCTCGGTGATCTCACTCACGGGTGGCGAGCGCTTCCGGCAGCTGCTGAAATGCTGGCGCTGCCGAGCGTGTCCCAGCTGGACCCTGCACCTTGAGGGGTGCAGCCACCTGGGCTTGGGGGGCATCCAGGGTGCTCAGGAGGCCAGGGGGGCTCAGTGCCATAGGGAGGGCTGGGCACCCACTGACCAGCCTCTTCCTCCCGGTCCCACAGGCTGGAGGAGGTGCCCTTGGAGGTGCTCCGGCAGCGGGAGTCCAAATGGCTGGACATGCTCAACAACTGGGATAAGTGGATGGCCAAGAAACACAAGAAGGTAAGTGACAGCTGTGTCCCCCCTGGGGGGTGGCAGGGAGGGACAGCCAGGCACAGCGGTGTCCCTTTGGGGCAGCCTGGTGTCACTGGTTCCCTGCCGACAGGCATCTGTATGCCTTTGGATGATGGTGTTGGCTTGAATGGGCTGTTCATTCCCCTTGGAAACTGGAGGTTGGTGGGGCTGAGTGGTCCCGAGCCAGCCCACTTCTGCCTCCAACTGTTCCCTGCCGGGCTGGAGCCTTTCTAGGGCTTCTTTGGCTGCCTGCAGGCAGCCATGGGAATTGTTTGCTCATGGAAACTTCTGTTCTGAGCATCTTGCAGACCAAAAAAAGCTCCGGGTAGGAAATGTTTGAGTCTGATGCATGTGACACTGGTCTGTGAACTGGGGTCCCGAGGAGACTCCTGGTGTGATGGCTTCATGGCTTGGTTTGCTGGTGCTCCCTGATCCCCTGAGCCTGCGGATGAGGCGGGAATTGGGATGCAGCAAGTCCCGGGTTGCTGCTGTGTATCTGCTGGGAGCAGTGAGGCTGCTGGCATGGGACAGTAGTGCCAAAGAGTGGCCGAAGGGCCTTCTCCTCCTCCCCGTGCTGGCAGAGTCTCCTGGCACCCCTCAGTGTGCCCAGATTGCTGTCCCCACTCAGTGCCTGATGAATGACACCGGAATCCCTCATCTGTTTCTTGGCTGCTCTTAAAGGATTTGGGAGAGCTTTCTGGGCCACGGCAGGCGGGCGCTTTGTTCCGCGGGCAATTTCCGCCTCTCTCCGGCCATATGCCACAGGGTGCCCTCCGGGATGGGGTGAGTGCTCCAGCAGCCCTGTGCCTGGCACAGCAGCTCCCCTGTGCTTGGGCAGAGCCTCTGGGAGTCTCCATGGGGCTGATGTGCTGTATAGTCTGTCCTGCAGCAAAAATCCATGCCTGGAGCTTTGGAGAGGCTGCTCCGGAATGCTGCTCTGTGCCTGGATCCCTGGGGCTGCTCAGGGAAGGCTGCCAGGCCTGGCCTTGGATGCTGTCAACTATCCTTGGTCTGGCAGGAGCCTGCTTGGTGCAGGTCCCTGCTGCTCTGGGGGAGCTCCCTGAGCATCTGAAAAACCCCAGTACTTTCCTGGCTGTCTCACCAGGGTTGGCAGGCAGCCCAGGGATCCCTTGGGCCAGCTCCTGCTGGGCTTGCTCACACCTGCACTGCTCCAGCATCCCAAAATGCTCCCTGCCTGGCCCCGATCCCAGCAGAGCCTGACCCCACATCCTTCACGGCGCTGAGCTGTGCCCGCACCGTGTGCTGGAAGGAGGGCAGATGTGTGGGTGGGCAGCTCCCACTGCTCTCCCAGTGTGGGCGGCACTCTGACTTCACCTTGCTTTCAGCATCCCTTAGCCCAGACGCACTCCCAGTCCCTGGAAGAACACGGTGGGATCACGGGGGTGATGGCAGGACCCTGTGTGGGACCAAGGGGATGAGCTGTTCAGTGCTGGTGGCGCTGGCCTGGCCAGCTGGAGGGGCTGTCTAACCAAAACCCAGGGAGGTGGTTTCCTTCCTGGCAGCTCAGCCAGCAGGAAGGGGAGCTGGCTGGATGTGGGAGCTGTCAGCAGCCATGGAGCTGCCTGCAGCAGCCCTGGGCATCGCCCGCCGTGTTTCCTGCCAGCACAAAGGGACCTGCCTGTGTAAACAACCAGTGAGGGAGCAGCAAACCCCCTGGGGAGGTGGTGGTACCACGCTTGGAAACAACCACCTGCTCCCCAGTTGCTCCAGCAAACAGGGAAACACAGCCCTGGGAAGGCAGGAGAGGCCTGGGAAGGATTTGGGAGCTGTTGGCCACTGCTGTCAGAGCCCTGGCACAGTTGGCATGTGCCACGTGAGCAGGGACATGAGGAGTGGAGGCTGTGCTGGGGTTTTGCAGGGTGTTGTGGGGGGTGACTGTGCTGAAAGCACCAGGCTTGTGGGGCCCACCTTGCTGCATGCCCTGCCTGAGGGCTGTGGGGAGAAGGACACATAAGGATGTGGAGCTGCTGGAGCCAGTCCAGAGGAGGCTGCGGAGATGCTCCGAGGGCTGGAGCCCCTCTGCTCTGGAGCCAGGCTGGGAGTGCTGGGGGTGCTCACCTGGAGAGGAGAAGGCTCCAGGGAGAGCTCAGAGCCCCTTGCAGGGCCTAAAGGGGCTCCAGGAGAGCTGGAGAAGGACTGGGGACAAGGGCTGGAGGGACAGGACACAGGGAATGGCTTCCCAGTGCCAGAGGGCAGGGCTGGATGGGATATTGGGAAGGAATTGTTCCCTGGGAGGGTGGGGAGGCCCTGGCACAGGGTGCCCAGAGCAGCTGTGGCTGCTCCTGGATCCCTGGTAGTGTCCAAGGCCAGGCTGAACAGGGCTTGGAGCAGCCTGGGACAGTGGAAGGCATCCCTGCCCATGGCAGGAGCTTTGGAATGAGATAGTCTTTAATGTCCCTGCCAACCCAAACCATTGCATCTTTCTGTGATTTGGAGCTGCTGCTGTGATGAGGAGTTGGAGTGGGATGCTGGGGGCTCTGTTTTGGTCCCTGCCTGGTGCAGGCGGCACCAGGGCTAAGCTGGCTCAGCTCCTGCACAGGGTAGGTACCAACTGCCTTGCCTGGACTTTGGTCCTGGCTGGTGCCCAGTGCCAAGGAAACCAGGGGCACAGGAAACTGTGAGCATGGAGCTGGCCCCAGGGGCCTCAGGATCTGGCCATGTGTTGAAATAGGACCAGACCTACCTTTCTGCCCAGGATGAGCAGGTGGAAAGGCTGAGACACTTGTCAGGGTGCACATCTCTGCTTTCCATGGCCCCACGGAGGAGTGAGGGGCTGGGCTGGGGAGCCTCCCCTGTGTCCCCAGTGCTTGCCATGTGGACAGAGCCACCCGCTCCCCACCTCGGCTCCAATGTTTGCTTTTCCAGCTCCCAGCAGGATCTGGCTTTGAGGCAGTGCCAGGCTTGTTTGGAGCTGTTTGCAAGCAACAAAGCTTCGTCTGGGCCCCTGGCAGCTCCCCCGTGCTGCTGGTGCAGCCTTGACTGCCATTCCAGCTGGTATCCCTGCATCCCAGGGGCTCAGAGATGCTTCCCCTTGTTTGGGAAGCAGCAGGGGACCAGCCTGTGGCCATGGTGCTGGCCTGGCTCCCACCTTGCCCCCAGGAGTCTCTTTGTTTCCCAGTGCTCCATGATTTTCCCGTGACGGCTGTGTCTCTCCCGCAGATCCGGCTGCGGTGCCAGAAGGGGATCCCGCCCTCGCTGCGGGGCCGTGCCTGGCAGTACCTCTCCGGGAGCAAGGTCAAGCTGGAGCAGAACATGGGCAAGTTTGATGTGAGTCCTGCCAGGGACCCTTCTGCACCACCACGGAGGGGACAGTGCTGGAATGGCTCCTGCTCCTGCTAGGGCTTGGGTGTATGTTGGGATCTCAGACATCTTGGAGGGGTGTCAAGGGTGTCGCTCACCCCAATCTTCTCCTCCACAGGAACTGGACCTTCTCACAGGAGATCCAAAGTGGCTGGATGTGATCGAGCGGGATCTCCATCGACAGTTCCCCTTCCATGAGATGTTCGTCTCACGTGGAGGCCATGGGTACGTGGAGCTACTCTGTCCAGTCCTCAGCAGCCATGGGGTGGGCACTGTCTATCCCAGCTCATGGGATACTCTCGTGTCCCCAGTGTCCTCCCCATTCCCCCAACAGTTCCTATACTCCCCCAGTCACTGAGCATCCACTGACTAAAAACAGGATGGCTCAGACCAGCTCTGACACCCAGTGGGGTGGGAATTGCTATGGCAGGAGGGCAGAGGGAGGAGGTGGCAGCCTGTGGCCTCCATTTCAGCAGGAAAGTGCTGCTCCCAATGTGTTGGAGAGCATCTGTGCCCCTGTGCTTGCAGCCGGGTCCCTGCCTGTCCACGGCTCACCCTGAGCTAGATGGTTGTCTCCATGCCCCGACTCCCAGATCCAGGCAGTGCACTCTGTGGGCAGAGCTTCCCAGAGTTGTTGTGTCCTGTAGCCCTGGGTTTGTGTGGAAAAGGGATCCCAGCCAGGGACTGACCCAGGCTCGTGCCTGGGATGCACGGGGAAGGCTGCTGGGCCACATCCGTGCCGTGTGCCCAGCTCTGCGTGCCCGGGGTGTCTCTGCAGGCAGCAGGACCTGTTCCGGGTGCTGAAGGCGTACACGCTGTACCGCCCGGAGGAGGGGTACTGCCAGGCCCAGGCGCCCATCGCCGCCGTCCTGCTCATGCACATGCCGGCCGAGGTACGGGCACGTGGCTCAGGGCAGGGGGCACAGCTGGGACCTCTTGGAGGGTGTGGGGCCCTTTACGGGGGTGCTGATGAGTGGGGTGCCTGGCTCAGGGCAACACAAAGTACCCCAGGGGTGCTCTGCTGCTTCTCACCCTCTCCCATGGTCCCTGGGAGCAGGGAGGGGGCTGCAGGGATGTCCTGTGGGTGCTCACCCGCTGTCCCTCGGCTTGCAGCAAGCGTTCTGGTGCCTGGTGCAGATCTGTGAGAAGTACCTCCCTGGCTACTACAGCGAGAAACTGGTGAGTAAAGGGCTCATGGTGCTTTCAGCAATGGCAGGGACCTGCAAGGTGCTGCACCTGGGTCGGGATAACCCCCAGGATCAATCTGGGCTGGGGATGAAGGGATCAAGAGCAGCCCTGGGGAGAAGGACTCGGGAGTGCTGGTGGGTGAGGGCTGGCAACACCCTGGCCATGTGTCCTGGGCTGATCCCCCAGTGTGGGCAGCAGAGCAGGGGGGATTCTGCCCATCTGCCCCACTCAGGTGAGACCCCACCTGCAGAACTGCCCCAGCCCTGGGGCCCAGCACAGAAAGGACCTG
Organism: Monarcha castaneiventris obscurior; assembly: GCA_026261815.1. Taxonomy (NCBI): domain Eukaryota; kingdom Metazoa; phylum Chordata; class Aves; order Passeriformes; family Monarchidae; genus Monarcha; species Monarcha castaneiventris. The sequence goes on from JAMPIT010000363.1 coordinate 694,532, forward strand.
GAGCTGCTGGAGCCAGTCCAGAGGAGGCCACGGAGCTGCTCCAAGGGCTGGAGCCCCTCTGCTCTGGAGCCAGGCTGGGACAGCTGGGGGTGTTCACCTGGAGAAGGCTCCATGGAGAGACCTCAGAGCCCCTTGCAGGGCCTAAAGGGGTTCCAGGAGAGCTGGAGAGGGACTTGGAACACGGACCCGGACTGCCAGAACAAGGGGCGATGGCTTCCCAGTGCCAGAGGGCAGGGCTGGATGGGATATTGGGAAGGAATTGTTCCCTGGGAGGGTGGGGAGGCCCTGGCACAGGGTGCCCAGAGAAGTTGTGGCTGCGCCATCCCTGGAAATGTCCAAAGCCAGGTTGACTAGGACTTGGAGCACCCTGGGATAGTGGAAGGTGCCACATGGCAGTGGGGTGGAACGAGATGAGATTTAAGGTCGCTTCCAATCCAAACCATTCCACGATTTTATGTCTCCAGGCCAAAAACTCTCACAGCTCCTCACCCCAGATAAAGAAGGGGTCTGGGGAGGTGCTGGGTATTCCCACTCTCCCTGTTGTGCCGTGGCTCCTAGAAGCATTCCACAGTCAGGGATGGGGGCTCAATGTAGCATCCATGGGACACAGCTCTGCTCTCATACCAGGTGTAGAGGGTTGGCTGCCCCTGCCGGGGCCAGGCACTGGGGGCTGATCCCAGGGCCGGGGTATTCACTGGGATGCTGGTCCCTGTCCTTGCAGGAAGCCATCCAGCTGGATGGACAGATCCTCTTCTCCCTGCTGCACAAGGTCTCACCTGTGGCCTACAAGCACCTGAGCAAGCAGAAGATTGACCCCATCCTGTACATGACGGAGTGGTTCATGTGCGCCTTCTCCCGCACGCTGCCCTGGAGCTCCGTCCTGCGCGTCTGGGACATGTTCTTCTGTGAAGGTAGGAGCTCCTTGCCATCCTTCTCCTGCTCCCAGGGTGACTGCACTCCCCACAGCCATGGGACCTGTAGGCAGGGCAGTTTTGGGGTAGCTGCATGCCTGGGGTGGAGATGGGCTGTTTTCCTGGGGGTTAGGAGGCATGTACATCCCAAATTCACCCTCTTGCATGTCCTGACTGTTAGTGGGACTGGGATCTGCTGCCCTGCAGCATTTGAGGGACATAGTGGCAGTGTCACCCTGTCCTGCCTGGTACTCACTGCCTCACGTCTCCTCTCGCAGGAGTGAAGATCATCTTCCGGGTGGGCCTGGTGCTGCTCAAACACACCCTGGGCTCCTCGGACAAGCTCAAGTCCTGCCAGGGCCAGTACGAGACCATGGAGAGGCTGAGGGCCCTCAGCCCCAAAATCATGCAGGAGGCCTTCCTGGTGCAGGAGGTGAGGTGCTGGGGACAGTCTGGAGGCCCAGTGCCAGCCAGTTGGCCAGTGCTTCTGGACTGGGCTGTCCCTGGGTGGGTGGAGCATGGGGAGCAGCCCCCAAAAAGCTTGGTTAGGGGTTGCCTCTGCCCTGAGGGGGATCCCACACCCAGCCCTGGTGGCACTGTCATTGTCAGAGGAGGTGCTGATGGCACAAGTGTCCCCACAGGTCATCGAGCTGCCGGTGACGGAGCGTCAGATCGAGCGGGAGCACCTGATCCAGCTGAAGAAGTGGCGGGAGACGCACGGGGAGCTGCAGTGCAAGTCCCCCCCGCGCCTGCACGGCGCCAAGGCCATCAGCGAGGCGGAGCCCGCGCCGCGCAAGGCGCTGGAGCCCGTCCCCTCCATCATCGTCTCCCCTGGGCCCGCCCCCGTGCCCAAGGCCCGCAAGAGCAAGGAGAAGAGCCGGGAAAAGGGCCCAGCCAGTCCTGCCAATGGTCCCGGGGCCGAGGGCAACGGGGTGCCCGGCACGACCCGGGAGCTGCTGCACCCCCAGGTCTCCCCCCACCACCAGTCCAAGGAGAGCCTGAGCTCCCGGGAGAGCGAGGACACGTACTTGTAGGGCCCGGCCCACACCCCGGGCAGCCGGGCTCAGCGGGGCTGCGCACGGACCCGGGCGCGAGGACACCGAGGGGGACCCCTGGCATCCGGTGCTGGGGGCTCTGAGCTAGAGGGATGGGACAGGGGGTCTGTGCGGCTCCGTGAGAACAGCATGGTCCCCTCGGGGCATCCGTGGAGCTTGGCCAGGTGTGGTGACCAAAGGGGACACCGTGGGTCTGCGTTGGGTGCCCACCCCGCAGGGTGCTGGCACCACGAGCGGTGGGAGCCCAGGCACGGGGTGGCTGAGCCACCCGAGCTCCCTCCCCACACTGGGGGGCTGGGCTGCCCCTCGGGCCCTTCTCCCCGTCCCAGAGCCCCTCGACCCATCACTCCCCCCGGTCCCTCCCGTAGCCCCCATCTGCGCCAGCTGGGCAGCCCCAGCCCCGGTTCCCGAGCACTTAGGCCTGGCGCAGGGCACTGGGGGTACGTGAGGAGCCGGGGGACCCCTCGCCCCCCTCTTTATCTAGTGAGGATATATCAAGCTGTAGCCCTATATGTAGTACCCAAGTTACCTACTCACTGAGCCTATTTATTATTCCTCCGAGGCAGGACAGGGACCGAGGCAGGATGCGCTAGAGGCAGCAGGATTTGATGCCGAATTTTGGGGCTAAAGCCCCCCCATCCCATCCCCTCCCATCCCCAAGCTCCCCACAGCTCAGGGGGAGTGTTTACCCTGCCAGGGCTCACCCCACCACTGCCGCCCCCTCCCAGGTCCCAGCGCAGGTGAGACGGGGTGGGTGCGCAGCAGCCAGGTGCTCCCTGGTTGTGGGGTCCCCTCTGCCCCCCCTGCCCTCCCCGAGGGTGGGTGGTGGGTTTGTAAAATAAAGCGGGAAAAGCAGTTTTGTACAAAGGGGTCAATAAAGCAAGTGTGTAAAGGCGCAGCCCTGGCTCCCACCTCTCTTGGCCTGGGATAGGGGGTGAAGGGTGGCATGAGGCAAGGGTGTCACCTCCCATTTCCTGCACCAGTACCGGCTTTGGTGGGCACCCTGACCTGGACCCTACCCCTGGTTCTCCATCCCTGGGGAGCACCCTCCCGTTTGCACTGGACACTCTGACCCTGGCACGCATTCTACCCTGGGGCCCATCTCCCCTGGCTGCCCTTGTCCTGGGGGGCAGGTGCTGGGCAGCGTCCTGGGCAGGGCCGTGCTGCTGTCACCGCTCTGTCACTGCTCTGTCACCGTAGAGGGTGGCCCAGTCCCGCTGTCTCACCCAGCCTTGGGGCTGCCCGTTTGAAGCGGAATGGGAGGAGGCTGAGACCTGCCCCAGCTTGTGATAGTGGTGGCTGCCAGGCCTTGGCGGTGCCATGGGATGCACTCCCATCCCACCAGACAGCCCTTTCCCCCTCTCCCACTGTCAGCTCCTGTGGCTGAATGGAGCGAGGAGGCCCCTAATTGATTCCATGACACCCCAGAGCTCAGTTTCCCACCCCGAAATGGTGCCCAGGCCATCTCTGTCCTGCTTTCTGCAGGCAGGAATTCTGCCCAAACCTTTCCTCCCTCCAGAAACCCCTTTTTCCCGGGGGTGGCCCTGGTTTGGTGAATCCCCTCTCCAGGCCTGGTGTTGGAGCTGAGCAACCGGGTGGAACCCGCTTGGGTGCTGGGGTAGGGAGTAGGGTGCGGTTGGCAGTGGGCTCCTAGAGGGTCTCCTTTGGTTGGGCACCCCGGCCTCTTGAATTGAGGCTGGTTTGGGCACCCTAGGGCTGCAGCTCGGGGGTACCCTGGGACTCTGAGTTGGAGTCGCTCTGGGCACCCCGGGGCTCTGAACTGAGGCTGCTCCCGGAGCACCGGGGCCGGGTCGTCGCCTTTCTCGCGGTGTGGGCCGGTGCCGGGGTTGTCCCGGGGCGGTGTGGGTCGGTGCCGGGTCGGGTCCCGAAGCGATGCAGGGCGGTGCCGGCGCCATGCGGGCGGTCACAGGGCGGTCCCGCCGAGATGCGGGGCGTTCCCGGGTCGGTCCCTGGGCGATGAGGGCGGTCACAGGGCGGTGCAGAAGCAATTGCGGGGCGGTTCCGGGGCGTTGCGAGGCGGCCTCGGACCTATGCGGGGCGGCCCCAGGGCGGTTCCGGGGCGATGCGGGGCGGTCCCGAGGCAGTGCGGGGCGGTCCTGGGCCAGTCCCGGGGCGGTCCCGTGTCCGCCCTTATAGCGGCGTCGGCGGCGGCTCCCGGGGCGGCGCGGCCGCCATGGACCTGCACATTCTGGAGCATCGGGTGCGGGTGCTGAGCCTGGCCCGCCGCGGGCTCTGGCTCTACACGCACCCTCTGCTCAAGCTGCTCTTCCTGCCCCAGCGCTGCCGGTACCGGCCTTTCTCCCTCCACCACCCTCCTCTTCCTCCCACGACTCCCGGCCCCGGGAGACGGCGGCGGTTTTGGGATCAGCAGCACCGATTTCTTCTTCTTCAGATGCAAGTTCTTCAGCCTGACGGAGACCCCCGAGGACTACACGGTCATGCTGGACGAGGAGGGCTTCAAAGGTACCGAGCGGTGGCCTCCTGGCAGGGCGGGCTGGCACCGCAGGCACGAGCTGTGCGCGTCCCCGGCCCGGCTCCACGCCTGGGCCGCAGGGAGCGAGTCCCGGCTTGTGCTTGGCTCCCTCGGAACATGCCTATCCCGTCCTCCCGGCGCCTGCGCCGGGGATGTACCGGCTTGCCCGGCCGAGGCTCTCCCGGCGCGGCTGCCCTCGCTCCGACAGCTCCTGTCGGGCAGAGCTGCCACCCGGCTGGTGGCACCAGGCTGCGGAGAGCCCGCTGCCAGCCCGAAGCCCGGGTGCTCCCGGCAGGGCGTGGGGACCTCCCCGGATGCCCGCGGGCCGCGCTCCAGGCTCTGACAGCCCTCCTGTCATCATTGCCGTGTCCAATTTCATCCCGTCCCTCCTCCCAGTGAGGGCCAACTGGCAGAGAAGGGTAAAGCACAGGCCCAGCCAGGCCGGCTGGGGTGACCCCTGTCCGGCAGCAGGGTCCAGGTTTTGGGGTGTCCTGGGGAGGTTTGATCCCTTCCCAGCCAGTCCCTCTCCCAGGGATGTGCCATTTGGTGACGTCCCCACCGCTGGTGACCCGGCCCGTGCCGTGCATCACCTTCACGGCCGGTCCTGCCGGGGGTACCGGCCCGACGGGCTGAGCCAGAGGGTCCGGATCCCGGCCCGGCTTCCCACGCCCAAACCTTCCTGCCGAGGCCGCAGGAGCCGGGCGCAGCGTATCCTTGGCCGTGACCCAAGGAACAAGGGTCAGCGCTCTGGCCGCGGGCACTCACGGCCAGGTTCCAGTCTCACCTCCTTTTGCTGTGGAACGGGACCGCGTCCCGGGCTCTCCCCGCTCCCAGAGCCAGAGCTGTTCCCCACGTATTGTTTTATTTCGGGGCCTGCGGACAAATATTCCTCAGTCCCGAGGGGAGGGCGGGAAGTGCTGAACAATGGTCCTGCGAGCCTGCGGCCCCGCACTGCCCTGTGGACCCCCCTTGGCTGGGGGGCTGCCAGTGTCCCCCCCGCTGCTGGGCTGGGAGGGGACCCCCAGCAGAGAAGGGCTGCACCCCCTCTTCCCTTGGGGATCGAAATTAAGCCCTGGGGTGGGTGACACAGGGACAGCGGGGTCCCCTTGCATTCAGCCTCGCCCAGGGTGGTGTTGAAAAGCAATTAAGCACTGAGCTCTGGGACAGGTCCCCATGTCCCCGAGTCCCTGTCCCGCCCCCCTGTTCCCAGCCCTGGGCTCTGGGCTGGAGCCGAGGCTGTTCTGGCGCTTCCTGCACAGGAACAGGCGCTGGGAACACCCGCCGAGGCCCTGGATCCGGCCCTGCTCCCGCCCTGCTCCGGGCCGAGTTTGGGAGCGGGGTACGGAGCCTGTCCCATGATGGGGCCCCCCCCAGTGGGTGCTGGACCCTCCCCCCGTGCGACCCCTCCTCCACCACTGGTGTGATGAGTTTGAGGTCTCAGCTGGGCTGGGGAACTGGGTGCCCACTGAAGGGCTGGGGGCTTGTGGGGTCTCCCATGGGAGCTGCCTCCCACCTTTCCTGGATGGCAGGAGTGGGTTGGAGACCCTTTGGGTGTCCCCCCCATCCCTTCCCGGGAAGGGAAGCCCAGAGAGGAGGGGGCAACCTTGCTGAGTCCTGGAGTGCCCCAGCAGTGCCAGCCCCTCTCCTGGGCAGGGTGGTGGGAGGCAGGAACAGCTCACATGTGCCCACCCTGCCAACACCAGCAGATTTTTGGGAAGCAGCTGTGGCCCTCTGCCAGCCTGGGCTCTCCCCACCAGGCTGGCACCAGGTGCAGGGACCCCCAGGACAGTGGGATGACCCTCCCCTTGTCCCCTCCAGTGCCCCATGTGCATCCCTGAGCATCCCTGGTGGTGGGCACTGGGCTGGGGGCTCCTGAGGGGTGGAGGATGAGCTGGGCAGCCCTGGGGCCCCGGTGGTGCTGGTTTTGGGGTGCAATGCCAGTGTCCCCATGCACCCAGCCTGGGGTGCTGGCACAGGGAGGAGAGACACATCCTGGGGTTGGGGGGGGACTGTAGCCTTGGCCCCCCTCATCACTACAGCCAAATCCCAGCGTGGAGCAGCTGAGCCCTGTCTGGATCATTCCACCTGTGGATGGGGCTCATCTGCACTCTCAAACGGGTGTCCCCAAGCCTGGGCTGGTCCTGTCCTGGGTCTGCTAATCACCCAGGGGACAGTGTGACATGCAGGGCTTGAGCTGGCACTGGCTGTGTCCGGCTGTCCCTGTGGAGCCACCTGCCTTAGTGTCCCTTGTTCCTCGCAGAGCTGCCGCCCTCCGAGTTCATGCAGGTGGCAGATTCCACGTGGCTGGTGCTCAGCGTCGTGTCCAACGGGCGGGAACCCCCCGGCTGCCAGGCCACCGGTGTCACCAAGATCGCGCGGTCGGTCATCGCGCCGCTGGCCGAGCACCACGTCTCCGTGCTGATGCTGTCCACGTACCAGACCGACTTCATCCTGGTGAGTGACGGGCATGGTGGCACCTGGGTGGCTGTCCCAAGGGCCCCGCTGTGCCCTGCAGGAGGGCTGGCAGTCCGGGCCCTGATCCTGTGCCCCGGGGCAGGTGCGGGAGCGGGACCTGCCCGTGGTGATCCACACGCTGGCCGGGGAGTTCGACATCTACAAGGAGGAGAGTGGCGAGTGTGTCCCTGTCACCTGTGATGACGTGAGCAATGGCTTCCTCAAGCCCAAGCCAGGTGAGTGACACTGGTTTCCATGTCTCCTGGGGCCACCCAGTCCCACCCAGATGCTCCAGCCACAACTGGTGGTACCCATATCCTCGAGGGACCTCCAGGGCCATGATGTCCCAGGGCCACACAGTCCCCACCGAGATGCTCCAGCTCCCACCAGTGGAACCCACATCTTTGGGGGACTCCCAAGGCCACCCTGTCCCCAGGCCACACTGTCCCGGGGCCACCCAGTCCCTGCCCAGATACTGCTCCCATGGGTGGTTCCCACATCCCGGGGGACCCCCATGGTCACCCTGTCCCCAGGACCAGCCAGTCCCTGCCAAGATGCTCCTGCTCCCACCAGTGGTACCTACATATTTGGGGGACCCCACCAAGATGCTCCAGTTCTCACTGGAGATGCCCAGCTGGGGGACACCCAGTCCCCACCGAGGTGCTGCAGCTCCCACCGGTGGTACCCACATCCTTTGGGACCCCCGGGCCATCCTTCTGCTCCCTGAGCACTCCGGGCTGTGGCGCGGTGGCCACGGGGTGGCACTGCGGGACTGTCCCCGAGCTGTCCCCAGGCTTGACTCACGGCCGTTCCCCTGCCAGCTGCCAGCCCCACGCTGCACCCCGTGCAGAGCCCCCAGACCCGTTTCTGTGTCCTGACGGTGGCCCCCGACACGCTGCCCGCCATCGCCACCATGCTCATCGACGTCCTCTTCTACTCCCACAGGTGAGTCCCGGGGATGGGGACATGGGGGTGGCCTCTTGCCTGGTGCCACCTGAACTGCGGTGACATATCCCAGCCATTGGTCCCAGTGGGTTTTCAGGCTCTGGGTGTGTTTCCCAAACTGGTTTTGCCCTCCCGGGAGCTGCACTGTGAGGGGTGGGAACCCCGAGGTGACACAAGGGACAAAGCCACCCTTGTACCAAATGCCAGGGAGAGACTGTAAAGCAGGAGGGGGTGGGTTTGGAAAAGGCAGTGGGAATGGTGCTGGGGCCAGGGAATGCTTCTGGCCAGGTCCTCCCATGTCCCCTGGGATGGGGTCCCTTCTGGTGGCGTGCTTCCGCTCCAGTCACCGCGACCTTTTAAAAATGCCACAAATCCTGGTGTCATCTGTGAGCTGCAGATGCTGTGGGGACCACCTGTTCCTGTCCCCTCTCCCCCCACCCTGCAGCACCCCAACGTGATGCTCCGACACCCAGTGCCACCACCAGGCCCCTCTCCTCCCCATTTTGGGGGTCGTGACCCCTCCCTGTGTCCCCTTCCCCCTCAGCAGCTCCTCGTGGGAAGCAGCCACTGACAGCCAGGACCTTGACTCCATCACCTTCTTCTCCTTCTCCCTCATCGAGGGCTACATCTCCATCGTGATGGATGCCGAGACCCAGAAGCGGTAGGTGCCCTCCCCTGGGCTGTCTGTTCCTCCGTCCCTGGCTCTGGGGCTCAGGGAGGGGGTGACCCTTGGCTTTATCCACCTCAGGTTCCCCAGTGACCTGCTGCTGACCAGCTCGACGGGGGAGCTGTGGCGGATGGTGCGGATCGGGGGGCAGCCCCTCGGCTTCGGTGAGTGTGGCCATGTCCCCTCTTGTGCCACTGCCGCCCAGGGGGTGCTCTGGGGCACTGCTGTCCCCATATGTCCCCATGGCAGTGACCCGGGGCCCCCTGTTCGCCCCCAGACGAGTGTGGCATCGTGGCGCAGATCGCGGAGCCACTGGCGGCCGCCGACATCTCGGCCTATTACATCAGCACCTTCAACTTCGATCACGCCTTGGTGAGCCCCTGCCCCTCTCTGGGGACCCCTGCCAGCCCCGGGGTGTTCCCTGGGGCTGACACCCCCTCTGTCCCCTGGCAGGTCCCCGAGGAGGGCATTGCTGAAGTGATCCAGCTGCTGCAGCAGCGGCAGGAGAGCAGCAGATAGCGGCCGGCTGTCCCCATGCCGGGTGGCAGGGTGGGGTCTCCCCTCCTCCCCAGCCCTATTCATTAATTTTTAATTGTAATGATCTCCCAGCACGGGGCAGAGCCAAGCACAGCATCACTCCCTCTGTGCTGGGGATGTGATGGCTTTGGGGACATGGTGGCCTTGTGGCAGTGGGCACTGGCCCGCAGGAGAGGGGTCAATGTGCCATCCTCTCCCTCTAGCCCGGCCTGTGCGGGATGGGTGGGCCGGGGGAGAGTGGGTGTGTCCGGGTGGAGGGGGTACAGGGGGGACATGCCAAAGAGCAGTGATGAGCCACCATGGTGCTATAGGGGACAGCCCGGGGCTGATGGGATGTGTCCCCTTGGGAAGGGAGGGGTGTCCACGATGCTCAGGGACACCCCTGGACCAGCCCCATGGAGGGGAGAGCATTCCTGGAGCTGGGGTTACCCCTGGCATCCCAAAATCTCCAAGGGGGCAGTGGGGGGCTGTTGTTCATCCCCAGCCCTTGTTGTCACCTGTCATGGAGGGGTGACGGTGACCCCCAGCTCCTCACAAGTTGTATTTTCACATAGTTTTTGATAAGTCAATAAAATTCTTATTATTTTTATTTCTGTGGAGCCCAGGGAGGTTGCCCAGAGCTGGTCCCTGTGGTGGTGGCAGGGGCTGGAGGTGACTGGGACACGGCCACTTTCTCTGCAATTTATTTTGGGTGAAAAAAAGAGATTAAAGCTGCAGCCCCCAGCAAGTCACCAGCCCTGGGGAACCTCAGGCCCACATTCCTGCCCTCCCCCTGCCCCACACTGGGCCAGGCTGGGGGGAAACTGAGGCATGAGTTTGACCCCGGGCCGGGGGATGTCCCTGTCACACTGCCACTGTGTCCCCACATCCTCTTCCCTTGCTGGCAGCACAGCATCCTGTGGCAAAGTGGGGTACATGGGGTGAGGGCTGTGCCCTCCCGGGGGGTGCTGCAGCCACTGGGTGCCCCCAGGATGTACCTGGGCCTCAGGCAGACCAAGCACGAGCGTGGTGGAAACCTCTGCTCCCATCCTGTCCCCAAAATCCATCCCCTGCTCTCCCACGTTCCGAGCAGGACTGTGCCCCAGGGCTGGCACATCTTGCCCACGTCAGCCCTACACACTTCCAGCCACCAGCTTCCTGCCAACCCTCCAGGCGCTCTCTTTCCTGTCTCGGTCCTTCTCCAAGTCATGGGACGCCGGTGACGTGCTCCCGGCGATGAAGAAATTGCCACTGGCCCATGCGGTCACCGGCGCTATTTTTGTCCCCGTTGGGTCTTGCACAGTCCTGGCCACCCAATTGCCATCAGCAGGGTGGCCACCACCATGGTGTCCTGCTGGCCCAGGGAGTGACAGTGTCATATGGAGGGGCCAGGGCCACCTGTGGCCAGGGGAGAGGTGAGGGTGGGAGGGGCACCTGCTCAGGGTGTGCAGGGGTCCTGCCATGGCAGTACATGGAGGGATGGATAAGGATGGAACAGGAAGAAGGAGAAGTGGATAGATGGACAGGTGGATAGATGGGAGATGGATGGATGGATGGATGGATGGATGGATGGATGGATGGATGGATGGATGGATGGATGGATGGATGGATGGATGGATGGATGTGTGGACAGCCTGTCTAGGCAGCCTGAGGGATGGACAGACTGCTGTGGAGCGAGCAAAATCTTCTCCTGGCTCCTCCACCCCGCTGGGCACAGCCCTGCCCACCCCGGCCCCATGGAACCCGCCCCAGCCGCCACCTGTGCCGGGGATGCCCCGAGGAGGAGGAAGAGGAGGAGTCGTCAGAGGCAGCTGGTGGAGGAAGCAGCCCCTGCAGGTCGTGGTGCGGCCGGGGCAGGGAAATTTTGGGAAAGGAAAGCACTTCTGAAAGTGAGTCACCGCTGCATCCTTCCTCCTGGAAGATGTGAATTTCTGGTTTGTCCCCCTGCGCTACCACCGAAATGCGTAAATTTGGCGCGGGACGGCTCAAAATTAACGGGATTGCGACACACCTCGGAGCGCTGATCAAAGACATTCATCTCTAAGGAATGGGGAAAACCCCCGTCGGTGCCGGGCCCCGTCCGTCTGTCAGGACGGGGCAGCCCAGGGGGACAAGGGGGACTGCCCTGGGTGCTGCTGTCGGTGCCGAGGCCGTGCCGAGCCCCAGGGCTCTTCCAGGGCAGTGTTGCACAAGGGGCAGCGATGCCTTGGGCAACACCCAGCGCCCTCGGTGTTCCCGTGGGTGCTGCCGGGAAGAGGGGCTGAGCCTGGTGTCCCCCACTTGTTTCAGCACCCAAATTTGTCACCCAGAGGAGTGGGCGGGTGTGAGCAGGCGGACGGAGCATCCCCCGGAGCATCAGCGAGCGCACGGTCCCCGGCAGTGCTGGGGTGCCCTGCAATTCCCGCACTTCCACCTCCCTCCTTGCCAGGACAGATTTTTGCATCCCACAGCTGGATTTGGAATGCGAAACCCCGCGTGGTGGCACATGGGTGACATCCCTGTCCCCGCTGCCCGCCGCCACTGCCCTCTTTTGCATCGGGGTTTCGGGGAAGCCGGCGCTGGTTTCAGTTCAACCTGTTGGGTGGTGAGCGGTGACATCAGCGTGATTCAAAAAGTCTCTTTCCCAAGAAGCCAGGGCTCGGGGGTCCAAGCAGTGGCAGATCCGGGCTGAGCAGCTGGACCTCAGCCTCCCAGGCTGGACCCACCCGGACTCCCTCGAGGAACTGACTCGAAGAACATCCCCATCACCCGTCCGTCCCATTTCCTCCCGCCGCGGAGGAGCATCCCTCATTGGCCCCGGGGCCTTCCGCTGGGCCCGGGGGGCCTCCTTGGGGGGTGGGGGTGACTCGGGTGAGCTTTAAAAGCCGAGCTTCCCCATCGCCGAGCAGTTAAGGAAGTGGCTTGCGCGCCCGGCAGCCCCGGGCGGACACCCTGCCCCGGCCATGCGGTGCGACGGGCGGCCCTGGGGCGTGCTGGCAGGTAGGTGTGTCCCCGCGTCCCCGCGTCCCCGTGTCCCCGTGTCCCCTCTCGCTTGCCCCGGCCGCACCGGTCCGGCCGGGAGCCGCGGGAGAGAGCGCGGCCGCGGGGCCCCCATGGTGCTTGAGTCAGCAGTGCCCGGGCAGATGGCACCGAGGCTGTGCCACGGCAGTGTCGCCTCCCTCGGGCGCTGGCGGGGACGGGGATGTTCCCCGCTGTGGCACATGGGACAGGGAGCACTGGGACTGGGCAGGCTGGGGGAGAGGGGAAGGCAGGAGGGGACATGTTTGGGGACAGGTTGGGACAGTTTGGGGACCTTGGGCAGAAGGTCAGGGATGAGCTCGCCCGAAGGGGCAGAAACTGTGTGTCAGCCCAGTGCCATATCCAAAGTCCTGTGGGTGACAGCGGGGCTGGGACAGTGACTGGCTAGAGCTGGACAGAGGGACTGGATCCAGGAGTGTCTCTGCTGTCCCCTCCTTTGCGGTGGTCCGGGCTGGCAGGGCCAGCTGCTGTGGTGGGGCTGTGCATCCTGAGGGCTCCACAGCACTTCCATCACCCTCATCCTCCTCCCCGCCGGGTGCCCAGCAGGCTTTTGGGGCAGGGGTTGGGTCACCCTGGAGCAGGGACAGGGAGTTTGGTGCAGGCAGCATTCCTGGTGCGGGGGGAGTGACCCCGTGAGAGGGGGCTGCGTCCCTCCACCCAGCGATGCTCCAATGTCCCCTGACTCCCTCCTCTTCCTCCCCAGCTGTCGCCAAAGGGCTCCTCATCCTCTGGGCAGTGCCAGGCCAGGGGGGCAGGTCCCCGCTGGCCCCCACCGTGCAGCAGACGCAGGCGCTGGTGAAGCTCATGGCCGAGGACGCGCAGGAGCTCTTCACCTTCTACGTGAGTCCCCTTCCCCAGGGCGAGGGGTCACGCCCGTCCCCTCCACAGGGCAGCTTGTGGGCGGTCCCCGTGCTGCTCCCGCATCCCTGATCTTCCTCTCCCATCTCTGGGCAGGAGAAGGAGCAGCACCTGGCCATCTACAATATGTGCCGCACCAACAGTACCCCCGAATGGCTGCGGAGGCCGGCGAAGGGGCCCTGGGGGCTGCGGCGGCTGCGGAGGCCCATGATCCACATGGACCAGGCGCTGCAGGACATCATCCGGCACCAGCGCAATCTCCACCACCCCGAGGCCGAAATCCTTCGCCGCCTGAGCAGGACCCACCGGAAGGTGCGAGCGCTGCTCAACAACCTGGCGGGGCTCTTCCCGGCCCCCAGCTCCCGCCCCGGCCGCCGGCCCCTCCCCAGCCCCGCGGCATCCCTCAGCATCTTCCGACAGAAGCTGCAGGGGTGCCAGATCCTCTGGAGCTATGCCCGCTTCATGGCCGAGCGCAGCGCCGAGCTGGACGCCGGGAGCCGCCGGACGCGCCGGGAAAAGGGGAGATGGCACAGGGGCTCACGGCTGCCTGCACCCCCCTAGGACAGCCCCGCCGCACCGGAGTTCCTGTCTGCATCTCCATCTCCATCCCGTGTGACCTCAACCCATCCCCAGGGCAGAGACGTGTCCGATGCCCGGGATGCACCACGGAGCCCCTCTCAGCTCACCTGAGCGAGGACAAAATGCACTGAAAGCATCTCCCGCCGCTTCGGCTTTCTGTGGGGACCCTGCTGTCTCCGTGCCACCTCTCGGCTGCAGGACAGCCCTGGTTGGCTCTCCCACATCCTGCCCCACTTTCCCGTGGATCCAGGTAGCCCCAGTGCAGCCGGGTGTCCCCCGGGTGCCCAGCTGTCCCCCGTCCCCGAGCCCGGCCGGATTTTCCAGTGATTCAATGGGTCGGGTGACACAGCCTGACTAAGAGCACCCGCCACCGGGCCCGCGGAGAGAGAGCGCTGCTGCCACCGGCGACTGTCACCGGTGTTGTCACCCCTTGCTTGCCCTTCGCCAGCTCTGCTCCCAGAGAGCAGCTGGGAGTGGAATCCTGTGTCCCTGCTTAGTCCGTGTCCCTGCACCTTTGGTGTCCCTCTGTGTTTGGTGTCCCCCACAAGCTCAATGTCCCTTTGCACATCCCTGTCCTCGTCCCTGTGCTCAGTATCCCTGTGTTCAGTGTCCCCATGCTCTCAGTGTCCCCAAGCTGACTCTTGCACACTTGATGTTCCCATACTCCCAGCATCCCTGTCCTCTCTGTGTCCCTTCTGAGCCTCCCAGGCCGTGCCACCACAGCCCTGATCATTCCCAGCAGGGACTCGGCTCTGGCTGCTGCACTGTGACAGTGGGGGACAGCCCCCACTGCCTCCCCCCTAATTTATACGTTAATATTTGTGTGTTTATTGTATTTATTGATTACCAGGGTTAATTTAACTCCTGCAGCTTGCAGAAGTATTTAAAGACATTTCTAATATATAAATATCTATTTTTATTATATTTTTCGTACAGTGTTAAACTATGACCATCACAAGGGTTTATTTATGTAATTGATATTTTTGGTACGCAGAGAAGGGCAGTGCCCCCTGCCCACGTAGCACTTCTTTATTTTTGTACAACGGCAGAAGGAAATAAAGTGCTGATCTTGGCCCCTGGGCCATTGAGGCATCGTGTCCCTGTGTCCCTAAGTCTGTCCTGGTGGCTGTGGGCAGGGAGGGGCTGTGTTCTGGTGGCCAGGTCGTGTCTGTTGTCCTTGCCAGGGCTCATGGGATGTGACATGGGCTGGTGTGGCACATGGTGGGGCATGTGGGACAACATGGTGTGACACATAGCATGGCACACGCTGGGATGGGGCCTGTGGCATGGCACAGGACATGGCATACGATGGGATGTAGCCCATGGCATGGGCCAGGATGTGGCACACGCTGGGATGTAGCACAGGATGTGGCACACTACACAGTGTGGCACAGGGCATGTGATGTGACAAGCTGTGGTGTGCCACGACGGGGCCTGGCACTGCTAGGCACATGTGGCACGGGCCACATGACACCTTGTGCCACATGTCACAGCCCTGTCTGGGCCGTGGCCACAGCCACGCTGAGCACAGTGTCCTGCAGTCTGGCCAGGGCCACCATGGGGACCGGGCCACCCACTGCCACCAGTCCCGCTGAGTCAAAAATCCTAAGACCTGGTCATGTGTCCCCACGGAGTCACTCGTTCCCCGTGTGTGCCGTGTGCCGGGGCTGCCGGACTGCCCGGCTCTGCCGCCGGCCCCACTGCCTGAGTCAGTCACAGGAGCATCGCCGCGGGGACGGCCACCTCGGCCATCTGGGGACACTCATGGTGGGACAATGTCACCATGAAGCAGCCCGGGCCAGCTTGGCGCTCTGTGGGTGACCCTGACGGTGACCGTGACTGTGACTGTGCCACCACCAAGCCGCCCACCCAGCTCTGGAGAGGGCTGCGGAAGGGAGGGTGCAGGTACGTGACCCCCTGGGACCGTGGGGAGGGCTGGGGGACCCCAAACACAGGGTGACACCGGGCTGAGTGCCACTGGAGGGGTGGTGGCTTCTCTGGTGTCCCCAAGGGGACACCCAAGGGGACTCCAGTGCCCACTCCTGGGAAAAGCCTGTGGGTTAACACTGCTGGGGTGGCACCGGTGGGGCACAGGGACAGGGGTGAGGCAGCCCCGGGCAGGCACCCACAGTGAGTCGAAGGGGAATTCGGTGCCCTCCGTTATTCAGCTCTGGACTTCCCCGGGACAGGAGCACCTGCCTGGCTCAGCCCTTCCTCACCCCCCGGGAGGGCCCCCCGGACACCCCCGATCCCAGCCCCAGCCTCATCCCCAACGTGGGGGACATCCGGGGCTTTTGGTGTCCCTGGAATCTGGGTGTCCCTCCTGCACGGGGACACCGCGGGATGGGGACCTGGAGGGGAGTCAGAGGGGGATTGGGATGGGGCGCGGGGGGCAGTTATGGGGTGGTGCGGTAATGGGGGGAGCTGGGGTGGGGCTGAGGTAGTTCTGGGGAGGGCTGGGCCGGGGGGCACAATGACGGCATGGGGAAGGGCAGGAAGGGGACATTTGCGGGCAGGGGGCAGCTCCGGAGCGGGGATGAGATGGGTCAGTTCTGAGTTTGGATGGGGCGGCCGGGGCAATTTTGGGTTGGGGAGAGGCCAGTTCTGGGCTGGGGCAGCAGGGGGCAGCACGGGGACAGGGATGGGGACAGGGACGGGACAGGGACGGGGACAGGGATGAGCGGGCATGGAACAGGGATGAGGAGGGGGGCAGCATAGGGACAGGGAAGAGGGGACAGGGATGGTTGGGGTGTCTGCGATGGAGCTGAGGACAGTTATGAGCCGGGATGCTCAGAGGGGACAGCTCGGAGGGGCACAGAGCAGCAGCATGGCAGCGGTGGCCTTGGAACACCCTGGGCTTGTCCCCTTGTCCCTGGGCAGGTCGGCGGTGGGGATGGAAGGGACAGTGGGGGCAGCTGTGCCCTGACCAACCTGCCCCAGCTCCTCCTGGGGCTCCCAAACCCCACAGCTCCCGGGACCCTCAGTCTCCTCTGGCAGGGAGGGCTGGGTCCCCCCCGTCCCCGCTTCCCGCTCCTCCTTGGGTCACGCTGGGACCCCCCACCCCTGTCACCGTCTCCTGACGCTCCCGCTGCCCGTCTCCATCGGGCATCGGCACAGGATCCATGCGGGGATATTCCTGCTACCGAAGGGACTGGGAAAGGGGATATTCCTGGGCATCATCTCCCATCCTGGTACCTCCCCACCCTGGCATCTCCCATCTCCTCTTGGCATCTCACTCTCCAGCCTGTCCAGGACCAGGAATTCCTGGACCAGGAATTCGGCTTTTCCCACTGGAGCATCCCCCCGCTGCAGAGGTCCAGTGTCTCCCCTCGGGTTTGTCTTTTCTCCTAGAGAAACCCCATCCAATAATCCGAACACTTTTGCCCGAAGGGCTGAGCTGGGGGTGGGGACGCCGGGGCCTTCGCGATGATCCCACCATGACCAGGGGTCCCACACGCCTCGGGGGATGCCAAAGCCCAGCTCAGCTCCAGCCTGCACTCAGTCGCTCCTGGGAAATTCAGGAAAAGGGCAAATCCATGTCAACCTCTGCACACAACTCCCGCAGGGCGTTCCTTATTCTAATAATTAAGTGCTATTAATTCCTCAGCTAATTAAGTGTGCCAGACCACCAGATGTCCATCAATATGTGATGTGCTGCTCCCCACATCCCAAAAAGGCTGGGATGAGGCTGCAGGGCGGGAGATGGAGCTCATCCTCCCCGGCCTCCACAGTCCCCAGCTCATCCCTGATGTTCCAGTAAGACCAGACTGGGCTAAACTGGGCTGGGGCAGGCATCAATGCCACCGGCAAACCAGGCTGGTCCTTGCATGGGGAAACTGAGGCACGCAGCAGCTATGGACCAACCCCGCCAGAACAGGGGGGTCTTCGTGACGCCCCTCGCCGTGTCCCCCCCGCCAAGGGGTCCCCACCGAGGTCGTGGTGGCTCTTGCGTTACCGTTCCTGGACTGTCTCCGCCAGTTCACCTGCCGGGGCACAAACTTGCTAAACCTGATTAAAGTTTCAGCTCGGCCCCGGTGAGAAAAAAATACAGAGAAGGACAAAAAAATCCATTTAACCTCTTTTTCACCCAAATCGGGCAGTGAACAGCCCCGCAGTGTCCCGATCCCATGGGATCCCCACGAGGCGGTGACCCAGCGCCCTCCTGTCCGCCCCTGTCCGCCCCAGCACCCTCTGCCCGCTCCAGGCAGGGGACAGCCCAGCCGAGGGAAGGGTTAACTTTGGGGGGGCCGGTCCGGCCTCTCCCCCTGGGTGGGTTTGTCCTTTTTCCTGCAGAAAACCCACCCTTTACTGATAATATTTTTGCCCAAAGGGATGAGCCAGCGGCGGGCTGGGGGACACCGCTGCCACGGTGACGGAGGAGTGCCGGACCCCGCCACCACTTCCCCACGCCTTCCATCCCTCCAAAGCCCCCCAAAAACCCCAAACCAGACTTTTTTACCTCCATTTTATTGCCTGCTCCGGCAGCCAGAGGGAAAGCCCCGGCCCGGGGAGGGGGACCCGGGGGTGAAAGTGCTTGAGGCTCCTGAGTCACCGCACCCCCGAACCCCACGTGCGGCCACGCACCTCCCCTGGGGGGGCTTCAATTCATCTTTCCCAGCCCACCCACTTCCCCGAGCCCGCGCGTAAAACAAAAGACAACACAAACTGTGACATCAACTGTCTTTCAAAACTTTATTTCTAAGATTCATTCATGATTCCCAAACCCCTCCGACTTCCTGATTTCCAGTTTGAATGCAATAACGATAGCTGGTGATTCTCCCCCACCCCCTCTCCTCCCCTCTTCTTACAACACAGGCTGGCTGCCGGACCGGTATATAAACCCCGAGAAGTCCCCCAGTATGAACATGAATTTCTGAAAACTTCCTCTGCCAACACCAATCCCTATTAAGTAGCTCCCGGGACGCGGCTCACAATGAAGTTCGTGCCGGCAGGTAAAAAAAAAAAAATCAACTTTGGGGATACTATTTCCCCTTCTCCCCCTCCCGCTTTTTCCTCCCCCACCTCCCCTCCTTTTCCCGGTGATGCTCGGGTGCAGGCGGGTCCCGGTTGGATGCCGCCGCTGGAGCCGGAGCGAGGGCTCCCGCCGCGCTGCGTCCCCCCCGGGATGAGCATCTCTGGGAATTGGCAGCGGGAGCGCAGCGCGGCGCTGGCGCGGTGCAGCAAACATCTGGACACTTATATAACTGGAAATGCTTCCAAGAAAAAAAAATCTCAAGGAGGGGGGGATTTTTTTTTTTTTTGCTTCTTTTGCTTTTTTGTACTTTTAAATACTTTCCCCCCCGCTCCTGTTTTTCCTCCTTCTGGGTCTCCCGATGCCGCGAGCCTCTGCCGTGTCGGGAGCGCTGGAAGGATGGGGAGGCTGCCAAGTGCAGGAGGGGGGTTGGAGGGAGCAGCCCCCACCCCAGAAGCCGTGCTGGGGGATGCCACGGGGCAGCACCCACCCGCGACCCCCCACCCACCCAGCCCCTGGCACACGTGGGTGCCGAGCCTCGCCCTGCCCAGCTGTGAAATGGGCAGAGGCAGCTGCCAGGGGGACACAGCGAGAGGGGCTTCTGGGGAATCAGGGAATCTGCATCCCGTGGGAACAGCCAGGGCCCCGGGGCCGCGGGCAGGCAGGGTCCCCCCGTCCCGGGCGGGAGGGGAGCGGCGGGTCGGGGATCGCAACACGCCCAGGTAAGTCCTCTCCCACCTGGGCAGAGTAAATAAATCGAGGCTTGGGTTACCCGGCACCGGCGGCACGTCCGAGGCGCTGACAAGTGCGGGAGACTTCGGCGCTCGTCACGGCCCGGGGACTTCGCCTGGCAGCGCCCCCGCGGCGGGGCACGGGACCCCCACCCTGAAGGGGCGCTGCTGGTGGCATCCAGGTCACCCAGCAGCGGGGACACCCGGGCCACCCTCCCGGAGGATGCCCAGCGCAGGGGCCCCAGAGGCGGTTTGGCCTCCCCGAGCAGGGATGGATCCCGGTTTGGGGGAGTCCCGAAGGACGGGGTGTTGCAGCGCCCAGCTCTCAGGAGGGGACGCCGGGGCGACCCAGCTGTCCGCGGCTCAAGGGTCCCCTTGTTCCACGTCCAGGGATTTCCTGGCTGGAGTCTCTGGCAGCTGCATCGTCTCTCCCCAGGGCTCCTCGGCGCTGCGCCCACTTCTCAGACGGGGAAACTGAGGCAGGCGATGGGGCCGGGGGCGGGAGGGAGGAGGGAGGGCACGCCGAGAGCAGGTTTCCTTGCGGGAGCCCCGCTGAGTCAGCCGGGCCGGGGTGGGGCCTTGCTCCCGAAGAGCCCAGACCAGGATAACGGAGGAAAAAGCGTTTTGCATGTTTGATTAAACCCGACAGGTCGCCACCGGGCCGGTTGCGAAATGTGGGAATGCTGCGGGGGCCCCCGCCGGGAAGGGAGGCGGGGGAGCGCCTGCCGGGGGGCAGGTGAGGGGAACGGCAGCGGGACGGGAGCTGCGGCACGGCCGGGACGGCAGAGTGGGGGGTCTGGGGACTTCCAGCCGAGCTGGACACACACCCAAGTGGGATGAGTCTCCCCTCCAGCTGGACACTCTCCCTTTGGGTGCCTGGAACTGGGGTCATCCTCGGTGGTTGCTCTGCATCAGCAGCAACGTGGTCCCCGTGGGCCGCCACCGCCTCCTCCCGGTCCCCGCCGTGACACCGGCCTCTCTCCCCACACAGGCGTCGTGCCCTTCGTGGCCCTGCTCCTGCTGCAGCGGCGGCCGGTGGCCGGCCGGGCGCTGCTGGTGACCGGCTCCGGCTGCCCCAGCCACGGCTTGTGCCGCTCCAACGTCCAGGAGCAGACCCGCAGGCAGGTGGCCGTGCTCAACGCCACCGCCCAGGAGCTCTTCAGCCTCTACGTAAGTGGCGCTTGGGGACGGCCAGGGAGCACGGGGGGGTTTGAGCAGCAGGTGCATGGAGGGGCAGGGCTGGGGGCACCGCAGGGAGGCGGCAGGAGGTGGCCGGGGGGGACACAAGGGACACGGGGTGACGCTCGCCTCTCCTCCCAGCTGAAGTGCCAGGGAGAACCGTTCAGCAGCGAGGCTGACAAGCTCTGCAACCCCGCTGGCATCTTCTTCCCCGCTTTCCGTGTCAACCGGACGAGCGAGAAGAAGGAGGTGATGGTGGCCATGTACAAGCTCTTCGCCTTCCTCAATGCCTCACTGGGGAACATCACGCGCGACCAGGAGGAGCTCAACCCCATGGCCAAAGAGCTCCTCGAGCGGCTCCACAACACCACCAAGACCACCCGAGGCCTCATCTCCAACCTCACCTGCCTCCTCTGCAAGAACTACAACATCTTCCAGGTGGACGTCAGGTACGGGGACAGCTCCAAGGGCAAGAGCGCCTTCAAGAAGAAGCAGCAGGGCTGCCAGGTGCTCAGGAAGTACGTGCAGGTTATCGGCCAGGCGGCACGTGTCCTCCTACCTCATCTCAGCCCCTCATGAGCACCCGCCCCGGCTACGCTGCCTCTCTGCTGCTGGCCGGCCCCCGCCACTGCCTCCTGAATTCCCGCCTTCCTATTTATTAACCGGACCTTGCGCTGGCCCCATCCACCCTCTGGTAATTTATTGCCCCTTGATGGGGTGAACATTGCAGCCCGGAGTGTCCCGGGCAGAGCAGAGCCAGCATCCAGCGGGACGAGGCAGAGCATCCCCGAGGAGATGCCGGGGAATGGGCTGGTCCCGGGATGTGCTCAGACCTCTCTGTATTCCCATGGGGTGTGGGGAGCTGCAGAGGCTGGCGGCAGGACCGGACTCTGTCCCCCACGGACGGTGTCCGTCATGGAGAGCAACCGGACAGACGGCCTTAAGCACCGTCTGAAGCTGCCACTTCCCTGGAAAAAGGATTGTGAGGAAGGACATTGGGATGCAGTGGCTGGCAGGGACACGGGGACACGCTCCCCCTGCACGTTTTAAGGCTGGGCTCTCCTGCAAGGAGCCGAACTGAGGGTACCCAGTGGCTGTGGTGGCTGGGGCTGGGTCCCGCTGTCTGGGACAAGGCCACCTGTGTGGGACAATCACCCCACTGTGGAGCATCATCCCCCCGCGCGGGCACGGCGGGGCACGGAATGTCCTCTCCTTTGGAAAAGTGCTTTTCCCATTGGAAGAGCTCTGAATGTACTAACGGCCAAGAGCTGGGCTTTGCATGGCTGAATGCAGCCCTGGCATGGGGGCATGGGACAAGGGGACATGAGGACTTGGGACATGGGGACATGGGGACATGGGGACATGGGACACGGGGACATGGGGACATAGGGATGTGGGACATGGGGACGTGGGGATGCAGGGACGGGCCCCAGGCCGGTGGCAGGCGGCGCGGGCTCGCTCCTGGCACCAGAGCGGGCTGGGAGGGTTATTTATTGCCTCTGTGGAAAGCCCAGTATGCACTGAGAGCTGACTTTTAATAATTTTATTGTTTAAAATAATTAATAATTATTAATAAGATTTGCGATAATATATTCTATTTAAATATTTATTTTTTTATACTTGTTGCCCTCCTTTTTTAAAATACACCAACAGAAACAGACTGTATCTGGCTGCTCTTCTTTCGGTCCCTTTTTTGCTTACCCTCAGATACCTTTGCTCCCCCAAAGCACCCTCGGGGTTGCCCCAAAATCCCTCAGGTGTCTCTGTGCATCAGAGTGCCCTGTCACCTTGTTCCTTCCTCCCTTCCCACCTGCTATGGGATGGCTGATCGGAAATATATTTTTCCAGGGGAAAATGCTTAAATTGACACTCACCATCTGCTCAAAAGTGCCGGGATGATGTGGGGACCATCGTGGTGCAGGGATTGTCCTGGCATGGGGAGCATCGTGGTGTGGGTGCCATGGCAGTGTGGGGAGCACCACGGCATGGGCACCATCCCGATGAGGGGACCATCCCAGTGTGTGGAGCACCGTGGTGTGGGGAGTCCCACTCTGGCAACCCTGGAAGTTCTTGGGGAAACAGGGAAAAGCTGGGAAGAGGCTGAGGGAGCCGAGTGAGCATGTGCGAGGTGGAGGGGACACACCAGATAAAATCCCAGCCGCTTCCCAGGCTGTGCTGGGAGAGGCTCAGCAGAGCTTTGCCGGGGCCAAGACCACCTAAGGCTGCACCAGTGCCCCGGTCCTCAGCGAGCGCCTCGCATGGGGCTGTATCGGTTAACAAGAGGCTGATTATACAGGAGACGTTGGAGCAGGATGATGAAATTTTCCTCCTCCTCCGGAGCCCTTGGGCCACTGGCCAAACCTCCCAGGCATGAGACAGCAAGCGGATGAGCTAAGATCCTGTGTGATCATCTCTCGTGTCTCAGAGGAGCCCCGACCTAAAGATCATTGCAGAAATTCAGAAGTTGCCCCCCAAACCCCTCTTCCTCTGCCCCGCAGGGTTGTGCTGCCCAGTTGTGTCCCCCGGCTCGTAGGGGAGGTTTCATGGCATGGGTTTGACCCCAGACTGGCACTGCCTTGTGCCAGTGGCAGCCTTGTGCTGCACCAGTGGTGACAGCAGGGACAGCAGTGCCCATTTCCAGCCTGGCCCTACTGTCCCTTCCTGGAAGGGGTGAATGCCAAAATGGAACTGGCTCCTCCATCCCACAGCCGAGGCACCCAGGGACATCCCTGGATGCCGCAGTGCATCCCCATGCATGATGTGGCTTTCTTCCATCATCTAGCCTCCCTCTAGGGAAGGGGCCATGGGTGTCCCCTGTGTCCCTGCCTTGGAGGATGGCCATTTTGGGGTTGCAGCCCATTTGTGGGGCCCTTTTGCTTCCTACACTGTGAGATACAGTGTCCTCAGAGCAATACAACCCCCCAAAAAACACAGGCAGGGCATCATCCTTTTAGGATGGGCATTATGCTCAGGGCCAGGTCCTGCAGCACTTGTCACCATGGCACCCTGATGGATGCCAGAGTCACCCTGACCCTGCAGCTGGGGACACACAGGTATTCCCATGGCACCCTGATGGATGCCGGGGTCACCCTGACCCTGCAGCTGGGGACACACAGGTATTCCCATGGCACCCTGATGGATGCCGGGGTCACCCTGACCCTGCAGCTGGGGACACACAGGTGTCCCCATGGCTATTGTTAGTACGTCATTGTATGGCCAACATTTCCTATGCTGGATGTCCAGGGCTGGACATCCAAACGTAGCCCTTCCTTGTGTCAACACGCTCAGTTCATCCCCGGCAGGGATGTGGCGGGTGCCCAGGGGTGCCACCAACCAGCCCCGGGGAGCTCAAGGGGTGTCAGGGAGCAGGGGCAGGGTCGAGCTCGGCGGGGCTGGGGACGATGTCCTGCTCGGGAGCGAGGAGCTGTGCACATCTGGATTTCTCACGCTTGCGTTCAACACCCCTCCTCAACCAGATGGCAAAAATAAATAAATAGAATAAATCACAGCCTCCTGACATAAATCGGGAACTCACGCCCCGGCTCTGCGTTTCATGAGTCTCCCTGGAAGACAGTCAAACACAGGCGAGGACAATGGGTTCACTTCTCCCCTGTGTCGGGTCATTCCCAGTTAAGGCTCATTAGCAGCAGGCGAGGGATTAACTCTTCCTTCCCTGGAAACGCGTGGACAAGCCCCTAAAATTCCCCAAATCCCTTCCTCTACCCTCCCCTGAGATTTTGGAGCCGGGGCCGGCGGCGGCCCCCGGCTCGTGCCATCGCCCCAGAAAGCCAGGACACGCTGCCCTGCTCATCCCAGACTCCGGAGAGTTGGAAAGGGCTTTCAATTACCTCAGCCGGCGGCTGATCCCACCCAGCCGGCGCCCCGGGGAAGCGGGCCAGCCCCGCGAGCCGGACCGGGAGCACCGCGAAGGAACCGGAGCTGCGGCTTCCCCAGCGGCACCGGCAGGACCCTGTCAGTGACTCCCCTTCGGCCCCAGGACCAGAGAAACGATTTTGGCTGGGACTAGAGCCAGGAGGGGCTCCGGGGAGCCATCCGCTGCGATGGGAGCGATGCCCGCTCCCCGATAACGGAGCGGCCTGACCATGGGCCCCGAGCGGCGGGTCAGCGCTGCCTTCGGGGAGCGGGATACGTGAGGAGCTGCTCCTGCCCGCGGTGAAGTCAGTGCCGCTGCCTGGGTGTGACTGACTGACCTCAGCCCTTGGCCCCGCGGCGCGGATCATGTGCTGCCTGACGCCGCGCGAACCCGGCCGGACGGGCCCTGCGCTGCCCCGGGGCCACCGGCCAGACGGGACTTGCCGTCCGCGGGGGCAGGTGCGGGGCCGGAGCACCGCCGGCTGCGCGTCCCCTCCGCGGAGTGGCCCGCGCTGCATCCCCGGACTGAGCCGGCGGGAGCATCCCAATCGGGGCTGACCTCACCGGCAAAGCCGGGGATGGCAGTCGGGTCGTTCCCTGAGAGATCCCAGGTAGAGCATCCCGCCTTCCCCTGTGTGCACCCAGGCTGGGGTCGGACCCATCGGTGCCCCCGGCAGAGCCCCTTCCCCATCCAGGGATCCCCCCTGGGCTCGGCGCTGGCCAGACGCGTTTGGCTGGTGACGATCTCCCCTGCAGGTCCCCAAGCCGCGTCCCCGAGGACGGGAACATCGCATCCCGAGGGCCGGCTGGAGGCTCCATCCCGGGCTGGCCGCCGGCCCGAGCACGGAAAGCAGAGCCGACCCCATCTGAAACGCATTCGGGCACTGTTGCTGCAATAGCAGATGCTCCTGCGGGTCGCCGGCCACATCACAGCCCGGCGGAGCAGGAACCGCACGTTCACATGGGAAGAAACAGTGCTTGTCCCAAGGGGCTCAAACTCCTAATTGGGGACCAACCGTGACAAATAAACAAGACAATGGGCTGGAGGCGAGACGAACGCAACCTCTGTCGCAGGACCCGGCTCCGAGAGCCGCCCCCGTGCCCAGCGGGGGACCTGGCACAGGCCCGCAAGAGCCAGGGGGAGGGCAGGGGCCAGGATCCGGACCCCCCGGCAGAGCCACTCTCTGTGTGACACCGCTGGAGCTCGGGGCTGGCTCGGGAGCAGGATGACACATCCCCAGTGGTCCCCCGAGACCCTTGTCGGCAGCTTTGCTCAGCAAGTGTTCAGTCTCATGGTGAGTGAGCTTTGGAGTGGGGTCAAATCCAGCCCTGCGGAGCTGCTGGAGAGGCCTCTCCTTGCTGCACCCCAGCTTGGGGCTGGCTGGGGAACCCTCACACGGGGCTCAGGGGACCCTTCTCCCTCGAGGAGGGGATGCTTTGGGCTGCCTTGGAGCTATGGGCGAGGTCAGCCCCGGGGTTATGATAGCGGGGTTGTCTCGGTACAGCTATCACCCTCCAGCAGAGGCCGGGGCACTTCCGCAGCCACGGCTGCACTTGGCACGGATGGAGGAGCCTCGGTAAAGAGCTCAGTGGCCTGACCAGCCCCTCAGCATGCAGAGCACCCGGTCATCAGTGTCCAAAAGGGAGTGAACACCCTGGCTCTTCCATCCCCGCTCTTCTCGGGTCTCACGGGGTGTGGAATCTGCTTTGCAGACTGAGCCCAAAGCCCAAAATTCAGCAGGACCTGTGGGGTTGAAGCTGTTTGAGACACATCTGCTTCAACAAGGCGTTTCAGATGGCCTGAACATCCATAATTCCTGGCCATGAGGGGAAAATCAGGGCTCAAGGGAAAGATCTCACCTAAGGAAAGGGAGAGCATTTTGGGATGAGGCAGAGGGCTGGCAAGGGTGAAGAGATGGGAAAAACAGCGTTTGGAAGCAAATCCCAAGCAGGATCCCAAAAGTACAGGCAACACTGGGAAAGACCCATGAGGATGGTGGGGACGGTGGGAAGGACCAGCCCTGGGAATAAGCAGGAGCTGTGGCATTGCAGCATCCCTGTGGCATGTCCCCAGGGTTCCTGGGGCCAGGGCTGCAGAGTGGGCACACACCACTGAAGCCCCCTGTGCCCCTCCTGCCACTTGAGTTGATGGCCCCTGGCCCTGCAGGGCACAGGGGATTTGTGCCACCTTTGGCTGCACATCAGTGCAGCTCCGGGGGAAGATGAGCCCCTGCCGTCCCTTTTCCCTCTAACTCAGAAGCAGCAAAAGAAGTGCAGATTCCTGGAGAAACAGAGAAAAGGAAAGTAGAAATTTCTCTGGATATTAAGGGGATTGACTGAGACCGATGGGTCTGCCCCTGCAGTGCCCACCTGCTCTTTGCTCTCCCCACGCTCTCCGACCCCATGGAACAGCAGCATTTCAGCCCAGTGGCACCACAGGGGAAAAGGGGGACACTCCCAGCTAAAATGGGGGGATGTCCCACCCTTTATTTCCCTGCTCAGGGCTTCATGCAACCTCAGCAGGACTCCTCTGCTGGGGACCCCCAGCCCATGGCCGCAGCAAAGACAGGGATTGAGCCCTGATGGACGCTTTGGGTGTTCCCATTGAACTTGGCTGCACCTCCCTCACCTGGCTGAGCTCACCACGAGGATGCCAAGCTTCCCCCCCGGCTTTCACTGCATCTGGGACAGGTTTTAGGGCCAGAATAGTTGACATGTTTATTTATTGCAGCAGAATGAAGCTCTACCCAGCCTGGGTCACGGTCCCCTCTCGTTTCCTAAGAAAACAAGGTGTGCGTGCAATCCCGCCGGGCGAGCGTGTGCGCGCCTGTGGCTGCCAACCAAATTTGACTAAGGGCCCGAGGCTCCAGAGATAGGAAGTTCCTACAAGTCTTGTGAAGACAGGACCTGGAGAGGAGCAAGCTCCAAATGAGGCCCCATGGCAGCAGCATGAACCCAGCCCTTAAAAGCCACCGGAGATTCTCCTCCTGCGCAGCTGGGTGCTGTGAGGCACAAACCTGCTCCTAGAAAGATTTCTGCTTGCTTTTTTCCCGGCCTGGCGTTTCCCACATGGGCTCTGCTGTTGGGGCAGGAAGGACAGCAATGGGTGGGCGAAGTCTGTCTCTTCTGGCAGCCCCAGTGAGATGCCTGCCAGGCTCCAGGATGGGGTTTTCCATGTGGAAGCTGCGGTCACCCCACCTTGGTGTTGCCAAATTCTGCTGCCAAACACCCCACCTTGGTGCTGTTGTTTATCAGCCTGCTGTGGGGCAGCACTGGCTCTCTGAGGTGCTCATCATCCTGGGCTCAGAGGTCACCCTGACACCTTTGGTCCCATCACCACCGGTCACCATTATCCTGACATCACCGGCCCTCATCATCCTGACACACTGGTCCTAATCATCCCAGCAACCTCCAG
Organism: Monarcha castaneiventris obscurior; assembly: GCA_026261815.1. Lineage (NCBI taxonomy): Eukaryota > Metazoa > Chordata > Aves > Passeriformes > Monarchidae > Monarcha > Monarcha castaneiventris. The sequence continues at coordinate 722,199 of JAMPIT010000363.1, forward strand.
CACCTGTCCCCATCACCCCAGTACCATGGGTTCCTATCACCCCAACAAGACCGGTCCCCACCAGACCCCACACTGGGGTCAGTGTCACAGATACCCATCACCCCAGTACCCTGGGCCCCCACCAGTCCCCATCACTCTGGTGCCATGGGCCCCCATCACCCCAGCACCACCAGTCCCCAGGGCACCCCACAGCTCCTCAGGACCAGGATTTAGCATTCCCTAGGGACAAAGTGAAAGGCTCTCTCCTTTCCTAACCCCACTGTAATTAATATTAAAGCTTCCTTTGCCCCCTCCAGCACGCCTGGGCAGAGGGACCCAGCCCAGCTCCCGGTACGGGCGGGGAGAGCTCCACAGCCCCAACCCCGGGGCATCCACATCCTCGCATGCTCGCCTTGCAGCCAAGCCCGGGAGGAAACAAGCCCCAGCTGTGCCTCTTCACAGCTACTGTGACCGGGCTCTTCCCCCAGAAGGTCTCGGCCGAGCAGCGGGAGGGACCTGTCCCACCGTGCCGGAGCCGGGGCAGAACAAGCCGTACTTCGTGCACTTGGAGGTGCAGGGTGCAACCGGCTCCTCGCTCCCCTGCGCGGCAGCCCCGTCCTGCCACACCACGACCTGTGAAAAGCCGGGATAAGACAGGTCCCATCCCGCGTTCCCGGGGCTGGTTCCGCACAGGGCTGTGTTTACATGTCCCCGTGCCGGCCCATATCTGTGTTTATGTGTGTGTTTCCGTACGGGTGCGTGTGGCTCTGTGTGTGTGGCGGGGTTTCTGGGTGTGTTCGGGTGTCTCTTCGTGTCGGGCTCTCAGTTAACCTCTTAGAAAATGAAAACAAGCCTGGAAGCCTGGCAGCTGTTCCCGAGCCCCGCTCCAGCGCCGCTTCCAGACAGACGGTAACCGCAGGTCTGATGACCGAGCACACACACGCTTCCCTTCGGGCCTTCTTAATTGCGCCGTCAGATATTCTGAAACAAAGGAAATTAAAGACTAAAGTGATAGCAGTGAATATGTCACGGGAGGAACGGGAGGCAGGCGGCTCCCCGGGCGGCTGGGAACTGGCAGCAGGGAGGGAGAAGGGGATCGGGAGCCGCTGGAGCCGAGGGCAGGCGACCAGGCTTGGTCAGGGCTCTGCCGAAAGTTGGGTGGGCATTGGCAGTGCCGCTGACCCCGGGAGAGGCCTGGGAATGCTCCAGCACAGACAGGCTGGATGGCCACGTTGGATTTCTCATGGAAACTTGCGTAGGATCTTGCCAGGTCCCAGGATATTTTTTTCCCTTGTCTTTGCCCAGATTTTCTCTAAGCGGCTCCTCTGATTCCCTCCAGCTGCCTGCACGCGAGTGCTGCAGCAAAGGCCTGGAGAGAGGTGGGAGGAGAGATGCCACCCTCTCCCAGTGGGCACACAGCTGGTGGCATCCAGCTGGAGGGGACCGCTGGGCATAGGTCTGGTTACCTGCAAAGGTGTTTGCACCAGTTTAGGGGCTGAGCTGGGTGGGGACCACCAAAATGGTGCTTGAGGATGGGATGGGAGAGCACTGGGAAGCAGAGCTGGTGCAGGCAGCTTCAGAGCAGGGATGAGCAGGGTCTGGCAGCAACTGTGGCAGCGGCTGGCAGAGCATGGGAACCACTTTTCCCACGGCCGCCAGCTCGTGGGATGAGGTGATCACTTTGAGAAAGCCCTGACCCAGCACGGGAAACAGCCTGGCAGAGAGGCTGGAAAAGCCCAGTGCCTGCTTAGCCTGGAAAAGGTGGAGTGGGAGGTGCAGGGGATGTGGTGGAACGGGGCTGTTGTCCGTCGCTGGAGGGTGGGACGAGACACCCTGGGCTTTGACCACAGCAAGAGACATTCGGGAGAGATTTTCTTTCCTATGGGATCGCTGCCTGGGGAAGAGCCCCAGGAAGAGGCAGGACAGGGATGCAGAGCAGGCAGCTCACTCCCACGCAGGAGCTGTTCACCGCAGCATCTCCAAGCTTCACTCCCCAATTCCACAGACTTTCTCCCAACCTCAGCTTCCCAGCTAGGATGTGCAACCAGCTCGGCTGAAAGAAGATGGAAGCAAGAGCAGCTCGGACACTGCCAGGATGAGGGGTTGAATTCATGCAGCAGAAAGGCTTTGCTGGGCTAAATCCCTTCTGGAGCCAGAAGGGTTTTTGGCGTCCTCACAGCGGTGTCCGGCCTATTGTGGGAAAGCACTGAGCGCCGATCCCAGCGCTGGAGGCAGTGTCACACGGCTCGCGGGGAGCGCTGCGGAACCAAGGCACTTTTGGCTGAAAAACATCTTTCCATAACCACAGGGGAGGAGAGAGCCAGCTGGGCAGAAAACACAGGCAGGGCAGTTCCCTAGAAGTATCCGAACACCTCAAAAAAAATTAACCTGAGGTAGCAACTGTCCTCAGCCCCGTGGCTGGATTCATCCCGTTTATATCTCCCAAATCCCCTGGCTCTCCCAGCTTTGCTATTCCACTCTTCTGGCGCAGTTCCTGCCAAGTTCCTTGGGCGCTGATCCAAAAGGCAGCTGAGTGTCCCTGCGGCACCCGCAGCCTTTTTGCTGATGGGCACTTTGCTGGGGCAGCTTCCCTTCCCGGGAGCCGGAGGGGAAGGAAGCGCGGCCGGCGGGGCTGGCAGTGACCCGTGGCGCTGCCAGGAGTGGCTCGACGTGTGGCTGCCACTTCCGCTGCTCCGAATTGCGAAGCCGCTGCCTCGGGGCACTGCAGGCAGCTGGCAGGGAGGGACAGGCCAAGGGCGCTCCATGACCCAGCCTGAAATCCTGGCCCGTGGCCACCCGCCATTCCCGCCGGCATGTGTTGGGTGCCAGAGGCAGGCGCAGCCCCGCGGGGTCAGCCCGCAGCTCCCGATGCCATGTGCTGGGAGAGAGCCAGCAGCTGGCGCTGGCACAGGGAACCTTCAGGTGCTCAGCCTTGTCTGGAGCCCAGGAATTTGGTCCAAGCATGTAGCACGGGGCAGCCCTGAGGAGCAGGGCAGGAGGGAGGCACTGTGTGGAGCCCTGTAGTTCCCTGGAGCTTGAGCATCTCTCAGCCTCAACTGCAGCTGCTTTTGGGGTCCATACTGGGACCAGTGTTATTCAATATCTTCATTAATGATGTAGAGGAAGGGATCGAGGGCACCCTCAGCAGGTTTGCAGATGACACCGAGCTGAGGGTGCAGTGACACATCCAAAGGGCAGGGCGATCCAGAAGGACCTGGGCAAGCTCAAGAAGTGGATCCATGGGAATCTCACGTGGTTTAACAGGACCAAGTGCTGGTGCTGCACCTGGGCTGGGGCAACCCCCGGGATCAGTCCAGGCTGGGGATGAGGGATCGAGAGCAGCCCTGGGGAGAAGCACCCAGGGGTGCTGGTAGGTGAGGCCTGGCCATGGCCTGGCCGTGAACCCCCCCTGCCCTGGGCTGATCCCCAGCGTGGGCAGCAGGGGAGGGGGAATTCTGCCCCTCTGCCCCGCTCAGGTGAGACCCCACCTGCAGAGCTGCCCCAGCCCTGGTGTCCAGCACAGGAAGGGCCTGGAGCTGCTGGAGCCAGTCCAGGGGAGGCCATGGAGCTGCTCCAAGGGCTGGAGCCCCTCTGCTGTGAGGAAAGGATGAGAGAATTGGGATTTTCCATCCTGGAAAAGAGAAAGCTTTGGGGTGGCCTAATTGTGGCCCTGCAGTGCCTAAATGGAAGCTACAAGAAAGACTTTCACAAGGATGAGAGGACGCAGGGAATGGCTTCCCACTGCCAGAGGGCAGGGAGAGATGGGATATTGGGAAAGTGTGGCTGTCCCTGGATCCCTGGCAGTGTCCAAGCTCCAGGGCTTGGAACACCCTGGGATAGTGGAAGGTGTGCTACACTGGGAAGAGAATGGAGAGGGGCAAGGCAGCTTCTCTTTGAGTCTAGATGGGAGAGCACCAGGAATCAGAGCACCTTCAGCAACGGGAAACCCAAGGTCCTCCCCCACCTTTGTTCATTCACGTCCACGGGTGAGACATCCCGACATTCCAGGGAAATCACTCCACTGCTCCCTGTCCCATCACGGAGCAGGCTGCAGCCCCACAGTCCCACGCAGGCCGGATGTTCCCATATCCCCCTCCTTCTTCTCCAGGTGAGCCTCCGAGAAGGAACTTCCCACCAAGAACAGACTTGCCTTGCTCCCAGCAAAGGGAATCTGCACCCTCGCTTGGCTTAGGAATTCAGGTTACTCAGAAGGGATCCGGCTTTCTCCGTAAGCTCCTGCCTGGCGAGGGGCAGCTGCTGTGCCTGGCCTCCTCTTCCTCCCGGCCCACGCGGGGGGGGGAGTGCCTGGCACAGAGCTCCTGCTTTCCTGAGCAAAGGAATGTTCCTTGGCTGTGGGAGCAGCAGCAGGAGAGCAGGTGGGCTCCCAGGAATGAGGTGTTTTTCCCTCCTGCCTTGGCTTGAGGAGGCCAGCACTGCCCTCGCCGTGTCCTGGAAGCAGAGGCTGGAGCCAGGGGAATTCTATCCCCTTCCTTCACCTGTTGTCTTCTTCAGAAAATACCACAGATAAGGCTCAAAAATTAGTCCCCCAAGTGCAGTGTGGCTCCTGAGTGTCCTCACACAAATCCTCATGAGTCAGCTTTTTCAGCAGAAAACTAAATTTCAGAGAAACTGGAAGTAGACACCAAAACCATCTGAACATGACCAAAAACTCAGCCCCTCAATGATTCCCATCTCATTCCATCTTTGCTGTGCTGTCATACACCAAACCATCTTTCACATCCACCCCGTGAGCCTGCCTGAGGCAGGCTATGCTCACCCAGGGAGTCCATACACAGCTCCCAAGAATGCTGCACACACCGCAGGATTCATGGGGATCAGTGGTAATCTCACTAAACCCAAAGAAAGTGACTCTTTGTTTCTCAAAAAATCTGCACAAATACTGAAATCAGCAAAATCCTCGTCCTTCCTGCACCACTAAGCGATGGCTAAATATTATTCTAGATCAAAGGAAGACGGGTCAGACCTAAAGCCCAACCAGCCCATCTCTGCCTCCAGCAGTAACTGCCAACAGACGCTCCAGAGGATGGGCCAAAGCCTCCTCAGTGCACAGACACAAAATAATGTCCCTGAGCAGGACTTCTGATCATCCCCCACAAGGGCAGAGGAGCAAGGCCAGTGGCTTTGCTGGTCAAGACCAGTGGGATGCAGGTGGGATCCACACCAGCTCATTCAAGGAGCAGTGTTAGGGGGAGATGTCCCTCTGCAGATAATGGAGAGAGAGATGAAAGGCTTCCTTCAGTGACTGAAAAGGAGAGTCTGACTCCACTCTGGGACAGAGCTGATCTCTTTTCATTGACCAAATACGGAGTTTAGGGCCGTTGGCCTTGAGTCAGAGGTCTCAAACACCTCAAATGGGAGTGGGTGCACCAACAGAAAGGGTTTCATCTTCAGCAACATCCCTCTATATGCACCTCTCTTTGATGCCTCCCTCAAACACCAAATGTCGCCACTAAGGTGCAGATCATAGGAGAAAGTGAGATGGCACCCGGCAGAGTGCTGAATTTAGGGAAAATTAATTTCCCAAAGCCTTGCTTCAAAAAGCTCTCCAGGAATATTCCAGACTAACAAAGGAAATTACTCACAGAAATCTACACAGCATCAGAAATGGCAGAGAAGCCTCTGTTGAGAGCAGCTTGAAGAGCTGAGCTCTGTCAAATCCCTCCTGGCAGAGTTGTGACCTCAGGAGAGTCACTTCCACTTTGAATTTCAGCTTCTCTATACTGGACATAAAGATCATACAATTGTAGAATAGTTTAGGTTGGAAGGGACCTTAAAAGTCATCCTGTTCCACCCCTACCATGGGCAGGGACACCTTCCACTGTCCCAGGCTGCTCCAAGCCCCAATGTCCAGCCTGGCCTTGGACACTGCCAGGGATCCAGAGGCAGCCACAGCTTCTCTGGGCACCCTGTGCCAGGGCCTCCCCACCCTCCCAGGGAACAATTCCTTCCCAATATCCCATCCAGCCCTGCCCTCTGGCAGTGGGAAGCCATTCCCCCTTGTGCTGGCACTCCCTACATGAGATGTTCAACCTCCTTTGCAAAGCACCCTGTGACCTGCGGATGCAATAGGCGCTGATGGATTAATGGAATTACTAATGGAAAGCAGAAGAAATACCAGCTGAAAAACCCAAGCCTGCCCACAGGCAGCGCTTCCTGCCACAGTGATGCACACGGGGCTGGTGGTGACACCAGCAGGGCCCCTGTGATGTAACACATCCAACGCCCTGGAGCTCCCGGCAGCTCCGTGCGATCCCAGCATGTCTGAACAGGAGCCACGGCTCGCGCGGTCCCACACGGCGCCCTCAGCCCGGCAACGCGAGCGACCAGGCGCTCGTGGGGTGACTTCAAAGGTGCCCTGACATCAGCAAAGCCACCGGCATGGCCGCAGGTCTGGCCAGGCCCACACGCCGAGCTCCTCCTGGAGCGATTATCAAAGCACTTGAGTCACGGAGCCGCGCTGACCGTTACTGAGCACTGCCTTTGTCCGGCGTGGAAGGATGCCCAGGCCAGCAGATCTGACTCTCACATCTCGCTCTCCTTCCGAACAGAGCCTCTTACACAGCACGCTCTGTTGCTGGGCTATAGGGAATTTTTGTCCTGGTTTTCTTGACGTGATCCTTTTCAGACAGAAAATCCTGACTCATGAAGCCGTGACGTTGAATGTACTGCTGTGTAAGGCCTGACACAATGAGACACTTGGCACCAGCTTGCTCCCAGCCCAGCCAAGGGGAATATACAATTTTTTGAGAACTAAATATCCTCGTTTTTCACTTTTAAGGAATAGAGAAGCCTTAGCAATGCTGTAGCAACGAGGGTCACCCAAACACAGTCAATGTCTCCCACTGGATAGTTAAAAAAGCGAGATGAAAAAAGAATGGTTTTCCCTTTTCTTTTGCAATCAGTGGCCAAATATGCTGCTACTCTTCCGGAATGAGCAGCTGCCAATTCCAGAGGAGAAAATCTCTTGTAGCCAAGTAGCTCAGTTCTTACATTCTCTCCAACAGCCTGGGAAAAAGGAAAGGCGGCCAGCCAGTCGGCTAAATAATTTTTGGAAATAAGTAGGTAATGGCCCTCCAACACACCACTGCCATGGCAAGTTTACTTGCAGGCTGATGTCTTTTTTAAAGCAGAAAATTGACACATCCATGTCAAATCTTTGGATCTCCTTTGCAGAAACACTGTGAGTTGATTGTGGGTCAGATTTCCAAGTCACCAAAAGCTTTAAAGCACACAAAGCTTCCCCAAAATTAACACATGCAGTGAAATATCTTTGGATGAGCCCATCTGGCCTTAGCTAAAATGTACAGAAATACTGGGAGTTGGGGTTTTTTTTGGATATTCCTGCTCCAAAGCTTCCAGTTCAACTTTCTGTGCAGCACTTTGAAAATAGAAAGAACGTGGTGTCAGGCAACCGGCCTGATTCCTTTTTTATTTCAGTGGAATTCCAGTGCTTCGGCAGAAAAACCAGGTAACAACCATCAGGAATGGGAAATATTTGATTGTGTGCAGGCAACTCGGCTGTGCCTGGATGTCCTGCTTGCCAGCATCTTCCCGGTGCTGAAGCATGCACTGATTTGCCGTGGAATAACACCAAATTGTTTCCGGGGAGTTTTGTGCTGTGCTACCGGCTCTGGCTCCTCTTGAACTTGGTCAACGTGGAGGTTTGTGCCAAAACAAGAGGTCCTCGTCCCTGCCCCATGGATAATTCCCCTTCCACCCTCATCAGCTGTTGGCAATGGGGGGAGCCAGGTCAGGGAAAGGCTCTGGATGAAAACTAACCCCACCCACGGGATGTTTATCCAAGCTTTCAGGAGAACACACAGGTAATGCCAGGCTGTAACTACCTGTGCTGTCCCTTCCCAGCCCTTTGCTCAGGGGACATAGCTGGGAGTCACCAGGGCCCTGCTGGTGTGGGGCTGTGTGGGATGTGTCCTAATTCTTATCTCACAGAAGCATAATAAGTAAGTAATGGATTTCGAACCAAAACCACTACAGATTGTGTACTCCAGGAGGAACAAACAACAGCAAGGAATTGCCTTCAGTGGATAAGGTCCAGTCTTCAGTTAATGGCAGGGAAGATGCTGGGACTGGAAGATTGGGATTAACTCTTCTGCCCTGCTCAGGTGAGACCCCACCTGCAGAGCTGCCTCCAGATCAGGAGTCCCAGCACAAGGAGAACATGGAGCTGCTGGAGCCAGTCCAGAGGAGGCCACGGAGATGCTCCAAGGGCTGGAGCCCCTCTGCTCTGGAGCCAGGCTGGGACAGCTGGGGGTGTTCACCTGGAGAAGAGAAGGCTCCAGGGAGAGCTCAGAGCCCCTTGCAGGGCCTAAAGGGGTTCCAGGAGAGCTGGAGAGGGACTGGGGACAAGGGATGGAGGGACAGGACACAGGGAATGGCTTCCCAGTGCCAGAGGGCAGGGCTGGATGGGATATTGGGAAGGAATTGTTCCCTGGGAGGGTGGGGAGGCCCTGGCACAGGGTGCCCAGAGAAGCTGTGGCTGCCTCTGGATCCCTGGCAGTGTCCAAGGCCAGGCTGGACATTGGGGCTTGGAGCAGCCTGGGACAGTGGAAGGTGTCCCTGCCCATGGCAGGGGGTGGAATGAGGTGAGCTTTAAGGTCCCTTTCCCTGAAAACCATTCTGTGATTCTGTGCCTGGAGAGCTGTAGCAGAGAACAGCTGGAGACATGTGAGCAGAGTTCAGCGTGTTTTTGCATGTCAGTTTTTGCACGTAAAACAGAGCTCCTTCACTCTGGAATTATTGGTTATTAATGGAGCTGCATCCTGCAATGCTGTTTCAATAACACTGAGGAAGCACTTGGAAACATCCAACAGATCAAAGCCCTGTAACAAAGCTCCTGCAAGAGCTCCTGAGATGGCTCCTGCCCCAAAAGCCAGCACTCCCTATGTGGGCGAAGAGTGGGAGGGAGAGAGTCCTTCCCTGAACCGCTGAATACCCCCACACTGCAGGGTCTCCTGCATCCCAGTGCTGCTCCTCACCCACAGGCACATGCAGCTTCGTTTTTCTGGCTAGAGTGAACTTTTAAGGAAAAGTATTCAGGGACAAAAAGCAACTGTCCCCATGATTCTCCTACAAGGCCCTGACCCGTGGCTGTGCCTCGACCACCTGCTCAGGCTGACATTCACGGAGCTGAGGCTGGCAAAGGCTTGGGCACTTTCTAGCCAACTCCAAATGCCAGTTTTGTTTTCTGGAGACACCATTTCCCTGTGTTTTAGACAGTCTTACCCTCTGTTACTGAAAAAAAGGTCTGTGTGTGATTCAAGGTCAATCTACTGCACAAAGGACTTGGTTTCCTGTTATCAAGCCCAGACTTTCATCAGAGTAAACATCCCCTCACTGCACGTCCTGTAAAGAAACACAAGTACCATGAACAGAATATAGCATGACATGCTTGGAAAAGAAACCAGTACCTTGTATTTGCCTCCCACATCCCCCTTCTCACTCTGGTGTTTGCTCAAAGCCCTCTGGGGCAGGGCTGGGTGCTTTTCTTATAAACAGCCGTGAACCTTTCTGAAGGACGGTAAATCATAGAATTATGGAATGGTTTCAATGGGAAGGGATCTTAAAGCCCAGACAGTCCCACCCCCTACCACGGGCAGGGACACCTTCCACTATCCCAGCTCCAAGCCCTGTCCAACCTGGCCTTGGACACTGCCAGGGATGTGAGTGTTGAATCCACTGATCACAGCCGGAGTATTTGCATTCCTATTTTTCCAGTGTAAAGCCAACTCCACAGCCAGGTATTCACAGCATCAGCCAATCGATTCTGCATTAGAACAGTGGGTCATTGATGCTCTGGGAAATGCCAAGCAGGCCTGTCTGGCACATGGATACCCAGGGCGGCGTTTCCTATGGAAAACTGTGAGCCTTTGGAATCTCAGCCTCTGCTTAAAGGAAAGATCTACATGCCAACCAGACTTAAATTAGTCTTGGAAACTGATTCTGGAAAATGTGCCAGCTCAGATGCAAATCCCTATTACTTACCTCGTGATGAAAACAAAAGCCTGGTGAAATTTTACTCATCCATTAACAGAAAAGGCCTTGCCCGGCGACACACGTGGGTGGGATTCCAGCAGGGTGACATTATGCTTTTGGCACAAGGGCCTTGGCCCCCAAGAATGGCAGCCCTGTGGCATGACAAACACAGGCCACAGCCACATACTTTACCTGCTGACTCAAGAGGAAGAATGCAGAACCTACAAAAATTAAACTTCTAGCCAAAATCCCAAGATGGTAATCTCCCAGAACAGCCCCGGGGGTAAAAGATTAATGATTAGAATTACACTCAGGAAACACTGGCTGATTTCTAAACACCTTCAGAGCAAGGTATAGCCAAGACATTCCACTGGGGTCACTTCCTAAATCCACTGGAGGGAAAACATAAGCACTCAGCTCACTGGGACAGTGATTTTTGTTTCACCACCATGGATAGAGGCCCCTCCATGCTCTATTAAAATCAATGGCAGAACTCTCCTGTTTTCAGCATGAACTCATCCTGCTCCTGGGTCATGTTTCGTTTCTCCTCTCTGCCATCCTTCCAAAGCTGAAACAGCAGCAGCAGTTATCAGATCACAGGACTTCCTAGGTCACACACAGCCATGGAAATCCCAAAAGAATCCTCTGGTTTCAGGTGAAGACTGATTGAGACCTGTTCACCTGTTTCCCGCACAGCATGAGGGGCCTGGTTTATTTTCTTGCCGAGGACAGTTATTTAAGGATGTGGTTGAGACATGCGTTTCTGGTTTTCGATCTGACTCTGTTCGAAGCAGAGAGACTGCTCTTCTAGTTAAACGCCGTCCCAGAAAGAAGGAAGGATTTCCAGAAGCCCCACTCACCTGACTGTGGCTCAGCAGGTTGAGGATATCCACATCACAGCGATTAAAGATCCTGCGGCCGCGATAAACGAGAACAGGTCCCCCCTTCTTCGCTGGTTTTCTGAAAAACCCTGGGGAGCATTCGCTTTCCCCTTTACAGAATTTCCCAATATTCTGGGTTTTTTTAAGCAGCTTTTAATCTTAATTGCTGTTGGGATCTTTGGGTGATCAAAGGGAGGATGGCCGTGGTTCTTTGTATTACTCACTGCTGCATTAGCACCGGGATCACATATTCATTTATTTGGGTTGAGGAGGTAACAGTCTCCTTTCACTGCACGCACACAATTACTGTAAGCATGCAGGGGACTTGCCAAATGATGCATGAGGGGAGGAGGAGAATCTTTGAAGAAAATTGTTCAAACGTAATTTAGTTCACTAATTGGCAAGGGACCGTTACTAACGAATCGCTTCTGTTTTATGTCAGTAGTGAATCAGGTTGATGATGTGTAACATACATTAAGTCAGTTAATGAGTATTAACTAGAAATGCGACTAAACACAAGAAAAAGGATTTTTACCTTTAACTAGCCAAGCAGAATCACCAATAAATAAAAGGATATGTGTAAGTGGCTTAGATGATTCCAATCTGCAGTGTCTGAAAAGACTTTTCTTAGAATCTGATGATAATCACAACTTTGAGGCGAAAAAAAAAACCCAGATGGTTACTGCAGCACTTCATCACCACTTGCTTTATTTCTAACCAAGCCTGAAATTAAAATGACTAAAAGTCATTACCGTAAAATAGCTGATTAGAACCCAATGTGAACTGAGACAGTGAGTGAGTCCTGGCCCTGGCTACGAGACCAGGGCATCGTGTGGCCAGCGAAAGGCGTGTGTTGGCTCGGTGGTGGCTGTGTGTGCACTTTCACTGGGGGACAGGACACTTGGCATGCCCCAGTCTGCACCAGGCAGGCTGACGTGCCCCTAACCCTTGGGAATCATATGGAGAGGAGGGAGATTACCTTGCTAGAGCAGCCATAATCACAGCCATGCTTCACTCTCCCCTCTGTGTGTGACCCAACAACACGACACGGCTTTGGGTGCAGTCAGGGCTGAAGGAATGTGTCCCTCAGAGCCCAGCAGTGCCAGGGCAGAGCTGTGAAGTAACAGCAGGCCCACGTGCAGAACGTGGCTCACTCGTGGATGTGCAGCCCTGAGAGCAAACACGGTTACAAAACCCGGGCAGAAGGAAAGTTTCCGGCTCGCTCTGGCATGTGAACAAACTGGCTTATTAGGCCACAGGTGCAAAAATGAGAACACGGGAGTGAAAGTGAGGATAAAATGGAGAATGCCTGTGTTCCGCAGGTTTTGTGAAATAGGTATCAGGCCATGGAACCTGCCAGACACTGCGGGGGGCTCGGGGACTGGCGGGGGTCTGTTTGCTGTGGGCCAAGGAGGGACAGCTGTGGAATTGGCATTAGAATTACAATCCAGCACTCCACCACCTGGAGAAAGAGGGTGGCAGAACATCTCAGGGGGCTCATCTTTGGGCATTACCTCTGTTCAGTCAGGCAGGTCCAGCCTGGCTTTCAGCTCAGGCTTTTCAACTTTCTGGCCAAGCAGAGTCAAAGCAGAAGGGAGATGCATCAATCCCATCTCCTGGCAGCTTTAGGCAAGGAAAGATCACTGTTCCAGCAGTAAGGAAGGGCCCTGATGTCTGCAGCCAATCTTGGACACTGCCACAGCAGATGACAGCTGCAGACTCTGGGTCAGATACTTGTCACGTGTTGTTCTCCTTACCTGTATTTGCAGCCACCAGGTACCTTTCTTACAGCTGTTTTTAAACTGGGTGTATTGCAACACAATTTATATCACACAGCTGCTAAGCCCCTCAGTGCTGGTTTAGAAATAAGCTGATAATTCAGTCATGGCAACACTACTTGCAGAGTCAGAAAAAAACCTAAACATCCAGCACCAGCAGAAAATGTGTACAGATTAGTTTATCTCTGCACTCAATAGAGATAAGACCCCTTCTTTGAAAAAAAAATCTAAGCTCCGGAAACAGCAGAAAGGGTGAAGTTAAGCACAACAGGGTGGATCATAAGACATGCTGCCTGCTGGAATTGATACCTCAGAGTTCATCTGGAAATAATGCCATTAAATAGGGGTGACAGAATGGCACAGGACAGTCCAGCCTCCAAGGAGGGGATTTATCCAGGGGGGCAGGGGGTGTGAGGGAAAGAGGCAGAAAGAAGCACACAGACACCATTCACGTGGAATGATAAATCCTCAGCTTTAGAACATCAAACAAGCGCAGTTGGTTGACAGTGCCATGACAATTCTGGTGCTCATTGTCTCTTAGCAATCCAGAGTTTTCATGAGATAAATAAACATACAGAAAGACACGTGGGATGGGGAAGAGTTAAACATTGGTCTGTACCAGTCAGATGACAATGCAAACTCACACCTTCCAAGTGTATTGTGTATCAGAACGAACATAATTTCCTGCTGTTCAGAAGCAGCTTCTCTGGTTCACTGACCTTCCTTTTCTTCTCGGGTCCTATTACCTCTTCCTGGCTGAAGGCAAGGTTCAGGAGGTTTATCTGTAAGAACCAACAGAAACAGGGCTCATTCTCACAGGGCACACTCCTGCAACACAAGTTAAAAAGTGCAGCTTCCAAAACTGTCATGTGTGTGCCTGGATCCTCTTGGCTTTGCTCAGTGTGATCCTGCTCTCCAGAAAAGCAATTAGGCAAGGAACCAAAACTAGAATACTGGATGGAGTTGGGAATGCAAGAGTTGTGCAAGCAACAGGTTCAGCTTCAGGGACAGGGAATGGGTTTGGTGGCACAGGGAACAGGACCCATCTCCCCATCCCTGACAGAAAGTAGAGGGAGCAAGGAGAGCTTTGAGGAATGTAATAGCTGATAGGGCACTGGTTTCTCCACCAACCTCAGACAATCATAGCATATGGAAAAGAAGGTCGAATTTGTGGTGACAGCCTTTCAGGAGAAGACACACAGTCCCTCTATTTGTACATCAGGGAATTCAGTGTGAGCTGGTCAATCCCAGGCTTCAAAACTACCTGTGAGTCTGTGAAAAAGAACTAAGCCAAGTAAGCTTTTTTCCAAAAGGCTTAACTGTTGCAGGGGGTAGGGACTCCTGAGTCAAAGGCTCATAGCCCTCCACACTTAACTTCCCTCTAGAAAGACACAAGCTCTCCCAGAAATACTCTGAGCCTGCAAACCAAGAGGTTAAAAAACACAGATAAATATATGTGAGAATATAAATGAGTCAATGGAACAGACACTTCAGACAGACCACAGGGAGACGGACAGCCAGGACGACAGCTGAAGTGTTGGCTGTGCCAGGGGACAAACACACTTATCCTCCTTATCATGTCACATATTTGCATCTCTACAATAATAATCTGGAGCTGCTGAGAGCAACGTGTGTTGTCGCCCACCCAGAAGGGACAAAGCACAGCCTGGCAATGTGGCCTCTCTCACTGGAGCTGAGCTGAGGAGACACACCACGGCACAGAGCTTCTCTCCAAAACTAAGTTCACTTGGATGACAGCGAGGTGAATGGAGAGGGAAAGGAGTGCTAACAGAATTCCTGCTCCAAGCAGGAGTACCTCCCTCTAGTGTCACTGCAAGGCACGGGGAACCCTGTAACTGCAGCAGGGGAAGCACAAGGAGTTAATAAAGAGCTATTCCAGAACACATCCTGGGGATGAGCACAAGGTCTCCAGATTACAAGATGTGGTCATTATAGAATTCCCCACTCACGTCACCAAGGCTTGCTTTCCATCTGACCTTGGAATGAGGCTTCGGCAATCTCTGCATAGCAATGGGCTTTCTAATGTGTGAAATAGCTCTGATTAGGGATTAACAGCAAAATACTTTGAAATAACCTCACTTTGCCTCTCTATCATGTTTCAAATTGTTTTTCTTCCCTCCTCTTCATTATGAGCAACACAATGTTGCTTAATGCAAAAGCACAATTTCCCTAAAAACAGAGAAAACAAGAACATGCCAAAGTGGGCTGGGCAGGTTCTCCCCCATCCTGCACAGTCAGGCTGACAGAGCTTTCCAAGGCTGCCTAAGGCATGTTTGCTTGAGGACAGAGCCATAGGTGGCTCTGTGTTACAGCTCCTCACCTGATTCTCAGCTGCTCCAACTGGCATTTTTGGCAGCTCTCTACTCTCCTCTCCCTGGCATCATTTTAACTTGATCCCTTTTTTTTTTTCCTGAAGTGAAGGGCCCAGAGGAGGAAACACTGCATCCAAAACCTCCGCAAGGCTAACACAGCTACAGGGTTTGTACCCTGTCCTGCTGGCCACACAACAAAGCAGGGTCACAATTCCCAGTCTCCCAGCCCCATCACCTGGATGAGGCAGCTCTCCTGCAGCCTAAACCTGGCTAGAGCTGGTGCTTTAATTTCCTCTGTTGAGGAATTGATCTTCCACAGCCCAGACAGCTACTCAGTGAAGATTGTACCCCTTTGCTATTCCTCTAAAATTTCCTGCATGGATGGGATACTTGTGAGGTGGAGAAATAGCCACGATGAGCAGCTGCTTGCACTCCAGCTCCCCCCAGTTTTCCTGCCCTTTACCACAGGCAGCACGAGCACCTCTAAGGAACCTGAGATGAGGAGTGAAAACATCCAAGGAAGTCATGGAGGGCTCTAGAGAAGCACTATTCACCCATCCAATGAATCAGATGTCAACAGTGAGAGGTATTTCACCGAAGCCAACGTGTCCTGGCCTGTCCCTGCCCAAGCTCACGTAGGAATTCGGAGCCAGGAACAGACCTCAAGCCCAACTTCAGCTCCCATCCCTAACCAAACACTCCAGCTTCTTCCCCAGAAAAGCTGCTCAAATGGGGATTAAGTCAGATCCGACGTGTGCTTATTTGACTTGAAGCAGAAAGTAAACCTCTTCAACAGTGTGGTGAGAAGCAGGAAATCCCTCCCATTGATTAAACATACAATCAAAGCCTCCAGAAGTTCATTAATTCTAATTTTTCCCATGTACTGGGATGCTTCACTTGAATAACTGATGTCAGAGCTTGGGCTGTGAGAATGCTGCTTTTCCTCTTACACAACCCCAGCCCCACGGATGAGCCAGGAGCTGTAAAAGCAGGTAGGACAAGGTGCAGCCCCTTGCACCCTCACCCTAAAAAGGGACCATGCTGACAGGTGGGACAAGCCCAGAGCAAGCAGCAAAGGCAGCAGCAGCTCTGTGACCTCCTGACTCTGAGTCCAAGGCAGAGTTCAGGGTCTGGGTCACACCATGAACACACAGTGAATTTGAATCTCCTGTTTTACTACGTGTAAAAAAGCAATATTTTGCCGCAGGAGTTTTCCTGTAGAACTCCAGCTAACTTGTGAATCATACAAGTGTTACCAATTTCTGGCATAAAACTCACAGGACAGCTGCACGTTGTCTGGAGAAGATATCAGGCTAAAAATAAATTAGACTTAGATTAAAGCCTTCCCAAGGCAGACTGGTGGACAAAACGGAGTGAGCAGACCACAGCCACACTGCTATTCTTAGATAGACACAATCAGGACCCAGTTTTGTGCTCTGCAATTTGCAATCCCCAGTGTCCCCGCGTATTCCGGCCAAAAATTCCCAGCATAAATCGAAGAAAATTTACAGCTTTCCTGACTGTGTTTTGCTTCCCAAGGCATCCTATGCAGAACAGCTAAAATTGCACAAGAGCATTCAGCTGTGTCCCTCTTTGTCCCTGGCCTGCCCCATGCTGGGGTTTGGCACTCGACAAATTTTATGCCCTCAGAAGAGTTCCCTTTGTCCAGGACATGGAGGGTTTTGTTTGGTACCTTGTAGCCATCCTGACAAATTCACAAGCACATGAATGTCAAAAGAAGTGCAGTTCCATCGAGCAAGCTGGAAGAATAAGGACTGAGATACAAGAGTGAGCTGCTGAAATAAGGCCTCAGGTGTCAGGGCAACACAGCTTGCGCAGGGGACTCTCATCATCAGCGATGGTAATCAGAGTGACCTGAGGCATCCTGTGATTTCAGCTGCAGCTATCACTGACTCAACAGCACAGCAAACTCTTGTCACTTCCAAAAATCAAGCTGGTGACTCTTCAAATTGGTCCCCTAAGAGCTAATTCCCACCTGCTCACTGACAGCTGGCTGCTCCGTGCTCCCAAGCACAGCAAAAAGCCAGGGTCACAGGACACATCATGGTGTCAGTGAAAGGATGAGAGGAGATGGATGTGAACTGAAATCACAGAATCACAGATTCCCAGAATGGTTTGCATTGGAAGGGATCGTAAATCTCATCTCATTCCACTCCCCTGCCATGGGCAGGGACACTTTCCACTAGCCCAGGTTGTTCCACACCCCATCTAACCTGGCCTTGAGCACTTCCAGGGAAACACAAGAAATTCCATTTAAACATAAGGACAAACGTTTTGGTTTTTTTACTGTGAGGGCGACCAAATACTGCCAAAAGCCATCCAAGGAGGTTGTGGAGCCTCCTTCCTTGGCGATATTCACCACCTGAGTGGACAAGGTCCTGAGGAACATTCTCCCTTTTCCCTGCGCTCTGAGCAGGTCAGGCGGCCCTGCTGATCCCCAGCTGCCCCTGCTGACCCCGGCGGCTGCGCGGGGACGGCTCCGTGGTTAAACCCCGGCAGTGGGCTCCCATCAGTTTCCAGTGCCACGGTCACACTGACATCAGTGGAATCCATCCTGATTTCCATCTGTGCCCGTGCAGGAGGATCATGCTGGTTAGCATGAAAGCCAACTGACGCAGGTGGAAGAATGAAAGACCCTCAGTGTGATGCTGCAGTGGAAAGTTGCCATGTATTTGTGCCCAGGAAACCATGCCAACACATCGCTGACTATCACCAGTCCTCTTCCTTTTTCTCAGCTCCTGATAAAACCTTTGCCATTTGGTGCCACTCTTTTGTCTCACGTCCCGTTCTGCACCTGGTGCATCTTGTAGCTTTTAAAAGACTAATGAACAGATCTTTCCAGAGTATAAAAAAAAATGCTTCAAAAATTCCTGTTAGAAGACAAAATTATCAATATCTCCCCTGCTAATCACCTCCAGGGCCCTCAATCACACTGTCCACTTCCGTGATGGACATTCTCACTGCTGGATCACAATCCTGATTCCCAGAATCCTGATTCCAACTTTGTAACTGAGGTGAAAAAGACAATGGGTACTCCTCCTGCCTATGAGGCTGCTACCCAGCAGCTCCTCGTGGGATATTAGATGTGTCCAGCCTTCATTTATGTGGATTTCTCCAGAGGGTCTGGCTGCTAGAATGCACGGCATGAACACATGGAATGGCAGCCAGCACAGAAGCGCCACGTCTTCCTGCAGATGTTCCTGGGGTAGCTGCCAGGGAATCTGAGGGTGCAAGGGTTAAATCTCCCTGGTTCTGCAGGGTGACAGGCCTCACCTCTGCATGCAGAGATCACCAGGAAACTGCTTCCCACATGCTAGACAGGGATAACTCATGGAAGGGATGAATGGCCCCAAGATACAGCTAAGGATCTGACGTGAACTGAGAGAAGCCAGGAATTTCCTGACCTCCCTGTCTCACTCCTCCCAGCATGGCCTGAGCTCACAGGAAGGAGAGGCAAGCTCATCTCTGAATCTTTCTCTCTTCATTGCTTGGGTCTGTGTAGCTTCAGCTGGTTTGGAGGAGAAAATGTTCTGGGAACTTCTCATCAGATACAGCTCTCTTGATAGACAGACAGAGATAAACCTTGCTGCTTTTTTTTCTCTTCTGCAAAAATTCAAGATAATGACATTGCCACAGAAAAATGCTTTCCGATTGCTCTGCACAAGGCAGGTTTCATCCTTCAACCGCCTTCTGTCATGGCACTTTTGAATGTGGTTTGCCTGGGAAAAATCAGACAACAAAGGTCCTGATCTCCAAGCTGTTGTTCTGCAGTTGAACACACTTGTGCTGACCCTCACTGCCAGAAAGAAGCTCTGTACAAAACTGCAGCTCAGCAGGGCACAGGAACCATGGAATGGTTTGGGTTGGAAGGGATCTTAGAGCCCCTCTCATTCCACCCCCTGCCCTGGGCAGGGACACCTTCCACTATCCCAGGCTGCTCCAAGCCCCAATGTCCAGCCTGGCCTTGGACACTGCCAGGGATCCAGGGGCAGCCACAGCTGCTCTGGGCACCCTGTGCCAGGGCCTCCCCACCCTCCCAGGGAACAATTCCTTCCCAATATCCCATCCAGCCCTGCCCTCTGGCACTGGGAAGCCATTCCCTGTGTCCTGTCCCTTCACCCCTTGTCCCAAGTGCCTCTCCAACTCTCTTGGAGCCCCTGTGGGCACTGGAAGGGGCTCTGAGGTCTCCATCAGGGTAACTGCTACTGATTCCTGCAAACCAGATACTACTGCATCATCTATGAAAGTCTGTGTCCACACTAGCTTCCCTCACCGCCACAGTCCCTTGGAGAAAGAGCACATGGCCAGGTAGCCAAGTCTTCTACACAAGGAGCAGCAGCTGGAGGCCAGACAGGCTGTCCTCTGAGGCCTAAAGCAGCCCTGATTCACACCACTTAGGTATGAACCTCTCCCCAGACATCTCAGTTGCAGACAGCTCCCATCAGGAGAGCTGATCCACATGGCAGGAGCCTGCCTACAGCAGCCAGTGAATCCTAGAGCTGAATCCCTGAGCCATCACTGATCCCACTGGGATGTCCAAACAATGCCAAGTGTCAACACTCTCCCTCATGCCCCACAGCAGTCTACAAGCAGGGCCAGACCAGCAGCAGAAGCAGTGTCTGGCAGCAGCTGATGAAGCCAGAAGCTTGGGAGGCAGAGCTGCCTGGTGCTGTGCTGATACAGCCACACCATTCCCAGCTCAGGGCGATCCAGGGCTCCCTGCACGACTGCCTCACTGTGCACTGAGACTGTGCTCCAAGGACCACCCCAGAACTTCAGCCCACAGCTTCCTGATGGGAGACAAAAGCCTGCAGAGGCGTTCACATGGTCAGATTTTACTCATCTTCTAGTTCTGTTTCATTCCAAACTCATTCCACTGCAACATGTTTGCTTACACGAAGACAAAGCTGACCAAAATCAATTTTCAGGACAAGGACTTTAAAGGATGCTCCATACAAGAGGATAGAGTAGTGTGCTGAAGAACTCAGAAGTTATCCCAAGTTCAGTGCAGGACCTCATTCTCACCAGCAGATTTCTATGAATTAAACCAATGGGCAGCAATTCTCTATTTTCCCCAACTCTTCCCAGCTCCTAAAATGCCAGTGGAAAGTAGGAAGATGCACAAAGATAGCACAGGAGGACAAACCCTTGGCTGATGCAATCAGAAGGCTCCTGAAGCCAGCAGAGGTGGGCTAATTTACATGCTGGTGTCTAACTCTGGATGATTAAGTGCAGAGATGCTCTGCTGGGAAAGGGCAATCTCTCATTTGATCCAATCATGAGATGGCAGATAAGAAGCCAGTAGAGTACATGGAAATTTTTCCCCAATCTGCAAAGCCCTCTGTCAGAGACTCTCCGTGGCCACTCCTAAAGGCCAGTTCCAGTTCTCACTGGGCAGGAAGAGCTGCTTCTCTTTTGGCAGATCCACATCCTTTGCCTCTCCCATGTTGATTAGACAAAAATAAGCCTTTAATACTTTCATTCCTGGTTTTCCTGAAGAGCTATAGGTCAGGAAGATAATGACCAATAAACTCAATTCCAACAGCACAGTTTTTATTTTTGGTAATCAAGCAGTCAGAAGGATACACTCCAGATGAAGAGCAGAAATGTGCTCACCCACATTTCCAAAAGCAACTTGTGACTATGGGTAACGGTTTCGAACTCAGAACTTCTTGAGTATCACAGCAATTTTCTGTGACACTCCAAATTGTTCTGGTTAGTTCAGGAAATTTTGGCATTCCCACCCCAACCCAAGAGCTGGAAAACACTATTAATAGTGTCTGGATGGCAACAAAGTGTTCACATTTGCATCCCAACAGGTCTGCTCCTCCTCATCTCACCTACACCTGACCTTATCAGACAACACCTAACTCAGACTTCCCATCCATCCCAGCTTCTCCTCATTTTTCAAGACAAACTTCACTCACCAGCTTGGCTTCCTGATTCACATGGAATACACAATGGTCATTTGTTTTAACCACTTCCTTCAGAAAAGAAGGGAAAGTCCCTCTCATATGGAAAAGAGTGTCAAATTTTTATTAGTGCGGGCTTTACAGTGATGATTCCAACTACTGGCTTGACTTTGTTTTTCCCTAAACGGAGTGAAATATTAGCCAGCTTCTAAGCTATGAGGTTTTAAAAATAGTATCAAAGGATACATAAAGAAAAGAATCTCCCAGGGCTTGGGGTTTTTTTCAGAAGTCTTTGGAAGCACATGATGGATAAAGTGATTCTTCCATTTTTCAGCAACTAATGCTGTTTCCACCACCTTCAGACACTCTCACTCCTGCTACCGAATTCTAATGAAATGCACATGCTGAGAGAGGTGTCTGGTGCTCTGTTGGCCACCGTGACAGCCCCAAAAGAAGGTCAGAGCATGAATCAGTGGGACAACCATGAGTCGCAAACAAAAAAGGCTCCTGTTTTCACAGACAACAGAATAAACAATGATCAGAAGGAAACCGGAGGATGTGACATGGAAAAAAAACTGTGGTTAGTTTGAAAAATACCAGCCTAGGCACAGAAGTTCATTTCTAAGATCCAGAGTCAAGGCAAATACCTCGCAGATGCCTTTAGAATGACAGGGTGAGTTGCAGTCTGCAGTTGCTGTCTGGGTTAGACACCCCGGGATTCTTTTCAACAGAGGCGGGGAAAATTTTAGTAGCAATTTCCTACTCTCGTTAACTTACCCTGTAAAGATGCAGTTTCTGACCATTCAAGCTCACATGATTCTCAGCTCATTTGAATGGCAGGAGGATCAAGGGGCAAGTCTGGTGGTATTCAGAGATTTGCCCTGTCACTGAACAAACCTCTGCACATGCTCATGAGTTTGGGCTCTGATGGTGACTCAGGGTTTCGCTGGGCAGCCTCCAGGGTGAGATTAACTTTTTACTTACCTAAAACGACCTATCTGGTCTATCCTAATTCTTTGGGTTGCCCCAACAGCCATCAAAAAAGAGATCAGTACCTCCAGGGGATAATTCTTCCTGCCCCAGAGGGGTAACCAAAATGGGATAGGATTCATTAAGTACCTGTGACTCACATGTAAAGAAAGTCTGGAAGCAAGAGGGGAGAGGTGAAGACCATATTAGGCAAAAAACACACCCTTCAAACCGAAAATAGGGTGGTGATTTCAGACCCTTAATCCAAAAGCACACACAGGTAAACCAGCCTGGCTGGGACAGAGACAGGCTTAGTCTCTGTGTGTTGCTTACAAATGCCAACTCCAGAGAAAAGAATCAAATTCTGGTATTGGGTGGAGGAAATAAACTGATCATGGAAAGCTTTTTCCTACATGCTTCCAGTTCATGCTTACATCCCTCTGCTACTCTGCAGTGATCATGCACAATAAATCCACTAATGTTAGTGAATTTTGTGTCATCTTTGATGATGCAATGATCCATGGCAGTGAATTCCCCCGTGCCTGGAGCATCTCAGAACCACTAAAGCTTCCTCACCTGCTGACATGCCCTTGAGCAAGGCATCCTGTCCATCTCCTTTAGTCCCATCTTCTTCTTTCTACCTGCAACCCAAACAGCAAAGCAAAATTAGCTTCAAAGTGCTTAATTAAAAAAAAAAAAAAAAAATCCAGAAGCCTGACTAAACCACTGAGGCAAAATCCCATGAAATTGTGTAACCTTAGTTCTCAGACACTGCCAGCAGTGGCAGTTTATTCCTAGAAAGAGAGATTTCAGCATGAAGTGTCATCTGAATGTCAGCTTGCAGCAGCTCTATCAAATATAATCTTCCTTTCAACCTGAATCTAAGAAAACAAAGCCTATGTCTATACATGCCCTAAGTGTGAGGGGTGGGGGAAAGGAGGGGAGATCTCCCCTGGTTAATATTTATTAACCTTTCATTAACAGTTTCATTAAAATTTGAGGGGATGTCCAAAGTGCCCCAGTTTCATGAGATCAGGCAACTGCTTAGAGGATGAGGATCCTGTTAAAATCCCCAGAGCAACAAAAGTGGCAGAATGAGTTCACTCCTTATTAGTCATCAGGGAATCTGCAGGAGAAAGACCTGCAAAGGTGATTTCACAGGCAGGGAAGCTGCTTTATCCTCCTGGCCGGCAATCCCAGGAATGCTATTTACCATTTTGTCACTAGATGGTATTGTTCCACAGGCTATATCCCAGAGCCTCAAAGGTCACGCACAGCATGGTATAGCAGAGGCTGGGTTGATTAAAGGCACAGAAAAGGCTTTTTTTCTCATGTATTTTCATGTATGTTTTCTCACATGGAAGTTATTAACAAAAGTCAAACTAACAGCTGAAGGAAAAGAGCTTTGTTGGACATGGAGATAATGTTAAGTCAGTTTTGATGATCTGTGCATTTCCTCCATATCTCAAAAAACTGCTGAGATAAAGAGGTGCAAAGATAGTGATACAAAATTAAATGTTTCTGTTAACAAACCAAGCATAATCAACCAGCCCTTTGTTACAGTTCAGTCTGATCTGACACAAAATTCAAACAGCCTGACAAACTCTGCTCATCCAAAACCTAAATATTAGAGAATCACAGAATTACAGAATGGGTTGGGATGGAAGGGACCTTAAAGCTCATCCAGCGCCACCCCTGCCATGGGCAGGGACACCTTCCACTGTCCCAGGCTGCTCCAAGCCCCATCCAGCCTGGCCTTGGACACTGCCAGGGATCCAGGGGCAGCCACAGCTTCTCTGGGCACCCTGTGCCAGGGCCTCCCCACCCTCACAGGGAACAATTTCTTCCTCTAATACCTCAAATAACCTACTGTTATTAACAACACTGTTATTAACCTTACCCAGACATTGTGTGGGATACATTATACTGGGATAAAATCAGGAGCAGTTTTGAAATTGGACATTTACCTTTATCTTCCAGGCAAAAAGAAGATTCTTCTGTTTTCCTGCCTGGATGGGCATCACTTTTGTCCCCTTCATGCACACTTGAATCTGCTCTGACAAGGGGAGAGTGACTCTGTAAAGCAAATGATGTTTTGTCTTAATAATAAAACCTAAAAAATACACCCAGGAGGTAAATCCATAAAGAAAATGTTTCTTTTAAGGAGGTTTTGGCTAGATAAATTCTGCTCTTCCAGTGAGAATCAAATAGAGCTATTTCTATACCTTTGTGCTCTCTTCCTCTTCCTCGCAGTCCAGCCCTTGGTGGGAGATCTCAGTAGGGCCATTCTTCTGGATCAAACTGCTGTTAGGCTTCCTCATCCTCTTCTTGTCAGTTGTCACTCTGACTTTCATGAAGTGGAAGTCAGTGGAGACTGACCCCACTCTCACGTTGATGGGAACCCCACCAAACAACAGGTCACCAGGGCTGGTGTCTTCCTTGAAGCCAGGGGGCTGGTAATCCTTGGGAGTGACTGCACAGGGAGAGGGAACCCACTGAGGTCAGGGAAACTGAGCTCCATCTCCCCTTAGTTTAATTTAGAAAGATCAATTGTGAACCAGCTTTGAGTAACATCGACTACTAAAAATATTCTGGGTTTTTCTGTTTTTAGGAGGAAGGGACAATGCAAAGGGAAAAATGAGCTGAGCAAATGTTATCAGGGAGCTCAAAGAAAAAAATATTTTAGGATGCTGAGATACCATTAAAGTGCTGGAGCAAAACCTGACATTGCCTGCTCCTTAAAGAAACAAAGTCAAAAAAAACCCAGGGAAGAAGGATGTCTCCCTTTCACACCACATGGGCTGTACTTCTTATATGGATTTCAAACCTTTCCTAAAAACATCTGCCATCCCTGTGCATCAGAAAGATTCACTGTGTTACACCATTTCTCAGTGTTATCAGCCAACAGCTTCTCCCCTCTCACCTCTTCTATGCTTAATTTAATCATATTACAGAGACTGATGGAATTCCTCCCTAAGGCACACACTGCTCTCCACCTACCATGGTTGTAGTAGAGGAGTTTCATGGTGAGGGTGATGTCATTGGGCAGTGGCCCGAGGTCCTGCATGAGCAGGTACAGTGTCCGCAGCAGGAGCCTGCTGGCCTGTTTGACATCCTCGCTGCACAGCCCAGTCACCAACTCCCTGTGGTTGCTACAATCGGAAGAAGAATAACAGATTTGTTATCCTCAGTCATGAATATTCACGATCCAATTACACACACAGAGCACCCACTGACTTGTCTGAAACCACCAGTGACAAAGCTACAATGTCTTTATGTAATTTCCAGATAAACAGGGAAATGAAACAGGCTCCAGGGATGGGGTGGCATCCGCAGAACACCCGCTCCAAACTCAGAGGCCTGGCATTTACATTTGAACAGACTTCGGAGCTGGGGCAACCATTATACAAATGTCATGACTCACTTGTTTGAACATGATTAAATTGGATCAAAGGATCATAAAACAAGTGCCTTTCACCTAAGCAATTTCAGGAATGAGAGGAATGAGTTGAGGATCCCATCGAAAGCCGATTCATCACAGGGGCTGTTTTCAAGTCCATTCTGCAGTTTTTGAAGAGAAGTGAATTGCATGTTCTCACTCAATTCCATGTAAGAAAAAGCAGCTCAGAGGCACATTTTTCAGCAGTGACGAAGGGGCATTCCTCTCACCTCCTTCACTCATCCAAATGTCAGCTGGCTGCTCCAAGTCAGCAGTCCAGACAGACCCATGGGTGACATGAGTGGGATGAATCGCACTCCAAAGGAGTTT
This sequence comes from Monarcha castaneiventris obscurior, assembly GCA_026261815.1. Taxonomy (NCBI): domain Eukaryota; kingdom Metazoa; phylum Chordata; class Aves; order Passeriformes; family Monarchidae; genus Monarcha; species Monarcha castaneiventris. Next base: position 747,855 of record JAMPIT010000363.1, read on the forward strand.
GTTTCTCTTTGATTAAAACAGAGGTTTAATCAAACCTGGCAACTCAGAGCAGCCAGCTCACTTCAGACAGAGCAGATGAATCAGTGCGTGACTAAGGGACCTGAACTTCCCTAACCTTCAATGAGAAGGGGTCACAAAGATGCGTAGCTCCTTCATTACATCTTTGGAAGACCCCTGACACTACACGTAGGCTGGAGGGTGCCCAACACAATCACTCCAAATTGCATCAAAAGCAACAAAATAGTAACCCAAGAATATGCCATGGTAAACCTGACTGACTGAACCACAGAAATGAACAAATTAGGACTGATTCCCCCTTCCAGCTGAGCTTCTTTGTGTCATGAAAATGGGGTGGCTGTGGAACAGCTTGACTTCCCAAGGTATGGGAATCATTCAGGTTGGAAAAGACTTCTAAGATCATGAAGTCCAAACTCTGTGGTATTAGATGTGCACTGCGGTCCTTGATTAAATCCTGTATGTTCAGAAATATACAGTGAGAGGAAAATGCTGGCAGTGCCTAAAGTGGAATATCCATCACCTTCACAAACTGTGGGATTAGCAGATCAGAAATGGCAAAAGGAAAGTTCCTAAGAAAAAAAGAAATGAGATGTCCATAGGAATTAACAGGTCAAGCACTGCTTCAATATGGCAATAACACTGAGAATTTCATGCAGGCATGAGTCAAAAAGCAGAAGACAAGGAATTGAACCTTGAAAGGACTGGGATCCATGGCAAGGAATTCCTCCAAAATCCATCTAAAACTAGGTAAAGACCATTTAGGAGAAAGTTCCCCTTATCCCTTGGATGTGATGATGCAGCCCCACAAATCATCTGTCTCAGAGTGATTAACTCCGAGTTTGCACAGGATGACAATGGCTGCAGGTGTAAAAGGCAGCATTATCAGATGAAGGAACTGATAGCAAAGATGACACAATTCCCTGATCCGTGCCAGAACGTCGGATTATTAAGGACTGCAGGAACACGCATGAGCCTGCCACAGCTCTGCCAATCCCTGAGGAAACAGAACCCAGGAACCCAGTGCCACGGGCTCTGGAGCCTCAGAGCACATTCAAACATGACAGGAAGATGGCTTGGCCTCTCCCTGGATGACATGAGTGACACCCAAGCTCCATGTGGGGACTGTCCTTATTTCTAGGAACTAATGAGAAAGGCTGATTAAAACCCCAAAGTACTCAAGGACTCTATTATCTTTCAAATCCCAGATCTCCTCTTCCCCTCAGTGTGGTGAGGACAAAGGACAGCAGCTTCTAAGCAGAAATGGAAGGCACAGCCAACAGGTCACTACAGAGATAATTCAGATTCTCCCAAAAGAAAATAATTTTGCCTTGTGGTACAAATTATTTGGATGTGTTTAGAGAAAGAGCAGCTAAGGGCACACTCCGGGAGTGCTGGGGAGGAGCTTCCTGAGGAGCACACAAGACAGCAGAGCTCTCTTGCTGTCCAGGCAGGTTCCAAGATCCATCTTTCACCAATGGCAACTGGAGAACAAAGTAAAAACAGGTTAATTATTTTTCTTTGCTTTGGTTATAGCCAATGGCCTTTGATAGTATTTATTTGAAGCTCCACAGGACTATGGCCTATTAACACAGCTTAAAATATGTAACAGAGAGTGCCAAAACGAAGCAAAAAGCTGCTACTTCCTGAAATCATGTTTTGCACCATCAGCTCAGGCATCCTAAGTGAAAGTTCTCTCAGGGCACCCACGCAGGGCTGCTCAAGCAGAACACACATATGCAAATGCCCAAGGGAAAAAAAACCTGGGCACAGGATCATGGTGAAACGGCTCAAACCTGAGCAAGCTTCATCTGAAAGCACAAGGATGTCTGGTGGAAGTGCAAGAACTCTTGTTGTCAGCCGAGACAGCAGCAAGCTCAACAGCTGGGCTGGTTTCTGCATCGCCTCCCTGATGAGGCACTGCTTCTGTCAACTGTCCTTGGCTCAGGTGCACTTTGAGGGCCTCGTGGTGCCACGTAAGAGCATTTCAGCTCATCCTCCCAGTAGTTCATACCCTGTAAGGTGAATATCCTCAACTCTGATGGTATTTACTGCTGCTTAATGACTTGGACCTGCTCAAACCACAGAATCACACGATGGTTTGGGTTGGAAGGACCTTAAAGCTCATCCTTCTCCACCCCCTGCTATGGGTAGAGCCACCTTCTACCAAACCAGGTTACTCCATCCAACCTGGCCTTGGACACTTTCAGGGATGGGGAGTCCACAACCTCTCTGGGCAATCATAAAGTGCACCTTCTTCATGTTTCAAGAACACAGTTTTTAGTGTAACCCCAAGAAAAAAACCTAAATCCTTACCTGCTGATGTCCATCTGGGGCACCTTCTTTTTGTACTTGAATTTGAATTGATACAGTTCAGTGACTGTCTAGAGATGTAACAAGAGAGAGGAGAAGCAGAAATGGATCACTTTGAGTTACAAGATGTGTCCTGAGCTCGGAGAGTCCTTTCACACTCTCTGCCAGAACACAGCATTAATTGGGTGACATGCTGACAATTTTAACTCTATTATTGCTTGCACGGGCTTTGGTAAGTTCTCTTAACAGCCATATCTTACCCAGCACTGAAAGAATCACAACAAAATTACAAACTTCCTGCCTCCTCCTTCCACTTCCTCCATGGGCCTGGCTCTCCAGCTTCAGTCTCTAGCAATTCTCCAGGGCTGGCCAATCCTCACAGTGTCCCTTGCAAAAGGAAAACTGGGAAGCTGCATGGGTGACCAGTGTCACAAGGAAGCCTGGCCCCGTGCTCTGTATGGGGACAAGGGCCTGGAGGACTCTTCCCACCGGGAAATCCAAACAATATAGCATGGGAAAAAGTGGCTGAATTTCACCGGTCTTGGAGTTTTTTTGAGGTAGACAAAAACAGGGGATGATTTTCCATTTAAAAGGATCAGAGAATAAAACAATTAGAAGAACAGACAGCTTCCCCCCCCAAGAGAAAGGGTCTATTGTACACCAATTCCATGCCTATAATTCACTTTTTCCGGAGACAATGAGGTCGATTAGTGGGAGTTCAGCTGAGCCCTTAACTCTGAGCCTTCCTTGCCAATCCCAGCCTTGGCATGGCTCAGCTCCTGCTCTGTCCCCAGACTCTGAGGTGCCACGCAGCAGAACTGGTTCAGGTGCAAAGGGTCTGCAGCTGCTGTCTGATCTCCAGCATGGATGCACACCCTCACTCCTGGATCACACCCCCAGATGAAACAAAACAGAAACACAACAGGCAACACTGAGAGGCCAAGGACAGGCACTACCCAACACATCCATCCAGGTCTGACTTCTGTCCTACACCTCTCTGCTTGACAAACCAGCTCTTTTCATCAGGGCTGTTAAAAACGTGGTTTGCAAATGAGTTATTTTGAACTTCCCATTTTTTCTCTTTGGGAAACTAAAACAAAACTGTGAACATGTCCATTAGTTGTCTGCTAACATCCCTGCCTGAGGCCCTGGTGGGCCCTCAGCCTGGTGTTTGATCACAATGCAGCCCACTGAGCTGGCACTCTGGAGTGAAGGCACGGGAACAGAAATGGGGTCACCAAGTAGCTATGTCAGGGTAGGACTTAAGCCTCCAACTCCACTCTGAATACAAATGTACTCACCCATGTCTTCAGCTGCCTCAAAGATTAATTAAGACTCTTTCTTACCTCGGGATTGGTGTAAATCTGTTACAAGAAAGCACAGTGAGGGCATTCTCCCCAGGACAACTTGAACCAGTGACTAACAAAGATATTTTCAGTTTACAGCAGAGAATGTGCTATCTTTAGTGTGGGATCAGAGAAAGGAATGGCTGGGAAAGAGCCTTCCTCTATCAGCAGTCAATACTTACCACTTCAAAGATAGGTAGAAGACACTCATGTGTGTAATATTGGAGGAATGAGGTTAATTCCCATTCCAACCCTCACAGGCAGCTATTGATGCCTGGGATTTAACTGCTCAGATGAATGCACAGAATAGATGGTGAGCAAAGCCCCTGGTGCTTTGCAGGGGCCTGGGGCCAACAGCTGCCTATGGAACCACCAGTGTGTGGTTTCTCCAGGATCAGATTAATAAGGAGGACTCTTCTGCAGGGGGAAATGGAGAGGAAATGGCAGCTTCCATGATAGGAATCACATAAAAGTGCTTCTCAGAGTTTAAGGACACAAATAAGGCCCCAGTCCGAAGTCTGACATGCAGAGAAAAACATTCCCAGGCAGCCTTGAACTCTACATTTACTGTATCTAAGAAAGGTCACAGCTCCATTAAAAATCACACACATTTTGGCTTTCCTTTAAAAAGGCACAAATGGGTTGACACAACCTTGACTCCGTATCTCTTTCAAGCAGGGGAGGGGAGAGAAAACCACTTTGTATTCATTTACTTACTGCAAGGACAGCCACGTGTAGCTAAGGAGAGAAAATCAAAACAAAATACACAATCAACATCCAACCTCAGTGGGCAAGGAAAAGCAAGTCCTATCAAACCCTGACTGCCTACACAGGGAGAAGGAATAGATACACTCAACAAACCAGGAGTTAAAACCCTTTTTGCAGATTCTTCCCAGCACAGCATCAGCAACACCTAGTGGCCAGTTTGCATGGCTTGACTCACAGTTTCCCAAAAAACAACTCCATGCTCAGCATTCTCGCTTGGGACTCCTTTCAAACAAATCCCCAAATACTGATTTAAAACTTTTTACAAGAGCACCCATCCCTACTGAAGGTTAATATATGCTTTCTGCAGTGAAATTCCCCAAAGGTATTTAATTTATGCTCTATCAAGGAACTGCACACGGGACTGCCGTTAAAAACAATCTTAAAACATGCATTAAATCCCTCAGGTTTTCCTTAATCCTTGTCAAACAATTAATTTATGTCCCTCATAAATACCAAAGGGCTAAATACCTCCTAGAGCTGTCAGCAGGCACTAAACTGTGTTCACAACGTTGTTAATTATCTTGTGCACACTGACAGTTGTACTGATGTCTGAGAAACACTCAGATCATCAGTGCCAGAATGACCAGTGCTCCACCCGCTCGGGAGGAGCTGGGCTGGTGATCAGTGCTGACACAGAGGACAGCAACTGGTGCTTTTTCCTGTGCAGGGCAGATTTTATGTGGGAATCAGCAAGGAATATGAGCACTTGCTATCTGGTTTTGTCCCGGAAGCAGTTACATACCTTATTCGATGAATTAAGAAAAGAAAAAGTGATAATTCTGAGCCTGAGAGAAAAGCCAGGAGGGTTAGAGAAAATGAGATGAAAGGGGGAAATCAGGGAAAAGGAAATGAAGAATAGCAGAAGCACAGAACCTCTCTCAAGAAAACAGGCAGGAGATCCAGACCTCAGCTCTGCCTGGCAGAGTCTCTATCAGACATCAGAGAACACAAATGTAGAGCACAGAACTAAGGGAAATCCATTGCAGGCTGCAAATTGGTTCCCACACCATGGACAGGAGAGCCCAGAGAGCAACAGCAGTCAGGACTTGAGCTCAAGGCATAAAATCTCAGCTCTCATACACAGGGCATGGTCTTCCCCCTGTCCCACAGCTGTAAAGGTTGTTGTGTGCATCAAAGATCACAACAGAAATACAGCAGGAATGGAAGGATAGCTTTGTCCTTACTTTATGAAGAAATAGAACACTCCATTAAAACAAGTGAAAAAACCACTTACATACTGCTTCTCCAAAGCATCAAAACAACCTTGAATCCTGCCAGGGAAAAAACCATGTTAATGCTAACCAGAAATACTTATCTCCTGATCTGTAAACACACTCAATAGATGTGGGTTAAAGGGCTTTTTTTCTGGCATTAGGACAACACAACCAACAACATTCGAGGTCTGTGAAGTCCTTTTCAGGTCAGTCCTGAAGGCAGCGTCCTCCTTTCTGCATCTGTGCATTGTTTATACTTCTGGGGCATTATCGTGTCAGCCCAGAACCTGCTTGAATCCTGACGAAGACAAGGATTGGAGGCCAAAGGCTGGCTTTGAGTGTGTCCCTGCTCACTGCACTCTTCCAGCTCCCCAGCCAGAGCGCTGATGGCTCTTTTCCCATCAGCCTTGTACAGAGCCCGGCTCAATCTGAACATGTCTGGTCTTGTAAATCTTTGTTATCTGATGCAGAGTTTACAGCAATGGATTTTCTCAAAGCAGTAAATATTATTTGAAGCAGCAATGGCCAGATATTTACTCTTGGAGCCAAAGGATGTGCAGCAAGGTATCTCCTTAGCACATTAGAGACAGTTTTTCTGCTTGTTGGGAACATGCCAACTGTGAAATACATCCTGAACAACGCTGTGGGATAGCTGGAGACGGAGATAAAATATTGTACATACAGAAAAACAAGCGCAAGAATCCCTATCAAAATGAAACTAGAAAAGACTAAACACAACAGAAAGGATCTCATGACAGTCTTTACCCTCTGCACGTCTGCTGCCACATGGGCTCTGGGGCCTGACCATGACCTCACTGCAGCCAACACTGCCACAGACCTTGAACTCACATGATCTCAGTCACTAATCCTGTCCTGCTTACACAGGGGCCAAGCACCCCCAGCTGCAGTGGGAGCTCCCCTGGCACCAGGGCATGATGTTTTCCAGTTCAGGAAGAAGAAGAATGCAGGGGCAGATATCCTCTACTCAGCACAATCTTGTCTTGGTTTCACTGTTACTCACTTACCACTTGACTATCTGCAATGATCCCAGACAGCTGTTATCTTCTCGGAGAATTTTTAGACAGAGGTCTGCAAAACCAGATTTAGCACATAGTTACAATCCTTATCACAGCTCTTGGGCAAACACTGAAACTAAGCCAGTCCACCCTCCCTTTTTTGGATAAAGTTTTATCTGAAGGTCCTTCCTGAGCGGAAATGTTGAGTTTCCACCGAGTCCCAGGTGGGCTGACACAAACTTATTGCTGGGTTTGCAAATGTCAGAGCTTTCCTCAGAAGCCCTGGGTTCCCCAGGAAGAAGAGTTGGAATTACAGCTTCATTTCAAAACACCAGGAGCTTCAGCCTCTCTTCCCTCCTCTTCTCCACTCCATCCTATCTCACCATTCCCTAAGAACACCTTCCCATCTGCTTTCAGATTTCACCAACATCCATGTGAGCTGATGTCTCCATGAGTGTGCTCACAATAAACTATTTCTGTGAAGCTTTTCCACACAGCTCCTTCTACCTGTGCTTCCAGGCATTCAGAATGGCAAAAGGAAAACCTGTCCTGCAGGTGAAGAGGTGGATTAATAACACCTTAGGACTCAACCAAGGGGCTCTTGAAGATGTGAGCAGGCCAAATGTTAACATGCTCCATCAAAAAGGCACTAGACAGACCTGACATTTGACCAGTGGCTTTTCAGAGTTAGGGGATCAAGAGCCAGTCTGGGATTTCTGTGCCCTCAACCAAATCTACAAAGTACACGTGAACATGTTTCAGGGCAACTACTGCCATAAGGGACAACATGGAAATGGACTGGAATGCATGGAGACATTTCACACTTTGAATGATCATAAAGACATTCTTGAATCAAAGCATCACTAATTCCTGGGATCGTGTGACAAGAGTTTGATTCTGAAAGTCCTTTTTTTTCCTTAAAAAGTTCTGATTCCCAAAGCACATGTGAGATAGTCTTCATGGAAAAAAAACCCCAAACCCCAACAATAAAATCATTTTAAACTGAAGGAGGGATGATTTAGATTAGACATAAGTAAGATTTTTACAATGAGGGTGGTAAAACACTGGCACAGGTTGCCCAGAGAGATGGTGAATGCTCCATTCCTGGAAATATTCAAGGTCAGGTTGGATGGGGCTTAGAGCAACCCTGGAGCAATCTGTGTCCCCACCCATGCATCGGAGTTGGACTTGCTGGTATTTAAAAGGTCCCATCCAACCCAAACCATTCTACAATTCTAAGGAAACCAACAAATCTACTTTCAATCTCCCAATGAAAACTAAAAATGTGAGCCTCATAGGTTCAAAAATCCAAAAGAAAAAAAACCCATTCCAATAAGAGTAAATTTTTAAAACCTTCTGATTTTTAAGTCACTCTCCTGGCTCTGAGACCTGATTCACGGGGCTGGCAATGCCAAGGAATGACTTTAAACCAAGAGAAACACCAACAGAGAAGCCAGGAGCTCGAGGTTGTCTTCCATGCTCTCTATCAGAAGCTCTGTCTGCACCCAGACTTGAGAAGATTTGAGAATTCGGAACCAACTCCTACCCAAAGTGCACTCACACATGCACAGCCAAGAGGTAACACACAAGGCAGATTACAGCTAAAATACAGCGAGTAGAAAGAAGCACTCAGCACGAATTGCAAGTGTTACCATCCAGATAGCGAGTGCCGTAGGAGGTCTCTGGGAACAGCCCCCTCATGTAGGTTATGGAGGACACGGAGACAGCCAGGAGCCTTTTCACCAGCACCAGGGACTGCTGCTCCGTGGTGATGCTCTCAGGGAACAGCACTGCTTCCTGGAAAAGCACGGCAACGCCAAAAATAGCACCTTCTTAAGTGCAATACAGGGATTATATTTAGAAACAAGTCTCAGCAGGTGGAAAGAGGGTAACTTAGAAATGTAATTTTAAGGTTTCTCTGGTGTTTAAAATAGGCAGGGAAAACGTGTGTCTAAGGTGGGTGGAATTAAATGATTTAAGGGTAGAGATCAATAGATCTGACATCATTACTCAGATGCAGAGGGCACTGGTTGGACGTTGCCTCCCCTTTACCACATTCTCACCCCCTCCACTGTACCAGTGCCGGCACTTAACAGACAGCCACCCCTAAAAAAAGGTGTGTACTTGTAATTGTGGAGCCACACGAGTGCCAGGGCTGGTGTGGCAGTCACTGCTGTACCAAAGGCTGCTGTTTTGAGCTCTGACAGCAGCCTGAGCTGCCAACAGAGTGGTTTTAACTCCAAGCTGTAAAACAGCACCTGGAGCTACGGTAAATAACACACTGTGTGATGCCAAGAGGAACAATGCAGTGGACACTGCACTAAATTTAGTTCTTCTATTACTTTATTGCTGTTCTTCCTGCTAATAAAGCTCTGTGCACACCTAATGAGCCTACATTTATTGAGTCAAAGCATGTCAGAACCCCACACCGCTTCTCACTGAATTGGAATTAATCCAACTAAGAACAGTGCAGACAACAGAAAGTGTTCCCACCTCCGCAGGCACAGGAGTGCCAGGTCCCAAACTGAGAGCTAAGACTGTCTGCATATTTTAATCTTTTACCTTAGTGCGCTTTTTCTTTTGCCTGAGTAGTTGCTGGGCAGCCATCCTATGTTTCAAAGACCTGCCGTCCACTTGTAACGAAACCCTGAAAAATAATGAAGATGTGAGATACATGGAAAACACAGTTACTGCTCTTTCTCATCTATATTAAAGTAAGAATAAGAGTCCTCAGAGTTTGAAAGCCAATTGCCAGGCAGGACAGGTAAAGCAGAGCAAACCAAGGGTACTCCATGGCACTGAGCCTGCAGAGCATGAAAACTCCTGCTTGCTGGTAAATGATCAACAGTATTTGAAATTCAGGGCCACAACTGCACCTGGTGTCAGTCGGTGCCACTTCAGAATGCATTTCTCATATTCCAAACCTCAAATGTTAATTTCTACAACCATTAGAAAGTGTGAAGGGGGAATGTGAAAGAACTGGAGGTCTGCCAATAGCAGTTAATATTTTAGCAAGGGTAAGCAGGAAAAGCGCTAACATCAGTCTTGGCTGGAATAAGGGAATGATTCTTCTGGGACACCTTGAAAGGTAAAAAAAAAAGGTTTTAAAAAAAAAAAGAGAGAGAAGTCCAAATTGTTTCAGTTAGACAAGCCTGGACTGAAGAGGAAAATACTCATTTTACCAGAATGGGGAGCTGATTGATACAGGCAATAACGTTGGATATTCCATGTTTCTCATTTGAGTGAGGTGCTTGATTTAGCACCATCTGACAATCCTGATTAAAAACTTCCATTAGCTGGAATTAACAAGACCTGCATTAACTGGTTTGAAAAACTACTTGCTGGGAGATCTCCACAATTCATTGTAAGTGGGGGATGTTAATGAAAGGAAACACCACGAACGGGTCCCAGAGGGACGCTGCCGTGTCCGCAGCCAGTCGATATTCCCAGTAACAATTAAAGTAATAGCACAAACACAGCAGGGTGATTTAACTCCTGACCTAATGCAGCCTTTTATTAACTCAGCTGATCCAACCTTGTTCTGCAGTTGCACCTTTTGTACTCTTTTTTTCCTGTGGAAGCCTCATTTCCATTTGTTGGCAGTCATTAAGACATGTTGATTGGAACATGGTGGCAGCTTTTATGCTAAATTTAGCGCTTCATTTAGTAATGAGGACAGATTACAGCTATAAAAGTATATTTAAACAAATACACACCTGCAAAATTTTTTGTGTTAAATATTTTAGCAAAGTTGCTTTTTTTTACCCAGGCACTGTGAACAGGACTGGAATGCAATCAAAGCAGACAAAGGTGTTGTAATTACAACATGAGGTGGTTAAGTAAATAAAGCTGACTTAGGTAAGACAAAGATATAAAAAGAAAGAAATATAAGATAAGAAAATGGTTTTATAAACCATACCACATTAATACTGATTTACTGAGGAGGAAAAATCACACAGACCAAGCTGATCCATTACGGCCCAGCTGTTCAGGTACAAGACTTTGGCATCTGTGTCTCACCTGGGCTGGAAAGGACAAAAGGTGCCCTGGAACTCCAACACTTCCCCACTCTGCAACCACCTTATCACCGAATATCAGGAAATAAGTGTTAAACGGGAAAACACAAATCTCATCCTCAGGAACGCCCTGTTCCCCGGCACCCTCAGCCCTGCACCCCTCACTCTGCCCCTTGTGCCTGATGTTGGACACGTGCGGCACGGCAGCCTTTAAAAAAACAGCCATGGCTCCAAAGATGGGGTTTTCTCTTTTTTTGGGAGGTTCCTGGGGGGTTTATGAATGGAAGCCCAGGCCCAGCCGGGCTCCAGACGAGGCCGGGTCCTGCCTCTCACACGGCAGCACCGTGAGGCACCGGGCCCCCGGAGGCCCTGAGGGACCCCCGAGAGCCGTGGTGCGGCGGCGGGGCTGAGGCGCGGGAGCCGCGAGGCGGTGAGGGACCCCTGAGGCGCGGGGGAAGCCCCAGAAGCACAGGAGGGTCCCCGTGGGGAGCGCGAGGAGCCCTCAGAGGTACTTGGGGTCCCCCTGAGGTGCGGGGAGTTCCCCTCAGCCACTGGGAATCGTTGTGATGTACGGGCGAACCCTGAGGAGCGAAGGGACTGCTGAGGCACTGAGGGGTCCCTCAGGCGTTTCGCGCCCCCTGAGGCGCCGAGGGGCCCTGTAAGGAACTCCCTGAGGAGCCCCTAAAGGACAGTGGGGGGGTCCTCCTGAGGCGCGGGGAGCCCCTAAGGCGCTGAGGAACCTCTGAGGCCCTGGGGCTCCCCTGAAGCGCGGCCGGGGCTTGGCCCGGTCCTCCCGGGCGGTTCCCGTACCTGCGCCGCCCACCCCGGCTCCCCGGGCTCCTCCGGGCACGGTGCGGCCGGACCGCCGGGCGTGGGCGGTGCTGGGGGCAGGCAGAGGCCGGGCCGGCCCAGACCGTGGGCGGAGACTTGACCCTGCCCTGCGGCTGACCGCGTTCCTGGCTCGCTACCTCTCCGTGTCCCCGTGGCTATTCTTGCCCTTGGTGTGCCCCTGTAGCTCTATCTGTCCCGGTCCCTGCCCTTGCTCTGTCCCTGCCCATGTCTCTGTCTCTGCTCCTGTAGCTGTTCCTGTCCCTATCCCTGCCGTCTTGTCCCAGGAATTTGGGCAGGACAAAGTCCTGCAAAAGCATGGCCACGGCAGGGGCGGTAGTTTTATATCATATCTGTTTAAAATTACTTTATAGTAAAATACTGGGTTTATTAGCAGCATATCACCCCAAAGGAGGTGCAGTTTTAAGTTACTCAGATCCATATTCTTAGAATATTCTGGTACTTTTCTAGGGAAAGGGAATCTTGTTATCATCCCAACTCAAAGGCATCAGGGACTTCACAAGGAGCCAGTATTTTGGAGCCAGTGTCACAGCCTAGGTGAGGAGGGTGGGTTCTCTGTTTCACTGATATCTTATTTACAGAATAATCTGCCTAAACCAATTCTTCCCATCTCCAGGCAATTTGTTATCCTTCTGATAAGGAAACCTATTTTTTCCTTTTCATCTCTACTCCAAGCAATTACCTTTCCAAGCAATTCAGGGGGATGCTGGTGAGAGCACGCCCCTCCCTTCCCAGTTTCCTAGCTCTGGAAATGCCAGTCCGTTTGCTTATGATGGTTTGCCCAGCTGATAGGGGAGAACACTGTGTTTCCTGAGTACTTGTGTTTTTCCAGGCCGTTTTCTGATCTCTTTCCAAAGACCTTTTCCCTAGTTCAGTTGACAACAGCTGCTGGAAAGCTCCTCCCTGAGGGAGGAGAGAAGACCTCATTGATTTTTCAAGAATAACTTCACAACACTCAAACAAACCAGGATTGGTGCTGCTGTCAGGAGAGAAAGGGTCTGCAGGTGAGAGCCAGGGCTTTGCTGGATCATGTTTGTCTGTCGCTTGCCCTGGTGGAGATCCAGTGCCGCCTCCAAGTCGTGGCAATCAGGTCACTTTCTGCCTTGGGACAGGTGCCAAATGCTGAGTACTAAAGGAATCAGCACGACTGTGGGACAGGAGCAACAGGCCAGCATGCAGGAAAAACAAGTGTTAGAAGATCTGGAAATGCCCCATGCAAGGAGAGAAACTGAGACCCTCTTCCAAGAGCAGCCCGAGATTGGGAACCAGTACTTGGAAGACACTTTGCTTCGGAGTTACCTGAAAACGCACCTTCCTCCCAAGGTCTGTTTGTGTTTCTGTGTGTACCTACCACGAGCTGCTGAGTTGCTGCTTCAGACTCTGAATTGAACGTTTGTCTGAGCCTTTTTGTGCCTTTGAGTGTTTAGCTGGAGGGGATTTATCAGCATTCCTTAAAACTTGTGTTTGAGGGCAGGGGTGGCAACACGCTGCCAGTACATACACAACAAGTGGCTCAGTGGGCTCCTGGGACTGGGCCGAGTGTTGCAATGCTGTTTTGGGATTGTCGGTGTGGCCATTTGTTTTCTGGTCATGTAGAGAAAGGAATTTCTGAGAGAGGACAAACTAAGGTGCTTCCAAACTCTTCTGTGTTTTTCCACGTCTCTTTCCTGGGAAAGAGGGGCTTTTAAGGAAAATTCCCAAAGAGTGGGGCTGTTCTCAGCCAAGTGCTCAAGAGGGTGGAAAGGCCCCTCGGGGTTTGCTTGTTCTCAGCACAGGTTGGTGGCATTTCTGGGTTCATTTTTCAGACAAGAAAGGCTCTATGGATTTCAGAGGTGCAGGTGGGAGGTGAGATCCCTAAGCTCTGGATATCTATGCTGTGAGCTCCAGTCCTACAGGAACCCCTGGGAGGAGGTGGCTCACCTTGCTGGATATCTTCTGCCATCACCCGAAGGGCCACAAGTGCTTCCCACTTTTCAGGGACCAGTTTCCATGGAGCAGAGTGTGACCTCTCTCCATGATTTATTCCAGCAGAAGCAATACCACGACTTCTAAAGCCACCAGGTAAGCAGAGGGGACCTGGCTTTCAGTGAGGTTCCCACTTCCCCTGCTTGCTCTCCAGGTCTATGAGGCCTGGCACACACAGCATGGGAAGAGTGTGGTGGCAGTGCTGGAAGCTTGCTTTTGCCACAGCCACCCCAAAAGACAGGAATGAGGCCTCCTTAAGCACCACTGTGGCCTTCTTGCCGGAAGAGAGGACAGGAAAGGAGGATGCCTCTGGGCAAGCATGAAGATCCTGCTCCTAATCTGCCCCTTTGGAAGAAGCATGATTCAGGTCTCCCAGAGAATAAAAGGATCAGTGCAATAATGCTGCTTCCACTCCTTCCCCAAAGCGAGACCGGTGGCTGCAAAATCTCCCGGAGAACCGGGAGCAGCATTTCCCTTTCGTTTCTGCACTCGGTCCCAGCGGGGCAGTGTTGCCTCGCTGCTGGAAAGGAGAGCCCGGGCTGCTGCCTGCAGCACTGAGAGCCTGCGCTCCATCTTCCTCTCCAGGACAGCAGCAACCCCTGGGGCTTTGGGTGTCCCGCCAAAGATGGAGGCTGATTCCTGTTGTGCTATTCCATGGCAAACACAGGAATTTTCTTGAAATGGTACAAAACATTTCGTTCTCTGATTGAAGTTGATTTAAGGAGAAGACAGAATTAAGCACCTGCTTTTTCTGGGTGTTGTTGTGAAGAGGGATCTATCAGGCTTTGCTGCCCTGAAAATATGTCCTTTAATATAAAGGATATCTATTTGCACTCCTCATGTGCAATAATTTGCACATTTCCAATATCTTCATGCTTGGAACATCAAAGGACAGATCAGGGTGAACGAGACCACCCAGCAGCCTCAGCCCTGACCCAAATGATTTTGTCCTCTCCACATCCCAGTGTTCATTCTTTGGAGCACCCAGGCTGCTGTGTGTGATACTCAGCAGTCACAAGTGTAGGAGTTTTGATTTTGTTCCTTCACCTTGGAAATAAACACATTTATTTGGGTAATTCGGTGGTTTGTCAGGCTGTGTGTGGTCAGGTCATGAGCTCCCAGTGAGGCAGCTGAGGGCTTTTAGGAAATATAGCTGATGGTGATTATTTGCTGTTCTCTGGATAGGGATTGTTGTGAGTTCCATGTATGAACTCAGACCAAGAGATCTACTTGGTAGACTCTGGTTCTTCTGCCCACAAAAAACCCACCAGGTCAACAGTTCAAAGATTCTTGTGCTTCAGGGATCAGCAAAGTCCATGAACTTTGGATTCCTGGGTTATGCCTTGAAAACAACCTTCAAATTGTCAAGCATGATAAAGATTGGAGATGCACACCCATGGCAAACATGGGTGTGGCATGAGCTGGAGCAGCTGACAGGCTCTCGTGCATGGTCTTGACTTGTTTTGTGATTTTTAACACTATTTCACTGTTCAGCTGAAGGAAAACTGGCTGGTCTGAGAATGGGGAGTTCCACAGTGGCACCTGGACAGTGTGTGTTTGATCCTCATCACACGCATGGAATGGCAGAGTGAGGAAGGAATCAATCACACAGGATGTAGATTAATGAAAGGTCAATACAGGGGGAGGCAGGGAAGGGAAAAAGCCATGTTTGTATTTCATCAACAGCAAATTAATGGGGTTTATAACTGCACAATTTTGGGTGCAGCAATTATGGCATTCACCTCCTTCATTATTTTATTCAGGAAGGAATGAGCATCTCTTGAGAGGCAGAGAACAGCAAACAATATTCTTCTGATGGGAGCTCCTTCTTTGACCCCCAACACAGTTTTGGATGGGTTTAGGCCAACGAGGTCCAAGAGTGCTGGAGGTTGGGACCTCCTGGCCTGATTTTAATCATCTATAGTTGGGGTTATTTAAGTCTGGGCAACTTCACTTGGTTTTGGTCATAGACACGGAAAAGAACTTGCAAAATGCAATTCCTTTCACCCTGAAACAGGGATCTGAGGGCTAGGGAATGAATCACTCCTCTGTGAGTGCTGTTTTCCCTCCATTAACTATGGACATATTACTCCATCCAGGTCAGCCAAGCCCAGTGGAAAGGAGGGCACATGAATCCTTCAGGAAGCTGGATACAGGGTGGGAATTTGAATCTAGACATGTTGTGTACCAGGCTGAAGCTGAAAAGATTGCTCCATCTCTCCTTTTCTAATCTGACAGGCTGGTAGCTGCTGAGCCCAGTGGAAGTTTTCCTGTACGGATGAAGGCATTCCATTTTTGGCAGCCCTTCCCCTGGCATTCTTCTCCAGCAGTAAATCATGGAGAGGCTGAGGGATCTCTGGAGACCGTCTCGTCCAACCCCCCTGCTCATGTGCATCTGTGTCATTCTCAGCCTTGACACTAAAATGCTTCTGTCTTTTGTGAAATCCAGACATGCTGCCAAAAGTAACTTGAAAAAATTATTTTGAGGGAAAAAAGAGAAAAAGTGATAGCAGAGCACAGCTGTGCCAGCAGAGGCTGAGGGAGCTGTCATGCTGTGTTATGGAATGCATGGAAGGGCCAAGTGGCCAGAGACTACTGGCACTACAGGACAACATGGTCAGTCCTCTGCCTTTCCAGCTGGGACTGAGGCTGGCATGTGCTGAAGGGCTCTCCTTGTTGCTCCACAGGTACTGGAGGAGGTGCATCAGGACCTGGAGAGGTTTGGAAACCGCCTGCTAACCAAGATCCAACCTCTGAGCTGGGAATGTGAGCTGAACCCCCCCGTGTTCCGGCAGTACGATGCCTGGGGGCGGCGTGTGGATCACATCCACACCTGCTCGGCATGGAGGAGGATGAAGGAGATTTCGGCAGAAGAGGGGCTGATTGCTGAGGCCTATGAGAGAAGATACTCCAACTGGAGGTAACTGGGGGAAAATGGGAATGACTCAGTGCCTTCCTGGTTTTTCTTAGCAAGGTTTATTCAGCCTTTTGCAGGACTGAGCTGGTTGTGTAACAGGCAGCAGATGCTGCACGGACACCAGCACACCTCCTGCTGTCCCCAGCAGCTCTCTGTCCGCTGCAATGTTCCACCTCACCAATGATAAGCCATAACTAATGGCCCACACTTGATCATAATATTCTTTGATGTCACCTTCCTGATCGTGGGGCCTGGCAGTTCCCTGCACCACTCCAGCTTTATGTGCATTAGTTGTAATGCAGCTGAAGTTGTGGGATTTCACTTGCAGGTTTTTTGTATTCCAGACCATGGTGACAGACCCACATTTCTTGTTGTTAGAAGCTGCACAAGTTGGCCTGGTGCTGGCAGTCCCACTGGGACTGAGAAACTCTGCTTCTCTTCTTCCCTCCTCCTGGCTGGAACAGCTTTTGCCCTCTCAGAAATGAGTGGTCTGATCCTCACCTGTTCTGGCTGTATTTTTTCCTCTCTTCCCAGTCAAGCTATTTTATCCTCCTGCTGCTGCACTGCTGTGTAACCCGTCTGTTTTCCCTCTGTCTTTCCCTCTCCCAGCCGCCTGTATCAGGCTGTCAAACTGTACTTGTTCTCAAGCTCCTCTGGAGGTTTCAACTGTCCACTGGCCATGACTGATGGGGCAGCCAAAGTCATTGAGGTATGAGCTCAGCTGGTCCCTGAGGGGACAGCCCACGTCCTGGCACTGCTGGTTAGAGATGGGAGCACCGGCCAAGGATGGAGGAGCACTGATCCATCTTGTTCTGGGCACGGCCTGTCCTCGCTCTGTGATTCAGCTCTGTCTCCCACTGCCTTTCTCCGTTAGGGACAAAGCCCTTGTGCTCGTGCCAGCTTTTATATTCACTTACAGCACTGTGTTCAATAAGGCCTTTGCTGCACATGGCACCTGTGGCACTGCAGGTAGCTGGAAAGGTGTCCCGAGTGGAAGTGTTCAGGGCCAGGTTGGACAGGGCTTGGAGCAACCTGGTGTAGTAGAAGGTGTCTTTGCCCATGGCAGGGGGTGGGACTGGATGAGCTGTAAGACCCCTTCCAACCCAAAGCATATTGTAATTCTATGATTCTATGATATGTTTTTACTGTGAGATAATTTGTTTTCCCATTTTTGTGTGGAGTGGCAGTTAGATATAACAGGCCAGATCCATACCTGATGTAAATTCACCAAGCCACCACTTTACCAAATTGGAACGTTTGGCTCTGCATCTTAGTGACCCCCTCTATATTGCCTCAGTGGGTATGTAGGATTCAGAGGAAAATATCCCTTAGGTAGCTAGTTCTGGGCATTTTAATTCACCACAACTTAAAGCAGCACAAGGCAATTCCCTCTTCCCTGCAGCTCTCTGGGTGCTGGTGACATCCAGCATACATGAACCTGGCACATGGGCTGTTTGAGACCTCCCTCCCAGAAATCCAAAGGGATAGGGATGCTCAGCACTCCCTGTTGTAACACAGATCTGCACCTTCTGCCTGCACAGTGCTGCAGCAGCTGGTGAGAGCTGGGCTGGCTCACAGGCTCTCAGCAGCACCTGCAGATGCTCAGCAGTGCAGGACACCTACCTGCTTCCAGACTGGCCTGTCTGAGCCCCGAACACACCAGTTAAGGCAATTGTATAATGTCAACTACTGTGTTATGATCATCTCAGTTTCTTTTCCCTCCCCTCAAACAGTCACTGGGTATTCCTGGATCTCTGAAAAATGCTTTTGACCATCTGACATCCCGCGACCCCGAGAAGTTCTGGACCTCTGGCCAGTGGATGACCGAGCGAAGGGGTGGCTCAGATGTTGGTACGTGCTCTGGGGTGGGAAGCAGATGTGGCAGTGAGAACTGAGAAAACCAAGGGTGTGGGGAACTTAAAAAGCCAGGGAGCTCGTTTAGGACTTCAGCAAAAGTGATCCAAATCCTCTGCATAGCTCTGCTTTTTAACACCAAAAGGCCAGCCTCTCTTCTCTGGTGCACACAGGACACACAGGAAGGCACAGAGATCTGCTCCTTGCACAGGTAGCACACAGATCTCTGGCTCTAAAATCTAAACCCTGAGCCACATAGGCCCATCTCAGCTGGGACTGAGGAAGCATTTTGGTCTTCAACTTTTATTCCTGGCTAATGCTCATTATTAGTAACATCAGTTATTTGTCTTCTAACATTAATAATGGGCAGGGAACTTCAGAACTCTGCTGCAGAGGCAGAACTGTGGGAGGGGAGTCACCTGCATCTGATGAAGCTGCGGTTGGTTTCCTATGGAAGCAGTGAAAGATGTGCATCACTGCAGGAGTCCCAAATCCATAGAATCCTTTGTAGCCCCTAAAGAACTGGAGGCACTGGATTACACACACTGCATTTGTTATCAAGGATCAATGAAAGAGATTAACAGCTAACCCATGCTCCATCTCATAGCAAGAAGTGACTTAAAGGAGCTGCTGCTTACACTGTAAAATCAGCATCGATTGACACAGAAGTTCCCATAAGACCAAGAAATTTTCTCTTCTCTTTCAGCAAACGGCACCGAGACCGTGGCCAGGAAGCAGCCGGATGGCACCTATCGTCTGTATGGATTTAAGTGGTTCACATCAGCAGCTGATTCTGATGTGACATTAACCCTGGCCAGGATAGTGGATGCTGAAGGACAGGTAAACCTGCTCTGTTGGATGGGGAAGCAGGGGAAGCAGCAGGGGCATTCTTTTTCTTCCTTGTTGCATTGTAATGACATCCTCTCTGCATGCCTTGCAGTGTACCCAGGGCTCCAGAGGCCTGTCCCTGTTCTTCCTGAGGGTTCGGGATGAGGAGGGGAAGCTGAACAGCATCCAGGTGCAAAGGCTGAAGGACAAGCTGGGCACGAGGCAGATGGCAACGGCAGAGCTGTGGCTGCAAGGAGCCAGAGCAGAGCTGGTGTGTAAGAGTTCACCTGCCCTGGGGACTGGGCTGCCCTGGCATGGCACACACTCCTGGGGCTTTCAGCAGTGATCCCAAATGAAAAAGTTCCTCTCTTCCACCTCAGTGGGTTGGCTGTCCACGTCACAGAACAATTCACTAATGGGGCTCTGTGTGGGGCAGAGCTGAGAAAAGTTCAGGAAAAGATGAGAGAGAAGAGAACAGCAAAAAAAAAAGTTGTTTTGGGCTGGTCATTTCCCTAATCCAGGTTGCAGAGCCAGCTGAAGGACAGTTTGTGTAGTGTGCAGGTAGGAACAAGCAGCAGGGACCAGAATTGACACAGTCTCCAAAGCCTCCTCCCTGGTCATAGAAACAGAGCCCCAGAATAGTTTGGATTGGAAGGGACCTTAAAGCTCATCTCATGCCACCCCTTGCCATGGGCAGGAACACCTTCCACTAGACCAGGTTGCTCCAAGTCCCATCCAGCCCAGCCTGGAATGCTTCCAGTGATGGGGCAGCCGCATCGTGCCACAGACTTGGCTAAAATGAGACGTATTTTAAAGCAAGCAGGTATCTGAGTGCCTGAGGACAGACAGGGACAGAGTGGGCAGCCCATGTCCATGTGTCTGTTGACACCACTTTCACTTCCATATCCATCCCCATCCAAGGCGTGTGAAAGGCTCACCTCTGCCCTTGTTCCTTGCAGATCTCTGCAGAGGGTCGTGGAGTGGCCGCCATCTCCAACATGCTGAACATCACTCGGATCCACAATGTCATTGGTGCAGTGGCTTCCATGAGAAGGTGAGGGCAGCCTGGATTCCCCCAGGGCTGAAGGAGCAGCTGGTCAGGACAAGGGGACTTTGCAGTGCTCGGCATTGCAGCCGAGTGTCGCCTCTGTGGGACAGGCCTGGAGCCAGCAGTGCTGGAGGAGGCTGGCCTGTGGGTGGGTGACCTGTACAGGTGGGGCACAGGCTGGGCAGGGTTCTCCTTTGGTGGGGGGGGCTGGAAGGGAATGCTCAGAAGTGGAAAGTTGCTGGTGTAACTGTTCCCTGTGTGTGTTCCCTCCAGGATGATCAGTCTGAGCAGGGACTATGCCCGCAAGCGTGTGGCCTTTGGGAAGCTCCTCAAGGACCATCCCCTGCACATGCAGACGATAGCCCAGATGGAGGTGAGGCTTTGGGGAGCCAAGCTGGGCCTGTTGGGAAGGAAAGAGGGCAGAGATCCTGTGCTGTTAGTGAGCACAGCCAGCCTGCCTGCACTCAGATGTAGGAGGCCATTCCTGCTACAGCAAGGTGAATGCAGCAAGGGTGGGATCCTACTCTGGTGGGATTTGGTCTGATTACAGACCTAACTTCTCTGCTGGACTTCAGGTTATCCTAAACAATTACCTGGGAGTTTCCCTGAGCAAAAGGAGTGCCCCAGTTATGATAAGCCATGACCTCTGAAGTTGGGTGTTGGCCTCAGAATCCAGGCCTGACACCACAGTCACCTGAACTGCAGTTACCAGACTCTTGTCCAAGACTGGTACGGACTCATCCAACTTCCCTGGGAGCTCCTTCACTCGGAGATGGGTTGTAAAAAGTATTTAAAAATTCCCTTGCAAGGTGGGGGAAAGTGGTCAACATCTGTCAAACATGACTTCAAGCTCCAGCATCTCCTTGTCTGTAGCCAGAACTCCCCCTCTCAAGGAAAGGGCAGATCCTACATAGTCCCACAACATAGAGCTCCATATCCTGATGCTTCCCAAATCAAAACTTGCCAGGCAGTAAGCTGCTCAGGAAGAAATCTGTCACAGACCTTGCAGCTTCTGGTGCTCAGAGGTTGACCATCATCTCACATCCCTTACTTTTTAAAAGGATGTGGATTTGTGGATTTTGGCTCCTTTTAGGAGCTTTGTTAAGGCTCAGGTAGGCCTGATGAAGTGCATCACCCCTTTCCTCTACTACATCACAGTGTCCAAGAGTGGCAGAGAACCTTTAATATTCCATACTTTGGGTGCTCAGAGGTCTCTGTCTCTGAAGCTGTGGGTCTGATCAGGCAGGGGTGGCATTTTACCCTGGAGGCAATCTCATGCATGGAATCCTGGAATTAGCAGAGTCCAAGGTCCCTGCCAGTGCATCCCCCTGTTGTCTGATCACAGGTGCAGGTGAGAGGGGCGTTTCTGCTGCTTATGGAGATCGTTCGCCTGCTGGGCCTGGCTGAAACCAACCTGGCGAGTGAGCAGGACCAGCTGCTCCTGAGGCTGCTCATCCCAGTCGCCAAACTGTACACAGGGAAGCAGGTATGGAACAGATGGATTAGCCCAGAGTGTGGAATGTTGGCAACAACAGCTGGGAAAAGGAGTGTGTGACACAGCAGTGAGAGCAGGGGGTACCTGCAGGACCAGCAGCAGTTCCTGCTCTGGAGGCTGCTGCTCCTGCAGGTCCTCTCTCAGAGTCACTCAGACTTCATTCCCCAGCTGCTCCTCCTGCAGGTAATGACCAACCTGCCTCAGGAGATGAGCAGGACCCAGTCAGCCCATCCCAGCAGGAGCTGCTGTATGGTGTGAGAGGTTGGATTTTCCCCTCAGACCCTGTGGATCATAGCAGCTCTCTGCATTTTGCAGGCTTCTGCTGTGGCTGTTGAGGCGATGGAGAGTTTTGGGGGCCAAGGTTACATGGAGGACACAGGTTTGCCAGTCATACTCCGGGATACTCTGGTAAGAGAGTGGCAGGAGAAGGTCCTGTGTGTCACCAAGTCCCTGCACAGCACTCCGGTTCCCTGCTAAAGACACACTCAAGGGAGAGCACAGCCCTCCCGGGCTCACTCCAGGTGTGGCAGCTCTTCCCTCACTGCCTTCCTGCTGAGCCCACTCACCCCCAGGGAGGGACAGGATGTGTTCCTGGTGCTGAGGTTGTTCCCTAGCACAGCAATGGAGCTGGGCTCCGCTGCTCCTTTCCACTTGTTGTGAGACAAGACACCTCTGGAGATATCCTTGATATCCCTCACTTCTGCCCTGTGTCTTTGTTCCCTCACACTCCCCTTCCTTGCTGCAGTCACTCCAAAGGTTCCCTCATGCTCTTTCACAGTGTCCTCTTCCCCACAGGTGCTGTCCATATGGGAGGGAACAACAAATATCCTGTCCCTGGATGTGCTGCGATCCCTCGCCAAGAGCCAAGGGCAGGTGATGACTGCGTTCCTGTCCACAGTGCAGGTGAGCCCACACGTGCAGCCCTGCTCAGCCTGATTCATCCACCTTGGCAGAGCCTGGTTTGGGGTTTATGCTCCTGGCTGAAACTGGCACAGAATAGGCCCAAAGTGAAAGCTTTAGACAAGTGTTCCAACAGAGTCTTACAATTCTGCTCCTTAAATAGCTCTTCCAAAAGCAGGATGCTGGCAGTGCTCATCCTGGGATCCTTGTGTGCAGATACTTTCAGCTCAGCAGTGAGGAGTTTGGCACTGTCAGAGTTCCTCATGACAGGTACCAAAATAAGTATATTTTTAAGGTGACTCACCTTCCTGAATCCAAAATAATTTTGTGGTTTTGTTTCTTAACTGGAAAATCACCACAGGACTGCTGAATATTGAACCTCACTAGGGCTATCTACTGCATTATGACTTTCTATTTTTATTCCCTGAAAAGATGGAAAGAGCCAAAGGAATTCCATTGCTGCCTCTTTGGATTTGCTGTTGTTTGGCTCTACTTTTAAAGCTGCTCAGGTGACAGGAGTTAGAAGCAGCTCAGTGTTTTATGAAGGTGAAGGAGCATCCCCTGGCTTGGTGTGTCCCAAAAAGGGAGACAGGAGGTAGGATCAGAGGGTGTTGTCTCAAAAGGGACATTATTAATCCGGACACAGCAATCCCGATTTCATTAGCCCAGGCACAGCAAGGGAATCCTGGGCATCTGGAGTGCTGGATTTGATTGTGTGCAGCCTTCACCTTCCCACCCAGACCCCGTGAGAAGGGAAGGGTCTGGGACACTGCTCTCCTGCAGCACTGGGAACTGGACAGAGCTTTCCAGAGCCTGAGTAGTTCTCCCAGTGGCTGCAGTCTCCCATCTTGCCCCCAGCTCAGCTGTGCTCTATACACAGCACCTCTCTGATCCCCAGGGATAAGGGTTCCCTTGCCATCCTCTCTGACAACTTTTGAGAAGGGAGAAATACCTCAAACAATTTGGCTACCAAACAAGCCAAATCTGCTCAGGAGCAGGACTGAGCACACCTGCTGAGGGAAAATCCAGCTGTTGGCAAACAGCAGCTTAGGCTGGCACTGCAGGGGAAGTAAAGGAGCTGGGAGGGGGGGCTCTAAAGTAATTTGGTGAGAAGCAGCCTCCACAGGAATAATAATTTAAACAAACACCCCACAAAGGTGCTGTGCTGCACCCTGGAGCACCTCTCTGCTGCAGCTTAACAACTGGATAATCAGGGAAGCATTCGGGAGCACAGCGTGGTGATGCAGAGCAGGGACTTGCAGAGCAGTAACACGAGTACTGAGATTCATTAATTAATGAGCTCCT
Organism: Monarcha castaneiventris obscurior; assembly: GCA_026261815.1. Taxonomy (NCBI): domain Eukaryota; kingdom Metazoa; phylum Chordata; class Aves; order Passeriformes; family Monarchidae; genus Monarcha; species Monarcha castaneiventris. The sequence goes on from JAMPIT010000363.1 coordinate 771,704, forward strand.
CAGTGCTCCCATCAATCATGCTGTGGGTGAGGCTGGAGGGGGGTGAGTGCTGCCTTCAAGGTCTCCAAATTCCAGTAATGCCACTGCCTTTACTGTCCATGTTACACTGAGGCTGCTGCATTTCCAGGGAAAGTGGCTGGATTGGGCTCAGAGCAGTGTGGATGCTCCAGTTCTGGATAGAAGAGATCAGACCTGGCCAATTTCAGCTTTTCCTTTATGCCCCAGGCAGCCAGGTGCTGGAAAGGCAGCCTGGGAGGGATTTGTGTCTGCAGAGTTCTGCAGGAACGTGCTTGAGTTTCTATACCAGAATCAGGTTTTCACTCACAGGTGATAAACAACATCTTTCTGAGCTCCAGGTGTCCAAATTCTTTCAGTCTATGAGTCTGGCTCATTTCGAAACATCCCTCCCAATCCTGTCTAGCGAGGAAATAATTTAATCCATCATAAAGGGGTTTTTACTGCTCCAATCCATTTCCTTTTTATTGATGCACACAAACCGAGTACAATTTATTTTATGTTTGTCCATCAAGGTTCTCAGTGTGCAGGACTTGTGCCCATTGTCAGAGTGCTTTGCAGAAAGCAGCATTAGTACCTGTGCAGCACTTGGTTCTCTGAAGGTCATTTCAAGGGTAACTCTTGGCTTTGCTTTTATCCTGTATCAGTTGTCTCTGCTGATGGTGAGATACCCAGTGCTGCTGGGGCTGGGGTCAGGAGCAGGAACCAAAAGTTGTAATTATCCTCAGGAGAAGGGAAATACAGAGAACTTCCCCATCCTTGTACACTGTGACTCTGAGAAGCTGGATTTTTAGGGTTTTTAATACACAGGTGAGTTTGTGACAAACCACCTTGTCTAGAGGTCATTAGTCTGGAAATCCTGGAGGGAAGAGCGAGTGTGAGAGACAGGGATGGAATGGTTTGAGTTGGAAGGGACCTAAAAACTCACCTCATTCCACCCCTGCCATGGGCAGGGACATCTTCCATGTCCCAGGCTGCTCCAAGCCCCATCCAGCCTGGCCTTGGACACTGCCAGGGATCCAGGGGCAGCCACAGCTTCTCTGGGCACCCTGTGCCAGGGCCTCCCCACCCTCCCAGGGAACAATTCCTTCCCAATATCCCATCCAGCCCTGCCCTCTGGCACTGGGAAACCATTCCCTGTGTCCTGTCCCTCCATCCCTTGTCCCAAGTCCCTCTCCAGCTCTCCTGGAGCCCCTTTAGGCCCTGCAAGGGGCTCTGAGCTCTCCCTGGAGCCTTCTCTTCTCCAGGTGAACACCCCCAGCTGTCCCAGCCTGGCTCCAGAGCAGAGGGGCTCCAGCCCTTGGAGCAGCTCCGTGGCCTCCTCTGGACTGGCTCCAGCAGCTCCAGGTCCTTCCTGTGCTGGGCCCCAGGGCTGGGGCAGCTCTGCAGGTGGGATCTCACCTGAGCAGGGCAGGGGCAGAGGGGCAGAATCCCCCCTCCCCTTCTCCCTGTGCTTTGGGATCAGTCCAGGACACATCCTGAGTTCCAGCTCTGCTGTGGTGAGAATTTCAGGTGGATACTGCACAGGGCCAGTCAGTTCATGTTGTACTAAAATTTTATTAGCTGGAATTTTGAGCCAGAGCCCTGGGTGTACTTTCAAATTCAATTACAATCTGAAAAGTGCCTCTAAAATAGCCCTGGGCAGTTCGTTGATTATTGCATTTGAGTCACTTCAGGTGAAATTTGGGCACATCCCAGGACAGGGTCTCAGCACCAGCCCCGCATGTGTCGTGCAGGGCTCAGAATCAACTCTTGCCTCAAGAATTTCTGTGTAGGGCTGTAATTCAGGCTGTAACTCAGGTTGTAAATCAGCCCTGCAATCTCAGACACGTGACAGTGTTTTCAGGTCCTTTTCAGACCACAACACCAATTTCCAGGCAGCAGGAAACAAATCGAGGTTATTGATGTGGAGCCATGTTCACTCCAAGCATTGACATGAAATTGTGCTTTTAGCCCTGTTTGGGATGTTCCTCTTGTCACTGCATTTTTAGATACTCATGATTAATCTTTTAAGTAAAAACCACTCTGACCACATTGCTTGGGAGCCAGTGAGAGCAAACAAACAAGCAGCATCTTAAAATTCCTCCACAAAAACAGAGGGAATCAGAACTACTGGAGCTCTGAAGCTCCTTTGCTGGTCGTTTCAGGCAGTAAGGGATGGCGGGGCAGTGATGCTCTGTGTGCCTCCCCCAAGAGCTGCAGCAGAGCAGCCAGGAGAGAACAGGAGCTGCTCCTGCCTCGAGCATTGCCCTGGAGTAGCTCCCAGCCTCTCCATCCCAAGTGCAGAGAGGGCATGGAAAAACCTTCCAGGAGATCCAGGGCTTTTGGTTAGCAAAGGAGTAAGTGCAAGTGGGACCAAAAAATAAAAGCAAATTATTGGTGACCAAAGACAGTAGAAGGTCTTTTTTATCCCTTAAGGATAAATGATGCTTTTACATTCCTGATCCATGTTTCCAGGTGTTCAAACCTCCCAGCTGTGGCAGCATGTCCATGTCCCGGCCACAAGCAGCACATGTTGTCCCCGTGCTGGCTCCCACCCAAACTGTGGGAATATGGTGATGCCTTTGGGCTCTGTGATCCTCATTAGCAACAACATCCGAGCTACTTTGGAACACCTCATTAGTATTCCGTGGGCTTGGAGCTTTATGGGCTTTATGTTGGCACTAGAGTTGTTTTTGTATTTGACCAGCACGTGCTGGGAGTGTTTCTGCCCCTGGAGCCCAGAACAGCAGCACTGGGAAGTGTGCAAGTGTGGGGTCCGAGCAGTCAGAGAACACAGAACAAACCTGAACTCAGCCCGGCCCAGCCCAGATGGATTTTCTGGTCCAGCAAGAGGAGCTGCAGGATCACCTCAGCACTGAAAGCCTCAGAAACATAAAGAATTCCTTCTGTGTAGCTGCTGCTCACAGGCTGCAGTCTCGTCTGCAGGTTATTGATGAAGCTAATTAATGAGCAGCACCTCCCACCACCCGCTGAGCTGCTCCCATCCAGCCTTTGGGGATGCTCTCCAAGCTGATCCCTCAGTCCTGCTGCAGAGAGAGGGGTTTGAGTGAGGAAAGATGGGACCGCAGCCCACGAGGCAGGGCCAGCCCCAAACACAGGCAGTGTCCCATCCCTCCTGCAGGGAATAACACAGGAGACACAGATGAGTGGCACGGGAAGGCCGTGCCCAAAGAACAATTCCAGACCCTCTCGGCAGAGTATCCCTGGTGCTTTCACAAGGGATTTGGGACATGGCAGACCAGCAGCTTGGCTCAGCCAGGGGAGCTTTCAGGCAGTGCTGTTGGCACAGTTAAATGGCCAGTGTCCATCAGAATCACAGAATCCTTTAGGCTGGAAAAGCCCTCTGGGATTAAGTCCAACCATTCCCCAGCACTGCCAAGGCCACCACTGACCATGTCCCCAAGTGCCACATCCACAGGGCTGTTAAATCCCCCCAGGGATGGGGATCCACCACTGCCCTGGAGCTGTGACAGTGCCTGAAGAAATTTTCTCTAATATCCAACTTGAACCTCTCCCAGTGGAGCTTGAAGCCATTTCCTCTTGTCCTGGGGCCTTTCCCACTGACACAATTTACAGAGGAAAGTTCCTTTAAATATGAATGTTCCTGCCTGGACACAGCTTGAGCATATTTGTGTAGTTAATAATATAACCCTGGGAGATATAGACCCTGACACAGGTATGGAATTGGAGAGAATTGGGGATGAGAGCTGGACCCCATGTACAGCTGGGAAGCCAGAATGGAAACAGCAACATGCTGGCTCTGCTCACAGGGATTCTCCATCCCCAAGGCAAGGCTGGGAGCTTCCTTTTGGGCACATCCCCTTCCCTGGCTGCTCCACCCGTGCCAGGGGCAGCCACCTGGATCTGAGCTTGTTGCCAGCAGCTGGCTGTGCCCAGGGTCCCAGCAGCCCCTTCCTGGCACGAGGCAAATACACTGGAATTTTCCCTGTGGTTGTTCTCTCTGCAGAAAAAGCTGGAGCTGGCTTCAGGCACTGAGGAACTGTCCCCGGGTGTGCAGCGGGCACGGGAAGCCATCGGGAGCCTCCGACAGTTCATGGCAGCCGTGGGCTCAGAGCAGGCACTGACCATGGAGCTGGCAGCCAGGGACTTCTCCTACAGCCTGGCACGGATCTACACAGGCAAGGCAAAGACAGGAATCACAGACCCATGGAATGGGTTGGGTGGGAAGGGACCTTAAAGCCCATCCAGTGCCACCCCTGCCATGGGCAGGGACACCTCCCACTGTCCCAGGCTGCTCCAAGCCCCAATGTCCAGCCTGGCCTCGGACACTGCCAGGGATCCAGGGGCAGCCACAGCTTCTCTGGGCACCCTGTGCCAGGGCCTCCCGACCCTCCCAGGGAACAATTCCTTCCCAAGATCCCATCCAGCCCTGCCCTCTGGCAGTGGGAAGCCATTCCCTGTGTCCTGTCCCTCCATCCCTTTTCCCCAGTCCCTCTCCAGCTCTCCTGGAGCCCCTTTAGGCCCTGCAAGGGGCTCTGAGGTCTCCCTGGAGCCTTCTCTTCTCCAGGTGAATACCCCCAGCTCTCCCAGCCTGGCTCCAGAGCAGAGGGGCTCCAACCCTTGGAGCAGCTCCGTGGCCTCCTCTGGACTCTTTCCAGCAGCTCCACAGCCTTGCACTGATGGATTTCAGACCAGGAAAGGGCTGGGAATCAGCTGTAGACACCTGGTTCACACCTGGGTCAAGGGTGGAGCTTTAGAGCTCAGTCCCCACCTTTCATGCTGAAGCAGCTCAGCCTTCAAGCACTGCTGAGAAGTGACCACCGTCCTTTTTTCCTGAGCCCTGGGCTGTTCTGGCAGGAGCCTGGGAATACTGACACCTCGTACTCTCCCACAGGAGCTCTTTTAATGGAACACGCAGCTCGGACTGACGCTTCCTCCACAGACGTCTGCGCTGCCCTGAGGTAGGCACAGCCCTGCCCACCCTGACCGCTCTGGATGATTCCATGGGCAGTGTGAGAGGCTTTGCTCTGCCTCCGGAGTGATCCAACCCCTGGCCGTGGCCAGACCCACGAGCACAGCTGGGAACCAGCAGCGGCTGCTCTCAGCCCCGGGGCTTTTCCCTGCTCGGGAGATCTCCGTTCCCGCACTGATGGGCGGGATCCCACCTGGGCACGGCTCAGCTTGGCACCAGCCCCGTGTGTGTGGCCGGGCTGGCACAGCCCATCCCTCTGTCCATCCAGGTGGTGCAATCAGGAGCTGTGTCCGGTGGCCGTGGAGGCAGGGAGGGGCAGCTACCGGGGCGGGGCAGCGCTCCAGGACAGCGCCCTGGTGTTCGGGAACAGCCGGCTCTGAGCGCCCGCAGCCCCAGCACGGACACGAGGTGGGTTGCAATCCAAAAAAGTCTCCAAAATCCTCAGATAGCTGCAAATTCCAGGTGCGGTGGAATGTCCCGTTCCACAAGGGGCCAGACCAAATCCTTTAGGAGTGACCCCACCTGCCCCGGGCTGAAATTCTCAGCTTTGAGGTTTCCTAATGCAGACAATAGCCCTGAGGGTCACTCCAAGGTGCTGGAATGTTCTCTGAATGCTTTAGGCAAAGCCCCAGTGATAAAATCCAGACAAGAGCTGGAAGCAGCAGCTCTTCAAGTGCCAACCCTCTTCTTTTTGAAGGAAACCAACCAAAATACAACTGAAAAATATCTGAAGCTGCTTAAATACAGAAAACCACCATTTTTCCCTGTTCACCTTCCTGCTTTCCAGTGCTGACCACGGACTTCCAGCCCTACACCTGCCCTGGATGGGGTTTGCTCCAGGGGCAGCCCTTTCCACCCACCGTGGCCGTGAACACTGACCTCCTCAGGAACTGCTGCTTTCTGGAAAAAAAAGGGATTTTTATTCTCTCTGGCCTCCAGAAAGTTGATTAATTCCCTATGCACGTGTCCTAACGATGCTGCAATCCATCCTGACATAAATTCTACAGAAGCTGTGGATTGAAATCCAGTAATTCTCCACTTAAGCACTGGCTGTGTGCTTCTCCTCCCCCTCAGCCCATCAGTCGACCTGCTTGGTATTGCCCTGCTGGCCACAAGTTTTTAATTAAGAAGTTGCTAATAGCAGAAGAAAAGCACTAATAGACCAAAGACAGCTGGAATTTATAGCTGGGAAATGCTACAGCAGCCAAACACTGAGTGGGAAGAGGGGGAAGGAGCTGTTTGCTGAGATTGGAGTTGTCCAGGGTTTCAAAGCTGGCAGAGCCAGGACACAAACGGTGGCTGCAGGGAGGAGCAGAGTGGAGCAATCCCGAGGCTCCATGGGCTCCCTGTGTCCTGGCACTGGGATCACAGGCTGAGCCAAGCAGAGCTTCCCTGAAATCGCACAAGTGCTGTGAACCAGCCCCAGCACCAAAGGGCTCCTGTTGTCTGTGCATTGCAGGGAATAAAGAGTGTTTGGGTTTGAAAAACCTCCTGCTTCACAGAATCACAGAGTCATAGAATGAGTTGGGACGGAAGGGACCTTAAAGCTCATGCAGTGCCACCCCTGCCCTGGTCAGGGACACCTTCCATGTCCCAGGCTGCTCCAAGCCCCAATGTCCAGCCTGGCCTTGGACACTGCCAGGGATCCAGGGGCAGCCACAGCTTCTCTGGGCACCCTGTGCCAGGGCCTCCCCACCCTCCCAGGGAACAATTCCTTCCCAAGATCCCATCCAGCCCTGCCCTCTGGCACTGGGAAGCCATTCCCTGTGTCCTGGCACCAGGACCCTGTCCCTGCAGTTTGATGTCAAAGATCTCACAGGTGTCAATGCACAGGAGCTGCTGTGCCCTGTAAAGCTCAGGAGGACGGAAAGTGAGGGAACGGCGCATGGCTCTGAGTGATGATGGCAGCAACATCCACCAGCAGATGTGCCCCTGGGTCCAACAGCAGGAGATGGATGTGACCCAGGAGGGAAGGTCCTTGTGCTGGAAGTGTTTGCAGAGCTGATCAACCCCTGGATCCCCTGCTCTCCCTAAGGGCTCATCTCCAACTGCTGCCAATCCAGGCTTTCCTTCTTCCCAGCCTATTTTACATTTCTGAACACCAGGATTACTTTTTCCTCATATATGAGCTATAATTTGCCTAAAAATAAGCCCCTCAAACTGGGAGCTCTGCAGATGTACCAACACAGAGAACAAGGGGCTATGAATTCATCACTGTGTAGGAAAATGACAAATTTATTAAGATCTAAATATTCACTCTGAGGCTACAGCAGAATAAAGGCTGTTAGACACACGAGGGTCTGACACTTCCAGTGCTGCTGAACAGCTCTGCCCTCAGAGCTTTGCATGGTTTCAAACATTTCATGTGCTTCAGGTAAGTAATTGAGACTTCAAACGTCATTTTAATACAAATCCCACCCAAAAAGAGGACAATCAAACCCATCACCTGCTGCCACTGCGAGGTCTAAAAATCATTTTGTGACAGAGCTGTGGGAAATCAATTTAAAACCCAGATTTGCTAAATAATAAAGTCAAACTTCAGCAGCATTTATAAAATGTCAAAGAACTGTGAGCTGAAATCCCAAAATGCAACAATAGGAGCTCTGGCAGCTGCACTGTGGGAAGGGATGGTTAGCTCAAAGGACTGTGGGGCACCTGGGCCAGTCCTGCACCTGGCAGAGCTGCCCTGCGCTAAGTGCTGCCTCTAAACCTTGTCCTGGATAGTTCCAGGATCCATCTGTTCAACAGGCCCTGAACCCGCTCAGCTTCCTGCACGTGGTTATCACCCCTTGCAGCTTCCCAACACCTCAAAACCTCTCGCAGGGCAGGCTCCATCCCACCCCCCTAGCCCTTCCCAGGGCGTGGAGCAGTTCCCAAACACCTCCTTCCCCTTCTTTCCCCTTCCCTCCCCACCAGAGCCGTTGGTTTCCACCCTACAGCTGCCGCCACCACACTCACCTGTGCCCAGCTGAGAACTGAGCCCTCCCAGGGTGACATCCCTCCTGTCCAGTGACTCCAGTGCCACCTTCCCTCTTCCCTGTCAGGGAGGAGGGGCCCTCAGCTCCCAGTGATTCCTAAGGCTGTTTGTGAGATCCCGAAATCCCCTCTGCCTCCGGAGGTTGTCCCACAGCCCAGGGACAGCACTGAAGCCGCCTATCATGACAGCAGTGCTGCTGTCCTGACAGGCTCGTGGCCTGTCCTGGAGCTGGGACAAAGAAAAGAGGGAAGGAGGCTCCTTAGGAAGAATTGATCGGGGAAATGAGCTTTGACATCTTCAGCCGTGTCCTCCTCTGGCACAGCTGCTGCCCCTGACAGGAGCCCTTCAGCACCATGGGAAAAGTTCTGAACTTCTCCGATCCCTCTGCCAGGGGCAGAGACCCACACTCGGCATTTCCTGGATCAAGGACATCCCAGCAGCGCCTTGACTGGGGCTTGTGGCGTCTGCAGGACAATGAGCTCCTGAGAAAGCACTCAGGAGAAACTCAAGGATGAGAGGAGCTCCAGGAAATCACATTGTGAGGTGTAACGGAATCACTTGGCGTGTTCTTTACAGCACCAAATGCGATTCCTGCTTCTTTTCCACTCCAGATCCCACCAGCGGTTCTGCCCCAACCTGGTTTGGCTTGATTTAATGAACACCATCAAATCACAGAGGGATTGTGCTCAAGGTCTTGTGATTACACAGGTCTGGCCCCACATCACTCACAGCTGCTCAGATCCCTGAGAATTCAGGGCAAATCCTCAAATATGTAAGAAAAGAAATAAACGATGGTGGGGGAGCTGAGGGGACAGGACTGTGTGCAGCTGGAATGAGCAAGCAGTGCTTGGAAAATGGGAATAATCCTTGTGTAGGACAAACACCAGCTGGGTATTCCACCTTCTGGGAAAAAAGATCTTAAACCTGAGTGAGTTTGGTTTGTTTCCCAAGAGCCACAGCTCCACCATCCAGCATTGGGATAAGGCAGGTGCAAGTGGGAACGGAGCTTCCTCTGCCAAACCCCACTGAGAGCAGGGGGAATTCCCTGGAGATCTGGGCTGCTCCTACATTTGGGTAACATCATCATACGATGGTTGGATAAGGGGAGAAAGAAAAACACGGTATGGAGGGAGCTGAGACTCTGGCACCTTTCTCCATCCTTGGAAAACGGCACTAATTGTGCCAAGAGAACCTGGCAGGGTGTGTGCGTTGTGTCCTTCCCCCTTCCCGGGAGACTCCTGCACCAGGAAAACCAAGCCTTTAACATTTAATTTTTTCTTCTAAGTTTAGGAGCAACAGTTTGTTGTTCCTTGGAATGACACAGCGTGGAACAGAAAGCCAAGGGCAGCAGCTGCAGCCTCCTTTCCAAGGCCTCGGTGTTCCTGCTGAGCCTCCAACACATCCCCTCCAAGGGACAGGGGAGAAAAATAAAAAATTAGGAAGTGTGTTAGCAAATGCTCCCATGCAAAAGTCTAAACTTTATTCACTTTTATTTATATATTTAACAATTCTAAAGTATTTACTTCTTGCTTTTGACAAAAATGAAAAATATAGGAGCACTTTACTCTCTTGCGGAGAGAAGGGTTATTTCTGTACACAGCTACGGAGAGACGGCTTCCTCCTTTACATACAAAGAAAAATAATATTAATAAAAAAAGTGCTTCATCGATCCAAAAAAGCCTAAAGAGCTGCAAGCTTTTATTCACACTGTACATCCCAGCCCCGGCCCGGAGCGGACCCTCTTGGCACGTGCGGAGGCTCCGGCTGATTCTGCACCACAAAGCCACACAAGGTTGGGGTGTCCCCCCCACGCCGGCCCTGCCACCTCCCCCTCGCCACCCCCGGGAAGAGCCGGACATTCCCTCATCCCACTCCGTGCAAACAGCGACGCCTGTGCCTCTCTTCCAGCCCCCGCTGCTGGGTTAGGAACAGATCCTAAACATGCCTTGGCTGGAAACCCCATCCTTTGCTTTTCCCTCACTGTCTCCTTCTCTAAGCCTGTGCCAGGGAGATCCCAAGATGCTCCGTCCGTTCCCAGACCCCTTTCCCGCAAGGACGCAGCCTCCTCCTTCCTGGACATTCACACCAGCACATGGATCCTGGCAGGGTGGGAAGGGCACAGTCCAACCATCCCAGTCCTTCCCCTCAGACCCACTGAGCTCTGCCAGATGGTTTCTCCACTGGACCCCCTCCCTTTAGATGATGTGATTGTGACATTCCAGGGAAGGGAAATGCTCCTTTCCCAAGGTTTCTTGGATTTTGAGCTGTTGTATCTAGAACTCTCAAATATTCCAGCAGGATTCTTGGGAATACCATAGAGAATTTGGGATTTTGCCTAGGGAATGCACGGTGAGCAGGATCTACTCTTCCTCCTTGCCAGATTGCACTAAGCAGGATCTAGGATAGCACTAAGGGAAGGGAATGGGATGAGCACCTACCAGTTGGTTACAAATGGATATTCGGGAGTTTCGCCCTTCAGTGAGGTGACTCTGATTGGGACAGAAGGAGGAAGAGGAATCCATTATGTATTTTGGATTGTTTTAAGCTCCTCAGGCAGCTTTTTCCTATCTGGAGTACACTGAACACAGCCTGGGAAATGAGGAACATCCCAGGAGGGTGCCCAGCACCAGCACACTCCACACGGGCCGAGCCCAGCGACACCGGCGGGTCCCAGCCGCCTTCCTTCGGTTTGGATCGTCCAGTAAAGTGCGAGTGACCAGCCAGGACCTGAGAGCAACACTCTGCTCCCAGAGGAAATCTCACACAGATGAGGCAAGGACAAGGCAAAGGTCTGCTCCTGTCCTAGCTGGATTGAATCCGGAATTGCACGGCCAGACCCCTGGCAAGGCCCGGTGTGACGCCTGGCTCAGCTCTCACCAACAGCACGTGCATTCCTGAGCCAGTGTTCCAGGTGTTCCTGCTCCAAAGGCTCAGACCTCACGGACTGTGTGTGCAGGCACAGAGCTGCCAGCACAGGAACCTGACTGAGATACCCTCGGGCCCACTGTGAGAACAGAGAGGGAACGGGTCTCTGGGGAAGGAGATTCCCACCTCTTCTAGCAGCAACAGGTTCCCAAACAGCAGTTTCGGGTTTGGAATAACAGGAGTGATTGAAAGCACTGGAGGCTGCAGCTATTCAGGCTCTGCACTCCGGCCGGCCCGGCTCCCTCTGCTCCCTGCTCCCCCAAATCCTCGGCCTGCAGCAGTTCCGCAGCGGGACAGATAAATACCCACGGGGATCCTGGTGCTGGCACCAGCTCCCTCCCCACCTCCACGCCCCTCCCGCAAACGAACAGATATATTATTATATATACACACACGCACGCGTGGGGACACGGACACACAGACAGGACAGGCAGGAAAGGGGGAAGAGCCAGACAAGGAGAATCCCACGATCCAGCGGCACATCCTCGAGGTCTGTCCCGCCGAGCGGCGCCCCACGGCCCGAGCTCCACGCGCAGCCTCCCAGCCTCGGCCCCCGGGAATCCGCGTGTCCGTGGGGAAGGGTCGGCTCGGCTGCTCCCCTGCCGCTCCCAGGCCAGGAATTCAGTTGGACGTGGCAGTGATGGGCTTGTCCAGTTCGAGGTCCAGGCTGGAGCTGCCAGGGTGGAGGCTGCTGTAGCAGGATTTGCAGACTCTGCTGGGCTCGAAGAGCTGCTGGCTGGGAACGGGCACCTTCTGGTTACAGCAACTGGAGCAGAACACGTTGCCACAATTCCTTGCATCAGGAACAGAGGAGAAATGGAAAAGAAAAGATTAGCAGGAGAGTTTGACAAAGTCCCCTGAGCTATGAAATGAGATATTCCCAGTGCTGGGATGGGGGAGATGCCGGTACCTCCCTGTGGACCAGGGCATGGGCAGGGACAACTCCAACGTCTGCACTGCTCCCTCCTATGGGTGGAGCAGGGATCCAGAGAATGGACACAGGAAGGAGCACGGAGCCAGGGACAGTGTGGAATTGCATGTCATTAAATGCTTCTGTTCAGCACTGCCCTGAGCCAGGCTGGACAGGCCGTGCCCTCTGTCACAGTGAGCTCTCTGCCATTCACCAAGGAGTGGTTTGGGTGGGAAGGGACCTTAAAGCCCATCCAGTGCCACCCCTGCGATGGGCAGGGACACCTTCCACTATCCAGGCCACTCCAAGCCCCGTCCAACCTGACCTTGGACACTGCCAGGCTGGATGTGCTGCAGACGAGCTCCAGCACAGTGCCAGTGCCACCCTGGGGCACAGGGCTGAGGCAGAGCCACCATGGGCCCTTCCTGAGCAAGGATGTGGGAAATGTGGGGAACATTGTGAATGGGGGGCTCTGGCCCTGCTCACGCAGCTGATCCAGCCCTGGGTCACAGGATGGATGTGGCAGTGCTGGGAGCAGGCCGGACTCTGCTCCCAGGCTCTGCTCAGAGCTGGAAAGGTTTAAACATGGAAATATCAAAGCCCTCGGTCGCTGCCATCTTCCCACTGCCCCCATAGCCCCACACTCCTGCATCCAGGAACCTGAGCCAAGGAGGAGCATGCAAAGCCCGGGGTGGGCAGGCAGGTGTTCCATGCACAGTGGGCACTCGCAGCATTCCCGGCACTGGCAGAGCCACACTGGCACATGCACCTCGTTACAGCTCAGCATCATTAATTACCTCCTGCAGCCCCCCTCAAAACCTGTGAGCCCTGTGTGCCCTGTCCTCCAAGCTCATCAATTCCTACAAGGAGCTGGGAGCAGCGCTCCGGGGACCTGAGTTTTTCCATGTCCATTAACTCTTTGGCATCAGGATTTGGTGCCATCGTTGTTCTGCACTGGAGATTTGCTGCTGCCAAGAGACTGCTGGGGAATTCTGCTGACACCCAGCAGCTCTGATTAATCCTTCCTTGCCAAGAAAGGAGATTTCCAGCTGCTGGTCACTGATGGGGAGAGAGGCAGCAGAGAAATCCCATTTCCCACTTCAGTGGGCTCATTTCCTCAGTTCCACACTGTGGCTCCAGGCCTCGGAGCTGGAACCCCGGCACGGGAAGGCTGACAGGGACCAGCTTCTGCAGAGGTTCTGGAGACTGGAGGGCCCTGCTGGAAATCCCTGTCAGAACCACCTGCAGGAGTGGGAACAGCCCTGGGAGGTGCCACACAGCTCCCACAGCCCCATCTTGCTGCTCAAGGAATGATTATCCCAGAGCAGCTCGCTGACGGATGAGGGGAAAAGCAACCAGAGGGATTAAAACAAGGATCTCTTTGTTGGAGCTCACCATTCCTAACATATGCTCGGGGTTTTGTGTTGTTTTATCCCAGATAATGGTGCTCTGACACTGCTTTGGAGAGCTCTGGACAGCTCATCCTTCTATCCTGGTGGTCCCTGCTTCACTTCACACATTAAAAAGAGACATTAAAAAACAGGCTGGAAAAGGGATGTTGCTCATTTGAGGAAGGGAGGTTGAAAGTCATGCTCTCCACACCCCCTTCTCATCCCAAATCTCAGATGATCATCCAGTTTTGGTGATCCTGACCCTCCAACAGCTCTGTGGCACCTGTTCAGCCATGGGATTTTCAGTCCTTCTAAAACAAGTGGCAGGTTTTTGCCAACACCCCACACAGCAATACTAGAATTGTTTGAGAACACGTGGCCTTCTCCCAAAAATATAGGGGAAAAAAGGGAAATGATCAAAAATAAATGCATAAAACTTGCAGGACAGTCTCCTGTCAGTGAGCAGTACACACATGGACTGACAGTGAGTGTTAGTCTGAGCCACATCCCAGTTAAGCTCCCAAAAGCCAAGTCCTAAAAGCCCTTCTGTGAGGACAGAGGCCTGCTCACACGGATCCAATCCCCAACAGCTCGTGCTGGCCACACACAGCTTAGTTCTGGTGATTTCCAGGCAAGTGAGAAATAAAAGAGGGAGAAGAGCTGAGTTAGTTGGGAGAAGTCACCCAGGAGAGGCAGACGGACAACAGACAGAGGCTGCTGGAAATGCTCACCAGAGCTGATCAACTCGGTCAGTGTCCCTGCAGGGAGGGAGAGAGAGCTCAGGGAATAGGCAGAGGGAGCAAACACTGGCAACCAAGGAAGCTGGAACGTTTTACCCTGCTCAAGGCCTTACACTGTGGGGTTCAACTCATTCCCACTCCCAGGGAAGGGGTGTGAATGTTTATTATGGAGATACTTGTGGTGTGAATGTTTACTATTGACATACTCGTGGTGTTGGTCTCACCAACAGCTGGGTCGCTGCACATGTGGAAGCTGAAGGAGCAAAGACCCAACAGGGAAATTTGAGCCAGACTCGAAAACCTGAGTCCATTCTAACTCCTCGTGGGGCTGGGGGTGATCTGTGTTTATCCAGGCTCTGGGAGCTGTCCCAAGGCCAGCCCTGGGGATACAAATTTACACAAACACAGTGGGCATGGTAAAAAAAATGAATTCAGATTCTCTTCCTAGTTCCCTGGGTTTGGTTAACTTTACAAGATTAAATGGAGCAAAATATAAATGAGACACAAACCCAAAAAGATGTTCATAACTCTTTGCAACTTCAAAAAGCAGCAGAGCATCAAAATGTGGTAACTGAGATTTATTTAAATGATGGTTCCTGTAACAGTTTTTGCATGTTCAGAAACCAGGAATAGGAATTTATTTGAAACAGAACTGGAAACTGGAGATTGTCTGGCTTTAACTTGAGCATATTGAGCCAAGTGGTCTCTGCCTCCTGCTCTTCATCAAGCCCCTGCTGCTGCCTGAGCTGCTGCAGCCTCTGTGGCAACAGGTCTGGCAAAGAATAATCCAGAAAACCTTGATCTCACTCAGGTGTTCTGTTCAGATTCTGTAGGAGCAAGTTAATGAAAAGGGGAGAATGGTTAGAGAAGGAAAGGAGCAGGTTCACAACCAGCAGTGGGAAGAAGATGCTATTCCTGTATTTCATGTAACTCATATACTGAATTTCTGAATGCTACCAGGACAAAGCTCTATTTTGTATAAATCTAAACTGCCTCCAAATTCAGTTTGAGGAAAGAAAGGTGGGATCGGTTCTGGCTGGAGTGGAGCCGAGACCAAACGTGGCTGTTAAATACCTCCCTGCATGAACTGAGCTGAGCAGCAGAACTGTTGGTTCCCTCGGCAGCGCATCCCTGCTCCAGCAGCCATCCCTGGGACAGGAGCTGTGCCCGAGGAAAGCCCCGCGGCGCGCAGGAACGGGAGCGGCGGCCCGGCTCCCCGCCGCAGTTACCTGCAGTGGTGTTTCCGACTGGCGAGCCAGAAGGCGCTGTCGCAGCCGTAGCAGTGCGCGGCCAGGTGATCCGGGAGCCACCGCGTCACCTGTGGGGACGGCCAGCGGCGTCAGGGACAGGGCAGCGGCAACGCTCCTGACCTGAGCCCCCTCCCCAGCTCCCAGAGGTTGTGCAGCAGAGGGCTCATAGGCACAGGTACTGGTATGTCAGGTGTCAGACCAGCGGAACACACGGGAGAGACTTCCCAAGAAGTGGCACACGACCAAAGGCTGGAGGATAATTTGAATTAGGATTATCCCAGAGTGAGCAATTTACAGGGATTTAGTCTGTACCTCTGTATCCTGTTTATCCACCTGTTCCCAGCTGGCTTCAGAGAAAATCTCTGTGCTGCAGCGAGACAAGCAGTTCTGATCCAGATTGCTTTCCGAGTCGGGAATAGACGTCTGTTGGCAAACAAACACAGCTGAACGGAACCCCCCAGATCCCTGTTCCACACAAATAAAACCCAGAAACCCCAACAGGGCAGGTTTGGACCCTCTGGTGATGGGATGATGTGAGGCAGAGTGGATTTAGAATCCAGTTTCTGCTGCAAAGTTCTGGGAAGGCTTTGGGTGATTAACCAAAACCTGCTCCCTGTGGCTCCAATTCCAGGGTCCTGATTCCTTTCCAAGAGTGTTTCACTTTCAAAGCTATAATTGGTAATACAGATATCCTTTTGTTGGCAAAGATTTGGGAAAATACAAGCCAAATTGCATATGGGAAACTCAGAATTTGAGCCATGTATATTCTATATATAGGTTTTGGGGAATAATGCTTCCTTAATACAGTCTATGCAGGTAGAGGTGGATTTGAACTCAATTAAAACTCAGCCAGCCCTTAAAATATATCAAAATAGCAAGAAATCTTGAGTTCATGTATCTTTGTGCCCGAGGAATGGCAATCCTGGAGTTCCAGACGAAAACCTGCAACTCCCAAGCTGAGGCACAAACAGAAGGTAGAGATCAGGTCCTTAAAAACAGGGAGTTTTCTGGAGGCACGGCCAGCCCTACACTGCAGCTTCCGAAGACCCTTAAAAAAATGGGAGCAGAATCCATTAAACCAAAGCACCCAATTTCTCCAAGGAATTCAAGCTTTTAGCAGTGACACTGAGCCCAATGAGCACCTCGTGCTGCGTCTCCAATGGGAAGAGCCAAGAAGGCTCCAAGGATTTTTCACAACAAACGTACCTGGGACTATCCAGCACCTCTGCCACTTCTAAACAGTGAATTCAACAAACAGAAGTTGGGAACCTCCTATAAATTTTTTTTTCAATTTTGCAGGCACATAAACCATGTAGGAAAAGGAAATTTCTGATGGGTGTTGCGACAGCCTCAGGAATTACAGGGAAGGGCTCAAACCCACAGGAAAGCACAATTCTCTACAAAAGTCTCTACTTTTACAACTATAAACAGTTCCAAATAAAAGCACAGATGGTTTAAAAGCTCCCTTAAAATTCTTATTTTGTTGAGAGAAAAACCCTTGTTGAAATACAGCTGCCACAAAAGCTCAGGTAATTTGTTCCAGTTAATTTAGAATTCCAGAAATTTATTCCAGTCATTGATCCTGAAGCACCTGAAAAGAATGGTGTGACCCTGATGGGTTTGAGCTCCCAGAGCTGCCACTGCAGCTGGAACCTGCAGAGAACTAAGGGATCATTCTATGCTGCTGTCCCAAAACTGGCACAGGGAAATACCTTTGCCCTACATGAAGACAGCAGTAAACCAGGAGTTTGGTTGGTTTTACTGAGGTTTGGGAAACCAGGGGTTTGGTTGGTTTAACTGAGGTTTGGGAAACCAGGGGTTTGGTTGGTTTTACTGAGGTTTGGGAAACCAGGGGTTTGGTTGGTTTTACTGAGGTTTGGGAAACCAGGGGTTTGGTTGGTTTTACTGAGGTTTGGGAAACCAGGGGTTTGGTTGGTTTTACTGAGGTTTGGGAAACCAGGGGTTTGGTTGGTTTTACTGAGGTTTGGGAAACCAGGGGTTTGGTTGGTTTTACTGAGGTTTGGGAAACCAGGGGTTTGGTTGGTTTTATTGAGGCCAGAGAAGGTATTTAGGTACGGCCAGGCGAGTGTGAGCTGCTGTGCAACATCCATCTCAAAATAAACCTTTCTACTCAAACCAAAGTTGGTGACAGTATCAATCATCAGTATCTGCCAGTATCAGGTACTCAGGCAGTGTCTTCCCTCTTCAGGATGACCTGGAGAGGTCTGTAAGAGCCCAAAAGTCATGCCCCGAGCCGTGAGCCAGGAGCTGAGGGCACGGTGAGCTCAGCTCGACCCAGTGACGCTCACTCACCACTTCGTCGCCGTAGTCGCCGTTGAGCCGCAGGGAGCTGTTGAGGAGCTGGCTCTCCAGGCGGCTCTTCAGCTCCTGCACCTGCTTCTTGAGGGTCTCCACCTCCTGCTGATGGCCCGTCTCGATCTGGCGCAGGCGCTGCTGGATGACGTCGCTGTAGACAGGCATCCCGTCGTCGTCCAGGTGGCTGCGGGCCGGCTGGTCCGGGCTGCCGGCCGCCTGCTTGCCGAGCTGGCTGAACATCCATTTCTGGTGCAAGTTCCTCAGGTGGAGCTGGGCAGAGCTGCAGCTGGCCGTGGACACCTGCCGGCTCAGCGAGGCCTTGATCCGCCCGTCCTCGCCGTTGACGCAGTGTCCATTGGTGGCGGGGAATTTCGGGGCCGTGAATCCCGCGGGTTTCTCCGCCAGTTTGTTCTCCGGCTCCAGCTCCCCGTTACACACCACCTCATCTTTGCGGTCTGCTAGAGGCAAGGCACAAGGGGAAGGCATCGGGAGGTGTGTGCTGCTGCTACCATAAGTCCTATGCACTCTTGATCCCAGTTTTTGGAGCTCTATCATGCACTCCCCCTCCGGCCTGTTCTCCAGAGTTCGGGACAGCTCGTCAGCGCTGTTGTCGAAGGGGTGAGGTCTGTGGCACGGAGCCCTGGGCATGAGCTCGGGCTTTGCTTCAGTCTCCGTTAAGGTTTCCGTGGAGCTTTCGATGTTGGATGTTCTCGCCTCCGGCAGGGCTGTCAGAGGGAAGGCCAGGCCGGCCTGGGCCGTGCCGTACGGGCTCTCCTCTTCTCCTTCGTCTTTCCCAACACCTTCTTCCTCTGTGTTGTTTGGAGCATCTCTGTTTCCGGAGCCCTCGGAAGGAACAGCCTGCACTCCTCTCCCCTGAGGTGCCTTCTGGAGAGCGCTGCTGGGGTCGCTGTGCTCGTCCTGTTGTCCTTTGAGCTCCAAAGCACCACGTGAGGCCAGGTGTGGGGTGGGTGTGGGATTGTTCGTTACGATACCTGCATCCACCTCAGCCTTTTCCTCACACAGATTGTCAGCTCTCTTCACCTTATCCAGGCCAACCTCATCCCCTTTCCCTGCTGCCTCCAGGCCACCCCTCAAGTGCTCCTCCAGCCCAACATCATCTTTAGTGGCCTCCTGCAGAATGTTCTCCATCTGTCCCTCTGCCACCCCGGCTGCCACAGAGAGCTCTGCCCCCACGGGGGCCCTGCCCTGCCTGCCAAGCCCGTCCCCCTCAAAGGGGTCGTCCCCAGGGGGGCCCAGGCTGCTGAGCTCCAGGGAGCGGCGGTGCTCCTGCCACTTCTCGTTGAGGCTGGGGTCGCTGCTCCGGCGGTTGGTTGTAGGCACGCTGCTGTCACAGGCTGACGTCAGATTGTCGAAGGATCTTGTCTTTGGTAACCTGCAGAGGGACAAACAATCCCATTCCCAAGTCAGAGGATGTTTTTATAAACAGAGCTAGTGTGGTTTAAAACCAGCCCCTCGATTAGGACAGTAACAATCTGCCAGCTAATGGACTTGTGGGAAGTATTATCCAGGAGCACATTCCAACCATCTGCAGTGCAGAGCTGCTTCAGTACTTCCTTTGTTTGCCATCAGGAAAATATGTTCAACCAGACTTGAAACATTCCCAGATTAATCCCTTTACCAGCAAGCCCCAATGCTTACAGCCTGGTCACACCTCCTAATTAACATGTGCTCATTGTACAAAAAGCAAAGAAATGGCTACGCAACACTGAAAAAGAACTCAAATTCAAGATAACCAATGAAAGCTTAAAATCCCACAAGGATAGAATGAATTCTCTGTGGCTATGTGACACCCAGAGCTTAACTTTATTTGCCCAGCTTCTCTCTGCCATGCTGTCAGCCCTGAAATGTGACAGCTTCCAAACCCACCCCACGGACAGGCTGTGCTTGGGCAGCTCAGTCCCACAGTCCCACCAATACACCCGGGAGAAATCCTGCCCTCCCACCCAAACGTTCTCCTTTCATATCCCCCGATATTCTCTGTTGATCTTACTTCACAGGATGGGATTTCTGGGCTCTAGGCTCACCTGCCCAGAGGCTGCTCTTCGGGGCTAGAGCCTGGCACAGGGTACGGGGCACAGGTGTCGTCGGCGGGCGTGGAGGGGGAGGAGCAGGGCAGGTAAACAGCGCTCCAGAGCATCAAGTTCCGCACATGGCACACGGGATACAGCACCTGGCAGGGGAGCACACAGGGTCAGCTGCTGGCTCCCAGCACAAGTTCAGCTTTGAGGGTGGCAGGTCTCTGGGCAGGTCTCAGCTGGGACATGTCCAGCCCACAGCAAGGGTCGGTGACAGCATTTCAGCAGCCACACTCAGGGCTAGAGAGAGCTTTTCTGTCAGAGACAGAACAATGCTGGCCTTCAGCTCCTCCTGAATGAACTCCTGCAGTGAGCCCTCTGTGAATCTACACCTTCACAACTCATGGAATCCAGTGGCTCGTTGTGAGTGCTGAGGTTCCCTTGTGTGTTTTGTTACCCTGTGCCAGAGGGAACTGAACTCATTCCATGGACCCCAATCCACCACAGCCCACCCTGGCTCCAGTGGAGGCACTCACGGGTACATATTCAGTACATGCAGAAGGGTCTTTGAAGAGACAGCTTGCTCTTGAAAGGGATTCCTTGATTGTGCAATGTGCTTTCTGTTTCACTTTAAAAACACCTGGGCTCACTCTAGCAATTCCACTCTTTTCCAAGCAACTTCCCCATGGAAAAGCAGGCAATGGCAGAGGAACAGTCTGTTCCACCAGACAGGCACTGCCCAGGCTCCCCAGGGAATGGGCACGGCCTCGAGGCTGCCACAGCTCCAGGAGTGTTTGGACAGCACTCCCAGGCACAGGGTGGGATTTTGGGGTGTCCTGTGCAGGGCCAGGGGTCAGACTGGATGATCCCTGTGGGTCCCTTCCTAAATGAGGATATTCTGTGATTGTCTGAACACCCTGCTTCCCTGGCACTGAGCAGGGCAAGGGCTGAGGGGTGGCTGCTGCTCTTAAACAGCTCTGGCTGTGTAAGAGGTGTGGCTGCACCAGAGGCACCTTTTAACGCCTGAAATAAAACCACAAGAAGATGAACTCAAGACAGGAAATTACCCAAACTCCCACGTGCAGAAGGAGTGCCCTTGTGAGCATTTCCTGAGAATAGGGGACAAGTGGGATAGAGCACAGAAGGGCAGCCCAAGGACAGACCTGTCCACAGAGCCACTGTGAGAGCCCTCTCTATGCTTCTCCTGGCTGTTTCAGGGAAATTTAGATGCATCCATAGCTTTAAGATCCCCCCAGGCTGTGTCTGCTCTGCCTCACGCACTCTCCTCACAAGTGTCAGGTGGGAAGGCTCCAAGGGCTGGCTGCAAGTGACAGACCAGAGCCAGGGCACAAACAGCCAAGAAGGGCTTAGGGGAGTAGAAAATCTGTCTTTTCACAACCACTGTGGGCATAAAACTCCTTCCTACTTAGCCAGGGTTTAATTTTGTTCTAAGAAACAACTGAAAGCCACATCTGTCATATGCAAACCCACTGCATAGTCCTTACAGTTCAGTTTATGACATCTGATACTTCCATAAATAAAAGGGGTTTAAATATTTATACAAGTCCTTGCAGTCCTAACCATTATGTCTTCTGGTGTTTGCTCTCTTGCCTGTGCTCTGCACCCCTGAATGCCTCACGTGACCTTGTATCAAACACACAACTGAGCCCCTTCCCAGAACCTTCAGGGAGCTCCTACCATGGAGGAGCCAAACTAAAAACCTGAAGGTATCAAGAGAAACAAAGATACACTAAATAATCTGAGCCACTTTTTCTGTTGAGACTTAAGATGAATTTAGACACGGTGTCTAGGTTTGCAGGCAATTTTGTGTCACTCCTCTGACACAGCTTAGTTCTCTAGAGAGGTCTATTTATCAAACATTGAAATGTTTTCTGTTACAAAAAAATAAAATATTTACTCGCAGAAAGCACATTTCCAGCACAGAGAAATTTCTGAGGCGGCATTTGACATTCCTCAAATATCAGCAAAATTAACCCAACACTTCAAACATCAGCCTGAGCTGGGTATTTTAAGGTGAATCTCAGGGAGAGCTGAGCTGGTCTGGAATCACCTTTCTGTCTGTGGTGACAGTTCAGAGAACCACACAAGGTTTGGGCTGGAAGAGACCCTAAAGCTCATCCAGTGTCACCCCTGCCATGGGCAGGGACACCTTCCACTGTCCCAGGCTGCTCCAAGCCCCATCCAACCTGGCCTTGGAGGCCTCCAGGGATGGGACAACCACCACCTCAGCTGTGGTTGAACCCCAGGTCACCGTGTCCCACTGCTGGGGTATTTCTCAGGGGAACCCCTTTTGGGGGAAGCTGTCTGGGGGAGACCCCAGGGCTCTCCCACAGGAAGGGGTTGGGATACATACAGATTCCGATTGGGAGGAGTAGAGCAGGTTTTTGAAGGCTTTGTTTGCTGCCCGCAGCAAAGACCAGACGGAGCAGGTCCGTTCCTGAGTGTGTTTCTCTCCTCTCTCTTTCGCATTGTTGCACAGGAATGTTCCAAAGAGGCAGGAGTAGGTGTGCTGCACCAATTTCACCTGCACAGAGCCACACACACACAGTGTCAGCTGGCACAAGGGATCAGCCTCACCCTCCCTGCCCAGGGCAAGCCCCTCGCCAGGGCTGCCACACCAATCCACAGCATTTTTCGCATACTTCCTTACAAACCAATTGCAAAGGAATGCAAGGGGAGCGGAATCTTTTAAAATCGTAACGGAAGAAATTCAGGGAAAAATGTAACATAGAAAGACAAAATATTTGTCCCTAATCAAGTCACGTTGATACAAACTCATTGCCCTGCAGGCCAGGCAAAGCAGAATCACGATTCCTCTGCTACAAAACATTCATGCAGCACAGAAATGCTGCTCATTAATCACTCCATGCTGTGGGCCCAGCCTAACAAATGCCAGCTTAACTTTAGGCATATCAATGACTTCCTTGGGATTATTCAGATGTTTAAATGAAGACAAGTAGTTCAATACTGTAATAAATTAGGGGTTCACTCTACAAAGGCCAGCACACCACGGGTGTGTTCCCTCCTAGCCCGTGGAGATTAGCAGTGTGCTGTGAAGCCAGTTACTACCTGTTGTATCTCATTTCACAACTGAGCAACTCGGGGACTGTACATGGACTCAGTTACATGGCTGAGCTGGCAAGTGGTAATTCCAGTCAGCCACAATCACAGGAATGTGCCTTAAATCTCTTAGTGGATCAGACACTTCATAAAAACTTCTGGTCTTCAGATTACTGGTCCTGCAGTCCGTGACTGCCACTTCCCCAGAGATCTGAGAAGTGACTTGGACCATCCTGGGTGAATTCCTAATAGGAATGCTGTCTGCTTCCAAAGAAGGTAAGCACAGCTCCTATATCCTACACATTTTCAGCAAAGAAACTGAAAAAAAATGAATGGAGCAGGTTGTTTTTAGAGGAGGAGTATTCAAGTCAAAACAAGAGCAAAGCAGGGGGGAGTTTGCATCGGCAGTAAGGATTTTTTTCAGGCTGTGTGGATGTTTTACATCTCTTAGGTGAGACTATTCAATTAACATCATCTATTTCTTTAAAGTCTAAAAGAAGTCCTTGAGGGTCCTGCTTTTAAGAGCAAACAGACCCCGTGGGTTACACAAGTGCTTTTGTCCACTGCATCCTGGCAGCTTTCCTGTTCCCTTCATCAGGTGAGAGCATATATAGAATATATTCATATATATATAAAATAATGGAATGGTTTGGGTGGGAAGGAACTTTAAAGCCCATCTCATCCCACCCCTGCCATGGGCAGGGACACCTTCCACTATCCCAGGTTGTTCCAACCTCTGTCCAACCCAGCCTTGGACACAGAATGTCACAGAAAGGTGAGAAAATCCCCACCCTGGGCTCTCCAGCAGTGTTTAACCGCAGTCTATGAAGCAGCAATCTCTCAACTCACAAGGAATGCTTCGTTAAACTCGAAGGAGCAGGGGAACTGCCTCTGGAGCTGATGGACACAGTCCAGCCACTGCAGAAACACCGGGCAGCGCTCATTGAGGTCGTCCGAATTCTCCCCGTGGCCGCAGCGATCTGCAAACTTGTGGCCAAAATCCAGCCACTCCGTCTCCACTAGCACCTGGAAACCCTGCAGGAAGGAGAGGACAGATGAAGAATTCCTATTTTTCTTTGGTTCCATTTTCTGAGATGGTCTAAGACTTGTGGGAATGGCTGTGTCCTCTCTCCTATTTCCCCTCAGCACTGGGCTCATTACATGTCTTTACTGCTTTTCCTAATGCCTCTGTGCTCTGCAATGAAATTAGGACAGATAAGGAATCCCAAACTACATGAACAGGAAAGGGAATCAGGCAGGTTGAGTCCTCAGTGACTGGCAGGGAGGATCCTGATATGAGCCCTATCTCATCCAGGCAGTGACAAGTAGGAACTTCATCTTGCCAAAGCTTCTGGATCATAGTGTCCAATATCTGGACAAGTCATATGAAAACTTTCCTTGAAAATGATGGTCAGATCCACCTGTCAGGAAAGAAAATCATCCATCCACAACAGGACATCCAAGCTCAGGGAGAGCAGGTGCTTGTCTGTGTGTACACCAGTCACAAAGTTGATTAAAGGTTCACTTGAGTGATTTTTCATGAAAAGGGCAGAGAACATTTCCAAACAGCGCCTGGGTGAGCAGCTGAATGTCACACCTTGTCTCACAGGACCTGAAATCCATCACAGGGCAGGAAGGTTTTGGTTCTTAGTGGAAAGAAAAATTGTAGAAAATGTTTATTGAGTCAAAGTCTGTGATTAGAGCCAAAATAATGGCTGGCAGCTGAGATGCTTTAAATCTGACAGTGCTGAAAACTCATTTTCCTCAATGCTTTTGATCCTGGTACAGACAGCTACAGTTTATGGTTTGCTCTGGGTGACAGGGAAAGCCCAGGGTGTGCACAGAACAACTCTGCTCCCCAAGCAGGAAGGACAGCACCCTTTGGAGGACCAGGAGCAGATCCTGTGCCCAGGCCAGAGCAGCACGTTTTGCCTGGTGGATGCCAGCTTCTAGAATCCACGTGGAAAAGGATCCAGGAAGTTTTCGCACTTCCATCCAAAAGGCAGTTCCAGCTTCTGGCCATTGTGTGTGTGAGGCTTTAAGCAGCAGCTCACAGCAGTGTTCAGACACAGAGTTCTGCTCTGGACAATAAAGGCATCTTGCCCGTGGGCTGGCAGGTGGAACCCAGCCAGCACACACCCCCCACAGTGCTGAAAAGTGATGGAAGGGGGGAAAATGAGGAGAAATATAACTGACAGAGAGCAATGAAAATGTGAAACTGGAAAACCATGCAGCTGGGAAATCCAGCAAAGAGGAAGGCTGAGAAGCTGCAGGGGTGCAGCAGAAACTGCAATTGCAGCACTTTGTACTCCATATTCCTAAATTAAATATGGGGAAGCACAGACCATGACTGTGCAGTTGCAACAGAGGGAACGTGAGCTACTCCTGAGTTACAGAGGTACCTACACCTGTGTGTAACTGCAGACTGTAGGTGATAAATTCCTGCCAGCTTCAGTGCCTTTGCCAGTGGAGAAACCTCAAATCATTCACAGACAGGCTCCCTCCAAAGACCCCAACCCCTCCCAGCTGCTTTACCCACCTCCGTGGTCCTGTAGTAGGGGTCCAGCAGGAGCTTGGCCAGGGCCACGATCTGGGGGGTGCGGTCCCAGCCGTCGGAGCAGTGAACCAGCACCGGCCGCTGGTCCCGGTCCACGGCGTGCACCACGAGCAGCGCGGATTTCAGGAGCACTGACAGGTGCTGCAGCCACTTGGTGCTCTCCAGAGCTGACAGCCAACTAGAGGGAAGCCAGGCAAGACAGTTTTTGCTCTTTTAAAATGCTTTCATGTTTGGATGTCTGAGTTTATCATGGCAAAGCTCCTGTTTTAATAAGCTGTGAGTGTCACTCTGAAGTATTTTTCATCTGTGTCTTGTTAGCGCTTTCCCAGAGGTGGAAGCAGCAAAGCCACGTAGCCAACCCAAGAAACTGCCATTCTCTGGGATGAACTGAAGGTTTGGATGGACTTTGAAACCATGGAAGGCTTTAGCAGCAAATTCCAAACAGGGGAGTGGGAGGGAAAACAGGATGAGGTAACTACAGCGAGGACCCAAGCTCAGAAGCTCCCAAGATGATAGGCTGTTACAGGATAGTTACCCCACAGAACTGGAGGGTTATGAAATATTATGAAATACACTGAAATGACATTCTAAAGGAGTGAAGTACATGCAACACCACCAGAATTTTCCAAATGAGAGCCAACGGTGAGGATTAAAGAGCTGGGAATAGCAGAACAGCCTGAGTGCTCAGAAGCCCACCAGAAGAAACAACATTCTGGTATCAATATTCAGGGTTACACTCTAATTTCAGAACTAATCTTCTAGGTTCACTTCAATCAGAATAAACCAGTGACTTCCATGAAAATGGAAAAACATAGCTTAGCATTATTACCAAGGGAAAATCCACTGAATTTCAATTTCCAAATCATCAGCAGAAGAATGCGGCTGCAGAGACATGGAACCAAAGGCCCAAACCCCCAAACTTCCACTTACTTTCCTGGATCTGGCATTTGTGTGCAGAGCAGACGCAGCGACTGGAAGCTCTTGCGGATGGAATGGATGTTTGCCATCCCCATGAACACTACTTCACAGTTTGGGTAATATTCTGCAGAGAAACAGCAAGACACAGGGAAGAAAGTAACAACTACCTTGCTAAAAGGAGATTTTTCATAAAAACAAACCCCTGTTGCTGTGGACAGATGAAATAATTTGTTTACAAAGATTTACTAAGTCCTTGGAGCTTGCTGGGTATTCCAGACATGACTCCACAGCCCAGCAAAACAGGAAGCATTTAGCAAAATCCTGCTGTATTTATTTCAAATGTTTCACTTCAAGTTACAAAAAGCAGAGTGCAAACCTACGGGAATAGGGATATTCCTGTGCTCCAGGTTCCAGAATGTTTGCAAAAAGACTGAGAAACATCAAAAGATGTGAAGTATAAATAATATTTAAGTGGTAATTTATGGATGTAAGTTATATAGATTACAGATTCCTTTTCCTAAGCATTCAGAAAGGCTGGAAGGTTACTTCATCCAGTGCTTTCTTCTGAGGGGAATTGTATGAGGAATCATCACACGTGAGAAATCCTGGGAGCTCAGGAAAGAAGAAGATACATGGAATTACTCTGGATGTGCTCAAGCAACAGTGGAGGCCTGGACAGACCTAATGAGGGCCAGAAAATACCCATTCAGTAGCTTTTGCTAGAATTAGTCTTCCCTCTGCTGTGATGCTTCAGTCTGCACAAGAATGATCACACAGTAACTAAAATGACCATTTATACGAGAGAAAAATAATTCAGATTCACAATCTGGGATACTGAGTGCTTGCACAAGAAAATTCAGGAGTCTCGGATAGTTTGTATCATTCGATTTCCCAACTCTTTGTCAGCCCAACGAATGCTAGGCCAAACACAACGAGGGACTGCAACTCCAGGAGCAGCCTCAGACAGTATCAGACAACTTCAGAGTTGTTTATATTTTTACTGAATTATATCTAAAGTAAAGCACAGCATAAATGAGCTGTTTTTATACAGAGAATGAAGCAAACCCAGCAATACCTGCAGAAAACTTAGCAGCAAAAAGCAGTACAGGTTTCATTGAAGGTGACAAGCTGCTTGAAAACCTTCTCCTCAGAATTAAAGAACCAATACACAGAAGAAAATCAAACTTCCTGTATACTCTGCTTTTCTGTTTTGAAATTTTACTCTTTCATGAAGAATTATTTAGTGGTTTTGAGGTAAATGGAAACTTTGGGGCTTTTTTACTGGTGGCTACAAATCAAAATGCAGCTATTGCAGCAAAGATCAAAACAAAAATAAATGGTCAAAAGAGCTTTCGTTATCTTATCTCCAGTTTTTCTGTCTGGGATTTTTTTTCCAGTTTCTCCACCCATGGAATTTTAACAGGCTGCATTCATACCCAACAGTGACCATAAATAATATTTTGTTTATAAAACCACCAATTCACAAGTGCCAAAGAACACAGAAAGTGGTGTTGCAACTGTATTACACATGCAAGGTGAGGCAGGATTGCAGCTACAATGATATAAACACTGAAAAATGCTTCAGCTTTAGGAAAATTGCTGAGAAGTTGTATTTTGCACAACCATTCTAGAGTATTTTTCTCCTCTGCAGTCAGTGGGTTTTACAAGTTCAGGGGTTTTAGACATGAGCACATTGGACACCTTTGTCTCTCTAGTTTATACATCTGACTCAGCAAGGGAAAGCTCTTCAGCAGATTCCACAGGGTTCAGCATTTACTGAGCACTGTTGCCAGCTGGGTTAATGGCCTGAGAACACACTAATTAACAGCTAAACCTGCTCTTTGAAGGGCTGGGTGGGGGCTGCCGTGATCCAGAACGTTCAGACCCATGAGCAGTGTACAGGCAGTACTGAATGGTGTCAGGGCAATTACATCTGAGCAAATCCCTTTGAGTGATTTACTGCAAAACTGAGGGGGAATGTTGCTCACCTGGGCACTCACAGCCACCCCCCTTGGCTCTGTTGGCCACGGCTGCTGCGTAAGATCGAGCGTCCAGGATCAAAAGCTTCTGAGGCTGGATTGCCAAACTCTCTGCTCCTGAGGCATTGGAGATGGAGGAGTCTGGGGAGGAGGAAACAGATGAGGAGCTCAGAGGATCCTTCTGACATTGTTTACACGATTCACTCAGTCCCACTAGGAGAATGGGGACTAAATACAAGAGATTCAGTTTGTTACAGCATCAGAGATTTCACTTTTACATAAAGCTCTGCCCTCTACAGAAAAGCAACGGCAACAGCCTTACCAAATTCCACATCAGAGAGGTCCCCTCCATTGGAGAAATCTCTGGAACAATTCCCATTCATTAACTTGTTACTGTTGGACCTGGAGTCTGAGGCACAGGCTTTGGCTACGGACTGGACCAGGTGCTCATCGTCGGCGTTCCTCCAGCCCCACCAGCTCACCTCAGGCTGGCCGCAGCGGGAGATCACTGCCCCATTGCTCTGGTGCCTGGAAGCAGAGGGAATACAGACTTACCAATCAGGATAAAGAGCAAAGAGGGCCAAAAATTCAGTGATGTGCTCCAGAAGCTTCATTCCCACTAGCAACCATCGTTCATCAGTTATCCCCAAGCTGGGTTTCAGGTTCCCTTCAGAACGATGGCTGTGACCACAGCCACTGACAGGTGAAAGTCAAAGCAAGGTCAGGAAGAGAAAACAAAGCATCTTCTTGCTCAATATTTCACTGTTGGCCAGTGAAAGCTGGGGAGTGCTTCGGAACAGCAGGTGAGGCATGAGAGAGGAATTCAATATGGATGGGAAACTGAGAACACCCTAACCTGGACATGGCTCTCATCTCCCAGGAGGTGACATTCAAAAACAATTTTTTTACACATCTGGAAAGTCAGCAGTTATTTCCTTAGATCTCACCCGGCTTCTTGTACTACACATAAAGAACAGATCTGGAATAATTAAAACTTACTGAACCATTGCGAACACACTCTGAAAAAGATTTGCGGACTCTCCCCTATAATCTATTATAAAAAGAGGACTGAAATGTCCACAGTAACTCCACTCACTGCCTTTGTGCTGGCACATCCTCCTGCTGCCACCAGCTCTGTGACTCCCCAGCCACCAAAGTGTTTGCAGCTGGCAGAACAACCTTTACCCTGACCTTGCCCAGCAGCACCCTGAATTCAGGGAGCTCAGCCCTGGGGGAAGGAGACCCAGCTGTGGGTACAGAGAGCTGCAGGTGGAGGGGCCAGAGCAGCACAGACAGAACTTCTGGGGCATCTCAAAATGCTTAATCCCTGCCTCATGTCCCAGCTGAAATATCCCAGCACTCATCCACACTGCTCTTCTCTATTTAAATCAAAGAATCATAGAACAGTTTGGGTTATGAGAGATCTTAAAGTTCATGTCATTCCACCGTTCCTGCCCTGGGCAGGGACACCTCCCACTGTCCCAGGCTGCTCCAAGCCCCAGTGTCCAGCCTGGCCTTGGACACTGCCAGGGATCCAGGGGCAGCCACAGCTTCTCTGGGCACCCTGTGCCAGGGCCTCCCCACCCTCCCAGGGAACAATTCCTTCCCAATATCCCATCCAGCCCTGCCCTCTGGCAGTGGGAAGCCGTTCCCTGGGTCCCTCCATCCCTTGTCCCAAGACCCTCTCCAGCTCTCCTGGAGCCCCTTTAGGCCCTGCAAGGGGCTCTGAGCTCTCCCTGGAGCCTTCTCTTCTCCAGGTGAACACCCCCAGCTGTCCCAGCCTGGCTCCAGAGCAGAGGGGCTCCAGCCCTTGGAGCAGCTCCGTGGCCTTCTCTGGACTGGCTCCAGCAGCTCCAGGTCCTTCCTATGCTGGGCCCCAGGGCTGGGGTAGCTCTGCAGGTAGGGTCTCACCTGAGCAGGGCAGGAGGGCAGAATTACCCCTCCCCTGCTGCCCACACTGTTGGATGAGCCCAGCACCCAGGCAGATTTCTGGGAATAGCAGCTTTTCAAGCAGAGGTGCCTCCAGGCAATGCTGTGCTCACCCAGGAGTCCCACCTGAACCCCGGATTTCCAAAGCATGCACATGCCAATTACAATTCCTGTACGTTATGATGCAGGAAAAGATATTAGAGCCTTCCTGAAAACAAACTGCCCACCTGAGCTTCAGGGCAGCCAGGAGTTATTCAATTCCCTCTAATCAGGGAACCCAGAGTGCTGCGGGTCAGCTTAACCTTTAAGCAAATCTTAACAGT
This sequence comes from Monarcha castaneiventris obscurior, assembly GCA_026261815.1. Lineage (NCBI taxonomy): Eukaryota > Metazoa > Chordata > Aves > Passeriformes > Monarchidae > Monarcha > Monarcha castaneiventris. The sequence goes on from JAMPIT010000363.1 coordinate 801,987, forward strand.
CTCAGCCCTGAACAGGAAGCCAGCCCACCCAAAGCAGCCAATGTTGACTTTTTGGCTCTGAGCACTGTGATGGATGTTTCTGGAGGTGTGACAGGCTGGTTTGTGCTGTGCTGTCAGAGCTGTCACCCCCGGGTGCTGCGCGGCACCTCCTCCGCAGTGTCCCCGCGGGCACCGCGTGGGCGCCGCCGCCTCCTGCTCCTCATCCAACAGCAACACAGGGACACGGCTCCGTGGTGCAGAGCCTTCAAGTGATCAAACAGGCTGGGATACGCAGTCTGAAGTATTTTTCATAGCTCTTTTATAATTGTTTTGTATAAAAACCCTTCAGTGAGAGGAAGCACTGACACGCTGCATTAAGCGAGGCAAAGGCAAAGCAATGCGAAGCCACGGCTCTTACACCAGGTGCCAGCCGACTGCAGGCACAGGGAAATGGATTTCTGCTGGAATTAATAGCCTTCCACAAACAGCTCTACCCATAGCAAATTAGTTCAGGAAAAAATACGTGCCAATCACTGAAAGGCCACCTAGTGCCCCACTACGCTTGCACAAATAAAAGAAAATAAAACATCATTATACATGTAAGAAATCTATTTTGAACAGAGCAGCTCATTTATTTTTCCATATGTTCTCCCAGATTTCATTACTACCTGCTGCAGAATAATTTTCATAGGTTCATAAAGAGTTATATTTTCATCTCCAGGTCTTTGCCTCACGTTATACCACAAATAATAAAGAATCATTAGGCCAGGAGATGAGCTCCCTGGCGGCTGTGCAGCCTCACCAGTGCCCTGCACAAATCTGCCACGTTCAGAGGTACCAGAAATAAGCACACAATTCTATTTAGGGGCGTGCTGGAGGGCTGAGGAATCCCACTCGTTCCAACTGGACTGGCCACAGGGATAAAGAACAGCCAGTGTGATGCTGAGGCCCCTGGGGACAGAGCTGGGATAAGAGGGCATCACTCAGAGCTCAGGAACAAAACAAAAAGAAACTATTCAAAAAACCTAAAAGCAAAACCTCCATGTCTCCTTAGAGACAAAGAAACTTGCCTCCCCCTGCAGAAACCAAGAGGAAATCAGCAGCAGGTAACTCTAAAGCCCTTTACAAGCTGTTGTAGAGCTCCGGGATTCATGTACAGCTCTGCTCCCTGTGTTCAAACCACCTCGGAGTACAACAATAAATCCCCCAAGCCCTTGTAACCACCGAGCAGAGAGGACTAAGGAAGGGTGGATTGCTCCCTGTACTGCATTTCTGAACCACCAGCACCTGTCATGGAAACCCCAGTGCGGCAGTTCAGGGATGTAACGCAGAAGCAGGTACAGAATTTCCATGTGCCATGAGATCCCTTAGCTGGGTGCTAAAGGCTAAAGGACACTTCCACACAGAGAACTTCCAGGGAGGCTCTCATGATGTTGTTTCCACAAGGTAGGAAACCCTCTCTACTGTCTTCCCAAAAAATCCTAAGAGCCTTCTCCATGCCACTGATTTTCTGGGGCCAGATTTATCTACATAAATTATTGTTCCCAGACAGGTTGAGGCTGTGGCTGCCCCTGGATCCCTGGCAGTGTCCAAGGCCAGGTTGGATGGGGCTTGGAGCAGCCTGGGACAGTGGAAGGTGTCCCTGCCCATGACAGGGGGTGGAATGTGATGAGCTTTAAGCTCCCTTCCAACCCAATCTGTGTTTCTGTGACACTGTGAAATATGTGAAATATTTGAAAAGGTTTAAAAAATTGGAAACAGAAAGAAAAACTGCAGGATCTGGGTGTGAGATTTTTCTAGAAATCTGATCGCTGAATGCAAGCAATGCTACTGACAGTCCAATCTCCGTGGAGCATTCCTGGAGCTTCTCTCCAAATCAGCCTGCTTGGCTTTTCAGCCTTGACTGCTTCACAGGGACAACGAATTTCCTGTTGCCAGTGTCTCTCTGGTCTCTGTCCCACTGTTCTGTATCTAAGACAAGTGATTGGACTAATTTTTAAAAAATCCTGATTGCTTCTTTTTGCCCTCAAGTAAAGCAAAAAGAGGTTTAGTAAAGTGATCAATAATGGAACTAAAATTGTTCAGTCCCAAAATAACTTCAATGGATAAAAAATGTTGAATAAGTTCTTGCCCCTTACTTCTCCGAAAGTAAGAAAAAAAGCTGGTTTTATGGCTATATATACATGTATAAATATATATGGAATTCCAATCATAGAATTATGGAATGATTTGGGTGGGAAAGGACCTTAAAACTCCTCCTGTTCCACCCCCTGCCACGGGCAGGGACACCTCCCCCTAGAGCAGGATGCTCCCAGCCCAGTCCAACCTAGAAATCCTCCTCCCCTCACTGCTGTGAGCTCTATTAGAGCCCAGAGTGATGAACTGGATGTCTTGAAAAAGCTATTACTAAATGTCAAGATAAGGAAAAAAAATAAATCAAAAAAGAGAAACACTTTTCTCTCGCTGATTTGAAGCTCAGCAATGAAACCCCACGTGTGATTTACCACCCAGAGCCTCAGCAGAACCGCAGAAAATTGAACACGGGGACAGAACAATTTCAGTCTCTGTGGTCTTTTGACTTTTCAATTGCTCTTCTATAAATCCCTGGAATGCAAGGTGTTCCCAGGAATGAGAACAAAGTGCTTTCCTTCTGTGCAGTGATGACAGGAGGGGGAATGCTGCCCTGGAGAAGTGTTGGTAGGTGAGGTGTCCCCTAATGATGTGACAACTGCAGAAAAAGCCCAAAAGCTGAACCCAAACCCACATAAATCACACAGTTCTCCTTTATACATAAATATAATCTATATACACACATTTAGTACTGTAATAATAAAATACACAGGTTTTTTACAGTCAGCATATGCTAGATAGCTTTTTTCCCCTTCCCAGAGCTAAGCAGAGGAGGGAACAACTCCTTCACCATTCCAAAAGACACCACACTAAACCCCTTTGTTGTTTGGGAGGAAAAGGAAGAAAGACAGGAGGATTTAAAGATAATTTGCTGCCATGAGCCGGTTTGTTCTGCTTTCACAGAACAAGAGCCCTTAAGCTCAGCAAACAGTGTTTTATGGCCTACAGCTCTCCTGCCCTCGGCTCCTCCGACCCAGGCTAAGGATTTGCCAACTTTCCTGCTCTCTGTGTTCACAGGGAGTGGGTGCTGAGGCTTAGTGAATATCAGTATTCATTATCTTTTTAATCCCTTTGTCATTGAACGTTTTAAAGAGATTTTAAAGATTTATGGGAGTTTAACCACCCCAGGGAAGGGGCCACGGTGTTAAGTGACAGGTTTATAGGATCATGGAATGGTTTGGGTGGGAATAGACCTTAAAGCTCATCTCATTCCATCCCCTGCCACAGAGAGGGACACCTTCCACTAAATGAGGTTGCTCTAAGGCCTGTCCAACCTGGCCTTGGACACTTCCAGGGATGGGGCAGCCACAGAATATCCACAGAATCCAGAATATTTGAAAAAAAAGATGCTGAAAGATATTTCTTACTAAAGAAGCTGCCAAAACCCAGTATCTCAGACAAGCAGTTTTATTATGAAGAATTGCTGGACTCAGTCTAAGGAAGGGTCTGTGTAATTAAAACTATCTAAAATATGGAGACAGAGCTAAACTGTACATTAATTTTTAATCTGAGTTTTAGATCTCCTTCAAGCAATTTTGGTATTTGTCCTTGTTTATACTGCAGTCTGAGAATTAGCCAGATGAGTCAGGGAAAAGCCGAAAAAATACCCAGCCAGGGGGGCCATTCATCAGTCCTCCACTGAGGTCTTCATCTTCCATTTTTTCATTTTCATATTAAAAAAAATTTAAAAATCAATCTTAACTGGGGTGACTGCCCCAGGAATGATTTGCAGGAGATGTAAATGCTGAGTGCTCCTCCAGTGTGTGTTTGGAATTCTAAATACAACCCATTATTCCCACTCGGAGTGCATGTATAGTGTCTGCCTTACCCAGAGCAGGCCGAGCACCTCCCAGAATTCCCAGTTATGACTTATTCCAGCTTTTCTTGGTCAGGACTGGCTGTTTCCAGCCTGGTGAAGGCTGTTGCAGCTGCTCCTCACCTGTACACCACGGCAGGGATGCGCTTCCAGGAGCGGAAGCTGGCCACACTCTCCAGTTCCTTATCCGTGATCCAGGCGGGAACGATGATCTCCTGTGGGTAACTGCCACACAGCCTGGGGGGAAAGGGAGCAAAGTCAGGGATATGGAGCAGCTCCACGCTTCCCAGGGAGCACAAAGCAGCTGTGGAGGAACCTGATGCCCTTTTTGCTAATTCCTGCTTCCCTGGATGTTAATAAACTCCCCCTTCTCCAGCATTAAATATGGAGGGATGGCTCTTTCTCCTTCCCTCCACTTCTGGAGGCCAAGGCAGAGATTCCTCCTGCAGGGACACCAAGCACCAGCTGGGAATCATTATCCTGCACAGGCAGAGCACTGAAACTGCTCCATCACAAAGTGTTCCAGCTGGGCTTGCTCTGAGCAGGATCAGGGACCAGCCAGAACACCCTGTCCCCCCAGCCGTGGATCACAGAGCACCTTCCCCTGCTCCAGAGCCTAAAGAGGGCTTTTGTCTGCACTTTGAATACCTCAGAAAGGGGTTTTCTCTTATTTATTCAACTACAAATTTAATCCAAACCTGTTTGGTTTTTATTTTAATACATGTCTTTGTAGTCAGTTAGAGAATTAAGACACTATAAAAAATGTTTTAAAAAGTTCAAACTCCACTCTTTGCTCACTTAAGATCTCCCTTAGAATGCTTATTCTCTAAGAAGCCACATCAAAATCTGGTATTTCCAAGGCTAAAAAACTGTAGCAGCTAATAAAACATGGAGTAATTAAAAGCACATTTTTTCTATAAACCAACAAAAAAAATCCTAATTCTGATTGTCCCTTCTTGGGAACTGTAGAAGCTGAAAAAAGTTTCAGTAGTTGAGTGTTTTGAGATTCAATTTGGCTGTGGAGGAGCAGCCCCATCACTCACTTGTACTTCTCATTGATGTTGGAAATCCTCCAGGCATTGTTCATATCAAACCCCATCCGCTCCACTTCGTTCTTAAACCTGGAAGTTACATGTTCTCCTGGGGATCAAGAGCAGAGGGAGAAAATGAATGGAAAATAAGGAATTAAGATTCGTGCTTTGCAAAATAGAGAAAACCACTGCATCCCTCAGTCCAACCCCATTTCACAGCCTCATTCTGACATTTGCACCGATGGCTCTCCCTGGCCAACTCTCCAGAAGTGCCAGAGTCCAACAAGGAGTTTTCCCCTGAAATTACCAACTTCTGGAAATTCATACTAAAAAAAAAAACAGTGCTGCAGCCCAGAACCAAGGACATCAGCAAAGGAACTGAGATCCATCAGCAATCCAAGTGGGACGGTCGGAAGTTCAGAAGAATTTGGTATCAATGAGAAGAATGTGAAGCTCTGGTGAAAGGGTAAGATCTGGAATGTGCCCTGGAACGTGGGCAATCCATTGAATATGCATTTCCAGCCCCAGCTTTCCTGTATGGCTGGAGGCAGGTCCTGTCATTTATCCTGCATCTCAGTTTTCCATCATAAATTGGACATTATCCCTCCGTGAGTCATGTGGAGATAGGAAAGGAAAATGCATAAATGATTGTTTGACACAAATAGCAGTCACAAGAGCCTCACAAATTCCTGGATTAATATATTAAAGGAAGTGGAATGAGCCCCATTTATTTCCTAGACACTTTATTTAAAGTCTCAAAATACAATTGAAAAATATACAATGGCAATAAAGAATAAGAAGACAGAAAGTCTGGAAAATGAGACAAAATTTCCAGGTTTCCAGGGCTATGAAAAGTGCTAAATTTAATGAGCATGTGAGCAGCACTAGATAAGTGATTCTGAAAGTCCATCCATTGCTTGTCTCTTTAAATTACTGTATCATTAAATCTTGAGGCAGAGCAGCACCCAAGGGGGGAAGAATCAGTTGAAAAATTAATGCTTTAAGTATTACATCTTTCCATTAAATATTTTAGAAAACCCTTAAAGTCTTTCAATCCCCCAGCTATCTGTAGATACACATTTCACTCCAAGATGTAAATGCACATCTGGAATGATTTTTAGTGCCACGTTACAGAACAATGAGAGATAAATAGAAATAGGTAAATTAAGAATATAGATGGCAGCCTAATTACAGGACTTAATTACAGTGTTATACAGCTCCTTTGTCAAGAGCAGAGGTGAAATTGGACAACACATTCCAGCCAGGCAACAACCTCTGTCAGGTTTGTCCTTAGCAGTGACTTTTTGAATTTAAAAACCCCACAAATCCTTTTGCTGGAGCACCACAAGGATGGGCTTCAACATCAGCTGCTCCTTAAAACTTGTGCAACATCCTTAAGGATTTTTTTGGATAGCAAATGAGAATACTGGAAATATCCCCAATCGATGCTGCTCAGCCCTGGTGGGTTTTAAGAGAAACACATAAAACTACAGGAAAATGAAATATTCTGTTTGATTTTCCCCTCTTAATTTTTAGCTACTGTGAAGCCACAGGTTTTCCTCTTGGAAACAAAACCTCAGCATTAACATTTAGTCCGTTCCTCCTGAACTGCTGGTATTTTAAGAGGCGCTTTGAGCCAACACTGATAATGTTTAGCAGCATCCCAATCCACTCTCAAAATGCCAGGAAAAGCAAACTAGGTATTTTGTGGGCTTGTGCTTCCTATTAAAGCTGACCCTGTGAGCCACACCCTGTGACCCTGTGAGATCACAGCCTGGATCTCTACTACAGACACTGCTAACCTATTTTCCCAGAAAATGTGTTCTGTTGACACTTGGATGGATTTTGAAGCATTTTGGTATTTTTGTCTGTATCTACCAAACAATAGGCTCCTTGGACATAGAAGAGAAATGACAACGTCTTGGGATTGACTTCTTCAACTACATTCACACTGATTTATTTCAACTATAATTCAGCTGTTTGGAGAACATATACCCCCAGCCACAGGCAGCTACAGGGAGATAAAAGTTAGGTTAAAGAAAATTATTTGATGGACAGAGCTGAAAGAAAAAATTGATTGGTAGAAGTTAATAAAAAGATAAATGTTACTTCTTATCCCTGCAAGTGTGCTAGGCCAGGTTGGACTAGGAGCATCCTGGTCTAGTGGAAGATGTCCCTGCCTATGGCAGAGCATGGAATGAGATGGGCTTTAAGGTCCCTTCCAATCCAAACCATTCCGTGATTCCACAATTACCTTAAGCTAGCATTAGGCTGAAATCTCTGTTGCAGCGAGGAAGAGAAGACTCAGCAAGCCTTCCACAGGTCTGCTAGCTCCCATTTCCCTAATTTAGTTAGGAGGGAAAAGCCCTGGGTGTGAATTTTTTGAGTTTTTTGGCATTTTCCAGAAGCTGCTAACAAAGTGTGTGAACAGGAACAGGGCCAGGGAGCTCCTCCTCCCACTGTGTGATCCCTGCTCCTCCCCAGACACCACAGACATGAGAGCCTGTGCCCAGCTCCAGAGCAGCTCAGCAACAAGGACAGAATCCCAGGAACATCTCTCAGCCTGGTAACTGGGACACTTCCCTGAGGCACTGAATTGTGACTGACAGGAGATCACAGAGGGCCTGGAAATCAGATTTCTTATACTCAAACAAGTGCTACAACCTCCAGCATGGAAGTTTGAGCTTTTATTTACTTGTGGGCTTCTAAAGCTCTCCAGCAAGGATGCTATTCCACTAAAAAAGATCACTGCCTGTGGCTGTGAGTGAACCTCAGGAGCAGCTCAGGGGCTCCCTTCTCCTCTCCAACAGCCATCTTGGAGATCACTGTTCCAGAGAGTTACAGAAAATGTGGCAATCAACCCAAAATGGTTTAGACTGAAAGCTGCCACGGTGGTGAATGAAATGCTGCTGGTGTTACACCTGACTGACTGAATCAAATCCACCCCAGTAACTCCCTGGGATACCCAGGTGCTGCTTTGGTGATCCCAAGGGTGCTCCCACGTACCTGGCCGACACAAGTCCCCGTGCTGCTCCTTTTCACTGGCATAAACCTCCATGCACCAGGCGTGGTAGGCGAAGGAGAACAGGTCCTCTATCTTGGACGGGGGGCGGATGGCATTGTTCAGCCTCTTCAGCCAGTCCTGACACTGCTCAAAGGTGGAAAACTGACACCTGGCCCGAGACAAACATTCCATGGGTGATTGTCAGTAAGAGATGCCACTCTAGAATGTGACAGGCTGAGCATGGAAAGCTCTGTGAGAGCACAAAGTGAGGGTAAACAACTGATTGACAACTTAGTTCTGCTTCCATGTGCACTCTAATGGGAAGTAAAAATGAAACCTGTGGATACGAGTAAGGAAGCACATTTAGGGAGTCAGGATTGACTGAGCAGCAACATTCTGTGACTGGGAATAAGCAGGGTGTGCCCTGCCAGGAATGAGTGGGACATTTCTCCATGTGTTACCTATGAAACCAAGGAAAGATCACTGAGGTCAAAGACAGGAATGTGTTACAGCCCCTTCTGACTGCTGGGATCAGGGGGAAACTCAGAAAACTATCCCACATATTATAATCTACATAATATTAACTATAACCACAGTCCTGTGAACAAGACCAGGCTGGGAGAGCTGGGAGTGTTCACCTAGAGAGGGACTTGGGACAAGAGGTGGAGGGACAGGACACAGGGAATGGCTTCCCACTGCCAGAGGGCAGGGATGGGTGGGATATTGGGAAGGAATTGTTCCCTGGGAGGGTGGGGAGGCCCTGACACAGGGTGCCCAGAGAAGCTGTGGCTGCCCCTGGATCCCTGGCAGTGTCCAAGGCCAGGCTGGATGGGGCTTGGAGCAGCCTGGGACAGTGGAAGGTGTCCCTGCCCATGGCAGGGGTGGGATGAGATGGGTTTTAAGGTCCATTTCAAACCCTTCTCTTTCTGGCTTTGTTGGGAAGCACAGACTGAACTTTGTTGAATGTTACAGACTAACAACAAGCACAGAGGATATTCCCTGCACAGGAGAAACGAGCCTTTAAAGCAGTGCATTAAAATTACATTAGCTTTTCTTTTCAAAGAGGATTCCTGGACTCTTTAGAGTAAAAGGGTGGAAATAAATCAGTGATTTATTTTGCTCTGACGTTTTTCTTCAAGATTTTATAGTTATTAAATATTGCCCAAGTATTTACATTCGGCTCAGTCCGAGCGCTCCTGGTTAATGATGGCATCTGCATTCCCTCGGGGCAGATTTATCACCCCTACCTGCAAATAGCTCAGAGCCACAACGTGGAAGGAAAAAGCCACGTCCAACAGCTCCCAGAAGTTGTGAGGAACTGCAGCCTGAGGTGTTTATTTCTTTCCCATCACTGACTGTAAAGCAAGCCCAGACTACTCGCTGAGACTGGATAATTCTCTAATAAATATCCAAACTCAGACAAGATACATCTCACCCTAAATTCTTTCTAAATTCTTTTGAAGTTAGTGGTGCAAATAACAAGTATTATCTTCACTTGAATTCTATTACTCAAAATACAAAGTTTGCTCATGAAAAAAACAAGAATATATTCTAAATCTTCCATCTCAGCCCCAAACTTCGCCATCTCTCAACCAACTGTCACAAAGTCCTCAGTCTTGGAGATGCAATTTTGAGAGGAAATTGATAAGGAAGGCAAAAATACAAACAATTTGTATTCATTCTACAATTGAAGGGAAATAACAAATTAATGTAGGGAGGAAGGGTGACTTTCTTAAATGTCAAGAGCTACAAGTGAAGAGGAAGTTAAACACTGAATTCAAATTAAACTAAATATTACTTCTAAAGTAAAATCAGACCTGGTGAAAAAACAGCCTTTCAGGAAGCAGCTGACCTGTTAAACATTCTGAGTGCTCGGAGATGGCTGGGGCTCCTTTCATTACACAAAAGGTACTACCAGCAAACATTTAATCAAAAAGAAATGTTCCTTTCTTCTTAATTAAAGTTCATAGATCAAAATTAATTTCTGCAGCAGAACAGCAAAAAAAAAAAAAGCCAGCTAAGTGTAGCTCAGGCTGGGCAGCTCAGAGAGTCCTGGCTCGGGTCTGGAGCCTGTGGAAGGACAGCCAGGAGTAACTGCTGGCTACACACCTGGAGCTTCCCTCACTTGCTTTTCCCTTCTTCCCTCACTTGCTTTTCCAGTAGGTCACCATGCCTCAAGGATAGTGACTGTACCCTCATGGGTGTTGAAAATGCAGGGTGGATGAAGCCTCCAAATCCCAAATCTTGATTAAACACATTTCCAATACGTGTGTCAGTGGCTTTATCTACCTCTGTATCCATTGATCTGTATCTATTGATAGATCTGTAATATATTATAATTGATTGTAATGCAGGGAAAACACAGTGAGACTAAAATTAATGTCAGAACAAAACCAAGATCAGCCACGTGGCTCAGACCAAGGATTGCTGCTGCCCTGCATCACAACAATCAGACACACAGCCCACCTTGTATAAAAGTCAGACAGAGGAGAAAGCTTTTGAGGGAAATCAAGTAAGAAACCCCATTTCCTTGAACCATCCCAGCTGCCCATGGCACGTGGAAAGCAAATTCCCCCCCTTTAACACTGAGCCTCTCCTACCTTATCACCTTGCAGTCCTTGCAAGTCAAATGAAGCTGGAATATATCCCGGCACTCCACACTCTCGATGAGCTGCAATGGAACCTGCAATTAAACACATCACATTATTTGATTTCAGCAGCAGTAACAGCAATTTCTTTGCGTATCTCACAAGGATTTATTGTAAGCCACATGGAGTCTGAAGAGAGGAAAACAAAGGAATCCAAGTGGAACTACTTCAGCAGCTCTGAACTTTGGAATATTCATATTCCAGCTCCAACCCTGTGTAGCCCAAAAGCCTTAAGGGATCCCATGGGAACAGCTAAGAAGGCTGCAGGAAAGGCAGCAGACACCCAAGCTCCTCTCTCATGGAAGCAGCTTTCTCTCTTATAGGTCCAAATTTAGGAATCTTAATGTATTTTTAGCTGTTGGTGTTCAAAAAGAACTGCCAAGCAAGATCCCCTTAACAGACTGCTGCAGTCTGGATGCTTTTCTATGGCAATATCCTGTATTTCCTCCGCAGGGAAAAACCCTTTGGCCTGTTTAGATCAACACTTGTGATGGAGCAGCCAAATTCAGAGTGATAATGCCAAATTTTTCGCATTAAAGTGCAGTTATATACACTGCTGATTGCTGGCATGTTTAACCAGCAGCACGCTGGTCAGAGCACATGCAAATACCTTTAGAGATGAGAAAACCCACAGGATGAAAATACTAATTTTCAGTATTATTTTTGGAACTTTACCTGAGATGGGCAAATGTACATTATTGTCTTAAATGGACAGAAGTCATAAATAACTGTCTAAATTTAGCTAATACCTGTAATGAACATGAAGCACAAGTCAGTTTGAATTGTTCAGCACATTATATGGACATTGCACAAGGCAATGAAACCTCTGCCAGCCTTTAGTAACTTTCCAATACCCTGATTTTTGCCATCACAGGACTAAGATCCATCAGTTTAAGGTCTGGCTTGGGGATTACAAGATGTGGTTGTAAGAGCCTGCCCTGCCAGGGCCTTTCCATACGCTTGGGCAAGTCCTTGAAGGTCACCTCCAATCAAAGCTCCAGGATAAGGAATCAAGACAGCATCTTCTCAGGCACCGGAAAGATTAAAAAGTACCTGATTTCAGTGGAACGAAAAAAAGGAAATGAACTAAAACCAGCAGGCAAGGAAAAGAGATGTCTCAAAAATATAAACCTGGGGAAAACTTCTTCTGAGCAGCGAGATGCCTGGAGCAAGCTCACGGCAAATGCTGCGCCCAGGAGAGGGATGAGAACTTTGCTGTCTCTGGGGAAGGCAGGCACAGCTCAGGGCAGCACCTCAGACACAGCCCAGAGGGTTCTCAAATCATTGCCCACATCCACAGCCCCCAGATACAACAGGCAGGGATTTGTTAACGCTCAGCCTTTCCCTTGCCTGTGTCAGACCACAACCAGAGGCAGCTCTGGGCTCTCTGGAGCTGGAGAGCCACCAACCCTCCCCTGCTGTGCTCAGCGAGCCTGGGACAGGAGAGTTACTCTGCTCCTTCTGTTGTAACTGGACATTACATGACAGAAAATCCATGGGCAGGACTTGGCAAGAGGCTGTCTGACTCCACAGCCCAGTCTGGATTTTCAAATTTGGATTTCAAATAAAACTGGAACTTGAATTTCTGTCCATGTTTTCAGCACTGGCACTGGTTGAGATCTGTGACAGAATCAGTGACATGAAGGGGCATGAAATGAGGAATCCCTTCTGTGAGAGAGCCCCTCTTTGCCCTCCCTGAGCCCTGTCTGCCTGTGGGTGACTCCACCAAAGCAGCAGAGGACTGAAAAGCAGCACAGACCAAGTGCTCTGTTCCACAGATGATCCTGGTATTTCACCTGCTCATTCCTTCCAAGCCTTCTCCTGCTTGATCCTGCTCTGCCAGGCAGGTGAATTGTCAGAGTTTTGTCTGATCAATGGACAGGAATGGGGCTCAGACTGGAGAATCTTCCAGTCTGCCTTCATGACCGGACAGCCCCACATACACCTAACACCAATTCTCAGCAGGAATTTCTCCACGGAAAGGGTGGTCGGGCTTTGGCAGGGGCTGCTCAGGGAGGTTTGGAGTCCCCATCCCTGGAGGTGTCCGAGGAAGGACTGGATGTGGCACTCAGTGCTCTGGGCTGGGGACAAGGTGAAGATCAGGCACACCTTGGACTCGATGGCCTGGGAGGGCTTTTCCAACTTAAATGATTCTGAAATAACTTATTTAAATCTACCACTGAGTTAAATGGCACCAACATGGGGAGTAAGGCACCTTTCCCAGCTGAGTTAAGACTTCAGACTTGCTTTTTAAGTCCACTGCTGCTTTGTCTGTTAACATCTTTTTATTCCCCAAGCCCTGTTTTATTCTGTTCTTTCCCATGTCCATCTTCATTTAAGCAGTTCTCCACCTTTTCCCTCCTCCTTACATTCTGCTTGTGGCTCCTCTTCCTCCTGTCTGTACTCTAATGACAAACTAATTCTTCTCCTCCTGCATTATTTTTAATTTCCTTCTTTCAAAGTCACTCCTTGTTCCCTGCCCTTTCCCTGTGCCCTCTGCTCCCCAGCCACCCATTCCCCTCTGACAGCCCACCAGTGATTCCCTCACAATCTGCAGTTTTTCTTCAGGACAACCTTCCCATTAATCTTTCTAATTTTCCTTCTCAGTCATAAAAATCTGTCCTCTGGTCCTCTGGTGTTTTCAACTGCCTTCCTGGCCATTAATCTTCCCCCAGTAGAGCTCTGTGGAATTTTCTCCCGTCATTCCCTCCCTCCCTGATAACCTTCCCTTCCCACTGCACATCCTTCAGGCTGCTGCCATCCAGCACCCAGAGCCCGTTCCTGGAAGAGCCATCAATTCTATCTGCAGGCACTTCCCTCTAATAACGGCATGGAAACCAGGCAGGGAGAAGCAATCACTTGTGCTTTTAGAAGAATAAACATGCATTGTTATCTGAGGCAAATTACGTCCCATTATAGGGAGTACAGGAGCATCCTGCTCTTGCAGTATCTCCTGACTGTCTCTTATTTAAAATTATCTCATTTTAAATAACAGCAACATTCTACAACTCCAACTTTTTCTTTTTGAGGGGTTTTTTAAATGATTTTGATGACTGGAGCTGTCTGTTATCTAAGAGCAGTACAAGATAAATTTAGAGAATTACAGCTCTGTAGTTAGAAACAGCACAACTTAAATTTTCAGAGCTGAAACAACCACCCCACGGCCCAATCCGTGCCCACAATTCCCAGTGGGATGCAGTGGATCATGGCCAGGCTGCTGTAAGCACGAGTGACCCTGCTACAGACCCTCCCCCTGTGCCCCATTTGGCCCAAACCTCTCCAGGACCTCCCGTGGCACCCAGGGCCTGGGAGCTGGAATTCAGATCTCCTCCTTGTTTTCCCAGCTCAGAGCTGGAATCGTGTCAGGGTTATGGTACAGGCTGGTGTCTTTAACAAGCACAAGGCCAAGGCTGGGTGCTGGGTGCCCAGGAGCGTGGGGTGAGGTGGCACATGGAGGCTCTGAGGGTGCAAGGACAGCCCTGAAGGGCTCCAGAGTGGAGGGAGCTGAATCACCCCCTGGGTTCACAGAACCCACAAGGAGTGTCTGAAGCAAATTTTTGCTTTTAATTACAGCTGATGACACTTTGGGTTTGTCTCAAGGCCACCTCTGAGCCCCCTCTGCTCTCACAATTGTTGTGCTCTGAGTGTGACTTTGGGCAGCAGGGCCTGAGGACAAGACAAGGATTATGCCACTCTCCAGCAGAGACGAACCACAACAGCAATGCTTTGAGGAATATCCCAATCCAACCATTTTTCCAAGCAAGGGAAAGCTCGCACTAAATCTCACCTCCTCATCAAAGTCTCCCCCATCATGACTTTTTTTTGGTACTGTGTCCAAAATCCACCATTGGAAAGAGATTACATGCAATCCATGCCTTCACAAACTCCATTAAAATGTTAATTCTCCCATCAATGCAATTAGCTTACAGGGAGAAAAGTGATTAGACAGAAACACTCAGCAGCTGCAAAGTTTGACATTTTCTTGAGGAATCAATAGAGATGGGCCTGGGAACCAAACCTCCCCTGTACACGGAGAGATCTCTGTTGAGTCTGCACTTTTATCCCGTGGATAAATGTAAGTCAACACTCCTGAATGTCATAATCCCCCCAATTTATGCATGGTCTGCGGGACCTTTTGTTTTTGCATTTGAAACACCATGTTCCTATTAGCACTGAGATCTAGGAAATTATCCATGGGAAAGATCTCCACACACAGCCCTTTTCTGCACTGTTGCAATGGGAACATTAACAACTTTGAATGGATTTCTTTCCCAGCCCAGGTGATCTGGAGCTCTGTGCTGCTCACTGAGGTGTCACAGCACCATTTGCACAGCCAGGGAATTGTAACCAAACAAGAGGGAAAAGCCACAGGTCAGGAATGAAGAATTTCCTACAGGTATTTGCTGAACAGCTGAGGTGACTTAAAAACAGCAGGAAAGATACAAGATGAACTCAATCAAAAATTACTCAGTGAAGATTTAAGTTAGACAATCACCATCTGATCAAGAATTTTGGTCAACAATAACCAAAAGGATTACTACTCCTAAAATTAACAATTTAAATATGGTTCTTAATTACTGGAGAATGTTTTATCCTCAAAGACATTCCAAGCCCCCTCTGCCCTGGATTTCAGTGGAGTTCACAGTAAGTTATTAGTGACAGTCATATACAGTTACAAAGAATGATTTACATTCTGCTCTACCTCATCCACTGATTGATTATTTCTGGTTAATGATGCTGATGATAATGAGATACCACACAAAATGAGGGGGCAGAACACTGGATGTGAAAGTCAGGGAAGCAAAATTAACATGGGAATATTGACAAACTTCTGGGGACTCTTCCCTGAACCCAATCAAGGAACGTGATTTGAGAAAACATCAATTCTTGCTACTGCTCAAACCTACTGAATTGAAACCCCCTACAAAGTATATCCCTAATTATCCTAAGGACAGGAAGTGCAGCACATGCACTAATGGCTTCTCTAATTAAGCAACTCCATCATTCCCTGGCATTCCCCAGGACAGACTCCTGATTTCCACACTGCAAGTGTCCACAGCTGGTGAGACTGGTCAGTGTGAGCGTTCCAGCACTGCCAGGACTGTCCAGCACCATTTCACTGTCTGCTACCAGAGCAGGTGGAGATGGAGCCACTTTAAGGAATGGTCACTTGGAATAAAGCTCCTTAAAGAAACGCATTGAAGGTGAGGTGCCACTCCTGACCTGGTACATCAAGGACTGCACTCAAACCACCCAACATCTGGCACAGAACTTCAGCAGCTGGACCCACCTCCACCTTCGGAAGCTCCAAGCAAGGCACAAATCAAGTTTAGGTGCTTCAAAGGCCCCTTATTAGGAAGATTGATTATTTCTGCACTGAGCACATGCAGAGCTTGGGGACAATGTGTGTCTGACACAGCCAGCATGAAGTGACCATCAGGTTGAGTGATGTGACATTTCCTTATGACATCTGACTTTCAGAGCTGCTGAGTCACCCTTCAGTGCCTAAGTATGTATTTATTGTCCCTGAGAAATGGGATTTGAACATCAGAAAGAGATTTTTCATCAGTAAAAGGAGGGGAATCACCATACTCTTATCCTAAATTCTGTTATTCCCACTGAGATCAGAACACCTGGACAGAACTTACATTCACAACAGATTCCTTGAATTTGATGTGGAGCCTGTAGTTGGAAAGGGCAATGATGGCATCCTCTGCTCGCCCCACGTACTCCGTGCTCTCCCCGTGGAGCTCAATGAACGGCACCTGCAGAAAGGCAACAAAAATCTGATTTCAGAGACCATTTCCCAAAAATCTGCCCCTCCTGCAGAACAAGAAATCAAACAAAACCTGCTGAGAATTCAGGGCCTTTATTGCTGCTAAAGAGGAACATCAGGTAGGGTGGCTCAGAGGTTAATTGCAGCCTTTTTCTTAAATGATCCCTTATTTTATGTTACTTTTCCTGAGTGGTAAGTGCCTGCTCAGGGAAAGCAATGACTTTTTATGAAAAATATCCTCACATTTTGGCAAGCAGGCTGACAAAGCCCTTGATTTATGCTCTCACTACTTACTTAATGGAGAGTGGCATTTCCATAATGTTATTAAATTCATCCTAAAGTAGGCAAAACATCCAGGATGAATAATACTCCCTGCTATTCCCCCACTATTGACCCAGAAAGCTCAGGTAACCAGCCTAGACTGGATCCCTAAATGCAACAAAGCTGAGCTCAGTTGGACAAATCAAGCTTTTCGCTCCCTATTTCTCACAGTAAATATGAAAATGCACAACAAGCTGCTGCTTTATAAAGTCAGAAAACCTGCAGTTAATTACACCACATATGGAAATTGTCACTGGTTAATTAAAACGTGACTTAAGCCCAGTTTAGCTGAGCTGGGTGGAAAGGGAAAATGCTCAACTTGAAGCGATCTGGTTCTACACCAACTTAGCTTGAATCAAATAAAAATATTTTATATTACAATGAAACAAACTCTTCAGTTGATGTAAGAGTGTCTGCACAGAGAGCCAAGCTGGGAGAGCTGAGGGTGCTCACCTGGAGAAGAAAAGGCTCCAGGGAGAGCTCAGAGCCCCTTGCAGGGCCTAAAGGGGCTCCAGGAGAGCTGGAGAGGGACTTGGGACAAGGGCTGGAGGGACACGACCCAGGGAATGGCTTCCCACTGCCAGAGGGCAGGGATGGGTGGGATATTGGGAAGGAATTGTTCCCTGGGAGGGTGGGCACGCCCTGGCACAGGGTGCCCAGAGAAGCTGTGGCTGCCCCTGGATCCCTGGCAGTGTCCAAGGCCAGGTTGGACATTGGGGCTTGGAGCAGCCTGGGACAGTGGAAGGTGTCCCTGACCAGGGCAGGGGTGGCACTGGGTGGGCTTCAAGGTCCTTTCCAACCCAGACTATTCCATGATTCTGTGGTAAATTATTTGAACTAAAATGACTTCAAAAGGAACTTTGGAAAACGAAAAAATCAAAAAATATCTATTTTTATGCAACACAAGACTTTTGGCGTCACAATAACCAGATGTAAAGGCAGTATTTATTCAGCTTGGTGCTGATTTTTCAAAACAACAGAGTTCTAAACAATGGAATAAAACCTGACACTTGATTTTAGTGCACAGGTAGCAGTGATATTTTTCAGACACTTGAAGGAATTTCTTGTGATAAAATGCCCAAGTTCTCTGTCCTACCAACAATACAGAGGCATTTAAGAAGAAAATGAGTTTCTGTGCTAATTGTGAATTAAAATTTTACAGGAGAGGCCTGAGAATCCATGAGCAGCTGGAGGTAGTGTGATTTTTAGTGGCAAGGAACAGTGTGGTGATTACCTGAAGGTTCTCATCCTCTCGGATCAGTTGCTTCCTGGGAAAAATCTGATTAGCCTGGATGCATTCAAGGCTGTGCTGAGTCTCTTCATCCTGAGGAACAAAGTGTGACAGTCACCTGCAGCCCTGGCACCCACTGCCACCTTCCCCAACCATCCACAGCCAAGGAAAAGCTCCCACAGGATGAAGTGCCCAGAAAATTCCAGGAGCAGTAACTCACTAAAGTTTCTAAATTCTCCAACACGAGGAGCCCTCAGACAACAAACTTGGTATTAGAAACAGGTTTCCTTCCTGCAGCCTGATTAATAAAGTCATTAAAAAGCTGTAAGATTTATAGCAGCATTAGGAAAAAAGCACTAGCACTATGCTTAAAACTCAACAACCCCACATGCAAACATCCATTCCCTAATGTTTTTCCCATTTTAAACTCTTCTGCTCTGACCCAGACCCTACAAAGCCCCTTTGCTTACCATGACAGGCCCTGGGCAGGAGGAGGAATCCTCGTCTTTACTTGCAATACTCTGAGGCTCTTGACTTATTAAAATCTAGAAAACCAGAAAAGTATAATGAAATAAAATTCATTTTCTTTTGGCAAATAAATACAAATTAACTTTTAAAGACTGTGAATGTAGCTGTTAGAAAACCGAGAGCAAACAGTAATTATGAAAAGATGAAATCCATAGAAGCTCCCTCTCCTGAGAGCAAAAATTGTTTCAAAATGTGTTTGGTTCCTTCTGTTCATACTGAAAAATTACCTTTGGATGTGCTGCTGGGAGAACACCTGTCTGAAGGCAGCAATTAGACCAGTGTTTATATAATTTAAATTAAAACATGTTCATCTTTCCAGATCCCCTGGAATTTTCTCCCAAGTTGTTTGCAGATGGTGAATCACAAATCCGTGGGTTACAGACCCAAAGGAATCGCTGGGATCATTTAGGCTGATCTGGTATGAAACACAGGGTCTGGGTCCTCCTGGAGCAACCTTGTTTCACCTATGGCATCTGGAATTCTTACTGGGATAAAAATCCTCATTTTACACTTATGACTCCTTTGGGATATCCACAGATACATCCAAGTATTCATTTTCCTGCACTGACCTTTCCAAGAGCTCCAGATCACTACAGTGGGGACTTGCTCTCCCAAGCAAGGTTGTTGTCTACCCAACAACCCCCCAACCTTTGATCACCTGCAGATTTTCTGGCAATATTAACAGAGGTTTATGCAAATCACCCTATTAGGGACTTAACGACTGAAGCGACTTCAGGAGCTACAATTTGGTTTTGAGATTGATTTTACTCTCAGCTTTTAAAATCCAGGAAGGTTCTTCTCTTTTCTGCTCAACCAGGATTCACTCAGGTATTTTATGGGGTCTGCAGACTACGGCACACAAAAGTTCCAAATGAAAATACATCACACGAGTCCAGTCAGTTCTCGGTTCACATCCAAAGTTCATATCTCACTTTACTTATAAATGTATTTCAGATTATCAGTGCTGGGCTGACAGAGAAAACCACTTCAATCCATCAGCTCACAGCCCAGCAGCACTGCAGGGAGCCCTGAACACATCCTGTGCTTTGTATGGAATATGGACAGGGAAAAGGAGCAGCAGATGCACGTCAAGGATGTGCACATATGTGTGTTTGTGTATATATTGGAAATTATGAGCAGAATCAAGCTCAAACTGCCATGGAGTCACTAAAAATTAATGCAAAAAGTAGATATAAAATCCTGAGAGAGCTGGAGAGGGACTTGGGACAAGGGATGGAGGGATAGGACCCAGGGAATGGCTTCCCACTGCCAGAGGGCAGAGATGGATAGGATATTGGGAAGGAATTGTTCCCTGGGAGGGTGGGCACGCCCTGGCACAGGGTGCCCAGAGAAGCTGTGGCTGCCCCTGGATCCCTGGCAGTGTCCAAGGCCAGGCTGGACACTGGGGCTTGGAGCAGCCTGGGACAGTGGGAGGTTTCCCTGCCCATGGCAGGGGTGGCACTGGGTGGGCTTTGAGGTCCCTTCCTACCCAAACCATTCTAGGATTCTATGATATAAAAAATACCTTGTTATTTCAAAGAACTCCTTCAGCTTCACACACAATTATCAAAGAAACACCAACTTAATATTAAAAATTCGCTTTATTACAAATTTGAAGCTTGCTTAATATCTCTGAGAAGAAGTTTTAATTTAATGGGCACTATGCTGGAAAAAAAATTCTTTTATATGTCAGTTTGATTAGATATATGTAATTTATAAGTTTATTATATAACCACCTACATATTAACAAAACCAGCATTAGCTTAGAAAATTGGGTCTTTTAAAGTATCTTACAGCTGTGCTCCTAAAATCCAGCATAAACCTCCAGCAGAGACTACCCAGAGTACCAAGTTTCAGTCTAACTCCTGCATTCAGTGCAGAACAGTTTCTACCTTAACAACGGAGCTTTTACCATGAATGTGAGAATCTTCCTTTTTAAGGTGAATTTTGGGAAAGCTGTGTGGAAAAAAAATCTGTCTGTTTCAGTTTGCATCAGGATTATCAGATCCAAAGGCTAATGCTGCCAAGATAAATGGTACAAGAAGTTATAGGACTGGTTCTAAAGCAAACACTTTGCTCTGGCTGCTGCTGGGCATCAGTGAAACGCTTCAGCGACTTCCCTGCCACCAAAGGAGCTCTGAAAATTGCTGACAGAAATAGCAAAAAGGCTGAATTGTTACAATGAGGCTCTCTGAGCTGATGGGCAGTGAACACTCTGAAAGAAATCATTCCTTTCCCATCAACGA
This sequence comes from Monarcha castaneiventris obscurior, assembly GCA_026261815.1. Taxonomy (NCBI): domain Eukaryota; kingdom Metazoa; phylum Chordata; class Aves; order Passeriformes; family Monarchidae; genus Monarcha; species Monarcha castaneiventris. Next base: position 822,697 of record JAMPIT010000363.1, read on the forward strand.
GCTGATCCCGCTCCCTCCCGCAGCTCAAGGTCACTGGGCTGAGCACATGGGAAAGGAACAGCTCTGGGAGCAGGGATGGACCACACACTGCTCAGGGACAGCCCAAACCACACCTGAACCGACATTTCCTTCTATCCCAAAGCTTTCTAACCCATTTCCAGCTCACCAAACTCTTCCCATGGGAACAGAAGGAGGATCCCAGTGACTGTTGACGCCTCATAAGGGGATTTCTGGCTTTGGAAGCCTTGGAAGTGAGAATAGAAGGTTCCTCATATCATCAGCTCCACCAAGCACTCCTGAACTGTCCCCACCATAACTCCCCACTGTGCTGCTCCGAGGGACAGCTTGGGACAAAGCCAGCCCAGCACCAAGTGGCTGCACAAACCCATTCTCAAGCTGACCCACAGCAGTTTTAGGATTAGTGGCAGAATGGAAGGAGAATTCTCATTTTGTTTAACTGCAGCTCTGCCCTGACAGTAAAACCCATTTTCCAGAAATTAAATGGAAAGGTACAAACAGCTCAGATAGAAGAAACCTGGCCAGGAAAGCAGCCTTAAATTCAGGTTCCTCCTTATCAACAGGATCACATAAAAATAGCAGCCAGCTTATACACCGAGCAGTGAAACTTGGTGTTATTGGTACAAATAATACTGGGTTTGGTCAGGACTGAGGCCAAAAAAAGGTGATGTTATCAATTTACTGTCTGCCCTTTTACCTGCAATTCCATGTGTGCTAAATTACACCAAAAAAGAGATTGGGCTTGTTAATTCTCCATCTTTATGTTCTGCTTGAAAGGATAAATGATGAGCAAAGGTTGTAACCTCAGACTCTGTTCAGCCTCTATGGGAACATCTTAATTACCTTTTGTTTCAGATGTGCCTTCTGGTTTAAATTATGTACATAATTAAGAGTAGCAATAACCATCTGTTTGCCAGTGATTCTAAACAAAAAAGATTAGATAAATAAAGGATCGTTTAAATTCACATATATTTAAATGCAGTTGGACTTAGAGCAAGGAAAAGAAAAAACTGGAGGGAGAAAAGGAAAGAGGAAGAATCCAAGCATTTCACTTTGTTCCCTTACCTTCCCCATCCAGATTGAATTCCATTTATTTTAATATCCAAATCAGATTGAGCAGCCCCCTGAGCTGTTTACATACTGTAGCACAGTTACCCTCTGAGTCTGAGTTTGGAATCCAAATTTTTTGGCAAAGGACCACTAGAAAATTTGAGAATTAAACATTCAGGAATGCGCTGCACCTTGAGCAAAAGATGCTTCTGTTGCAAACTGAGAACACTTCTCCCCCTTTGGCAGGTGGAAGGAAATTTCTGAGATAAGGATAAACACTCAGTTTCCCTCGTTTCAACCCCTGACAGGGAGGTTTCTCCTCTTTCCTGGCACCGCAGGCTGCAGTAACTGAGTAACTTTCACCAGGATTTACTGGGAGAGCAGCTGACAACACAGATATTTGCACATTATTCAGGAAAAGGAGCAGGACAAAGAATCATATTTGAAGATTGAGCACAACTAAGAGTCAGGAGCCTTTTTTTTCAATAACTGAAGGTTGTAAACTCCAACTCAGTGAAATACTAATTTTTGTCTAAGATCTTGGAAAACTCTTAAGTAAATAAATTAAGAGAATAATCAATGACAAGCAGCTCATCTTATCAAAACAATGCAATTCTTACCAAAGAGTGAGAGAATAAACAGTCCTCTCTTGTCCCAGAAAGTTCCAACTGTTCTCTTCTGATACTTCACATTGGCAGCTGCAAATAAAAAGACAACACTTTAAAACATGAGCTTTCCCTTGAAAAACCCCACTTCTGAACCAGCAGCCTGGACAGGACACTCCACTGGTACAGGAGTTTGGACTGATTCAAGAGGAAAAAGAGAAAGTCTGAGTGCTTTGTAGTTGTAACAGAGAGAGAATTCCAGGACTGGATTCCGATGGATACATGTGGATAAGGAGCAGTTCTGAAATCCTGGCCACAAAACAATTCAGAATTTTCATAAATGAGTGAACAAAACCTAAATTACCTCACAATACGAGCTACAAGAGAGAGCTTTATAGAAGATCCAACTGGATTGATATTGATCTTCAAAGTGGTTTAAATTTTACATTGCAATTGGCATTTTTGGCCCCAAGAAAGCCAATGAAGACCCCCAAACAGTGGTTGTTGCCCCTGTGCTTTGGTCCAATGGTGCAAAAATCCCAGGGAGCAGCAATGCTCATGAGGCCACTTCTGCCAAGCCCTATCCTTTGGATTTTCAAGTGCTGTACAAACACTTATTGCCTCAAAAATGAGGTATTTTGCCAGAAATATACATTTGTCAAAAATGATACAGAGAAAATATCTGATCTGCTTCATTCCCACAGTCACTCCAACAGGACCAACAGATGTCTCCTGTGGCATCACAGTGACTCCTGGGACAAAAAGTTTCACACTAAAATACCCAAACCCTAAAATTACACTTCCAGACCAACCCCAACCGTTCCTAGAGCACACAAGCAGCCAAACTAATGGGACACCACTCCCTTGTATCCAGATTTGCTTTTCACAGTAACTTGGATAATCTCCCAGTGGCACATTGCATCTGGATGTGCCTGGAAAGTCCAGTTTCTCCACCATATAATCCTGCTGCTGCAAATAGTTTGCCTGGACTTTGATGTGCCACAACTACTGATAATTTTCACATTCTGGTAAATGAAATAAAATATTTCTGTATTTTGCGTTCATCGTGTCCTTTAGTTTGTGGCTTATGATAGGGAAAATAAGTAATACACAGAAAAAGGAGATACAATTTCAGGACTGACGCAGTAGAAAGAAAGAATTTAAGAAGCTGCACATCAAAAATTGTGCATTTAAGAGAGTTGTGCCCCAGGCCCAGCATCGCCAGCTGGGTGAGGGAGGGGATTGTCCTGCTCTGGCCTCTCCTTGAGTGCTGGGGATCGTTTTGGGCACCAAAGGAGGGGCACGAGGATGGAGAAGGGTTTGGAGGGGCTGGGGGCAGAGGACACTGAGCTCAGACCTCACCTGGGGCTGCAGCTCCTCCCGAGGGGCAGCTCCGATCTCTGCTCCCTGGGCCAGGGACAGCAGCCAGGGAACGGCTGGAGCTGGGCCAGGGCAGGCTCAGGCTGGACATCAGGGAAAGGTTCTTCCCCCAGAGGGTGCTGGGCACTGCCCAGGCTCCCCAGGGAATGGGCACTGCCCCGAGGCTGCCAGAGCTCCAGGAGCGTTTGGACAGCGCTGCCAGGGATGCCCAGGGTGGGATTGTTGGGGTGTCTGGGCAGGGCCAGGAGCTGGGCTGGGTCATCCCTGTGGGTCCCTTCCCATGCAGGATTTTCACGATTCTAAGATTCTAATACAAATTTAGATGCACCAGAAGGAATTCTACCATCTCCCACGATGGACACTTCAGGGAATCTCAGTATTTACACAACAGGGACCTGAGGATGTGCTCTAACAGAAAGGCCCTGTGTCAATGCCAGCTGTCCAAAACCTCAGCTAAACTTTGATTTACCATTTTATAAAACAGTTTATAAAAGCAACATTTCATTACCTGCAACAGAGGTCAACTTTGTTTTCATTTTTAAAAAATCTCTCTCGGCCAACAAGCCAAACACCAATCCCAATAACTCTATGGGTTGATAATCAACCCCAGCACCCAGATGGGAACAGGCACAGTTTGACTGTGAGGTACCAGCTTGATCCTGCAACAAGTTCAACTTCACAGCTGCCTGTTGATACAAAGTCACCTTTCAGGGGAATATGGAGCAGGTTTATGAAACACACCAAAAAAAAGCTATGAAGGCAGACTATACAACTCTAGAATGACTCCTCAGAGACAGTTTTCTGGCCATGTATTTGCTTTTCAAAAGGCAAGATACACATTTCGGGTGCAGGAGCTGGACTGATTTTCTGTGGTTTCAGCCCAAGCGAAAAAAAGAAACAAACCCTTCACAAAATCTGCAACAAGCTTTTTATTGATTTTAATGAGGCTTGGAAGAAGCCACCAAATCTCAAGAGTTTTGTCAAGAAGTTTAAAAACAGGAGAAAAATGTTCCAATATAAGCATTAATAATTCCGCTTTATTCCTGCCAGAGCTCGGCAAACACCCCCTGACACGCTCATCAGCATTCCTGCTGCAAGGCTGCTGGGCTCTGATAAGCACCTCCAATGTTATCACTTCCTAAGTCAACAACTTCTGCCAAAATAAGGGGGAAAAAGCTGCCTGTAAGAAGAAACTCAGCTCTGAGCTCTACTGCCCCTCTCTCCAAAACGCGAATTCCTGATGGGAGCAGTCCCAGGTCAGGGGGAGCTGTTTAACTAACCCCGCCCAGGGAGCTGCCCCTCAGGAGAGGGATGCAGCCACCCCTTCCAGGGGCTCCCACCACCTCCTGTGCAGCACCTCGGCTGTGTGAGCCACAGAGAAGGGATTCAGCACCATCAGGAAAGCCAAGGGTAGGAGATGGAAAAGGGACAGGATCCTTTCAGTAAATCCTAAGACAAGTTCTCTTTTAAGGAATAGGCTTTGCAGTGCCTTTATTGGATTGTCACATTCTCAGAGCTGGTTTGGTTTATCATGGAATGGGTTGGGTGGGGAGGGACCTTAAAGACCACCCAGTGCCACCCCTGCCATGGGCAGGGACACCTCCCACTGTCCCAGGCTGCTCCAAGCCCCATCCAGCCTGGCCTTGGACACTGCCAGGGATCCAGGGGCAGCCACAGCTTCTCTGGGCACCCTGTGCCAGGGCCTCCCCACCCTCCCAGGGAACAATTCCTTCCCAATATCCCATCCAGCCCTGCCCTCTGGCACTGGGAGGCCACTCCCTGGGTCCTGTCCCTCCAGCCCTTGTCCCCAGTCCCTCTCCAGCTCTCCTGGAGCCCCTTTAGGCCCTGCAAGGGGCTCTGAGCTCTCCCTGGAGCCTTCTCTTCTCCAGGTGATCACCCCCAGCTCTCCCAGCCTGGTTCCAGAGCAGAGGGGCTCCAGCCCTTGGAGCAGCTCCGTGGCCTCCTCTGGACTGGCTCCAGCAGCTCCAGGTCCTTTCTGTGCTGGGCCCCAGGGCTGGGGCAGCTCTGCAGGTGGGGAATCACCTGGGAAGGGCACAGTCCCCTCCCCTGGTTCTAGCACAGGTGCCCAAGCACATCCTGTCACTGCCCAACCCAACCACATCACAACTGACTCTGCCACAGGGCTCCAGCACTGAAGGGGATGGGAACACTTCACTTTTCCTTTGAATCATCTTCTAAGATCCTGCTCTGGAGCCTATTTTGGGAACTTGGGCATTGGGTGAACACTTCACTCACCACAAAAGTCCCGCCTCCAGTTTTTTCTTGGAAGATGTTATGGACAAGTGGAGTAGTTGCATTGTACATCAATGATACAGTAAAACACAAGCAATAATACAGCTGGGAGGGGGGAAATTCCAAATAATGGTTTCCAAGTAGTAAAACTTTCATCCCTGGCCATACTCTAACCCCTGGAATTCCAAGGGCAACCCAATCCAACATCAAAGTCGGCCCTACTCTGAGCAGCGTTGGACTACAGAACTCCAAAATCTGAATTATATGAGCCTGTGACAGTGTTTTTCTTGACATTTATTTCAATAAAACATTGGCAAATAGCTAGGAAAAGCACTCTGGAGAAGTTTCAATCAACATGTTTGTTTAATTAGGTGATTGGAAAGTTGTCTCTACAGTTTCTTTGCTGAAAGGCTCCATCAGCCAAAGCAGAAGAGCCATGATTTGATAACCATGGAAATGGCACAAGGGAAAAATAACTTGGGAGAAAAACACATCCAGATTTTCTCTAGCTGCAAGTTATCCTCATAAAGATGTAAACAAACACAATCAAATGAAGCTTTTTTCCTGCTAATTGACTATTTTGAAGATGTCTTTTCCCCTCCCTTTGCCGAAATATGGCATTTCCACACCGGTTGTGCCACACTATGTCACAACCTAACATTATGCAAGTGTGGTTTTTGATGAGAAGTTCTGCATTCCTGTTTACATTTCGAACTTCCCAATATCGCTGTTCCCATACACCCAACCTCTGCCATGAGGGGACCTTCTCTTGCACGGGATTACCACACACCCCCCATTTATTTCATCACCTCTGGGTTTGGCTGCTCTCTGTTCACTTTAGCTCAACTTTTTAGGTTGTTCTTCTCCTACCCTCTCCTTTTTCTGTTCTTCCTGGTGGATTTTAGCTTCCTTTCCCTACTATTTTTACACTGCTCTTAGCATGCTCAGGAGCAGGAACACAGTGCTTCCGTCAGCGGCCCACCAGCTGGGGGATGTGGTCAGCTTGAGCTGTGGAAACCACAGAGGGATGGGAGCACTGGGAATGCAGCCACTCCAGAGGCTGGATGGGGCAAGGCTGCTCCTTAATAGAAAGTTTTAAAACGTGCACACAGAGAAGGAATGCTGATATTCAGGGAGGCATTTTCTGGTTTCTACTGCCACGTGTCACAGAAGCTTTAAGGCTGGAAAAGACCTTTAAGGCCATTGACCTGGCACCACCGTGTTCACCACTGCCCCATGTCCCCAAGTGCCACATCCACAGAGCTGTTAAATCCCTCCAGGGATGGGGACTCCAGCACTGCCCTGGGCAGCTGTGCCAGTGACTGACCACCCTTTCCATGAAGAAATGTTCCCAAATTCCAGCCTGCCCCTCCCCTGGCCCAGCCTGAGGCTGTTCCCTCTCCTCCTGTCCCTGTTCCCTGGGAGCAGAGCCCGACCCTCCCCTGCTGCCCCCTCCTGTCAGGGACTTGTGCAGAGCCACAAGGTCCCCCCTGAGCCTCTTCTCCAGGCTGAACAGCCCCAGTTCTCTCCACCTTGTCAATCATGCACTTCTCTGGATGAAATGCCATCACTCCCAGCTGGAAAGCAGCTGGATATGAAGGTGTGCACACAGCAACAGTCAAATACCTGACAGGGACAGCAGAACAGCCAAATACCTGACAGGGACAGCAGAACAGCCACAAGGAACATCCCACTTTCCCAGAGCACAGATGGGAACTGTCCTGCATCAAAGCATTTTGAAAAGATCTCCTTCCACTTTCTGTTCTCGCTGCTTTTATAAGTGAAGAATAAAATTAATTATAAGAGACCACAGCATCAAAAAAGTTTTGTCAACATCTGTCACTGCACTGACTCATCCACTAATGGCAGGTCGGCATTCGGGCTTCCTTCATCTTCCCACTCAGAAGAGGCATTAATCTGCTTTTAAAGCAGTTTGATTAAGCTGATTATCTTTGCATATTTGTTAAAGATCACTTCTTACACTCTTCAGAAATTAAATGCAGAAGCAACAGTTCAAAGTTAAAACAAAAAAAAAATCTTGAAAGAAAAGTAGATTTTGAAATGGCAGAGGAAGGCAGGAGGCAAGGCAGGAGAAGCATTTCTGGGGGTCTGATAGCAAAGGATAGTACGGAAAATTTGCTTTTGCATTAAGAAAGGTCCATTTTTTCCATAATTGATGTCAATAATAAGAATCAGTATTTAGGTGGGATAATAGTATTAATTATTCCAAAAATAAGATGCTTTTTAAGAAAGTGCTCCTGAATAAAAGACTCTACATCACTATTTTCCTTCACTGATCTCTAAACAACCCAGCTCAAAAGACCACAGCAAGCTTGAAACCAAAATCCACAACAAAACGTCACTTTTTCTTACAAAATTTCAGGCTCTCTTTTCTTTTAATTCCTTTTTCATTTGGACCAAACCCTGGGATCCACAGGCTGCAATTATTCATACATAAGCCAGGATACAATTTACCCATCAGAGATCTTCTGTACTGTGTCTATAATTTTCCTTTTATTTCAATTATTCCATATTCCTCAGTTTTATGTGTATGACAGATGAGGAACAGCTACCAAGGACCAACAAGCTACACAGATTGGTCTGATCTGTGGAGAGACCTGGAAGGATGGGATCTGAATCCGGGATCTGGATTTTAGTGTGGAAGCTGACAGGACACAGATCCAGTGGATTTGTGGAGGTTCTAAGACGGAAAGGTGACCAGGTGTGCTGGAGGGGGATTTATGCCAACAGATAACCAAAGAGCCATAAAATGTGGGGCACTATTAGACTGGAGTTATGAAACAAACAGCAAGGTTAGACCAGGCAGCAAAAGTTTCCATTTGAAAAAGCATAATGGAGAAAGAAGGGAATAATTTGCTCCTCAGAGTTCCCATTTTTCCATTAAGGTCCTCACAGCCTATTTGCCATGAGTCACACTCCCTCCCCTCTTTCTGCCTTTCTAGAAGAAAGGCAGCAAACAAGGAGAAGTGGCTGTTAATCAAAGTCTCCAAGGTTTTACTCATCCTCCCAAAACACTTCAGCATCCCCCTTCCCTCCTCCAGTCACATTTTGCTTCAGCTCAGACCTTCCTGTAAGCGCCTGAGCAGCAGGAAGGGGCAGCAGCTGTTCCCAGAGGAGCATCCCACACTGCCCAGGACAGCTCCTCACCTGCTGGGATTTACTGACAGCCAATGCAGCACTACAGACACACAAGTAATTTAGAAAAAGAAACACAGTTTTGAAAATACAAAGAATCAAGAAGGAAATGTGATTTGAAGGTTTCTCTGGAGTTTCAAGATACACTGCCATGAGACTTTTCTCTTCCACTGAACTTCCACAGGACAACACGCACAGTCACAGCTCTCAGCTCCTCAGTTGACCTCATTTTCACCACACTTTTTCTGGCATAAAAACTTTGAAAATCTCTTTAAAAAAAACACCACTGGATGCTTTTGTCGTAAGACAACTTTCTTGAAATAGCAAATTCCTGTTATTAATAATCTATTAATGCTCCAAGAAATAAATGCCTAAGTTATTACAAGGGGTCCCTAATGGGGACCTTGGTCCCCACAGAGGCCCGGCTATCATGGAATCATGGAATGGTTTGGGTGGGAAGGGACCTTAAATCCCACCCAGTGCCACCCCTGCCATGGGCAGGGACACCTTCCACTGTCCCAGGCTGCTCCAAGCCCCAATGTCCAGCCTGGCCTTGGACACTGCCAGGGATCCAGGGGCAGCCACGGCTTCTCTGGGCACCCTGTGCCAGGGCCTCCCCACCCTCCCAGGGAACAATTCCTTCCCAATATCCCATCCATCCCTGCCCTCTGGCAGTGGGAAGCCATTCCCTGTGTCCTGTCCCTCCATACTCCTGAGAAAATCCCTTCTCCAGCGCTGCTGTGCTGCACAGCCCAGAACAGGCAGGACGCAAATTCTGTTTGCTGGTATGAAGGCCTATAACGAGACATTCCTTTCTCTGCTTGCACAGCATAATTATGGGTAAAGCTTTAATCCATTAATTCTTCAATTGCATTGAAAAGACCTGTCCTGTCAAGGAGGCCATGGAAGATCCACACATCCACCCTCAGCAGCTGCATCGAGGAACGGAAGCCATTGGGAGGCTCCGTGTTCCAGGACTCACACTGGATCACCTTACACAACTGGGAAAGTTAATATCTCAAACTAACACCAGCACTTGGTAAAATTGTGGCACACTCCAAAAATGCCTTTTTTGATGTGGTATTAAGGTGGTTTAGCTTTAAAATAGACTATGCTATTCCCTGAAGCATGGTGAGCCAGCAGAAAGGGTACTGCTCCCATACTCCTCACAAACAAAACATTCCCCTTCTTTATTTTACACCAGCTCTGGCATTTCAGACCCATCACGGCATATTCCACCTCCTCGATACATGGCAAAACTAACCCAGAGAGCAGATTATGGAACCACCACTCCACAGTGCTGTAGATGTTGTTTGCTTGCAGAGCAACACAGCCTGAAAAACTGCAGGACATTTCAGATTTATAGAATTTGAGGCATCTTAAGAATCACTTCAGCTCCTGCAGAAATGACGTTTCTTTACAGAACTAATCATTTAGCTCGCTCATCTCTTAGCCTGCTCAATTCTTTGAGAAATATTCAAGTAGTTTCAGTTTGAATGGCAGAGTTTACAGCTCAGACACCAAGCACCCTCCCAAAACCCTGATCCACTTTAGAGCTGTCAAGCACACAACTACATTCTGTACTAAAGGGAACTGAAGGGGCTTTTAGGAGTAAATCACGTATTTCTGCCAGAATCTGGGAACCTGAGGATGAAGAGCCCTTCCCTTCAAAGTCTCTTCAATTACCATGGCAGGGGACAAGTATGTGCGATCACAGCATTATTTACAGTATAAACTAGTAATTAATTCAATTCAAGAAAAGCCTTGAGTTCAGGTATTCCCCTATTAACCCATGCAAAACAATCCTGAATGGAATCAAACAACCATATTGAAAGAGATGACCTAAGGTGAGAGCCAGCTTTATTTAGCTACAAGAAACCCCTTTTGATGAACTGACTCCCTAAATTCCACATTTCAGGAGCTAATCAAGGATCAGAGTAGCTTTTCTAGGCTCACAAAAAGCAGTTTCCTAGAGAGCAGTCCACACACTTGTTTGGGCATCACCCACGAGGCTGCCAAGACACCAAGAGCACTCACCGTTCACGAGACGCTCCGTGTGTGCAAATACTGCAAAAGTCAAACTTGGAGGAGATAAAGCCAAGTGTGCTTGTCCATGATAAGGGGACCAGCAAGAGCTGGGTCAGGAAACCCCAGCAAGCTCAAGGGACTGCACAGAGCTTTCTGCTGGCTCCTATTTACCCAGCAAGTTCCAGACAGACCCAAGATGTACCAGAACAAGGTCCTGCCCTCCCTGCACTTGGGCAGCAACTCCTTCCAGGCAGAACAACCAGACATTTCCACCAGCCCACTGCCAGTTCCAGCTTCTCCAAACTTTCAGCAGTTTACCATCAAGTTACCTACAGAGGGAGAAGATTCCCAGTGGCATTGCCCTCAGCCAGGCAGAGCAGGGAAGAGCTCGGGCTCCCTACAGGAATTAAGACACACACAGGACTCGGACGCCTTCCCCTGTTAATTCCTGCATTTAGATCACAAGGGACAAACTGGTTTGGATAATCTACCAGCACACTGCCTCCAGGAAACCTGCTACTTCCTGGCCTTTCCCTGGTCAGCTGCTTAACAGAACCATGGAATGGTTTGGGTTGAAAGGGCCCTTAAAGCTCATCCAGTTCCACCCCCTGCCATGGGCAGGGATACCTTCTGCTATCCCAGGTTTCTCCAAGACCCGTCCAACCTGGCATTGGGACTCCTCAGTTCACTAAAGTAAAAAGAAAAAGCAGGAAAAGCAAATACTTTCCCTCCTGTAGTTAAATTGCCTCAGTATCTTCCAAGTATTAAGACAGTTGTTTATTCCTATCTTTTTCCACTTGTGGAAAGTCACAGTTAATTTCAGAAGCAGGAAATGTAACAGCAAAATACCACTTTCCATTCGCAAGCTGCACTTAAATAAGAGCTGGAGACGGACCTCAACTCAAACAAACAGCACGCAAAGAAAAATGACTTTAAAGAGGGTCCTGCCCACGAAGGCACACGGAAAAGGGACATGGAGCTGTCTGAGTAGCCAGCTTTAGTGAGGAGCAGTGAAACTGCATCTCACCAAGAGCCTCAGCAGAGCAGCCACCAGGGACTGAAGCAGCACAGCCCTTTGATGTGGGAGGCAGGAGGCCCATGGAGGAGTCTTGCAGCTCTTGTGATCGCCTCAAGAAATGTTTTAATGGGCTTCAATTTCCGTAGCTGGTTTGGAAGATCAATTACACACATTAGCAGTATCTGGTGTGAAGTACAGAGGTCTTTAATAGAGCAGTTAATTTTGTCACACTGCACTCTGTATTACTCTAGAGACACAACAGTGCTGCTTCAGAACCAGTTGATTCTAATGCATATTTTTCTAATTTTATGTATCTTTAAGCCCAATTGTACTCCATCAACTAAATCAACGAAGATGCTCTGCAATCTTCAAATCTTGACTTGAACAACTACAATTTCTAAAGTCACGTCTCCAGACTGCCCAGGGAGGCTGCTGAGTTCAGTCAGGACAAGTCCCCAAAATATTTTGTCCACAACAACTTCCATAATATTGAAAGCATACAGGCTCGTTCCCTTACACTGAAGTTGCACAGCCCTTCAGTGCCAGGAAGGAATTTACTTAGATTAACAGAATATGCTTATTCTATAAAACTAAACAGCACGAAGCCAAAGTTAAATATATTTAGGCATTTCAGAGACACCAAGAAGGGTTTGTGGTTGCTTGAGGCACAGATGTGTATCAAAACACAAGAGTTTCAGCTAGAACTAAAACTGAGTTCTGCAACAGACTGCAGCTCTGCTAGAGAAACAAGGTTTGACAGGTCTCCAGTTAATAGTCTCTCCCTTCTCCTACTTAAAGTAAAAAACCATTGAAGTTCAAGCTTCCATAGAATGATACCAGAAGATACTTGGGTGATGTGGAAAAGGGAATTCATTCTATAGGGTACCTGCATCTCCTTTGGTCAATCTTGCCATCCAAAAGCCAACAGGAATGAGTTTCTCCAGGGAACAGGAAGATTTCCCTTCCTACCTGCTCACTTAAGCCAGACCACACCAAGCTGTCTACAGTAGATCATTTTTTATCTAAAAGAGATATTCCTCCAGTATCCTATTCTACACTAAATGACCTTTTCAAAAGCACAACAAATTAGTATATACAGACACTTATTTAAAATCTCTCTCACTTATTTTACCTAAAGAAACTCACTCCTTTTGGTAGATACAACAAGCCCTGAGAAGGAAGAATAATAGTACAAAGAATTTAAGCAGTAATTTAAGTGTTTTATCCTTTAGAGAACATTCACTCCTTCCCTGTGTGACTCAAAACAAACCTAATTTACTAAGAAAAACTTGGTTGCAATTAAGAGATAAATCATCATTTTAAAGAAACAAAAGGTTTGGGCTCTTCAGCACATTCCCCAAACACAACACATCCATATCTCTCCCACAGGCGTTGCAGAAGTCAGTGCAGTTCACAGTTCACTCTGTTATTGATGCATCAGGGAAGGTAATTTTCATTTAATTCCAGATTTTTAAAAAGATGTATGTCAGGAGACTGCAGTTATCCACTTCAATTTTTGCATTTAAATCACTATCAGCCAGCAGGACTTAACCTTCCTTTAAGGAATATAAAGATTTATAATCATCCTTACAGCAAATTTACCATGTCCCCTTTAAATTATATTTTATAAAGACATACAAGAGCACGTGTATTAATCCACAAGCTTTCCTAAAGATGTGAAAATAGCACAAGTCACATTTGTAACACTGTAGCTCTTACCTGTGACTTGCAGATCTCAAGCTTCAATTAAATACACAGAAGTGGCACTCCACAGTAAAAATGAAGATCAACTAAATCGATCTATTTTTGGTCTCTATCATTCCATTTGAAGCACCCTCTGGTAACCGCCTGAGCAACAAAACCAAGCCTGTACTTACTGAACACAAACTCTGAGAAGTCTGCATTAAACCCACGAGGGTAAAATATTCAAGGCGCATTTGCTTGAAGTGAAAAAGTAAATCTGGCAAATTTTGGTTAAAAAAAAATTAGATACAACATAGATAAGTAGCAATAAACTTTGGGGTTTGGGTCCTGCCTTACTGCCTTTCCTCTGATGAAATTAAATGGCAAAACCCCCCGACCTCAGCTGACACCCTGGGTCGCGCTGCACACGCGGGATGGAGCTGCTGAAAATGTACAAACAATTCTAAGCCTTGGTTTGCTCAGGTACTCAAGGACCTCCTTAAACATCTTATGAGGTGCTATCTCTGGTCAAAATCCAAACCAAGAGAGGGCAGGAATTTCTTCCCTTCCCGTAACTCTCCAGGCTGCCTGCAGGAACGCTTGCCACCAGATCCAGGGGGACTGAACTTTCCAGAAAGCTTTCCTTTGAGAGACAGGCAAATTCCCCACCAGATTTCTGTCACAGAAACAAAGCTCAATATCTAATTACAAAACAAAGAGAAGTTGCTTCCGCCCCTTTGAGTGCAAATTGGAAGGCACAAAGAACCAAGATCAATACATATGCAAAAAAATCCAGAACAATTTGGGATGAGTGGGAGAACAGCAAGCCCCCACTGGCACAGTTCCATTACATCAAGCTGCTTTTTGGACTCATCCAGCTGAGGTTTGAGGATCACCAGGCATATCCTTTCTAGACAATCAATTCCAATATTAAAGTTGGAATCTGAAACCAACTTCAGAGAAATACTCCAAGGCAAAAGAAACCTTCACGCTCTGAGCAAAAACAGAACAACAAGGGTAGGAACAATGCTCAGAATACTTAAATGTGCCTTGCTTTTATTGTAAGCCTTTATTTCAGAAGGTTATGCAGCTGGTGTAACACAAATCTACATGTGAAGACAAATCTAGAAGCAAATGCTCAGGGCTGAGATGAAAAAGCATCTGTAATTTAGATAAACAACAGCTCACTGCGGGAACAACCTCAGCATTCAGGTCTTGTATTTCAGAGCCTGCACAGTTTTGCTCATTTAGATTCAAATGCCAAAAAACAGCCCAACTCCTCTCCTGGATGAAAGATTACATCTTTATGCAGGAAAGCTTAGTTGGAAGCTTAGATGAGTCCGTCAAGGAAGGACAAGGATCCAAGGTATGTATGTTTATTAAAAGTACCATTTCTGTGTCATTAGCTTGGAGATGTGACATCTCTGCATCAGCTCCAGGTCCAGCTGACGGAACTGCTCTGCAAGAATTCCCTGGTGGTAGAAGCCTCCAAAATAAAAAATACCACCATGAACCAGCACTTACAGTCAAATTTCCATGTTCAGCCTGAACAACTTGAAGCTTGAACTAAAGATTTCTCTTTTCCTGTTGCCACTGGGTTGGATGCTGAAAAACAGATCCTGCAAGAACAGAGTGGCCTGTTTTGGTATTTTACTATTTCACATATTTCAGGAAGTCAGAGCACTGGTGTGTAAGGGAAAGGATCCTTGACAGGCTGGCATGGCTCGGTGCTGGATTTTTGGACTAAGCTGTTACATGGAGTTGCACAATGAGTAAACAAGGGAGGCAAAGCTGACAGTCCAAGCCCTGTATTAATGACCCAGCAGGTATTTTCACTGCTCATACACGCCATGGAAATCAACTTGTAATTGCAGCCTGAAGTAGCCCTACATAAAAACCATGGAGTGAAGGGTTACACATTAGGAAATGCAAGCACTGTGATCACCTGTGAAGCTTCTGCTCAGCTTCTCTTGGAATATGTATAATCCTTAATTCCCTTCTCCATCCTCTCCTTCCCATAACCCTCACCCAGTGAGCTGAGTGGGAGAATATTCCCTGAACTCAGAACTTTCCATTCAGTCATTTTCCTTAAACCCTGTAGTCAGTGTGGAGTCCTGAAGCAGCTCAGTCCTTCTTGCACTGCTCATTTTATGGCACCTCTTCTGCTAAGGATCCACAGCGCTCAGCAGAGCTACTACACTGCTGCTTATGTAAACTGGCCAGTAATGGACTCTTAAAAGGTTGGAAAGCTAAGGATGGTAAGAGTTCAAGCCATCAGAAAGATCTTCTGTGCCCAGAACAGATGTCCAGAGTTTAGTCTTTTGAATACTCCCAATTTTTACAGTATTCCTGCTCTGTGTTTGGGAAATACAACTCCACTGCCAGGGGTCTGAGCAGCAGAGTCGAGCACTCAGACCTGGAGTTGTGTACTCAGCACCCAAACCATAACTCCACACACACCTGGAAAGGCTCCCAGCAACTTCCGAGCCAGGACCACAATCCACAACCAGGCAGGGACACACCTGCCTCTCCAGGATGGCACCAGCCTGACTCACCAGACCACCACCTACAACTTCTTCCCAGATAAAGCCACCTCACCCAGTGCTTCTACAAATACCAGGTAATTTAAAATCTTATTGGGCCACCTGGAAATTCTGGATTTCTTCAGGTGTCCCATCCTACTGCAGCCTCTGTTTAGAATTACCTCGGTTATTACCTGTGGGCATGAACTACTGATGTCAGCACACTCACAGCAATGCTCAAAAATCAGACAGATTGTTAGACACCTGCATATCCAATCATCATTCCTCCCACAAACAGCTTAATCTTCATTTACATTAGTTCATTGGCTCAACTGCACAGCACAGACAAACCTCTTTGGGAGGGAGGCAAACTCCTGGCAAGCCTTCAGAACAGGCCAGCACTCCCAGTTGGCACAGGAGCTTCAGCCACAGCCACTGGTCCCAGGAAGCCCAGTTCATCTGGCTCCGGGCCCCAGTTATTTCTCCAGCAACCTTAGGAGCAGACTATTTTCTTGAAACCATTGACAAAAAACGCCACTAAATTAGCTCACAAGTCAGTTTGTGTAACACAGCACAGGCCACCTGCCTCAGTGAGGCCCCACTGCCATGCTTTGTCCGCCACAGCTTTAACTCTTACTTAACTTATCAAAAGGATGTCAGAAGTCTTATGCAAGTTCACCTCTAACATACTCGTTATCCTCTTAGGAGCCACTGAATGAAATGTGAGTTAATGAATAACACAGTAGGAATTATTTCATTATCCCCCTGGTGAGAGAGAGCCATCTAATTCTTGGATATGATGTCAGACTTGAGAAACAGCCAGTGGTACTTACTCAGGCTTCCACTGCTCACTCAACTGCTACAGCACTGGTGTTCCCAGAGAAAGGCTGCAGGCTGCTCTGACAGCTCGGGAGCAAAGCTGCTCCAGGAGAAATCAGGAATTCAAGCAGCAGGAGTGAGGAACTGGAGCCTGTCACTCTGCTCCCACAGAAGGGACAGGTTTTTAGCAGCCCACATTTACAGGCCTTGCACAGGTATGGGAATCAAGGCAGTAAGAGCATGTCAGCTCTTCACATTTTCCTCTTTTACAGTGTCAACCCCACTGCAAGTCACCATTTGTCTCTGCTGCTAAGTCAACCTGTCTATTAAACTCCATCAGAACCCCAGGATGCCTACTGAAAGGCAAGTCTGAGGCAAGGTACAGATCCTTCACCAGTCATTGGCAATCCCATCTTCTGGCATTCCAGGCTGCCTCACTTCCACTTTTAGCTCAACGAACACTCTTCACTATAGAACTTGATGCATTGTGGCTACAAGTAAATGTTCACTCCTCTGTGAAAAACACACACCTCCTGCTAGTGCAGGTAGTGAGGAGGACAGCTCCAAGAAAGAACAAAGTGCCCTTCAGGTCATCATTTGCCTGCAATAACAAACCAGCTCTAGATTACCTGAACAGTTTGTATGTTTAAAAGACCAGGCAACTTAAATAGGTGTTTAGAGCTGGTATTTTACTGACTTCCTCACTGTGAAGTCCATCCTCACTGCTATCAGGACAGCTATGCCTGGCAGTGCCCTTCAGATAGTGTGGCTTTCAGGACACGTGTTCCTTCCTGTCCAGCACACCCCCATACTTCCTTTACATTAGGAGGAGCAGGAGGGGCAGACAGGAGTAAGAAAGCAGAGGACATTTGAACAGCTCACACCAACCCATTACAGAACCTGCAGCTGTTACTTAGCACGTGTTCCCTTCTAACAACCTGCCTGATGAGGAATAAACTACTACACAAGCAAGCTAAAAACCTAAGCAAGAGGAAAAACCGGAAAGCCTGGGAGACTAAAGCTAGAAGATGGACTTCTTGTGTACATGGAAAACCAGAACTATCTCCCTGACAGGTTATAGCCAATGAAGGGCCCAACAGAAGCAGATTTCTCCGATGGACTGCAGAAATTCTCATTCAAGGGAAAGATTTCCCCATACCCTGCTGCTTGCACTCACTCCTGAACAGCCACAGAGCACTGAGTCTGTGTAACACTTCAAAAGCAAAGGACAATCATGCCACACTCCTTATCAAACTGAAAGAAACACTATCTTCAAGCCTAGCACGTGCTGTCCTGTCATTCTCACGTGAGTGTGCACATGGAGGATGTATTCATAGTCCAGGTCTGGCATCACAATCACTGTCAGGATTGCACTGCTGCAGTATATTTAGAATGGCTCTGTTAATACTACAGCTCACTTCCACAATGCTGTTAATAGATCCCAGCCTGCAAACCCCTTATTGTTCCACAAGCATTCAACATCCATTCTTCAATAACTGTTCAAAATACCAATATTTAAGATACAAATCTCATGGCAGTATCTGTAAAACTGACAGAAAATTCAGTAAGAAACTATGAAAAGCTGACTTTGGAGCAACTTTCTGTTACGTGAGAAGTTTCTGTACTGGTATGGAGCAGTATCTCCCTGTGAGGAGCATCTGTGTGCAAGAACACCTGAGCCTTTGTGCTCACCCAGTAGTCAGTGCCCACCCACCCCTCAGCTGATCAGCAGGGCACAGAGCTGTGCTTCAGCCTACACAGCTGCAAACAGGGCCTCAATACACAGCAGTCAACGCACAACACCACAGAGTGAGGTAAGACACACATTTTCGAGGTGTGATGCCATGTAAGAGGGTAATGGGATTGAACTGATGCCCTCACTGCTGAGGCTGTGAGCTCTCATTCTGACTTGTACGGTGATACTGCTGAAGTTGAACCACGTGCTTACATTCCCCACTGAGTCAGAGCTGTCCTTACACAACACATCCAGGTTCCTCAGAGCTGCTCAGCAGGCCCTTCAGAGGCTGCATCTGTGCTACTTTACAGCTGTGCTGCTTAACCAGGCTCTCCTGCCAAGAAAACTGCCAAAGCCATGCACAGCAAAGAGAGATTTGTCTCTCCTGGAAGCAGCCTCAGTGCCATGCCCACAGCAGCTGTACACCAAAACTGTCCCTGGAACCTTAAGGAAGATTCTCCTCACCAACAGCCAGATTTTGTGTCTGATATTGTCTCTTTTCAGCAGTCCCACATTCTATCCCACAGTGAGCAGCTCTTACCTATTTTGGCCACACACTTCAGGAAAGACACACACTTGATACAGCTGTGTGTTCTGGTGGGATGACAGGACAGCAAAATCCAAATGTCTTTAACTCTGCAGTTTCCAGCTTAAAAACACTTAAGACTCACTAGAAGGGAGTAAACAATGTCATCCAGACTGTCTGGGGTAGCATCCATCATCTTAAAAAGTAGCTGCACACTGCAGCTTGGGGCTCAAATGTGAACAAGAGCTCAGACATTCCCTCTATTTACAAAAAAGCCACTACAGCTCTTCCTCACACCCCAACCTTTTTCCTAGCATTAAGTAGGTGACTAAGTGAAAGTCAGTTATAAAGTCATTTTATCACCACCACTATTTTCTCAAAGCTTAAAAATTAAATCAAGTACTCTGCTACTGGAATTTTCATTACCAGGAAGTTGCAGTAATGCTTATTGCACTATGGTTATTGGTTTGTTCTCCCAATATGATAACTGCATCAAGTTCTATGCTTTGAGTTAATTATTGTTGTTGACCTGAGGTAAATGCAAACAGAAACCTAAACAGCATGAAGTAAACAGTAGGAAGCCAAGCTCAACTGTGTAAAGATAAACCAAATACTTCACGATCGCCTGCAAGTATCAGGAAAATTCTCACACAGCCCTCATATGTATGAGAAATTGAAAGCCCTGACAGTCTCAGCTTCAGAAAATGGCCACAGGAAAA
Source organism: Monarcha castaneiventris obscurior (assembly GCA_026261815.1). Classification (NCBI taxonomy): domain Eukaryota; kingdom Metazoa; phylum Chordata; class Aves; order Passeriformes; family Monarchidae; genus Monarcha; species Monarcha castaneiventris. The sequence goes on from JAMPIT010000363.1 coordinate 842,209, forward strand.
CGATACAGTGAGGTAAAGACTCAGGCCTTTTTCCTGTATCTTAACACTTGGGATTAGCACTGAAGAAAGGTTTATTATAACATATAAAAAAATAACTAGGCCACAGATTGCAATATTTTCAGAATATTCTATTAGATTCGTCCGGCAATAAAGCATAAATAAGCATAAATGATTCTCTGGAGAGTCCACCACACCTCCACAGATTCTCTGGAGCTTCTTCAGCACTGATTAAAAAGTACCTCCAGTGGTACTGTTCTCTCATTTGAGTGAGGGGCAGGAGCTCCAGCACCCAGGGGGTGATGAAGGCAGCAGTCAGAGTCAGCCCTGGCATAGACTGATTGTGCTGAAGGGCCACCAGTTGCCATGGAAGTCTCCCCGAGTTCCGCTGCCAAGGCTGACCTTGGAGCTGGTCAAACAAGTGGCTCATGTGAAGCTGCTGCTGAGATGCTCACGAGAGCCTGTGAACTGCCCAGAGGAGTGAGTGCCACACAACAATGTGCTCACTGCACAGCAGTGCTCCAACACCACTGAATAGACAATGCAAAGAGCCATTCAAGTGTCAGTCTTCCAGAGCAGCCAGGACAAAGTGCTTTTTGTTTCTGTCTTTGAGATCCTGACAAATCAAAAATTAAGTGTGCTGGCAGACTGGCTTTACCTCCCAGCCGGATACGTGATCCCGTGGCAGAGGGCTGCCAGTGCTCTGCAGTAACTCACACCCAGCCATGCCATGCTCTGCTCTGCTCTCCCTGGGAGAGCCTTGGAGGGAATCACACCTTTGAGCTTTATGGGAAGCTCACAGGGAATCACTCTGCTTACAGTCAAGATCAAATATAACTCAGAGATAAGAACTCCAAGTCCTAATTCTATAGGTAAAGAGGAGTCTCTGCCTGAGCACAGTAACCACTGAAGGCTTTACTATCTCTAGCAGAGGCTCTGAAATAGACACATTTGTGTTTTGTACAGTTTCCATTTAACCTTGCTAATTTCCTCAGCATTATTTTTTGCAGCTCAGGGACAAACAGAGTTACTAAGTAACTCTCCAGGATGAAGTTTCAGTGCATTAGTTCTCACTGCTGAATTAAATACATAAGCATCTTAACAGCCACAAATCCAGCAGCCCACTACTCCATAACCCACAAGGACTACGCACATTTTATCTGTGCAAAACACATGAACATTTATCAAGCAACATATCAAATCTTACCACAAATACTAAACAAAACCCAGCAATTCAACTGCTTCAGTTAACAATTAATAAAAGCTCTGAGGAAAAGGAATGCATCTGCTTCCACTTCCTACATAAATCGCAAGTACATCTGAAGCAATACCTCAGATACAAAACAGTTTCAGGAGCTGCATTTTTAAAGGAAATTTGAAATCACCAGTAGTGGATTTCCTTTCAGCATTGAGGCCTTCCTGTGCTAGGTCAGCCCAAGCCCCCAGTGCCTCCAGAGTCACAGGATCCGTGGAGCAGCTCTGTTACTCTGCTGTTATCCCAGGCTACAGCTCTGTGCCCAGTGAAGGCTGCTCTAAGCCAGTACCATCAGCACAAGGTATCCTTTCACCACAGAAACACAGCAAAGCACTGCAAAAATATTTGTTCAATTCTTTACTTGCAGCAAGCCTGGTCTAGAAGGGCTAAAAATCCCCTTCAGAGTATCAGTGTAGTCATGTTGAGCACAGCACTAAGACGGCTTGTTAAGCTCTGGACAGGCAATGGGCTGACACGAGACACAGGTGGAGCTGCAGATTTCCACCTCGAATGGGTCTGCAAGGAGCACTGTCACTCTGTCACTCGTGACAAGGAGTTAGAGCACTGGAAGGAAGAGAAAGAACAACACTGGAATTGTGATGAACTCCCCTCCAGCAGCTCAGTAAGAGCACCAGTTCTGTGAAAGGTTTGCACCAAGCTCTCTCACAGAACTAAAAAAGGATACAATTCAAGCCTACTGTGTAACACCAAACAAATCTGCTACTTCTCCACTTGAAAATTCAGTGAGGCTTCAAAGCAGGACACACCTAACTAGACAAACTAGAACTGATTCCTTACTTCAGAATTCAAGCCTTCAGACCCTTCCATCCAACCTACTTCATTTTTAAGATATTCCATATATCCAGCATATGGTAGAGCATTCACCCAGCCTATTTTGTGTAGATGAGACATTAGGAAGGACTTTTCCCCATTCCTCCCCCAAAATTGTCATCAGCTACAATGTAAAATATATCACTTCAAGATAAGTGACAGACACTCACCTCAAATATTTCAAGAAATTTCCAGGATTTCACAAAGACTCACCAGCAGACCAACTCCTAAATCCTGATTTAGCAGTTCCATAAGCAAAACTGAAGAATGACAAAGGTGTAGCAAGACAGGCACAGCTGCTTGTTCACTCCGGGTCACATTTACTTTTCTGCTAAAGGAAGAACTCACTGGGTAGGTAGGTTTTGAGTGACACACACCTTGGTATTTAAATAACTGAGATCTAGAGATGTAGGACAGAGGTGAACAAGCAGGAGTTAACTCTTCAAACAAATGCAGGTTTTAACAGGATAAATTCTTATCCTATACTTAGAGTTTAAAGGTTACAAAAAGCTCAGTGATGGAGGAACAGATCAGCACCAGGCAACAAGCTTTTTATAACGTGGCAAAGATGCTCTGAATTCCGTGTAGAGGCTGAGCTGTCACTCACCCAGCATCATCTGTGGATTCCCAGCTCCACAGAAAGGTTTACACTTTCACATTCTTATATGCAATAAACTCTCTGAGTTGTTGTTTAATCTCTGAGTTCTGCTTGAAATGTTATTAACAAAATAATCAAAGTAACCAAGTCAGGATTTTTAGAGGTCACAGCTCCTCAAGAGTAACCTAACAAGCAGCAGATTCTTCAGACAAGTTTCAAGCCATCAAATTTGTTTCAACATGTACAAACTCTCCTAAGTCAAGTCTTTCAACAACACTCACCAAAAGGTGACCCAGGGGAGAATACAATGGCACAACCTGACTAACTGCTATTCAGTCAAGGTGCTGGTTGTGTTTTCTTTTGCAGGCATGATGGATGCACAGGGTTGTCCTACCACAACTGATCTTCGTACAGCTGCACAGCCTCTCTGAACTGACCCCAGGGTATTCCTTCATCTTCCGCATTTTAATTATTTACAAATAGTTAAGCTGATCTTAAGAGCAGCAACTCCACACAGGGACCTAACTTCTTCCTCCTCAGTTTGCCAGAATCAAACAGGAGGTCTGAAGCTCTAGAAAACAGGTGCTGCAACACCAGTTTAAAGTTTACTGCTAATCAATCCAGGGAAGTTTAAAAGTTGACCTTTCACAAGCACCAAAACCCCAGCTGGCCACACCTGCAAATGCACCACAAATGTGCTCCACAGCTCCAGACTCCTGAAAATCAAATATATCAGCACTGCAACCATCAAGACTCATCGGCCTACCTGAACAGACTGGAATGTTCTCTGCACCTGCAGAAGTGCCTATCGCCTTCCAAACCCAGCCTGAAAATTCAGATTAGCTCTAGGAATTCTTTAATTTTCTTGGCAACAGGCAGCATAAAAAATTGTGGAATTTAAGCACATAAATTAGTTTTTGAGGGTGTTTTGGCATTAGGCCTTTGTTTAAACTGTAAGCTAAACTAGATTCTCCCCAGCCCACCTGCTCACTTCTTGCACAAAAACCTTCAGTCCTTTCTTGTCCTTGTCAGGATACAAGTCACTTCAGACCAATTTCTTTGGACAAGGTATGTTTTAACTGACTACTTGCCTTTGTGAAGTCACTTATCTCAATATACATTACTAGACTGCAGTAAATTTATAGAAAAATCATTTCTTAACTACTACACAACTTGGTCTGCTGAGATTGACACATGGTAGTAAGGGTTTATGATGAGACTAAAAACTGAATTTTGTTGAAAGAACCAGAAAAAAACCTAACAGTAGTTAGAAATACTTAGAAATTGAAAGGAGACAAAGCAGATTAAGCCATATTGCAATCCTGGGGATCTTGAAATATGTTCAAATACATGAGGCTTAGCCCTACTAGGTTTCTGCTTTGAACACCAAATAATTTGTGTCTAGGAGAGAGAAGCATGCAAAAAGCAGGAAAGGATCTGCATCCAGCAAGAGCTGGTCAGGTAATCTCTGCCTCTGTGAGCAGTGGTCCAGCCTCAGGCACTCGTACAGTTTAGAAAACTGGACAGTAACTTGAAATATTAATGTTTAGAAAAATAAGCTACAGGGCACAGCAGCTTGTAACTTACTCTTTAGGGAGGTGCCAAGTGCTTCCTCCCCGACCCAAGCAGATCAAGGTGCCTTATGCAAGAGGAAAAGTCTTCATACCTGAGCGCTGAATGGGACCGTGGCGGGCTGGGACATGATGCAACAGCACCATTAGTTTTAATGGGGCTGCTCTCTGGGCGTGACCCTCTGAGGAGGGGAGCACCTCAACTGGGACTGTACACAAACAGCTTAGTAAAAAACCAGGCTTCAAAACGGAAGCGAGAAATAGCTTATTGTCTTTGCTATACCAGTCTTACACTTGTCAAATGAAGCAAAATCCTTTGTCCACAACTCCCCAGGGCTGACTCCTCCACCAGACCCACCCAGCTCAGGCATCAGCAGTGGCAGTGATGAACCCAACCATCCTCCACAGGTGAGCACAGCATCAAACAGGTTTCCAGACTGCTTCCTACTCTGAGCTGATTACAAGAGCAGGTTTGGCACTGCTGTTTCCCTCAGCTAATTACTCCAGAACTCGCATTCTTAGACTCTTCTGCTGCTCAGTTATCGCCAGCCCTTCAAGAGTTCACAGGAAGAAGTGTCTGTGCAATGAAAACGCTGCAGAGCAGTTGGAATGCCCCAGCAAAGGAAAGCTAGACAGCTCTCCAACCAGCCTGCCAGTCAACACTGGAGAAGGAAAGGATAATTTGCCTGGAGTAATGAGCTAAGTATAGAGCTACGATGATTCCAGTGCCCCAATTACCTCTGCAATTCTTCTGATGCGAATGGAACACCTTGGGAAGCAGCAGGCTCCAGCTGCAGGCAGAACCAGGGACTGAAACTACTGCCCTGGTGTTGTGCTTAGCAGACCAAATTCTGCAAAAGCAGCACCAAGAGTCAAGACCAACATTTTCTAACACACTGGAGTCTTTTTGCCATCCTCAGTTCATTACCATATTTCAGCACTTTAGGGAATCCTATTCTATTTTAGAAAACCCCTTGCCCAGTCCTCTCCCCAGGTCAGTGTTTAGCAGTCACCCTCATCAAGTGTCAGCATTCAGCCTGTCATTTAAAGGCCAAAATTCCAGTTTGACAAGTGCAAGGCATTTTGGTTCCAGCCTCTAAAGCCTGCAGAACTGAGGGGGGGAAAGCAACATGACAGTGGCAAGGCACATTGGTACCATTATGCAGCTATACAGGGAGCTACTACTTTTTGAAATTCACTGTTAATGAATATTTATTATTCTTTGATTTTAACAAGGGTTTATGTGTATTACTAATACACATCTATATGCACTGATGCCCCATGTGGTCACAGACTCTAAAAGAAGGACCTACAATTAGCTGTACCACCAGTTCTCCTGCTAGGAATCTCCTTCAAATCCCCTTGTAACGATTTGAACACTGTAGGATACTGAACATACACGTATAGTGTCAGTACATCGAAGCTGGAATCCGTTGTATAATGAATTTGGAATTTTGGAGCAGGTGTCTGATCTCCTTCCTTACTGACATGTCTAACTGACCAGATGGCTTTGCCAGAACACAACCCAGCACAAAATATCAAACACTTGGCCACGGATCTCCAAAACTGAAAATTTCCATGTGCCTTCTCTGTGCAGCCCCAATTTACTCATCTGTTACGTCCAGGGATGCTCTGCAGCAGTGAAGTACACTAACCAAACACCTCCAAATCATGTGATACTCATGCTTGAGTCTGAAGGGATTAAGAGATTCCAGCCCAAAGTAAAAGAAAACAAGCAAGCTATTGTATTCTGCATTAGAACACAACTGTGCCTTGACCATAATCCACCAGCCAAACCTACAAGGAAAGCCGAGCAGACCTCAAAATATTTACCTTGTTCCATCTTCCTCCTTTTTCCTCAGAGAGTTCAGATTTTCCCAAAGTGCAAAAAGGTGCATTCTTTTGGAAGTTACTCAAAGAAAGGTTCACTGAACATAGACAAAGATGATAATTTGATTATAATGGGTATCCAACCAGAATATAATGCCCTGTTCACAGCAAATTCCTGCTACCAGCAGCGAGAGAAAATTAAGAATCTGAATTCTCAAATGTACTCATGACTAGTATGTTCACCAATCAGCACACAATTAAGCATTCCTGTTCTCTAATTGTAAAGATGAACACTTGTTTGATAAGGATTAGTCATTAATTTGATGAAAAGCTTATCCACTCTTAAAAAATCATGCACAGTGTTTAGATGGAAAGAAAAGTTCTGCAGGCAGAGGCAGTAAATTTGCAAGTTTACATTAAGTACACTTCACTTGCTTTCAAGCTTCCATTTATTAAAGGAAAATAATCAAAATAATCTAGAAATGCAATCTGCTTAGACATTTTAGTCAGGTTTCTTGGATCAAAAGTTCAACCATGCCTACGCTACACTAAGTATTTGTTCTCAGAAGTGAATAAAAAGGAAATAAGGAAAATTCAAATACAACAATAAAAAAATAAATCAAAGCTATCAGGCCAAAACACTTTAAAAAAAGGTGTTTCTACTCTGGTCAGACCACAGCAACCTGGCTGCACAGAGGACAGAGAAATGTCCACACATTAATTTTCAAGCCAAGCTCCTCTATGATATGGCAGGTGAGTTTTCTTCTCACTGCCCCTAATTTTGGCGCATCTGTTCTTTGTCAGGAGACAGACAAGTGTTTGAAAAGCCTGAACTTAGAGACCCACAAAACAGCAGAAGTCAGCTTTGACAACAGTAATTTTAGTTAGAGAAGACACCAAAGGCTGGATGCAGGCAAAACTGAGGACAGATTCCAGCTGCAGCACATCCAGCACCAGGGCTGAAAAGGTCTCCAAGCAAACAGCCCAACAAGGATGCAGCAAACAGCACAACTGCCCAGCAGCTCATTTGTCCCTGGTTTAAGTTTCCATGATAGCAATTACACACTTGCAGATAGCAATGGAACAAGCAAAGCTTTCCCAGGTACGCATTTAGGTCAATTATGGCTCCGAGAGATGAGATCAGACAGCCACAGCCACTGGCTTCCTCCCTGTCCTCATCTACTTGCAAGGAGAACAGGGACAGTCAGGCTGCTGGGTCCCTCCTAACTCCTGGATAGGATATTCCAGGGAAATGCTTTCCACCAACTCCAAACCTAGAAATTCCAAGGAAACTTTCCGCCAATTCCAGACCTAGCGGCAGCCACTTCCATGAGCACCTTTGGACTTAAAACTCATTTTGAATGGACATAGTGATATAAGGGTGATGGGATAGAGCTTAGTGGTAGATCAGCTGCTAGACTGGATCATTCTGACATCTCCTGTACAAAATTGAGGCCTCGCTTCCAAAGTACTGGAAGTTACTTTACTCAGGTAGCATCTTGAGTAGGATGTGGAAAGTATTAAGACTCCACACAGGCAGTTCCACCAGTACAGTTCAAATAAATTGTTCTTAATCTCTGTCTCCTCAGTCTTTTTGTTACAGTTTCTTTAATCCACTCTTCAGTTTAACTCAACTCTTCAACACTTTCAACTACTACTTCTAGCAACTGAAAAACCAAAATCAGTATTCTAGTAGTCTACCCTTGACCTAGACAGTGTTAAACTCTACATGACAGGTAAGATACCCAAGAGAAGATCTGATTTTCCATCTGTTTTCTGAAATCCTGCCACCAGCTGTACAGAAACCCCAAAAAATAAGAATCCTGCTGGCCCAGAACAGTCAAACCTTAGAGGAACTGAGGAGTCAGACTCACAGGGCCTGGGAGTCTTATGATGCACATGAGCCCTACATGAAAGGCCGCTCTCAGGGTGAGCTGGGGAGATGCCCTGCAGCGAGTCCTGCCTTTGCTCTGCTCTCCAAGGGCACTCAGGAAGCCAACCAAGTGCATCTTTTCTTCACAGACTCCATGTCAACCTACACAGACAGGATTTCTGTCCTCTCCTCCCTCAGGTGCCTGGCAGCAGCTTCCCTAGGCACTTCCGCAAGCAGAAAAAGCAGCACTGGAGAAAACAAGTCTCATTTTGTCAGGAGTCTGCCCTTTCCTGGTTGATAGAGAAGTCAAAACCATCCTTTAAAGGTACAGTGAAAAAGAAAGTATTTTTATTTCTCTGTCCTTTCAGGTAACACCACAGAATTAATGCTTTGATTACAGCCCTAGTTTGCAGTCCCAAACTTGGAGAAGCAAATGAGGCCCACAAAAGGGCAACACAAAACTGTTCCACCAGTGTTTCTATAAATAATGTCTATACTGGTGCACAAATCTCTGGTATTCAAAAGAAAAACTACAAAGACTTAATTATGGCAATGCAGCAGTCTTCCTCCACAAATTCAACCTGAAGTGCATTACTTCCCCCCATACTGATTATATGTTCCAGAAACTAAACCTCAGAGTACCAGAACAATCCAAAATACTTAGAGACCATTAGACTTGTATATACAAAAGACTTCATCATACAGACAGGCACCCTAGAGATTTATTTCATGCTACTTTGTTTTCAGAAATCTCAGTTAAAAAAAGGTTTATACCATTTTCACCGGTTCTCCCTGATTAAATTCTTTCTTAAAATAGGGTACAAAAGCCTTTGGTAGAAGTCTTAGCCATGGGCCTGGTGTGCTCACAGCAAGGGAGAAACACATCCAGGTAGTAAAGTTACTTGGACAACGACGTTTCCTTGAAAAGTAGGAAGCAGAAATTACAGTGGAAAAAGTCTTTTTCAATTCTTATCCCAGTAAGGGCTAAACCAAGCAGGACCTGAGAGGTTAAATTTGGTACATCTGCTAGTAAAGAATAACTTCAGTTCTGAAATTAACCCAAAACGATGTCACTCTGCAGATGATGCAGGAGTGACTGGACTAAAATCGAATGGAGGGGAGCACAGAACACTCAGCTTGAGATCAGCACACACAGGATGGAAGAAGACAGTTAAGCATCAAAGTAACAGAACACAAGTCTTTCCCACATAGATATTCAGTGGGAAATATGGCCACGTTCTGGAAGCTCTGAGCCCCACGGCAGCCCTCCCTGCTGCCCACTCCCAGAAGTCCAAACATGTGAACATTCCCTGTTATGGCTCTCCCTCTGAAGAACACACCCCAGTCTAGGGGGTGGTCTGCTGTGGCTGCCCTTTGGAAAACCCAGCTCTTCCCAAGTAGCCAGGGACTAACACCAAGTTTCTGATTTCATTTCAGCTTCAAGCTAATTCCACAGGCGGCAGGATAATTGTCCGAGCTAAGCTCAACCAGCACTAGCTCTAGTGCTTCACCAGATACAGAGTAACTCAAACCCCAAAGCTGACCCCCACCATGCTGTCTGCACACTGCAGGGTATTTTGGTGAACAACCAACGCCACAGAAGTCAGGGACAGCATCAGCTCCATCAGCACCTCAGATGAAGCTCTCTACAGCAACCTCAACCTCATTTCCATCGTGGTTTGTCAGCCCATCACAATGAACGCTGCAAACAACAGCGAGATATGCTGAGCAAGGCAAAGGACAACTTGCTTTGCTTGTCACCTCCCAGGGCTTCTCCAAGCCTCGGTTTCTTTGATGTTCTGCCCTCTTTCAACTAATGCCAAACTGCAAAGCTGTATTTTGAAGTATTTACAGTTCAGTATTTTGGGTCAGTTTCTCTTTAAAAGGGGGGTTAATACCATTTAGGATCTATCTGCTTGTGTTACTGAAGACATATTTCATTACTGGCATGAGTGGTTGCATACAACTACTTGCCCCCAAGCCAGCCCACCAATGCTGCTTTACAGCTCTTCACTGCATTCCTAATCAAGAGGAAAAATAACAGATTTACTACTCCAAAATCAACTTCCACTGGAGCCTTGCTCAAGGTATTCATTTTTCAGAAATGGCAATAATTCAGTACAGCAGCTTGGATAAGTTTAGTTACAATATCGCTGATCAAGGAACATCCAGCCTCAAGTCTCCTGAAATCCAGTTCCCCCAAGGAAGGCCAGAAACACCCTATTTAGGAAGACTTCTGCAGAGTTTGGGTTTTTCCCCCATCCTTACCAGAGTTTGGAAGAGTTCCACCATCACCATGATAGCTATTACAATGTCATTAGTTGCCTCACTCATGCACATACACACACAAATTCCAAAAAAATTTCCAGACAGATCTTACCCTGTTGCAACTATTTTCAGCATTAATACCCATGAGGAGGAACAAGGCCTCTGAAGTACCCACTTGTCCCCAGTAAATCCTACACAGCACACGTCCAGTTACCAGCTTAACCTGCAGCCACACTCACATGTCAGAACAACTGCTGCTTTCCAGATTTCACATGAAGATTCCAAGTCCAAGGAATTTCAGAAGACAAACCAAAGCCAGGAATCAGCAACTGCGTTTTAAGTGAAGCCTTTACAAACAGTGCTTTTTGCTAGACATCCGTGACTCCAGAAACAGCTTTGCCATTTCAACCAACGTTCCAGAAAGCTGCCTGTTTGCCTTCCCTCCCTCCCCAGCTCACTTTGCATGGCTCTGCAGGCCCAAGCCTCACTTCCAGGTGCACACTGGTACTTCCTGAAAGAGAACAGAGCACCCTGGCTCAGAGCAGCACAACCTGACACCTCATAACAGACTAAACATCAGAGATGCCACTGCTTGCAACAAGATCATGCTGCATTTCTTCCCTGCTACTACAGGCTGGTTCCTTCCTGTAGGTCTGAGCAGCAGCAATGGACTTGAGGCCTTCCTTAAGGGATGACACATTACCCCTGGAAAACCTACAGTCAGCTGGGGGTCACCTCCTTGACACCAGTACCACCAATTATTAAGCAGGTGAGGGGAAGAACAGGTTGGGGCTACTCACACTCCAGTTTACCCTCAGATTTCTGTGATCAGATTTTCAAGTCCATTCTGTCAGCGCTTCTCAACTGCTCAAAGCAAAGGGACAAAGTTTGGGCTGTTTTGCTAAAGCTGCCCTCCAAATAAGGCCAGTTGACACCAAAGGAGGCTGTGGTTTGTGACCTCTGCCCAACCCACAAGCAGCTGACACTTATGCAAGTCAATGCACACAGCAATCCTGCACCATTCAGGGCTAATGCATCCAAGGTAGAAGCTGGAAAGCAGCAGGAGCTGAGGGCTCCAGCTCTTTGCTGAGCATAGTAAATAGTCCCAGTAAAATGTCAGTATTCCAAATTCCTGAATTGCCACTGACTTCACTTTGAGGTCTTCACTTTGCCACTAACTTCATTTGAGGTCATTCATGCAAACCAGTCAGTCACCCTGAAGTTTTGAAGTGCCGTGAAGAAAGAAATAGTTGCATTTTAGCAATCCAGTTAATTCACAAGAATTACAGCACAAACTGAGTCCTAAGCACATCCCTAAAGCTTTCCTGACAGCATTGGGAAGTTACAGCACCAATACCTAGAAGAGGGCTGAAATTACAAGTCATGAAGCTCATTTCTCTGAGTTTAAAACCCACACGGGATCTCACAGGCAGATCTTTACACTACCGGCTACTCAAGCTGGAGACAAAAGCAGAACACTTGCATGTGATTTCTGGGACAATTCAGTACCTAAGAGGTTATTTTGAGAGAAACATGACATTACTTTGATTCAGCCAGTGAAAGCTACTATGAAACGAGTGCATGTTTAAGTATCCGAATGTTTCATTCTGGTTCAGAGGATGTGACAAGCACTAATTTGGCTGTTTGGAGTCATGTGCTATGAAGACACCACCGACACCAACTGGAAGAGTGCTATCCCGTTGTATCCAGTTACGCTTCCCAGTAGGAAGCCACTGGAGCAGGAACAGCCTTCACAGCCCTTCGAGCTGTGCAGGTGAAAAGATATCAAACTCCTTGCTGGGTGCTAACCCAGTTCCTCCACGGAGACAATTCCTCTTCCCTGCCCCTGCTCCTGCCCGTTACTCCAGCAGCCTAACGATCCCCTTCTCCTTAAGTTACTCCTTTTTTCCAGGTTAATTGCCAGCAAAGCACTGCACAGCCACGTTCCTCCTACTCCTGAAAGCTGACAACATACTTCTCTCCATCATCCCGGCTTGCACGTAGGTGGAATGAGATTTGAGATAAAATATTGTATCCCCTATTTCAGAAGCCTGGGCAGGCTCCATTTCTGTCTCCTCCAACTGCAGATGGACGTTTTTATGCAAAATAAAAAAATGAAATAAAATGAGAGCTTATCAAGCTGACCTATTCCACCTCTGTGGCATCATTCGTGGGTTGCACGGCTTGTTCCTTGAGCAGGTTAACATTGATATTTTAATAATTGCTAATGCAGACAGTTCATGCAATAGATAGCAACAGTACCTCAGACAGGCACCTATAGCACTGCCAGTGAGAGAACTCAGCTTGGCTCTCTATTTATCATTCCTATAACCTGAAGTGGGACAAGAGCACATTTCAGTGCACACACTCAGAAAAACATCACTGTTGGTGCACCTTTGCCCTTCCCCAAGCTCCAAAGCAGGCACAGAACCACTTGTCACTGAAGCATTTTAGAACCTCATGCCCCCCCCCCCCTTCACTTATCTGCACAAAGTTTCAACACTTACAGCCCAGTATTTCCTGTGCTAGGAAAGAAAGCACCACTTCTATCTCTCAAACCCACTGTAATCAGTAACAGCTGAAGCAAAGCAGGTATCAGATGTCAGTCTCCTCCCCTCCAGTTTACAAGCACTCCTTCATAAAACCTCCTTCACCTTCACCAAAAAAAGTTCATTTCCAAATACCACACGCTTTAGTAACAAAAGGCATCTTAGCTCTTTATCTGAAGCTCAGAGCATGACAGGTACTACAACAAACCTGTCACAGCTCCTTCTGTCACGCTGCCATCCCTTCCCAGTGGACTCACCTTTATAATATAAATAATATAAATATGCCTTTATATTCACCAGAAAGCCAAGCTGCGCTTCCACTCAGCACTACCTGACATGATTCACTAGCCAAGTTATTTTCTTCTAAAAGAAAGCCTTATTGCACATGGCTACATCACACAAGAAAACAAACAGGTGAAGCACACAGAGGAGTGCCTATAAGACCTGAAGTCTGCAAGAGTTACAAGCTCACACCCAACCTTCCCACAGTGAGGGAAGTGTGCACAAGAAAGGAAAGAAATCAGTTTCCTGTACAGAGTTGCAAAGAAACACCAGGTCTCATCTGCTGATCAAAAAACACTCTCTAAAAGAGTAAGAGCAGGAACAACTTCAATGCACAAACTTAAACTCCATGTTGGGGGGCAAAGCACTTACCAGGGAAGGGCAACATCTGCTCAGATCCCAGCGAAAGAACAGGACTGTTAAAAGGAACACGGGGAAGAGGCGCAATTAAAGCCCCAAAACCACGTAAATAAAAAGCCTGAACAAGTCCCACTTATAAAAGGAATAGGAATTTCGGCCGCACGCACAAGGGCAGCCGAACGCTGCTGACACCACGGCCTCAGCGACCGGAGCAGCCGAGCAAGGGCCGGCGGCTGCCAACGGCATGGGACGACCCTCGGCCGGGCTCGGCGGGGACCCGGCCACCCCCGCGGGCCGGGCAAGGGGGCGGCAGCGCCGGGCGAGGCTCACAGAACACGGGCAATAGGAGCCCCCCTGCACCGGGGAGCCCACCCTGCCCCGGCCGCCCGAACCCCGCAGCGCAGGGCCCGGCCCGGGGCCGCCCGGCATCGCCGCCCGCCCGGCGACAGGAGGCCGCCGCACCGCGGCCGCGGAGCCGGGCCGCCTTCTCCTCCTCCTGCCGGCCGTGCCGAGCGGAGCGGGGCCGAGGGCGCCGTGCCGGCCCCGCCGCCGCCCCTCACCCGCAGCCGAGGGGGCGTGTGCGGCCCTCAGTGACAGCGCGGCCGCGCTCCGCCAGGCCCCGGCGCGGCGGGCCGGCCCTCCCCTCCGCGGGACAAGGGGCACCCCGGCGAGTCCTTACCGCTGGGCAGGGCATGGCGCGGAGCCCCCGCCCGTGCCGGGGCGCGGCGTCCTGCCGGGGCCGGGGTCGCTACGGGCTCGGGGCCGCCGCCGCCGCCTCACGGACACAACAACATGGCGGCCGCGCGGCCTCCTCCCTCCTCCCCCCGCCGGGCGGGGCCAGGCGCGCGCCGCTCCCACCCCCCGCCCTGAGGGGAGGAGAGGGGGGGGCGGCCCCGGCCCGCGCTGAGGGGACCGTGGAATCATGGAATCAGGGAATCACGGAATCGTGGAATCACGGAATCACGGTGTCATCATGGCTGGAAGATCACCTACCGGTTAAACATCATCTACTGGTTTAAGATCATCTCCTCCAACCGTCAGCCCAGCACCACCACCGTAACCCCTAAACCACCACATCACATCACCCAGCGACAGATGCAGACGCCTCTTGGACACCCCGAGGGAGGGTGACTCCACCACTTCCCTGGGCAGCCCCTTCCAAGGCCTGACCGCCCGGACGGTGAAAAGTTTTTTTCTAATCTGTAACGTCGCGGCCCCGCTTGCCTCAGCGCTCGCCGTGCCCTCAGGAGGCGGCTGCCATCCCTCGGCCCCTCAGAGGATGAAAGGCAGGGCCACAGGGATGAGTAAGGGACTGAGCATCTCGCTTAGGAGGAGACACTGCGGGAGCCTGGCCTGGCTAGTCTTGAGGAGAGAAGACTGAGAGGAGATCTCATCAATCCGTGCAAATATCTCCAAGCGGTGTCAGAGAACAGTACCAGGCTCTTTTCAGTGGTGCCCAGAGACCGAATGAGGAACAATGGCCATAAACTAAAACACAAGAAGTTCTACCTCAAGCTGAGGAAGAGTTATCCATTGAACAGAGCACTGGATCAGCTGCCCAGGGAGGGCATGGAGACTCCTTATCTGGAATAATCCAAACCCTGGACGTGTTCCTGTGTCACCTGCTCAAGGTAACTATCTCCAGGGGGTTGGACTGGGTGATCTTCAGAGGTGCCTCCCAACCCCAGCTATTCTGTGGTTCTGTGGTTCTGTGAAGCCAACTCTCCCCTTCTCCGTAATCCCCCTGTGGAGTCCGTAAGCCCAGCACTGGCTGAGCGAGGCTGTGGAACAGGCAGCCACCTCAGCCAATCTGTGAGTCAGGTGGAAGTGTGTGCTGAGGGGGGCTGAGGTGTGTGTACCCACACCTCACAGTATCCACTGCCATCCATCCTCCTTAGGATCCTCAAAAATCCCCGGAGAAACACCCTGTTCAACTATAACCTGAAATTGGCTCAGTTGGTCAGGGCATGGTGCTGATAACTCCAAGGCTGTGGCTTCAATCCCTATATAGGCCATTCACTTGTGAGTTGGACTTGATGATCCCTTTGAACTCAGAATATTCTGTGATCTACAAAAACCATTCTGGTGCACAAGGTCTTCTGGCCGATGCTTCCTGCATTGCTTTGGTGACATTCAGCTCAGCTGTAGGAACATGTGTGGCCCCACGCCACCAGGACACGCGCTGTCCAAGCCACCCTGCGCAGCCTGCAGCTCCTAAAGCATGAGGTAATGGGGAGCTGGGAGCCAGCACGAGGCAGGACTGCCAAAAAACACATGGAAACTGAGAGACAAGTGATAAAGCAAAAGGCCTGTGAGCGTTAAGCTACAGAAAACACAGGAAAGCTGGAGAGTGGCAGCAGTGTTGGAGGTGGCAGGAACGTTGCTGGTTCCAAAATGAAGCTCTAGCTAAGCCTTCTGCAATGGAGCTCCTTTCCAGCAGCAAGATTTATGTCTGGGTTTTGTTGCAATGGTGATGGATCATTAATGTTTTATTTTTATACATATCTTTAATTTACAATACCGTATGTAGGTCAGGTTGTACTTTTGCGGGAGATTTCCACCTGCTCCTCATGTTCGCCTTGATCTGAAATGAAATGCTTGCAAGTAGCTATAAAATGCACTCCTAAATTATCCATAGGACTCTCCCTCTGAGTCCAAGGCTAGTCATTGTAACAGATGGACTTCAGTCTGTCATTAGGTCATGTCTAAGCTAGAAGGAGGATAAATGTTCAGAGAGAACAATGCAAAATACAGGATCCTGTGTCTTCACACTCAGATATGAGCCACACAGTGAGTTGTGTTCTGGTTTGACTCCCTTGGTCAGGGACAGCAAACATTTGAAAGGAAGTTAATCAGCCCTTCTGAAAGGATTTTTTCCAACAACAAGCCATCATCTGAATGCAAATGTGATCTGAATGTCAATGTGTACTTTCAGAGGAATTTTGGAAGAAATACAGGTAACTGAAGGGAAAAACAGGATTCCTGGCCTGTTTACACCAAAAAGCAATGAAAATATGTAGAGCCAGTAGAGCTGTAGCTCAAAAGGATGCATGTTGACAGCATCAGCAAACAAAATATGAATTTTGAGAAGTCCCTGTTAAATGTTGCCTTTTGCAGTGTGCCGGGAGAGAGATCAAATGTGACCTACTTTGGGAAGCTGGATCCTGGAGACCTGGGGCTCCTGTACAGCAGAACCTGCTGGGTGCTCCTTCTGGTCCTTAAAGAGGGGGAAATCCTACAGTGCCATCCCTGTGACAGGAAAAGCTGGCACTTCCAGCTGCTTGTTATATTTATATAATTTATCTTTACCAATCTGGTCACACACAGTGCATGGAGACATTCCATGTCTTGTGTCCCAAACCTCTCCATATCTTGTGTTCCAGTCTATTTTTTAATACATGGTCCCATCTTAAATGACTTTTGCTTCTATTTTCCATGATGATCAGGGCAAAGGATGAGAATTATTTTATGGAAATAGAAATTACTGGACCCAAAGGGAGAGCAAGTCCTGTGAGAACCTGACACATAGCTCAGGGAACTAGGTTCCCAAACCCAGAGTCCTGAAGGACCTGGATCGTATCCTCACTCATCCAGTACATGGGTTTTAATCTGGGAGGTGGAGGGTGGTAATGAATTATGGAGGAACTCATGAAGCACTGGCTGGTTTTAAGCAGGAGGAAGTAAAGCAATCCAGTCATTTAGACACCTGTTAGTGTGACCTCAAGAGCATTAAAAGCTTTAAATATAAATAAAAAGGAAAAAGTTGGGGACAGACGAGTAAGTTTAAAAATGTAAAGTAAAAATGTGATGTGTCTTTAGTAAAGATTGATTGCTTTTAACTAAGATTATACCCCTGATAATTGTTTCCTAGACATGGATATATAATAGATTTAATAAATTATTCAGTAAATTAATGGAAAGCAGGTCCATAAAAAAAGATACCTAAGTGGAAAGGGTAGGGATGTCACCTCAAACACACACCAACTGTGGATACACAAAGGGAATTTGTGTGATTACAAAGGGAAGAGTGGGCAGAAAGTGCCTGGATTCCCATGTTCCCACTAACCAGCCTCACCTCCCTGGGTCCCAGGACCACAGCCTGGCCCGTGTGTGCTTTTGCTCTTGCACAATATTTTTCAGGCGGGCCTTGGAACAAAAGGTAGGAGTGAGCTGATGGCATTTGCTGATGGCACAAAGCGGGGAGGCACCAGCCGTGCAGCAGGAATAGCTGTATTGCTGGAGGAGCTGGATAACATGGAGTGCTGGCATACTGGAAATGGGATGAAATTTAATAGTGGAAAGTACAAGGCCATGCCCTTGGGAATTGCTAACAAGAATCTCTGCCGCAAGCTGGGAGCTCATCAGTTGGAAACGGCAGAAGAAGGGAAAAATCTGGGTGTATTTGTTGATCTGGAGATGACAACAGACTCCCAGTCTGAAGCAGATCTGACAAAAAGCACATATCCATAGAGGTATTTCCAGGAGAAGGGGGAATGTTAATGCCATTACAGAAGGCTCTGCTGCAACCTTCTCTGCAATTATGCATGCAGCTCTGGTCACTTTTAATCAGAGGACACAAACTTAAAATGTGACTGGAAAGTAATTATAGGCTAATCCTGATTTTTTTCTTGTACAAGAATCTTGAAATAATTTGTTTAGCCAGAAAACCTGAATGCTGAGAAAAGATACAGTTGTTCTTTGTGAAACTTAGGGAGTAAACACAGCAGTAAACACATCTCCCTTAAGAGCAAGGGTGATGTTCCTGTACGAGAAAACAAGTATCCGATGGCCATGAGAAGTCTGGGCTGAAACATGAGAACACCAGAGCTTCCAACAGCTCAAGTCCTGAGGCTCTGGGTCATCCTTCCCAGAGCTGCTGTTCCCTGATGCTGTTGCCACCAACAGCTGACCCTAAAAGCCCAAGGAGTCCTTTCCCAATCTCTCTTACCATCTGAGGCACAGCCACTGAGTTACCAATTGGCTTCTTATGGAAAGAAAATAGGTGCCTGGTGTGGAAAGATATTCCTTGGGCTGCAGTTGCAACACAAATGTTGCTTGAATTATTGGCTGTGTTAAAATCTGCACACGGTGGTGGTGAGGTGAGAGCATCCTGTCCTGTGTCATCCCACCCTGGTCCCTCAGATCACCTTTCCAGAGGCTGGCTCTCGTGCCCATCCTGTACATGAGCTGCAGTCCTGGAGCCATCCCCCCACCTGGAACAGAGAGAAACAGCAAAACCAAAGGTGTGCCCCTGGTACCACATGGTGACCTTTAATACACTTCCCTCCTGTGGCCCCAACAGCCACCTCAGCCTTTGCAGGCTGTTTCTGTTATGATGAAAAACTGATGGCAGGGTTAGATATCTCTTAAAAAAACCAGTCAGCACACCAAGTCCTGGTTCAGTAAGAACAGTCAGACCACAGGGGTGTTTGCTTTCTCAGGGCTCCAAACTGGCTCCCTTGGCCAGTTTTTTTGCCCAAAACCAGCTCTCCTCATCCCATTTTGTTTGGGTTTTCTTCTTTCATCCTATTTAAATGTTTCACTCCTTTTGCTCTCCTGGGTTTTTGACAAATGCCTGAAAAGAATGCTGCCCCTGACCACAGTATTTACACTCTGTTCCTCTGTGTGTAGGTGTTTCCATTCTTCCTGCTGCCATCCAACAAGTGCTGTTTCATTGTTCGTTCAAGCCAAGTGGCAGCAGGTGACATTGGGGTCAGCACAGCGTGAGGGCCACCCCTGATTCAAATGTGCCAGGAGACAGCCACCCACTGCCAGTCATCCTGATGGGGCCCCAAAACAGATGCTCTGACTCATTCCCTTGCAAAGTAGATGAATAATTTAAAAATAATGAGATTTTTATTACATACATATCATTTTGGTCAGAACATTTTGCAAGAGCCTCATTTTAGGATTTTTTTGTCTTGTAATAACCCCATTTTACAAGATGTGCCATTAGTGACGCTTTGCTGCGGGGAAGCAGCACGAGGACACTGTCTTGGCTGCCCATCAAGATGATTATCACAGGACTAGTCAGATATGAAGATTTGGGGGATTCAGAACTTCAAGTTCAGTGGAACAGAGACAACATTTTTGAGCAAACACTGAAAATGGCTTTGGGGACCGTGTTTCCAGGTAGGAACACAGCTGGCTGCGCCTGGCTCTGCAAGGATGCCACCTGCAAGTCAAAGCTGAAGCCATCAGTATTGAGAGTGTGCCAGAGTTCAGTGTGGGCAGAATGTCTGGAAATCTGGAAATCAGAATGTCTGGTTTATGGGTGCCTATATTATTTTCTTTAACAGACTAATAATCCATATGGGATTAATATTAGATTAATATGGCTTCTTCATTTTCTCCTATGGACCCAGGCTGGGAGAGCTGAGTCTGTTCAGTCGGGAGAGGAGAAGGCTCCGGGGAGACCTCAGAGCCCCTTCCAGTGCTTAAAGGGGCTCCAGCAGAGCTGGAGAGGGACTGGGGACAAGGGATGGAGGGACAGGACACAGGGAATGGCTTCCCACTGCCAGAGGGCAGGGACAGATGGGATATTGGGAAGGAATTGTTCCCTGGGAGGGTGGGGAGGCCCTGGCACAGGGTGCCCAGAGAAGCTGTGGCTGCCCCTGGATCCCTGGCAGTGTCCAAGGCCAGGTTGGATGGGGCTTGGAGCAGCCTGGGACAGTGGAAGGTGTCCCTGCCATGGCAGGGGGTGGGAATGGGGTGAACTTTAAGGTCCCTTCCCACTCAAACCATCCCATGACATTGTTTGCCTCGTGAGCTAAAAATAAGTAAAAGGTTGAAAACATTTTCTGCTGAACCTGTCTTTTCTCTGGAAAAGCAAACTGGCACAACTCTAACCTGTGTCATGTGCTGTGTTGCTACAACAAAGCTGCCTGAAAAAAAATGCTTTTCATAATAAACCATATCTATTTTCCCTAATAAGCACTTAATCACCTTCTTCCTGAGGTTGGATAATTAGGGAAATAGCAGGCAAAGAGAGGGCAAGAATCTGTTGGATCAGAGGAGCTGCTTGAAGTATCATTAGAAGATGATATTATTTGAACTGAAGATCTTCAGTGATAATTCTTTCCTGTAGACACAGCCCAGTGACCTGCTCAGGGCTGTGCCTGCTGGGAATTCCCACCCACAGGAACTTGCACCATTAAAACTCCAAAGCTGAGCAATTCCTTGGTTCCTCTGGCCAGGTGGACGCTGTACCTGCAGCCTCCTGGAGCAATGGGAACTGGTGTTCCTGCCCCTGCACTGCTGCAGTGCCATGCAGGGGGTCAGTTAAGAAGCACCTTGGGTCACCTCTGGTGACTTTCATTAGTGACTGAAATAAAAAATACCTTACAATAAGACTTTAGGCTAAGAATAAACTTGGAGGAGATTAATTGGAGAATGATGGGAAATTGAAAAAATAGTTAATAAATTACTGTTGGATCCATCAGGTCAACAGTTTAATGCTGACACCTTTGGCTCTGTGGCTGTCAAGGACATGCTGTGGAAGGTGTCATTGTCATTGAGGGGCTCCAGAATGTCCAAAGAAGGGAACAGAGCTGGGGAAGCAGCTGGAGCCCCAGGAGCGGCTGAGGGAGCTGGGAAAGGGGCTCAGCCTGGAGAAAAGGAGGCTCAGGGGGGACCTTGTGGCTCTGCACAACTCCCTGACAGGAGGGGGCAGCCGGGGGGCATCAGGCTCTGCTCCCAGGGAACAGGGACAGGAGGAGAGGGAACAGCCTCACGCTGGGCCAGGGGAGGGGCAGGGTGGATATTGGGGAAATTTCTTCACTGAAAGGATTGTAAAGCCCTGGACCAGGCTGCCCAGGGCAGTGGTGGGGTTCCCATCCCTGGAAGTGTTCAAAAAAATGCATGGATGGGCACTTAGTGCCATGGTCTGATTGCCAAGGTGGTGATTGGTCAGACTTGGAGGTCTTTTCCAATCTACATGATTCTGTGATTCCAGGGTTTGTCATTTCCATTAGTCCTTGATAAGTTAATGTATATATCATTAAAATAAAATGGAAAAAAGGGAAAAGTAGAGTTGGATTGAAATATTGCAAAGCCCAGGGTTGTCCTGATTCATGCCTGTTACTGTAATTGCATTTCAGCTGCTTTGAACATTTAATGGCCAATTTCTACAACTTTGCAATTTAGTACTGTGGGTCTCTATTTTTTTTTAGATTATGCATTATGACATTTTCCTCAACCATTTTATTACTCTTTCATTTTATTCTATTTTTTAAGTATGTTTAGAGGTGCTGGCCCTTCAGGGTTCCCTGGCCCCTCTGACCTGTGCGTGAGCAGTGTTAAACCCTCTGTGATGTCCCTTGGAGAAGCAGAGGGGACAGCAGGGGCCTCACCTGGTTTGGGTGTGGGGCCCAGAAACTGCTGAGAGTCCTGCGTGAGTAGGAAAACAGCTCCCTTTGGGGCTGCACAACAGCAAAGCAGATCCTCTATTCAGCCCCAGGCTGTCATTTGGGACTTTGAGGTGGAATTTGAGCAAAGGCAGGAGCCATGGAAGCCTTGGTGCTATTTGGGAAGCAGGATGCTGGACGGCAGTGTCTGTGACAGCCCGGCAAGGAAAACATACTGACCTCCAGCAGCACATTCCTGGGGTCGCTCCAGCCTTTCAGTTTTCCTCCTGGTGCTTTTTGTGTGGCTCAAAATGAAAAAGCTGCTTTTGTGTCTTGTCACCATCCGAGCAGGGAGCGGCCTTCCTGCACAGCCGGAGTCGGGAGGTGATCCCTGCGTAGCTGTCACAGCCCTGGGACAGAGCTGCCGGAACCAGGGCACTCGTCCCAGGCCTTGACTTGTGACATCTGATCATCCTCACCATTACATTCAGTGCTGAACAACTTCCTCCTAGCCATGAATCACACCTGGGAAGGATCCTTTCAATAAAAGCTCATTTTCCAAAGCTTTTCCTGGAGAAATTCTCTTCTTCACATCTGATCCAAAGCCTGCTTGCCCTGTACCTTCAGATGGCTCTGGACTGAACCTTGAAAACTGGGTTTTCAGCAGAACCAGCAGCCAGCAAGCTGATTTTAATGCTTTGCCTTATCTGTGCGAGACAGGTCGGCAGTTTCCCTGTGCACCAAGATCGGAAAGCTGTGATTTCCATTAAGATTTCAGATTTAACTTCTACTTTTGTGAAGACTTGAAAGTCTCTGGCACGTTGTCACAGGTGAACAGATGCACCTTTTTTTGCCAGATTATTTTGTATGAATAGTGTGTCTCCATATAATTATCTAACTGGGTTATACATGAGGAGTTAATATCCCAAATTTTGGGCAGAGGCTCCAACAGCTCACAGTGCTTTAGGAAATCAAATAGGGAATACACAGTTGGTAAGGTTACCCCAAAAAGAGGAATAGTGACTCAAAACAGCACGATGACACATTCAAAGCCCACTGAGTCACCTGGCATCTCACCAGCACTGCTCTGAGGAGGGTTGGCACAGGAGGGGAGATAAACAGATGCCTTTGCAAGGGAATCATGTTTCAGTTGTCAAGTGTTCTCCTCCAGGAAAGAGAGTTGGAGCAAAGCTTGGATCGACATCATCACTGAGGTTTGGTTCTGGTAGGCTGTTCTGCACGACGTGTTGGTGCTGGGGCTCCAGTCCCAAGGTCTGACTGGTGCAGTGATGTTTGCGAAATAGAAACAATGAATATTTCATTTAAAAATTAGTAATTCAACAGAATGGGGGAGATGGCAGGTTCCAGACAGCCCGTCGTGACATTTGCAGTGTGAATCCGTAACACCCAGCTCTGTGTGATGGGAGCAGAGCTCGGGTGTGCTGCTGGCCCTGGGGCAGCCCTTGGGTGTGCGGCCCCTGCTCGCTCCCCCCGCGGGGTCACGGGCACCCCAGTGCCAGCACACGCAGCTGCACAGCGGGCACTCAGAACCCCGGCTGTCCGGAGTGCGCGGGGCATGGAGGGCACTGCGAGCGGGATTGCTTCCAGCCCATCCCTAATGAGCCACATGACACAGCGCATGGTGTGGTTTCTATTTTAGGCCACTTTGCCATCTAAAGCTGGACTCTGGGCTAAGTTTAGGAGGAGTTCCCTGTGGTCAAGGAGGAGAGCCGAGACCCTTCGGAGCAGAGATCAGTGACGGCTGGATGTGTCTGTGTCACCCCGCAGGCTGGGAAGAGGCCGGTTCCCAGAGTTTCAATGCGGTGTAAATGTGACTGATGTAATCTGTTCTTACTATCGGTTGTGCTCGTAAGAATTGACAGGAATTGCCCTTTTCCTGCGCTGTCCGACTGTAATGCACAGACGTCTCCCTGGGGAGCAAGGGGACGTCCCAGCCGAGGGAAGCGGTGAGGGCTGTGAGGGTCGCCGGCTGTGACAGGACCCTGTCTCCGCAGAACCCCTTCCCCCGCCTGTGACACTGGATGGGGCAGTGCAGCTAAGTTAAAAACGTCTCCTTCAAAAAGGTGATTTATTGAACCAGCTGGTTTTCCTTCAAAGGAAGAACAGGTGGAGGCTCTTTCCCCTCCAAAGACAACCCACAGACAGTAACTACGCCCAGCCCCGCGGCTGCAGCCGCTCCGGACGGCGGGCGGGGGTTTGGGGCTTAACCCGCCCGTTTGGTCACTGCAGCACGGCCCGAGCCCGGCTCCCTCCCTCGGATCCACAGCCGGATCCACAGCCGGACCCAGCCCCGGTCCCGCCCCTCGGATCCACAGCCGGACCGGGAGCCGGGACGGTCCCGCCGCCGGGGCGGAGCCGCACCGGGCCCCGCCCAGCCCGGTAGTTCCGCTCGGGCCCGGAAGCGGCGCTCGGCCACGGAAGCGTCGTGGGGCCGGCGGGACGCGTGTGCCGGTGCCGGGGTTCTGGTACCGTGCGGGGCCGGCGGGACGCGTGTGCCGGTACCGGGGCTCGGGGGGCTGTGGCGGGGCTGGGTTGGGGTGAGCGGCAGCGGCTGTGTCGGAGCACGGGAGTCGTGGCAGCGGCTGGGCAGGGCCCGGTGCGACAGGGACAGGGACCGGACAAGGAACGTGGCCTTGGGGGCGGCGGGAGCGGTAGGGCCTGGGTTAACCGGCGGTGTTGGGTTAACTGAGAGTGTCTGGCCATGGGGTAGGGCCATGCTGGGAGAGCTGGGGGTGCTCACCTGGAGAAGAGAAGGCTCCAGGGAGAGCTCAGAGCCCCTTCCTAAAGTGCCTAAAGGGGCTCCAGGAGAGCTGGAGAGGGACTGGGGACAAGGGCTGGAGGGACACGACCCAGGGAATGGCTTCCCACTGCCAGAGGGCAGGGCTGGATGGGATATTGAGAAGGAATTGTTCCCTGGGAGGGTGGGGAGGCCCTGGCAGAGGCTGCCCAGAGAAGCTGTGGCTGCCCTTGGATCCCTGGCAGTGTCCAAGGCCAGGCTGGACATTGGGGCTTGGAGCAGCCTGGGACAGTGGGAGGTGTCCCTGCCCATGGCAGGGGGTGGAATGGGATGAGCTTTGAGGTCCCTTCCAATACAAACCATTCCATGAATCCATGCTGCAGCATTCCCTGTGCCAGCTGTGCTGCCGTGGGTGCCTCATCCTCAGCAGTGTCACCTCACCCTGCATGTCTTCAGAAATGTGCACATCAGTGGAAAGTGCAGGGCAGGGATCATTTCTGGTGCTGGGAAAATAAGTTTCCCTGGTTCATTGTGTTCTTTGGCTCTTGCACTGTACCTGAAATCACAGGGCACAACAGATTAATTGTGGGCTTATGGTTTAGACCAAAGCTCTTTCTGGGGGGAAAAGCTTATGAGAGTGATCAGGAATGATTCTCTGTTGAGCTTATCCCATACTCAGCTTTATTCTCTCCTCTAGCTTTTGGGCAGGGGCTCTGTCTCTTCCAGGATGTTTTTGACTTGGACTGGAGATTTTGATGCCTTCCCGGCTTGAAATGAGACACTTGGCATGTTTTTCTGCATTACAAATGCACATTTCTATGTGCAGTTTTCAAAAAGACTTTAGAAATTTTAAGAGCCAAATTAAATATATGATGAAACTGGATTGAAAGCCAGCTTGGCTTATTCTGCTGAAAAGTTTTGGTGATTTCTTTTTTTTTCCCAAAGAAATTGTTTATCATAAAATAGTTGCTCTTGTCAACGGTCTAAATTTTAAACTCCCTTGGAAAGACAATTAATTTTAGTTTTCTAAGCTGTGAGTATTGCTGTTACTCTGCTGTATTTTTTTTATTTGAGCTCTGAAATGTTAGATGACAGAATTTTTGCCTAAATCCATCGGCAACAAATTTATGGAATGAAAAAATGTTATTTTTTCACTTGCTGTCTAAACCATGACCCCGCTCCTGAGTCAGAGTTGTTCAGCTATAGAGACACTGCTCTTGTTTTAATTGTTATTCAGCCCAGGCAATGTGACTGTAATTAAATGTGCATCTGAGGAGATGTGTGACCTTCCTAATGAGAACGTAACTTTTTAGTACCATTTTGCAGAACTCATAACCCCATAATCCCCTAAAGAATTTAAAAGCTCTGTTAACCTGCAACTTTTGCATTTTGTTAGTCTGAACTTTTTTAACAGTGCTCATAACATTCTTTCTACTGAGTTACTCTAATATTTGACTTCCAGTTAATTTCAGAAAGTTAATTGAAACGTTTCCGAGCCCACAAATGCAGTTGAAGATGAAATTGTGGTTTTATGAGCACGTGGGAATTGGCAGGAGCAGGGAAGGCTTTTATAGGCTCAGCCTGTGTCCCTTGTCTGGCTGAGTGCTGGGAGATTCTGCACACAGACACCAAAAATGCTCTTTGAAAGCACAGGCAAGGCTGTGTTTGGGTTGTCCCTGCAGTTTGTGCTGTCAAGAGAGACACTGAAAGTGTTGAAAGAGGCTGCAAAGGCCAGAGTTCAGCACAGCTCTTCAGCAACCCGATTTAAATATCTAATTTCCATATTAAAGTGTCCTCACGTGTGTTTTGTTGTCCTGGAAGATCTCTTTGGCCTTTCAGTAAGGGATAAAAGTTCAGCACCACATTGCAGATTTCCTCTGAGACATGTGCAGGTGGCTCCTCGGTGTTCCCTCAGGATTTGGCATTTTAGTGGGGTATAAATTGCTGGGTATAAATTGCTTGGCATAAATGTATTCCCAGCCAGTGTGTGTGTGTGTGTGTTACAACAGGGCTGCAGCCTCTTTTGTTCTGCTTTTGCCTGACCGACCTTGTAAAGTGCATCCTGTGCTGCTTTTGTTTGCTGAGGACAGGAACAAGCCACCAGGATGCCAGCGTTGCCTCTGGATGAGCTCCAGCTGACAGAAAGGGATCCCAAGACAGGGAAGCTGAGAACTTTACCAGCACTGGTGAGCTCTGTTTTTCCTGAAAGCCAAACAGACCTTTAGTAAATAATTGTCTTATAGTGAGGCTTGGTCTGGGATATGTGGCAGGAAGGGCTGGAGCTGTGTCAGGGCAGGCTCAGGCTGGAGATCAGGGAAAGGTTCTTCCCCCAGAGGGTGCTGGGCACTGCCCAGGCTCCCCAGGGAATGGGCACGGCCCCGAGGCTGCCAGAGCTCCAGGAGCGTTTGGACAGCGCTGCCAGGGATGCCCAGGCTGGGATTGTTGGGGTGTCTGGGCAGGGCCAGGAGCTGGGCTGGGTGATCCCTGTGGGTCCCTTCCAACTCAGCATATTCTGTGATTCTGTGAAATCTGTTCAGCCTGCTTGTTAAAGAAGTTTTTTTTAATGTATTCAGATAGTTGAGGTTTCATTTACCCACCACAGAAAAACCCCAAAACACAAGAACCAAACTTACTGTGTTCAACATCTGGAGTAAACTGTTTTCCCAGCACATCTCCCTCTCTTGAGTCTGTAACCTCTGCTGCAAGGGAGAGATGCTCAGGGAGGTTTTGCAAGCTCTGCCTCAAGTTTAGCTCAGAGCTGTGGCACTGGGATCAGTCCCTTGTGCCTTCAGCTTGATGAAACCAGAAAATTCAACCCACAGAAACCCTTTTCTCCCAGAAATAAGACCTGGAGAGAGCCTTCTGGATGTGTTGCAGAAGTGGGACTGTGAATGCTGCTCACTCCTGTGGAGCTTTACCCTGAGCACGTGTGTGGGATGAGGCAGAGCCCAAACCTGCTGCTCGTTGGAATTCTTGTTTTAGGGTGGAGATATTTGGGCAAAACCTGTTCAGTAACCCTTGGAAAGGGTAGTGAAATGTTTCTTTGTGTCTTTGATGGTCGTGTCAGTTTGAGTTCATGGAATATTGTGCAAGAACCAGTTCAGAGGAAAAAGAGAGAGTTCAAAGGCGTGCCAGGAAGCTCCTGCTCTTTGTTTTGAAGGTGTGGGAGGATTGCTTTGTCAGGCTTTGGTTAAGAGAAAGCAAGGAGCTACATCTGCCAAATGATCAAGGTCTGAAAATGTTGCTCATAAAGAAAGATACAAACCCACTGCTTTGAAAGGGTAGAAGATGGGAAGTTACCAGGGAATGGAATGTTCCTGTCATCAGGACCATAGCGACAGGACAAGGAGTAATTGGTTCAAACTGAAATTTAGGTTAGATATTGGGAAGGAATTGTTCCCTGGGAGGGTGGGGAGGCCCTGACACAGGGTGCCCAGAGAAGCTGTGGCTGCCCCTGGATCCCTGGCAGTGTCCAAGGCCAGGCTGGACACTGGGGCTTGGAGCAGCCTGGGACAGTGGAAGGTGTCCCTGCCCATGGCAGGGGTGGGACGGGATGGGCTTTGAGGTCCCTTCCAACCCAAACCATTCTGTGATTCTATAATGTCAAGTTGTATTAAAAGGTAACTTTGTGTTTCCTGGAATTCAGTGAGTAGATGGTAACTGGGCATTCCTGTCACTTGGTCTGGAGTTTTAATACAGTGGATTTTGGCTTTCTGCAGCACCCAGAAATTAAAGCAGATCGGTCGTTTGTGCTATACAAACCCCCTCCTGCCATCAGAGACCCTGCTCTGGTGGAGGAATTCCTGGAGCGAGCAAAATTCATTGCAGATGACCTGAACTGGCTTCTGGCTTTGCCTCATGACAAATTCTGGTGCCAGGTAATCATTGTTTTTTATCTGGAGGTACAACATATACATCTAGGTGCTTGTAAAAGCCATGAGCTTTACATAATTTTCATAAAGATTTGGTTATGCTTATTATGTCACTTAGGAAACATTTTAATTTCCATTACTGCACCTTAGAATGCAAAGAAAGTATTTCCTTAAGGACTTTCCACTGTGGATTTTAAGAGTTTGCTTGTATTTGATGGATATGGGAGTCCTTTTAATTTGCCTGAGTGTTTTAGATTGCTTTAAATTTAACTGGGCTGCTTGTGAGCAACCTGTGAAGGTGTGACATTCCCTCCTTCCCATTTTCCTGTCTGTGCCTGTGTCAGGTGATATTTGATGAGACCCTGCAGAAGTGCTTGGATTCCTACCTGCGCTCTGCCCCTCGCAAGTTCGATGCGCTGTGGGATTGCCATCCGGAGGTGAATGAGCTGCAGAAATGCCTCCATCGGAGTGTCTTCCTCACTTTCCTCAGGATGTCCACCCACAAGGAGTCCAAGGTAAATATTCCTATGCCTTGCAGGTGCTCCAGGCTGTATGACTTAGGAGAAAATAGAATTAGAGAAATGAATTGTTTTCCTTCTCGCACAACATTCCTCTCCCTCATGATTTTATCAGTTGGTTTCTCTCTGTGGAGATAACACTCAGAGCTGAAGTATCTGAACTATGCAGTGATTCCTTGGTTGATTGCCTGGATCTCCTTCCTGAGTAATAGCAGGTTATCCATGTGAGGTGGTTGGATATGTCATGGTAAGAGGAGAGAGAGCACGTTGGCCTTTGTGTGGCCACATGGGACAGGCTCTTCAGGCCACCACTTCCCGAGCATTCACTCCCTCAGGGCCACGTGGTGCCACAAAATTCCTGCTAATACTTGTCTCTCCTCGAACTTGTCCCAGGTTTTGGACACACTGAAATTTCTGTAGATTACTGTTATCTTGGCATCATCAGGCATTCAGCCTGGAGAGAAGGCTCCAGGGAGACCTCAGAGCCCCTTCCAGGGCCTAAAGGGGCTCCAGGAGAGCTGGAGAGGGACTGGGGACAAGGGATAGAGGGACAGGACCCAGGGAATGGCCTCCCACTGCCAGAGGGCAGGGATGGATGGGATATTGGGAAGGAATTGTTCCCTGGGAGGGTGGGCAGGCCCTGGCACAGGGTGCCCAGAGAAGCTGTGGCTGCCCCTGGATCCCTGGCAGTGTCCAAGGCCAGGTTGGACATTGGGGCTTGGAGCAGCCTGGGACAGTGGAAGGTGTCCCTGCCCATGGCAGGGGTGGGACGGGATGGGCTTTGAGGTCCCTTCCCACCCAAACCATTCCATGATTCTATAATTAAAAGACGTACTCAGCACTAATTGTGTAACTCCAATCTGGAGCTGTGGAATTTTCACCCGACCTTTGGGCAGGATGAGTGAGGCACCTTGTGTGTTAGCAATTACTCCCTTGATCTCCTCATTGGTTCATGGTGTGTTAGGGCTGTGTTGATTCTCTTGCTTATCACAGTGGTGACGTTCAGGATGTTTTGAGGGAAAGGTCTGGGAGTGGAGGACTGGGACAGGAGCAGGTTGAAGGAATGCTGGAGCCTGCAGCTGGCACCACTTCAGCAGAAGTACCCGACACCTCTGTGGTGTCTTTCATTGCAGGATCTGATTGAGAGGCAGGCGAGCATTTGAAACCATTTTATAGTTGAGTGATTTGCAGCGAATGAATAGTCCGTTGTCATGCAGGAGTCAGCAGGAGTTCTGGAAAGGGAACCTGGCCAGCACTGAGCCTCATCCCTCTGCTTCAGCAGGGAGAATGTGCCCAGCCTTTCACTGGGATTGAAAACATTTGCTGTCACAGGCAAACAGGGTTTTGGAAAATCCAAAATCACCTTTCAGCTGCCTGTTTCTCAGTGTCAGGCAATGGAATTTTTCTCATCTAGAATTTTGTAAGAAATTCCCTCAGTGTGATGAGTTTTTGGCACAGTGTTCAGCAGTCAGGGTGTAGAGCTGCAGTTCTAGGGTTTCTCCCTGCTTGTCCCTGATTCTGTGGTCTCTGGAGCTCTCCCATCATATGAGAACCTCAGGCTGTCCCTGTGCCTGGTTACTCATTCCTGCTCCTGAGCTGAGCTGTTCTGGTGTCAGGCTGGGAACTGGGGACCTGTGGGGAGATTTTTTTGTAAAACTTTTACATAGATTAATTTAACTCCTGGTGAATGGATCAGTGGGGTGCCCAGGTGTGGCAGGGACAGGAATGTGGGAATAGATGGCTCTCCAGAAACTGTTCCAAGCAGAGTTGCTGCCTTCTATGAAATAAATTCCTTAATACACCTCTGAGAGATGTTTTTACAGGTGTCATTATACTGCTGGAGTTACTGCAGAGCAAGATATGGATTATCCTTCAAATTCTTTTTTTTTTTTTTTTTTGGGTAGGATCATTTTATCACTCCCTCTGTCTTTGGAAAAATTATTTACAATAACTTCCTGTTCGACATCCCCAAGATTCTGGATCTCTGTGTCCTTTTTGGGAAAGGAAATGGCCTCCTGCTCCAGAAGATGATTGGTCAGTAAAAGCCAAGGAACAACTTGCTACATTTAGGCTTCTGCTTGTATGACAAGTGACTTAGTGGGGTTTATACCAGTGGAACTGCTTTGAAAATTAATTGTTGTAGCAACTAATAGCTATCATTGCTGGATCACATTGGGCTTTTATTTTTCCATGTGCACTTTTTTTGTGCTAAGGAAAGCTTCATGTCCTGCTTTGCTGCCCTGAGCTGGGCTTATGTTGTTAGACATAAACCCAGGCTCAGTTGTTTCTTGTGCCAATTAAATGGAGCCCTTGTAAGAGGAATGTGAGGGCTCTGTGAAATCCTGGTAGAGATGGGAAAGAGGGAGGAGGGTTGGGAGATGGGGCACAGTCCAGCTGGGAGTGCTGCTGTTCCCAGAGCTGGGAGCCAAGTGAGACATTGTGTGAGGTAATCGCTGCTCTGGGAAGTGGGAGAACCTGAAACTTCAATGCAGACATTGATGTATACAGAGCTTCCAAACCACAAACACTTGAGAGCCTTGCTCAAGCTGTGCTTATCCCTGGATTTCTGTGTCTGTGCACACACTCTTAGTGGCGAGTACACAGGGAGGGACCTTCCAGCCATGGATGCTGAGGAACGGAGATGCAGCATATTGATTTAGCTTCTCTATTTATCCTGTGGTCCCTTCACAATCCTGTGATCTTTAACATCATCTGAGCACCTGAGCTGGAGAGTATCTAGCCTTGGATTAAGTGAGCTCTTCCTGAATTCTAAGGCACTTTGTGTGCAGCTCATGGGATGAAGCTTTTCTGTTTCTTTGGTTGTTATTTTTGTCTCATTTCCAAGTTCACTGACATGAGAAGTGTTAGAGATCATGTGGTGCAGACAGATTTGTAGCCAGAAAATCTTAGATAAACCTTTGCATTTTTAATCTTTTTATCCTTTTTCAGTAGCTTCTACTCTAAATTCCTCTGTTGAGCCTCAGAGGTGGAAAGCAGGCATGGCAAGATGGATACTTCCCTTTCAGTTGTGAAGCTTAGATTATCTGGGTCTTAAAATATTCCAAAAAAGACCTAAGTAATAAAACCTCCTTTGAACTACACTCTGGAGTGCCACACAATCATGCTGCATGCAGGTGACCAAGGATTTGCTCGCCTGATTATTTCATTATGTTGCGACAGTAATGGCATGAGCAGTTCTGGTGTGTAATTCATGACTTCATAAATTTGAGGTTCTTCTCAGGGTATAAATTTTTCTGAAACTTGTCTCATAACTCTTACCTGTATTCTGTCCTTGCTGAAGAACTCTTAACTTTCATCATCTGAACAGTAATTCCCAAGAAAATAGGAGCCTCAGTGCTTACTTGGTGAGGATTTATGGTGTGGCATTACTCAGTGGAGTATTTTGTAAAGATGATGGAGTCCTGGTAATATGATAGCAGGTGTTACTAAAGCCTCATTACCTTTAAGAAATATTCTGCAGCACATCTCCTGGTGTGTGCTGAACTGTTATCAGTAATTAAAAGCCAGCTCCAGTTGTCAAATAAAGGAACTGGGGATGTTCAGTGATAGTATTTGCATTATTCATTGATTCAGCCCCTGGAGCGTGAATCATCTGACATCTTGTTTGCTCTGCTCTCATGAGCATATTCCCGTTGCTGGATCTCCAGTGGCACTGGAGAGCTGATGGATCAGCTTTTTGGGAGCAGGGCCTGTGCTTGAGCTGAGGAGTGAGGGTGGGCTGTGTCCCACACAGTCAGTAGGTGTGTCTGGGGGGTGTCAGGAATGGCACAAGTACCATGCACCAAGTACCATCTTCTGGTGCAAATTTGCTCGTTGGCATCGATGTCTGAACTGATGGAAATGCTCTCCTTCCCCTTTTCAGGAAATATCTTCACTCAGCAGCCCAGCTACTTCAGTGACCTCGATGAAACTCTACCCACTGTCCTCCAGGTACTGCTTTCCTGCTGGGACTCCATCTGGAAATGTGCCACAGCTTGGGGAGTGGAAAGGGAGCATTGTAGGCAGGCAGAATGTAATTAATGAAATCATGGAATATCCTTTGTAATTAATGAAATCATGGAATATCCTTAGTTGGATGGGACCCGCAAGGATCATCGAGTCTGTCCCCTGGCTCTGCACAGACACCCCAATGATCCCACTCATTGTCCAA
Source organism: Monarcha castaneiventris obscurior (assembly GCA_026261815.1). NCBI lineage: Eukaryota > Metazoa > Chordata > Aves > Passeriformes > Monarchidae > Monarcha > Monarcha castaneiventris. The sequence goes on from JAMPIT010000363.1 coordinate 875,287, forward strand.
ACACTCCTTGAGCTCTGACCACTCTCTGGGGGAAGAACTTTCCTAATATCCAGCCTAAACCTCCCCTGACTTAGCTCTTGCTCCCTTTCCCTAGTTTATGTTAATGTGTGTCAGGGAGGTTTTGAACCTTTATCTAAAATTAATACTTGGTGACTCTTCCCTCCCACCTTCCTTCAGCTTCTGGCCTTCTCTGCAGTGTCCCTCTGCTGGCTCCTGTCTGTTAACCACTTCCCTGTTCTCCTGATTTAGGTGTTCAATAATATTTTGCACAAGTGTGGTTTGCAGTGTGAAGGAGCGTCTGCTGAGCCCCAGAAACTGGAAGAGAAAGTCAGTGTGACTCCAGGGAACATGCCCCTCCAGGTGGGACTGGACTCTCTGTACTCTTGCACGCTGAACAGACCACACAAGGTCATTCTGTTCCCAAAACCTCCTACAGCTCCTGGTTCTGTGCCATTGTTGCACTCTTTGTCCTGGGACATGGTGATAAAACCTTTCCACCATGAGCTGATTCATGTCAACCATATCCTTTGTAACGTGGATAGTTTTAAACCTGGCAACTTTTTTGCTTAACCAGCTTAAAAATAATGTAACAGAATATCTGACAGAAGTCTCCACCTAAGCCTGGCAGTGATAAGAGCTGTTTTGGTTTTTTTCTTCAGAAATGTGTGTTTTAACAACAGTGTAATTTAACTGTAGTTAATGAAGAGGGGTTTTATGTGCTGGGGGCTGTACAAAGACAGTGAACATGGTCCTCTACAAAGCCTTAATCATTTAGTTTGTGTGGGGGAACAAACTGTCAGTTCAAACTATCATTTAGTGGCAAATGATAGTTTGAAACTATCATTTAGTGTATCATTCAGTTTGTTTCAGCTGCCTTGGAAATGCAGCTTGCACTGGACCAGACTGCTGAAAACATCCCTTTGGTTCCCATGTTTCTGCCGTGCAGTGCTTCATGGAAAAGTGCTGCATGGGGAAGAATCCTGTACATGGAGGGTGTATTGAGGGCAAAGCCACTGTCCAGAACAGGATCTGATGAGGATTCTTATAATCTCACAGGATCTTTAATGAAAGCAAACAGTTTGGATTGCATTGTAGATCTTTAAAGGATAGGAGTTCTAGGAGAGGTGTTGTCTCTACCCCCAGACCTGTAAGAGGTTTATGGTTGATACAGGCTCTGTGCAGTCTGGAGAAGGCCTGGCACAATATTCTGTGTCCCTGTTGGGGAGTTACGCTGTGTTCCTGGGAAAACTTGCCTGGCTCTTCCCTCACTAACTGCTCTTTCCCTTTCAGGAGCTGAAGGACATTGTGCTGTATTTATGTGACACCTGCACAACTCTCTGGGCCTTCCTTGATGTCTTTCCCTTGGCTTGCCAGACCTTCCAAAAACACGAGTTTTGTTACAGGTATGTCTTGGAGTGCAGGCAGAGCTTGTCCTGGCCATGTAAAAGTACTGAATGTGCTGCTGTGTCCTGTCCCATTGTTAAATGAGGAGACAGATTTCATGCAGAGGCTGCTGGGTTCTCTCTGACAGAAATGTAGCCTAATAAATCCAAGGATATAGGGATGTGTAGATTTTCTGTTCTATGTATGTCATTATCTAGCAGTGATCCTGGAGCCAGGCATCCATGGCAATTTCAAAAATCAGCTGAACAGTTCTCAGTGTGCTCTGGGAAGGGTGGAGAGGGATGAGTTATGGACAAAAAGAGCTTCCTGCTATAGGACCCAAAGCAAGGGAAGCAGAAAGTGTTTCAGAGAAATAGTTCTTCAAGGTCTGAAAACAAATGTCTTTGATGTTATGCCCAAGTTTTATGCTAGAGAATATCAGTGAGCTGGGAGAGGGTGACAAGGCATGAGAGGAAACAGCCTCAAGCTGTGCCAGGGGAGGTTCAGGTTGGATATTAGGGAACATTTCTTCATGGAAAGGGCTGTCCAGCCCTGGCGCAGCTGCCCAGGGCAGTGCTGGAGTCCCCATCCCTGGAGGGATTTAACAGCCCTGTGGATGTGGCACTTGGGGACAGGGGTCAGTGGTGGCCCTGGCAGTGCTGGGGGAATGGTTGGACTCAATGCTCTCAGCAGGCTTTTCCAACCTGAAGGATTCTGTGATTCTGAGAGTCTGTTGGCTCTTTGCAGGCTGCAGATCTGTGTTGGGGCTGTCTCTGGGTTGGGCAGATGGTTCTGATCAGCACCAGGATGCTTTTGAAATGCATTTCTTTCCTGCCTCTTCAAAGACTTCTCTGTGATTTCTTTAGAGTGCTTCTCTTTGTCTATGGTGTGTTTGCTTGTGTTCTGGGGGAAAAGTACCAAAATGAGGTGATGCTCATGAGCACTGCTGGTGAGGAGGGTTTCATGAAATCAGCCATTTGTTCTGCCTTTTGGCAAATGATTTTTGGAACCTCAGCTGACAGGTACAGGTTTGTTCCCCCTTTGTACAGATTAGCTTCATTTTATGAACTGGCAATTCCTGAGCTGGAATCTGCAATCAAGAAGAGGCATTATGAAGATAACAGGTGAGAATTCCTGCAAAGGCTTGCCTTGGATTTTCAGTGAGACTTCCCAGGGCTTAGTTAAAAATTCACTTCATGCTGCTTTACCCATCCCTGCAGAGCCTGGCTTTTTTTGTGCTGCTTCAAAGAGCTCTGAAGAGATGACTTTTGTAATTCCAAATTTTCCTGGGCAGTGGGGTGACTAATCATTTTTAGTGCTGTGCAAGAAGGAATTTGATGGGAGGTGCATTCAAATTGTTACAAAGTGTGAGAACATGAATGATATCTCTGGGAAGCTCAGTCTCTCTGTAAGGCACAGGCTGTGCTGGTACAGTGGGGGTCTCATGTGTGGAGCTGCCAGGACAATTGGGATTAAAACCAGCTTTATTTGGAGCATGGATTTCCTTTAATGACCATGAAATGTGTCTAATATCTGGTCTTTGCAGCAAGGAAATGATTCTCCTAATGAAATTCTTCTAGAGGGTTAACTCTGGCATAAAGGTGTGTTACAGATTCTTGTGCTGACACCAACAGTGTCTTTTGCTCTCTCTGAAGAGTTTTTGCTGATTTGTGGAGGAGGATTTCACACTCCAGAAAGAAGATGATAGAAGTTTTTCACACCCTAATAAACCAAGTCTGTCTGCAGCCCATCCTAGAGAGCAGGTATTGGCACTTGGCTCTGTGCTACTCGCCAGTTACTTGATTGCTGTGTGGGAGAAATTGTTTCTCATTTACAAATTTACTGGAGAAAACGAACAGAAACTGCTTTTTGTGTTGGGGTTGTAGCCAAAGACTTGGCTAAGGTCAAATTCTGTTGTCCTGTATATCAGGAATGCTCCAGGTGGAGCTGTTTGGTCCAGAATCTCTGTGGTGAGCTGTGGTCCAACGAGCTTTCTGACCCCAGTGTGTGGCTCATGCAAACTTTGATCATGTGTAACACCTTGGGACCTAATTGTGACCTTCCAGGACCTGGAGGGGCCAACAAGACAGATGGAGAGGGACTGTTTACAAGGGCTTGGAGTGCCAGGACACGGGGAATGGCTTCCCACAGACAGAGAGCAGGGATGGATGGGATATTGGGAAGGAATTGTTACCTGGGAGGGTGGGAAGGCCCTGGCACAGGGTGCCCAGAGAAGCTGTGGCTGCCCCTGGCAGTGTCCGAGGCCAGGCTGGACGGGGCTTGGAGCAACCTGAGATAGTGGAAGGTGTCCCTGCTGTGGCAGGGGGTGGCACTGGATGAGTTTTAAGGTCCCTTCCCACCCAAAGGTGCCTTGGAACAAGGCTTGGAGCCTCAGCAGCACCTGGAGCTTTGGGCACTGAGGCCGCAATGGGAGTTTGCTTGACAGGTGTTCTTGCACAGGTGAGCACAGACTGTCTGGAAGATTCTCTGGTGTAATCCCAAGCCATCATAAAGGCACAATTACAAAAACTCTACACGTCCTTTTCTGCTCACTGCAAGTCTGAGGCATCAAACTATTTGTAAAGTCTGTCTGCAGACTTGTAATTCTGAGTGTGATACAGCTTTAGATCTAACTGCTGGAATCTTTGCTGAAGCCTTAAAAACCACTTGTTTCCATTTGACTCGTTGCTCCTGCGAAAGCCAAAAAGTAGCCTGAAATCTGTTTTCAGATGGGGCTTTCCCTTGGTGTGTTAATGTGAGTTGTTTGGCTGGTGGGGCAGAACATGGGCAGACTTACCTCTGAGTGTTCACTCTGCTGTGTTTCCTGCAGCTGTGAGAATATTCAGCCATTTATTGAGGAATTTCTGCAGATCTTCACCTCGGTGCTTCAGGAAAGGAGGTGAGTCTGGCTGGCAAGAGGCCGGAGGGGAGGCTCAGCTCCTTCCTCTGCCATTCTTTACAGCAGAATTGCCTGAGGCAGCGTTATGAGGCATTTGGGAGTCAGAAATCGTTGTAAGTAGTTGGGAGAAGTGCAAGGAGAGGATTTCAGCCTGCAGCACAGACCCTAGCACTGAGAAATGCTGTTCTTCACTCCCTTTAATCCGGCTTCTCAAAGAAGAGAAGGGCAATTCAGCCATTAGCTACCTTGACAAGTTAGCCTGTTACTGATCTGTGCTTTCCAGCTGGGCTGACCAGACCAGAAAAATATTAAACACTAGTGCTGGAGATGCAAAGGAAGTGGCAGAACTGGGAATTCCATCTTGTCCTCCTGCCCATGCTGGCATTCTGAGCACGTTCACATGGTAAAGCAGATTTTCCCTGTAATGCAGCACTGTGTTCCAGCCCTCACACCTGAGGAGCGTTGCTGTGGGGTAGTGGGACCAAAATCAGGCATGGCTGGAATCCAGCATTGGGTGAGAGGTTCTCTGTTCCCACCTGAGCACTGAGGCAGTCAGAGAGGCACAGCAGTGGTAATTAATTGAGCTCAACTGATTAAACTTGCTCCTGTGTTTCCAGATTTCTCCGTGACTACGACGAGCTGTTCCCAGTTGAGGATGATGTGAGTCTGCTCCAGCAGGCATCCTCTGCACTGTATCCTTTGCTCCTACCTTTGCCTTTGCACACCTGGCTGCTCTTGGATTCCTTCACACCAGTGGCATTTCTGCCTCTGGTTAAGCTGCATGACTGGCAAGGAGTACTGGAAAGTCTTCCCTTAATAGAAAAGAAGGGAGATGGAGGAGTTGTTGCCCAGAGAAGCTGTGGCTGCCCCTGGATCCCTGGAAGTGTCCAAGGCCAGGCTGGACGGGGCTTGGAGCAGCCTGGTCTAATGGAAGGTGTGCTTGCCCATGGCAGGGAGTGGGATGAGATGAGCTTCAAGGTCCCTTCCCACCCAAACCATTCCATCGTTCTGTGAGTGTTGATGTAGGCACAAGTTTGGAAGTCGCTGACAATCCCATAGTTCCTTCACGGTGATCTCTGAACATGTGCATCCAGGAATGTCCTTAATGCTGTGCTCTTAGAGACGAGACCAGGACAGCCTATATCCTCCAAGCAGTGGAAAGTGCCTGGGAAGGGGTAGACAGGAAAAAAGGACAAGCTGGTAAAGATCCAGCAGCATCCAACGGAGCTTCAGCAATAGTGGAAAGCAGCCCTGAGGACGGAGAGGATCCAGGGGCTGCGTGTGCCCTGGAGGATGAGGTGGGTACAGCTCTGTGGTGGGACTGGGCTCTGCTCTTCCTGGGGGCTCTGCTCTTCCTGGCCTTCTTTTATGTGCGAGGACAGGCTTGATTTGCTCAGCTTTGGGGACAACATGAGATTTGGTGTCATTTCTGACCTTTGCTGGATCTCCATGCAGCCGTGGGAAATGAGAACTGAAGCTACACCGGAATCCTGAGTTATCTCTGAGCAAATTGCTTCCAACTCCCGTGGCTTGGGTTTTCCCTTGTTGGGGATTATTCAAATACTCTGCTTCATCCCTGCAGTTCATGTGCATATTTTTTGAAATGCAGAGCTCGCCTGTTATTTGAGGAAAGAATTCTCCAGGGTGTCCTTGCTGTCTCAGGGACAGGCAAAAGTAGCTGTGTGCCCAAATCTATGTCGGAAACCTTGTGTAGTTTAAACAGCTGATTTCTGTTTTGGCTCCACTCTTGGACTTCTGTGTTTATACTCTGACAACCCAGAGTGCTGCTTTCGCCTGTATTTCTGTGCACAATGCTTGCCCTCAGCTCTGTCCCTCCCCAGCCCCCACCAGTTGTGTTTGGTGTCCGCAGTGTGCCGGCGCTGCGGCCGCGCCCATCGCCCGCGTGTCCGGCGTGGAGCTGGACTCGCTCATCTCCCAAGTGAAGGATCTGCTGCCAGACCTTGGTGAGGGATTCATCCTGGCCTGCCTGGAGGAGTATGGATATGACACGGAGCAGGTGATCAACAACATCCTGGAAGATAAGTTGGTGCCGTACCTGGATAAGCTGGACCGAAGGATGCAAAGGTGTGGGACAACCTCTGGTTGTTTCTGTCTCACTTAATTGTTCTCACTGAAGGCTCAATACTTGTAGAGCTCTAAGAATTTGCATTTTTGGGGTAGAGAATTGCAGGGAGAGCTTCTCATTGTCACCTGTCACCAGTTTTCTGCCTTCCTTGTGTCCCTGCAGAGGAGTGGGACCTTCGCTGTTCAGTGTTGGAGTAGAGCAGGTGCTGGATTGTGTTTTGTGATGGGACAAAACCACTTGTACATTAAATGCTCAAATAGAATTAGAATAGAATAGAATGCTGGGAAATAGAATATGTTGCCTTCAGAAGTTTTTTTGCTGCAGTTTGGTGTCAGAGGTGTGAAAATCCCAGCTGTCCTGCAGGAAAGGGCATCTTCAGAGGAGCCAATTCAGCTGGGATTCAACCCACAGGGTCAAATATGGTTATTTAACAGGCCTGCTGTTTTGTGAGTGAAGTTAGACCAGAGAGTGGTTGGAACTGGCAATTCAGATCCATTTTTATGTTCCCTCTGACAAACTTGCCAGGCTTGTCCTGCTTCCCTGGGTTGGACAAGGGATGGAGGGTTTATAGCTGGTGGCGGGATTGAGTTGTTGGAGTTTGCCTGCAGCTGTGAGTGTGTGTTTGTGCTGCACCAGCAGTTCCTGGCAGAGCATCAGGATGTGAATGTGCTGTTTGTTCACATTTCATGGAGTTATGGGCAGACTGTCTCACTGTTGCATTACAGGAAAGCATCTTTATCGGAAAAATGATGTAAAAGATCTTAGTTTTGCAACAATCTTTGTGTTCCCGCAGTCAGATCTGCTGACTTTGGCACAACTGGTGCAGGATGGGCTTTAGGAAGGATTGTTTTTTCTGCAAAGCCAGCAGTTCCCCAAGATAGAGCTGTTTTGGTTTTTTTCCCCTGCCTTTTGCATCTTGAAACAAAGCTGCTGGTTCGATAGGAAATGTCGAATTCTGACCCCTGCTGATTTATAGGGGAGCACAGCAGCATTTGCAGCTGCCCAGCTGAGCTGCCTGCATCACCAGAATGAATGTCAGAAGTACAGTCTTTTGACTTATAAGTTGAACAAGCATAAACCTGGAACCCTGAGAAAGATTTAACAAGGGAGATAAATATCTTGAAATCAGCAGCAACAAATTATTGGAATTTTTTCCATGTGTAATTCATCACACTTAGTGTTTGTCTTCACTGAGTCACTGTGTTGAGACCAGGCAGTCTGTTGAGTATTCTGTTGTGCTGCACGGTTTGATAGACTCTGAAATGAACAGAAGAATTTTCTCTTGGCTTTCTGTAGGTTTCTTTAGTTTCCCCTCAGACCCAAGCTTTGGGAAGTGCAGTGCCGTGCTCATGCCAGAGCGTGGCTGTGAAGCGAAGGGGTTGTGCCCTGTGACCCAGCCAGCACCTCTTGGCATGCTCAGGATTGCTTTGGGACTGACAAGGGACAAACCAAGGGCTTAGGGAAGGGAGAGGATTTGTCTTCCTCACTTCACTTTTGTTTTTGTTCTCTCTCCTTGTTGTTTTTTAACAGACAGCTGAAGCCAGACCCTACCCCTCTGGTCAGCTCTCGCCATAACATTTTCCAGAATGATGAGTTTGATGTTTTCAGCAGGGATGCAGTGGATGTGTCTCGGATCCAGAAAGGCAAGAGGTGAGTGTTGGCACCCAGTCATTAACTCTGCCTGTCAGGAGGAACAAACACCTGGGAACCTGCACATTTATCTCTCCTACAAACCTCCTGCAGGAGTGTTTTGGCAGGGGGGAAGGCTTATCAAAAATGTGTCCCACCTGTTTGTCTGGGAAAGTAAAATGAAATATGATGAGGGGGTTGGTTTCACTTAGTGTTTTTCCTAATTGGCTTTCCTGTGTCTGCTGCTGGAGATTGCTCTGCCAAGCTCATTTGTAATGTCAGGCTCTTGCTCCTTGGGCTTAATGTTAAACTTGCACTGAGCAACAAACCTTGAAAAGCACCATCCCTGAGCCTGGGATTGTGACTCAGAGCTGAGAATAAATAATGATTTGGTTTAGAGCCAAGGGAAGATTCAATATCCATCTACTTCAACATCTGATAACATTCAGTGCCTTAGACTACTTCTGTTGTTCCTGCTGCTGTAAAGCTTCCTGCAGAAGGGCACTTGGACTCATGGAGTGGTTTGGGTTGGAAGGGACCTTTCAAGGTCATTTAGTCGATCTCCCTGCAATGAGCAGGGATCCCCCTGCCATGAGCAGAGATTTCTACAACCCACCCCCCCAGTTTTCACTTTGCTTTCTGCCTGGTTGGGTGGGTGGTGTTGGCTCCCACTGATGTCAACTCTGTAATGTGGTTCCCTTGTTCCAGATTCTTTTAAAATAGGTCACAGCATCATGGAATGGTTTGGGTTGGAAGGAACCTTAAAGCTCATCTACCACGGGCAGGGACACCTTCCACTAGACTTCAAACACCTCCTCTAACTAGCCAAGTGTGATCTCAGTGTTGGGATCTATTTGCACAGCAGATAACTAAAAGTGCCTGGAGTTGGAGCCACGTGACCTAAGAGCTCCCAGTGAAGGTTTTGGTTGGAAAGTTGCATCAAACTCTAGGAGAAAACCACTTTTGTCCCCAAGTCCAGTGGCCCAGCTCCTCAGAGTGGCTATTGTGCTGATCCTGTCTTGGCTGGGCAAGAAAGGAATTTCGTTTCTCTCTTCTGGCCAAGGCAATGACTTTTGTTGTGTCCACAGCTGAGAATTCACAGACAGAACCTTACTCTTCATGGTGGTGCCTTGCTCTGTGAGACAGGTGCATTGTACAGATGTGTTGGGTTATCCCTCTTTCCCAAAGCTTTGCACAGATGTGTTGGGTTATCCCTGATTCCCAGAGCCTTGCACAGATGTGCTGGGTTATCCCTGATTCCCAGAGCCCTGCACAGATGTGCTGGGTTATCCCTGATTCCCAGAGCCTTGCATAGATGTGTTGGGTTATCCCTGATTCCCAGAGCCCTGCACAGATGTGCTGGGTTATCCCTGATTCCCAGAGCCTTGCTGCAGCAGCTGGTCAAGGCCAGAGAACACAGGGTTCAGCACAGAGCATCCGATGGCTGGAATATCCTGCTCGGAGCTCCCTCTGCAGATCGCTTGGAGAGCTTTGGAAGCTGTAAATCATCCCTGAGCTGTGCTCTGGGATCTGCTCCCATGGCACTGCCCACCAGCTGTGCCTTCTCTCCAGTGGAACCATCACTCCTGGAGAAGTTCTCTCTCCTGCTGTAGTTATGACCTGTTGGTATTATCCTCTTGCTGCTTCTTGCTTTTCCTGGTGTCCTTTGCCTCCCTTCATTTCAGAGCATTTGGGAAAACTCTGCAGGACTCCACATGTATTAGTTGTGGTTTGAGTAGTTTAAAGCCTGGAGATCAGCAATGCCCAAAGATGATCATATCCAGCTGAATCCAAGCAAAGGCTGCAGTAACTTGTCTCCAGGATTTAACATTCAGCCCTCCATAAATATGAAGTTTCCTTTCAGTGCTGAAAGTGTCACTTCCTCAGAAGATTTTCCACCAGCAAGAAGCCTGATGGTTCACCCCAGTGTTGGGGTAACAGGGCTCTCCAAGCTTAGTCTGAGATCTGATTTGGATTTGAATTGTATCAAATATTTAAATTTTTTTCTCCTTCTAAATACCTTTTGCTCACCAAATTCTCTTGTGTTCAGGGTGCTGTTGCTAAGCCTGGTGTCACCATAGTGCTTAAAGAGCCAGAGCAGGTCGTTCTGGCCCACTCTCAGCATCAGCAGTTTGGGGCAGGGACTGTCCTGGAGAAAGAAATCCAGCCAGAATGAGGAGGAAATCAAACACGAGGACATGAATGTGCCAGCATAGACCCTGCTGATCCTGAAAAGTGATGGCACTTGTCTGTGCCTGGCCAGCCCTCACTGTCAGCTGAATCTGTCTCCTGAAGCCAGAGCATGTCCTGAGCTCCAGGGACTAGAGGAGCTAGCCCACTGTTTTTCCTGGGATTGGTGCCCAGACCATCTCATGCAGCTCCTCTTCAGTCATCAGACCAGCTTGACAGGAAGCAATTACCAAGTGCTTGGTTCAGCCTGAGCTGAATTCCCAGGGATCCCGGGATGGCTGAACTCACCACGTGCTTGGGAGGGCATTGAGTGGCTGAATGCAGGCAGTGAGTCGTGGGAGAGAGGGAACCACCTGCCACTGTAAACTTCCTTTGTTTTGAGATTCCCAGTGAAAATCTGCTGGATCACATCCCCTTCCTGAGTCACTGCCACGGCCTTGGACAGGTCCTTTCTCTGATAATAACCCACGGATGCTGGGTCCTTCTGGACTCTGAGGGCTGCAGGTTGTTCTGGGAATGCTGGGCAGTGGAATCCCCTGTTGCTTTGCTGTAAATATGTATTTGGCTGGTCTGAAAAATGGGACTTCAGAGCTTGTGCAGCTTGAGACACTCAGCAGCTGCTTTTTAATCCCTCTGTTTCTTGGTCTTCCCATCTTTAAAATGACTATAATTTACCTGCCTTCTGAATTTAAAAAACAAGCCCTTGCAGTGCTCTGAGAGGTTGAATCACAATCACTCTCTACTTTGCCTTGGTGGTTGTGTTAATTTTCATCCTCACCTGCTGCACTGGTTATTTTTTGGCTCTCCCCATCTACATTTGTCCTTTTCCCCTCACATTTGTGCTCCATTCACATTGGCCGAGTTTCATCTGGAATGGAATTGCATTTGGCCTCCTGTGAAAGCTTCCTCTGTCTCAAGTGATGGTGGTGGTCTCCAATTCCTGCTCCTTTTTAGTGGCCAAATAGCCCTGGTACAAACGACCCCCCTGGATCACTCCATCCAGTCCTGGGGCCCAGCACAGGAAGGACCTGGAGCTGCTGGAGTGAGAGCAGAGGAGGCACTGAACTAATCAGAGGGATGGAGCAGCTCTGCTGGGAGGAAAAGCTGAAAGAGCTGGTATTGAAAAGTCTGGGGTAGAGAAGGCTCCGGGGTGACCCTAATTGTATCCTTCCAGGACCTGAAGGGGCTGACAAGAAAGATGGAAGAGAGACCATTTACAAGGGCTTGGAGTGCCAGGACAAGGGGGAATGGCTTCCCACTGCCAGAGGGCAGGGATAGATGGGATGTTGGGAAGGAATTGTTCCCTGGGAGGGCGGGGAGGGGCTGGAATGGAATTCTCAGAGCTGTGGCTGCCCCTGGATCCCTGGCAGTGTCCAAGGCCAGGCTGGATGGGGCTTGGAGCAGCCTGGGACAGTGGAAGATGTGAGGGTGACACTGGATGAGCTTTAAGGTCCCTTCCAACCCAAACCATTCCATGATGCTATAAACCAGCAGGGCAGTATCTGGGGTAAGGAGTGCTTGTGGAATCAGGGATGAGACTTGAATCGCTTCACTTTCCACTGACTAACGGGGGAAAAAGCAGCTTCTAGGGAAGGTTTTGATCCTCTGCCTTTTGCTCCCCCTTCCCGGGCAGGAGGGAGAAGGACACGACGCGGAGCCTGGTGAACGACAAGCGGCTGGTGACGGAGCAGAGGGAGCGCTACAGCCAGTACAGCGTGGTGGTGGAGGAGCTGCCGCTGGAGCCGGGAGCAGCCCAGCTCTACGAGGACTACGAGGACGAGTACGATGACACCTACGACGGGAACCAAGTGGGCGCTAACGACGCTGACTCGGATGACGAGCTCATCTCCAGGAGGTGAATGCTGCCGGGAGGGGGAGGGAGCTTCGGGAGAATCACCACGGAATTCTCTGGCTCCCACAAGCCTGGGAAACGCTGCTTTGGATTCTGTTCCTCCACGAGAGCTTCAAACCAGCCCTTTTTCTGTTTTCTCTGTGATGTGCAAGGAGGGAGGTTTGGGTCTCCCTTCTCCTGTGGGTAAGGGAATGTTGCCGTGGCATGTGCCCAGGATGTTCTCCAGCTTCCACTCGGCCATTGCCTCAATTAATCAGCAAATCCAACAGGGAAATTTCCCAGTGTGTTCAAACTTGTTCTCAGCAGTGCTTCTCCTTAGAGAAACTGCCCTGCAGCAGGGACAAATGGCTTGGGAAATCAGTGAAGCTGGGCAACATAAAATGGCTGGTTAGCAAAGGAAAACTTCAAAATTTGGGAAATCTTACAACCAGATTTTCCTTGCCAATCCCCTCTTGAGTGCTGACAGCTGGAATTAAGTCCTCGATGGGCTGCACAGCACTCTGCACCACTACTGACAGCTGCACACAATTAGCTTTTGGGAAGCAAAGGGTTAGTGGGGATGCAGGCTGGAGAATATTTATTTTAGAAAACATGCGGTTTAAAAGCTGCTTTAACATTTCTGAAAGTGGCCTTTTGAATTCTGGTGTATTATGAAGATGTCACCATTCCTAACCTCAAACCAAATCGATTTGAAGTTCTTTTGTCCCTTTTTTTCCCCTCCTAAAGCGTTGAGAAGCTTCAATCTAAATCCTTTCTGTGTTTTGCCTGTAAGAATGTGGCACCCGGGTATTTTCCCCTCTTTCAGGTCTCACTGCCCCTGGAAACAATTAGTGGATGTCACTGCTGAAAACTGAATCTGTTGCTTTTGAATAACAAAGGCTTTTCTGGTTTTACATTTATTTCTTTGGCAGTGGAATGGTGGGTCTGAATTCCAGTGGAATTTAAACACAGACACCCATTTGTGTTAAAGAAGAGTTATAGGCAGTGGTAAATTCTGCCTCCACCCCCAGGCCCTTCACCCTGCCTGTCCAGGGTGATTCATAAAGCCTGATGAATTTCTCCAGGGATTTCCCCCTACGGGAAACTGGGGCACAGCAATGGAACTAGGGCTCCCTGGATAGCCCTGACCAGCAGAGGGTTTGGAGCCTTAATGTTTCTGTCCAAGTTTGTCTTGTACAACAGATGCTCCCTGGCTGCTGAGCTAAAGCCTAGCAAAGGATATTTCTTAATATTGCCTTGTGGCTGTGCCTGGATGCCTGTTTCCCAAAGGAAGCAGCTGTTTCTGTGGAGAAATTCCTTGTGAGGTTTCAGGGTTGTTTTTTTAACTATTATTATTTTCAGTGGCAACTTCATAGTGAACATTCCCCAGTGAAGAGCATGTGTTTGCTAATTGCCCATAGGAATGTGGTATTAACTCCTGGGTCTCCTGGTTTTTTCTTCAGGAAAATGAAGTCCATGAAATCTGTAGATTCTCATTTTTAAAGACATAATGCCAACCAAAAAGGACGTGCTGTTCAGAGAAACGTTTGAGGCTGTGCTCTTTTCTTTTCTAACTTTATTTTGCCTTAATTCCCAGGCCATTCACAATTCCTCAGGTCTTGAGACCCAAAGGACAGGAGGAAGGACAGGAGACAGAGGAAGAGGATGAAGAGGAGGAGGAAGCTGAAAAGGAAAGAACAAAGGTGATATTTAGCTGGAGTTGCATTAAGGTTTACCATATTTCTTCCCTGCTTCACCTGCAGGTGATGTGGAGCAGATTTGCTGTTTCAGAGAGGGAATCTTTGAGCAGCAGCAGGGACTGAGCTGCTGTTCAGTGGCTGCTGGGCTGTGACGTGTCCCCAAGGACAGCCCTCCACTGCCTCCTGGCCTAACTGTGCTGGAGCAGTGACACTTCCTCCGTGGGGAGCTTTAATCTACTTTATCCCAGAGCCAGACAGTGCCAGCAGAGCACTCTGAGGGTCACTGACACTGTTTCCATGGAAGTGCTGGGAGTAGCCACGGTGTGGGAAGGTTTTCAGGCAGGTTTTGTGCTGGGTGTTGTGTTTAGAGTCCCTGACACCGATCCCGCTGGTCCAGAGGTAATGAACCAGGAATTGACTCTGTTCCCAACAGAATCCCCTGCTCTCCAGGCTTCTGCATGGTGCTGATGAGTTTCCTGACCTGTTCCCTTGCTTCCTTGTAGGACCACTTTGTGCAGGACCCAGCTGTCCTGCGGGAGAGGGCTGAAGCCAGGCGCCAGGCTTTCCTTGCCAGAAAGGGGTAAGCGAGGATCTCCCTCTGGCTCTGCAGCTGGCAGCTGTTTTGCTGCTGACTGGAAATGTTGAGGGTGTTCCTGCTCCTTTGCATTCCTGTGTTTCGGGGCCCTGCCACAGTGGGGTGAACTTCCTCACCCACCCTTTACTTCACTGCTGGGTTGTTTTATCCCATTGAATAGGGATGTCATGGAATCATGGAATGGTTTGGGTAGGAAGGGACCTTGAGGACCATCTTGTTCCACCCTCCTGCCATGGGCAGGGACACCTTCCACTGGCCCAGATTGCTCCAAGCCCCATCCAGCCTGGCCTTGGACACTGCCAGGGATCCAGGGGCAGCCACAGATTCTCTGAGCACCCTGTGCCAGGGCCTCACCACCCTCACAGGGAAAAAATTCTTTCTAATACCCAATCTAAATCTCCCCTTTTTCAAAGCCATTCCCCCTTGTCCTGTCACTCCAAGCAGCAGAGCCCTGTGCAAGACAGGATTCTGGATAGCACAACTGCCAGAGCTCCAACAGCTCCCACGGGGATTTTGGGACAGTTTGGTGGCTGTTTTCAGCTGATGAGCTCAACATGTGGAAGGACACAATCATGGTGTGGCTGATGCTGCTCCTGGGCTGCTGTGGGAGCCCTGGGATGAGTCGAGGCCTGAGGGCTGAACCCCTCACCCCTGGTGTTTGTGGGGATCTGGGATTTTGTCCCCAGGAGTGCAGTGTGCTTCTTGAGATGGCCTTTTCTTGTGTCCCTCAGGCACAACAAGCACGACAGCTCTGCCGTTGTTGGGAATGCCAAGGGCCACGGGCAGAACCGGGAGACGGTGCAGGAGCGGAGGAAGAAGGAAGCAAACAAAAGCACAAGAGCCAACCACAACCGCCGGGCCATGGCCGACAGGAAGCGCAGCAAGGGCATGATCCCTTCCTGAGCAACTCCCGGGGCTGGGGCTGCACCATCCCCGGGCCCCTGCCTGGGAGGAGGTTCCGTTTCCTCGGCATTCCCTTTGCTCAGGGGATGGATGTCAGGTGCAATACCCGGCACCTCAGCTCCCACAGAACTGCATTCCCTGTGGGAGTGCTGCCCATTCCTAGGAGGGAGCTGCCCTGTGTGTGCCAGTGGCTGCACCCAATACATGGGACAGGCTGCAGCAGCCATTCCTGCCCTTTTGTACTATTTATAGTTCAGAGTTTTATTTTCATACTGGCTCCTTGCGCCCTCCCTGCCTGCCCTGGAGTGAGCAGCTCTGAGAGCACAGCTTCCATGGAAATGCCTTATCCTGAACTTGAGTTATAGATTGTCCCAAGCTGGAAGGGACCCACAGGGCTCATGAATTCAGCTCCTGGCCCTGCCCAGACACCCCAACAATCCCACCCTGGGCATCTCTGGCAGTGCTGTCCAAACGCTCCTGGAGCTCTGGCAGCCTCGGGGCCGTGCCCATTCCCTGGGGAGCCTGGGCAGTGCCCAGCACCCTCTTGGGGAAGAACCGTTCCCTGATGTCCACCTGAACCTCCTGACACAGCTGGCAGGGAAAGGCTCAGGCTATTCCCACTGCTGGCAGACCCACGGGGGTTCAGGTGAGTAAGACCTTATGGATTTCTGTTCCTTGAGCGAGGCCTGTGAAAACAGAAGGTACAAATAAAAGATGTAGATGTTTTAGTTGGTTTTTTAGGCTCTTACAGGCAGTATTGATGAACTTCCCTGGTATCCAATTAGGCTTTGCTTGGTTAATTTACTGGTTAATGTGCCCTGAGTGTCATCTCCCCACCACACTGTGTTTTCTAGGACTGCAGCAGTGCCTGTGGTTGTCACCCCCACAGTGAGAAAATCAGCAGTAGTTGTGCTCCAGGGCAGTCCCAGTGCTGCAGGACCAGTGGGGTGGTGGTAAAGTCCACAGGCTCGTACCTTGGTGCCTGGTGGTGTGCAGAGGGCAGGGATGTGATCAGAGCTGCTGTGGGGCTGTTTGCAGAGAAGCAGAAATGCAGCAGAATAGCCACTGCCATGAAATGAGGGGAAGTCCTGAGTGCTCCGAGGAGGAGATTTTTCATTGCCTATCAGTGCTGCCCAAACCTCCCAATGACAGGCATAGAAAAAGGAATTACATTTACTAGCAGCCCCAAAGGCTGTATCCAGGGTAATCCCCTGCTGGGATAATGCTGCTCTCCTGCAGCTCCTGCTCTCTGCACCGATGGCTTCAGCTCCTCCCTGCTGTCCACTGCAGTGCTGTCCCCTCATCCTGTATTCAGCTTTGGTTCTTGCTGCTCAGAGCCTGCAACTCTCTGAGCTGCTCAGGCTGATGTGGAATGGCAGCAGAGAACAGGGAGCTGGCACTCACTCAGATGGGATTGTCCCAGGAAAGCTTAAGCCTTCCTCTTAACCATCTCCGTAAAGCCCAGCTGGGACTGGGACAGCTGGAGCTGGGTTTGGCTCCAAAAACACAAGCACAAGTGTTTAAGTGCTCGTTGTGTTCTCAGAGTAAATGTTTTACCCCCCTGGCACTCGTTTAGCAAACCCAACAAAGCTGCTGTGAGCAGCGGCTCTAATGGGCTCTGCCTCAGCCATTGCTGAAATTCCTCCTGATTACTGAAAACGGAGTGAGGAGGGAGAGACAGGGCTGCTGGGCTGGGAAAGTGGGAAGAGAAGGAGTCACTCAGCCAGATCTCCCTACAGCCACCTGAGAGCTGAGGAATTAGTTAACTGAGTCATTACCCCAGGCAGTGCCCAGATATCCCTTCCCGTGTAGCAAGAAGTGTTTGACAGATTCAGGCAGGGCTGGGCTCTTCAGGGAGAGAGGAATGACTCTGCTCAGGGCAAGAGAAGGTTCAGGGGGGAGAAACTGGACGATCTTAAAAGTCACTTCCCATCCAAGCCACTCCATGACTTGTCTGAGCCAGCTGCTGGGGGGCTCAGAGTGATCCCTCTCCCTCCCCAGCACCTTCCCTTGGGTCAGTCAGGATGGAGGCAGGTGTGTGCCACACAAACCTGACATCACTTCTGCTCCTCAAGCCCTTTAAGGAGCCAGAAGGCACAGGAATAATTAGGAAAGGGATCCCCATTCTCAGCCCAGCAGAGCTGGGCACACCCAGCCTGCTCAAAGTGCAGAGCAGATTCCTGTTAGGGCAGGGGTGCAGCAGCACCCACAGCTCTGAAAGGGGCCAGGCCAGGAACCTCGAATCTGAGCTACAGAAGGTGCTGGGAATGACTTTAAGCCCCCTTTCCATGGACAGACAAGAAGCAGACAGCTTGTCACCCTTCCCAGGCAGAGGCCAAGGGTTGTCACTCAAGCTAAGTGCTTTCAAATCCATTTTAAGGCATTGTGATTCCTCACAGTGCCTGAACTAAAGAACTAAAGAACAGGGCTGCTTTTAAGGATTCTCCACCTCCCAGAGAAGAACAAATCACAGAGAGGCCAAAGGATGAGTGAGGTGAACACACAGACACAGGACAGGACCAGGAGTTTATTTGAAAACAGTGAGTTGACTACAGCAGCAGAACTCCTTGAGTCCATCTTGCTTCACATAGTATCAGTAGGTGGCTGGTAGCATCTGGCTCGGAGTTGTTCCATCAGGAATCCATTCCCAGTTTCAGGAGGCTGAACCCATCCCTGCAGTGCCTGCAGCCACCCCAGGCTGGCTCCTGCTGCTGAGCTGCTCAGTTCTCATACTTGTGCTTGATGTGTTTCCACAGTTTCTGTGTGAAAAATAAGCAGGAAAAAAAATCAAGACATTTTAGGCAGCTTCTCAGTGGTGGTGGGATAACAAAATCCAAATTATCCTGCCTGGGGAGGCGGTGATGGAGTCCTGTACGGGATCCATATGGGGGCTCCTGGCTTCTAATGTGGACAGGGAAGAAGCTGCAGAGATTCCCCTTCCCCTGTTCTCCTGCTCTGGATTAGTGGCCCAGAGCCACTGCCTTGAATTCCCACCCAGACTGGAGAGGGCAGTTCTGCTCCCACACATACGGGATGCACAGAACATTCCTATTCCTAGAATCCCAGAATGGTTTGGGTGGGAAGGGACCTTAAAGCCCATCCAGTGCCACCCCTGCCATGGGCAGGGAAACCTCCCACTGTCCCAGGCTGCTCCAAGCCCCATCCAGCCTGGCCTTGGGCACTGCCAGGGATCCAGGGGCAGCCACAGCTTCTCTGGGCACCCTGTGCCAGGGCCTCCCCACCCTCCCAGGGAACGATTCCTTCCCAATATCCCATCCAGCCCTGCCCTCTGGCAGTGGGAAGCCATTCCCCCTTGTCCTGGCACTTCAGGCCCTTGTCCAAAGTCCTTTTCCAGCCTCCTGGAGCCTCTACAGGCACTGAATGGGGCTCTAAGTCTCCCCCAAGCCTGCCTCAGTATCTTGCAGTCATTATCCCGTCACTGCTGTACTTAGGAACCTAAGGACGACTTGACCCCTTTCACCAAAGGCTCACGCTGGGGACACCCGAGGCCACCAGCCCTTATCCCCTTCCTCCGCCAAGGCCAGATCGGCCAAGCCGGGGGACTGCAAAGCACAAAACAAACTCCTTTTACCCCTCCCACTCCCCACCACCTCGCGCGCCCCTTCTATATGGCCAGAGAAGCCCAAGGACACCCCGCAGCCCCGACCACAGCGCGCCACGGCAGCCACGGAGCGCCCTCGGGCACTGCCGAGCCGCGCTGACCCTCAGCGAGCCCCGGGGCCGAGCCACGCAGGGCCCAGCGGGGCCGGCCTGACCTTCAGCGGTGGGCCCGCGCCCGGGCGGCCCCGGCGGGGCCTTACACAGCCCTTACCCCTTCGTTGAGCTGCTCGAAGAGCGCGTCTGCACCCTGGTCGAAGGCGCGCTCGAAGAGCACCGCGCCCAGCACGACCGACAGCGCGAACGTGGACGTGCGGCGGAACAGCGACCCGTACACCTGCCGCAGCAGCGCCATCTTGGCCGTGCGCTCCGCGCCTGCGCCGCGCCGCGCGGGCTGCTGGGGGATGTAGGCGGCGCTTTGTAATTCGTACGCAGCGCCGGGCGCCCGTGGGGCATGCTGGAAGTTGTAGGCCGCGCGGTGTGCCGTTTGTGATCTGCGCATGCGCCCTTGCCGTGGGGGATTGTGGGAGTTGTAGGCGGTGCGGCGCGGGCCTGGCCAGAGGTGGGTGAGCGTGGCGGGGGGTGCTGGGGGTCCCAGAGGGGGCCCCGTGTGAGGGTCCTTGTGAGGAGTCCGTGTGAGGGGTCCATGTGAGGCTTCGCTCGTCCCGTCCCTCCCACCTTGTCCTCAGCGGCCTCCGCTGGGCAGCCCCGGGATCTCTGCCCGGCTTTGTGCGGTGAAGCCGGGCCGGCCGTGGCTGGGGCGGGACCCAGACGGGGCTGGAGCCGGGGGGCAGCGGGGCGGGGGGGCTGAAGGGACAGAGACACCCCGGGTCAGCCCTGCCCTGCCCTGCCCTGCCCTGCCCTGCCCTGCCCTGCCCTGCCAGGGTGTCCGGGCAAGGGTGACAGGGACTGCAAAGGGGTTGCGGTCACTGCCCTCAGCTCACCCCCGGCCGGGGCTTGGGAGGGGATTTGAGGTGTTTTCTTCAGCATGGGGTTGCAAGGGGTGGTTGGTGTCAGTGTCGGGGGAGTGGGAGAGGGATGTGGGACTCATAAGTCATGGAATGGTTTGGGTGGGAAGGGACCTTGAAGCTCCTCCAGTTCCACCCCCTGCCATGGGCAGGGACACCTCCCACTGTCCCAGGCTGCTCCTGGCCTTGGACACTGCCAGGGATCCAGGGGCAGCCACAGCTTCTCTGGGCACCCTGTGCCAGGGCCAGAGGACCATCTGGCAGCTGCTCCAGAGGCCTCGGGAAGAGTGGGACCTGGCCCCATGTGGCACAACAAAAGTGGGAACGTTCACATTTGCTGCCCTCTCTTTGTGTTTCTCTCTTTTTAACCTCAGTGAGGGCAGAGCAGCCCCGGGGTGACTCCAGCACGGATGGGAGAGAGGTAAATTTGGATTTAGGAAGGCAGAACAGACAGGGAGGGGGCAGGGGAATCCTAACACTGAAGCTGTTTGCCCACAGGGCTGTTGTTAAACGAGTATCTACGTGAAATTCCAGAGCAGACCCTCAAGTGATGCTGCTCTGTTGTTCTGTTTGTCTCACCCACTCAGAAGTAGCACAAGGTCTGGCTGCGGAGTCATTTCTCCTGATTTATTTATGTTTGTTCCCTCATGCAGTGGCTGTGGGGATCCGTGGGATTTTTCTGGGTTGGGGCAAGACCTCTGCTCGTTCTGGAAGCCTGGAAGGTGCCTGGCACATTTCTGTGGGTAGTATTACCCCTTTGGAACCCCCGAATATCCTGAGTGGGAAGGGACCCACAGGGATCGTCCAGCCCAGCTCCTGGCCCTGCCCAGACACCCCAACAATCCCACCCTGGGCATCCCTGGCAGCGCTGTCCAAACGCTCCTGGAGCTCTGGCAGCCTCGGGGCTGTGCCCATTCCCTGGGGAGCCTGGGCAGTGCCCAGCACCCTCTTGGGGAAGAACCTTTCCCTGATCTCCAGCCTGAGCCTGCCCTGACACAGCTCCAGCTGCTTCCTTGGGTTCTGTCACTGGTCACCAAAGCAGAGCTCAGTTGTTATTTTTCAAATGTAACTGCTCTGGATTGTCTAAGACAGATTCCCCCAATCGCCCATTAATTGCTGCCACCAGGATGGTGTGCATATGGTCAGGTTGGTGTTCATCAAGCTCTGGATTCCCAGTGGAAGGTGTCCCTGCCTGTGGCAGGGGTTGGAATGAGATCTTTAACGCCCCTTCCAACCCAGACCATTCCATGAGTCTATGACAGGACACAGGGAATGGCTTCCCACTGCCAGAGGGCAGGGATGGATGGGATATTGGGAAGGAATTGTTCCCTGGAGGGTGGGGAGGTTCACAGAGTGGGGTGAACCACTCACCACCACATCACAGGGTGCCCAGAGAAGCTGTGGCTGCCCCTGGATCCCTGGCAGTGTCCAAGGCCAGGCTGGACATTGGGGCTTGGAGCAGCCTGGGACAGTGGAAGGTGTCCCTGCCCATGGCAGGGGGTGGCACTGGATGGGCTTTAATGTCCCTTCCTACCCAAACTACTCCATGATTCCATGATTTCCTCTGGGTGTGATGGAAAGCAGAATCTGTGCCTCTGTCATCATGAAGGTGCTGGCAGGCTCTGCTGCCATTCCAAGTCTCCCCGCAGATCTGAGCCCGTTTAAATTGGCAGCTGAGTATCATAAGCCTGACACTTGGATTTAATTAATTCACATCTGCCTGGATATCCAAAGTGGGTGGAATGGCCCCGAGCCCGGGCTGTGAGAAAGCAGGAAATTGAGGTCATGGCCCAGCAGCACCTCCCGGGGTTCGGCGTGGAGAGCAGCAGCTCCCCTCAGACAGAGGAGTCTGTGCCCCTTCCGGGGTCACCTTCCTCCCTCTGCCCGCTGAAACACCCCGGAGAGTCCCAGATAAAATCTGCAGCTGATTCAGAGCGGCTCCAAGTGTTCTGGCAGCAGCTGGAGAAGGGAAAATATGGGATGGTGCACAGGAAATCTCGGCTGGAGCTGTCCCAAAGCTGAGGGACGCACCTTCGAGGTGCCTCACAACAGGGCATTGCTCACCCAGCAGGGCTCCAGGAGACACAGCACAGCATTTTTGTTACACTTTCATACAACACAGAGCCCTGGGTGGGTTTTTTTTTGTATTTGCATTTATTCAGGAAGACTTTTAAGCTGGCACAGAGCCTGGCTGGAAGCGTTTATGGCTGCGGTGGGTCCAGGTCTGAGTGCCCTGATTCAGTTGCAAATCAGGGCCTGGAGATGCTGAGAGGAAACGGCCAAGCTGAGACAGTTCTTTATAGAACAGCTAGATATACTTTATTTCATAATGACTAAGATGGATTTAATTAGGAACCGTCTCTGTTTTCAGCTGAATAATGCTCTTTGTTTACTGCTGGAGCTGTTTGGGGAGATGGAAATAGGTTGGTGCTGCTCAGAAGCAGCTTTTTATTCCTCTGGACTCGCAGAGCGCTGGGAAGTGCTGGTGCTGCAGAGAGTTGGCAGAACCCAGCAAGGTATCCATGCAGTGGAATCCTTGAAAAGATGGGAATAAGTGTTGGGTATAACCACTGAAGGGGGAAAGCTCAGGGAGAATCTGATACTCCTCTAATTGCTTTTTACATTCCGTCCGTCCCCTGCAATGGGAATTGCTTGGAGAATTCAGGAGCAGGCAGCCGTGGGATGTGGGATCTGACTGTCTGGAATCTGTAGGAGCTTTCTGCCCTGCTTGTTGGGGGAGGAGGGGAAGGAGCTTCTGCAATTATTGCTGTCGGGGTGATGAAAGAGAAAGTTTGAAATACGATTTCAAAGGCTGGCTGCTGCTGGGCTTCCGCAGGCAGAATTCCCTGGGAGATCTCTGGAAACTTGTGTGGGACCACTGCAGAATCTCATTTGTTTTCCCTGTTTGCAGCATTCTCTTCTGCAGAGATGGAGTGCAGGAGCCAGCAGCTGAGACAGGGAGCTTTTTGTGTCACCAGGAACTTTGGGAGACTATGGAATAACATGTGGAATGGGGATTTTTCAGAATTTAAAGGCAGACCCTGCCAGTGGGCCGGACACATTCCCTCTGAATTCCAGCAGCCCCACCACAGTGCTGCAAACCTGGCTGCAAAACTCAGGGATGTAAAGACTGAGGGAATTCATGGCTCCGTGCTCATTAAGCAACACTTGGGTTTGGATTCTTGGGCTGGAGGAGGACGATTTCAGACCTCAAGCCCTGCAGAGCTGAGTCGGGATCAGCCCAGGGTGTGGAGGGTTTGGGGCCCCAGCACACACGGCTGAGGCATAGCCAGCCCTCACCCCCCAAGGAAAGAACCTGAATACGAGATTTCCAGTTCACTTGGAACATCTGAACATTTTACCTTCAGTGTGCAGGTTTTCAATCCAATTTAAAAAATCTCAGAAGGTCTTCCCATCGAATGCAGCTTTGCTTTAACTCGTGGTGTGAGGGCTGGGAGATTTCCAGGGGTTTGATTTGGAAGCAGCAGTTCTGGGGAGGGAAGGGAACGTGGTGCTGGTGCCCATGCTGGGGTGGATGTCTGGCAGGAGGCTTGGCAGCCCTGCCTGAGCTGGGCACGCTGGGCTCTGAGGGATTGCCTGGTGCTCTGCTCTTCCCGCTGAGCTGGAGGAATCAGCCGGGAGGCTGTGATTGATTCCAGACTCGTTTTATTTATAAAATCTTTATTTCTCGTGCCGGTCTCCGTGCTATTTTTTAAATGCATTCGGCTGTCAAAGTGTCAGAACCTGGAGAATTGCTTTTGGAGTTTATCTCCCAGTCCATCCATCTTTGCCATTCATCAGGTGCTTTTATATCCCTCAGGAGAGAGCTTGCAGCTCCTTCAGGGTGTCTGTTGTACCTCGAGCAGGGACATTCAATGGGGACAGGTGCCTGAAGGATAAAGCTGATCTCACCTGCACTGCCAGTGGCTCCAGGCCCAGCCCGGGTGGGAGCTCCCAAATTCTGTTGTGATCTTAGTGCTGTACTCAAGCAGACACACCTTGGTGCTAGAGGCTGGGGAGGGTGAGGAGAGCAATCCATGATGTACAGGAAAAAACAGGTGGCTCAGTGGATTGTAGGAAATATATCCTGTAGTGTTTGTAATGCAGCTTCCCACCTGCAGGACAGGTGAGATCAGCTTTGGTTTTATCTGTGAGGATAAAATAAATTGCTTTGCTGAGTTTCTTCCTCACCTTGCAGAGATGGACACCAGGGAGTTTCCTTCTTCTTTTGTGTCAGCTCATGGAGGTTGTGGTCAAAGGTCCCCAGGACCTCCAGCTCCTCCTGTTTGCACCTTGGATGGTTTGTGCTGCACCTTCCTTTGGCTCTCTGTTTCATGTGGTCTGAACTCAGGGAAGGAGAATTCTTCCAGCAGAGCTGTTATTGCTTTGGGTGACAGAGATAAATGCAGATCCAAGCCTTTTCTCCCATGTACAGGCAGCAGATCCTGCCCCAGCAGTCTATGATGGACAAGGATATAAACTGTTGGGTCTCACCTCTTTCTCTGTCTGCCAACCCTAAGTGATTTGAGTTCTCCTCCTTTGGAAGCAGGCGCTGTAAATCCTGGATCCTCTATTCCCATGGCTGGGCGCCGAGGAGCTGCCTGGTGATTCCAGGACATGCTGATGCTGTTTT
This sequence comes from Monarcha castaneiventris obscurior, assembly GCA_026261815.1. Classification (NCBI taxonomy): domain Eukaryota; kingdom Metazoa; phylum Chordata; class Aves; order Passeriformes; family Monarchidae; genus Monarcha; species Monarcha castaneiventris. The sequence goes on from JAMPIT010000363.1 coordinate 899,722, forward strand.
GCCAAGAAAGAGATGGGGAAGAGGTACTTCTGTGACTACTGTGACAGGTCCTTCCAGGACAACCTGCACAACAGGAAGAAACACCTCAATGGAGTGCAGCATCTCCGGGCTAAGAGGCTCTGGTACGACTTATTCCGAGGTGGGTGCTCCCAGCTGTCTGCCACTCCCTTCCTGGGACTGGGGAGGTGATGGATGAGGTGGGGGAGTGGGAACAGAAAATAAATCAGCACTGATGGTTTATACACTCTGTGTGCCTGTGAATTGGGCACTAGATGCTGCTGCCTCAAGCAGTGTCAGAGGTGAAACCCTCGTGTGTGGCTCTGACCGGTCTCACCACACAGTTTCAGGTGTGTTAGTGCCAGCCTGAGGAGTGTGGTGGGAATGGGTTAAAGTGGCTGTGAAACCATTGCCTCTGCTTCCTTCTGGTCCTGGACATGATGGGATATTGCTGTGCCCAGGGTCTTTACCTGGGTTCATCCCTTGTCTCCCCAGATGCTGCTGCTATCCTGCAGGAGGAGCAAACCAAGAAACCTTGTCGGAAGTTTCTGCAAACAGGTGAGCAGTTCTGAGCTGGAAATAAGAGCCTGGGCTCCAGCAGCTCCTTCCAGAGCCTGCCCAAGGCTGGAGGGAGGGGTTTGGGCCTGTGTCTGGCATCCAGGTGTGATGGAGCCTGGGTTTGCCTGCACAGGGACCTTGTGAGGGTGATTCTCATGGAACTCTGTGGCTTTTCCCAGAATCATTAAAGTTGGAAAAGTCCATCACCAAGTCCAAATGTCAATACAGCACTGCCATGTTCACTATTAAACCATGTCCCCAAGTGCCACATCCACACATTTTTCTTCCAGGGTTGGTGACTGCACCACTTCCCTGGGCAGCCCATTCCAATGCTTTACAACCCTTTCTGTGAAGAAATATTTCCTAATATCTAATCTAGAGAATTTTGAAATTGAAATTGAATTTTCAAATCTCCCAATTTCATTCCAGGACAGTGTGATTTTGGGTCCAACTGCAGATTTTCCCACATGACAGAGCAGGACCTGGAGAAGCTGAGTGCCCAGGTTCAAGGTGAGTCCTTCAACAAGGCAATGTCCAGGGATCTCCTTGGAGGGAGCGTTGCTGCAGGAGGGTGTGAGGGGTCGTGCAGGCTGTGATCCCCTGCTGCCTGCACAGAGCTAGCCAAGCGTGGATCCCTCCTTCCTGCTTCCCAGTGCTGTGTGAGCCTGGAAGTGCTGCAGTTTGTCATATGCTCCCTGCTCTCGAGCTGCTGGCACGGACACAAACCTGGAGCTGAGCAGTGCTGCTACCACTTGGCAGCAAGAGTTTGGAGTGGGCTTCCTGAGCCCTCGGGGTTTTGTTCAGTCAGGGAATAAAAACTGTCAGCAGCAGAGGGCACTGGTACATCACATCCCCTTAAATTTATGGATTTGATTTCCCCCCACCTTGCTGCTATTACCAGGGAGCTGCTGCTTCCACCCGTGGGAAGAGCTGGTGGGAAGAGCTGTCCTGCTGTCAGGCTGTGAAAGGGGTCCTGGATCCAGAAACAGCCTCTGCTTGGGTGGCTTTGGATGGAAGTGAAGAGTGGGCAGAGGGTGGATGGCAGCTGCTCCCTGCTGGGAGTCTGCAGAGCACTTTTGAACTTTTTCTCATTCTGGGACTACCATTCTTGGAACTACTTTTCTTTTAGGGAAAAGAGGTGGTAGCTGTGTTTTCTCCATAGGAGTCGTTACTTTAGTGGTTAAAGAAAATCACAGAATCACAGACTGGGCTGGGTGGGAAGGGATCTTAAAGCTCAGCTCATTCCACCCCTGCTGTGGGCAGGGACACCTTCCACTAGACCAGGCTGGTCCAAGCCCTGTCCAACCTGGCCTTAGACACTTCCAGGGAGTGTGAGTGAGGTCTTGGTGAGAACTTATGGAATGTTTGAAATCTCCACTGGAGATCATCTAACCCCAACCATGCTGAAAGCAGGGTGAACTCAAGCAGGGTGCTCAGGACCACGTCCAGTTGTATTTTGAGTATCTCAAGGCTGGAGACTCTGTGGGTGACCTGATCCACTGTTTGACTAGGTTCATAATAAAAATGTATATATTTTTAAATATTTAAAGGGAAATTCCTAACAGAAATTCCTGTATTTTGCTTTATGCCCATTGTGTCTGTACTGGGGAGCCCAGCACTGGGCACAGCACCCAGAGGTAGCCTCACAGTGTGGAGCAGAGAAGGATCCCTTCCCCAGGCTGGTGTCCCAGTGCAGCCCAGCTTGGAGCAGCTCTCATGCCCACATCCTCACTGGAGCCAGCTGTTGTTTTGCCAAGAGTCTGGCAAAGCCAGGCTGAAGTGTTGGAAGTGTGGGATGTGAGACGGGGGGGAGTGCGTGGGGTAGAGCCTCTCCTGGCCCTCGGAGGGATCCCATTTGGGGAGGAAGAGCTCAGGGGAGGCAGGGGGAGGCAGGCAGGCAGCACGGAGCTATTCCAGACAGTGCTGAGTCAGTGTGGGAGCCCCCGAGGTGACTTGGAATCAATCTCTGAGCGCTGCTGGCGGTCGATAAAACCACGGCAGGGATGGAGCACTCCAGCCCTTCCCAGAGTCACCTTCCAGCCAGAGCCTCTCCCTGACCCCTCTCTGCTGGGCTCCCGAGGGTGGCACAGAGTGACAGGCACAGGAACCTGTAGGATTTCCAGGCACTGGCTGTCCCTGCAGGAGAAGTGGGAGCTCTCTGGAGCGGAGCAGGGAAGGCTGGCAGCTCCTCTTTGCTTGGGCAGCTTTCCTTGCCAATTACACTTGTTATTGAGTATTGACTTGTGTCAAATGGGTCGGTGTAAGTGCAGGATTGGCTGCTGAGGGCCAGTTCCAGGGAGATTACTGGGAAACCTTGCATTTGTGTTCTGGAGTCAAACATTTCATTTACCAATTAGCCTTGAAGGAGCAATGGACAGGGGGTGCTTGGTTGGAGAATTCAGTCCTGTTCACCTCTCTCCTGGTGTGGCTTTGGGCATCACACAGACTCTGATCGGAGGGATTTGGTGGAGGAGAGGGACAGCCTGTAACAGACTGGATGGAAGGATCAGACACTGTCTGGTGAGTCATGGGGACATTTCAGCACTCATTCAGCTGCCAAAGCACCCGTGTCTCAGGTGCTGGGGCTGAGGGCAGAGTTGAGGGCAAGCTCGTGTGTGGCAGGGTGTGTAATTCACACTGATGGATCCTCCATCAATAATGTCCCACGTGCATTGCCGCTCAGGGTTTCTGTGCCATGAGCCGTCCCAAACCACAGCCAGCAGGATTGGAGCAATCTGGATCAGGCAGCTTCTCACTGGGGTGGTCAGAGCTTTGAGATGAGCCGAGAGGCTGGAAGCTCCAGAGCCTTCCCAATCCTGGGGTGACCATGCTGGGGGTGGCCAGGCTGGTGCACCCACAGTGCTGCTTAATCCCCCTTTCCTCTGCTCAGGTGCAGGCAAAGCCTTGTCTGACTTTTTTTTAACCCATCTGAATCATGATGGCACTTTTTTATCATGTAAATATTGAACCTGTCCCTGAGTCCCTGTGAGTGTTTGGTGTTGGTAGCTCCGTGTCAGTGAGCTCACCTTGATAACGAAGCATTTTTATCACAGCCAAAGGAAACGTGACATTATCCTTAACGTTTGGCCTTTTTAATGCTGGGAGTCCACCCTGTTGTTTGTGTAAGTTCTGTGGGTTAAGTAGGAAAATTTCTGGATGATTCCCTGTTCTAAAACAGCTTGGAGCCTGGCCTACTTAGGTATCAGCATCTCTGCACCCTGTAGAATATCCTCATCAAGAAGCAACAGTTTACACCTTCAGCAGGGAGGGAGCTCATATTCCCAGCTGTTCCCCCATCAAAGCATTAGCCTTCTGCATCTGCTGCATCATTCATCAGCCAGACACTTCCAGGCTGTCATTTTAAGTACAGTCATGTCAGGAGAAGTCACTGTCAAATTGCCATCTCCTTGCTCAGAGTTATTGGCTCCCCGCTAATCCCTGTCCCTGGTGCGGGCGGGATCCACCTGGCTGGGCTCCGGTGACTCCAGCCAGCCAGGGCTGGGAGGGGAGGGCACGGCTGTGTGAGTGTTTGCAGGATGGCCATGAGGTTGAAAGGATCTGAGGGACCCTGCTGGGGTGGCTGGAGTCAACTGGATTAACTGGGCAGGGAGCGGGAGGAGCGCTCGCACTCGGCTGCAGGGCGGTCGCTTGTTCGGCTGCTCCTGTTGCAGGGGCTTCTCAGCCTTGTCTCAGCCACACTCTGGTGCTGTTCTTGAGCTCTGGAGGAGTTGAGGTTCCACATCATCCACCAGGGAGGCAGCTGAGGGATTCCCTATGTGTCTGCTGGGTGGGAGCTGAAGGATTTCCTGTGCATTTCCTTGGTGGGTGACCCACCCATACTGGGGGTTCCATCTCTCATACAGCAATGCCTTTTTCAAGAAGAAAACCCATGGGAGAGAAGATAAATGTGGACCCCACTCTGGCATCATCAGAGGCACTTCATGACTGCAGATGCTCTTTTAACGGGCTGTAATTAGACTTTGAAGCAAACACCACGGTGAGGAGGAGGGGGGAAGCACCTTCACACCTGTCTGGCTGCACAGTCACCTGTGGGGAGCAGGGGCTGGTAAAGGCCTTTCAGAGCTCCTTCCTGGAATATCTGTTGGCATTCAGGGAGTATTTCCAATCTCAGGGTGCGTTCAGTGATCCCTGGATGGGATGTGTGTGTTCCAGAAGGACACAGACATCATCAAGGTGGACAGAGCTGGAGAGTTGCCTGTCCCTGCTACCATATTTCTGAGCCTGAGGGTTGGAATGCTCTGGAGCAGCAGCTCCTGGAGCTGTGGGAGCAGGGAGACAGCTGGATATCTTTCTAATGTGGATACCTGAGGCCTCATTTGGGGCAGTGTGAGCCTGGAGTGGTCCCATGGCGCCCAGTGAACTTTTCTGGATGCGACCTTGAGTTGTGGCTGCCCCATCCCTGGTGTGGTGCCTTGGGGCTCCCTGCTCTGAACAGAGAAGCTTCAGCTGTTTATGGTCTGTTCTCTGTTGAGGCTGGGAGCTGGATGAAGAGGAAATCGCAGTGGTACAGAGAGGTGGGAGAGGTTTTTCTCCGTGATTTTCTTCCCTGCCTCATCGGAGCCTCTCAGAGCCACCACTTGTCCCCTTGCCAAGGTGGGATGTGCTCAGGAGGTGGAAAACCGTGGAACAAAGGGAAATAAGGTGCTCAAGGTAGCCAGGTGAGTCTAACCCTGAGTGTGAGCAGTGCCCAGCTCTCCAGGCTGAGCTTCTTGCCTCCCCATTCCCCCACCTGGCCACTTGGTCGGGTTGACCCCAGATAGCTCTGCTGGGGCTTAGATCCTTGGGAACAGCCATGGGAGACTGGAACATTCCTTTCTCCAACCTTACCGGTGGCTTCAGAGCAGCACCCAGACATCAGGAGCACAGCAGGCTGGCTGTGGTGGCACTGGGCACATCGTCACCCCACCCAGCAGCAGCAGCAGCCGGAAAGGCTGGGTGACAAATGATCCATCTGGCTGCTCATTGTGTAGCACATCTCTGCCATCCCAATTAGTATTCAACAGGCAGATGAATAATTGGTTGCCACCAGTAGGATTAAGTGATCCTTCACTCTTCCCAAGCACTATTAATTTCACACCCTGTCTGCAAAGGTGTAATATTTGCCTTAAACGTGTGACATATGGGTGGGTGTGAAGCAGGCTCCTGCGGGGCACGGCTGCAGGCACCTTGATCCCTAAATGGGATCAGGGATCCCCCGGAGGGATGGATGAGTGGGGCAGAGGGAATAACATGCAGCTGCCTCTCCTTCCTTTATATCGTCACCAATATTTGGTTTTCTGAGTTCCCTGTTCTCTTAGGTGGGAAGTTTGCACTAGGCTGGAAATGGGATCACTGGGAGCATGTCCCCATCCCTGATGTGCTGGCAGGAGTGTGGCTGTGTCAGGACTCCTGCTAGACCTATTCACCACCAGCTCCCTCCCTGCAGCTGGGGGGGACTGGGGAGTTTTGCTAGCTGGGCAGCTGTGGGTTTGTGCCACGCTGGCTCCGTGCCCTTCTCCCCCGGGGGTGCCTGTGGGCATCTGCCCCACACAGCCCTTCCAGAGTGATTGGAGGGGTTGAAATCTTGATTCAGTAAACAGCAGAGGTTTCCTACTGGTTTCCTTCCTCATTCCTAACTTGCATGAGAAATTGAACAAGGAGTAACGGGTTCAGCCTGAAAGAGGGGAGATGTAGGTTAGATATAGGTTGGACTCAATGATCTCTCTTGAATCGAATTGATTCTGTAATTCCGTGATATATGGAAAAAATTCTTCCCTGTGAGGGTGGGGAGGCCCTGGCACAGGGTGCCCAGAGAAGCTGTGGCTGCCCCTGGGTCCCTGGCAGTGTCCAAGGCCAGGCTGGACATTGGGGCTTGGAGCAGCCTGGGACAGTGGAAGGTGTCCCTGCCCATGGCAGGGATGGCACTGGATGGGCTTTAATGTCCCTTCCCACCCAACCATTCCATGGTTCTAAATGCAGGAACTTGTCCCCTCGTTCTCTCTGCCCCGGTTCTGCCCCTGGGCTGGTGACAGCTCTGCCTGGGCTGTGCAGGGTTTGGGGACACATCAGGCAGTGAGCTCCTTAAGCAGCCCTGACAGCAGCTCCGGGATCCGTCTGTCGGCTGGAACACGCACCCGGAACCGCTCAGACTCTCCCGAGCTGCCAAGGCTGCATCGATCCGGACACTGTCCCTGTCACTCCCACCTAGCAGGGCAGGGGAGGCACAGTCACTGCTGCCAGTTGGAGGGACACAGCTCTGGAAACAGCTTAGGGCCAGCTGAGGCTGTTCCAGGCGAGGATGAGGGTGAGCAGCCCCAGGGGGGAGATGTCAGACTCCCCTCGGTGCCCAAACTGCCTCCGTGCTGGCTTAGCTCTTGTCCCCTGCTCTGCCTGGCTGGAGCTGTCACCAGGGATGGCTCCGAGCATCAGATGGCAGGAGGGCAGAGGAGGAGGAGGAGGAGGAGGGACTGCCACAGGCATGGTGCACACTCTCTCCACCCTGTAAACTGTGCAGGGTAATGAGCAGCAGGTTTAATGGAGTGAAAGGACAAGAGCCTGGTGGCCCTTGCTCTCATGGCCCTCCCTCTGATCCAGCCCTCTCTGATCTCAATCTCTCTGTCAAGCAGGGGAGAAGAGGCTGAAGGAGCTGCAGAGGGAGGGAGCAGATATCCCTCCTGGCACCATCGAGGACTGGCTGGACAACAGAGCCCAGAGGCTGAGTGCAGCTCAGAGTAACAGGTACTGGGGACTGGGGATCGTCCAGGGGATCCCAGCAGAGGGGGATCCCACAGGAGGGCTGGGATAGCAGTGGGTGCAGGGGATCAGAGGTCCCAACACACAGCCAGTGCTCATGAGGGGCACTTCTGTGGTTCCAGCCCTGCCTGCCCCTGTCAGGGATGTGTGCACAGGTGTCCCCATGTGCCAGGGGACACACTTCGGAAACGAGCCCCAGCAGAGGGGTGCCCCTCGCTCTCTGCAGAGTGCACAGACACACCTGCAAGGATAGAGCTGGTGCTGTGCTGGGCCATTAACACCCAGGGTTCAGTGGCAGGAGCCTGCTTTCATCTGTTGACAGCTCCCCCATCCCCTGCCTGCCAGGGAGGGTGGAATTGGCTCCTCCTCACAGTATCCATTCGGATTCGGGCGCCGGCTGTTTCCTCGCTCACCTGACTGTGCCGCAGGCTTAATGGGATGACATTTGGGCAGGTGCCAAATCTCTCTTCTGTTCTTTCTCTGTTTGTTCCCGTCCTCTCCGTGTTTGGACTGAGCAGGATCTTCCTTCTGGTGCTTGTCTGAGCTTGTTGCTCTGGGATTGTTCTGTCCCTCAGCTTGGCTGCCCTTGGCCTTGCAGAGGTGCCCACATTCCTGTCCCCTACACATCACCTGCCCCATTTTGTTTGTCCTGCCTGTGAATCCCTGAAACTTGGGGTAGATCAGCTCTTACAGAAGATAGCCATCACTATTCCCAGAGGAATTTCCAGACCTTCAGAACTACTTGGTCATACCCAGAGGAATGTTCAGACCTTCAGAACTTGGTCCCTGCCTCCTCCATAGATGCACAAAACAAATTTCCAGGGTTGTTGCTCTTTTTCCAGCCTCCCTGTCCCTGCAGGCTCAGAAACCATCTGTTACAGGAACTAAACACCAACTATTGGAATTGCCCTTCCTCTCTCCAGCCTTGCCAGTGCCTCTCCTGATCATCTCTGTTCTCCCCTTGTGCCCTCCAGCCCCTCATTTCATGGGATTGATTTTTACCAATTTCCAAAGGAAAAGTGCAGTGTGGATTTCCATCAGAACAGGGTCCAAGGCCTCAAAGCTTCCGAGATACCACAAGTTCCATGAGTGTGGAAGTAGGTAGAGGAGAGGGATACCATGAACACCTTCAGAAAGGAAATATTCTTGACCTTGCTGGCCTCTGGAGAATCCATGTGGGACAGCCACTGGGAATGTTCCAGCTGTAGGTTAACCTTTGATAGGGCACCGGTAACTCATGAGACCCCAGGGAATTGAGTACTCAGGCAGCATCCTCCCTGTTGATTAGTCCTGCTGCTCAGGGAACAGCTCATTAGGTGATGGCTCTGCTGCTCCCCCTTGCAGCATTCCCTCTGCTCTGTATCCACCATGTGCCTGAGCCACAGCGCTGGGGGAATGACACCAAATATCCCTGCCCAGAGGGGCTGGTGTGTGTCCTCACAATCCTGCCTCATGCTGGGCTCTGGAGAATCCCCACTGAGGGGATAAACCTTAAACCAAGTGACTTTGCTCTGTCTTAGTTGCCTGGAAAACGCTCCTGGAAAACTACTCCTGTAGTTGGCTCAGGGCCATGGCCCCGCAGGGAGAGGAGGGTGCTGCTTCTCCCGGGGGTTATGTAAAGGAGTTTGATTAGATTTCTTCTGGCATAACAATTAAAAAGATTCATCAGGATAGGAGGTAGAGGCCTGAGAAGCTGCAAGGCTGCTGTCAGGGCTTGTGTGAGAGAACAAATGAGCTTCCTGCACTTGGGACTTAATGGAAAAGGTACGTTTCCCATGAATTTAAACGTGCCCTGGTCAAGCTGGAGGCAAGGGAGAGATGGTTCTTGCTCCTGCACTTCTTCATCCCAGTGTGGTGTTTGCAGTGGCCTCGACCAGTAAAGCTGAGGGAGAGGGGCAGGGACAGAGTGATTCCCAGGCCGTGGGGTGGGGGAGAAGCCTCTTCCCTCTGCTGAAGGGTCCTCTGGTGAGCACACCCCGCTGGTTTGGCAGCTCCTCTGTTTCCGAGGGGTCCTTGTCTTTTGGGAAGTGCACAGCTGGCTTGGGATTCGGGCTGCTCGCAAAGAAGCATCTGCTCGTTTGGTTTGTTCTTCTCCCAGCTCAGCTGTGTGAAGAGTGGGGATGGAGGGGCTGGGACCAGCCTTGCTGATCCCCTCTCGGGGGCTGTGCTGCTGCCCCACCCCAGAGCCCCTGACCTCAGTGTTCCCACCTGAGTTTTCACTGGCACACACTGTGTTAGGAAGCACTGCTTGGATAGGCTGGGAATGGTCACACAACTGTTCTCGTGCTGGATTTGGGATGGGGGCGGTGAATGAGCCCATTTGGTGATAACCAAAACCCTCCTCTGCTGGCCCCTTCTCTTTGGGGGCTACTGGGGTGGGCAAGGGAAGGCCAGCATGGCCTTGCTGTCAGACTGAGACGCTGCTTCTCACCTCATCCCTTTCCATCTTCCCTCACAGTGCTCTTCCTGAGAAACCGGTGCCTTTCCAGTACCCTCCGGGCTGGCCACCAGTGCAGGAGCTGCCCCCATCCCTGCAGGCCCCCCCGCCCGGGGGGTGGCCGGTGCCCCCCTACCTGCAGTGGGGCTAAGGCAGGGGCACCCCCACAGCCTGGCTGGGGCTGGCTGCCTGCCTCTGCTCCAAGAAGGGACAGGATTATTTATACACTTTGATATCAATAAACCCTCCTCCCACCCATCGCAGCCTGTGTGTGTCGTGTTCCTGCTCCCCTGGCAGCCTCCGGTGGGCTGAGCACTCCCGTGGCTCTCTCCCTGCCTCTGGAATGGGAATCCCTGCTCAGCAGAGCTCCAGCCCCACACAGGGGTCTGTTGTCACCTGGAGCAGGCATTCCCCGTTTGCCAGGGTAGGATCCATTCCTTCAGATCGCTGCTATCTGCTCTGCCTGCTCTCAGTCCAGCTCCATGCTGGACTCTGTGATCCAGGCTGTAGAAGGATCCAGGCTTTTAGAACTGATGTTTCATTTCCTCGGGTGTTTGTGCCGTGTTTGTTCCTGATCAGTTCAGGTCATGACCCTGCCTGGGTCCGGGTGCTGGAGCTCCCAATGGAAAGCCTGGGGAGCTTCCCTCAGCCCTGCTGTGCTGGAGGCGAGGGGCAAGGAGGGAAAATATCCCAAAGTTTCTCCACAGTGAGAGATTGAGTCATCTCTCCTTGCTGGGAAGGGGTGGGGTGAGGGAGGCCTTTGGCTGTCTCAGGAGGGGAGGTGGATGCTGCAGCTCCAGGGGCAAGGGGGGATTCTGTCCAGCAGCATCCCGGGAGGCAGTTCTCCGGCAGCAGGCTTGTCCAGGAGGGATCCTGCTGCCAGGGCATTCCAGGTTTGGCTGGGCAGGGAGGTGGTGGGTCCAGATTCATGAAGAGCACAGGCAGGAGCCAGCTACCTGCGGCCAAATCGCGCCTGGATCGCTCCCACCTCGGGATGTGATGGCAAATTGTCACGGGAGCGTCAGCCCCACCCTGGGACACGGCGCTGACAGGAGCAGGGACTGGATGTAACAGCAGCCTGGAAACAGCCTTGGCTGGAGCCTGGATGAGTTTGAGCTCCAACTAAAGAATGTTTTTATCCTTCCAGGCGGAAGCCCTGGGCTTGCTGGAGAGTGGGAGCACAGGGCTTGGGCTTGGAGGATGCAGGATCAGCCCCGTGTCCCATCCTCACTTCCACATGCAGGACAGGTGGATGAACAAGAGCACCCAGGTGGCTCCTTTTTGGGAATGGCTGCAAGTCCCTGGAGCAAGGGACCCCTGCCCCCAAGGAGATGGGAATTGGGGAACCCCCAGGGGCTGTGGGATGCTCTGGAGTGGGAGCTGTGCCTGCTCTCTCCAAGCTTGGATGTGCATCCCTGTGCCCCAGCCTGGCACAGGGGGAGAGCCCTGGGTAATGCTGGGGAGCTCCACTGACCAGGGAGGGACAGTGGCTGCTCTGCTGGTGGCAGCCGGGACATGCTCCCGGACACCTTCGAAGGCCACTGGCACCAACAGATCAAGGAACTCCCACTCCCATCTCTTCCATGGATTTTTTTTCCCAGTCAACATCAAAATCCTTCCCCATTCCTCGTGTTGATTGGAGCTGTGCTTTCATCAGCCCCCAGGCCTGTCCCTGCTCCATGTGCTCCAGTCCTGGTGGGTTTTCCAGCTGATCCAGGAGGAGTTGTTTTACCCAGCACTCAAACTTCAGGGCTCCCCAGACCCAGCTTAAATTAGATAAGAGTTTTCTGGGCAAGCTCTGGAACCTGACTGTAAATGAAAATTCTGGTGTAAAACACAACAGCCGCAGCTTTTCCAGGCTCTTCCTTGCTCCCAAGGAGTTAAGCTGCTCTGGAAGCAGAAATTCCCAATAAAGCCTGAAAGGAAAGAGCAGGATCATTCCCTGCTGAGCTCCAGCCTGTCCAGGGGGAGGTGAGAGGGGCTGGCAACGGGGATTCATTAAAATTAGGATTTTCCCCACAAAACCTGTGGGATGTGTGGCCAACGAGCTGAGTCGAGCCGAGCATCGCCTGCAGGATGTCGTGGATTTATGGAGCCGTGTAACTCCCGGGGGATGGAGGAGGCTGGGAGTTGCAGGGTTTGTGGGGTGTGTGTTACAGCGGTGGCAGGAGGTGTGACAATGCCGTGGATCACCGGGACGGGACGCAGCCGGTGTGGGCTCATCCATGGTGAAGGCTGTGGGAGGAGGACACCAGAGCAGGATGGGGCTCTGGCTCCTTCCCGCAGGGATGGCTGGTACCTGGATCCCAAGGGTTGCTGCAGGGATGGACTCGGTGTCCCCGGGGTGGGGGGTGAGGAGCTGCTGCCCAGTAGTGATGCACGAGCCAAAGTGCCTTTGCTGGAGCAAGAGCTGGAGTAATTTATCGGGAAGCTTTTAGGGAAATGAGCGGCTGCTGGGCCCCTGCCAAGCGCAGCCCCGCTGGGCTCTGCCCGTGTCCTCTGGCAGCTCTTGCTGGGAGAGGGGGGACAGGAATAGGAGTGGGAATGGGGACAGGATGTGGACTGGGGTGAGGACAGGACAGAGAGGGATGGAAAAAAGGATTGGAATAGGGGTAGAGATACGGTCAAGGATGGGGGTTGGTGGGGGAGAGGGGCAGGGATGGAAATAAAATAGGAATAGGGATGGGGAGTGGTCAGGGATGAGGATGGGACAGGGACGGGGAGGAGATGGGGACAGAGATGAGGATGGGACAGCAGTGGGGATGGGGAAAGGGGAAAGGGACAGAGAGAGGAATGGAAATAAGGGTGGGAGTGGAACTGGAGATGGGGTTGGAAACAGACTGGGACAGGGACAGGGATGGAAAGGGGACCAGGACAGGGATGAAGCTGAGCCCATCCCACACTTCTTGCAGCACAAGAGAGAGAAACAACCATTACCAACTTCTTTCTATCCCAAACACTTCCCAGAGCTATGGAATTGCAGCCCTGCAGCCCTCGCTGGGTTTGCTGCTACCTTTGCTCCGTTGTCCCCGTGTCCAGAGAACCCGTGAAGGGTCCTGCTCCCTCCCACCTTGCTTCTCCCACAGCAGCCCCCACCTCCCGGCACATTCCCTTTGTTTTTCCCTTTCCTGGCGATCCCTTAATTGAATTATCCCGGAGCATCGCTGTTGCAGCAGCCGCAGTGATCCGTCCCCGCTGCGGCAGTGCAGGGACGCGGCTGGGACCCCGCTCCTGCATCCTGCCTGCTCCGGGATCGGGAGCTGCCATTCCAAACCTGCCCGAAGAAATCCGTTCTCTCGATTCCCATTAAAATTAATTGAGCAGCTTTGAAACCCTGAGCTTGGGGGATGGCATTACTCCTTTTATCTAATTTTTTCTTTTACGTTATTGTATTTTCTGGCAAATTAAATTGTCCTCGGTTTTTTTTTGGTGGTGGTTTTTTTTTTTTTGCTTCTCTTATATTTATTCACAGTGTCTATAATAGACCTGGTTAAAAATAAATATATATATATATATATATACACATGTCTCCGAGGCCACGTGGCTCCTTTGGAAATGCCGGTCCATAAAAAACCCAAACTTTCTGCGGGGAGATGGATGAAATTTCATTACGGATGCGGAGCCTCCCGCACTTTGCGAGGCAGCTGGAATGATTTCATTGCCGTGGAGCACTTCCCATTTCCATTTCTCATTTGGACGTTGGCTTCAATTTGTTTGATAAATTAGAGAAGATCAAAAAAAAAAGCCCCACCCAGACCCCAATCAATAAAACTCTGCCAATTCCTCCTGGCATCCCAAAAATGGGGTGTTCCCCCCGTGGTGCTGCAGGGTGGGAATTCCCATGCCGGTGCAAGGAAAAGTGGTTTCCCCCAGGGAGGTGAAGGTGGAGATGTCCCAGCCCCGACATCCTGGGATGGGCTCCTCCAGCCCCCTTCCCTGTGGGAAGTGCCCCATAATGGGGGAGCAGCAGCAGCTTTGCCCGATTCTCTCCCAGCTCCAAGCACTTCCCCTGTTTTTATTTATTCCTTTAATCTCTTTGCCATTAAAAATACATCGCTGGGGGCTCGGGGAGGGCAATCCATTCGGTGGGAATGGGCTCCCACAGCACACACAGACGTGAGGCTGTGATTCCCGAAGTCCCTCAGCACGGGGGGGTCACACTGGGGCCAGGCCGCGGTGGTGTAAATCAGGAGTAACAGGGTGCTTCCCCCGCACCAGCCATGGGACAGGATCCCCAGCCTGGCCCAGGAGTGGTGACCCCGTGGAGCCTCTCTGAGCGCCCCAGAGAGATCCTGCTGGAATTACTGTTAATCCAGGTAGAAGCATTTCTGGGAAGGGGCTTGGGCTGAGTGTCCTCCCCAGCGAGGCAAAGGGGCATGAAACATTCAAACCCAACATAAAATATCAGGGCAAGAGATGTGGAGAGGGGGATAAAACCACTTGGATCCACGGGATAGGGCAGGACCTATAGCAGGATCCCCAGCTGGAGTGGGGTGGGGACGTGGGAGCTGCTGGGAAGGAGCCAGGTCCCACTGCCCCGAAGTTTAGGGATGCTCCAGTCCCCGGGATTCTGGGGATCACAGCCCCACAAACCAGCACCCACCTCCCGTGCCAGGAGCACTCAGCAGCAGCCACGGGTGCTCCCAGGGCTCTACCCCATCACCTTCCACCCCAGCATCTCCAGGAGCCCCCACAGCCCAGAGCACTTCAGAAATTCCAGTTTTATTTCAGATCGGAAACAACCAACCAGGAAGAACAAAAAAAACAAAACAAAACAAAACAAAAAAAACCCCCAAAAACAAAACAGAAACAAAACAAAACCAAAGAAACCCAAAAACAAAAAAAACACCACCCCAAAACCCCCAAAAAACTCCAAAGGATGAGAAACGGCCCCAAATCCGAACCAGTCCGTGCCCAGGTGGGTGCTACATACAGGCTGGGGAGTTCCGGGGCGTGCGGGGCTCCCCGGCCTCGGGGTCGCTCCGGCTCTTCCCAAGGAGGGGTGGGCTCAAAGTGCATCAAGCAGGAGGTCAGGAACGTCCCCGCACCGGGCAGGTGGGGAAACCGAGGCACGGCACGGGGCCGGGGCATGGGGACAGGGACGGGCTTTGGGTGGGGGGGTGGAATCCAGCCCTTGGCAGCCAAGTCCATGCAAACGCTCCCGGCTCTAGGAACCATCTCAGGCGCGTGTATTGCTTAGGGGATGATTTGGTTTATCCTAAATATGAGCTCTAACGCTAGATCGGAGAATCCGACGGGATCCGCCGCGGGAGGGGCCGCCGGCCCGGCGCGGGGAGGGGGCTCACGGGGCTCCATGCACGTCACATGCACTCACGGGGCGGTTTTGTCTGGCGAGGGGGGGTCGGTGTCGGTGTCGGTACCAAAGTCTCCGTGCTCCGCACACAGCAGCGACGGCAGCACCCGGCACGGCGGGGCCCCGGCGCGGCTCTGTCCCCTCGGCTGCCCCCCTCCCGGGGGGATCACGTCTCTGGGCCACAGATGGATGTACATCGAGATATTTATAGATATTTATAGGTGTCTCCTCCTCGCTGTCGCTGCGGGGTCCCCGCGGCGGGGGAATCCCGTTACTTCATCCCGCTGCGCAGCACCTGGTTGGCGGCGATGAGCATCACGCTGATGATGAAGGCGATGGCGAAGGCGCAGATGAGGCTCTTCCGCACGCAGGTCTGGCGGATCTGCTGGCTGGAGCAGGCTGGGGGTGGGACAAACGCCGCGTTACCCCAATCCCACATACACCCTCCCCGCAGCACGGATAGCTGGTGCCATCCCTGTGGCGTTTGGCACCCCCGCGGGTATTTGGCATTCCCGGTGCCTGGCACTCACTCTCCACGTCGACGGGGCACTCCTCGGCCGTGCCCATGTGGCTCTCCTCCTCCGTCATGATGATGTTCTCGATGTCCTTCATGGACAGGTGCTCGCAGAAGGTGTCGTACAGCAGCCGCTTCAGCTCGTCCACCGTCAGCTTCTGCATGTCACACTGCGGGCACCGGGGCGGCGGGGTGACCCCACAGCCCAGGCACAGCGGGCTCTGAGGTGTCCCGGCACCCTGGGGTGTGGTGTTTCGGGACAATCTCCCTGGAACTGTCTGGAAAGGCCTGGTGTCCTGGTGACCCCCAGCAGAGCAAGGGGCACCCAGTGGGTGCTGGCATCAAACGTGGCCCGTTCGTGCCAGGGGCAGAGGGGCACACCCTGGCCCTGCCCCTGATCCCAGTCTGGGCCTTGACCCTAATCCTGACGTGAACCTGTTCCTGACCCTAATCCTGATACGGGCCCTGACCAAAATCCTGACCCTGATCCCAACATTAAACCTGATCCCAACCCTCATCCTAACCCTGACTCCAACTCCAACCCTGATCCTAAACCTAGCCCTAACCCTGACCCTTAAACCAGTGCTGACTCTAAGACTTATACTAACCCTAAACCTGAGCCTGAGCTTGACCCTAAACTTGATCCCAACCCTAATCTTAAACCTAATCCTGACTCTTAAACCAACCCTAACCTCATCCTTGACACAGAGCCTGACTTTCACCCAGCCTAACCCCAACTGCAGCCTTGACCTTCATTGTAAACCTGACCCCAAGCACAACCCCAACCTTGGCCCTGACCCTGAGCCATCTCCGCTGCTCTTGGTGCAGGTTTTGGGGCGCTGTCCCCAGGGGGCTGGAGGTGTCCCTACATTCCCAGGGGGCTGGAGGTGTCCCTACATTCCCGTGGGGCTGGGGGTGTCCCTACATTCCCATGGGGCTGGGGGTGTCCCTACGTTCCCATGGGGCTGGGGGTGTCCCTACGTTCCCATGGGGCTGGGGGTGTTCCTACATTCCCATGGGGCTGGGGGTGTTCCTATGTTCCCGTGGGGGCTGGGGCTGTCCCTACATTCCCGTGGGGCTGGGGGTGTCCCTATGTTCCCATGGGGTTTGGGGGTGTCCCTACCTTCCAGAAGACGGTGTCGAAGTCGGTGCCGTGGAACTTCTCCGGGATGCCCGAGGTGGAGAGCTTGGGCCCCAGTAATGTCACAAACTCCTCAAAGTCCACCTGTCCATCACCTGTGGGACACAGGGGTGTCCATCACCCCTTGCCTGGGCATGGGGGCATGTGGGACACTCTCCCTCCCAGAAAGGGATCCGTGGGTGGTCACAGAACCCCAAAACCAGCTGGAGACCTGAAGACCAACTGGGAACCTGCAGCAAAGTCAGGGAACTTCCAGCTTTGGCCAGGATGTCCAACCCTAGATGGGGTCCCCAGTGCCAGCCAGGACCCTGGCACCAACTGGGGACACCCAGTGTGGGCTGGGGACATCCTAACACCACCTAGTCCCCCCACAATGTGATCTGGGACCCCAGTGCTGGCTGGAGAAACCCAACACCACCCAGGACCCTGAGCATGAGCTGGATCTCCAATCCCAGCCAGGACCTCAATGCCATCTGGAGGCCTCCCAGGGCTAGTTGGGGACCACAAATGTTGGCTGAGAACCCCCAAAACAAACACTGCGTGAGGACCTCCAGCAAAATTTGGGGTCCCCAACACCAGCTGGGATGCCCAACACTGGCTGGGGTCCCCAGTGCTGGATGAGAACTCTCAGTGCCATCTAGGGACCCTCCCGTGCTGGCTGGGGACCCCCAGTAACATCTGGGGACCCCCAAAGCCATTTGGGCCCCCTTCCAATGTGACCTGGGGACACCCAGTGCCACCTGGAGCCCCCAGTACTGGTTGGGGAAGCCCAACACCATTCAGGACTGTGAGCCACAATTGGGCCGCCAATTCCAGCTGGGCCCCCAATTCCAGCTGGGACCCCAATTCCACCTGGGACCCCAATTCCACCTGGGACCCCAGCGGTGGCTGTTGCCCCGGGGGTGGCTGTGGCCCCAGTGGTGGCTGTGACTCTGGCGATGGCTGTGACTCTAGGGGTGGCTGTGGCCCTGGGGGCGACTGTGACCCTGGCAGTGGCTGTGACCCCGGAGGTAACTGAGGCCCCGGCAGTGGCTGTGGCCTCGGCAGTGGCTGTGGCCCCGGTGGTGGCCGTGGCCCCGGGGGTGGCTGTGACTCTGGGGGGTGACTGAGGCCCCGGCAGTGGCTGTGGCCCCGGCGGTGCTTGGTGGCTGTCCTGGCCGTGTCCCCTGGCACTGGGGGACGCTGGCGTGGCGCTGTCAGGGCAGCACTAACGATGAGTAATGAGGGGAGCGGCGCCTTGGCAGCGCTGCCGGAAAGGCTTTTAAATGGGGTAAAAAGGAAAAGCAATAAATTAAGGAGCTCTTTCAGGTCCCGATGGGCGCGGGAGGGGTGGGGACAGGGTCAGGGTGGCAGAGAGTGCTGGAGGGTGATAGGTGCGGAGGACACGACCCAGGGTGCGGGATCCAGCCCTGGGTGCGGGATCCAGCCCCGGCAGCGCGGTTCGGGCAGGTTTAACGATCCCACAACCATCCAGGATCCTTAAATCTTCCCAAACAAAGCTGCAGCGGCCATGATGATGATGATGGATGAGCAGCAGGCTCCAGCAGGAGGCAGAGCCGGGGTCAGGCTCATCCCACATCCCGTGTCGTGTCCAGCATACGGGGTGGAAATACGGGAGAATCGGCTGTTTCTCCCAACGGGGGGTCCCGTCCCTGTCCCCATCCCGGAGTCCCGGGGTCCTACCGTCCATGTCGAGGCGCTGGATGATGACCTCCAGCTCCACCTCGTTGGGCATGTACCCCAGGGAGCGCATGGCCGTGCCCAGCTCCTGCTTGGAGATGAACCCGTTGCCATCCCGGTCGAACACCTTGAAGGCTTCCCGGATCTCTGCGGGGGGAGCAGGGATGAGTCCGGCTGCGCTTCCCCCTCCAGCTCCCACAGAAGCCCTGTGGGGATCTCCCCCTCCGGCCACTTTGGAGCCCCCCACCCCAGCCTCCCCAACAGACCCCAAATCTTTGCTCCAATTCCAGTCACCCGCTCGCAGCACCCACCCTGCCCTTGCTGCCGCCACAGCCGAAACCACGACATTCTGCCCTAAAAACACATTCCTTGGGTGTGCCTGAGCTTGGGGTGCCACCAGGTGGGCGCTGCAGTCGGGGGCATCCCCAGGGTACCGCAGCATCCAGTCGGGAGCACCCCTGAGGACCCATGGGGGCCTGGGGACTATCCCCAACCCCGGGTCCCGGGGCTGCATCCTCATCCCAGGATCACGGGGTGGGATTGTGCCCCATCCCGTGGTCTTCAGGTGGGTCTGTGCCTCCATCCTGGGGTCCAGGGGTGGGTGCTGGAGCTGTGCCACACTTCACCCCTAAAAAATCCCGATTCTTGATGGAATTGCTGCGGTGTTCAGCCCTATTCAGTGCAGGGGAGGATGGAAGTGGAAGGTTTGGGGGTTTCTGGCTCAAAATGAACCCCTGGGTTGTGGGGGAAGATCCCTGTGGAGTGGCAGGGAGAGGCTGCAGGGAAACGGAGGCACAGCCTGAGTCCATTGACTCCATCCCACCTCCTGCTGCACTCAGGGCTCTGCTCCTTTTTGGGGCAGTTTCTGGCTTTTTGATGCCACCTGCTGTGGAGCTGGAACCAGGCTGATGGAAAAGAAGAACCCGGGAATTTGGATTGGGGGACAGCAGGAAGCCAGGCCAGGACGTTGTGGCCTCTTCCTTCTCTGTGTAGCTGCCAGAGGGATTTATGCTGGAGGATCCCAGGAGAAATGGGCTGTAAACTTTGGGTTTGGGGAAAAAACCCACATTGGGTCATGGTACTGACTCCCAGTACTTGGGAACATCCCTGCCTGGATGGTTTCACGTCAGTGACGTCTTCAAGGTGTTTTGGGGGAGTTTGGAGAATTTTGGCCCGTCAGTCTGAGCTTCTCCATGGCCAGTGTCCCTGCCTGGGCAGGGAGATCCTCCGGCTTCTCCCTGTGCTCCTGGGGGGCCCCATTATACTCTGAAATTCATCCTTTAAGGATACTCATCCCAAAGAGCTCAAAGGTGGCTCCTCATCAGATGGTTCAGGGTGCTGGGGGATAGGCAGAGACGTGTCCTGGCAGTGGCCAGAGTGGGGTCCCGGCTCCCCACTGAGCAGCCCCTGCCCCAGCTGTGCCCTGTCTGCTCAGCCCCAGTGTCAGGCCTTGCTGGGTGTCACTGGTGTCCCCCAAACTGAGGGGACTGGGGAGGTAGCAGCAGGTGGGTGGCTGGAACCTTGTGGGGTCCCCTTGGGGCTCCCTGCACTGCCATCGATCCCCACGGCCGCAGGTGGGTGCTGGGGCAGGGACACGGCCCTGGGACCCCGGGGACTGGGTGAACTGGGACAGCAGCCAGTGCAGGGACACGGGCAGTGGGCACATGGACAGCACAGAGGGGCGTGAACACACACAGACCCACGGACACACAGACACACACACGCACAGAGCACACATGGACACACAGAGCACACACGGACACACAGAGCACACCCCACTGCAGCGAGGCTGGGACACCCCCGGCAGTGACACCCGAACTGTGTGCACACACACACACCCCTTGTGGCAATGTCACACACCAACACCTTGCAGGGATGTGCCCGTGTGTGCAAACACACACACAAACACACACAACACCCTTTGCACTGACACTGTACATGCACACACAGGGACACAACCAGAACCATGTCACAGTGACGCTGTACCCGTGTGCACACACAAATGTGCTGCAGTGATGCATGTGAGTGTGCAAACACACCCCCAACACCTTGGAGCCGTGTGCACACACGCACAGGTTCGCTCACAGCCCCCTTGCAGTGATGTGCGTGTGCATGGATGCAACAGACACAGACACCTTGCAGCAATGCTGTACCTGTGTGTGCACACACCGACACACGGACACCTTGCAGCGATGCTGTACCTGTGCACACACGGACACATGGACACCTTGCAGCGATGCTGTACCTGTGCACACACGGACACCTTGCAGTGATGTTGTACCCGTGCACACACACGGACACCTTGCACAGCTGCACTTGTGCATGTGCACAAACACACACACCCTGCACTGAGGTACTTGTGTATGTACACACACACACCTTGCAGTGATGCTGTGCCCGTGCACACACACACACACACCTTGCAGTGATGCTGTGCCCGTGCACACACACACGCGCACCTTGCAGTGATGCTGTGCCCGTGCACACACACACACACACCTTGCAGTGATGCTGTACTTGTGAGCGCACACGCCAGCCCGTGGCACAGCTGCACTTGTGCATGCACACACAGCCCCCCTGCAGTGACATCCCTGTGCCTGCACACCCACACCCCTTGCAGCGACGCCGCACTTGTGCTCACACACACATGGACATGCACAACCACACACGGCGATGCTGCACTGGTGCACACAGACACACAAACACTGTGCACAGCTGCACTGGAGCGTGCACAGACACAACCCTGCTGCAGCGGTGCTGTGCTTGTGTTTGCACACACAAACATGCACACCCCACGTTGCAGCGATGCTGTGCTTGTGTTTGCACACACACACACACACACTCTCTACCACGTTGCAGCGATGCTGTGCTTGTGCACAGGCACACAAACACCCTCTGCAGCAGGGCTGTGCGTACGAACCCGTCCTGCTGTGACGCTGAGCGTGTGCACACACGCACACAAACACCTCCTGCAGCGAGGCGGTGCATGGGCACACACACGTGCTGCAGTGACACAAACACTGGCACAGCCACGGAGACTGGCACAGCCACACACACAGAGCCACCCTGCAGCGAGGCCGTGCGTGTGCATACAGATGTGTGAGCACCCAGATGTGTGAGCACACCCGCAGCACGCTGTGAAGGGGGTGTGACACGCCTGTGCACACACACAGCCCCTGCAGTGAGGCTGTAACAGGCACGTCAGCGCACACGCACAGCCTGCAGAGCTGCACACACACACACAGAGCCCTTGCACGCTGGTGTGAGCGCCTGCTCGGGGCTCCCACATGGATTTTGGGGCTCCCCTCATCCCCGGTTCTGTGGCTCCCTGCCTCAGTTTCCCCACGGGGATGCCGGGGGCTCCAGGTTTGGTGCTGGGCCAAGGATGCTCTCCCCAGGCAGAGTGGGGACATGTGTGGGGTCACCCCCCGTGGCTCAGTTTCCCCCCCTCTGCCGGCTCTGGACCGGGGGTGCTGCACCCCTCTGCCCCAGGCTCCCCTGGGACACCCCAAAGCCGGGGACCGCCAGTGATCGTCCCGCCGCCCCGGCAAACTTTTGAGGTGGAAAAAGCCATTCTGGTGGCAGCGAGCTGAGCTCGGCCCCTGTCATGGCACGGGTGGGCAGAGCCCCGCCGGCCGCTCCTCCCGGCCGGAGTCCGGTGATACCGGGACTGCGTGGAGCTGCCGTGACCCAGGGGGTGACACCGGGGACGGCCACCCCTCTGTCCCCCGCGCCACCAGCCTCTGTCATATTATGACAGCGGGGAGGGGGTGACCCCGCCGCGCCGCGGAGGGGGAAACCGGCCCCCCGCCACTACCTCCGGTGCCTGCTGTGTCATATTGCCACAACCGGGGGCCCGGGACCCCCGCACGCCTCCCCGTTCAGCTTTCCTTCCTCTCCTCCTCCTTCTCCTCCTCCTCCTCCGTCTCCATCCATCCGCATCCCGCTCGCCCTCAGCTTCCCCACGGCGCCGGGGGAACGCGCACCCCGACTCCCCCACAGCCGCATCCCACGGGATGGACTTCCCAGTCCCCCAAGCCTCCTCGCCCCACAACCCCGTGGGATGCCCCCCTCATCCCCCCCGATCCCCAGCCCCGGCAGCCCCCCAAACACGCTCACCCTCCAGCTCATCCTCGGGGATTTCCACGGGGCGCTGCTCGGCGAGGATGTTGGGGACGGTGTAGATCCCCCGGTACATCAACGCCGCCGTCACCGGGTGGAAAGGCATCTTCGGGGCTCCCCAAAACCCAAAGTTTAAACCCAAATCTCGTCGGTTAGAGGGGGGGTTGCCCCCAGTCGGTGCCGCCGGACGCTAAACACAAGTTGCCGGTACCCGCTGCCCCCCGCCCGGTACCCACCGGCCGGGGGGGCCGGGGCGGGCGGGCGCTCCCCGTCCTCCGGGGCCGGCGGCGGGACGGGGCTGGCGGCGGAGCCCCTCACCGTGGAGTCAGGGCTCGGGGGGGCTCCGCTGGGGGCGGCCCGCTTCCCCCGCGCACATGCCCTCCCGAAGTGGAAACGGGAGGTGAAAGCATCCAAGCCCCGGTTAAATCCCGGTGGAAGCGGCGGCGGCGGCGGCGGGGGGGACGGGGCTGGCCATACCGCTCGGGGCCCCCCCTCCGCCCGGAGCCCCCCCACCTCCGCCCGGGGCCCCCCTTCTGCCGGCCCCGGGCCGCTCAGAACCCCTGGGGAGCCGCTGCCACCGGGCCACGCTCCCCGGTGGGGCCCGGCATGGCGGGGCCGAGGCTGAAGGCGGCCTCTTCGTCTTCCTCCTCCCTCCTCCTCCTCCTCCTCCTCCTCTTCTTCCTCCCGGCCAAGTGTCCCAGGCAGGCCGGGGCTCGCTGCCTCCGCGGTTCAGCCCCCGCCGCGCACCCGCCGCCCCCCCGCCGCCTCCGGCAGCCGGAGCATCCTCGGCCCCGGCCCCGGGAAGCGGCGGCGGAATCCGGGGAGCGGCGGCGCCTGGCGGGTTTTGAACGGTCCCGCCCGGGAAATGGGGCTGGGGGCGGGGGGGAGGTGGGGCCTCCCCCCGGGGGGCGGCGAGGGGGGGGCAGTGCTGCAGTGAGGGGGGAGCGTCCCGGGCCGCAGGGAGGGGGGAGTGGGAGATGTTGGTACCGCGGGGATGCTCGGGGGGTGCTGGGGGTCGGCAGGCAGGGTCTGGGGGTCCCTGTGGCACCCCCTGTCCCTGCAGGTGTCACCCCGAGGTCCCCACAAGCAGCACCCCAGGGTGCCACCACCCCCAGGTCCCCGCACACGGCACCCCGCTCATGGGGCAGTCACCGTCCCAGGGCCCCTGCAGGTTCCTGGGACTGTCATCGTCCCAAGAAGCCGTCACTCGCATGTGGCACCCACACCCAGACATTCGTCGGCCCCGGGTCCCCGCACGTGGCACCCCGGGCTGTCACCACCCCGAGGTCCCGGCACACGGCATCCCATGCCCGGGCAGTTGTCACCGCAGGGTCCCCACACTTGGCACCCCAGGCTGCCACCACCCCAAAGCCCCTGCGCGTGCCACCCTGGGCCCGCCATCAGCCCGAGGTCCCCGGGGTGCTGTGGGGTGACGGCGACCCCAGGGCCGGACCTTCTGCTCCCACAGCTGGGAAAAAATGAGCCGTGGACGAGGCGGGAAGCAGGGCCAGGAGCGAAGCCCTCTGTCCTTGTCACCTTTTCCAGTCATCCTCTGTTTGCCCCCAACCTTGATCACATTTTTCACCTTATTTCTCACTTGGACATTGATTAATCACAGTTGGGCTCCTGCACCAGGGCAGGTCCCCGCCGTGCCATCTCCCCACGGCACCCGTGTCCCTGTGACATCCCTGCGCTCAGGCACATGGCAAGGGATGCTCCCAGGACCTGGCGCCTCTCCTGCCATCTCCAGCGCCCTCCCCACTGCTGCTGTCCTTCCCTGGGCTGGGCTGTCCCAGCAGCTCCCGGCCCACTGGGGGATGGAGGTCACATCCCCGTGCCTCGGTGGCATCTCTGGAGGAGGGGACAGCGGCACAGGGAGGCTGCCAAGGCTCCTGCTCTGCACATTTGGAGGTGCTGCGGTGGGAGGGAAGGGTCTGGGGGCCGGGGGGATGCGGCTCCCAGAGCTGGAACAGGGCGGGAGAGAGAAAAGGGGAGCAGTTGGCACCTCCCAGGGTCTCACCGGACACCAAGGATGCGTCAGAGCGATGGGGAAACTGAGGCACTGCTGGACCCTCTCCAGATGTGCCTCTCATCTCGGCACTGCCACAAGAACCCCGAAAATCTTGGAATAGGATTCCTGCTGCTCCAACCAACTGCTTCGCTAAGCCCCCCCCTCGCCTCCTGCAGTCGCCGCGGACACGTGCTCAGCCTCATCCAATTCACCGCTGCCGGGAATTTTCGGGCTGCTCCAACCTCCCGCGTGCTGAAGCCTCCATGTCCCGGCGGAGCAGCAGCCAGGACCCCGCTCCGGGGCTCCCAAAGCCCGGCGCTGCCTCCCGCCAGCGCTGCCGCCGCTGGATGTAACCAGCTGGGGTCCCCTTTAAGCTATTTTTTAGTTGGGAGAAATTTCCCTCTCTGGCAGCAGAAAACCACCACGGCCGCGCTCCGGAGAGGGGGATTTCAGGGATGAGCAATTCCGGATGCTGTGGGGTCCCAGCGTCGTTCCTCCCCGGGGCGTCGCGGCTTGGGGGCGGATTTTTCCAACTCTGCTGAAATTCCCTCCTCCCCTGGAGCTCGGGGTGGGCTTGGGGCACAAGGATCTGTGCCCCCCACAGGGAGTCTCCAGTGTCTGATACTGCGATTGAGACCCCAGCATTCGAAGAGGGAAATGCTGATAATAACAAGTGGCTTTTGGGGAGAAACAAACCCCCAAAAAGGCAAAGCCTGATTTAAAATCTCCTCCCTTTTTTTTTTTAACAGATCAATTTGCTCTTCGATGTTAATGAAGTTCCCTCCCAATTAATTCTCCAGAGGCCCTGGGGTGGAAACTCATTAATTTCTCACCATCCAAATCCCAGCAGGAACAACAGGGCCAATTTCTGGGCTTTTCCCCTCAAATCCCCAGCGGAGCTCCCTGTGCAGCGACAGGGACCTGTTGGAGCCTCCTTCCCCAGGGACGGAGGCTCCCGGTCATCCCGGCTCCCGCTCCCTGGGGATGGGAGGTGGGCAGGCGGCACAGGGCGGGGGGAGGAGAATTAAGTGGCTTAATTGCATTTGAAGCCCTGATTGGGTTTTCGTTCATTAGGGATCGGAGCTCTCCCCGCGTTTCCCGGAGCCCAGCTCAGCCGCGCTGCTCCCTTCCTCCCGGGATGAGGGCTGGGACGCTCCGTGCTGGCTCCCTCGCTCCCTGTGCTGAATCCCCTCACTGATTTTGTGCGGAGAAGCTCTGGGCTTTCCTCAGAGCTCAGTCCTAACACGATGGGGCGGAGGCAGCGGCGTCCCAGGGATTTCAGGTAAAATCCCAGCCACAGCCGCTGGGATGTTGGGAATGTTCCTCTTCACAATTCCTCCGTTATTTGGGAATCCTTTTCACAATTCCCCCTTTATCTCACCCGGGGCCAGCCTTGCCAGCAGGTCAGTGCCACCTCTCCTCTCTGTCCCTCTGGAGACAGCAGCACTTTCCCAACACTCCCAGACGTTTTCCTAATTAGCTGATCCCACTAACGAAGCTGATGGGATCTAGGCCTGGTGTTGTGTGGTTTATTTGCAGCTTCAGAGCGATCTCACTGCCAAGGGCCCTCCCTCCGGGTTCACATCCCAACACCAACGCCCTTATTTCTGTCAGGGATTTGAGGGGATGGAAAGGAAAAGGACTGAAGTGGCTCTGGCACAGGGATGGGACTGATTGAGCTTGAATTAATCTGCTCCTCGTTCATCCCTCCTGTGGCTGCGCTGAGGGGCCC
This sequence comes from Monarcha castaneiventris obscurior, assembly GCA_026261815.1. Lineage (NCBI taxonomy): Eukaryota > Metazoa > Chordata > Aves > Passeriformes > Monarchidae > Monarcha > Monarcha castaneiventris. The sequence continues at coordinate 925,981 of JAMPIT010000363.1, forward strand.
TTCTGGCTCCCCCCTGCCCTCTGCCCAGCCGAGACTCCTGGGCTCCTTCCTGCCCTGAGGGATGAGGTGGGATGGGGGATGAGGATTGGGATGGGATAGGGATGGGATTGGAATGGAATGAGATGAGGATGAGAATGGGCATACGATGAGGATTGGGATGGGGATGACATAGGGATTGGGATAGTGATGGGTTGAGAATGGGGACAGGGTTGGAAATGGGATGGGATGAGATGAGGATGAGAATGGTGAAAGGGATCCCTCACAAGAGTGGGGAGGGGAAGGGATGGGATGTGGCTGGAGATGGAATGGGGATGAGATTGGAGATGGGATGGGGATGTCCCAAAGCCATGGGAAAGCTGACAGGGATGAGGAAACCTTACGGCTGGGGATGGAACAAACCTGCGCTGGGTGCCCTCAAATCCCCCAGGGCAACCCCAGGGACCTCCTGGCAGCCGGAGGGGGCTGGGAGGGGGATTGGCACCACAGCGTCCTCCGGACACTCCCATCGCTCCCCCGGGCACCGGGAGGGGACGTGAGGGCCCCGGGGGTGTCGTTGTGACATTTTAAAGTCCCTGGCACCGAGCCCTCAGAGGCGCCGGAGGCATCAATCTCCCGGGGCCGTGCTGTCAGGTGGGTATTTAGTGAAATGTTTCCTAAATGAGCGCTTGATGGGAGAAGAGGGATGGCTGCAATGTTCCGATCCACAAGGTTATCCCGGCCGCCGGCTGCCAGCTCCCAGCGCCCGCTGGAAACCCGGGAAGGGCGGAGAGAACCCCTGGGGAGGGGTCAGGAGCCGCCTCCCTGCGAGGCCGTGACTTTTCCCACACTGGGATGCACTTGGGAACAAATCCCACCCGTGATGGGGAAACACCGGGCACGGCTCCAAGCAGCCGCTGCGGGTGGGGGGAAGGGGAAATGGGAAAAGCTCAGAGAGCTCTGCTGAATTTGGGATCTGAAGGGGGGAAATAGCCCTGCCATGGGAGGAGGCAAAAATTCTGCTTTGGGGGAATTTTTCTTTATGGAAAAATGGGAAAAATGGAGATGAGCCTGTTCTTAGCACCCCTCAGAGGGATGCAGCCCGGGATGCTGCGGGCAGCTGTGACTCCGCTTGCTCCTGCCAGGAGATGGATGGAGCAGGAAACAACTCCCAGAGACCTCAGTCAAAGACTCTCAGACTCATCAGCAGCATCTGAATCAATGTTTTGGACAGCACAGCCTGCCCCGGAAGAGAAGTTGGAGGACAGGGTGGGATCTGTGGAGGAAAGGTGATGGCTCCTGCAGGGAGTTTTGTCTCCAGGACACCGGGCCTGGCTCTGCTCCCACCCCGCTGCTGGTGCAGAGCAACAAATGACATCAGCTCCATCTCTCCGGGATGCTGTGACCTGTTGCAGTGGGATGCCCTGTGAGGCCAGAATCCAGCGGTACCCAGTGCCAGGATGCCAAGATCTGGCGGTGCCTGGTGCCAGAATTCCAGGACCTGGTGCTTCCCAGTGCCAGGCTCCCGTGGCACCCAGTGCCAGGATGGCCAGGAAGGGGCAGCAGGCACATCCCTGCAGGGCTGTGCCAGTGCCCAGTCCCTGTGGCCGAGATGAAGGCGATGGCAGCGGGACTCCCGCATTCCTGCTCCCGATCTGACCCCAGGGCAGGCACAGCAGCACCGCACTGCCTGCTCCTGCTCCTCACCGTGATCCCACACCCTGAACCCCGCACTCGGCTCCAGGAATTCACCTCTGCTCGCTGGGAGCTGGAGCAGCTCCATATCCGTTTGATTCCATAACATCCATGTATTATCCCCTCCCGGGGCTGAGCGGGCAGCTCCGGTGCCAGCCAGGGGTTCCGGCTCCGCAGCTGCGGCTTCCCTGCACAACGAATCCCTGATTAACCTGGCAAAACACACGGAGCCTGCCAGGTCTCTGTGGGAAGCGGGGTGGCCCTGGGTGCCAGTCCCCCTCGAGGCTGCCTCTCCGCTCCCTTCTCCCTCTTAAATTCATTTCCTTCCCCTTTTTTCTCCCTGGAAGACAAAGGTGGAGGGACGCAGCCGGCAGCGCTGTGCCAGCCATCAGCGGGGATGGATGAGGATGGATGGGGATGGATGGGGATGGCGGGGACAGCGCCGGGCTGGCAGCCGAGGGGGAATAAGGTCCCCGTGTCCTCAAGGCACCGTCCGAAAAGAGCAGGATCCTGCCGGCTGTGACCCCTGGGAGCAGTGTTTCATCCTTTCACCTGTGGGACCAGAGGGTGCCCTGAGCAGCCTGGGGTGCCTGCGGGCAGGGATGGGGTGTCCCGTGGGCTGCTCCCATTGTGGGTGGGCAGAGGGTAACCCCGCAGAGCCTCTGGGGTGTCCTGGTCCCCCCAGCTCCAGCCCGTCCCTCTGGTGGCCCATGGCCAGGCGCCACCGTGCCGTGCCCTCGTGCTCGAACCCTTCCCTCATGCACAACCTCCCACACGTGCAGGAGCCCCCCAGCCCTGCCCGGGGCTTTGCCGGTGTCCCCCTGTCCCCACAGTGACCCCCTCCCTTGTCCCCCGAGGCACCCAGGGCCCGGCAGCACCCCGGGGTGCAGGGGGACAGCGGGAGGGTGACAGAGCAGCAGCCCATGGGTGTGAAGAGGCCACACCAGCAGCCCCGGGGCTGCACAGCCAGGCCAGAGCCATTCCTGCCTCAGTTTCCCCACCCCTCACCTCTGCCCATTCCAAGCTCTTTTCCCGCAGGAGATGCTGGCCAAAGCTGTGCATGTTTTGGGGGGGCTCTGAACCGACACCCTGACTCCCCACCCAGGGCTGCTGGCCCTGGACTTGCCACCCACGGTCACTCTGTGTCCCTTCTGTCCCTTTCATCCCCAGATCTCGACATTTTATGTTGAGAGTATTTGATGGTTCGGAAGTGGAATAACGTGAGTTGTGGAGACTTTGGGGACCCCAGAGTGAGGAACTGCTGTCAAAGCACTCTCAGGGTGCCTGGGATTGGCCAAATCCCCAATTCCCTTCCTCAGGAGCCCATGACTGGGGAAGGGGCTGGGAGAGGCACATGGCAAAGGCTTCTTGATGGTTTCTTTTCCTCGAGCAAAGTCAGCTCACACCAACCCACATCCACAGCTCCTGTTGAGTTCAGTTTGCTATAAAGGGAAAAACTCAGGGTGAAACTTCCTTTGGCAGGAGAGAAACGGCCTGGGATGTGCCAGGGAGGGCGGGCAGGGAGCTGGCACTGGGCTGGGAGTGTGAGGGGCGATGCTGGGAGTGTGCAAGGCTGGGAATGTGCAGTGCTTTGTGCAGAGCCCTGGGAGCAACAGGGACCCCTGTGCCAGAGGTGGATCCATGCTGGATCCATCCCTGGCTTCACCCCGTGCATCCTCAGTGCATCCAACCCAGCACATCCCATCTCTGCACGTCCCATCCCTGCAGCTCCATTCCAGCACATCCCATCCCTTCACATCCATCCCAGCACATTCATCCCTGGCACATCCCATCCCAGCAGCTCCATCCCATCCCTGAGGCTCCATCCCATCCCTGCAGGTCCATCTCAGCACATCCCATCCCTGCAGCTCCATCCCTGCACATCCCATCCCCGCAGCTCCATCCCTGGGTTTGTTTGGTTTGCACATCTGTCCCTGCAGCTCCATCCCTGCAGCTTCATCCCTTCACATCCATCCCTGCAGCTTCATCCCTTCACATCCATCCCCGCAGCTCCATCCCTTCACATCCATCCCTGCAGCTCCATCCCTTCACACCCATGCCCTGTGCATTCCCAGTGCATCCCCCTGTCCTGCTGCCCTGGTCTGTGCTGGAAAAAGCTCTTCGGGATGAATTTCAGGATGCAGGCGGTGCAGGTGCCACACCAGTTGAATTCCTGTCACCACAGGCCACGTGGGAAATCAGGTCACCCTCCACATCCCTCACTGGCTGCCCAAAATTCCCGTGGGTATTCCACTGGCATCCCTCTGCCAAAAGAAACCCCATCCCTCCCCCCTCAGCCCTGCTTAAAACAACAGCAACCAGAAAAAATCCTCCAGCCCACCTGAGGCGCTGGGGACGAGCTCTGGTCAGGAGCTCCGGCGAACCTCCCGGGATTTTGCTGCCGGAGCGTGGATGAAAAGCACATCCATCGCCGATCCCAGCGGGGTCGGGGGGCCGGGAACAGCCCCGGGGGCCGGGGCTTGCTGGGCTGGGCTGGTTTCATCCGTGATTAATTATAAAATTGAGGTCAATGCAGCACATCCTTTATTTATTCCAGGCAGGACGGGATCAGGGACGGCAAACACTGGGCTCAGCCCCTCTGGGAACCCCAAACCCCTCTTCCCTCAAGGAGGGATGCAAAGAGCCCCAAGGGACCGGGGACAGAGGGGCCCTGGAGCCATCCCGATCCCGCGGGAGCTGCCGGAGGGATCCCAGCACTGCAGCCGTGCTTCCCATTAATCCCGGCACTGCTAACTGCGGCAGCTGGGCTCGGAGCAGCTTTTCCCAAAGAAAAAAAAGGCAAAGAAGCCTCAGCTCCCCTCCTAATGCTGTGAATTTTTATTAAAACAGGAGAAAACAGTTATTCCTTCGGAGTACAACAGTCCAGGGAATGGGAAAGCGGCTGTGCCAGGCCACAGCCATCCGAACTGCAGCCACGTGCGGGGAATTGATCCCAGGGCTTAAATAAAAAGGTTGGGATGGGATTTACTCCACACCAAGCCCCGGGCTGAGCCTGCGGTGGAGCTGTGGGTCCGGGGAGGTTGTGGGAAGGAGGAACTGAGGGTCCTGAGGGGATGTGGGGGATCCCCAGGGCAGCACCGGCTCTGCGGGAGGGTAAATCGCAGCTGGAAGAGGATTCCACCCGAGCGGGGGCCAGGATTTGGGACGGAGACAGGAAGGGAAGGTCAGGGCATCCCTGTTACCCCCGTGGGGGGCTCAGAGCAAAGGCACCCGCGATGGGACAGGCAGGAGCAGGCAGCCCCGGGCTCAGCCCGGGATAGCGGCATTCCCGAGGTGCTCCGAGGGGCTGGGAGGCCCTGGGATCCAGGGAAAGCCCAGCCCGGTGCCCCCAGATCCCCCAGCCTGAAGCTGCCCAGGTTTGTCACAGTTTGCAGGAACAGGTTTCATTTGGTTGGCACTAGCTGTTCTCCCGCTCCCTGTGCCCAGCAGGGAGGAGGAGGAGGAACCCTTCCTCCCACCTCCTCTTCCCAGGGAAGCAGCCAAGGATCCCCCCAGCCCAGGTCCCTGGAACCCGCTCCCTGCTGCTCTCCCACCCCAGCGGGTGCTGGGAGAGCCGGCGCGACGCTCCTGATTTACAGCACTCCACTGGAACATGCTCGGGATCCTAATGGAGCTCCCGGCACCGCCGCACACACCGGAGCTCCGGGAGCGGAGGAGGACTCCAGGGCCAGCACACGGAATTCCAGGCTGGCACAAGGGGCTCCGGGCTGGCACACAGAGCTCCAGAGCCCGCAGGAAAAGGCAATCCAGAGGGATGTCATCCCTGCCAGAGAGCCCCTCGGGCACACTCCTCTACTGGCTGCCAGGGTGGGAAGGCACGGCCACAGCCCCGACCCTGGCTCCAGGGAAAAGCCTGGAGGGCTGAGCCTGGAAGCAAAGCTAGAAAAATAAGGAAAAAAGCTGGAAAACCCAGGAAAACAAAGTGTCAGGAGGAGGAGGATGAACGGATGCTGAGCTAGAGAGCATCACACAGTCCATGGGCAGCTGGCCCAGAGTCCATCGGTGTGCGGAGGCCGGAGCAGCCGGCGGGGTCTGGGGTGATCCCTCCAGGAGCCCCCGGCTCCGGGACAGGCTCCGGCTGGGCGGGAGCCTTGGGAAGCAGCAGCGGTGTGGAGCAGTTGTCTCCTAGAGCTCCTCGAAGAAGGCCACGCGGGACTTGGTGCTCTGTAGGGTGAGCTGGAAGAGAGCAGAGCGGGATCAGGGGGCACCCTCCAACCTCCCATGGAGCACCCACCCCAGAGTCACCCCCAGGAGGGAGCTGCTGCCTCCTGCATCCCTCCGAAAATACCAGGGAATGTGGAAGCCGGGGAGTTGCGGAAGCTGGGGGTCGTGCAGCCCCCACCACAGCAAGCACAGCCCAGGGAAAGCAGGGGCAGAGACTCAGTCAAGGTCATCGGCATGGCCGAGGCTTCCAGGATGTGGGATACACGGCAGAGTGGATCCAAGGAGCCAGTCCTGGGGCCCCTGACAAGGAGGACATACAGCAGGGTCTTGGGAAGCTGGAGGAGAAACAGCTCCAGGAGCTGAGGGAGAACCCACAACTCTGGCAGCCACCGGACACGTGTCCCCTCTGTCACCAAACGGGGCCCGTCCTCTGTCCGTGCCCACATCCAGCCCCATCCCAGCACGTGCGATCCATGCAGCCACCCTGGGACCCCACCCCGGCCCTGCTCCAGCCATCCCACTGGAGGACAGAGCTGGAGAGCCCTCACTCCCAGAACTGTCCTTACAGGCTCTGCAGGACTCGGAAACCCTTGGAAAGCTTTCCACAGCCATCCCAAAAATAACACCCCACGGAGCAGCCGTGAGCCCATTTGCAACGGGCCAGAGGAGAAAAGAAATCCTCAGCGGCGGGGAAGAAATCCCAGGATTTACAGACAACCACCCGATGGAGAGCACCGGGAGAAGTGCCACCTTCCCGCCAGCTGCTGCATCGCCAGGAGTTTGCCAAAGCAGCCGGCTAATTGCCAGGGCTTGGCTTCAGCAGGATTAAGCACGGTGCCTTCCGCTGGGAATGCTGAAACAGGAATCCTGGGATCACCTTACAGCGAGTTAAGCCCCTCAATGGAGCCGTCAGGCATTTTCCCCCCTCTCTGCTTCTCCCCCATGGCTTTTCCTCGGTAATTCCTTCACAGCTCTAATGCCAGTCGGAAAAAAATCTGTATTGCAGAGGAAATTTCAGCAGGGGCTTAATAATCTTTCTTGGCAGCAGCTCCCGGGCCGGGGCTGGCTCTCCTCCTCCTCAGCATCCCCCTGGCTGCTGCAGCGTCCCATCCAGAGCTGCATGGGAGGTGGGTGAGGTGGGACAGAGATTCTGTGTGCTACAGGGGGGTTTTTCCTCTCTAAGGCTGGAGAGGGGAAAAAAAAAACGGAGCAGAGAGCCCTAGGCTGCTGCCAGACCCACTGCTGGGGCCAGCTGACAGGAAGCCCCATCCCTGCAAGTGTTCCAGTGCCTAAAGGAGTCCAAAACAGCTGGAGAAGGACTTGGGACAAGGCCTGGAGCAACAGGGTAAGGAGGAATGGCTTCCCACTGCCAGAGGGCAGGGATGGATGGGATATTGGGAAGGAATTGTTCCCTGGGAGGGTGGGGAGGCCCTGGCACGGGGTGCCCAGAGAAGCTGTGGCTGCCCCTGGATCCCTGGCAGTGTCCAAGGCCAGGCTGGACATTGGGGCTTGGAGCAGCCTGGGACAGTGGAAGGTGTCCCTGCCCATGGCAGGGGTGGCACTGGATGGGCTTCGAGGACCCTTCCAAGGCAAATCATTCCGTGATTCCATGATCTACCTGCCATCCATCTCCTTCCCAAGGCTTTGCCTCCGAATCCATCCCTTCTGCGGCCTGGCTGGGGAATCAGAGCCTTCCCCAGCCCACAGGAGCTCATTCCTCACAGCACAGCGAGGGAGATGCCCCCAGGACCCCGCTGGCAAACCCAGCGCTCCGCTCGGAGCCGGCTGCAGCCGCTGACGGAGCACAGGGAAGATGTTTCCCTCAGGCTAATCAAGGAATCCGACTGTTTCAAGCCTGGCTCTCTGCCTGTAGCTACACACAGCTCTCCATTAACCCCCCCACGTGTTTTTGGGGTCCTGCGGTACCTCAAGGGCAGCCTGAGCCCAAAGCCGTGCCTGTCTCAGCCTGGAGATTCGGGAAGCGGGCAGAGGCAGAGCTCCGGAGCATCCAGCACAGGCAGGGGGAGAAAGGAGAGATGCAGCCCCACTCCTTTGCTGGATGCTTTCCTCCACAACATCCAAAGGCTCCTGGTACTTTTTTTACCTGTCCAGGGAATCTGAGGCATGGGAAGAGCAGCCATACAGGGAGTTGGAAGCAAAGGTGGGACTCGAGGAGATGGGATCCCATGGAGAGGTGTGAGCACAGACTTCCCAAGAGGGCCATGCCCTGTGGATCACTGGCTCCCAGCAGTGGCCAGATTTTGCCACCTGAAAGGCAAAGACCACAGGGCTTCCTCCCTGGGAGGGTGGGGAGACCCTGGCACAGGGTGCCCAGAGAAGCTGTGGCTGCCCCTGGATCCCTGGCAGTGTCCAAGGCCAGGCTGGGATGGAGCTCAGAGCAGCCTGGGATAGTGGAAGGTGTGAGGGTGGAACTGGAAGAGCTTTAAGGTCCCTTCCAATGGAGACCAGGAGCAGGATCAGGGCTGCCTGGAAGCTCCAGGCAGCTGCCTCCTCACATCTGACTGCAGCCAGGCACTGGAATTGAGGAAATCAGGGCTGCTCCTGACTGCACCCTGACTCTCCTGTGCCAGGAGGGAAAACTCTCCCCCTCCCTTTTTCCTTCTTTAATGGCTGTTTCCCTCACTGTGGAGCACAGGCAGGGCTATCCTAGCTCCCACTGGGAGCACCACACGGACCAGTCCCGAGGGATGCGCTGGGGGAAGATGGGAAGAGCTGAGGGAAGCTCCTGGGGCATCCTGACTCATCCCAGCCGGCGCCGTGGGAGCCGGTGGGCACGGGGAGCTCTCTGCAGGGAAATCCCACTCCTTCAGCTGGTCTTCCTTTCTTTTCTGCACTGGGATGTGAGATCAAAGAGGAGAGCACCACCCTGTGCTGGCCTCTCCATGATCTGTGGGGAGAAAGCCACCAACACCTCCAAAAACTCTCCGCAGTCTCCGCATCCCCTTTTCCCGGCCAGGCGAGGAGAAATAAATATCCCTCCCTGTAGCGTAAGGCTGCGCAGGGTGATTAAGAGGGAGTTACATCCTCGTCAGTGCGGAGAAAGGGAAAAAAAAATTGATTTACAAGCAGTATTATGATAATCTCCTTCCTGCAGGAGGGAGGGTGGGCTCCCGATGCTCTACCAGAGCCATCAAGGAAAATTTAGAGGGAGAGAGAGGCAGCGCAATTAAGCGGCCCGAGCTCAAATGAATCGAGATCTGAGGAAGGGAAGAGAGGGAAGAGTCCTGCTCCCTGCATTCCTGCGCCGGGGCTCCTCCGAGCCTGCTGCTACCCAGGGCTGCCGGACTGATTTGATTTAGGAAACACAAACAAACCAGAGCAACCCAATAAGTGGCTGGCAGGCACGGGTTGTTTGGGGCGGGTAACCCAATAACTGCAGGCACAGCGCTGCTGGGGCTGGGTAAACCCAACCCAGGGGAACCCCCCGAGGTTCCTGCGAGCCCCTGGAGCCGGGGCCACCCCCATGCAGCAGGCAGGGGAAGGGGATGCAGCTCACACCAACCTGCCCCCAAGCCTCCCCCAGCAGGGAGAGGCTTAAATGTCTCACTTCCTTGCTGTTTATCCTGCAGCCTGGCCGGGCTGGAGGAGAGGGGGACCTGTGCCACCCTCACCCCGTGCGATGCCAGGATGTTTTCCTGCTGCTGAGAGGATCTACAGTCCTTGCTTATCATCACCCAGTGCTGCACACACTAAATCCTCTTTATTCCCCACTCGCTGCCCTGGTGCCTTTCTCCATCCCTGTCCACTCCCCAATTCCACCGGCCAGGTGGACCTTTCAATTCCCAGCGTTACTTTTGAACTGAAACCCTATTTTCCTGTGATTCTTCCCCTTTCCCTCCCCGCTCCTCTCTCACTCCCACGCTGCCGTTTATTCTCTCCTGAGCACAACTGTCCCCCAGCCCCCGACGCTTTGATGAGCCCGTTTGAAAGGAGAAGATGACGCTCCCTGTGAAGGAAACGCTTTTCAAAGGCTGCCACAGAAATAGCTGATAGGCCTGACGTTTCCTACTTTCCTCTTGTTCCTTGTAAACAAGGAAAAGAGGCTGCCGTGTCCCAGTTTAACTGCCTGGGAGTTTCACTTCCCAGCTCCGAGGAGAAGCGGGAAGAAAATGAACCTGGAAGGGACGTGGCCTCTCACATGTGGGGTTGTGCAGGCAAGATCCACGTGGGATGAGCCTCCATCTCCTCATGCACTTGGAAAATGTATTCCCAGAGCTGCTCTGCCCAGCGGGTATCTCCCAGCTCCCACCTGCACCCCAGCCAGGTGCCAGGCTGAGTGAGAAGCTGCAGCCTCACTCATCTTTTCCAACCTCACAGCTTCCAAGGGAATGGGAAATGCCGGTGCTGCTGCTCCTGGGAAGTCTCCCGCTGGTGGCGTGCCCGTTCTGCCTTCCCTTTCTAGCTGGGATTGGGCTATCCAGCTCTGCAGGAGACTCAAGAGCACTTCATTCCTGTCCTAGGATGCACAGGGAAGGATGGCAGCTCAGCCTGTGCTGTCCCACCCAGGCTCCCTCCTTTTGCTGCCCCTCCCAGAGCATTCCTTGTGCTGGTCCCTTCTCCCTGCAAGGGGCACATCCCCCTTCTCCCGCCAAAACACTGGAGCAAAACAGACCTATTCCAGGGAATCTGCAGTTCCAGAGCGGGAGAGGTCAGCAAGGGAGTCCCCAGGAGATGCCAGGGACCCCCCAGGAATTGTGAAGTCCTTGAGGGACACATTTCTCAGTGATCCCCAGCTCGCTGCTCACCCGGTGCAGGTGGAAAACAGGGAAGGTGTCTGCCCCAGCACCAGCCTCCCAAATTCCTTCCAGCTGCCCAGATGAAGAAGGAGCCTTGTGGCATTTGGGGCTGGCACATCCTGTCTGCATGCCGAGACACTCAGGCAGAAGGGCCATCACCAGCCGCAGTGTCCTTACAAGGACAGACCACAGCCCATCCCACAGGTGGCAGGAGGGAAGCCAAGGCTGCAGGAGTCCCCTTGGCTCTGCCTCACTCACCCTTCTGCGCTTCCAGCTGGGAACTGCTCAGTGCCTAAATCCAAAGGGGACCTCAAAGCCCATCCAGTGCCACCCCTACCATGGGCAGAGACACCTCCCACTGTCCCAGGCTGCTCCAAGCCCCAATGTCCAGCCTGGCCTTGGACACTGCCAGGGATCCAGGGGCAGCCACAGCTGCTCTGGGCACCCCGTGCCAGGGCCTCCCCACCCTCCCAGGGAACAATTCCTTCCCAATATCCCATCCATCCCTGCCCTCTGGCAGTGGGAAGCCATGCCCTGGGTCCTGTCCCTCCATCCCTTGTCCCAAGTCCCTCTCCAGCTCTACTGGAACCCCTTTGGGCACTGCAAGGGGCTCTGAGCTCTCCCTGGAGCCTTCTCTTCTCCAGCTTGGAGAGTATCTCCACAATGATCATTATCCAAGCCAAGGGCAACACTGGATCCACATCCAGGATCAGAGCCAGGAGAGGAGCCAGCAGGATCTGCACGATCTCCATGGGCCCCAGAAGTGATTCCCTGGGATTGAGCTCAAGCCCTGGAGAAGCTGCTCTCAGCCACATGAGAGCCTGGCAGGAGAGGCCAAGGCTGCCTGTGGAAGGACCAGAGGCTCAACGACAAAGCTGCTTGTCTGGGAGCAGGCATGGAGATTTGCTCCTTGCCTGGATACTTCAAAGGGCTTAAATCCCAGTAAATAAGCATGACTGTGCAAGAAGAAAGCAACTGGAATCAAAGACCTGATTGTGTTTTAGCAGCCTGTCCTGGGAGCTTTCCTGCAGTGGAGGAGATGAGGAAGAAGTGGGTTTTTCACCCTCTACCACAGCCTAAGTGACAAACCCTCCTGAATCGGAGCCAGCTGGAGCCACAGCACCAGCCCACGGTGGGGAGCTACGGAGAAGGGAGAGCAGCTTCCAGATGAGGTGTCTGTGCTGTGCCCACAGAGCTCATAAAAAGGGATTAGCATGTTAACCACGTAATTAAACATGAAAAACTTAGCAGGCGCCTTCAAAGGCAGGCACCAAACCCCAGAGGTCACACTGCAGTGCTTGCTGTGCAGCTGCTTTAATTATGGGGCTCCTCCTGGGCACTGGAGAGCTCCCAGCTGCTGGAAGAGTCTTTCCACAAACTGCCAGGGCTGAATTTCACCTCCCTGCGCTGCGGCCTCAAGTGAATTTCACCCCAAATTCACCTGCCGCAGAGCTCTTCAAGGCAGGCGCGATGGGATAATGGTTTTCATCCACGGCCAGTCTGTCTGGAGATACCCAACACCTCCCTCACAGTGGCCCAGACCTGCAGGATCACCCCTTTCAGCCTCTTCTCCGTGGACGTGCTTAACAATGAGAGCAGCCTGTTTTGGGGAACACCTGCAGCTCCCCAGAGCTGGCACAAACCCTGAACTCCAGGGATTTCCAGCCTCTGGAATGGCTGGTGCAGTGAGGGACAGCACAGACTTGAGCTGACTGCTCCAGGTAAAACATCCTCCTGCCTCTGCTCCCGAGCTCCAGAGGTGCTGGGGAATTGCTCTCTCTTTTCCAAAAGCACTTCCCACCAGCTCTGCCACCCATGAGTGCTGCCATCCCAGCACTTCCCTGAGTGCCACCAACTCCAAGCTCCCGAAACCCCGCGGCTGTGCAAGAACCTCGCTCCAGGGAAGAGCAGGAAAGCTTCCCCAAATTCATCCTCCCGAAGGAGGGAGTGGATGCTCAGCACACACACAGCCTGCCAATCGAGAGCAGATCCTTGGAGGAAAGCAGGCTCTGGGAAGAAATGTGGCATTAACAGAGCAGGACCCCCTGGGCGGGAGGAGGTGAGGCACAGACAGAGGCAGTGCAGGGAGAAGGACAACTCCTGTCCCCAGGTGTGCCGGTGACCTTCCCCTGGCCCGAGAGCCACCTGCAGACACCAGCTGTCCTCAGTCCTCTGCTTCGCCTTCCTGGGACGCTTCTCCAACAGGCAGAGCATCCTCATGCTGCTCCGCTCCGAGACAGAGCTGTGCGTTTTTAGCCTGTTTTGACAGTGTTGGCAGCAGCTGATGGGGTTTGGCTGTTTGTTTGGGGTGTTTTTTTCTACATCCTGAATTTCTTTCTGCAGCAAACAAGGGGGGAAGGTGCTGGTTTACTTCATTAAAGGAATCTTCAAAGGCTGCCCTGCACCTCCGATAGATTCCCAACCACAGGTGCAAAAAACAGGCGTGCTGAATTATTTAAGTGCCTCTGCCTGCACTCCCCCTCTGAGGTTGCCAACTCGACTCCTGCCAAGAAAGACGCTTCCCAGAACGGAGAATCAGGTGTAGGAACAAATGCAGAGAGGCTGGGAGTGCTCCCGAGGGAGGGAGAGCCGGGCTGGACGGGTGACCGCGGGCAGCCGGTCCCGCCGGAGCGCAGGCAAGCTCATGCACGGGTTAGTGCCACAGCCAGATCCCAGCACCCCCACGCAGAGTACCTTGGAATAACCTACTTGGAATTCTCAAATGCAGATAGGTCTTCTGCCCTGGGCTTGAGGCTAAACCAGCAAAATAAAATGAACAACAAATAATAATAATAACCCCCGTGTGTGATACAAGGGCAGGTGATTTGTGGGATCTTAGGGCTTACCTGGAGCAATCAGCAGCTTCCAGGTGAAGCAGAGAGTTGGTGCCATTGAAGTGCTGGACTGATACCCCATTCCCAGTGCCCTGTGTTTTGCTTGCCTTCACCACGGCAAAGACAAAAGCCCCGCTGACCTCCCCGAGCAGAGCAGGCTGTAATTTCCCTCTGATGTCCCCACTAATAGTCTGTTATTTGGGAACCTTTGCTCCTTGCTGCGATGCAGCAGCCGGGCAGCCTCGGCTCCCTCCGGAAGGGAGGGGACGGGACGAGAGTCCAGCTTCAAAGGAAGGCAAAGTGACAGCACCGTTACCAGCCCTGACAGACATGGAAATGATGGCCCAGGCACCTCTTTAAGGGAGACAAACAGGACCATCAGCTCTCTATGAACTCCTCTCTGTCAGAAGTGAAAATTTAGCCGTTTCTGTTTAAACCAAGGACCTGGAACACAGAGACAAATCCTACCAAAACCTACTGGGAGCAGAAACGCCTCCAGATTCTACAGTGACAAAAGGGCTGTGAAGATTTTTATTTTCTCTGCTCTGGTGTGACAGGAACCTGAATAGCTCCAGGCCAGCACGGGGAAACCGGCGAGTGAGCCCCGCTAGATTCATTTTCCTGCCCCAATTCAGTGATCACAAACTCCCAGCCATGAAAGTCGGCAAGAACTGATATTTCCAAATCCTTTCAGACATAACTCTTGGCTGGGAGTAGTAAAGAGAGTAGGATTTGTTTTTCAAGCCTGGAGTTGTTACCACAGCCTGCATCCCGTGCCATACAGATTTGCAAATCCTTCCCAAGGACAGCTGCTAGCAGAAAGCCAGCCAGGAAAAAGCCTTTGCAGGGAAAAAAGCCTTTGCAGGTGAGTGGGGCTGACACCACATCCTACCAAATCCATTGTGGATGTGCCCCCAGCCCCTCATTACAGAGCCCAGCACTGAGCCAAAGGAAAAAGATGGGATGTAGAAATCAAGAGGTTTTGTTGTGAGCTTTCAGGTGACCCCCGGGGTCAGCAGACCCAGGCAGTCTGAATTTTTAGCTTAAGTTCCTCATGTCAGCCCCATTTCTGGAGGCAGGTGGCTCCAGGGAGCAGAGGTCTCACACCCCCTGGCAGCAAAGGCTTTGCTGTTAGTGACTGAAGCTGCACTACAGGTTTCTCTAGAGAGATTAAAAGAGAGGAAGAGCTTTTGGCTTTTTCCACTGAGAGCTCCTAAGTCAGGAGTATTTCTGCCCTCATTATTCACCAGACGAGCTCAGTGCTCATAGGGAATGGCTGCAATAGGCAGGGAGGGCTTTTCCTGCTCTCTAGGGATGCAGATCCCTTCCAACAACATCCCTGTACAGCTTTGAAGGTTCAGCAAGACCTTCAGCCCTGGAGACCTGCACATCCCACCCCACAGCACTGGAGAGACCAGGCTGGGTCGGGACACCAGGACCACCAGACACTGGAATTCTCTGATCAAAGTTAAGCTGCTGGGGAAGAAAACCTAGATCCAACAATTTGATTATCAAAAGCAGGATGATTTTAAGATTTTTTTTCCAGGGTTTAATCAGGGCAGATACAAACTGGGGCCCTCTGATACCTTTTTAATAGTGTTGTGCTTGCTGTTGCCCCGGCTGGAGTTCTCGTTGTGCAAAATATCCAGAGCTGTCTCTCTCTCCTTGAGCTTCAGTGCCTCGATTTCTGTCTTCAGCTCATTGAGCTGCTCCTGCAGGTGCTTGCTCTTCTCCATGTACTCCACCCTAACACACACACACAAAACAGCCCCGGGTTAGCACTGACCAGCTGCACGTGGTGATGTGACACCGTTAACAGGATTGTAACAGAAACAGCTTTTCTTCATTATTTTTAGCATGTGGAACTGATAATATCAGTTTATAGCACACTGTGAACTACTCAGAGCAATTATTTGTTCCTTATTAAAGAGGACCCAGACAGCCAAGCCAGCAATAAAGTGACATCATGATACAAAATGAAGCCCGAGCTGGGTGGTATTTTAAGTCTCCCACTCTGCAGGTGAAGCTGCCACAGGTTTAAAACACACTGTGGTTTAAGCAGCTACTCAGGAGAGCTCTGCACCCCTGCACCCCTTCCTAAACCTGCTCCACAACCCAAAACCACGAATCTTCCCATGAGGAAGGGCCCTGATGTGCTGACTTGTGTTTTAGAGGGATTTAGCTTGTAAAATGTGTGGGAGCAAGCACTGTCCCCAAAATATCAGGTATCTTGTAGACACACAGCATCCCTGGCAGAGAGAGTCTCCCAAAAAAAAAGAAGAAAGAAAGGGAAAAAACCCAACCCCCAACACCAGCCATTCCCAAGACTCATCCCGAACTGCCTCCCACAATGAAAAATCAACTGGAAAAATCACACCATGAGTTTTGTACCTGTGATTAACCCCCCTGAGCCAGGTCAGAGGGCCAGCAGGGTAATAGGAACCCTTTCCAGTGCCAAAATTTGTAGAGAGCTTTGTCCCAGCACCCGAGGAAAGAGAGCAGCCCCAGAGAAGATGGGAAAAGCATCCTATTGCTCCCAGCATTTGGCAGAGGCAGCTCTCCCTGCTCAGGAGAGCAGCATGACCTAGTTAGCAACCTGGCTACAGAACCAGGAATTATCCTGTTATTTTCAGCTTCTTTTTCCTTCTGGCTTTGGGAAAAGTTCTGAAAAGTTCTTAATCTCCTGTCTCTAGGTCTGTGATTTCATACTCGGGAGAGGGCACTGAGCAGAGGAGAACTGAAGCACCCTCTGGGGTCCAGGGGTGTGGCATTCCAGCCTCGGGAAGGTTCGGCCAGAGCAGGATGGCAGAGCCATTGTGGCTTTGATCTACGACCCAATCGATGAACAAAGCACATCATTACTACAGAGATTAAAATCTGACCTGCTTTGATTTCTGCTCAATTGGTAATTTCCAAGGCTACACTTACACCCTCAGGAAAACACAAGATCAAAGCTCATAATCACATCCAAACTTGCCGGGGAACACTTTTTGTACAGGAACGTGACACAAATTCCAAGGGAAAGGGGTTAAAGCCCTAGTGCAGGACCTTAACACACCCCAGCTATCATCACATTCCCTGGACAGCTCAAGCTCAGGGCTCCACCACTCAGCCTCCTGTTAACTCTTTCCACCACCGTGGGCAATTCCAGCCTGAGCAGGAGCCAGGATTCCCACATGGAGAGGAACTGCCTGGAGCTGGGCCCTGAGCTCACCTGTGAGGAGGTGGCAGGGACAGGTCTGTGACACCAGGTCCCCACCAGGGAAATGCTCAGCCAGGACAGGCACAGAATTGTTCAGGTTGGAAAAGTCCTCTGAGAGCATCGAGTCCGGCCACTGCCCAGCACTGCCCAGGCCACCACTGCCCATGTCCCCAGGTGCCACATCCACAGGGCTGTTAAACCTCCCCAGGGATGGGGACTCCAGCACTGCCCTGGGCAGCTGTGCCAGTGCCTGACCACCCCTTCCATGAAGAAATGTTCCCAATATCCAACCTGCCCCTCCCCTGGCCCAGCCTGAGGCCGTTCCCTCTCCTCCTGTCCCTGCTCCCTGGGAGCAGAGCCCGACCTCCCCTGGCTGCCCCCTCCTGTCAGGGAGTTGTGCAGAGCCACAAGGTCCCCCCTGAGCCTCCTTTTCTCCAGGCTCAGCCCCTTTCCCAGCTCCCTCAGCCATTCCTGGGGCTCCAGACCCTTCCCAGCTCCGTTCCCTTCCCTGGACACGCTCGAGGTGTCTCTTGTCAGGAGGGTCCCAGAGCTGTCCCAGCACTGGAGGTGCCCCAGCAGTGCCAGCACAGGGGACAGGCCCTGCCCTGCTCCTGCTGCCACCCCAGGGCTGGCACAGCCCAGGTGCCCTCGGCCTCTTGGCCACACCTGGCTCATGTCCAGCACAAATCCCAGCCCAGCCTGGACTGGATATGTGCCACGTACTTCTCCTTCTCGATTTCCATGGACAGCCTCTTCATGTCTGTATCCTTGAAGTCAAAGGAGAGGCTCTCGCTGATGAGGTTGAAGCTTGGCAGGTCAGTGGGCAGTGCTGTGGTACTCGAGTTCATGGACTGCTGAAGAGAGAGCACAAATTAATCACTCTGGGCCACACAAGTGTCACTACAGCAAACGTTCTGCAGCGCCGACGTAAAATCAGAGCAACGCTCGAGCCCACGGTCCCAAGCACCACATCAGCCTGGAGATCCCCTTGCTCCATTCCCAATTTGCTCCTCAATTCAAAGCCATTGCTCCTCCAGGACTCTCTGCAGCACTAAAGAGGAGACAAAACACCACCTGCCTTCCAAATCTATTGACCAAACTTGGTAAAATCGAGGGTTTATCACTGCTGTGTCACTTTTAAGTTGGACAGAAGCTGCCTCTCGGGAGTCATCTGTCAGCTATTTAACATCCAATCAGGTTTATAAAGTTCAAGCTGCGAACAGGGACAATGTAAGACCCCGTGTGACAGCAGAGTCCTGCACTCCACAGCTCCCCAAAGCCTGAGGAAAGACCAATGTGACCCCAAGGATGCCATTCCAGCAAGGTCCGCAGAGATGCACCGACACATTTTTATCTCCTCAGTTATTTACAGTTCCAAAGGTTTAGAAACCACTTCTAGATTCAGCTGGCACTTCTGAGATAACACAGCAAATCACTCCTGGAACACCTGAGCAAGGATTTGGGACTTTCTTCCTGCTGCAAAATGCTTTGATATCCCCCAGTGACACACACTGCCAGGCCCTCAGATTTTATCTTCTCCTAAAAAATGACCCCTCTTCCTCTCCGTCAAAAATTCTGTCGCACCCCTAACAAATGGGCTCATTAGGAGGAGAAGAAGAGCCTGATGGAGTCATGGCTCTGCTCCTGCAGCACGCTGGATGAGGTGGCAAACGGGGTACACGTCAAGGGTGGCACAGCAGCATCAGATAGGGCTGAGTCACAACTGCTGCCAGCCTGCTTAGCCCTGCTCTGGGATATGAGAAATCCAGCTTGGCACCCAAAAGATCCCCCACCTCCCTCCTGGATGCTCCTTCTTGCTTTAAGGGATTCCTGTAAGGAAAACAATGTGCCCAAACCTGGAATGGCACTGCTGGTTCCCGCTCTAACAAATGAGAGTTTGAGCTTTGGCTGGTTCTTTCTTTCCCTCATTTCTCCTGTTTGGGATACTCCAGGCACTGTTTTCAGTTAGCTCCATTTCAGCATGACCTGCAAGCACGGGGGTGACAGATTTACTCTGCACAATAACCTGCCTGCTCCCTCACCACCAGCCTGGAATTCACAAACAGCCAGGGCTCCTTCCCAGCTCGGACAAATCTGAGAGGGACAACATTTCATCGAGCGGCGGAGCTGGAACACAAACACCTCGTACAAGCATAAACAAGGTGGTGCCTCAAACTGCACTTGGCCTGGCTGGAGCCTTCCAGGTGAGTTAAGACCCACATGACAAGGAAACCCAACTCCTGACTCCCCCTTTGCCACCAGCACGGAACAAAGGCACATTAATTCTGGAGCAGGCATTGGAAGGGACAGCTCAGTACCTAAATTCCAGTCTCGAAGGAAAGGGGACAGGTCTGCCAAAGCACTTAACTCATTTAAATACTTGCATCCCATTGACATTCAAGTCCCTTCCCTGTAAGGCACACAGGTGTTCCCAAAGCCCTTCCCACGTGAGGTTCTCCCGTCCCTGCAGCGCAGGGGAGCCAGGAGCATCCGAGCCAGCCTGCTGGCCTTCAAACAACCTTTAGCTTGTTTTTTTTCAGCACAAGCTTTGTTGGGTTTTGTTTTTAAAAACTCCCAACAGCAGCAGTAACAGTCGAGCAGGAATTTCAGTAGCTGCAGCCATTAAAGCCTGAGCCAATTCATCAGGGCTGCTATAGCCACTTCCTTCTCTTCCCTCAGCACAGGTCTGCCACGGAGCAAGGAAAAAATTGGCGGAGAAGTCAGAGAGCAACAGGAGTGAGGAAGAGTATGGAAAAAGCAAAGAGTGATCAGGTTCAGGGTTCTCAAAGGCACGGGCTTGATATGTGGAGCAAAGCATTTAACAAAGTCATGGAATGGGTTGGGTGGGAAGAGACCTTAAAGCTCACCCAGTGCCACCCCTGCCATGGGCAGGGACACCTCCCACTGTCCCAGGCTGCTCCAAGCCCCAATGTCCAGCCTGGCCTTGGACACTGCCAGGGATCCAGGGGCAGCCACAGCTTCTCTGGGCACCCTGTGCCAGGGCCTCCCCACCCTCCCAGGGAACAATTCCTTCCAATATCCCATCCAGCCCTGCCCTCTGGCAGTGGGAAGCCATTCCCTGTGTCCTGTCCCTCCAGCCCTTGTTCCAAGACCCTCTCCAGCTCTCCTGGCGCCCCTTTAGGCCCTGCAAGGGGCTCTGAGCTCTCCCTGGAGCCTTCTCCAGGTGAGCACCCCCAGCTTTCCCAGCCTGGCTCCAGAGCAGAGGGGCTCCCGCCCTTGGAGCAGCTCCGTGGCCTCCACTGGACTGGCTCCAGCAGCTCCAGGTCCTTCCTGTGCTGGGACCTTTGATCTGGAGGCAGCTCTGCAGGTGGGGTCTCACCTGAGCAGGGCAGAGGGGCAGAATTCCTGTTGCAGATTCCCTGCCATTTGCAACAATCCCGGGCAGGTGTTGCAGCAGGTGCTGTTATTTCTAATCCGTGGCCACGGGGTGATAAAAGGGACACAGGGAGCTTTTTCCATATGTGTTTCCTCACCTGGAACAAAGTGCAAAGCCCTGTTCCTGCATGACAGCAATTTCCTGCCGTTAATAGAGGCAAGCAGCACACTGGCAGCGGTCATCCCTCTGATCCCTCTGGAATACAGAGCGAGACGGAGGATCCGGAGGGAGCACAGAGCAGGTCAGGAGGTTCCCCCGCAGGGAAAGCTCCTCATGGTGCTGCCACTGCCTTAACTCTGCTGCTCAAGAATTTGGGCAAGCCCAAACCAGCTACTTAGAGCTCCCACAGGATCAGAGAGGAGGTGATTGCCTTTATCTGGCACCTGAAGGGCACTGAGGGAGGCAAAGAGCCGTCGCCAAGTCCGTAAGGAATGAATTGTTCTCCAAGCCCTGACGGCCTGAGACTCAGATCCACATCTCACTTCTCATGCATCACCTACCAGTGACATCATAAAAACAGCCTGGGCTTCAAGGACTAAAAAGACACTGAAACAAGCTTTAAAGAACCAGGATTGGGGACTAGAAAGTTGAAAAATGTATCTATTTAACTGTTCATTTTGCCTTTTCTGCAGCGCAGTTAGGTATTGGACTCGATCTTTTAAGGGTCTTTTCCAACCTAAATGATTCTACATCCATCCACTCCCTCCTTCCTCTCCTGCTCTTGGGAAGTCCTGCTCAGCTCCCAGTGTCAGGGGACAACACAGCACAAGTCTGGGACTGTGGAAAAGAACAAGCCCAATGTCACACCCTCGTTGAGGAAGAGAGAAGTTGGAAGCCCACACCGTTCATCAGAGCTGCCATTTACCTGAGGGACACGAGTCTCCCAAACCAGCTTTCAAAACAGGGTCCCTCCATGTGCTGGCAATCCAGGGAAGTGTAACAGAGGATGGAAGAGCCCAGCAAGGTGTTTTCATCTGGATATGGACATGCTGGTCACACCAGCCTCTTCCTGCCCTTGGAAAACAACAGCCATGGAGTCTGTGCAGCACAGCCCTCATCCCAGGGCAGGGAGAGGGGCAGGAGGAGCAGCTGCCTGAGGGGACCCTGCTACCAAAATGGGGAGGGAAAAAAGCATTTCCCTTCCCACCAGGCACTGGCAGCCGTGCCTGGAAGGCCAGGGCTCTTCAGGGAAAGCAGAGGACACAGCCCCATGTGCCTGCAAGTGGCAGCTCTGCCTCCAGGCAGATGCAGCTGGAGGGGTGGAGCAATCCCCACAACATTCCCAACTGAAGAGGCTCTAACACCACAGGAACAGAGATCAGAGCCACCCAGCTGCTCCCTGCCGTGAGATTTCAGCACAAGGGCTTCGAGCTGGGGCTCTGCTTGTTTCACTAAGGATGGACGTGGCAATGCAAGGAACACAGATGTGGAAGAGCTGCCCAAAGTCCACGCTGGGCTGGTGTAGCCATGCAGCAGAATTCCAATGAGGACACCTCTTCCTGGGCACAAGTTAAACCCAGAATTAAGGAGCTGGTGCATCCCGGAATTCTAGTGACTTGTAAAAGAAGGAGCACTCCAAAGCTGGGCTTTATCCAGCACTCACTGACTGAGTGTCCCAAAGCTGAGAGCACCTGATTATTTTCCATCACTGTTAGTTTTAACAGCTTCCAAATATTCTTGCAGGGAACTCCAGGGAATCAGGATGTAAAGCTGCTTCATCTCAACCCCTCTCCAATCTGCTCCTATAAAGTTTCCAGAGGAGGGGTGAAGGAGCCTGCAGGTACAAATCCAAGCCTCGGTGCTGGCGTGTCCCTAACTCCCACATCAAACCTGTTCCTGATGCTCTTCCCCTTCCCTAAGGCCAGGAAGGAACGCTGGCAGGTGTGAGCTGCAGGGATGGGGGCACCTAATGGGGTCTGCAGGCACAATTAGGGAAGCAGGGGAAAAGAGCTGCCAGACAAGTCAGAGCAATGGTCATTTAGTCTGGCATTTCGGTGCCCGGCAGGAACCAGGACCAGATGCTTCAGAGGAAGGTGTGAAATCCTCTTAATGGACAATTATGGAATAATCTCCCTTCAAGTGAACTTTTTTTCCAGCACATAGAAGTCCAGTTTATGCCCAAAGAATGAATTTACAGGTTCTGAAGAGTGTTTATCCCACCTAACAAGAATAAGGACATCCTTAACCCTATTTTAAAGGTTATTGCTGAGCTGCTGCACTCCACACGTGCTGGCAAAGTGTGGTTCTGACATGGCTGCTAAATTGGTTTAAAATTTGCTGCTTTAATTTCCCCAGCAGCTCCTTTGCTCTCATAGCAAGAGGTGGGTGGAAAAAAAAAAAAAGAGCATAGTGAAGTTCTGCTGGATGAGATGCAGGGATGAAAAGGGCAAGCACTGCTCAGGATTCCTGAGCAGCCTCGAGACAGCTCAGCCCCCTCCGTGGCTGGGATGGGGACGGAGGCTCCTCCAGGCTACACAGGAGGGCAGGGAACTGGGAATTACAACACAGATCTCTCTTACTGTGTAGGAAGACTTGCTGGTGATCTCCAAGAGCTTCTGCTTCGCTCTGCGTTCTGACTCACGAGCCTCCTGCAGGTCCTGCTTGAGCTGGTCAGCCTCCTTTGCCCTGCAAAGACCAACAGCAAACATCAGACTGGAGCTGGGAGGAACGAGAGGATGGAGAAGCAGGATCCCAGGGTAGGTGTGGAATAGGCAGGGAGAGATGGGGAAGGGCTGTGTTCATCCGAGCAGAAGGGCTGACGCCCAGCAGGCTCTCACACAGAAAGGAGTAATCAGCTGGAAGGGAACAAGGCTGATCTTTTACTTGCTCACTGCCACATTCACGGTGGGACCTGGGCTCGGGTGTCAGGAGGGTGGAAACACCAGTTTTAACAAGGAGCAAAGTCTCTGTTCAGGGCTGACCTGGAACAGAACTCATGGCTGGAAAGGAGAACTGAACAACTGAGAGATAAGTAGAGGAATAAGGAGGGAACAGGGAATGTAGAGCTACCATCCAGAGGAAGAACAACTTGCACGTGTTATTAATGTTGTCAAATACTTTGGGGAATGCAGTGGGGGATTGCAGAAAGCACCCAAAAGCAGAGCTGGCTTTTGGAGAGGGAAACCAGCTGGGCCAAAGGGCCATTTGCTGTTGGACACGTGGGAAAGCTGAGGGAGGATAACTCAGAGGGATAACTTGAAGGGGGTGGGAAGCAAAGCAGAGGCAGCTGCAAGGTTGTACCCGCTGACCTCCTCTCCGACTCCTCGGCCATTTTCAGTGCCAACATCTCTGCCTCCAGCACCTTCTGCTCCATCAGCCGCTTCTCCTCCTCGGTCCGGATGGCCGTGGCCTTGATGCGCTGCATCTCCTGCTCGGCCTCGGCCGCCTTCTGAGCCAGCAGCTTGGCCTCCTCCTCCGTGATCTGCGCCTTCTCTGCCAGCAAATCCGCCGTCTCCTCCGACCTCATCTGACAATTCGGGGACATGAAGCCATTAAGCACAGCCCATGTCTCCCCAAACGTGCCCACAGCCCCCCGAGCAGGGCCCCGAGCTGCTCGCTCCGACACGCTCCATAGAATCCCTCCCTCCCGTGAAAGCCTGCGGCCGTCTGCCGCCCAGGCCGGGATGTGCCCAGGCTCCGTCCCAAATCATCCTCCTTGTGCTCCTCCCAAGCAGCCCAGCAGGATGAAATGGCTCCATCCAGCCTGCTGCTCACTGGCCACTGGCAGCAGTTTGCGAGCAGTCCTAGGGCAGTCATAGTGCACTTCTAAAAACGCCTGCGCAGTGGAAAGAGTGAGGAGCAGCTGCAGGGCTCGGGAAACGGCCTCCCAGGGACCTACCAGAGCCTCGTTGGCCATCGTTGCCTCCTCCTTCAGCTGCATCAGCCTCCTCTCCAGCTCATCCCTGGTCCTCTCAGCCTCTTCTCTCATTTGCTTCTCTCGCGCCAGGCGCTGCCGTTCCATCTGGGAAAAAGGGATTGGGGGAAGTGAGGAGAAAAACACACATGAGGAAGGTTTTCCATGGACGAGAAAGAGCCGCAGTTGGGATCAGAGCACTGCTGCCTCCTCTCTGCTCAGTGGCAATGGGAACATCCCTGGACTGGGGTGACCTGATCAAAGAACAGAATCATGGAATCACTTAGGTTGGAAAAGACCTCCAAGATCATCAAGTCCCACTGCTCCCCCAGCACAGCCAAGGCCACCCCTAACCCATGGTCCCAAGTGCCACATCCACACGTGTTTTTAACCCTTCCAGGGATGGTGATTCCACCACTGCCCTGGGCAGCCTGTTTGAAGCTCCCTTGAAAAGTGCCCTTCCCGAGGCAATTCCCATCCTCTGCTCAGGCTGTCACTCACAGCACGGCCACAGAAGCTGCCTGCAGGTGATGATGTCCCCAGACAGCGCCCTCCTAGGCTGAGTCACAGGGCAGACCAGGACAAGTGGGTCTCAAGATCTCCAGTTTAACTCTCTGGAGTGTCTTACAGCAGTACTGGGCTTAAGGACAGTCCGAGGGCATCTCCCAAACACCACAGCACGTGGCAGGAGGCTGAAGGACAGGGATAGCTGCTCCTTTTGATCAGATATCCAACCCAGCATCCTGGCACCTTCACTTCCATTCGTTTAGAGGGAGGTCACACAGAGTGCAACCACCTCTGGCAATTCCTGGATACAACAAACCCTCTCCGTTTGCAGGGAACAGCAACGCTTCTCCAAGAGGGGAAGATCCAAGCCACCATGATCTGCCAGCTCTTCCCAGAAGATGCTGGCAGGGTTGTTGTGCCCAGGGACTGCCTCTCCACTAGCCAAGCGCCCAAGGGAGCCATTGGGCTAATTAACACACTGAGCTTAATCCCTCCATCCCACAGGGATGGGGCATTATAAATATCCATGCTGCAGCCAGGACAGGAGACCTGCTGGGTTTAATAAGGGAAGGAAGTGAGACAAGCCACATTTCTCTGCTCCTTGGACACCAGCTGTGCTCTGAAAGCGGGACGCCCACTGTTCCAACCGTTCTGCTTCCTTCTATTAAAGGTTCCCCTCATTAATTATCATTATGATCTGCATCCCGCTCAGGCCTTCCATTAACAAGAATTCCTGATCTGAAAGGGCTTTCTGAAACCAGTTAACAGCTGTGGATGCTGGGGAGGGAGGAGGGAGCAGGGCAGACAGCGCAGTGGCTCGCTCAGGACAGGAGCCTGACCTCTCCCATGGAGCCCAAGTGCTCTGGATTTGGGAGCTCACATGAAACCATCAGCTGCTGCTCCCTCCCAGTGCCCTCACCTCTCCCAGCAGCCCAAAGAAGCACAGGGTCTGGTGTTACCCAAACACACCAAAAATGTACAGATTGCAAAACTTACAGACTTGTGGAATCATTATGGTTGGAAAAGCCCTCTAAGATCAAGCCCAACCATTATCCCAGCACTGCTGTGTACACCACAAAACCATATCCTTAAGTGCCACATTCACTTTTGAACTCTTCCAGGGATGGTGATCGCACAGGTTCCCTGGGGAGCCCATTACAATGCCTGACCACCCATCCCTGAAGCCACCAGCACTCGGACACTGCGCTGCTCCTTCCAAGGACCTTCTGCTCCACTAAGGACATGGCTTAGTGAACACAGCGGTGCTGGGTTGATGGCTGGAGATCTCAGAGTGCTTTTTCAACCTTAATGGTTCTACAGTGCCAACTCCTTCGTGACCAGAGGAATCCCCGTGGGAAGCACAAAGTCCTCCTTCCCCAGTGGAGCTTGTAGTGACTCAAGTCCTGTCCTCTCCTGCCACTCCACGAGCTCCAGGAGGGAGAACTGCCTCAGGAGGTGCCTGAAGGACAAGTCCCATCCTATCTCCAGCCCAGCTGAGCACCTCAATACCACACAAGCACCTTGAGAGGTACCTGCAAGACAAGCCATGCCCCATTTCCAGGCCAGCTGGGCACCTCAGCACCACACGAACATCGAGAGAGGTGCCTGAAGGACAAGCTATGCCCCATTTCCAGGCCAGCTGGGCACCTCCACCCCACACAAACACCAAGTGAGGTGCCTGAAGGGCAAGCCATGCCCCATTTCCAGGCCAGCTGGGCACCTCCACCCCACACAAACACTGACAGAGGTGCCTGAAGGGCAAGCCATGCCCCATTTCCAGGCTAGCTGGGCACCTCAGCACCACACAAACACTGACAGTGGTACCTGAAGGGCAAGCCATGTCCCATTTCCAGGCCAGCTGGCCACTTCAGTACCACATGAACACCAAGAGAGGTGCCTGAAGGACAAGCCATGCCCCATTTCCAGGCCAGCTGGGCACCTCCACCCCACACAAGCAGCTCTGTGGCCACGCTCAAACCCAGTAACGCACCAGACCCACGAGCACAAGCCCCTGCTGGGTGCAGTGACTGCTCTGGCTTCTCCTGCTCCTCTCGAGTGGCTTCCCTGCCAAAGGGCCATTTATATTCTGAGCACCAGCGCTCAGATTAGCTGTGTGGGTTTCAGTGAGTAGAAAAGGTCTACGAGCAGAAAACAATGATTCATACAATTCAATTTGCTGATCTCTGCTCGTGGGCTCCACGCCGCTGCCTCCGCCGCGCCGTGCCGGCCGCCCAGGCTGACCCGCGGCACGGAGAGGGCCAGCGTGGCATTAGCATTCCAGGCTGCACAGCCCAGAATGGCGGCGTGCATTCCATCACCCCGCAGTTGGAAATGAGCGAAGAGCTACGGCAGAGCACAGCTCCCCCTCGCAGCCCCTGATTTACCAACTGTCCCAACACACATCTTGCCACGCACTTGTAGACACCCAGGGCAGCTCTTCCCTCCTGTCCTCTCGGTTTTGTTCCCAAATTGGGGGCTGGACTCAGGCTGCCATCAGCCTGCAGAGCCAAGCTGAGATGGCTGGAGAGCTGGGAGCAGGCTACTAAAAACTGTTCAGCTGGACCTTCCCTCAAAGCTGCTTTGATGCTGTTCCAGAGACCCGTCCTTCCCAAGCCCATCTGCATTTCTGATTTTGGCTTACTGGTTTTGGGACATGTGGCTCACCTGCTTCCTGGCCTTCTCCTCCCTGGCCTGGGCTTTCATCTGCTGGACCTCCAACGAGTCTGCCTTCCTCCTCCTCATGAAGAGGTCGTGGTTGCCAATGCACAGCTGAAGAATCTGTTCCAGTCAGGGGTGAAGAGCGGAGAGAAACAGCTGTACACATGATGGCGATGAGGTGGTTTGTATTCTTGACACACAAAAACACTAGAATTGCTTTGATTTGGTGCTTGTTAGTGCTTCCACCCACTGAGCTCCAACCCTTCAAGCTCTCACAGCCGTAGGAGGGGCAGGGAGCCAGGTCCCACACCAAACACCAGCTCCTGGGCATAGCAGCTCTTTGCAGAGACCAATTTTCTGTGCCTCCAGCACAGCACAGCCCGGGTGTTGTTTTACACCCACCCTAAAAAGGCAAGAGGCCAAATAATGAAATAAAAATTGCTACAGCTCTGCCCAGTTCCCTGGTTCTCACTGCCCCCTTTCTTTAGGCTCAAGATGAACTTGAACCTTCTCCCCAGTGTATGTTAAAGGCACTGAGATTGAAAAATAAATTAAAAGAAAAAAAAAAAAAGGAAAACCACTTTCCACTTGGACAAACAAAAGGCTTATCAAAAAACTTGCTTGGGCATCTCCAGATACCTTTGCTGAAGGGATTTGAGCCCCAGTGTGGTTCTCTCTCTGGTAAGGACCAGGGAGGTGGCAATGCTAGAGGAGGGTTAGCACAAGGTGGGCACACAGAGGAGTGAAAAGATTTTTTTGGCAATAAAAGCAGGGTTCTAAATTTGGATTCTTTTCTAAAGGACTGATTTACATGCTCCTCTTCCATTTCATAAAATTATGATCAGAATCACCAAATGGTTTGGGTTGGAAGGGACCTTAAAGCTCATCCCATCCCACCCTTGCCATGGGCAGGGACACCTTCCACTATCCCAGGTTGCTCCAAGCCCCGTCCAGCCTGGCCTTGGACACTGCCAGGGATCCAGGGGCAGCCACAACCCAGGTCACAAATGGCATTTCCCAAGTCATTAATGACTTCTCTGGAGTCAGAGGAGCTTTCAGCGCTATGACCCCGATGATGCAGGGAATGAGGAAGCCCCATTTCCTATGGAACATGAAACAGCCAACAACCAGTACAGTGAAGGACTCTGTGCAACCCAACAATGGATCCAAATCCAGAACATCAGCTAAAGCTGGTCTCCAACACGGACAGCTCAATGCAGTCCATCCTTGTCCAAGCAGAGTGTCCTCAGAGGGGGAAAAGCCAGGACTCTGGTAAAGGTGCCCCCCAAGACAGGGAAAGCTACAACACAGGGCAGAATGGGAAAGATCCACGGGGGAAGAAAGAGGAACTG
The DNA here is from genome assembly GCA_026261815.1 of Monarcha castaneiventris obscurior. Taxonomy (NCBI): domain Eukaryota; kingdom Metazoa; phylum Chordata; class Aves; order Passeriformes; family Monarchidae; genus Monarcha; species Monarcha castaneiventris. The sequence goes on from JAMPIT010000363.1 coordinate 954,397, forward strand.
AGCAAAGCTGGGAGTTGTATTTACTAAGTGCTTCCACTATTTAGGTCAGCTGAAAGCCAAGAGCTCCGAAAGGGAGCAAAAAACAGGGGAGGGGGAAAGGTTCTGCGGAGTAGCTTGTCTTGAGCCTCCCCCTTCCCTCCTTCAGTGAGCAGTAACTGCTACACCCCATCACAGCTACACAGCAACAGCTCCCTCTCAAAGGAAAAGCCCCAAAAGCTCGTTGTCTCACACTCTCTGCAGAACCCACTGCTGCAGGCAGTAAAAAAAGACTGTCTGTGCACTTACCAGCTTATTCACACGCAGCTTTGATGAATTGAATTTAAAAACATCAATCTTTTTGTCCAACGGCTTAATCGTAAACTGAAAAGGAAAAAATAAAGAGGGAGAGAGTTATCAGAGAGCGGTGCATTTAATAAAAACGCAGCTATAAAATTCCTCCTGAAAGCTTTGGCTCAGAGCAGGTCAGCAGGGTCAGACACACGGCTCAGAGCCGTCCCCGTGGCTCTGAGCCAAGCAAGAGGACTCGCATCAAAAGCAGCCAAGGAGACAACTGTTCCTCCAGTCAGGAAAACACGGGAGCCTCAGGAGCTGGTCCTCTGCACAGAACCCTGCGGGGGTGGGGGTTCAGCTCAGAACCTCCCCAGGCAAGGTGCTGCTCTCCTGGGAGCTGCAGGGAACACAGAAACCACAGCAGGAACTCAGGATGCTTCCAAAGGGAAGAAGAACCAGCTCAGCTGCCTGATGGAACCACGGAATCATTAAGGCTGGAAAAGCCCTCCAAGATCATCAAATTCAAGTGTCAACCCAACACCATCGTGTTCAGCCTCAAACCATATGTCCCCAAGTGCCACACCCACAAGTGTTTTGAACACTTTCCTTGGCAGACTGGGCCAGGGTTTGACAGCCCCTTAATGAAGAAATTTTCCCTAATATCCAACTTAAACCTTCCCAGGCACAACTTGAGGCTGTTTCATCTCATCCTGTCACTTGTTAACTGGGAGAAGAGCCCGACTCCCACCTGGCTGCACTCTCCTGTCAGGGAGTTAAAAGGGCAGGAGAGCTGCATTAGGAACACAGCAAGGAGCTGCTGCCCTTCCACACCTCCACTCACAAGAGCTCCCCAGAAGGATTTTCCATGCATTTTCTTCTCCAGAACTCAGCCGTGCCCTAAAATGTCCCCACAATTCAAACTATTATTCCCTGGCTCTCACTTGTATTTACACTCCACGCGCCAGCCAACCAGCTCTGCCCATGGCCTGGCTTCACCCTCTCCAAAGCTCTCCCACAGTGGCTCTCTTGAGAGGAGAGTGGTGGCACAAATTCCTCAAGAGTTTTGGTAATGAAGCCCTTGGATGGCGAGAAGCCTCTGCACTATCACAAGGGTACTTGAAGAGATGGAGTGCTCCGCAAGATGGCATTTTTTAGGAGACATGCACATATTCCATCACTCCCCCACACGCTACAGAAATAACGGGCTGAGGAGCTGGAGCAGACAGAGTGTGTCCATTAGAGTGGGAGATCTGTCAATACACGGCCCTGCCTGCAAAGGGCCCTGCCCCGGCACTGCCTCGCTCTGGCAGTTTAAGAGCCAATCTTTTAAGACTTTCACAAAAGCAGACGTGCATGAACATCCCTGGATTCAGGCTCCAGCAGAGCCCCAGCAGTCACTGAGAGCAGCAGCAGGAATGTGCTGGGAGAGGAGTTTCAGCTCCATGTGAACAGTCAATCTTTGTTAGGAGGGATAACCCCCAGCGTGGTGTTGGCAGAGCTGCTGTTCCCAGCTCTTGGCCCTGTTTGTATCAGGTCAGGCCTGCTCGTGGGCACCTGATTACACAGATGATTGAGCTGATGGAAAGGATCCGTCTTTTCCCCCAGAGAGGGCTCTGCTACAGTCCTGTGGCAAGGCCTGCTTATGGAGGGGTCAGTCCCTGGATTCTGGGGAGCTCCCCCTGCAGTCACAGGCAGGGAAGCTTCGGAAGTCACTCAGTGCTGGGCTTTTTGCAGAGTCGTGAAGCTCCTTAAGGAATAAAGCAAGTGGAGACAATTGCAGCATGGATTTACTGCTTATAAAACTTCACAAGACATGCAATAAAAGCAGCTGATGAGAAACCTTTAGCTGCTTCCCTGATCAATATCATGTTTAGATTAGAAAACCATTTTTAATTAAGAAGTTAATTCTCTTCCTTACCATGAAGGCAGCTGGTTTCTTTGAGCAGCTCTCTCAGACTTAAAATGGAGCTGCTCAGTCCCCCCTTCACAGCCAATTGCACTTCTGTTCTCAATTAGGTTTGGGGGCCAACAATCCTGAAGACCCATATTTAGACTGGATTTAATAAATAACTATCCAACAGCGGGCTTAAATTGCTCAACTTCCTATAAAGATTCCAGCTGCTATGCCAAGCCCAGCAGCCTGAAACCCAAGATGATGTAATGAGATGGCAAGAGCTCTTCTCCCCAGGAATACATCGCCCTGTATTCCATAATACAGAATATATCCACAGTAATAAATACTGTAATATATTCAGTAAAGAAGAGATTTTAACTTCTGAACTCTGGTATTTGGGCTAAGCACATCAACAGCAATTGGGGGTTTTTGAAAAGATTATTACATAGAAGGTTTGAAACCAAAGAGGAGAAGCAGCTCCCCAGTGACCCCTTGCACGCCCACTCCTGCAAGGTTTCAGGAAGGCTTGGAGTAAGGTTTCAGCTGGAGGAGTTGAGTTGCCCTTAGCTAAGCTGGTGAGAGCAAGCACAGCAGACAGAGAAGCCAAGAGAAATAATTTTAAATCCCAGTTGTGTTCTTACTGCTCTCAGGGAGGAGGTGAGACATCCATACCTCTTTATCGCTGTAGGAGATATTCCTGATCTCATTCCATGGGAAGGAGATTTTAGGGGTCAGCCTGTTGTCTGGGTCATAAATGTGAAGACCCAAGGCATCAACTCCAAGGAGCAGCTCTGTGCCCTTTTTATTCTGCAGGAGGAAAGGAAAGAGCAGAAATCACTGGGAGGGTCAGACATGAACCACTGTCCCCTCCTCAGCCAGCCCCGAGCAGTGACCCAGCACTGGGTACCAGGAGCTGCTGCCTCCCCTCAGCACAGCTGGGGCTCCCCAAAGGGCCACTTCCCAGCTCTCCTGGCTCTCCAGGAGATGGAGATGACACTGACAGGAAAACAGGATCCCCCAACTCACCCTGATGGCAAAGTAGTTCACGCCGTACATCTCCAGGTCCTGGGCTATCTTCAGATACTCCATTTCAGCTTCATCTCTGTAGGGCAGGAACAACATTTGGGAGAATCAGAGAGGCACATGGCTGCTCCTGCTGATCCTAAGCACTCACCAGGCTTTAAAGCCTGGACTGTCTCTATCACACAGGTCAATCCTGTCTTTGCTGGCAAGATCAATAAAGTCCAAGAGCAAATCCCACTCTGCAGTTGCCAGCATCTGAGTGGCTGCTGAGATGCAACACTCCAGGCCTGGCTTTGTTCACCTCCCAATCCCTTCAGCACGAATAGGAAATCCCTGGCTGGGATGCCACTGTTTCAGATCCATGGCTTTAGGTTTATCCCCCAAAAGGAGAATTTTGCCACCTGAGGCAGCCATACACAGTCTGAATCCCTATTTCTTCTCCCAGCCCCAGAAGCCCTCTGATCCCTGATGCAGGTGAGTCCTTACTTTGCATCATTCCTAAATTCTGTCGAGGGCCCTGACAGCGACCAGGGGACAGCAGGGCACACGCAGAGACACCAACAAAGGCTCTGAGCTCTTCCCAAGGTTGCTGCAGAGATGTGCTGGGATTAACCTGCTGGTAGAGCTCATCCAGAGCCTGCCCAAGCTCCCCAAAGCCTGGTGACTCTCCAGGGGAGGGGAGTGGCCCTGCCCCAGCACAGCAGCACAGGCTCACCTCGCTCTGCCCCGGTGCTCCGCGTACCAGGCTGTTATCCTTTCCTCCCACATCTCTGGAGTCATCTGGTACAGGTTTATTACCTGGGAGAGGTGGGAGACACACATCAGGTCACAGTGCTGCTCCTGGCTCAGCAGGAAAGCCAGAAACACCAAGACAGGTCCCAGCACCACGTCCAGCCTCAGGACAGCTTGGACACCAACTCCCTGGCTGCGCTGAGCTCCTTACCCGCTTGGGAAGCAATTCCTCCTGTGCCAGGAAGCCTCTCTTGTGGACGTTGGGATCGTAGTCGCCGTACTGGGAAGAAGCACAGACACGGTGCCCACCCCGTGTTAACAAGGGCAATTTAAACACTTCAGCCCCTCACACCCAGCCCTGAGAGACAGCAAACACAGCCTGCTCACCCCTCCACCCCATGAGCACAGAACCTGCTGCTCTCTGAGGTGAATAACCTGGGTTTCTTTGTCATTTCATTGCTAAGAGAAACAAAGAGCTTCCTTCTTCTCATGCAGCAGAGGTGGGAGCAGAACAAAACTTCCCACCATCACAGAATCATTAAGGTTGGAAAAGGTCTCCAAGACCAAGTCCAGCCTATGACTGAACACCCCTAAGGTCCTTGAGAGCCACATCTGCTCGGTTTTGGACATTTCCAGGGATGGCTGACTCCACCATTTCCCGTAACTTCAGTTGATGACCATCAGCAGTTGATGTCCACCATCAGTCCAGCGGGACTAGATGATGGTTGTCTATTCCACTCTCATTATCATGCCCTAATTAACACTTTCCCCAATGCACGGCAAGATTCTATAGCTGAGAGGTCCTTGCAGTTCCACAGGTAGAGGAACAAGGAAACAAGACATGGACAAAGACCTGTCCCCAAAAATTGATGGATAGCAGCAATCCAGGTTAGGCAGATGGCAGTTCCTCTGTCGCTGCTCATCACCCTAATGAATAAATATCAAAAAAATTAGAGGAGTTTGACAGATTCCTCTCAGGCAGGTGGTGGCTCTTCTGTCAGAGGGTCTGTTGCTCAACTGGGTCATGGAATCCAATTCAGATTTGTTAAGTGCATCCACTAATTACTGGTATTTGTTTAGATTTACATCTCTTTGAGCAGCATATAAAATGACTGAGAAAGAAAACCGCCTATTAACAGATTGAAGAGCCGCGTGTCCCTGCGGTGCATGTGAAAATGAATTTACCTCCTGCACGGCCTTAGAGGGCGGGAAAACGCTGGAAAACGGCTCCTCCAACAACCCAGCAAGGTCAGGAGGAGAGGAACAAAGCGTGTGAGGCACGTACACAGAGTGCTGTGACTTCCATTCACCTGGCAACCAGGACTTGTGCAGTGACACAGGCGGCAGTCCCCGACTGCACAAGACGTGGCACCATTTGCTCAAGCCACTCATTCTGCAAGCGAGGCAGCCCCTCCCTCCCTGCTTTTCTGAGCAACCTCAGCACAGGAAGTGCAAAATGGTGCCAATGTTTAAACCCAAGACCAAGACGCACCCGGTGGTCATGCAACAAGTCAGGAGGCTTTTCCTCTCAGCCTCCTTTGCGTGCCAGGACCATCGCATCGTGCACCGAAACCAGAGCTCAGCATCAAAAGTCTACACACATCCCACCTCTCCGCTTGGGAGACAACACGTGGGGATTAAAGACACAAATATTGATCTGGAGCCAATGCAGATGCGAAGGGAGCATGTAACAACAACCTACACTGACTCAGACTTCAATTAATAGAACAAAACCTGCCCGGATTTCATCCAAGAGGGTGCTGAGCAGCAGTAACTCTGTCTTCCAAGGTCTTGGAGCTCCTCAGGATGCAGCACTTTGCAGGTACACGGCCCTTGAGCCCCCCCCCTCAAAGGAAGCAGCACTAAAAACGTGGCACTGTCGAAGGAAACAACTCCAATAACCTTGGACAGGCAGCAGGTAAATCACTTTTAGGTGATGAAAATAATAGCAAATAGGATTAACATGATTATTTTCTGTTGTGATCTTCCGTGGAGATCCAAGACTAAGTACGGATTATGTGACTTTTCATGTGCTGAAAAATACTGCCGTGTCCCAGAGGAATATTTGTACCAAGAGGGGAGTCTGGATGAGAACATTAATTATTCACAAGTCAAAAATCAACAAATGGTTTAAGTATTGCAGAATTTGTTGGCTCAAATGATTTTGCAAACATACTTTCTAAAGGCCTTTTCAATTAAATCATTACTTTCAAACTGTCATGGAATTTCAGCTCCTGTTAATTGAACTGTATGATTAATATTCATGATTGGGCATGGAATTGCCTTTACCACAATCACACGCCTGGCTTAGATTGTTGGATAAACACAGGCACGCTCAGCTCCAAATTAACACCAAGTATTGCTTGTTTTGGAGAAAAACAATAATAATTAAAGAGCTGTTTGCTGTGCTACAAGATCTGAAGTGCTGAGAGAGTTGCAGCACGGCAGCGACCTGCATTTAAGGGGCAAAAAATAGAAGAACCTCCTGGATGTTCCCAATTTTTTTTTTCAGTTGATCCCACGTCTTTCCCAGCTATTTAAAACCTGAACCACCTCCAACCTCTGAAAGCAGTGTGGGTGGTTTGAACAGGGCTGGAGGGGAAAGCACATAGTAATTCCCCAAATGAACACAACGAGAGGGAAATAAATAAGCTGTTGCTTTTATGACCCCCCTGTTTCCTTTGCTGTCTCAGGTTGGTGTGGATGGACCAGCAGCACCTGGCTGTCAGTAAGTGGCTGTTGGATGCACACACGCTGCTGTGTCAGGCTATTATGCCCCTAATCATGCAAATCAGCACGTTATTAGTGAAATTACTGTGCTCACTGCCTGCTTTCCTGTCCAGGAAGGACATCATGATCCTAGTTAACTGGAAGGAGATGACCTGCAACACCTTTCTTCCTAGTTCCCTATCAAAGAAGTGCTTTCAGCTTTCACCTTTGCTGGGAATGAAAGCGCAGGGGGAATCCCAGGCTGGAGGGACAGCAAGGAAAGGGATGTCTGAAGAAAATCCCGTTAGTGAAGAGCTGAAAAGTCATCCCTCCTCCACCTTCTCCTGATCTCAGCACGGTCAGAACTGCTCTGACTCCATGTGACCTCCTCCCAATGCCCCAGGACATCCAAGGTGCCAAGGGGAGAAAGGGGATGGCACAACCGACCTGCACCAAGTCACAGCCTGTTCTGAGCACGTGAGCAGGAGCTGTCCTGGCCAAGAGGTAACAGAGCTCAATATTTACCCAATGTTTATTCATTTTGGCAGCAGGAAAAGTTATTCCCTACGTATCCTCAGCTCAGGTCAATGGAGAGAAAGCCAAGGAAGTGTTTACTCATGCACTCTAATAAGAGTGATGAATGTTTCACACAAACAGAAACATTTCTAAAAGCAACTTTTCTTTGCCTGGCTGATGAGTCTCTGGAACAAAACATGGTTTCATCAATACTCTGATTATGAGGAGAAAACACCAATTTCTAATAAATTCAAACACTTACCACCAAAGAACGTGGCACCCAGGGCTCTATTCAGAGTGTGGACTGAAGGGTTATGAGGAAAATTATATGGCCATAGGGAAAAAAATGCTCTGGATCAGGCTCTCTCTTCAGGCCCCCTCTCCTGCACTGCCAGCAAAGGTGGCCCCCCAGACCTACTCCTCCTAAACCTCTCCACAGCCGTGCTCCTCAAGGACAGCTGGACTTGCCAGATCCAGGGCATGGCCACCCACTGGCGGTCCTGTGAGCCAAAGCCTCCCAAAATCCCATCAGAGTCAGAACCAACGTGAGCTGCAGAGATAACGTGGCTGGGCTGTGCTCAGACTGCAGGCGCTCCTCACCCAAAGACAAGATCTTTGTGCACATGAACTGGAGCTGAGCTCCAGGAGCTGTTAATGGAGCAGCAGCACGTGTTGTGCATACACAGGCAGAAATTATATCCCCTGCAAGAATGTCCCGGCTTTTGAACCTCGGGCTGCTCCCTCCATCCCAGGAATCTCTGCCCTGGGCAAGCTGTCCAACGCTGCACACTCCAGACTGGAAAACAGTGTCCTCTGGAATAAATCCTCAGCAAAACACCCACTCTGGGCCCAGAGCAGAATCCAGCAGAGGAACAAGGGCAACTCAATGAACACTGACTATTCCCTCTGTCTGGTGAGGCCAAGCACCCAAGATACAGGGAGAAGCCAGGAAAAGCCCTTTCACAGTGCAGTAATATGGATGTGGCAAGCTCCAGGACTGAAATAAAGCCATTCTCATGATGACAGGTATTCTGGGGAAGCAGCGGAGCTGGGAGTCCCACAGCTGGCTTGCCTGTGGCTACAGTGGCAAAAGCAGGGAGGAGATCCAAAAAACCTCAGGCTCAGGGAATTCACCTGTTCCAGCAGTAAGCCACATTCAAGCAGGCTCTGCAGCTCATGAGCTGAGCATTTGCTAAAGAGTCCTGGAAAGAGAAAGCAAAAACCCATCCAATGTCTGGAGGTAGCCAGGAACCAGCCATGTGGAGAAGGCAGCAGTGCTGGTGTAGCCCCCTCACTTCCCAAGCTTTCACAGCTTTCCCTTTCCCCAGGAAGTGGCTCCACCAGAAAGCACCTGGCTTCCCTGGATCAACACTACCCCAGCAGGCCCTTGGAGTATCCCTTGGTGCCTACCTTGGCTTGGACAGCGTAAGAGGCCAGCAGGACAGAGGCTTCAGGAGGACAGAAGATCTTCTCATCCAAAATCTGCTTCTTCACCTGCACACAGAGCAGCAAAGGACAGAAAACACAAGTTTAGTGGAGCACAGCAGAGCATGACTGTCACAGCAGATGGCTGCAGTTTGTTTCAACTCGAGCTGTCAACCACACAGAGTTAACAATTTTCCCAACACTAATCACAGTCCAGGCCCAGGAAGTCTCTGGTGGCTCCAAAGGGCTCAGGCTTTCACAGACCACCTTTCTCAGACAGGTTGGTGAGAAGAGCTAAATTTATATGTGGAAAATGACAGCACCTCTACCCTGTTGCTAAAGGCAAGGGGGGGAAGGAAAAGCCTTGCATGTAAACACAGCAATAAAACCTCTTAAGGCATAAGCTAGGGATTGATAGGACATCCAGCCACGCTGCTAAATAAAAGAGCAGCTTGCAGCCCAGTCTCTGAGCACTGCAAGCTTTGCCCTGGGACGTTCAGGCCTCATTGTGAGTCAGTGCTCACCTGTGCTGGAGGCCAATTCCTTGGATCCCAGCACGGAGAGCTGCGGGTCACCTCCGTGGCAGAGCTTTTAGCAGCAGGCAGAGCCCTGCGTGTGCTCCCAGGAGAGCCAACGTGCAGCTCCCCGGAGCCACAGCTTTACTTCCCTGGCTTCTGTGCATTAAAAAATTAAACCTGTCATGTTTGATATTTTTTGGGTTGGCACACTTAATTTTCCTGATTAAAGATAGGGGGTGAAAAAAAAAAGTAAAAAAGCCTACGATTTCCTAGGAGGCTTAAATGGATTGTCAGAGATGCAGGAACATCAATTTGAATTTATAACGTGCTTTGAGTCCTCAAAGTTGGGTACAACATAATCACAGCAGATATTCTGCTGCATCAAGATAAAAAACAGGAGAGTTTACAAGCTTAGATGTGCTCCTGTATCCCAAATGCATTCAGGAGCCCAGGCTCCTCTCAGCACAGAAATCCCAGCAGCAAAGTCATGGTCTGCATTTAGAAAATGCAGCTTGAATGGCTTTTCCTCTCTGATTTTCCTTCTCAAAGATGCCAACAGCATTTCTCCTCACCGTGGATAAAGCTCCTGGCAAATGAGGCATTTAGAAATAACCCTACAGGGACACCAGTGCACGAGACAGAGCTTGGAAATTAACAGGAATACTTTGCATTTAGAACACTTTTGGCTCCGGAGAAAAAAGATGGACTTTGGAAGAGTGAGGAGCATCAAGAGGCTGGTGAGGTCACTGGGAAAGGGCAGGACACCCTGCAAGCTGCAGAGGTATTCCCAAATCCAGGTTGCCTCGACTTTGGTGTAAGAAACATAAGAATGAGTGACTTTTAAAAAATATTCATCATTTATCTTCAAATTAACAGCCACAGAGCAGCTGAAATATCCCAGTGAATACCCAGGGGTCTGTCCAGGAGCGCTCTATGCCCTGTAACTGTGCTTGACACAACTCTTCAGAGGAAAAAACGTGTCAGAAAATGGGTTTTGCGGCAGAAAATTGATCACGTCTCTGAAAGAGAGCTCCTGTGATAGCAGCTCCTTGTTACCAGCCATGCAGCATTGCCACATCATCAGCTGAACTGATTTCTCAGGACACAAATTTTATAGAGTAATTTAAATAAAAAAACCCAACCAAGATGTGTTCACCACAGTTCCCAAATGCTTAGCTGAAGGACAGGAGTTCCTGGGGCAGGTGGGACCGTGAGGTTTCCCCTTCTCCTCTGTTTTTCCATCAGGGAGCTGAGCTGCTGGCATCTTCTTCTGCTCCAGTTACCTGGAGGCTGTTGAGTGAGGAGGTGAACTTTGCTGTACAGAGAATGGGCTGGCTGCACTCTCCTCTCCAGGATGAAACTCCCTGCTCCACACAATGGTGCCATCACGTCCAAAGGCAGCTGCCACCCCTCAGCACAGCTCATCCCACACCCTGCAGAGGGACACGAGCCCTTGGCTGACAGATTCATGTCCCTGAGCCACCACCCGTGGATATTATGGATCACCTCATCATTCCTGACTGCCAGTTCAGAGGTCTGCCTGTCTGGGCAGACTGCTTCCTCCACAAGAACCATCCTTCACCTATTTTAGGAAGTTTTTGTTGCTGAAGACAAGTCCCTTTGGAGAGATGTGAACACAAGGATGTGGAGCACACTCTGCTGACCAACTCTCTGACCCTGGAACCTTCTGCTTATCTTGGCTCCCTCTCCCTCAGGTTGGATAACGCTGGATTGACTCCTACCTGCAGGAAGAACAAGTGCTGGGTGATTTCCTGGACCAGTTCCTCCTCTGCATTCTCAGGATAAAATTTGGCCAGGAAGTGAAAGGTTTTGGGCTCCTCTGTGGGGACATCATGATCCAGGACCTGTGGGATACAAAAGCCATTTGATTTCTTCAAGACAAGACCCAGCTCCCTTCTGTTCAGATCAGCACATCTTTTGTCAGACACTTTTAGACATCTAGAACAGACCTAAATAGTTCAGACACTGTAGTTAAAAAAGGAAAACAAACATTTCTGACACTCCTAATGATGCAAGGGAACAAAAAAAAGGCAGAAACAAACAGCATGAGAAATGAGACAGTGAAGGTTGATCCTGATCTGCCATGTGCTCGTTGCCTCTCCTGATCCATGCGGAGTGATGCTGGATCCTGCTGCGCCACCACCCGACTTTCTCCTCGTTTCCCTGCACTGAATTTATTTCAGTGGTGTTTCTCACCACCTTTCTCTTGTACTGCCCAGTTAGATGTTGGTTTAAAACCTCAGCATGAGAGGTGAGACACCCAGACCTCCCTCAGTGTCCGTGAGCATCTGGTTGTAGCGTTACATCCTTTGGATGCGAACAGAGCCACATCTGACACCTCCAAAACCCACCCCTCAGGTATTTGGGAGGCATTTCCTCCCTTATCCCCATCTCCTTTTCACTCTGGTTTTCCTCCTTCCAAGCTCTCTGTATTTTTCAACAACCAAACAAGAGGCAACTCCACTTTTCTGCTGGTGGTTTTGTGTTCAGGGACACAAAAGAGAGTTTTAGGTTTCATTGGCTTTGCAGTCGCCCCAAAGTGCAGCACCCCAGCACAGCTGTCTCCCAAAATGTCTCCAGGGGATTTGGTGTGCACAGATGCTGGGATGGGGCGTCTCTGCCAGCTTTTCCCAGTCTGACACCCCCAGACGCCACGGGGATGGGATTTAAGTACATCTATCCCAGTTCACCCACCACACAACCTCGGGCATTCAGAGAAAGAGGAAAGGACATTCTCCTTTGTCGTCCCACACAACCTCTCAAGGGAAATATCCCTGTCCACGGCAAGGGGTTGGAATGGGATGAGCTTTAGTGTCACTTCCAACCCAAACCATTCTGGGATTTTGTGAATTTTGGTTCCAACCTTCTTGTCCATTTTGAGCCAAGCCACCGTGTCCTTGATCGTGTACTGCAGCCCGAAGAACCAGGTCTCCCGGAGTCCCAGGGTCCTGCACACCAGATCAAACAGGTCCTTCCCTTTCCATTTCACCTGCCAGAGAGCAAACAGGCAGCAGAGTTGGAAAGATGGATTTCAGAACTTCTCTCTGTTCAAACAAATGCACTGTTTCCACCTCACAAGGTCAACTTTAACCCCCCTACGAAGGCATCTGGTACAGACACAAGAACGTCCTGAGGCACATGTTATCTCCTTCCATCTGATCTCATCCGCAGATCACCAGCTCCTCCCTCAGTAGGAAACTGAGATGTGATTTCCCCCCTTCTCCAAAAAACAACACTGCAAAGCTCCTGTTTCTTGCCCTGGGAACCTAAGGGTTCATTTAGGCTCTTGTTGAGCTCAGGTTTAAGTTCCTGACATGTTTAGGTTCCTGCCTGTTGCCAGCAGGGAATAAAATCCCTTTGAGCTGCCCCTTGGTGGCTTTAGTGTGTCTCCCTACAGGCCCAGGAAGCCCTGCACAAGCACCACCATCAGCACCAAGGGTTCAGAGAGAGCAGCCACAAAATCAGCAGTGACACAATCCACACACGGAGCGGCTGCATCCAGAGCCTCTGACCCTGCACGGATAGAAGGGAAAGAGAGCTCAAAAATCCCCATCATTACCACTGAAGTCAGCAGTTCTCTGGGAGCACATTTTGATAGAGTCAAACTGCATTTTCTGCTGAAAATGTTGGTGACAAAAGCAGCTTAGGAGCAGAGAAAATGGGTCCTGCTCAAGGACCGTGTCCTTCGAGCAATCCTGCAGCTGCATCCATGATGCTCCTGAAGTTTGCTCATAAAAGCAGGAGGTGTGGGGAGGCAGAGAGAAGATGAGGGACATAAACGACATGAATCTAATATGCCAAAGCCACTTTGGCCTTCCATCTGCAGGCTGAAAACAATTGCTGGACCGAGACATACAGCCATTACTCCAAAGCCCTTGGGCAAACAGATCTCGAGCACTCTCTTGTCACTACAACTCAATCCCGATGCCACCTGGACACATCAATATTAATGCCGGGGCCGCTCCCGCTGTCACCCACTGCCGCCTTGTGGGCACAGGCAGGCCCCGCTTACCGCCAAGCTCTGCCTTTCAGTAATGACTCTGTCACTGCTCTCCCCCTTCCCAGAGAGCACAGACATGAACGCTGACAGTCCCGGAATAGGACAAAGCTGATGCCACCCTCCCGAAAAACACCACCCCCGGACCGCTCGCCGCGATTCGGATCGGGCGCTGTCAACACCTCGGGGTCAAAACGCCAGGAGGAGTGAGTTTGGCAGTGCTGTAATTATAACCCCCCTAATTTCACACATTTCACTACCCTCCAGCCCCCAGGATGGGCTCCAGCTCCGCACAGGATGGCTCAGACTGCAGAAGATTTTTCCTGACTATGATTTTAAGTGGGAGGTTAATTCGAGGGCTCAGACAAAACAGAGTGAGGCCCATTAAAAGAGCTATTTGGTAGCATTTTTGCAGGCACATAAAAGCAGGCTGCCAGCAAAAGGCTATTTCTTCACTCAACTGCTTTGTATAAAGCATTATGGGCTGTTTTTCCTTCTCTGAGATCGTATTTCAGTCTCAGTACAGCAGTGCCTGCACCAAACCTTCCCAGGACAGGTTCCTGCCTGCTGCTGACGGCAGTGCTGCCTCCCGGGACATCGCTCCACATCCCATGGGATCATTGTGTTTAACCTGGAATTTCCACCGGCTGTGACTCCTCACCGAACCACCTAAGGTACCCAAACTGTGCCCAAGAGCATACAGGACCCAAAGGTTTCCTCTCAAAACACAAACCACCAATTTGTTTGGAAGAGTGGCCGCGAGGGTTAAAGCAGGAACTTTGTTTGTTTTTCATCCCTGCATTTTTAACTTGGGGATGGGAATTTGGAATGGTTTGGGTGGGAAGGGACCTTAAAGATCATTCAGCTCCACCCCTGCCACGGGCAGGGACACCTTCCACTGTCCCAGGCTGCTCCAAGCCCCTTCCAACCTGGCCTTGGACACTTCCAGGGATCCAGGGGCAGCCACAGCTTCTCTGGGGATCTCATACCAGGGTCTCACAGCTGGATTTCTTCCTTACACCTAACTTAAATCTCTCTCCTTTCAGTTTAAAACCATTCCCCCTTCTCCTATCATTATCTGCCTGCACTAAAAACTCTCTCCCCATTTTCATAAGTTCCCCTTTAAGGGGCTGTATTTTAAGTGAGGCTTCTGCTGCTGCATTTTACACCAGCGCTTTGTCACCACGCGTTTCTGTGGTGGCAGGAATAGACATTTAACATTCCTGCACAATGCTGAAGACTCCAGCCATAACAGAGCACAGATCCTCCCCAACTGCGCTGAATTACCTTCATTAAATATATCGATGATCAGCAGCCACCTTTATTCCAACAGACATGATTTCCCTCCACACCTCAGTACTTACAATAACGATCTGCATTCAAGTGGCATCTTTTGACAGCTGAACTCCAACTGCTTTACAGACATCCAGGACCTCAGCCCTCCTCACCCGTACTTTACAGGCTTTGTATCATTAACTGCCACATTTTGTGGTTGTAAACTACTAAAAAAAAAAAGCCCCACAAGGGCATGAGGGAATGGAGAGAGCTGCTGTCCAGAGAGCCTGGGGGACAGCCAGGACAGGCTGGCCATTCCCATCCATCCTGTGCCTGTCACACCACTCCCTGCACAGCACTCAAGTGACACCTGAAGCACAAAGATGATTTTACAAGCCATTCTGAGCTCCTGCAAGCAAAACTAAGAAGCTCAGAGCAGAAAAAAACCTTCTCAGCTGTACGCTGGGGTGACTGGCACGATGATGTAACAAAGCTCCATCTCCCAGCAAAAAGCTACATCATGATAACCTCAATGTGACCGTCAGGATGGAGCTGGATGCATCACTCCAGCATCCTCCCTGTGCTGCAGGCATCACCTCTGACATTTGCAGCTCCTTTCCCATTAGCAGGATCACAGCACGGGTGGCTGCAGGGATTCAGGAGTTGCCGAAGGGACACGGGAATGAGGTGCTTTATGGACGGGCTGTTACTCCACCGAGCTGTTTGTGTTCTTTACTACGCACAGAGCTGTTACAATCTATCAGCAAAGCATTTTAAATTAACAGCACTAAACACTTAAAACTCTGCAGCCAGTGGCTAGAGCAGAGTATTTCCAGTCCGGATTATTGGCATCATCTTTTTCTCCGGCGGAGACGGCGCATTTGGCATCTATTAACAGGGTTTTGCATTATTTATTAACCTGCGCCGGGAGTCATTTCCAACTCGCAGGCAACTGCGCGATTTATTTCGGAGCACAACCTCTCTGTCAAGTTTCACAACTGCTCCTCAGCTCCCGAGTCGATAAAGTAGCTCCAAAAATGAGCAGAAGGGTTGTCTGGTCCCCTCATCAGGGGGTGACAAGGAGGGAGGGCAAGCTAGGGAATGGAGCTGTCAAGAGGTTTAGGTTGGATAGCAGGGAATAGAGGATAGAGGGTGCTGGGCATGGCCCCAAGGCTGCCAGAGCTCCAGAGGCATTTGGACACCACTGCCAGGGATGCCCAGGGTGGGATTTTTGGGGTGTCTGTGTAGGGCCAGGAGTGGGACTCGATGATCCTTGTGAGTCCCTTCCAACTCAGGATATTCCACGATTCTATAAAATGGGCAGCAAGGGACAAGCGGGTGAAACATTCCTGCATGGAGAGGGTTGAGCGAGGGGTCTACACAGAAAAGAGATTCCCAAAACATTGTCAGGCTGACGCTTTCCTTCCAACAATGTCAAATGTGGTAAAGGGGAAGCAAGAGGGATGGGTTTAATTAAATGTTTAGGTTCATCACGCAAGAGGCTCTCCTGGGACAACAGGGAGCTGCCCAAACTCCAGGGGACAGAACCTGGCTCTGCTCAGGGAGGGCAGATGAAGATCTCACCTTCTCTTCATCACAAACACAAACCTCCCGAGCTTCAGCTCTTCCTGGGATCAGGCTGGGCAATAAGGGCACAAACAAGTGAGCAGAGGACACCAAGGCTTAGCTGCTTCCCAGGGAAACCCATGGCAGCGGTCCCTGCTCACCCCACCCACGGGACGAGGTTAATGCTCGACCTTGCAGAAATGACTCACATTTACAGAGTATTTCACTGCACCAATTTACCCATAAATAACACAGAAAATGGCTTTATGCTTTGCAGATAATTTTATTAGGTGTTAGCTCTGCTAGGGATGAGAAGAGAGTCAAGAGCCCCTGCTGTGACACGACAGTCAAAGGATTGCTGGGAAAAGCGGACCAAGCCCCAGGAAAAAGTGCTCAGCTTCCACAGAGTGAAGTTATTCCTGTTTAGAATCAAATTTTAACTAGAGAACACAACACCTCTTCACTGAAACAGGGATGGCGATGGCAGAAGGGAAAGAGCTGGGCCTGAGCAGAGCATCCCTCCACCAACCACCTGGGAATGAGGAAATGGATACGGGCTGTAGCTATTCCAAACCCCTGTCCCACAGGAGATGCGCAAACCACCCACCCACAACAGTCTACAACTGAAATGGAGATGATTTTGAGACTGCAGACCATACTTATTTCTCCTTCTGGACCTGAATGATAACCAGAGTGCCACAGACAACCATTTATTTAGATTTAAAGCCCATTTGGAGCAAACAGGGAATCAAAAATGTAACATTCGTCCATTTTTTTTTAAATAAAGTGATGTCAAATATTTTCAACTGCCACTTACTGAGTCACAAGGCAGGGCTGTAAAAGTTATTTTTATTTACTAATGCTACACGACAACTCGATAATGAGCTTTTAATTAAAACCTATTTCTGTTAACCACCGAGGAGGCCAAAAATGCGCCCAGGCGTGAGGAGGCAGATGGTGCAGCCAAGCACGTTCTGTGGTGTCTGCCCGAGACAGAGACGGAGCGGGAACACCGACAACAGGCGGCTGTGACCAGACGGAGCCGGGGAGAGGCAGGGGACAACAACTGGTGACAAAGTGCCCTCTGTCCCCCTCGGTGAGACCCCACCTGCAGAGCTGCATCCAGCTCTGGGGTCCAGCACAGGAAGGACCTGGAGCTGCTGGAGCCAGTCCAGGGGAGGCTGCGGAGATGCTCCAAGGGCTGGAGCCCCTCTGCTCTGGAGCCAGGCTGGGAGAGCTGGGGGGGTTCACCTGGTCCACAGAGACCTCAGAACCCCTTCCAGTGCCTAAAGGGGCTCCAAGAGAGCTGGAGAGGGACTTTGGACAAGGGGGAATGGCTTCCCACTGCCAGAGGGCAGGGATGGATGGGATATTGGGAAGGAATTTTTCCCTGTAAGCACAGATTGAAGCTGTGGCTGCTCCATCACTGGAAGTGTCCAAGGCCAGGTTGGAGCAACCTGGGATGGTGGAAGGTGTCCCTTCTAACACAGGATGAACTGGATGAGATTGAAGGTCCCTTCCAATCCAAACCGTTCCATGATTCCGTGTCCCCAAGCCCCATCTCACACTGTAAGCTGGGCCCACACAGGTGAAGAGTTACAGGGTCAAACAGCAGCTCAATGCAGAGCAAGAAGCTCCAAGAGGATGAAAGGAGGATTTTGATCCTGCAGGGAGCTCTGTGAAGGATGCACAGAGCTGTCACACCAGCCAGAGCTGTCTGTGTGCTGCACTTACACATTTGCAGTCCAACGCTGCTCCCTGCCCTGGGAAGGGACAGCCTCAAGCCCTTCCTCCATGCAGGAGCTGATTGCTGATGGACACGGGGTGTTTCAGCACCAGCCTGAGCTGCTCTGAGGAACCCTTACCCACTGCTGAGCTCTGAACACACACAGCTCACCCGGGCAGGAGAGGGGCAGCCAGCGGCTCACCTCGGAGTGACCCAAGGTGAAATGCCTCTCTTCCCACTTCAAGGGCTGTGTGATTCCCTACCAGTGCTCCAGTAAGGAGATTATTCCCAGGGCTGCTTCCCTGTTCAAGTACCTTTAATTTCAAAAACCACCTACTTGAAAGACACTGCCTGTACAAAGAAGAAAAAAAAGAGAGGCATTAAAGAGCAGCAAAACTGGAGTCTACACACCAAAAGATTTACTGTCCCAAATGCCCTCCCTCCTTCCCCTCAGCATCAACACATCTCTGGATTAATTAACAGAGTCTGGGGATTGACAGCAGTTTTGAACAGTCTTTGGAGAGAAGTAACAGGAGCTTCCAACTGGCTTATAAGAGGCTGTAATGGGAACAGAGGATCTGGAGAAGTTTTTAGGTGCAGGGTGAGGCAGCAAAGCCAAAGAGGATCCATGTCCGTAAGTTACAAGCACAGTTTAAGGGAATGAACTGCATCAAGCAAGACACCTCCAAAACATTAAGTCTCAAACATCACTGGTGTGAATCAGAAATTCTGAGGTTTTGGGGCATAAACCCCTCCAAGAAATGAAAGAGAAAACAGCCCTTACCTGCTGTGTCTTAGATTTAAAGAGAGCAGCACGTGCTCCTGAGCGCTGGCACAGGATCAGGACACAGGGGCACATGGAGGAACCAAACACTGACTTGACAGCTGGTATCCCAACAATTTATTGAGGATCATGTTGTAGCTGAGGGGGATTATTTCTCTCAGCTTTTTAAAATAGCTGTTCCTGCACACAGACTGGTCTCTTCCTGTTAAGTCTGTGCAGAAGCTTTGCAGCATCAAGAGGTCACTGCCCCTACCAGCATCACGAGCTGCCGCCTGAAACTGGGCATGTATGGATTTTTATAAACGCCCTTCCAAGTATCCTGCAATGCAGAAGGAAGCTGAGGGCACTCTGCTCCCTGATTTCCTCCTCCTGCTTTTTTATTTTGGTGCAGTGACTGGACAGAGCTCAAAACTCAGCTCGGATTTACTGCACCAGCTCTTCCTCAAAAACTCATTTCCACCCAGATTCCCACCACCAAATCCTCGGTTGTTCCTGTTCCAGAGGATGAGCTTTGCAGCTCAGTACGCAACTCCCTGTGTCTGGTGACAAAGGGACAGCACTCGGCTGCACGTGGCCAAAATCAGGACTCTTCTACTTACAAGGGCTTTACATCCAACCTCATCCAACTGGCTCTGCACCGAGTGGGGCACTGGGCTAAAATAAAGATCCCTTCGAACCAGGATTATCCTCTGGGCAGAGAGGAACAGCTTAAGTGCTGAAGCAATAATGGAATGCATGTTCAGACCAGCAAATACATCAGCACAAACCTGCCTCTTCTTGCTGCTTGAACACTTAAGCTGTTTCTCCAGGCTGGCTGTAAAGCTTTCCCAATTCTTTAAGACGCCAAAGGATTAAGGTTGGGAAGCAGCTGGGCAGCGAGCTGCACCTTGATGGAGTGACCATCCCTGCAGGATTCAAGCCCAAGATCACAAACACGACAGAAAAGGACAAAATAAAAACACACCCTTTGGAAAATGGGCCGTGACTCTGAGATGGAGAGACGCTAATGAGGCTGAGCACTGCAAGAGGAAGAAATTGGCAAAGACACCCACGATGCCAAAGGAAAGATAGGTGGGTTCTCCCATCAGCCAGGGAACTTGGTTCTTAGAGGGAAAAAACTGCACATGGGACAGGGTGAGACCAACCTGACACCGGCTGCACCACACCTCTGCCAGCCCACCAGAGGGACGGGATAAACAGTGCTTTGGATGTGGACTCAAAAATACCATGGCATTTTCATTATTGAATGGATCAGGGAATGGTTTGGGTGGGAAGGGGCCTTAAAGTCCATCTTATTCCACCCCCTGCCATGGGCAGGGACACCTTCCACTATCCCAGGCTGCTCCAAGCCCTGTCCAACCTGGCCTGGAACACTTCCAGGGATTCAGGGGCAGCCACAGGTTCTCTGGGCACCCTGTGCCAGGGCCTACCCATCTTCACAGGGAAGACACTTCCACATGGCTGAGGTTCTCAGGAAGGTGAGGCAGCTGGGGTTGCTTTAGCACAGGGATTGAAGAGCTATGCAAATGTCTACCCCTCCTCCAGATGTTATCAATTAATTAGGTACAGCTCAAACCTCTGTGATGGAAGTAACAAAAGGAAGACACTCGCTTCATGCCTTCAAGATTTCCCCAAACCAATTTTAAGTCTTTAAAGTGAAACCCCAACCATGATTATTAATCTCCATCGCCGTGTTAGAAAGATTAAGATTTCATTTCTAGGAATTATTTTAGATTTAGGCTCAATTTAGAGACATCAACTGCAGAATAAACAGATGCAAAGCAGGTTTAATCCCTTAAAATGCACAGCTGGGAATTTCTAGGGAGCAGACTGAAAAAATTAACACTGAGAAAGAAGGTGAGTCTCCAGCAGCTACAGCTGGGTCATAGAATCATGGAATGTCCTGAGCTGGAAGGAATCCCCAGGGATCACGGAAGACCAGCTCCACACATCCAACAGATCAGCAGCTCTCTGTCCCTGTCAGCACGAGGTGCCACTCACAGGCCACAAAAACACATCTCAAGAGCCCCCACACTGCAGGATTCCCACTGCACGTCCTTCCACTGATCCTCTCAGGCGTTTGTGAGGCAGAATTCCCTCTCCCAACCTCCTGCTGGGGTCAGCAGCTCTCCCTCCTGCCCAAAGACACCTCAAGGCACACAGATACTTGGCTCAACAGTGCTGCTCAATCTTCTCCCAGCAAACCTTGGGACAGGGGCCAGATTCCTTCAGGAAGGAGCACAGCCTTTCCCAAAAATCAACTCTCCTACCCCACCGACTCTTAGGAGGGTGCAAATTCCGCTCCTGGCTCACTGTGGGTGTGGAGCAAGCCAAGCCCTTCCCTGGGCCACCTTCCCGATCCCAGCGGCTCAAGGTGTGTCTGATCCATGTGATCCATCCCTCAGTGGACGTTTCTGCAGAGTCAGCAAAACAAGGAGCTTTCCCCAGACACAAAAACAGGGACAGAGACCTAACCGGGGAGCTGGGCTGCTCGGATAGAGCCTGGATAAAACTCACACCTCAAGCCGGGCCGCCCTGAGCTTGGAGCCAGTCCAGGAGGCCACGGAGCTGCTCCAAGGGCTGGAGCCCCTCTGCTCTGGAGCCAGGCTGGGAGAGCTGGGGGTGCTCACCTGGAGAAGAGAAGGCTCCAGGGAGAGCTCAGAGCCCCTTGCAGGGCCTAAAGGGGCTCCAGGAGAGCTGGAGAGGGACTTGGGACAAGGGATGGAGGGACAGGACCCAGGGAATGGCTTCCCACTGCCAGAGGGCAGGGATGGATGGGATATTGGGAAGGAATTGTTCCCTGGGAGGGTGGGGAGGCCCTGGCACAGGGTGCCCAGAGAAGCTGTGGCTGCCCCTGGATCCCTGGCAGTGTCCAAGGCCAGGCTGGACACTGGGGCTTAGAGCCATTGGGAGGTGTCCCTGCCCATGGCAGAGGGCAGAACAAGATGAGCTTTAAGGTCTCTTCCCACCCAAACCATTCCATGATTCTATGAATACTCACTCCTCATCTGCAAGGTGTGAAAGAGCCCCAACACCCACCTGCATCCAACCATTTCCCTCCCTCCTGCTCCAGTACTCTGTGCTGAAGGATGAGACCTGAATTCCCTCTGTATCCCTCCAGCACCAGCTCCAACACGACCCAGGAGCCCTCAGCAGGGCCGCACTTGCAGCTCCTGAGCTCCTTCCAGCTGCAGAAGTCTATCTGCAGCAACAAGTTATTTTGGCAAGAACCTCCCAGAAAAGTCAACTGGAGATGCTCAAGTTCCACAGTCAAATCCCACGGGAGCACTGCCTCACCACTGCACAAAGCCCCTGATCCCAACGGGAAATGACACCCGGCCACACCACTGAAATGAATAATTATTTACTTTCCATCCTCAGTTATTGCTGCAGCCTCGGGAAACCAGGAAAAACAGAGCCAGGACACTCGCACTCTGCTGGAAGTGGGAAGCTCACATGGCTGTCTAGAGCAAATCCTTAATCCCTAGGAAAAGCAGGAAGTTCTTCAGGGTGACAAGAGATTTCCAGAGCAAGGAAAATGGTGATGGCAAACACCCCTTGGCTGATGGGCGCTGGGATTCCGTCAGGGTTTGGGTCAGGCTAAAGAAATATAAACTATTAAATGAAGAGGTTGAAGCGGGGAGAGATGGTTTCAGTGTTTGTGTGGCCAATTCCTCTGGATCAGCTGAAAAAGCAGGAAAAGCAGAGCAGATCCCGGGGTTTGGCAGCAACGCCCTGGGAGAATGTTTTACAAGCTCCAAGGGCCCAAAAAAGGGAAATTATCAGAGAAAAGCCAGACCCAACCCCCTGGAGCATCCCTCAGCATCATGGTGAGCTAAGAACTAAGGAAAACGCCAAAATTCTGTCCTTGGGTGTTTGTGGAGCACTTGGGAGTTGGATTCCTGTGGAGTCAAGGCTTGACACTGAGATTCCTCAAGCCCTGAGACAGCCACTGTGTAGTGGTGGCTTGGGCTGGGATGGCAGGAAAGCACTGGATTAGAGCCCAAATGAAGCTGGATTGTAATGAGAAAAAAGCTGAATTATAACCAGGATAAAGATGAATTATAGCCAGAATAAATGTGAATTACAGTCAAAGTACAGGCTGAATTCTAACTAGAATAATGCGAAATTTTACACAGAATGAGACTAAATTATAGCCAGAATGAAGCCAAATTATAACCCAAATAAAGCTAAATTACACCTGGAGTAAAGATGAATTATTGCCAGAATAAAGCTTTACTATAACCAAAGCATAAACTGAATTATAACCAGAATGCCAAATTATACCCAGGGTAAAGCCAAATTATACCCAGAAAAAAGCCAATTTATGACCAAAACAGTGCTGAATTACACACATAATAAGGATGAATTATAACCAAAATAAAGCCAAACTATAACCAGGCAACAACTTAATTACACCCACAGTAACACTGAATTACAACCAAAATAAAGCCAAGTTGTGACCAAAATAAAGCCGAATTACACCGAATTAAAGCGCAAGAAAAGGTGAATTACAACCGAAGTAAAGCCGAATTATCACCAGAATAATGTCTAATTATAACCAAAATCACGCCGGACCACACCAGGATAATGCTGATTTATAACCAAAACAAGGCTGGGCCTCTGCTGGCCCAGGGCAGCCCCCGGGAACCGGCAGAGGGTCAGGAGGGACCGGGAGGGGGGGTCCGGGCCGCCTCAGGGGGTGTGGGGGTGTTTGGGGGGGCCCGTCACCCCTCAGCGGGACCCCCGTGCCCCGCGCCCGCGCGGGCCGTCACCTCGCAGCTGAACTCCATCTCGGCGTCCATGGTGGCGATGCGCACGGTGAAGGTCTTGGGCTGCTTGCGCTTGAGGGAGCTGAAGCTCATGCGGGACGCGATGGCCCCGGCCATGGCGGCGCGGCGCGGTCAGCCCGGCGGCGGCGCCATGGCGGCCTGGCCCCGCCCCCTGCCACGCTATTGGCCCAGCCACGCGGTGCGCCCGCCCCCGCCTCGACGTCTAGCCAATAGAAAGAGCTGTGCTGGAGAGGCGGGAGTAGAAGCAGCTGTGACTGGGTAAAACGGACGCCGCTCGAAGAAAGGGGGAGGGGTGGGGCGGGGCCGTTAAGCGCGGTGTGAGGAAGCGATGGGGCGTGGCGGTGTCGCCCCCTGGCGGCGGGCGGAGCGCGCTGCAGGCGCGGGCGTGGGAGGGGGCGGGCACCGGGACCGGGGTGGGGGACACCGGGGCACGGGGGCGGGGGGGCACGGGGACAGGGGGACACGGGGGCACGGGGACACGGGGACACGGGGGCACGGGGACACCGGGGCACGGGGGCGGGGGGGCACGGGGACACGGGGACACGGGGACACTGGGACACGGGGACACGGGGGCACGGGGGCACGGGGACACGGGGGCACGGGGACACGGGGACACCGGGGCACGGGGGCACGGGGACACCGGGACACAGGGACAGGGGGACACCGGGACACTGGGACACGGGGACACGGGGGCACGGGGACACCGGGACACGGGGGCACGGGGACACGGGAGGCTGTCAGGGGACCCTGGCGTGTCCGGGGCCCGTAAGGTGCCCGGGGCCCGCGGGGTGTCCGGGATCCGGGGATGTCCGGCGTCTCTGGACGGTCCGTGGGGAGTCCGGGGTCTCTGGGTTTTTGGGATCCCCGGGGTCAGTGGGGTGTCCACGGTCTGTGGGGATTCCGGGGTCCCCGGGATGTCTGGGGCCCATGAAGTGTCAGGAGTCCGTGGAGTGTCAGGGCTCCTGGGGTGTCCGAGGTCCGTAGGGTGTCAAGGATCCCTGGGGTGCCCGGAGTCCGTGGGTGTCAGTGGTCCGTGGGGGTGTCTGGGGTCTGGGGGTGTCCGGGGCGTCCGTAGGTGTCCAGAGTCCGTGGGGTATAAGGGCTCCTTGGGGTGTCAGGGCTGCCTGAGATGTGTGGGGTTTGTGGGTCCGGGAGGTCCATGAGGTGTCCCCGCAGACCGGGGCTCCCCGGGCGAGCGGGGCTCGGGCGCTGCCCCTCGGTGGCTGCCGGGGCCAGGGGACCCACGCGGCCCCGGGGGAACCCGAGTGCCCGGGCTCGTGGGTGGGGGCAGAGACTGGGACCAGCGCCCGGGGCGGGCGGGGACACTGGGCAGGACTGGGACTGGGACTGGGACTGGGACTGGGACTGGGACTGCGGCTGGGACTGGGACTGCGGCTGGGACCAGCGCGGGGCAACGGGACGGGACTGGCACCAATACTGGGACACGGGACGGGGCTGGGAGCAGAACGAGCTGCGGTAACGAACTGGGAGCGGCACTGGGATGATGGGACGGTGACTGGGATCGGTCGCCGAGGCAAGGGGAGGGACTGCGACCCCGATCGGTGTGGGATAACGGGCTGGGAATGGGACGAGCGCGGGGGAACAGAACAGAAACTGGGACCCGCTCAGGGTCACTGGGGCGGAAGCTGAGTCCAGCACGGGGATAACGGGAGGGACTGGGATCAGCTCAGGGTTACTGGGACGGGAACTGGGACCGGTTTAGGGATACTGGGACGGAAACTGGGACCAGCGCGGGGATAACGAGACGGGAATCGGGATCAGTATGGGGTAACGGGACGGGAACTGGGACCAGTTCGGGGTTACTGGGACGGGAACTGGGACCAGCACGGGGGAACGGGGCGGACCCAAAGCCGGCAGGAGCAGGAGGGGGAAGGGATCAGCGGGAGCCAAGAAACCCCCCCGACACCCCCGGGGGGACCCAGGCGTCCGGGAGCGGCCCCCGCCTCCGCAGCGGGAAGAACGGGGCCTCTGTCCCGGCGGGGACAATGGGGACATTGATGGGGACCCCCTCCGCCCCCCGCAGGACCCCCCATGGCAGAAAGCGATGACCCCGCCCGCCGGGACCCCGCCCCCGCCGGCCCCCGCAGCCAGGTGGGCGAAAGGGATGGGGGACATGAGGGGAGAAAGTGGGGACATAGGGGGTTGTAGGGGCTAGGA
The DNA here is from genome assembly GCA_026261815.1 of Monarcha castaneiventris obscurior. Classification (NCBI taxonomy): domain Eukaryota; kingdom Metazoa; phylum Chordata; class Aves; order Passeriformes; family Monarchidae; genus Monarcha; species Monarcha castaneiventris. The sequence goes on from JAMPIT010000363.1 coordinate 979,824, forward strand.
GGGGTTCTTGGGGAGCCCAAGAGAGCTCGAGGGGGGGCCATGTGGAGCACTGGGGGGTTTGGGGAGCCCAAGGCTCCATAGGGACTTATGGGGCACAGGGTGGGGCTCTGGGCAGCTGTGGGGCCACTGTGGGGTACAAAGATAAATTGGGATAAGGGGGGCTGGGGGGGCCCTTCCTTGGCCCCCCGCCATGGGCGACCCCCCTGCCTAGCCCTGCCGGCCCGTGCCGAGGGTCCACGCCTTTGGAAAGGGAGAGCAGGCGCTGCGGAGAGACCCCCGCACCCCCCCTGCCATGCAGGGCTGGCTGCACAAGCAGGTGAGGCGGGGGGCGCGGGGAGGGCTGGGGAGGGGGTTCAGGGGGTTTATGGGGTTTGAGGTGGGGAGTTCTGGGGGGCTTGTGGGATTTGGGGGTAGCTGGGGTGGTGGGGAGGAGCTGGAGGGTGTACAGAGTTGAGGGGGTTTGAGTGTCAGAGGGTCCTGGGGGTGGATATGGGGCTTGGGGAGGATCAGAGGGGGCTGGGGGGATCTGGGGTGGTGAGGGAGGGTTATGGGGTTTGGGGGTTTGGGGAAATCAGACAGTTGATCAGACTGGGCAGCGTGGGGCGGTTCTGGGGTCTGGGATGGAAGAGGGTGCCAGCGGGTTTATGAGGTTTGAGAGTCTCGCATGGCAGGGAGTCCCGGGGGGATCAGGAGGGGTCTGGGGCAGCAGAGGGTGCCGAGGTGGGGGTGATGGGCTGAGGGGGCTCAGCCCCTGTCCCTCCCCCACCTTCCAGGACAGCTCGGGGCTGCGGCTCTGGAAGCGCCGCTGGTTTGTACTGGTGGATCTCTGCCTCTACTACTACCGGGGTGAGGGGGGCCGGAGGGGTCTGGCCACACCCGGAGGGCGTGGGGGCCTGGGGTTGAGGGGGCTCTGGGTGACCTGGGGTCCCTGGGGGGGGTCAGCGATCCCTGGGGTGTCCCTGGCTCATTGGGGATTCCCGGGGAGCTCAGGGTTCCTGAGATGTTGGGTGGTCCTTGGAGGGCCAGGAATCCTGGGGGATTGGGGGGTCCCTGGGGTGTTGGAGGTCCCTAGGGAGGCCAGGGATCCCCGCGGGATCAAGGATCCCTGGGGCATTTGTGGGTGTTGGGCGGAGTCAGGGATCCCCCGGGATTGGGGAGTCGCTGGAGCATTGGGAATTCCGGGGGATTGGGGATCTCTGGCTGGATCAAGGATCCTGCCAGGACCGGGGCTCCCTGGGCCACTGGAGGTCCCTGGGGCCTTGAAGAGATCCTTGGTGGGGTTCTAATTTCTGGGGGGCTCCGGGAGGTTTGGGGGTACCCGGTGGGACTCAGAGGAGCTCCCCGGCCTCCCCCATGATGGCACTGGAGATGTCGGGGTGCAGAGGGGGGCTCTGGTGCCCCTCACTGTGACGCCCCCTCTGCCCCCCAGACAGCAGCGAGCAGCAAGTGCGGGGCGGCCTCCCCCTGCCCGGCTACGAGATCCGCGTCCTGCCCCCCGCCCCCCGCGCCCCCCGAGCCCCCCAGTTCCTCTTCACGGTCAGCCCCGGCCCCCTGGGTGCCCGGATCCGGGGGTGCCCTGGGTGAGGGGGACGGGACCCGGATACCTGAGCCCCGTGTATCAAGGATCCCCCATTCCCAGGCCGAACATCCCGGCATGCGAACCTACTGCCTGGGGGCTGAGACCGCCGAGGAGCTGCACGCCTGGGTCTGCGCCCTGCGCTGGGGGGCATCGGCCCTGCCCGGGTGAGTGGGGCCCGGGGGGCACCGGGGGGCACGGGGGGCAGCGGGATCATCGGCCCTGCCCGGGTGAGTGGGGCACGGGGGGCACCGGGGGCCTGGGTACTGAGGGATTTGGGGGATCCCAGGCTGCAGGAGGAGGTTGGAGGCTTTGGGAGGGCCGGAGAGGGTTTGAGGAATCTGGGCTGGGGGTCACTTGGGGGCAGTTAACCCTTTAACCCCTGTTTTCTCCCCACTTTCCCAGCTCCCCCCGCTCGCTCTCCCTGCAGACACGCCGGGAACTCCGGAGCACGGGTCCCCCCTCGCCCCCACTGCCCACGCACTCCCCGGGTGAGGGGCTGGGGGCCCCACCCGTGCCCCCTCCTCGCTGCCCCCCAGTCCCTCCACTGCCCCCCGGCGAGGTGAGATCGAGGGGGGGGCGGCACTGGGACTTCTACTGGGCGGGGGGAATATAGGGGGGGCAAGAACTGGGGTGATTGTGGTGCAGATCTGTGGGGTGGGAGGGGGTTATGGGGCGGGGGGGGGGCTGAGAGATGGGAGGTGGTTATGGGGCAAAATGGGGGGGCTGTGGGGCAGAGAGAAGGGGCTATGAGCGGGGGGGTGCTATGAGCAGAGGGGGGTTTGGGGCAGGAGCGGCTCTGGGGACGCCGGGGCAGCGCTCCCTGTGCCCTCCCTCAGGTGCCCCAAGCCCAGGAGGAGCCCCCGACGCGGGGGGGTCCCCCCAGGACCGGGGACACGCGGGAGAGGCCGCGGGGACCCCCCGAGCCCGCGCCCACAGGTGAGACCGGCCACGCCCCGGCCACGCCCCGGCCACGCCCCGGCCACGCCCATTCTGACCCCGCCTCCCCAGGGCGGAGCCCACGGAAGCCCCGCCCCCCTGGAGCAACGCCGGAGCGAGACATCGGGACCAATCAGCCACCAACCTCTCCAACCGCCTCCTCTGATTGGCTGCCGAGCGCCGCCGGACCCGCGGGCACCGCCCCCTCGCCGGCATCCAATGAGGCGTCGCGGCGGCGGCGGGCGGGGGCGGGGGGGCGTGGCCGGGCGCGAGAAGGTGTGGCCGGGCGGCCAATCAGAATCACGCTGCTGCAGGCCAGCTTCTGAGGGGGCGTGGCCGGGCCGAGGGGGCGGGGCCCGGTGGGCACGCGCTGCGCGCGGCCCCGCCCCGGTGCGGAAGATGGCGGCGGGAGCGCGCGGCGGGAGCGCGGCGCTGCGGCGGCTGCGGGGCGGGGGCGCGGGCGCGGCCCCGCGGGGCGCGCGGTGAGTGGGGACCCCCGGGCGGGGAGCCCTGGGACCCCTGCCCTGAGAGCCCCCGCGGCATCCCCGGAACCCTCTTCCTGCCCCGCACTCTGCGTCCTCCCCGCTCCCCGCATCTCCCCCGGCGGGGACACCCCGCATCCTCCCGCCCTGGGAGGCGCATCCCCCGGACCCCGCATCCCTCCTGCTCCCCGCATCACCCCGGGTGGGGACCCCACCTCTGAGCCCCTGAGGCCCAGATCTCCCCCGCTCTTCGCTTCCTCCCGCACCCCGCTCCCCTGCACCATCCGATCCCCCCCCCGACCCCGCATTTCCCCCGGACCCCGCATCCCTTCCGGATCCCGCATTCCCCCGGCCCGCGGCACCCGTATCCCCACCCGTATCCCCGCCTCTGAGACCCCCGATCTCCGCCCTTGCCCCCGCATCGCCCCCGCTCCCCGCATCGCCTCGGGAGGGGACGCGCGCACCCCGCTCCCCTGATCCTCTCCCTGGACCCTGCATCCTTCCCGGCCTCCGGACCCTGCATCCCCCCGGGTCGGGACACCCACACCCCGCTACCCTGATCCCCCCGGACCCCTCATCCTCTCCGGACCCCGCATCCCCCCCGCTCCCCGCATCCCCCCGGGCGGGGACCCCGCACCCCCCGCCCCTGAGCCCCCTGAGCCCTCCCCGGGCCCCGCGGGCGGCCCCCGGAGTGGCCCCACGGTCGTTGCCTCACTGGGGACAAAGGTCCGGCCGCAGCTCGGACCCGCGGCCGAGGGGCCCCGTTCCCCCCCCGCCACTGCCCTGGGGGGACCCGACCTTCTCCGGGACACCGGAGCCACCCCTGGGGCTGATGGGGGACCCCGGGGGACAGGCTGGGGGCTGCTCCCATGGCCCCATGTCCCCTTGCCCGCCAAGGGGTCACCAGCGCTAGAGCAGCCCCTGGGTAAAGGGGATCCGATGGATGCCCCCACTGCCCCATGTCCCCTTGCCCACGGAGGGGTCACTGTCACTGGAGTGGCCCTTGGGGCTGGGGGGGCTCCCATGGGGGCTGCCCCCCTTGTCCCACAGCCCCACAGCAGCGCCCTTGCTCTGTTGGGGCAGCATGGCCAAAATCCCTCTGGATTCTGGGGTCCATCTGGATTCAGGGGGACAGACTGGCACTGGGGACAGACCCACCCCAGAACTGGGACCGGGCTCCCACTATGAGCTGAGCAGAAGCCAGTGAAGTCCCAGGGCTCCCCGGAAGCTGGACAGTGGAGGCAGCTGCCCACAGGACTGGCAGTGAGGCCTCTGGATCCCGTTTTGCCCTCCATCCGGTCATTCCCAGTCATTCCCAGTCATTCCCGGTCATTGCCGGTGTCTCCCCTGCCCCGCTGTCCCACAGGGGGTACTCCAGGGATGCCGAGGGCAGCTGGTTCCGCTCCCTCTTCGTGCACAAAGTGGATCCGCGCAAGGACGCACATTCCAACCTCCTCTCCAAGAAGGAGACCAGCAACCTCTACAAGATCCAGTGTGAGTGCTCCTGCCGGGAAGAAGGCAGGCACGGATGGGGTGCACCCCGCCCTGCCGCCCCTCCTCACCTACTGGGACCCCCATTCCCGGATCCTTCCCCTTCCTTCCCCCCTTCTCAGCCCCTCTCCTGTCCCTGCAGTTCACAATGTGAAGCCGGAGTGCCTGGAAGCCTACAACAAGCTGACGTGAGCACACTGAGGGGGCTTCCCAGCATCCCAGCGGGATGTTGGGGTGCTGCTCTGGAGTGAGAGGGGTGGGAGGGCTCATGCAGAGCTCCTGGGTGGATCCGTGTCCCTGTGCTGTGCCTCAGTTTCCCTCGCTGTTAAATGGATGCGGCCCCAAAGCTGCTCCACATCCTGTTTGGGCAAGCCCTGGGAGGGCAAAGAGGGGCACTGGGAGGGTTTGGGGGTGCTGCCCCCCCACCCCACTGCCCCCCTCTGTGTCCCCACAGAGAGGAGGTGCTGCCCAAGCTCCACTCGGACCCTGACTACCCCTGTGACCTGGTGGGCAACTGGAACACGTGGTATGGCGAGCAGGACCAGGCAGGTGAGGGCAGGTGGTGGATCCCTGTGCCTCCGCTTCCAAAGGCAGAGGTTTTGGTGGGATTTTGGGGTGCTGCTCCCCTTCCCCACCCCAAAACCCTCTTTGCAGTGCACCTGTGGCGCTTCTCGGGCGGGTACCCAGCGCTCACGGACTGCATGAACAAGCTCAGGCAGAACAAGGTACCACCGGGGTGGGGGCGAGACCCCTGTGCCCGACACCCCTGGCCCGCGTCGCCCCCACCCCGAAACCCGCGGCTGGGGCTGTCCCCAGGAGTACCTGGACTTCCGCAAGGAGAGGAGCCGGATGCTGCTGTCCCGCAGGAACCAGCTGCTCCTGGAATTCAGCTTCTGGAATGAGCCCCAGCCCCGGCAGGGACCCAACATCTACGAGCTGAGGACCTACAAGCTGAAGGTGGGGGTCACCCTGTGCCTCAGGGAAGGGTCTTCAGGCTGATATACCCCAGGTTTGGGGGGGAAGGCCCCCAGATTCTTCCCTCCTGGGTGAGGAAACCCCAAGCAGGGGGGTTCTCACTGGATTTCCTCCCCTGTTTCCAGCCAGGGACCATGATCGAATGGGGCAACAACTGGTAAGCCATTGGTTTCCCAGCACGGAGGGATCCAAGGTGGGAAAAGCTCCCTCTGGAGAAGGGGGGACCCCTGGGGCAGCCCCCCACGTGTCCCCTGCTTCGTGCAGGGCTCGGGCCATTAAGTACCGCCAGGAGAACCAGGAGGCAGTCGGGGGGTTCTTCTCCCAGATCGGGGAGCTCTACGTGGTGCATCACCTCTGGGGTAAGGGGGTGCCATCCCCGGGGGACCCCCGGCCTGGGGGGCTGGGCTGGGGGCTCAGGGTGCCAGCCCCATCCTCTCCCCACAGCCTACAGGGATCTGCAGTCCCGGGAGGAGACGAGGAACGCGGCCTGGAGGAAGAGGGGCTGGGATGAGAACGTTTATTACACTGGTGAGCGGGACCCCCACCCCGCTTTGGGGACCCCCTGCCCGTGCTGGGGACCCCATCCCACCCTGGGGACCTCCTGCCCTCACCTCTCTGTGTCTCCTTTCCTTCCCCAGTCCCGCTGATCCGGACCATGGAATCACGGATAATGATTCCCCTGAAGATCTCCCCCCTGCAGTGACTGGGGGGCCGTGCCAGGGGGGTCTCCCTGCACCCCCAGGGGCTCCCTGCCTGTGCCCTGGCCCTGCTGGGCAAGGCCTGGGGGGGTTCTGCTCCCCCCCGGCTCTCAGCTCTCCCCCCAGCCCGTTTTGGGGTGCCCTGGGGGGATGAGAGCGGGGAGGGGATGGTGGGAGCCCCCCATCCTGTGGTGGGTCCCCAGGATGGTGCTGCCGGGGGGCTGGGCAGGCTGCGGAGGTGGGGGGGGCTTAATTGCTCCTGATGAGCCCAGCGGGTGCCTTTGCTGCCAATTAAATATTTAATATGCCAAAGCCTGGGCCCCTCTCGGGGTGGGGAGGGCGGTACTGGGGGTGCTCGGTGTGACCCCCCCAGGCTGGTCACACCCTCTGCCCCACTCACGGGTGCTTCCTGCACCAAAGGGCCCCCACCAATGGGTGCTGTGATACACTGAGGAACCCCCCAAAACCCCAGGGTACCCCCTGTGCCACTGGGGACCACATCCTATGCCCATGGACTCCTCCAGTGCTGCTGGGAACCCCTTGCCAAACCCATGGACATCCCCAAGTGCCACCAGGGACCCCATCCCATGCTCCCCTCAAGCTCATGGATACACCCAGCACCACCAGGGACCCCATCCAATGCCCCCACAAGCTCCTGGATCCCTCCAGTACCACTGGGGACCCCAAGCCAAGCCCCAGCGCAGCCCATGGATGCCCCCTGGTGCCATTGGGAACCTCATCCCAAGGCCCTGAAACCCCCCAGTGCTACTGTGGACACCACCCCATGACCCTTCAAGCCCACAGGTCTCCCCAGTGCCATTGGGAACCCCACCCCAAGCCCCCCAAGCCCAGGGATCCTCTCACCATCACCAAGGACCCCATCCCGTGCCCCCCCAAGCCCCTGCATGCCCCTCACCCCACGGGGGATCCCATCCCAAGCCCTTGGATTCCCCCCAGTGCCATTGGGGATCCCATCCCAAACCCCTAGGTACACCCTGTGCCATCTGGGACCCCATCCCATGCCCCCCCCAGTGCCATGGGGCCCCCATCCCGTACCCTTTCCAAGCCCATGGGTACTCCCAGTGCCACTGGGGATTGCATCCCAAGCCCAGGGACACTCTCCAGTGCTTCGGGAACCCCAATCCAAGCTGCCCCTATTCCTGTGGGTGCCCTTCTGCAGCAGGAGCCCCCCAGTGCCCCCAGTGCGAGGGTCTCACCCCCAGGTCCCCTCCCCCCCCGGCCCGAGGCGACCACGCCCCCTTCTACTAAGCCACGCCCCCGCTGAGCAAACCACGCCCACTTACTGAAGCCACGCCCCCAGCCCGCCTGCGGGTCCTCCAGGTAGCAGATCCGCTAGGGGGCGCCGGTAGCAAGGCAGGCTCTCGCCGCCGCTCCGCGCTCTGTTGTTCCGGGGCGTCACTTCCGGGAGGCGCGGAGGTGAGGGCGCGGTGAGTGCGGGGAGCGAGCCGGGACCCCCGGCAGGGCATGGAGGGAAAGACCCCGGGCTGCTTGGGTTGGGGGCTCCGGAGGGGCGGAAGGTCCATGGCCCCGTGTGTTGGGGGCTCAGTAGAAGTGGCGGGTCCTGGTCTGCAGGGGCGAAGGCTCCATGCTGGGCTTTTATGGGAGCTCTGAGGCCTCGGGCCCGGTGTGCTGGGGGTCTGGGGGGCTCTGGAGGAGCGAAGGGTCCTGGATCTGTGGGGCTGGGGGGCTCTGGAGGAGCGATGGGTCCCGGATCTGTGGGTCTGGGGGGCTCTGGTGATGCAGAAGCCGCAGTCCCGGTGTGTTGGAGTCTGGGGGCTCAGGGCAGTGGAGACCCCGCGGCCTGGAGGGATCGAGCCCTCGGGCCCGGTGTCCCGAGGGAGCCCAGTGGGAGTGGAGGGTCTGGGGGGGCTATGGTGCAGCAGAGACCCCGGCCCCGCGGTGCTGCTGGGGCTCAGAGGCGGTCTGGGGGAGACGGGGGCGCTGGGAGGCACAGGATGGAGGGAGGCACAGGGGACACTGCAGAGCCCGGGCGGGGCTGGCGGGGGCAGCCCGGGATAGCCCCAGTCCCGGCAGGTTTGGCCCCCACGGACTCCCCCTGTGCCCCTCCCCAGCCCGGCCTGCAGCACCATGTCCTCCGAGTCCAGCAAGAAGAGGAAGCCCAAGGTGATCCGCACGGACGGGGTCCCAGCCGAGGGCAAGCGGGGCAAGGGCGACGCTGACCAGGTACAGACCTGCCCAGGGACCTTCCCACACCCCTCAGGGCTGGTCTGCTTTTCCCTGCTGGAAAACAGTGCCCAGAGAAGCTGCGGCTGCCCCATCCTGGAAGTGTCCAAGGCCAGGCTGGACGGGGCTTGGAGCAGCCTGGAGCAGTGGAAGGTGTCCCTGCCCGTGGGACTGGATGGGATTTAAGGTCCCTTCCCACCCACACCGTTCTGGGCTTCCATGAATTGTGAGACCCAATTCCCCCAGCTTCCAGTGCCTCTTAAACTCCTGCTGTGAATTCCTAAACCTGCTTCCATCTCTTTCAGGAGACACAAACGCTCCTCTGGAGAGTGAGCACAAGGCTGGAGGATCCCTCAGGGATTTGCATGGTGCCTTCAAACCCTCCCGTGAGCAGCAGGATAGTGTAGGATCAGCCAGAGTGGGGATTGGGGTGGAGGAGGAGGAGGAGGAGGAGGAGGAGGAGGAGGAGGAGGAGGAGGAGGAGGAGGAGGAATCACCTTCCTGGTTTATCCTCTGTGGTCATGTTGATCATGGAATATCCAGAGTTGGAAGGGATCCACAAGGATCCTCCAGTCCAGCTCCTGGCCCTGCATAGGACACCCCAAGGGTGTCGATTCACATTTATAACAATAAGTGTAAACCTGCCAGGTGTTGTGGTGACCGGTGGGTTTGGGATTGTTGGAACTGAGTCCTCTGGGACTCAGAATCCTGTGGGATTCATGGTCAGAGCCAGAAATTGCAGCTCATCCCCCAGAGCCCCTCGCAGGTGGGAGGGATGAGCCACGGGAGGTGTTTCTGCCCTGGCAGGATGTCAGGTACTACAGCGAGGAGAGCGAGGTGGATCTGCGCGACCCCATCAAGGACTACGAGCTCTACAGGGAGACCTGCCAGGAGCTCCAGAGGCTCATGGCAGAGATCCAGGAGCTGAAGAGCCGGGGCATCAAGGAAAATGTAAGGAAAGGCCTCCAGGTGTGGTGTAACATGTGTTTGGTGTTTTCCCGTTAATCCCACAGGAAAGGCAGCAGGAGCTGTGATGTCTCCTGGGCAGAGGCAGGGAAATGGAACAGCCTCCCTTTCCCAGGCTGCTGGGGCAGGGATTGAGCTCTGGAAATGGAACAGCCTCCCTTTCCCAGGCTGCTGGGGCAGGGATTGAGCTCTGGAAATGGAACAGCCTCCCTTTCCCAGGCTGCTGGGGCAGGGATTGAGCTCTGGAAATGGAACAGCCTCCCTTGTCCAAGGCTGCTGGGGCAGGGATTGAGCTCTGGAAATGGAGCAGCTTTCCTTGTCCAAGGCTCCTGAGGCAGGAATTGAGCCCCTGGGAATGGAACAGCTTCCTTTTCCCAGGCTCCTGGAACATGTCAGGTGCTTCAGGCTGAACCACCTCTGTTTCTACTGCTGGGAAAAGTGTCTGGAGTGATTCTTTAGGACCTGGACCCCCCTCCCAGTTATTGCTGGCAGTGCCCTGTGATCTGGCAGCAGGAGGCTCCCTCGGAAGCCCCAGGGACATAAATGTGGCTCCATGGCAGAGCGTGGAGCCCCTTTTGTGGCAGGAATTCCCTCCTACTTCCATCCCCTCTCTCCTGCCCCTCAGGCCTCGGAGATCGACGAGCGGCGCGTCCAGAGCTGTGTCCACTTCATGACCCTGAAGAAGCTGAACCGCCTGGCTCACATCCGGCTGAAGAAAGGCAGGGACCAGACCCACGAGGTACCTGGGAGGGGCTGGGAGTGAGGAATGCAGCTTGGGATTTGGGGGGTGGGACATGGGGCTGGTGCTGCCTGTTCTGTGTATGTGGTATGAGGAGTTGCACCTCAGCTGTGCTGTGGGGTTTGACTTGAGGGTTTGTTGGGAGACTCTGACCCTGATAAACTCCTGAGGAGTGCAGGGAGCTGTAATTAGATGAATAATGAAGTGTCTACTTCTGTGTTGAACATAATGGAGAGTCAGAAAGCTCTGTTTCAAGGGTCTGGTGGTGTGCAGGTGTGTAAATGGGGGGGTGATTGGCCTGGAAGCTCCATACCCAGAGTTCTCAGAGAGGGAACTCTCTGTGCCCCAGCACATGAGCCCTGTCCTGTCCCTTGGCTTTGAAACATGCTGGAAGGAGCAGGATCAGGCTCATGTCACAATCCTTTGCTCCCCGAGCCCTTAAAAATGTCATTCTTCCCTCCAAAAATTGTTGCATACCCTAAAACCTGCTGTCCCGAGCTGCTGTAGTGACAGGGGGTGTTGGTGACTCTCTTGGGGTGTCTTTCCTGCTCCATGTCTGCTCTGGCTGTGTTTCAGGCAAAGCAGAAGGTCGATGCCTATCACCTGCAGCTCCAGAACCTGCTCTACGAGGTGATGCACCTGCAGAAAGAGATCACCAAGTGCCTGGAGTTCAAGTGAGTGTGGCCAGGGAGCAGAGGGAGCAGTGCTGTGTCTGGCATGGGGGGATGATTGCCATCTTTGGGAGCTCTTCCCACATTCCCTGAGTTCACTGCGGGAGCTCCAGGTGTTGTGTAATCATGGAATGGTTTGGGTTGGAAGGGACCTCAAAGCCCATCCAATGCCACCCCTGCCATGGGCAGGGACACCTCCCACTGTCCCAGGCTGCTCCAAGCCCCAATGTCCAGCCTGGCCTTGGGCACTGCCAGGGATCCAGGGGCAGCCACAGCTTCTCTGGGCACCCTGTGCCAGGGCCTCCCCACCCTCCCAGGGAACAATTCCTTCCCAATATCCCATCCAGCCCTGCCCTCTGGCAGTGGGAAGCCATTCCCTGGGTCGTGTCCCTCCATCCCTTGTCCCCAGTCCCTCTCCAGCTCTCCTGGAGCCCCTTTAGGCACAGACAGTGGAGGGGAAAACAAGTTCAGCTCACTGATGTTGGCTCAGTAGCAGAGAGAAGTCAGGGCAGGAAGCACCACTGGAACACTCTCCTGTGGGACACATTGAGCACTTCCCACTTTTCCCTGGTCTGATCCATGTGTGTGTCCTGGCAGGTCGAAACACGAGGAGATTGAGCTGGTAAGCCTGGAGGAGTTCTACAAAGAGGCTCCCCCTGAAATCAGCCGCCCTGCCATCACCCTGAGCGAGCCCCACCAGCAGACCCTGGCCCGCCTGGACTGGGAGCTGGAGCAGCGCAAGAGGTGGGTCAGGGGTGTTCCCATTCCGTGCCCCTGTTCCAGGGATCTGGGCAGGCACCCAGAGCTGCTGGGAGAGCAAATGTAGGGCTGAAGTCTTTCACACCCTCTTGGATCAAGTGTGGAACAAGGCATTTGTGGTGTGGCTGGGAGATTCTGTCTGTGCAGAGCTGGGCTTGCTGAGATCCGTGTTCCATAGGTCTGGGAGTTCTCTTTCACTGCCTGCTGATCCCTGTGCTCTCTGCAAAGGGAGCCCATCCTGGCTGGAGCTGCTGCTGTTCCATGCCGTGGTGTGGAGCTGCCAACCACGCCAGGCTGGGACTGCCCCGTGTCCTGCTGCTGGCGTCACTGCTGTCCCAGGGCTCAGCTGCTCCCTGAATCTTGTCCCCTGGGAAAAGCAAACATGACACAGCATTGCTGTGTTTGGATAACAGTGGCCAGGAACACCTTCTGGAAAGATCCGTTGGAATGTGCTGGTGGGTGCTGCCTCAGGGCAGCTCAGCAGAGCAGTGAGAGGTGCTGGGTGCTTCCAACCCCTCGTGCTTCCCCTCTCCCAGACCCTTTCCCTAAAACCTGGCTGCTTTTGCCTGGTGGAAGGCACAGCCAGGATCCTCTAGCTGGCTCTGCCTGTGGCACAAGCAGAGGAGTGTTCAGCCTGCAGAACTCGGAGGGTTCTGCTTAAAAATGATCATTGCAAAGCTCATGGAGACCCTCAGCTGCACATTAAATTGCTGAGAAGCCTTGGAATTCCCAGTCCTCACTGTGTGGTATCTAGGGAATGTCCCTGTCCATCTCCCACCACTGCTGAGGTGGGCCCTGGCCTGTTCAGCTGCTCAAGAGCAGATGCCAGTGGTGCTTTGGGCATTTTCTGATGTTGTTGGGGTTGTTGACGTCCATCTATCGTTTATGTTGGTGTTTTTAGCTGTGCCACCCCATGGAGTGCTGGGCTGGCTTTGGAATCTCCTGTGAGGTGCCTCTGGAGTGGGGTGCAGGGATTTCAGTAGCTCAATTTTGGGAAGGTGTGTGAACACTGGAGCTCAGGACTTGTGTGGGAGCCTGTTGGGATGTGCGCTGACCCTCACAAGTACCGCTTTGCTTGGAAACAAAATTCACGTTCTGCAAGGTCAGGTTTGTTCCCCCTTGGAGAGGAACTGGTCACTTCCATGTCCAGTTTCCCTGCTCCTGCTGGGGAAGAGCTTGCAGTCAGCAGCAGTAAGGAGATTTAGTGAGTTGTCCCTAAACACGGGTGTATCCAGGGCTCGGAGCATCGTGGTGGGCTTGCATTTCCCTGGATTTTCTGTATTAAACCTTGACTATGTGACATGAAGTGACTCTGGGGATATGAAGTGGAAAAGCCACTTAGGGAGCTTGGAGGGGTCGTGGCTGCTGGCAGCAGAGCCTGCTGTGGGAGCAGATCTCCTGAGGGAAGATCCAGTTGCTGCCCCTCCTTGGAGCACAGCACAAGGCTGAGCTTCCCCTTTTCCGTGTTTGTTTTCCATCTCCAATCAGTTCCTTCCTTGGCTTGCCCTTGGCATCCGGAGCTCTGTGTTTGCCCCGTGTCTGAGCTCTCCTGGTTCCATGTGTCGGGTCAGGAATGCTGGGGCTCATCATCCAGGTGGACCCCAGCAGGTTTAGAGCTGTGGCATGTGGCAGTGACAGAATTCCCACCCGCAGGCTGGCAGAGAAGTACAAGGAGTGCCTGACCAGCAAGGAGAAGATCCTGAAGGAGATCGAGGTGAAGAAGGAATATCTGAGCAGCCTCCAGCCTCGACTCAACAGCATCATGCAGGTACCTGAGCTCTGCAGGAGGTCACAGGCCCAGGGGCAGCTCCTGGGCTGGTTTGGGTTTGGAGACGTTTCGTTCCCACTTGGGGAGGACGAGGGGCAGATCCGAGACCCCTCCGGAGTCTCCTTGTTTATGCGGCAATTCCCGCAGAGCTGCAGCTGCAGGAGCTGCTAAATGGGCCTTTCCCTGGAGAGCCCCACACAGTTCCAGCCCCCTGCGACTGCCTCGGGAGGGAAGAACAGGAGGAGGAACTGGGTTATTTCCAGATCCAAAACTTTCCCAGCAGAGGCAGCTGCCAGCCCTTCCCTGGGGCTCTCTGTATTTAACCCTGCCCAGCGCTGCTGTGCCGGCTTCATCTCCGACTTGCTGGGGGTGAGGAGGATGAGCTGTTCCCTTCCCAGTGCTGAAGGCTCTCGCTGTCACTCCCCAGGCCTCCCTGCCTGTCCAGGAGTACCTGTTCATGCCCTTCGACCAGGCACACAAGCAGTACGAGACCGCCCGGCACCTCCCGCCGCCTCTCTATGTCCTCTTCGTCCAAGCCAGCGCCTACGGACAGGCCTGTGGTGAGCACCGAGGGGGCAGTGCCCCTCCACGGGCCAGATTTCACTCCTGCTTGCAGGAATCACCACTTTTGGGGGGTCTTTCCCCGCTGTCTGCTGTGCTGTGGGATTCTGCTGAGCGCAGAGCAGCGGGGTGGCCCCACGGCGCAGTGAGGCAGCAGCATTTGAAACCTTGTTTGCTCAGCTGCCTCGCTGGAAGAAGTGCTTGGGAAGCTCCCTTCCCAGCCCTTCCCCCCCTTCCCAAGGTCGGCAGGGATGTCCTTGCAGCCTGTGAGCTGGCTGGGTGCTGTCACAGCCTCCCCAGGGCTGTCACCCCCTGCCTTGTGCCATCCGTGGGTGATGGGGACTCCGGGAGGGGTGGTGTCTTTCTGTGGCCTTGTAGAGACCCTTCCCACGGCTCCCCTGGAAACCTTCATCCCCTCAGGCAGCTTTGTATTTTAAGGAGCTTTCTGGAGCCTCCCTGAATGGGGAAGGATTTCTGGAAGAGGTCAGGAATCCCACTGGCCTGTCCACACCTCCTGTGTGGTGAGGGCTGTGGAAGGACACTGGCACTTGGCCACACCAGGTCCCTGCTGCATCTGCAGCCATGGTGACACAGCTGCTCCTCAGTCCCTGCTTGTCCCAGCCAGAGCCCAACCCCTCTTGGCTCTTGATAATGATTTGGCCTTTATGGGGTCAGGGAGAAAACCCAGCATTTTCTATCCTCTGACCTCATCCTGCCCAGGAGATCCAGCCCTGTGGGGACCTCACGGAACTTTCCAGGCAACTGCTCTTCCCACTGGCCCTTTTTTGGAGCTTCCTCCACCAGGAACCAAGAGATTTTGGGGCAGGACTGCTCTGCCCACTGCCTTTCCAGCAGGAATGGGATTCCTAACTCAGTTTTCCTGTCTCCTCTGCAGATAAGAAGCTGGTGGTGGCCATTGAAGGGAGCGTGGAGGAAGCCAAAGCCCTTTACAAGCCACCTGAGGACTCGCAGGGTGAGCTGGGGTGTTGCCCTGGGGACTTGTTCCTGTGTGTCTGCAGCTCCTGGGACCCTGCTTTTATTGGGAGAGAGGTATCAGGGAGAGCCATGGCCTTTGAGAAAGGGCTGGGGGTCCTGCTGGTGGTGGGAGAGCTGGGCCCTGGCTGGTCCCTCTGACATCCCTCTCTGCACAGATGATGAGAGCGATTCCGACGCAGAGGAGGAGCAGACCACGGTAAGGGACAGAGCTGTCCCCCCCTGGGGCTGGGAGCTGGGGCTGGGTGGGGCTGGGAGCTGCCCCTGCATGCTGTGAGTGTGTGTGGAAGTGCAGCCATGTCAAATCCTGACCTTTCTTGGGAGGAGGGAGCTGCCATTTGCAGTTTGTGTCCCAAATGCAGGAGCAGCCAGGGTGCAGAGCTGCTCCTCTCGTGTCCCTCCACGCTCACATCCCACATCTCCGGCTGGAGCTGCTCCACTTTGTATAAATAGCCTGAGGGCAGGGAGCTGGTGTCCAACGGGGAGGGATCCGTGTCCATCCCGTGCCAGAAGCATTCTCTGCACCAGGGCTTGTTCAGCACTCCTTGAGGAAAGCGTTTCTCCTACAGATAATTCTTGCTGGATGCTGAGGAGAGGCTGGAGGTGCTGGTTGCTCCCAGCAGCAAAGCCTGAGGGGGCTCTGGGCCTCCACTCCCACCTCCTGGCACCAGCGCTGGGTGTTTCAGGCTGTTCCTGTGGGGAAGGGTGAAGGGAAGGACCTCAGGTGACCAGGGAAGGGAACAGAGCTGGGAAAGAGTCAGGAGCAACTGAGAAAGCTGGGAAAGGGGCTCAGCCTGGAGAAAAGGAGGCTCAGGGGGGACCTTGTGGCTCTGCACAACTCCCTGACAGGAGGGGGCAGCCGGGGGGCATCAGGCTCTGCTCCCAGGGAACAGGGACAGGAGGAGAGGAAACAGAGTTTGCCAGAGGAGGATATAAGGAAAATTCCTTCATGGAAAGGGCTGCCCAACCTGGCACAGCTGCCCAGGGCAGTGGTGGATCCCCATTCCTGGAGGGATTTAACAGCGCTGTGGATGTGGCACTTGGGGTCATGGTCAGTGGTGGCTTTGGCAGTGCTGCAGGAGTGGTTGAACTCAATGCTCTCAGAGGGCTTTTCCAGCCTGAAGGATTCGGTGATTCTGGGTTCTGCCTCTTGCAGTGGGAAAGCTTTTGGGCCAGCAGGTCCTTGGCTTTGTCTCCCAGGAGCGGAGACATTCCTTGGAGCTGAAGGAATGACGGGAAGCAGAGCTGAGCTGGTTTCCTGCACCTCTCCCTCCCCAGGGCAGCTGTGGCCGTGGTGCTGGGGGATTGGGGACCTGGACTGGAGGGAAAGAGCAGTGGGCTGGGAGGGTCCATGGGTTGGTGAGGAGCAGGAGAAGGCTCTGAGAGCTGTTTTACCCCCCAGAAGCGGCGCAGGCCCACCCTGGGCGTGCAGCTGGACGACAAACGCAAGGAGATGCTGAAGCGACACCCCTTGTCCGTCACCCTCGACCTGAAGTGCAAAGGTGAGGGGCTCTGGGGTGTGACCCCAGCAGCATCCTAGGGACCTTGAGGGGAGCTGAGGGTGTGGAGGGGTTTCTCTGAGCTGGAGCAGACACCAATGTCACCCCTTCTGTGTGGGCAGATGAGAACGTGCTTCACCTGACCTTCCACTACCTGATGAACCTCAATGTCATGACAGTGAAAGCCAAGGTGACCACTGCTGTGGAGATGACCACGGCCATCAGTGCTGGGTAAGGAGAGTCCCATGGGCAGCAAGCCTGGACATCACTGGACACTGATCCCATGGGATCCAGGAGCCCTGCAGAGCCTGGACATCACTGGGCGCTGATCCCATGGGATCCAGGAGCCCTGCAGAGCCTGGAGGTCACTGGGCACTGATCCCATGGGATCCAGGAGTCCCACCCAGCCTGGAGATCATTGGGCAATGACTCCATGGGGTCTGGGAGCCCTGCAGAGCCTGGAGCTCATCAGGCACCGGTCCCATGGGATGCAGGAGCTCTACACAGCCCTCAGGCAGTGACCCCTCTGCCCCCTGTGGGTCCAGGAGCCCTGCACAGCCCAAGCACCTTCCTCCTCCTCTCCTCTGCCATGACAAGCCACAGTCAGGGAGTTTGTGAACCTCTCAGCAGTGCCAGAGCTGTCAGGAGCTGGGGGAAAGCCTCTCCTGCTGACACATTCAGTCTCCCTGCCACAGGCAGAGCCTGGCAGCTCCCTCACCTGACTGCTCCCGAGGTCACCTTGTCCTGAGCTCAGAGATGTAGCTGCCTGTCCCTGTGCTCTCAGAGCCCGCTGGAGCCTGGCTGGTGTGAGGAACAGCTGAAGTGGCAGCTTTGGGAGCCTGCCCAGGGAGCTCCCACCAGCTGCCAGCTCGCTGGTGGCTCTCCCTGGGACAGGGCTGGGAGAGGCTGGGCTTGCCTGGGAGCAAGTGCTGCCTCCCAGCCTGTCCCATATGCAGCCTTCTCATCCTTTTGGGGTTCTCTTACTGCAGACACCCCAAACCCTCTGTGACAGCAGCTGGAGATCCTGTGCAGAGCATTCCCTCCCTCCTGCTGCTCTTGGCTGTGTTACCCCAAACCAAGGAGGCTGTGCCTTGAGCCAGACCCCAAATCCTGCAGCCCATTGTACTTGGTCGGGCTTGCAAGTACAGTCAGACATGGGGAATTTTATGGCACTGGAGGGAGCAGCTTCCTGGAAGATCAGGAGCTGGTGCCCTGTGATTTCCATCTTCTCCCAGCAAGGGAGGACACAGTTCTCCTTTAGGAGTGGAATTAGGGGAAAGTCATTCAGGTCTTGGACTTATGGAGCTCTTAATGCCCTTCTCTGGGCTCGAGGGCTCGTTTTGGGGAGATGTGGAGCGCAGGCTGCTGCTGATTCACCTCTCCCCTCTTTCTGCCAGGGACCTGCTCTCCCCAGACTCCCTCCTCAACTGCCTCTATCCAGGGGACCACGGGAGGAAAACGCCCAACCCGGCCAACCAGTTCCAGTTTGATAAAGTGGGGTGAGTGTCGCCTGTGCCACTGCCACGAGTTCCTCGCTCCAGCACAGCAAATCCTCCCTGGCTTGATGTGACCCTTCCTCGTTGTCCCCACAGCATCCTGACCCTGAGTGACTACGTGACAGAGCTGGGGCACCCCTACGTGTGGGTGCAGAAGCTGGGAGGCCTCCATTTCCCCAAGGACCAGCCTCAGGCATGGCACAAACCCTTCCCCTTTTCCCCCGCTGAGGTTTGGGGTCCTGTCCTGTCCCCCTGCTGGCACCAGCTGCTCCCAAACCATAAACTGGGACAGGCTGGGCTGGGGCTGTGTGTGGGGCCACGCTGACGTGTTCATGTCCAAGCCCTGTCAGTGCCACTGAGTGACCCAGTGGGTTTCTGTCCCTCCTGGGGCCTGACATCCCTCCTGCCCACAGCACACAGTGGCTGCTGACAACTCCCTGAGTGCCAGCCACATGGAGCTGACAGTGAAGCTGCTCCGGAGCCGCCTGCAGTCCCGCCTGGCCCTGCACAAGCAGTTTGCATCCCTTGGTGAGTGCTGGGCTCCCTGCCCGTCCCTGAGGTCACAGGACACAGCGACAGGGTCCTGCCAGGCCCCTCAGCCATCCCTGGGGACAGGGATGCAGTGGCAGGGTCCCCATGCAGGGAAACATCTCCTCCCTGCTCAGCCAAGCTCCAGGTGGCTGCGGTCCTGAATCCCAGTTACTCCACGCTGCCTGAACTGGGAGGGAGAGTGGAACAGCAGCAATCATAGGAGAGGAGACATCAGCTGGCTGACATCTCCTTTGATGGGTGGCAGTGCCACCCTCAGCATTCCCAGTTGTTCCCTCTGCCCTTGGGAGTTGTAGGAATGAGGAAGCTGCCCTATTTTGGGTGGCAGAGGAAGGTTCTGCCCCTTCCAGTCCCCAGCACCTCTTTGGGAATGGCCATCCCAGTACTGGGAAGCGATTTGGGACGTGGTGGGAAGTGAACTGCACACCATGCATGTTGTGTGCCTGTCAAACAGCCCAGGGACCAATGAGATCACAGGCCAAGGATCCAGTGGGATTGCAGTCCAAGGATCCCATGGGATCACAGGCCAGGGCACCTGATGGAGCTGCTGAAGGACAAGGCCATCCCCAGGTCCCACTTTGGGAGCGTCCCCGCTGCAGGGCAGTGACAGAGCTGTCCCCCCAGCCCTGCCCTGCTCAGGGGGCCCTGTCCTTGCTTCCAGAGCACGGTGTTGTGCCGGTGTCCAGCGAGTGCCAGCAGCTCTTCCCGACCAAGATCGTCTCGCGCCTGGTGAAGTGGACAGCCATTCCCTACGAGGATTATGCTGTAAGTGCTGAGCACAAGGCTGAATCCCTCCCTTCCAGCTCCTTTCCAGCTCCCTCATGGCACTGGAGCCATCATTCCTCCTCCTCCTCTCAGGAGCTGCCCTACACTAAGGATGTGATAGAGGCCGGCTTGGCTGAAGACACTCACCTCTACTACATGGCCCTCATAGAGAGGGGAACAGGTGAGGCACTTTTCCTTCCTTTGGGAATTCCTGATCCCCATCCCAGGGTGGCCCCTGGGAGCCTTCAAGGATAATCCAGCTGTGAGTGACGCCTTTTCCCTGCTCAGCCAAGCTGCAGGCGGCCGTGGTGCTGAATCCTGGGTATTCCACGCTGCCTCCCGTCTTCAGCCTGTGCCTCAACTGGAAGGGAGAGCGGAACAGCAGCAACGACGACAACATTCGGGTACAGTGGACTGGGGGCACAGGGGGCTGCAGCACCCCTGGCTTTTTTGGGGGTGTCCCCAGCATTTCTGTGTCCATAACAAGGGAATGTTGGGGTGAGCTGGTGGCCGGCCGCTCCTGGGAATGCAGAGTAGAGATCCGAGCCTGTGCCGACCTCATCCCTGTTTTCCAGGCCATGGAGAGCGAGGTCAATGTCTACTACAAGGAGCTGTGGGGGCCCAAACCGGGCTACCAGCTCCTCACCAACCAGCTGCAGCGCCTGTGCATGGTGCTGGACGTGTACCTGGAGACAGAGCCCCACGATCCCAGCGTGGAGGGGCCCAAAGAATTCCCCCAGGAGAAGATGTGTCTGCGCCTGGTCAGGTGGGAGCTGGCTGGGGGCTCAGGGTGCTGGCAGGGGCTCTGGTGGCATTGCTGATCCCTGGAGCCAGCCTGGAAGCCTGTCCTGAGGGAATCTGCCCCCACAGCTGGGCATTATCCCAGGGATTTGACCTTTTCTGTGGGTGCCATGGGCTGTTCCTCATCCCTGTGGGTCACAGCCTCTCCCTTTCCTCTGCCAGGGGTCCCCTGCGTCTGAAGCCCTTCAAGTTCAACTACCCCCAGGGGTTCTTCAGCCATCGCTGAGCAGCCCTGGACAGCACTCTGAGATGGGGCTCGTTTGCTCTGTGGGAGGAGTGTTCCCATCCTGACATTTCAGCTCCTTTTCCAAGATTTTGGATTTTGTTTGAAGGTTTTGTAGTCAAAGGGATTAAACTGAACTGAAGAAAAAACGTGTGGGTGCCTTGTCCGTGCAGAGGGCTGGGATGGGTGACCTGTGGGGGCTGCAGCAAGCCCTGTGTCCCATCCCTGGGCTCTGACAGCCTTTCCAGGGATGCTGCCTGCCTCCTCACTTCCCTCCCCACCACGGGGACTGGGGAGCTGAGACGGCTAGAAACTGAGGTGGCTAAAAATAGCCCTTTTCCAGAGCCCGCAGTGCAGCCCCAGCCTGTCCTTGCCTCCTGGCTGCCATCCCATCGGCACAATCCCTGCATCCTGGGGGGCTGCTCTGCTCCCTGGCCTTGGAGAGGAGCAGAACAGGGTCCTGGGAGAGGCAGGAGGAGGGTTGGGACATCCCAGCATCCTGGCTCGCCCTGCTTGGCATCAGGGAGTTGGGATTGCCCCTTCCCAGGCACTGCTCCGTGTGGGGTCCTGGATTGGCAGAGCGGGGGTTCCATCCCCCCTCCCAAGGTCACTGTCCCTCCTTCGTCCCAGCCTCTCCCTGTCTCCCCTGGGAGTGATTTCTTCCCCAGGAGGGCTGGCAGCCCCTGTCCTGCTGCCCCCCAGCCGCTGCCCTCGGTGCAGCGCTGCAGTGCCGGGCTGTGCTGCAGCCCTCGGGTCAAACCAGGCTCTCCCAGTCCCTGGGGAGCCACGCTTTAAAAAAAGCAGGAGGGACAAAAAACACTGCAGTCCTTTGGAAAGCACGGCAGGGCTGGCCCTGTTTCCATCCTCAGGGCACAGGGTCCCTCCTGCCTGCTGTGGGGTGTGTTTCCCTTCTGGAAAGCCCCGTGTCACCCACCCCAGCCCTGGGTGACAAATCCCAGCCCCGCATTCCCACCTTCCTTCCCTGTTCTCCCCCCAGGACGAGCCAGCAGAGCCGGGGTGTCTCCATAAGCACTTTTATTTGGTTATTGCACAGAAAGCAAAGATCAGTGGGCTGAGGTTCCTGGTGCACCGGGTGTGTCTGTGAGCGTTCCAGCAGCTCCCAGCCTCTCCCACCTCTGCCCGGAGGGACTGGCACCCCCCAGGGCAGGGCAGGACCCCGCCAGCCCCCCCCAAGCAGCTACAGCTCTGCATTGCACTCATCCATCCATTGCACATACATTAAATAAATGCACTTAGAGGAGAAGGGTGGTGGGCTTCCCCGGGGGGTCCCCCCTCTTCTCCTGGGTTATAATTCAAGTGTTTAAATGTGGCGCTCGGCAAATATCACGTTCTGCGAGGGAAGCAATCGCCCACCCGAGGGGCTCTCACGGGCCTATTGCTAAGGGAAAGCCTGGCCTGGGGGCTCTGGGTGTCCCTGGGGTCCCACCCCGGGCCCAGCCGTCAGAGGGAGCGGAGCAGCTCCCGTTCCCGGAGGTGCCTTCGGCGCCCGGGACTCTCCTGTCACTTCTTCCCTGACGCCGGCTCTGGGGCTGTGCCCTCCTTGCTGGAGGCAGCCTCGACCTTGGGGGGGTCCTTACTGGCTTTGGGCTCGTCTTTGGGTTTTGCTTTAGCTTTGGGTTCTTCCACCTTCTTGGGTTCCTCTGCCTTCTCCTTCTTGGGTTCCTCTGCCTTCTCTTTCTTGGGTTCCTCTGCCTTCTCCTTCTTGGGTTCCTCCGCCTTCTTAGGCTCCTCTACCTTCTCCTTCTTAGGCTCCGCCGCCTTTTCTTTCTTGGGTTCCTCCACCTTCTTGGGCTCCTCCACTTTCTCCTTCTTGGGTTCTTCCACTTTCTTCTTGGGCTCCTCCACCTTCTCCTCAGCCTTTGGCTTCTCAGCCTCCTTGGCTGCTTTGCTGACCTCCTGCTGAGGTTTTGCTGGAGCCTCCTCAGCCTTTCCCTCTTCAGCGGGTTTGGGGCTTGGCTTGGTGGCCTCTTTGGCCTGTGGAGCTGGAGGCTCCGGCACAGCGGCCGCCTTCTCTTTGGGTTTCTCCTCTGCCTTGGCCTGGACGTCCTTCTTGGGAGCTTCCTCCTTCTTACCCTCCTCAGGCTTGGAGGGAGCCTTCACCTCCTTGGGCTGCTCCTCCTTGGCGGGGGCCTTTGGCTCCTTCGGAGCAGGGCTTGGCTCCTTGGCTGGGGCCGCTTCCTTCTGCGGAGACTTGGCCTCCTCCTTCACGGGAGATTTGACTTTCTCTGGGGACTTCACAGCTGGGGCCTTGGCCTCCTCCTTGGAGGGGGTCGGGGGCTTCTCGGGGGATTTGACAGATGGGGGCTTGGCCTCCTCCTTGGAGGGGGTCGGGGGCTTCTCTGGGGATTTGACAGATGGGGGCTTGGCCTCCTCCTTTGCGGGAGTTGCAGGTGGCTCCGGGGACTTCACAGCTGGGCTCTTGGCCTCTTCTTTAGAGGGGGCTGGGGGTTTCTCCGGGGACTTGACAGTCGGGGTCTTGGCCTCCTCTTTTGAGGGGGGCGTGGGTTTCTCTGGGGATTTCACTGTCGGGGTCTTGGCCTCCTCTTTTGAGGGTGTTGGTGGCTTTTCAGGGGATTTGACAGCTGGAGCCTTGGCTTCCTCCTTTGAGGGAGTTGGGGGTTTCTCTGGGGACTTCACAGCCGGGCTCTTGGCCTCCTCCTTTGAGGGGATTGCAGGTTTTTCTGGAGATTTCACAACCGGGGTCTTGGCCCCCTCCTTTGAGGGAGTTGGGGGCTTTTCAGGTGACTTGACTGCTGGGGTCTTGGCCTCCTCCTTTGAGGGGGACTCGGGTTTTTCTGGGGACTTGGCCTCCTCTTTTGCAGGAGACTTGGCCTCCTCTTTTGCAGGAGACTTGGCCTTTTCTTCACCCTCTTCTTCAGCTTTCTCCTCTTCCTCTTCCTCTTCCTCTTCCTCCTCCTCCTCCCCCTTCTCTTCAGCTTTTTCCTCTTCAGCCTCTTTCTCAGCCTCCTCCTCCTCTGTGACCTCCTCGGTCACCTGGATTTCCTCTGTCTGCTCCTCCACAATCACCGTCTCCTTCTCCGATTTTTCCACCACCTTGATCTTCTCCTCACTCTTCACCTTGATGCTGGTGGGGATGCTGGGAGCCTTGGGGACCACCTCGGGGTAGGAGAGCATCCCAATGCCAGTCTCGAGCCGATATTCCTCCCCTTCCAGGAGCTTTCTGCCAGGGAGAGACCAGAGCAGGGCGCTCAGTGATGGCTTCTCATCTCCTCCCGTGACCAGGAGCTGCCGGCCATGTCCTGCAGCTCCATCTCCTTCCCTGCCCCATCCTGGATGACCCTCCTGCTCCTGTGGCCTGGGAGGAGCAGGTTTCCTCGCCCTTCCCTCCACACACCACTGGGTCACCCAGTTGGACATTGCCCACCATGGCTTTGGAGGATGGATGATTTTCTCACCAAAAAGAGCCCAGGTGTTAATGAGGGACCTTGAGCAGACCTGGCTGAGACCCCCCGCTCCTCCCCCTGCCCACCCTGTACCTGTAGGCAGCGATTTCGATGTCCAGGGCCATTTTGACGTTGAGCAGGTCCTGGTACTCCCGGAGCTGAGCTGCCATCTCCCACTTGGTGTTCCTCAGCTCGCTGTCAAGCTGCTGGATGGTTTCCTGTGGGCACACAGAGCAATCATGGCAGGGGGACACCTGACACGGTCCCCAGGAGCAGGGGGACACAGAGCACCCCTAAACTGTCCCCTGGTCCCCAGCACCAGCACAGAGGGGTCTGCAGCCATCTCCTCCTGCAGACACACAGGGGAGGGGACACAGCCAGGGGTTGTCCCAGGCTGTCCAGTTGCTTTGGGGGACCCGGCAGGAGCTCTGCACCCCCTCAGCAAGGAGCTGTGCTCCAGCTGAGCCCCTGGGCCACTCCCAGCACTCCCTCCAGCAGGGACAAGCTGTGGGAATGCTCCCAGGACTCGGGCGAGTCCAATGGCAACTCAACTCCAGCCGGAGGCTGATGGGGCATCACCCTGGGGACAGCACTTCATTCCAAGGGCACCAGTGCAGCCCTCACTGCCCAGATCTGGGGGACAGGACACATCTGAACCCTGGACGCACTTCCGTGGGGTTTGTGACCATCCTCACAGGCAGCTCAGCACCAGGCAGGGCCCTGGGGCAGCTCCAGGCGTGCAGAGGGACACAACAGCCCGGACACCACCTCAGGCTCTGGGTTTCTGATCCCTGCGGGAAGGCTGGTTCTGACACAGCCCCGGGCATTTGCCACAGCTCACTCCCATCCCTGAAGCCAAAACCCCAGCGCTGCTCCTCCCCGGCAGCTGGATGGTCCCTCCCCAGCCTGGGCCGCTGCCCACTGCGCCACGGTACCTGGTAGGACAGGACATCTGCATGATGGCGCTCCTCCGAGTCCTGCCTCTGCCTCTCCAGCGACTCCTGGGTCCCTTTGAGGGCTTCCAGCTCGGTGGTCTTGGCCTGGAGCTGCCGGCGGTACTCGGAGATCTCCTCCTGGGCCAAGCGCATGGCATCCGTGTTCACCTTGGCCACCTCCGAGAGCTTGTCCAGCCTCACTGCAACGGGGAAAAGGGAAGCTGCAGGGCGGGAGGAAAGGAGGCTGCAGCCTCCCCTCCTTGGGGAAACTCTGATCTGTCCATGCCACCCATCCCCGTCCTCTGCAGAGCCGTCCCAGGCTCCCTGAGCACTCTGCCTTCCCCACGCCTCGCTCCGTCCGTGCTGGGGAGTGAAGGAGGACGGGCAGAAACACGGGGGGTGTTTCTGCCATCCTGGACTTCAGCCGGTGCAGACCCTCGCTGCAGCCCCTCCTCCCCTTCAGCCGTGCCCCAGCCGCTGCCCCACCATGCTGCCCCCCCCGCCGCATCCCAGACACGCCAACCCCGGCCCGAGGCGGGGGGGTTTTGCCGCAGCGCCCTGCGGACACCCCAGGGGACGAGGAGGGGCACAGAATGAGGGGACAGGAATGGGGAACAGCGACCCTGCGCTTCCCGGGGCAGCCCCCGCCCCGCGCTCGGCGCTGCCGCTGCCCCCGGTGCTGAATCGCCGCTGTCCGCGGTGCTGGACCCGCCCTGCGCTCCCGGGGGCTGAGTCTGGGGGTGCCGCCCGTAGTGTCCCCCCCGCCAGGAAAGGCCACTCCCTGTCCTCCCCTCCCGCGCCAGGGATGCGGAACCCAGTCCCCCAGCACTGGAAACACGCCTGGCCTCGCCCCAGCTGAGAGGGACCAGCACAACACCCTGCAGCATCGGGGCGGTCCGGCACCCCAAAAACTTGCAGGGTGCCGGGCCAGTGATCCTGACACCCTCCTCGAAACTCACTGCAGGCACTGGCGGTCTGGTGGCAGGGATGGGGTCACCCTGAAGCCCTCCCAGAGCGCTGGATGTACGGGGGTGGGGGGGGGGGAGTCCCTGCACCCTCCTGGGGCGCCGGCATCCCAACACCCTCCAGGAGCACAGCACAGATGGGAGGGGTCCCTGCACCCCCGGGGGTGGGGCCACCCTAACAGAATACAGAGAGCGGGGGGGTCCCCGCATCCCTCGGGACTCGCTCGCTCCCCTTGCTCCAACCCCGCCCCGGAGCGCGGCAGCCCAGGGTGTCCCCGGGGAGGGACGGGGATGCCGCCGGCGCGTTCCGCGGCCACACCCTCACACTCACCGCGGAACCACTCCTCGGCCTGCAGGGTGCTGCGGGCCGCCGTGCCCTCCAGCTGTGCGCGCAGGTCGCGGAGCGCGGCGGTGACGCCGGGGCGCAGGGACGCGGGGGGCTCCGCGGGCAGCTCGGGGCGCGCCCCGCGCAGCAGCGCTCCCACCTCGGCGCGGTGCTGCCTCCGCAGCAGCTCCGCCTCCTCCCGCAGCGCCCGGGCTCGCTCCTCCAGCGGCGCCCGCGCCCTCTCCTCCTGCGCCGAGCGCTGCGCCAGCCCGCGGGCCGCCGCCTCCAGCTCCGAGCGCTGCCGGGCCTCGTCCTCCAGCCTTCCCCGCAGCGCCGCCACGTCCTCGGCCAGGCGCGCCCGCTCCAGCCGCAGCTGCCCCTTCTCGGCGCCCAGGCGCAGCACGGTGCCCCGCATGTCCCGCAGCTCCCGCGCGTACAGCTCGCCCATGGCCGAGCGCCCCGCCTGCTGCTGCCGCAGCGCCGCCGCCTCGGCCGCCAGCGCCCGGTTCTGCTGCTCCAGCGCCCGCACCCGCTCGATGTAGCCGGCGAAGCGGTCGTTCAGCACCTGCAGCAGCTCCTTCTCGTTGCGCGCCCGCGGTTCGCCGTTCAGCGAGTCCAGGCTCTCGGTGGAGGACGCGGCCGCGCTGCCGCCGCCGCCCCCCGCGCCCCGCGCCCGTCCCACCACCGGGGCCGGCCACGAGTAGAAGCCGCTGGAGGCGGCGGAGCGCGGGGGAGCGCGGCCCGGCTCCTTGCGGAGCCCCCCCGGGGGGCCCAGCAGCGTCTCCAGCATCAGGCTCATGGCGACCCTCGCCCTCGCTGCGGCACCGGCGCGGCCGCCCGCTTTATAGGGCTCGGGGCTGCCGCTCCGCCCCGCCACCGGCAGCGGGGGTGGGCACCGGCACCGCCCCGCGCCGCCGCCGCAGCCCCGCGGCTGCGGGGGGACCCCGCTGCCACGCCCCGGTGGGGAGCGGGAGCCACACGAGAAAGGAGCCCGACCCCCCCGGCAGGAGAACGGGGACCCCGGGGCACAGCGGGACCCCGGGAGCAGAAAACGGGATCCCCGGGAAGGGAGTGGAGAGCTCCCGAAGGGAGCACGGAACCCCCAGGCAGAGAGTGGGACCTCAGGGAAGGGAGTGGGAGCCCCGAGAAGGAAGGAGGCTGCGCCGCAAGGGAGAACACATCCCCCGGGCGGGGAGCAGGAGCACTGGGAATAGAGAACGGGAGCCCCGGGAAGGGAGCAGGGGCACCCCAGGACAGAGTGAGGACCCCGTGGGAAGAGGGGAGCCCCTGAAGGGAGCATGGACCCTCCGAGGCAGAGAGTGGGATAAGAGGGATAGAGGGTGGGACCTTCAGAAAGGGATGGGGGACCCCCGAGGACAGGGCCCCCGTGGGACCGAGGACACCGTGGGAACAGAGTGGGAACCCCAGGAATAGGGAGTGGGACCCTGGGAGGGGAGTTGGCACCACCCAGGGCAGAGCAGGGCCCCACCTCGGTGTGAAGGAGAAAGGAGGGACCCCCGGGTGGCACAGACACCCCCTCCAAGGGTGGGATGCCAGGGCAGGGACCCTGGGGTGGGGGTCAGCGACCAAACCCCCCCTTCGTGTCCCCCCGGGGGTCAGGCACTGATTGGGGCTGGGGGAGGGGAGTTCCTGCTGGCTGGGAAAGGAAAGGGGGGGATGCCAGGAGGGTCCCCTGGGGTGATGCTGGGGGGCTCCAGGCAGGGAGGGGGTGCGAGAGCCAGGTCTGCCATCCCGGCTGGGAAGGGGATGGGGATAGGGATAGGGATAGGGATAGGGATAGGGATAGGGATAGGGATGGGGATAGGGATAGGGATAGGGATAGGGATAGGGATAGGGATGGGGATGGGGATGGGGGCAGGAACAGGGATGGGGATGGGGATGGGGGCAGGGATGGGGGGTGTGACCCCTCCCCAGATCTGCCCTTGGGACCCGGACATGCACAGACAGCCCAGCCAATCAGCACTCGGGTACTATCCGACCAATCAGCACTTGGGTACCATAGAGCCAATCAGCACTCAGGTCCCAGCCAGCCAATCAGCACTCACAGACAGCCCGGCCAGTCAGCCCATATGGACCAGTGGCCAATCAGCACTCACAGACCACCCAGCCAATCAGCACAGCTGCTGCCCAGCCAATCAGCACACACAGAGCTCAACCTGTGGGCAGGTACTGACAGCTCAGCCAATCAGCAGGCAGGCTCAGCGATCCCAGCCAATCAGCAGGCAGACCCATGGATCCGAGCCAATCAGCAGGCAGGTCCATAGATCCCAGCCAGTCAGCAGGCAGGCGCAGAGATCCTAGCCAATCAGCAGGCAGGTCCATAGATCCCAGCCAGTCAGCAGGCAGGCGCAGAGATCCCAGCCAATCAGCAGGCAGGCCCATGGATCCCAGCCAATCAGCAGGCAGGTGCAGAGATCCCAGCCAATCAGCAGCGAGGCCCTTAGATCCCAGCCAATCAGCAGGCAGACCCATGGATCCCAGCCAATCAGCAGCCAGGTCCATGGATCCCAGCCAATCAGCATCCAGGCCCATGGTTCCCAGGAGCAGCCATGGCGTCCCCGCTGTCCCCCGCAGCTGTCCCGTGTGGGAGCAGGGTCCCACCGCATCCCTCATCCCACAGAAGCCATGGACGCAGCTCCGGGAGCAGCCAGGAGGGACAGGGAGGCCGAGCCCCCAGCCCCAGCCAGGCCGCTGCTGGCACGTCCTGGGGAAGTGCTGGGCACGTGGGGCAGCAGGCCCCGGCCACCCCGAGCAGCTCCGTGCCCGCCCTGCTCCCTCTGGCCACCGCCGGTGACCCCTCTGGCCATTCGCCACTGGCCCAGGGCCACGGGGGTGACCCATGGGTGGGGGACAGGCAGTGCCCCAGGGGTCCTTGCCACCCTACGGTGGGGACACGCGGCCCAGAAGCGGGGCACAGCCAGTGCAGGGTGTGACCCCTGTCCCCATCCCTGTCCCCTCCTTCCATCCCCATCCCTGCCCAGTCCCTGTCCCTGTGTCCTGTCCTATCCCTGTGCCTGCTTCCTGTCCCGCTCCCTGTGGTGCCCCCTGTCCCTACACCTCTCTGCCCCATAACCGCTGTCCCTATCCTGCATCCTTATCCCATGTCCCCATGCCCTGTCCCCATCCTGGTCCCCAACCCCTGTCCCCATGCTTTGTCCCTATTCCTACCTCTGTCCCCAGTCCTATCCCATCGCCTGTCCCCATCCCCTATTCCTATCCCCTCTTCCCATCCCCTGTCCCCATCCCTGTCCCGTTCCCTGCCCCGTTCCCTCTCCCCATCCCTGTCCCGTTCCCTGCCCCGTTCCCTCTCCCCATCCCTGCCCCGTTCCCTGTCCCGTTCCCTGTCCCGTTCCCTCTCCCCATCCCTGTCCCGTTCCCTCTCCCCATCCCTGCCCCGTTCCCTCTCCCCATCCCTGTCCCGTTCCCTGCCCCGTTCCCTCTCCCCATCCCTGCCCCGTTCCCTCTCCCCATCCCTGTCCCGTTCCCTGTCCCGTTCCCTCTCCCCATCCCTGTCCCGTTCCCGCCCCGCTCCCGCTCCCAGCCCCGCCCCTCCCACCGTGACCCCGCCCCTGGCTCCGCCCACCCGCTCTGGCCCCGCCCCGCCCCGGAAGCGCTCCCCGCTCCTCAGTTCCGGTGGCGGCGGCGGCGGCGGCAGGTACGGACCGGGCCGGGCAGGGGCGAGCCGGGCCGGGCAGGGCAGGTACGGACCGGGCCGGGCAGGGGCGAGCCGGGCCGGGCAGGGCAGGTACGGACCGGGCAGGGGCGAGCCGGGCCGGGCAGGGCAGGTACGGACCGGGCAGGTACGGACCGGGCCGGGCCGGGCAGGGGCGAGCCGGGCCGGGCAGGGCAGGTACGGACCGGGCAGGTACGGACCGGGCCGGGCCGGGCAGGGGCGAGCCGGGACCCGCAGAGCCGCGCCGGGCCCCGCGGCTGCTCCTGCCCCGGGCGCCTTCCCCGAGCTCCGCCCGTGCGTACCCGGGACGGGCCCTTCACCGGAGTTCGGGCCGCGCCGCGTCCTTCTGGGCCGGGGCCCCTCCCGCCCCCCGACCCGAGCCGTGTCTCCCCTCCGCCCCTCCGGGACCGGCCGTGTCCCCATTCTGACCCTTGGCCCGGCCTCCGGCTCGCCCCGGGGCCGGGCTGTGTCCTCCTGCCCCGGGCTGTGTCCCTGCTCTGACCCCGTGTCCCGGGATGTGCCCCCATCCTCCCCTCGGCCCAGGCTGTGTCCCCCTCCCACCCCCGGCCGGGGCACACGGGGGTTCCCCCACCCCGCAGCCTCTCCGGGGCCGGAGCCGTGTCCCGTGTCCCGCCTGTCCCCGCGGGGCAGCTCCGTGTCCCAGCGCTGCCCTCCCGGCTCCATCCCGGCGGGATCGCCCTGGGATCTGCTGCCTTCGCCGGCACCGTGTGCTGGCCCCAGCCAGAGCCCCGACGGGCACCGCGCTGGGGGCAGGACCCTCTGTGAGGGCTGGGGGACACGCGGTCACCCCTTTCCCACCTCAGGGCATGGCACGTCCGTGGGGAAAGGTCTTGGCTCTGCATGGAGTAAGCTGGGAACTGGGCATGGAGCAGACAGGCAGGCAGCTGGGCTGATAGCCTGTGCTCGCTGCCTCCTCCGTGGGCATTTTAGGGAGAAAAGCCCCAAACTGGATAAAAAGGAGCTGGGAGACAGCTCCAGCCTGAAGGAGCCGTGTTGGAGTTGGTGGTGTTGTTCTTGCAGGTGTTTTGTGTGGAGTTTCACAGAGTTTTAACCCCTCTCAGGGGCTCAGCTGGGGTTTTGTGTCTGCTCTCTCCTGAGGTGACAGAAAATGGGATAAGCCTCGGATGAGCGGTTGGATCAGTCTGGTTTGTGGCTCCCACACCCATTTGTGGGGTCAGGCTGCCAGGCTGAACAGGCTTTGGGACCCCGAGGGGCTTTCCAGAGGTGTTGGGCCTTGCTTGGATCAAGCCAGGCTGGGCATTCCATGGCAGGAGGTGTCCAGCCCTGCAGAACCCGGCTTTCCCAGGAGCAGAACATCCCCTCTGCCGTGGGAGCCTGGTGCTGTGTCCACAACAAGGTCCTTGGTGTCCCTGAGGACGCTCAGCCAGGGTTTGGGGGGAGCCCCTGGGGGGGCCATCCCTGTTCAAGGTGATTAAAAATCCCCCCAGCTCTCAGAGCACGGTGTTTTGGGCTCTGGGGCAGTGGGATGCTGTCAGGGGACACCTCAGCATTGTCCTTTTTCCTTTTTCCTGGAGTGTTTTCCCCAGTGATTGGTTGATGGATTGGTTGCAGCTCATTTGCTGGTGCTGCTGCTTTGGATCTGCCACGATTTTGGGCACTTTGCTGATGGCACAGTGAGTTTGGCAGGGCTCCTACCACCGAGTTATCCAAGGGGCTCCTCGTTTGATGGAGACAGAGCCCTTTGGAAGGCTCTGGGGTTGGTCAGTAACAGGTTTGGGAGGATGTGGATGGGTTGGTCCGGGTGGGGATGCAGCGGAATCGCAGCCCCACGCTGCTGCAGGGCTGAGTTGGAGCAAAGACTGGCTCCAGTTAGGCCAGATATAGGAAAAAGTCTTCCTGGGAATGTGTGTGGGGCTCGTGTGAGCCCCTGGGGGTTTGTGGCAGCCTGGCAGAGGTGGGATGAGCACAGGGCTGGGAGCTGTGCCCATGGCTGTAGGATGGGGTCGCTGGGAAACACTGCTGTGAGCAGGGAGGGCAAGAACTGGGATCGGCACAAGGCTCTTTCTGGGTTTTGTATCCTCAGCCTCTGGTTCTCTTCTTCCACTCTGGGGTGTTTCTCTCCCTTCTCTGGTGTCTGAGCCAGCTCCTGGGGTTTATCTGTAGGGCAGGGATGTGCTCGGAGCTATGGGGAGCCATCAGCACCTCAGCCCTGCCTGGCCTCTGCACTGCCCTGGGCCTGTCTCACACCAACAGGGGACAGTGATATGATCCAGTTATGGATCCACTGCTCCAGTTACCCATTAATTTTTTAGAGTCTTCCTTAATTCCCGTAATTGTGCCACCTTGGCCCTCAAGTGCTTCATTTCCCACTGCGATGTTTGCTTGTGGGAGTTTCCTTTCCCCACTAACCTCCAGCTGCCCCTCTGTTTTCCAGGTGAGCCCTTTCCTAGGAGCTTCCCCTTTGAGTTCCTGCTCCTTTCTCCTCTCCCTGGCTTTAGGTGCCAGCCTGTCCCCCCCGAATTCCAGCTGGAATGTGAGTGCAGGGATGAACCTCCTGCCTTTGCTCCCTTCCTTCCTGAGACCTGGGTCAGGCTGGGGAGATCAGAGCTCTGGTGGGCTGGGATAGCCGGGAATTTGGGTTGCTTTGGGCATGGTTAAATGCTGCATCCCAGCCCTGGCAGTGAGTCTGTGTTGGTGGAAGCTGGAAGTGAATCCAGAGGAGGCCACGGAGATGCTCCCAGGGCTGGAGCCCCTCTGCTCTGGAGCCAGGCTGGGAAAGCTGGGGGTGTTCACCTGGAGAAGAGAAGGCTCCAGGGAGAGCTCAGAGCCCCTTGCAGGGCCTAAAGGGGCTCCAGGAGAGCTGGAGAGGGACTGGGGACAAGGGCTGGAGGGACAGGACCCAGGGAATGGCTTCCCACTGCCAGAGGGTAGGGATGGATGGGATATTGGGAAGGAATTGTTCCCTGGGAGGGTGGGGAGGCCCTGGCACAGGGTGCCCACAGAAGCTGTGGCTGCCCCTGGATCCCTGGCAGTGCCCAAGGCCAGGCTGGACACTGGGGCTTGGAGCAGCCTGGGACAGTGGAAGGTGTCCCTGCCCATGGCAGGGGTGGCACTGAATGGGCTTTCAGGTCCCTTCCAACCCAAACCATTCCATGGCTCTGTGAAAGTCTCTGGTCAGCAGCCTCTCAGCCTTCAAGGATGGAGGAATTGTCCTAAAACAGGGTGGTAAGAGTAGCAGAAGAAAGGAGTTTTCCTCCACTCTCTGTAAGAGGAAATGAGCAGCACCAGCAATGGCTCATTTGGCATTGGTGCCATTTGCAGGAACCCACGGGCAGCACCCACCTCGGTGGGAAGCACAGGGATGGGTTTGTGTTGTGTTTTGGGTTTAGGAGCCTCTTACCTCCCCAGGACAGCTGAATCTGGGAGCTGCTGGCGTGGCAGTGGGAAAAATGGGATGGCTGAGCTCTGCCATGTCCCTGACCCCAGGGGCTTGCTGTGGCTTGTGTGGAGCTGTGGAATTTAGTCCTGTGGAGTGAATAAAATCAGGGATAAGAGGCTCTGGAGAGCCCCTTTTGGCCAGCAGTTGCCATGAGAGGCTGTGGGTTTGTGCCACTACCAAAACCTGTCCGAAAACCAGACCTGAGGAGCCCAAACTGGGTGTGGGGGAGCTCTGGGTGCTCCCCTCCAGCAGCTTCCAAATCCTTACGGACACTTAACTCCTTGAATCCCATTTAAAACAAGTTTGGCATGAGGATAGGGTAGAACCTGAGCCACCACAAGGTCAGGGGTGATTGAACTGCTTTGTTTTGTTGCTTTCATCCTGCTTTTTGTGAGTGAGGGGCTGCTCCATGCAGCCTCTCCCTGGGAGATCGGCGTGGAAAGGAGCTGGGTGGGAATCGCTGGGGCCGAGGGAGCAAACAGCTTCTCCCAGCTCTGCACCACGCAGTTGCATCCTTCAAAGCAGAGCCAGGCAGCAGCGCTGGCCCCCGCCCAAGGGCTGAGCTGTGGGAATTCACCTGCGGCGGTCGCGGCCCGCGCTGGCAGCCAGCCCTGCCTCGTCACCCTGGGGCACACACGGGGTGCAGGCTGCTGGGCACTGGCCTTGGCAGCTGTTTGCATCCCCTCATCGCCCTGCCCAAGCCCTGGGGTGCTTTCTGCCGGGGAGCTTGTGCCCGGTGTGAGGAGCGAGGGGTGCGCCTTCATTCCCGAGCTGGAGCAGCCACTTTCCTTCTCAGAGCTGCTGCAGGGCTTGAAGGAGCGGGGAGGATGGGTGCTTGTCTCAGCCTCTGAAATCAGTGAGGTTCTGGGTGGCTGAACCACACGTTGGTGGGGTTGTGGATGGGAAAACCACAGGCTGTGCTTTCCCTGGGCTCTGGGAAAACGGGAAGCTGCAGGGAAGCGGCTGGTGTGATTCATGGCTCCGAGCTGCCTGCAGAAATTCCCTGCTTGGCTTCAAGTTTGCTTTCCAGGCACTTCTGCAGGGCAGGGCTGAGTGCGAGCCAGGCCCTGGAATCAGAGGGACTGCAGTGAATCCTCTTTCCTCCCTTACTTCCTTCCTTCCTTCCTCCCTCCCTGTCTGGCAGGACGGGATCTGCAGTGAGGCGCAGAGAGCTGCGGCGCAGCCCGAAGCTCCCGCTGTTCCCTGGAGAGCCATCGACTTAGTGGGATAAAAAAGGCTCTGAATCAATCGCAGGTAACCGAGGCAGGGAGGAGTGTCCTGTCTCGCCGGGGGCAGGGCTGTGGGAGCATGGTGACAGCCTTCCCCCTCTGGAGCAGCACCGGGATCGCGCTGCCAGCCCCCAGAGTAGCCCCAAACCCACACAAACTCCTTCCTTTTCACTCCCTGCCAAGCTGTGTGCTCTGCCCAGCGTGCTCAAACCCCAGATTTCATCCAGATTTTCTTTTTATCCCTGCTGGGGATCCCTCTCCAGCTTGGACAGGGAACAGAGGACACAGTTCCTCTGTGCTCCTGCTGCGTTTGGCTTTCAAGATGCTCATTTGCATTTTAAACCCATCCGCAAGCTCTTTTTTTTAAATCTTTTTTTTTTTTTTCCCACTTGGCTTTGCTTTCCGTTCTCCTGCCCCTCAAACAGCAAGGCCACTGCAGGCTTTCAAGGACAAGCCTCTGGTTCCTTTCCTGTTGAAGGAAAGCTGGGAAAACCAGCCCTAAAAGCTAAATCCCCGCTGACCTTTCCGAAGGGCTGCACATCGCCTTCCTCAGCCTGCCAAGCCCTAAATCTGCCCTGAACTCCCTGAATTATGTAATGGAGCCTCGAGTGCTGGGCGGAAACCTCGCACCCTTGGAATTTAAAGCAACCCTGCTGGAGCAGGGATGGTTTCTGGAAGAGGCTCACTTTGATCTCGTGGATCCGTGCCCCTCAGCTGCGCTGTCCCGTTGAGCTGCGCCTCGGGTTTGGCTCAGTTCCTCTCCCCAGCCCAGAGCTGTTCCCTGTGTAGGTGTGAGGGAGGGCTGGGCGTGAGTTTTCCCTAAGAAAGCGTTTTTTTGGATGAGGAGAGACGAATCCAGGGAGGATCACTGAGCCCCTGCTGCCCGGCTCTGTGAGGGGTGGGATGAGCAAAGCCAGGGCTGCAGCCCTGGAATCTTCAGTGATTCCCTTCCTCTTCCACATCCTCTTGGGAGAACCAGCTGATTCCCCATCATCGGAGAGCTCACCCTCCTTTAGGGATTGTGACTCTTCCCATGAGATCCTGAACTCTTTCCCGCCCCTGGTTTTTCCTTCCCGGAGCTCTCCATAACGATCCCAGCAGGGGAATTATCAACCCTGAACCTCTGTGCTCTGCCTCTCCTCCCAGGGCCGTGCTGCCAGCTGGAGACCACCATGACGGACTCCAAGTACTTCACCACCACCAAGAAAGGTAAGGGAAGGAGCAGGAATATCGCAGTTCATTCCCAAACCACCAGCTGGTTCTCGCACCTCTATGAACCAGGCCGGGAGGGTTGGGAAGCTCCCGTGGGAATGCCCTGAGCCGCTGTGGGATGCTGTGGCTGACACCACACCCTGCTCCTCGCTGCCAGGCTGCTGTGGGGTCAGGACACTTTGTCCCCAGCCCCCTGAGCCTGGCCAGGGCTGGTGGCAGCTGGTGATCGGCTTTAGCGGCTCAGGAGCTCCCCTGGGCAGCGCTCGGGGCCTTAAGCGCTCTCCAGAGCAAGGAATTAATGTGGAGAGAAGCCATGTGGCATCTCCCTCTTCAGTCTGCTGGCCCAGGAGGGAATAAGGAGCTCAGCGTGGCCTCAGGAGGGCAGGAGATGGTGCCCTGGGCTGAGGGATTGCTGCCACAGGCAGGGAGGGATTTGGGAGCCACCCTCCCTTGGACGGGCTTGAGGAGCAGTGCCCAAAATCCATCTGCTGTCATCCCTGGGAAGGGTAGGGCCTCCTGGGGCTGGGATAACCACCCCACAGCCAAAAATACCCTCTGCATAACCCCATCTGGTGCCTGTGGGGTGCTCCTGGCTCCTGCAGCATCTCCCATCGCTGTGGGGCTGG
Source organism: Monarcha castaneiventris obscurior (assembly GCA_026261815.1). Classification (NCBI taxonomy): domain Eukaryota; kingdom Metazoa; phylum Chordata; class Aves; order Passeriformes; family Monarchidae; genus Monarcha; species Monarcha castaneiventris. The sequence continues at coordinate 1,015,812 of JAMPIT010000363.1, forward strand.
AGGAGCCGCAGGGATTCACCAGGAGGGTTGTCTCCATTTCCATGGATGGGAGCTGAGCCCCCGGGGCAGCCCCAGCCCTCGGTGAGGTGTTTGGGAAGTTAAATCCTCCCTTTCAGGGGTGGCAAAGGATCCCTGGCACGCAGCGGGTGCTCACCCAGCAGAGGGCTGGGGTGCCCCTTCCACCAACCCCTGAGCTCCCACTTTTCCTGGTTTTCCAGGGGAGATATTTGAGCTGAAAGCTGAGCTCAACAGCGACAAGAAGGAGAAGAAGAAGGAGGCTGTGAAGAAGGTGATCGCGTCCATGACTGTGGGCAAGGATGTCAGGTGTGTGCGGGGGCTGGATCATGGAATATCCTGAGTGGGAAAGGACCCACAGGAATCACCCAGCCCAGCTCCTGGCCCTGCCCAGACACCCCAACAATCCCAGCCTGGGCATCCCTGGCAGCGCTGTCCAAACGCTCCTGGAGCTCTGGCAGCCTCGGGGCCGTGCCCATTCCCTGGGGAGCCTGGGCACTGCCCAGCACCCTCTGAGAGAAGAACCTTTTCTAAAATCCATCCTAAACCTCCTCTTCTTGCTGTTCTCCCCAGTGCCCAAGCCAAACCCAGATGGTTTTTGGGTTCCCTTTTTCCCCTTGTTGCTTCCGAGGGGGTTTCCATGGTGCTTTTCCCCTCAGGATTCACCCAGGTGTGCTCCTGGCTGCAGCTCTACCTCCTGGAGTGCAGTTTGTGGCCACGTGGCCACCTGGCAGGTGGGGGCTCTCCTGGCTTTGGTTGTAATCTGGCTAAGAGAGGATTGCTCTGGCTGCCAGCTCACTTTGTTGGGATTATTCCCACTTCCTTCATGTGTTACTAAAAACAAGCAGGACCCCCTCGGAGCCGTCGGGGCCTGGATGCTGATAAACCTTTTACAGCCTCTCCAGTCCAAAAGGTCAGGCTGCTGCTGTTCCTGCTTCTCCTTTTCCCTCTGGCTGAGCTGCACGTGGCCCGTTCCGTGTGCCTTTTCCTGCACGGACCTGTCCCAGCACAGGCAGCATCAGCAATTTGGATTTCACGGTGCATTTGAGAGGAAATGGAGGGAAAACACACTCAGGGTTGGGAGAACCGGGGCATCACTGGCTCCCAGAGCAGCAGCACCAGCAGCAGGGAGTGTCCGTGTTGGGACTATTGTGGAGATCACATGGATGTGGCAGGAGCTTCCAGTACTTGAAGGGGGCTTGAAAAAAGAGGGAGAACAGGTTTTTACATGGACAAATAGTGACAGGCTAAGGGGAATGGCTTTAAATGAAAAGAGATTTAGATGGGATATTGGGAAGGAATTGTTCCCTGGGAGGGTGGGCAGGCCCTGGCACAGGGTGCCCAGAGAAGCTGTGGCTACCCCTGGATCCCTGGCAGTGTCCAAGGCCAGGCTGGACACTGGGGCTTGGAGCAGCCTGGGACAGTGGAAGGTGTCCCTGCCCATGGCAGGGGTGGAACCACATGAGCATTAAGATTCCATGATTCCCAACCCATTCCATGATCCTGTGGCTGTGTCAGCCCATTTTTTGGATGTGTGCCTGTTTTAGGCTGCAGGGAAGCAGTTTGCTGAGTTCACTGCTCCCCGGGAGGTGCCAGCAAAGCCCAGTTTAGCCCAGGGTGAGACCAGCCCAGGTGGTTGGCAGCTCTGCAAAGCCCAGCTCCCTGCATTTAGCGGGGCCCTGGGTTTGATCCTGTCAGGGCTGGCTGGGTTTGCGGAGGTGGAGAAGCTCCCAGGAGCCACGGGACATCTGTTAGGGTGGGATAACCCCTGTGTTAGCCCTGGGATCTTGATTGCCTCCCCTGGGGTGGTTTAATTATCTAATTGGTCTGTGTTTGGATGAAACAGCATCTCTGGTGTCCCACAGCTCCGGGATGTTTGGGGAGGGGAAGCCCCAGCTCCGTGCTGGGAGCTGATCCACTCTGTTCCCCTCCATCCCAGCGGAGCATCCCAGTGCTCAGGACTCTCCCAGGGGAGTGGGGCTCCTCCTTTTGGCACCATCCTGCGGTGGTGCATAAATCATGGAATATCCTGAGTTGGAAGGGATCTGCAAATAGTCATCCAGTCCAGCTCCTGGCCCTGCCCAGGAGACCCCAACAACCCCACCCTGTGCCTGGGAGAATTGTCCAACGCTTTTTCCCAGGGCAGTGGATGTGCCCTGGAGTGGGGATGCAGGAGAGCCATGTGGGAAAGCTCAGTTTTCGTTCATCAGGGGCTGGTTTTGATACAGATCCATAAAAAAAAATCCACTGGGAATGGGCAATTCAGCCATGTCTACTGCAGGGTGGGCTCAGCTTGTGGAATCGTGGAATCCTGGAATGGTTTGGATGGGAAAGGGTCCTTAAAGCCCATCTAATCCACCCCCTGCCACAGGCAGGGACACCTTCCACTGTCCCAGGCTGCTCCAAGCCCCAATGTCCAGCCTGGCCTTGGACACTGCCAGGGATCCAGGGGCAGCCACAGCTTCTCTGGGAATTCCATCCCAGCCCCTCCCCACCCTCCCAGGGAACAATTCCTTTGCAATGGCAGTGGGAAGCCATTCCCTGTGTCCTGTCTCTCCATCCCTTGTCCTAAGTCCCTCTCCAGCTTTCCTGGAGCCCCTTTAGGCCCTGGAAGGGGCTCTGAGGTCTCCCTGGGGCTTCTTTAGGCCCTGGAAGGGGCTTTGAGGTCTCCCTGGAGCCTTCCCTTCTCCAGGTGAGCACCCCCAGCTCTGCCAGCCTTTCCTCCCAGGAGAGAGCTGGGTTCTCCTGGCTCTAGGAGCAGGTTATCCGTGGGGAGGGGGATCCCAGCCGTGTGCTGCCCTCACAGAGCTGCTCTGTGTTGCAGTGCTCTCTTCCCGGACGTGGTGAACTGCATGCAGACGGACAACCTGGAGCTGAAGAAGCTGGTCTACCTCTACCTGATGAACTACGCCAAGAGCCAGCCCGACATGGCCATCATGGCAGTGAACACCTTCGTGAAGGTGAGAGGACAGGGGACACCACGGGCTGGGTCACCGTGCCAAGCTGCAGCTCTGGGAGCGTGGGCAGCTTTCCAAAGCCTCTCCCTGCTGGAGGAGGGGCTCTCTGAGCTCTAGGAAATGGATTGAGTTTGTCCAGTAATGCAGAAATTCAATTTTTGGCAGCTGTGCCATGCCACTCGCTCTGTCAGGGGTGTGGGCAGCTCTCGTGATCGAGAGCTGTCATGTGAATTTATGTGCTGAGAGATCCCTCGTGATCTTCCCATTGGAGTTGGGGATTGAAAAGTGTGTTAGGAGCCAGGATATTGCCAAATCACTCAGTGAAGAGGCCTGCTGGGTTTTCAGGGAGTTTTAGAGGAAGTTGGGGCTTTTTAGGGAGGATAAACCCCATGTCATAATCCCAATGTGTGTGTTTCTGACATCAGGCTGGGTTCAGCTACCTGCTGTAAGTGATGTGGGATTCCTGGGGGAAATGAGGAGTTCTGGGAGTGAGGATTGGTGGTGTTAGGACTCAGTGGGTGCAGGACAAGAGAGAAACTTCTCTTGGGTGACTTGTTCTCGAGAACAGAGCGTGAAAACCTCGGGATTTGAACCCAAATCCTCCTGGAGGACCTGAACCCACCAGAGATAGCTGTGATTCGAGGAGCCCAGGATACCCAACCTCCCCTCTCCTCTCCTCCCTGCAGGACTGTGAGGACCCAAACCCGCTGATCCGGGCTCTGGCCGTGCGGACCATGGGCTGCATCCGGGTGGACAAGATCACGGAATATCTGTGCGAGCCCCTGCGGAAGTGCCTCAAGGACGAGGACCCCTACGTGCGCAAGACGGCTGCCGTCTGTGTGGCCAAGCTGCACGACATCAACGCCCAGCTGGTGGAGGACCAGGGCTTCCTGGACACCCTCAAGGATCTCATCTCAGACTCCAACCCCATGGTGATCGTTTTTTGCCTTCTCCACCTTCCCTTCATCCGAGTGGCAGCGACCGCTCTCCCATCGTGTTTACATCCTACTTCCTTCCTCCCAGACTCACTCCCAGCCTCTCTTTTTGGTGTTAACAAACCACTTCTGGGGAGTTTTTGCTTCTCGGGACCGCAGGCCGTGTTCCCTGCCCCGTAACCCTGTCTCCTGGATGGAGGGTTTCTCCCATCCCTTGGCAGCGTGCTATTCCCCTGTTCCCAGTGGGAAGGAGGCTGCTCCAGCTGGCTGGGAGCAGAGGGAAGCTGGTGCCTGGTTCTGATACCACACAGCCAGTGGCTTTTGCCTCTGGTTTTCCTGGCAGCTGGGCTTTGGCTTCCCTCCCTTCCCCCAGGCATGAGGAACTTTAAAACCATCTTTCCCCAGGGTTTGTCTTCCCACAGCCTTCCCTGCTTTCCCAGTCTTACCCTGGCTGTAGAGTTGAGGCCAGGAGCTGTGTGGAAAGCTCTGGGGCTCCTCGGAGCTGCCTCGGAGCTGGGGAAGGGGAGCTGGGCACGGAGCCAAGGCTGCCTCCCCTGGAACACGTGGGAGCCGCTGGAGACGCGGCGTGGGCGGCGGGAGCGTGCCGGTGGGGGTGGCTCATCCATCTCCCTCGGATCTCCTGGGGGGAGGGAGAAGCTGGAGGCCAGATGTGGCTGGGGCTGACAGTGAGGAGGCAGCTCATGCCCTCGTGCCACGTTTGGTGCCACCAATGCATGTCCTGTCCCCCGGCAGGTGGTGGCCAACGCGGTGGCGGCGCTGTCAGAAATAGCGGAGTCTCACCCCAGCAGCAACCTGCTGGACCTCAACCCCCAGTCCATCAACAAGCTGCTCACGGCCCTCAACGAGTGCACCGAGTGGGGCCAGATCTTCATCCTGGACTGCCTGGCAAACTACATGCCCAAGGATGACCGGGAAGCACAGAGGTGAGGGGAGGCTGGGCTGGAAAGGGGAGGGGACAGGCAGGGCCTGTCACTGCCCCTTCTCCTCTGAGAAGTGTCTTCATCCTCCTGACCCTGCTGCAGGAGGTGGGACAGCAGGCATCTGCTGGAGCTGTGCCTTGGGCACGGCCATCTGGAGCCTGCCTGGTCCCGTAGTGAGTCCTGGCACCAGAATTGTGCTCCTGTAGCTGCTTAAAATGTGGCTGCAGGGGACAACAGGCCCCAAACGGGGTCACCGCCAGAGGGTTCTGCAGGGACTGGGGAATAACCTTCACTGGGGCATTCAAGAGCCAGTTCAGCCTCTTTGGGAAGGTCCCAAGTGCTGCTCAGCTTTCCTGCAAGTCCTTCCTCCATGCTGGCAGGAGTTTTTCAGCAGGAGGAAGGGCCGGGATCATTTCCTTTCCCTCCTCGCCCCGGCAGCATCTGCGAGCGGGTGACACCGCGGCTGTCCCACGCCAACTCTGCCGTGGTGCTGTCGGCCGTCAAGGTGCTGATGAAGTTCATGGAGATGCTGTCCAAGGACCTGGATTATTATGGCACTCTCCTGAAGAAGCTGGCCCCGCCACTGGTCACTCTGCTGTCCGCGGAGCCCGAGCTGCAGTACGTGGCCCTCCGCAACATCAACCTCATCGTGCAGAAAAGGTGCGCACCCAGGTGTCCCCTCTTGGCCACAGGTGCTTCAGGCCCTCTGACTGTCACAGCCCATCCTGTGGGGTGTTTTCTTCTCTGTTAGTTAAAATCCAAGGAGGGTCGTGGAATCATGGAATGGTTTGGTTGGGAGGGATCTTAAAGCTCATCTCATCCCACTCCCTGCCATGGGACACCTTCCACTAGACCAGGTTGCTCCAAGTCACATCCAAGCTGGCCTTGAGTCAGTCAGGTGAGGGAATGAGTAGGGAGCTAAGCTGGGATCTCCAGTTTAATGTTGCCTTTAGTTTAATTTATTCTTTATTTGGGGCAGCAAAGGATGGCAAAGCCAAAAGCTGTGAGATTTGGAGTAGTCACTCCGTGTCTAGGGAGGGATTTTTGTGCTGCCAGCTGCTTTCTCCACAGTTGTCCCCTTTGAACAAGCGCTCAGAGTCCTTTTGTCCCTTTGCTGATCTAAAATCCCGGTGGGCAGGAGGTGGCCGAGGCCCCACACGTGTGCCTGGAGCAGGAGTGGCAGCTGGAGAGCCCCAGCCCAGTCAGATGATTTGTCCTCCTCCCAGTCAGCGCCGTGGTCGTCTCTTAAAAATAGCAGCAATTTCTGGGAGAAATGGAAAGCAATTAGTGTCCCTGGGAGTGGGAATGTGGAAGGCAGCTTGGAGCTGGACCTGGCCTAGCTCTTTTCCCAGCTTAGAGAGAGGGTGAGCTGGTGAGAAAGGTCCAGCCTAGCCCTGGGGTCTGGATTTGTGTCCCTGCTCCCACTAAAATGTCCCTTGCAGCCTTGGCAGGACAAACGTCCCCCGTTGCCTCACGTCTGGCCCGCGTTTGTGACAAGGTTGTGCTCTGTCCCCTACGTGCCAGCAAAGGGGAGCCAAGGGACAGAATCCTGGGGGATAATCACGGTGACTCGGATTCCTTGGCATTGAGTAGGCCCCCAACACCTTGGCATTGTGTCAGAAGTGAGTGCACGTCCCCCCTAACGCTGCCTCTCACTGCCCCCAGGCCTGAGATCCTGAAGCATGAGATGAAGGTGTTCTTTGTCAAGTACAACGACCCCATCTATGTCAAACTGGAGAAACTGGACATCATGATCCGCCTGGCCTCCCAGGCCAACATAGCTCAGGTCAGCAGCTGGGCCCGGGGCATCCAGGGGTATCCAAACAGCAGCCCCAGCGCTGCGGGATGTGGCCGGGAGCAGCCGTCCCGCTCAGCCTGCTCGTGCTGGGTCGCTGCTCCGCTCTCCTGGTGGCTTTTCCTTGCTGCCAGGCTCTCACTGCGCTGTGCCATCCCTCAGGTGCTGGCAGAGCTGAAGGAATATGCCACGGAGGTGGATGTGGATTTTGTCAGGAAGGCGGTGAGAGCCATCGGCCGCTGCGCCATCAAAGTGGAGGTGAGGGCTGGCACACGGCGGGGCCTTGTGGCACCTGGGGTTGGGCAGGGCAGCACTTTCCAGCACGTGGTGGGCATCTCATCCCCCAGGAATTTGCGAGCTGGAGCCTTCCCAGGCCTGGGGATGAGCCGTGCTTGTTCCACAGGGATCATGTGGGGTGTCAGGAGGGTATTCCATCCCCTAATCCTTTAAGGAACTGCTTTGGGATCCCTGCCTGAAACAGAGCCAGCAGCTCTGCCTGATGAATTAATGTAGTGGGTGATGCCAGTGGCTTGTTGGGGACCAGAGTGGGATTGTCAGGGAGCTGATCCCTTCCTGAGGGGCTGTGAGGGAGCTGATCCCTTCCTAAGGGGCAGGGAGGAAGCTGATCCCTTCCTGAGGGGCTGGGGGGAAATTGATCCCTTCCCATGGTGCTGTGGGGAGCTGATCCCTTCCTGAGGGGCTGCTCGGAGGCTTTGCTTCCCCGTGGGGATAATTTTCCAAAGGGGATTATTAAAAACCTCCCTGGAAAGGTGGCTCTGCAGGGTTGGAATGCTTCCCAGGAGGAGCCACGCCTGGCTGTGAAGGGAAGACTACACTCACACGTCCCCCATTCTGCTGTGGGTTGGGTTCGGGGGGGGATAAGGGGAAGTGGCAGTGGAGGGTTTGGGATGGGCTGTGAGGGGTCACTGTCCCTGTGTGACCGAGTCCCCCCGGCAGCAATCGGCCGAGCGCTGTGTCAGCACCCTGCTGGACCTCATCCAGACCAAGGTCAACTACGTGGTGCAGGAGGCCATCGTCGTCATCAAGGACATCTTCCGCAAGTACCCCAACAAGTGCGTGCGGATTCTCCGGGATGCGGATTCTCCGGGATGCTCCCGGTCCCACACGAGCTCTTCCCGCCCCTCTCTGTGCTTGAGGGGGCCACAAACTCTTGGTGGGATGAAGCCCTCAGAGCACAGGTGGCTTGGGGTTTTTGCTGCTCTGAGGGGTCAGTGCTGCCCCAGGAGTTCAGCTGGAGTGAGTGAAGTTGTCCCCAGCCCCAGGATGGCTCCGTGGTGGCAGTTCCAGCTCCAGGCACTCGGATGGAGAGGAGCTGCCAGGGATGTGCAGGTCCCTTGCGTCAGCAGAAACTGTCCCTGGCTCTGCATCCAGCTCCTGATGCTGGAACAAGGGCAGCAGGAGGAGAGGGGAGGGAATGTTCCAGCTGAGCCAGGATGAATAGGCAGCTCTGTAATCAGGAAGTGGGGGACTAATAGTGGTAATAAATACTAATGAACCAGACTGGGAACGAGCAGAGCTCTGCAGCAATAGCTGGCAGCTCTGGGCTGCTCTGGAGAGGAGTGGATCAGACCAGCAGGACAAATTCAGGAGCAGGGGATGTGCTGTGGGATCAGTGTGGGCACTGCCCATGGGGTGAGGCGACAGCCCCAGGCAGGGTGCCCTTGGCCACAGTTCTGCTGTGGGCGATGGGACGTGGTTTGGAGTTTGGGTGGATCAGGATTTGGGCCTCCTGCTCTTGGTGAGCTTTCTCCTGCTTTTTGTCCCCTCCTCGGGAAGGTACGAGAGCGTGATTGCCACGCTCTGCGAGAACCTGGATTCCCTGGATGAGCCCGAGGCCAGGGCTGCCATGATCTGGATCGTGGGGGAATACGCCGAGCGCATCGACAACGCCGACGAGCTGCTGGAGAGCTTCCTGGAGGGCTTCCATGATGAGAGCACCCAGGTGTGCCAGGGGGACCTGCTGCCTCAGGGTGACCCCTCACAGAGCTGTGACAGTTTGCTCTGGGAGGGAGCTGATCCCTTCCCAAGGTGGTGTTCGTGCAGGTGCTCGGAGCAGCCGTGTCCCATGGCAGGGTTGGGTGTAGGATGTGGCCCAGGAATGTGATCCGGGCTTGGAGCAACCTGGGATTGTGGAAGGTATCCCTGCCCATGGCAAGAAGTGGAATGAGATGGGCTTTGAGGTCCCTTCCAGCCCGAGCTGTTCCATAGTTCTGTGAAATGCCACTGTGGTGTTGTCCCAGGCGCCTTCCCTATCCCTTTGGTGGGAGGCACCAAGCGCTCACCTGGTTGTCCCACAGTGCCAGCCCAGGGTCCCTTTGGAGCTGGAAAAGGAGCAGAGGGAGCCGTGCCTGCCCTGTCTCCTGGAGCGACTGAGGCCAGTGGGGTTGCCTGTGGAATTTTGGAGGATTTCCATTTCTGGGGAACTGTGCAAAGCACTCTGTAACCAAGTGACAGTGACCAGGGCAAAGTCTGTGAATGCAAAATAGCCAAGCCAGCGATCCTGGCTCCCTGAGAGGCCGGGAGGGAGTGTCACAGGGGAATTCCTGCTGCTTACCCATGTGGAAGTCAGAGGGTGCTCTGGCCTGTGCCCTGTGGGACTGTGTAACCTGCTCCCAAGATCCTGCCCTGTAATGTCGGGGTCAGTCTGTGTGCCTGAGGGTGTGGGAATGGGCTGGAATGCGGCTGGGTGAGGTGCCCTGACATGGTCACCGTGTCTTTGGTCCCTTGAGAGGTAGGTTGGGGTTAGGTCGTGGGGCAAATCCATGTGTTCCTGCACCAAACCTGTGTGACCTGTCTGTCTGTCTGTCTGTCCCCCACAGGTCCAGCTGCAGCTGCTGACGGCCATTGTGAAGCTGTTCCTGAAGAAGCCCACGGAGACGCAGGAGCTGGTGCAGCAGGTGCTGAGCTTGGCCACGCAGGTGGGTAACACCTGGGAGAGCTTCCCAGGGCTTCCCAATCCCCCGGGGCAGCAGGAATGGCGTGGTCAGTGGCAGCAGGCAGGGAATTGGAGCTTAATTCAGAATGGTTTGGGTTGGGAGGAACCTTAAGGATCCTCTTGTTCCAGCCTGCAGGAACACCTTCCACTATCCCAGGCTGTTCCAAGCCCCGGCCAACCTGGCCTTGGACACTTCAGGGATCCAGGGGCAGCCACAACTTCTCTGGAAATTCCATCCCAGCCCCTCCCCACCCTCCCAGGGAGCAATTCCTTCCCAATATCCCATCCATCCCTTCCCTCTGGCAGTGGGAAGCCATTCCCTGTGTCCTGTCCCTCCAGGCCTTGTCCCAGGTCCCTCTGGGAATGCTGACAGTTGAAAGCCTGGAGAGTGTGGACACTCCTGTGCTCTGGAGGCACCCTGTAGCCTCTTTAACTTTGATTCCTGTGATCCCTCCCAGCAAGGCTTACAAGGGAAAAGCAGCTCCGAGTAGCTCTGTAGTAGCTGCAGTTGCTCCGAGCAACTGCATGGTAGCTGCAGCTTCCCAATGGCTTCCCAAAGGACTCGGACAACCCCGACCTGCGGGATCGTGGATACATCTACTGGCGCCTGCTCTCCACGGACCCCGTGGCTGCCAAGGAGGTGGTGCTGGCGGAGAAGCCGCTGATCTCAGAGGAGACGGATCTGATCGAGCCCACGCTGCTGGATGAGCTCATCTGCTACATCGGGACCCTGGCCTCGGTGTACCACAAACCCCCCAGCGCCTTCGTGGAGGGCAGCAGAGGCGTTGTGCACAAGAGTTTGCCCCCACGGACAGGCTCGTGAGTGTTCCCATGCCGTGCTGGGACTTCCAGGGCTGTGGATGGAGGGGTTGGATGTGGAGCTGAGTGGTTGTGGGGCTGCTGTGGGGCCGCTGAGCTCGGAGCTGAGCCCCCATCCCCAAGGGACGTTCTGTAGGAGCAGGGCTTCAACACTGTCCTTAAAAAGCTGAAGGAGTGATCCCAGTACAAGGGGATCTCCATGGGAATGTGTTGGGAGTCACAATGGGTTGGAGGGTCCAACTGGGCCAACCCCTGTCTGCAGTGGGACCTCCTGTCCCAGCTGGAGCTCGTCGCCCTCTCCCATCTTTCCCGTGCCATTCCCTGCAGGAGCGAGAGTGCCGAGAGCCCGGACGCAGCCCCGTCGGGGGGGCCAGCAGCAGATCAGCCCTCAGTGATCCCCACCCAGGGGGACCTGCTGGGGGACCTGCTCAACCTGGACCTGGGCCCCCCTGTGAGCGGGCCACCCATGGCCACCTCCTCCGTGCAGATGGGCGCCGTGGACCTCCTCGGGGGCGGCTTGGACAGCCTGGTACGTCCCTGATGCCAGGCTGTCCCGTTGGCATTGTGCTGGGCTCGATGCTGGCTCTGGTCTGGGGTGTCCTGGGGTAGGACAGACTTGTCAGCCTGGGGACATCTGGGCTGGTCCTTTCCTCCTGCAGTGGGTGAGGGCAGAAGTGTACTGCACCTTCTTTTATTCTGCCAGTATCCAGCAGCTGGAGGGGTCCCACCCACCCATATTCTCTCGGTCGGTGTGGATGTTCCCACTCTGCGTGCTGTGCTGCGGGAGTGGCTGCTCTTGGGGGCCCCTCTTTGACCCCCAAACTGCTGCAGGGCTGGGCCAGGATGCACCCACTCCCAGCCTTTGGGGTACTTTATGGGGCGTCCCCTGTGCCAGGAGATCCGGAGATGACAGCGTGTCCTCCTGGGAATGCAGCCCTGGCAGTGGTTTGGCCTCAGGATGGGGTGGGATGGAAACCTCTCCCTGTGTGAGAACACCTGCCCTGTGGGTGCTGGGCATGGGCCAGGCTCCCTGAAGGAATGGAGTTTGGAGTTTCCTCCCTGACTGATGAAATCCAGCGGATTTATCCCAAGGGGAGGCAGCGTCGATGCCTTTCCTGTTTCGTAACCCTGTGAGCGCTGCCCTGGCTCCTTGTGGCTCACAGGGATTGATGATGGGCTGGGAATGAGGCCTGGCTCTGTCCTCTGGCTCCAGGACAGCTGTGGATGGACAGATGGATGAGTCAGGACTAACTTCTGTCCCCTGCTCCCCTTCTTCTCTTCTCTCTCTCTTTTTGTCTCTTCTCTCCTGGCTGCTCTCTGCATGTGGCTGGCTCTTCTCTCCACCTTGCCTGCTTCTGCTTGGAGATGGGGGACGAGTCGGAAGGGGTATGGATCACCTTTGCCCAGCCCCCCAGCCCCCCAGCCCCGTGCCCCCCCTGGCTGCCCTTGCTCCCCCCCAAGCCCCAGTGACACTTCGCTTCCCTCTGGGGACAGCCACGGCCCCTCACAGCTCCTGCTCTGGGACTGCTGGAGCATCCCGACACTCCAGGCCCTTGCTGCTTTCAGGGAGTGTCCAGAGGGGAAATTTTGGGGACCCCTGTGCCCTCAGCCCTGCCCCTGCTGATGCCCCTTTCTTCTCTTGCAGCTGCGCAGCGATGTGGGAGGCAGCCCTGCTGTGAGTGTGCCCTCACACCCAAACCGTCTCATTCTCTGCATCCTCCTCCTCATCCTCCTCTTCCTCCTCCTGTCCCCCTCCCCGTGGTGCCCCCGTAACCCCTGTCTTGTCCCCACAGATGGGCAGTGGCGGCGGCGGCGGTGGCAGCTTCACACCAGCACCCAGCACCACGGCGCCCGCAAACGTGGGGGCACCCCTTGGCAGCGGCCTGGGCGACCTCTTCGACCTCACCGGTGGGGTGGGGACCCTCTCAGGATCCTACGTGGCCCCCAAAACGGTGAGCGGGGCAGCCAAGCACAGGGTTAAGGGGGGCACAGACCTCTGTGCCCACTCCCCACGGCACAGCCTCCCCTGGAGGAGGTGGGGGAGCAGCAGTTTTGGGTGACAGCCCAAGGGTTTCTTGTCCCCCTCGCCCAGGTCTGGCTCCCTGCCATGAAAGCCAAGGGGCTGGAGATCTCTGGCACCTTCAGCCGCCAGGTGGGCTCCATCTCCATGGACCTCGTGCTGACCAACAAAGCCCTGCAGGTCATGTCCGACTTCGCCATCCAGTTCAACCGCAACAGGTGAGTCCCACCTGGGCTGGGGTCTCCTGGGACCCGTGGAGACGCCGCCTGGAGCGGTTTTGTGTGGAAAAGGGTGTGAGGAAGGAGCTGCAAGGGCTGGGAACAGCCTCTGGTGATGACCTTTCTCTCTCTGATGGCTGTGGTGGTGATGAGTATCAAACCAAAGCCTCTAAGAAGTTGGCTGAAGAGGCTGTCCTCAGGGCTCTAACCATTGTCCTGGTGTTGGTCCTGCTGAACTGGCACTTCCTTTTCCCTCCAAAGCCCTGAGGGAATGCTGCAGGAATGCTACAAATGGGTGTAGGAGGAAGGGGGGAGATTTTGGAGCTGCCCCAGGGTGGGCAGGGCAGGAACCAGCCCCATCCTAGACAGTGCAGGGGCAGCTGGGTGTCCCTGGGGTGCCAGCAGAGGAAGGCAGGGAGTGCCAGGGTTGGATGGGCAGTGCCTTGTGCCATCACCTGCTGTCCCCACCCTGACCCCCTGCCCTCCCTCGTGTCCCCCCAGCTTCGGCCTGGCCCCGGCAGCTCCTCTCCAGGTGCACGCGCCTCTGGCCCCCAACCAGTCTGTGGAGATCTCCCTGCCCCTGAACACTGTGGGCTCCGTCATGAAGATGGACCCTCTCAACAACCTCCAGGTGGGGAACATGGAGGTGACCCCTCCTGGAGGGCTGGGGATGGGGCAGGGCCCCTTGGAGAAACCCAGAGGGAGGTGTGACAGCAGGAACCAGTGTGACACGTGGCTCCAGAGGGGGGGATGGGATGGGATGGGATGGGATGGGTGGGTGGGGGGTGGGTGGGGGGTGGGTGGTGGGGTGGGTGGGTGGGGCGGGACGGGACGGGACGGGACGGGACGGGACGGGACGGGATGGGACGGGACTCTTTGGGAACCTGCTGTGGGTCAGAGGTGTTGAAATGCCCATGTCCTTCCGCCCCAGGTGGCGGTGAAGAACAACATCGACGTCTTCTACTTCAGCACCCTGTACCCCCTGCACATCCTGTTCGTGGAGGACGGCAAGATGGGTGAGTTAGGGTGGGGATGACTGTCACCTGTCCCTGGGTGCCATCCCAGCTCCTGGAACCCTCCTGATCACATTGGGTGAGCCCCCAAAAGCAGGTGGCTGCCCTGAGCCTGGCCTTGGGGAGCTGCTGGAGGGGGTGGCAGGGTGGCATCCCTTCGCTGCTACGTCCCCTGTGTTGGTGTGACCAGTCTGGCAGCTCCCTGAGCGCTGGTGTCCTCGCTCCCTGCAGAGAGGCAGATGTTCCTGGCCACTTGGAAGGACATTCCCAACGAGAACGAGACCCAGTTCCAGATCAAAGACTGTTCCCTCAATGCAGGTGGGTCCCACCCCCTGGCAGGGACCTGGCTCAGCTCATGGCTGGCTGCTGGTGACCAGTTCATCCCAGTTATCCCAGGCTGTGGGCAGCTGAGAGCTCCTCCCCATATGCCCACCCTGGATCTCCAGGAAGGAGCAGATGTTTTGCTTGCCCTTGGCTCCCTGCAGGACCTTTTCACGTTGGGGTGAGATGGACTTTAAGGTCCCTTCCAACCCAAACCATTCCATGATTCTGTGAACAAGTCACTCTGCCTGGTGGGGATGTCCCTGCCTTGGGGGCAGCTGCTGTGCCCACTCTGGGATTGTAAAATTGTAGAATTGTTTGGAAAAAGACCTCCAAGATCGAGTCCAACCATTCCCCAGCACTGCCAAGGCCACCACTGACCCCTGTCCCCAAGTGCCACATCCACAGGGCTGTTAAATGCCCCCAGGGATGGGGATCCACCACTGCCCTGGGGCTGTGACAGTGCCTGACCACCCTTTCCATGAAGGAATTTCCCCAATATCCAACCCAAACCTCTTCCATGACAAGGAGGGGAGGAGATGGGGCAGGAGCAGGTCCAAGGGGAGCAGGGCTTCAGCCCAGCCCCCTCAGCCTCTCTCTCCCATCCCAGACGCCGTGAGCAACAAACTCCAAGGCAGCAACATCTTCACCATCGCCAAGAGGAACGTGGAGGGCCAGGACATGCTCTACCAGTCCCTGAAGCTCACCAACGGCATCTGGGTGCTGGCAGAGCTGCGGATCCAGCCCAGCAATCCCAGCTTCACGGTACATCCCAGCCCCCGGGGCAGCTCCCTGCCTTCCCTGCTCCGAGCTCAGGGGCACATCCCTGCTGGTGGCACCCCCCCAGCTGCTGGTGGTGCTGGTGCCAGCCCCGCTGTCCCTCTCTCATGGGGAGGGTGGCACTGCTCCTGTGGGAGCAGCTGAAGGACACAGAGGCCTCCCAACCCACCCAGCTCCGTTAAACCCTGTCCTCGGAGCACTCCCTGAGCAGGCATCTATCCACACCTCATCCGTGAGCCATCCCGATGTCCTGCTGTCCCCGTCCCCTCCCCACCTCCCTGGCAGCCTGTTCTCTGTGGGGTGGGACGAGCTGTGTCACCCTGACTCCTCTCTCTGTGTCTCCGTCCCCGCCGCCCGCCCGCCCTCGCCGGCCTGCCCGCCCTTGCAGGATTTGGAGGTTAGACACTGGTTTTTCCCTGGCTTTGGGCTCTCCCTGGCTGCTGCCTGGATATTCCTCCCTCCCCTGATGTTTTTCCCTGCCCTGCCAGTCTCCTGGTGCCTCCTGCTTCTCCATCCCGGCCGGGGTGGCACAAGGAGGGGGACATTTCCAAGGGTTGGGTTGTCCCCGCCGCCCTCCTGGTTTCACTGGAGATGAGGATAGCTGCAAATCCTTATCCCAGAGGATCCTCCATGAGCTTTCCCTGCTTGAGGAGCTAATTGATTTTGGAGATATTTCATATTGAAGCAAACACCTGAAGGGGCTCGTTCCTCTTCAGAGAGGAGGATGTTTTTGGGGAACCTTTCACGCTGGAGCACCAGACATTGAATCCAATCCCAAAAGCTGGAGTGTTGCCCCTGCCTGCTCCCTGCCTGTGCTGCATGTGGATGGCTCTGCCGTGGGAGGGTTTGCAGGGGCTTAATAACCTTTTTCCAGCTGAAATGAAGAGCTGGACTGCCCCGTGGGAGGGGAGCTGCAGCATGCAGGGCTCTGCTTTGGGGCTGGTGGCTCTCCAGTGCAGGGCGGGATTCCATGACCCCGCTCTTCCCTCTCTGCCCACAGTTATCCCTGAAATGCCGAGCGCCAGAGGTGTCCCAGTACGTCTACCAAGCCTACGAGACCATCCTGAAGAACTGAGGTGCTGCTGCAGCCCCTCCTCCTCCTCTTCCTCTTCCTCCTCCTCCTCCTCCTCCTCCTCCTCCTCTCCTCCCTTTCCTGCCCGAGGAAGCAGGGCCGGATCCGTGTGCATGTCCCCTTCCCTTCCTGCCAAGGATTCCCTTGGGATTGTCCCGTTCCCGGCGGGGCTGGGGGGAGTGGAGGGGGGCAGGGGGGCTGTCCCCGGTCCCTGCATCCCTGTAGCAATCCGTGTGTGAGTGATGCCGTGTCCTCCTCGCTGGTGTTGCTCCCTCCAGATCCCAGTGTCACCCTCCAGCTCGGAGCTGTGGGGGGCTGCTCTCCCAAAAACCCCAGCTCCTGGTCCTGGCTCTCCTGGAGCGGTGTCTGGTGGTGGGTTCAGCATTCCAAACCCTGGGGGCTCACTGCCAGCTTGGCTGGGGGTCCCAAAGTGCCGTGGGATTAGGTGGCTCTGGCTGCAGATCCCCCTGGAGCCCTGGGATTTGGGGCTGGAGCAGGTGGGAAACAGCTTTGGCTTCTTCCCCCCTCTCTCTCTCTGCCTCTCCCTGATTTTTGTCCCCTGGTTCAGCAGAGCCGTGGCTGAGCCCTTCATAGAGGGTCTCCTTCCCATGGGAGCCCTTCCCAAAGCTCCCAGAAGGGCTCGAGGATCCCGAATTTGAGGCTGTACTTCACGTGCAGGTTAAAAAGGGCTTTTCCAGCCCCCTCCAGCCCCTGCCACGGGGCCGGGAGGGCTCTGAGCGTCCCCTCTCCCCCTGCCCAGCCCCACGGCTCCCTCTGTTCCCCCCTGGGTGCTCCCCTGGGGGTCCCACTGCTCCTTTCCCCCATAAATCAAGCCATGGGTCCCCCCTCCCTCAAAGCAGGAAATCTCTAATATATGAAAGATAAATATATTGTAATGTTCACTGGTTTGATGGGAATGTTGAACAAAGGTGACACCAGCCCGCAGGGACGCTGCTGTGGCCCCGTGATCCCGAGGGAAGCAGGATCCTGGGAGCTTCCTGGCAGATAAGCCCTCGCTGGGGCCAGTGGCCTCTGGCATGGCAACGCCTGACACAGCAAATGGCTGGGCTGGTGGCCCAGGGACACGGGGCTGGTCAGCCCTTGGGGACAGGATAGGCCTGGACAGCTCTTGGCTCTGCTCCTGGAGCCTCTGATGGATCCACCAAGGCCACGGTGGCCCTGTACACCCTACATGGTGCCCAGTCTGGGTGCCCCGAGCCCCTCCTGGGGTTGGGGACAAGCGTGGGGTCCCCAGGAGGTGCTGCTGGTCCCCGTGGGGTGGGTGACAGTCCCTGGCAAGGATGGGCAGCACCACGGAGTCCTGCTCTGGGACATCCCACCAAGCACTGGCACCCCTGCCAGGCGTCCTGCTGGGTACCGGCACCGTGACGGAGCACTGGAACTGCTCCAAACATCCCATGGAGCACTGGAGCTGCTCTGGGATGCCCCATAAATCACTGCTCCTGCTTTGGGACACCCCACAGGCCACCAGCCCCACTCACAGAGGAGAGAGGCAGGGCAGGTGTCCAGGGACCACAAGGGACACCCTGCTTTGGAACCCCCAAAGTCACAGCAGGGTGGTCACCAGTAGCAGGTCTGGACCTCCCTGGTGACCCACAACCTGCCCAGTCCTTGGAGTGTGGCAGTGTCCCCCTGGGCCAGCAGCCCTGAGGTGAAGGTCCCTGGCCATGGGGCACTTTGGGCTCCAGGGACCCCCCTGGAGGGGCCCCGATGGCTGTAATGGGGTGCAAGACATTGGGACTCAGCCTCACCCCAGCTCTTCACTGCTCCCACCCCTTCTGGGACCCCCAGGGCCCTCCTCCCTTGGGCCTGGGGAGTCTGGATCCCCCTGGACAGATGACCACACGTGGTGGGCTCAGCTCCGTAGGTCTTTACTGGCTGGGGAGGACATGCAGGGCTGCAGGGGTGGGGGCCACGGTGGCCTGGCCTGGGGCACAGCCCTGTCCCACCCTGGGGACATCAACACGAGCTGTGGGCAGTGCTGTGGCCGGCTGGGGGCTGGAGAGGGAAGGGTGACCCCCCCTCCTGCCCTGAAATAGGGGTGGTAGTGACAAACTGCATGTCCCCGAGCCATCACAGGGTGGAGAGAAGAGACTGCAGAGGAGATGAGAAAGTGGCCGAGGAGGTGATGACAAGAGGCCGAGAAGAAGGGAAGGTCAAGAAGAGAAGATGATGAGAAGGATGTGAAGGCCACGAGGAGAGAAGACAGGAGAAGCAGGAGGCAGCCCAAAAGAAGAGGAGAGAGATCTGAGATGAGGAGTGGAGGAGGCTGACAAGAATAGCACGAAGAGGAGGAGAAGACAAGAGGAGGAGGAGGTCAAGAGGAGGAAAACGAGCAGAGAAGAATGAGGAGGAGAAGAGATCAAGATGAGAAGAGCTGGGTGCTCTCCAGCCCCGTGCCTGGGTGCCAGCTCTGCCCTGGCTACCACTGCCCTGACCACACCATGCCCCCCCTGTGGAGCTGCTCCCCATGGCATGGGGACACCCCAGCGCCCTTCGGGCCTGGCTGGGGCTGGGGGCTCCTTGCAGGGCCCGCCCCAATGCCAACAGTCACCAAGTGCAGGGGTCCTGGCCACCCCAGCTCTGCGTCCATCGCCTGGCCGGGCGTCTCCACGCAGGTGCCGCCTCCACCCTCCCGCAGCAGCTCGGGGATGTCCCCAGGGGCTGCCAGGAGCTGTCACGGCCACCGACCCCTCACGGCCACGCATGCTCCTCCAGCCCCTCGCGCTCCCGCGGGGCCCAGGGGGGCTCCAGGAGCGAGGAGGGGATGCTCTGCACAGCCCCCCAGGCCTTGGGGCTGCCGTTCGAGGCTCGGTGGGCGCCTGCCCCGTACCCCCGGGGGGTGGGAATCCGGGAGGGCGTCTTGTGGGGCTGCGTGTCCAGCCGGGGCTTGGCCCAGGGCCGCGGCGGGGGCGCGGGGACCCCCGGCCCGGGGCTCTCCTCCATCTCCATCAGCTCGTCCTCCCCGGTCGCCCAGTCGGTGTCGGAGCCGGGGTTCCCCGGGGTCTCCCGGTTGTCCCAGGAGGCCGGGAAGCAGCAGCTCTCGTCGGAGGAGCTGGAGAAGGTGGAGCGGCGCCTCGCATCTGCCAGGGTGGGGTTGGACGGCAGCGGGGGGCAGCCGCCGTTGTTCCCGTTGCCGTTCCCGTTGTTGTTGCCGTTGTTGTTGCCGTCGCTGCTGCCGCCGCCCCGCCGCCCGTCCTCGGCGGGCAGCCCGTGCTTGGCGAACACGTTCAGTGAGGAAGACGAGGACGACGAGGAGCAATACGCCGAGTCAGCGGTGGCGGGGGGCGCGGGGGGGGGGCTCTCCGTGTCCCCCAGCTGCTCCAGCAGCCGCGTGTTGGCCAGGAATTCCTCCTCCAGCCGCTGGAACAGCCGCTGCTCCTGCCCGGGCTCCAGCCAGCGCGGGGCCCGCAGCCTCCGCGCCAGCTCCTCGGGGTCCCCGGGGCCGGGCCGGGGGTCGCGCCGCCCCCCGGGGCTCCCCGCGGGACAGGCCCCGGCCGCGGGGGGCTCCGCCCGTGCCCACGAGTGCTGCCCGTCGGGCCGGCGGCGGATGAGCAGCAGCGGCGCGGGGCCGCGCCCGGGGCTGCGGGAGGCGCGGGGGGAGCCGCGGGGGGACGCGGCGGCGCGGGGGGCGCGGGGGGAGCCCGGCGCGGGCGGCTCCGGGGGGTCCCGGCGGGCCGGGGGGCGGCGGGGGCCGCTCTGCGCGGAGGCGGCCGAGGAGTCGCTGTCGCCCGAGCAGCGCCGGGAGCGCGCGGGGGCGCGCGGCCTGCGGGGGCGGCGGGGGGAGGGGGGGAGATAGGGGTCATGAGCACCCTGGTGACCCCCCAGTGCACCCCCCGATTGCACAGCCCCCATGAACCCCCCAGTGATACCCCCATACAGCCCTCCAAGGGCAACCTCCCCCAGTGATACCCCCATTGCACCCCTCCCCACTGAACTCTCCCCATTCTCCCCCGTGGCACCCTGCGTTCCCTCCATTGCACCCCACTTCCCTCCCCACTGCACCCCCGTTGCACCCCACATTCTCCCCCTTGAACCCCATTTCCATCCCCATTGCACCCGTTCGTTCTTCCCCCTTTACCCCCCATTCCTCCCCATTGCACCCCACATTCCCTCCCTTAAACCCCATTTCCACCCTCATTGCACCCCCACTGAACCCCACCTTCCCCCTATTGAATGCCATTTCCCTTCCCCTTGCCCCCCATTAAACCCTCCCACTGAACCCCACATTCTCCCCCTCCACCCCCATTTCACCCCAAATTTGCCCCCACTGTCCCATCATTGCACCCCTCCATTGCCCTTCCAGCACCCCTCATTGTCCCCCCATTTCCCCCCAATGATGCATCCCCCCCACTGAGCCCCCTTACCTGCACTGCACCCCCTAGTGCACCCCCATTCCACCCTCCAGTACCTCCCATTGCCCCCCACGGCCCCCCAATGATTCCCCATTTGCTCCTCATTGCACCCTCCCACTGCTGCCCCAATGGTTTCCCAGTGCCCTCCACTGCACCCCCAATTCAGCCCCCAGTTACCCCCATTCCACCCCCCCAATGCCACCCCCCAGTACCTCCCACTGCCCCCCAATGCTTCCCCCATTCCTCCCCCATTGCACCCTCCCACTGCCCCTCATTAACCCCCCCCATTGCCACCCCACTGATTCCACTGCCCCCCTCGCTGCCCCCCCAGGATTTCCCCAGCGTCCCCCACTGCACCCCCAATTCTGCGCCCAGTTACCCTCATTACACCCCCCCATTCCACTCCCACCCCCCAGTACCTCCATTGCCCCCCTCCTGCCCCCAACGTCCCCCACTCCCCTCACTGCGCCCCCATTACCCCCCATTAACCCCCCCACTGCCCTCCCCATCCCCTCCGTGGGGCTGAGCCCTTGCCGTGGGGTCTCGGGGCAGTTTTGGGGTCCCCCCACCCCCCCGGGCGGGGCCGTACCTGAGCGTTCCCGTTCCCCGCGGCTCCGCGGGGCTCCTGGAGGGGCTGCCGGAGCCGGAGCGGGGGGCGGCACCCCCTCGGGGGGGCAAACCCTCCTGCCTGGGGGGCCTCGGGGGGTCCCCCCGGGGCTGGGGGCCCCGCTCCCGCTCCGCCCCGCCCGGGGGGGGCCCGGCGGGCCGGGGGCGCCGGGGGGTGCTGGGGCTGGCGGCGCGGGACGAGGAGGTGCCGGGAGCTGCTTTTTGGGGGGACATGCCCGGGGTGCGGGGCTGGGGCAGGCGGTGAGCTGGAACGGAGAGGGGGGAGGTCAGCGGGGCAGCGCTCAGCACCTCCCGCCCCGCACAGCACCCGGGTTTTCCAGGTGGGAAATCCCAGGAGGTGGGTGAGCATCTCGGGAATTAATACGGGGGAAAACCCCACTTCTCTCATTGCCCTTTTTCCCCTTTCCAGTCAGATCAGTGCCCTAAGGAACCCAGACCCAGGGAAGGGAGCCCCATGGAAAATCAGGGAATGGAAACCATGGAAAATCAGGGAATTGAACCCAGAGAGGCAGGGAATGGAGCCCCACAGAGAACTGGGGAAGATGCTCCATGGAGAATCAAGGAACGGAACCCATGGGGAACCAGGGAATGAACCCATGGGGAACCAGGGAACAGAACCCCACAGGAAATCAGGGAATGCAGCCCCACAGAACAAAGCCCTATGGAGAACCAGGCAATGGAGCCCCGTGGAAAAGCAGAGTCCCAAGGAGAGCCAGGGAACAGAACCCCACAGAAAATCAGGGATCAAAGCCCCATAGAGAAGCAGGGAAAGGAGCCCCACAGAAAACCAGAGAACAGAGCTGCAGGGAGAGTCCAGGGATGGAACCCGTGGAGAACCAGGGATGGAACCCATGGGAGAACCAGGGATGGAACCCATAGGAAACCAGGGAATGGAACCCATGGGAGAGCCAGGGATGGAACCCACGGAGAACCAGGGAATGGAGCCCATGGAGAATCAGGTAAGGGAACCCATGGGAGAACCAGGGATGGAACCCATGAGAGCCAGGGATGGAACCCATGGAGAACCAGGGAATGGAGCCCCTCAGAGAACAGAGCCCCATGGAGAATCCGGGAACGGAAACCACAGAGAACCAGGGGTGGAACCCATGGAGAACCAGGGATGGAACCCATGAAGAACCAGGGAATGGAGCCCCACAGCGAGCCAGGAGGCAGCACGGAGGCGGGGGACACCGGGTGTGGGGTCCCGGGGGCACTCACAGAGGGCAGCACAGCGACACGGGTCGTGCTTGTCCAGGTAATGTTCCAGTGTGTCCCAGCCGCCGCCCACGCGCACCATGACGTGGCTCCTCAGCACCTGCGGGCAGCGCTGTCACCGCCCGGCCCCAAAAGCCACCGAGAGCCCCCAGAACCCTGGCACGGGCAGGAAATCCGACTCTGGAGCCCACCCGCCGCGGGGTCCCTTGGGATGGGCCCCGCCCTGCCCGGGAGAGGGGAAGGAGGAGGGTGGGGGTCCCGGTGTAATGGGGTGACAGTGGGGTGAGGGGGGGGACAGTGGGATGAGCAAGGCGGTGGCGACTCTTACTCGGACGAAGATGAGCGTGTTGGAGTCGCCCACTTTGTACTTCCCCTCCGACACCTTGACCATGGGGAACTGCGAGGGGCAGGAGCAGCAGCCCAGGATCTCCCGCACCTGCCGGCACAGAGGGGAGGCGTCAGTGGGGTGTGGACGCCCTGCTGTAGGGTCGGCGGGGTCCAGAACCCCCCCTATAGGATCGGTGGGGTCCAGAACCCCCGTTATAGAGCTGGTGGGGCACAGACACCCCCATTATGGAGTTGGTGGGGCACAGAACCCCCTATAGGGTCAGTGAGGCACAGACCCCTGTTATAGGATCGGTATGTACAGACGGCTTGCTATAGGGCCAGTGGGGCGCAGCCCCCCCTAGTTATAGGGCTGGTGGGCACAGATGTCCCACTATAGGGTCAGTGGGGCACAGACCCCCCATTATAGGGCAGGTGGGCACAGATGTCCCACTATAGGGTCGGTGAGCACAACCCCCGTTATATGGCTGGTGGGGCATGGACCCTCCACTACAGGGCTGGTAGGCACAAAAACCCCCGCTATAGGTTTGGTGGAGCACAGACCCCCTGTTATAGGATCAGTACATACAGATCCCCCGCTATAGGGTCGGTGGGGCACGAACCCCCCCTACAGGGTCAGTGTGGATCCCCATTATAGGGGCAGCCCCTCGGACTGGCACACAGGGAGGGGCTCCGTGTGCCCCCCACGCTGGCACCTCCCCTCCTCCGTGGGGCTCCCAGGGCAGCCCCAGGGGTTGGGGGGCACCCACAGCACCCCCGGCAGGCTGAGGACGGGCACAGCTCTCTTCATTTGGGGGCCGCCCTCTCGGGGATCCCCGGGTGCGGGCACAAAACACCCCCAACCCCACTAACCCTGAACCACGGGGGAGTTGCCCCCAAGCCCCCGCCACGGGGCAGGACCCACAGCCACCAACAGCAATGGGGTCAGTCCCGGGGGGTTTTTGCCTCCCTCTAAAGTTGAAGGGGGCAGGTGGAGCGGGAGGATTTGGGGGACCGGGCCGGGGACCCCCGGGGCTGTGGGGCGGCTGGGCAGTGCCGTGGTCCCGCTGGCTGCCAGCTGCCGGCTCTATCTCCCGGGCTGACGTCAGGGATTAAACCGGGAGCCACGGGGGGACGCGGGGACGCGGCCGCATCCTGCCCCGGCGGGGGGGGGACACAGCGCCGCCTCACCCCGAAATTTGGGGTTTCTTTAGTAATTCCGCGATTTTGGGGGGTTTTCCTGCAGTCGTGCCCATCACAGGGCTGAGAGGAAGGAAGGATGTGGCCGCTCTGGTTCCCATCCGGGTGACGGCGACAGCCCCAACTGGGGAAACTGAGGCACGGAGTGGGGGGGGGGGGGGGAATGCGTACAGTAAGGGGGGGTCGTGACCCTGCTGCCATCCCCGGGGGGGGCACCTGGGCACCAGGGGGGCCGGATCCTGCCCCCGCCAGGCTCCTCCCCGGCTCCGGCGCTGCCCATAAAAGCCGATGGTGAGGAATTACGCAGCCCGGAAAAATGCAGCCGGGGCTGGCAGCGCCCGGCCAGGGGGGCTTGGGGGGCACCGGCGACGGGGGGGCCCCTCCTGCAGCGGGACTGCGCGGAGGGGGGGGGTCAGGATGCCCTTTAATGAGGAACTTAATGAGGAATGAGGGTTTCAATTAAAAAAAGGCTTAGGGAGTCAGGGGAGGGCAGAGCCCCCCTGTTCCCCCCGTGTCTCCCCCGGGCCGGATTAAGCCGCTGCCTCACCCGCGGGACGGATCCCGCACCCGGCTTTAATCCGTCCTGAGCTCCCGGCCCGGGGGGGGTCCCTGCACCTCCCGTCTGACACCCCCAAATTGTGGCTGTGAGCAGCCGGGATGTCCCCATGACTGCATGTCCGTCCCTGGGGACAGCAGCCCCGGGGTGGTGGAAAGAGGAGGAGGGGGAGGAGGAAGGGCAGGTCCTGGGCTGGGGACCACCGTGAGTCACCTCCTCAAGAGGAGGAGGTGGCAGGGCACAGGTGGCACCTGTGTCCTCCCTGTGATTCTGGTCACGGCCACCAAAAGAACCCCTCCGGGAGTCAGGAGGCTCCAGGGGTGGGTGGGTGGGTGGATAGGAACTCCCGTAGCCATGGAGAGCTGGGATGGGTGGGTGGAGCGCATCCTGTGGACCACAGGGGTGGGCAGAAAGGACTTCCTGGGGGTCACAGGGACAGGAGGGACCTCTCCTGGACCACGGTGCTGGGGGGACAGGCGGGAGCTCCCATGGATGGTGGAGCACCTCACGGGGCACACAGACAGGACCTGCCAGGGCCACCGCGAAGGAGAGGGGTGGGACCCCCACATGAACCCTGTTGGGTGGACAGAGAGGTTCTCCCGTGGGCCACAGACAGATGGGACCTCCTAGTGACCACAGAGTGACCACTGGGTGGACAGAGAGGACCTCCCAGCAGCCACAGAGCATCCCGTTGGCTGGATATGCAGGACCTCCCAGGAGATAGAGGGCACCCTGCTGGGTGGACAGAGAGGACCTCCCATGGACCACCGAGACAGACAGGACCTCCTGGGGGCCGTAGAGGACCTCCCATGGACCAGAGAGCATCCTATTGGGTGGACAGAGAGGACTGCCCATGGATCACAGAGCTGGGTGGATGGACAGGACCTCCCACAGACCACAGAGCGCCCCGTTGGGTGGCCAGCAAGGCCCTCGCGGTGCCCCAGCGCGCTGGGTGGCCGGCGAGGCCCTCACCCAGGCACAGGGCTCCCAGGGGAGCGCGTGTCTCACCAGCTCGTCCAGGTTCTTGAGGTCGCAGAGGGTGATGGGCCGGGCCCGGCTGGGGAAGGCGCCCGCCTGGGGGTCCTGGCTCTCCCGGCGCGTGCCCAGCGCGCCGTCGGCCATTTGGTCCCTCATCTCCTCCTCGATCTCCTCCTCCATTTGGATCAGCATGGGGGCCAGCATCCCAAACTTGGAGCCCCTCCTGGCCACCTCCAGCAAGCAGAGGACAAAGTTCTTCTCGTTCTTCTTCAGCACCAAGTCGTTGGTCTCGAACATGAGCACGTCCTGGATGCCCAGGTCCTGCCGGCACCACTGGATGAAGTTGGAGACGTTATCCCGGGCGATGAAGGAGCCGGGCACCACGTTCTTGGCCTGGAAGACCACCTCGTTCTGGGGCACGCGCATGCGGGCGGCCGCCTCGGGGTGCCGCTCCTGGAAGTCCAGGGCGGTGCGGTTGACGTTGTTGGCGTGGCGGCAGAGGTGACATCCCGTCTCCAGGCTCTCCAGGAAGGTGTCCACCTGGATGTCCAGGTCATAGAGGGTGTTGAACCACTCGGCCAGGTCCTCCTTCATGGCCTCCAGGTACTCCTCGCTGGAGCGGAAGGGGCGGAT
This sequence comes from Monarcha castaneiventris obscurior, assembly GCA_026261815.1. Lineage (NCBI taxonomy): Eukaryota > Metazoa > Chordata > Aves > Passeriformes > Monarchidae > Monarcha > Monarcha castaneiventris. The sequence goes on from JAMPIT010000363.1 coordinate 1,041,563, forward strand.
GCTCTTGGAGGCGGCCGACTGGATGTGGCTGGGGTCGGCCATGGCGCGCTGCCTGCAGGGGGACAGCGGGGGCTGTTATGGGCAGGAAGCCCCCCAAAGCCCCCTCAAACCACCCACCAACTTCGGTGACCCCTCTGTGCCTCAGTTTCCCCCCGTTACCCGTGGGCGGGAGCGTCACCACTGCCACCACCACCCCTCCGGGACCTGCCTGATCCCTGCCAGGACCTGCAGCACCCCCCACTCCACGTCCCTCCACCCCATGTGTCCCCCCACAGCCCATGTCCCTCACTTCGTGTCCCTCCGCCACATGTGTCCCCACCCCCCATGTCCCCCACCCCATGTCCCCCTGCCATCCCCAGGCTAATGAGTCCCTTATACCCCCCACCCACCCCACAGAGGGGCTGTGGCAGAGAGGGGACCTCTCTCCCCAACCCCGCCCTAAAAGCTGCCCAGTCATGGTGGGTGTCCTCACCCCGGTGTCCCCACGCCGGGAGCAGGTGACACCCCAAGGGATGGCAGTGCCAGGGGCAGGGAGCCCCCCTAACCCTGGAGGGGTCCAACCGCAAGGGGCTGCATGGGGTGGGGGGATTGGACCCCAACACAGCCCCGGGGAGGGGGCTGCACCTCGGGGAGGCCCCCCCGGCTGTCCCCAACCTGGGGTGGGGGTACAAGAGCTGGTGATGCCTCAGCAGAGGGGTCACCCCCCCCCCCGGGGAGCCCAGTGACCTCCACTGCCACCCCCCGGCCCAGCCCCACACCCTGGCAGGGGGATCCTTCTCCTGGGGTGTCCGTGCTGCTGAGGGGGTGTCACCTACCCTCGGAGGGGGCGTCCCTCTTAGGGAGGGTCCCCTCACCTCGGGAGGGATGGGGGGTGTCCCTATTGGGGGGTGTCCTCACCCTCGGAGCTGGGGGGAGCCTGTTGGGGGTGGTCCCCATCCCTCGAGAGTGGGGGGGACCCTGTTGGGGGGTGTCCATTTCCCTCGGAGAGGGGGTGTCCCTATCGGGGGGTGTCCTTCCCTCAGGGATGGTGGGGGGGTCCCTGTTTGGGAGAGCCCCTTTCCCTCGGGGGGGTTGTCTCTGTTGGGGAGGGTCCTCTACCCTCGGAGGGGGGGCGTCCGTGCCGAGGGGTGTCTGTATCGGGGGTCCCCCTTCCCCTCTGGGGCGGGTGTCCATCTCCGGGGGTGTCTCTTTCTCGGGGTGGGGGGGTCCCTAATTCCGGGGCGATCCGCCGGGGGCGGCGGGAGGGGATCCGCACCTGTGGGGACACGAAGAGGGGACACAGGGCCCAGAGCCACCCGCCGACCCCCCCGGCCGCACTCACCGCCGCCGCTCCGCGCTCCGCTACGGCCGGGCCGGGCCCGCTCCCCGCTCCGGGCCGGGCCGCGGCTCCCAGCGCCGGGGGGGCCCCGCCGCGGCCCCCGCCGCCATCGGCCGCCGGCAGCGGCCCGGGGGGCGGCCGGGGGGGCCCGGGGGGCTCCCAACGAGGCTCGGCCGCCGCAGCCCCGCGGAGCCGCCGCCGCCGCCGCCGCGCCCCGGCCGGGAAGTTGGAGGCGGCCCAGAAAGGGCCGGGACGGGGGCGGCGGCGGCGGCGGGCGGGGACGGGGACGGGCACGGGGGGGACATGGACACGGGGGTGGGGGGGGGCATGGGCACGGCACGGAGCCGGGGGGGGCACAGACACGGGAGGGGGCACGGCCGTGGTGCGGGGGGCGACGCGGCCACGGGGGAGGCACGGGGGTGACACACGGCGGCACTCGGTGCCATCCCCCCACCCCCGCCCGGGTGTGGCTGCCCGCTTCCATTGATCTGCCTCCTCCCCCCTTCCCCGCAACTCACACCCGGCGGGGAAACTGAGGCACAGCCGCATCCACCGGGCAGCTCCATCCCGCCCCTCCAGCCCATCCTACCCCGTCCCGGGCCCGGGGGCCGCGTCCCCCCGGCTCCCAGGGATGCTCTCAAGAAAGGCCAGCAATGGTGCGGTTACAAACAGCGGGAATTTTATTTAAAAAAACAACCGTCACAACCGTTCACAGCGTTACAGGCGGGGTGGGGGGCGGGGGCGCGTTAAACAACCGGTTTTATTTTGGGGGACGGGGTGGGGAAGAAAGAATTCATCACGCTACCGTTGAACTTGGTTTTAATGTTTCTCCACAAACGGTGAAAAATACTAAAGTACAGACAAGGAGGACTCATAATGTTGTGGCCAACATTATAAATATGGAATTATAAATTTAAAACATTTTTTTTTCTGGTTTAAAAAATAAATCTGGTAGTAAATGCGGCTCTGGGGGGGCGGCGTTAGTAGGGCCGGTCTCGGCGATCCTGGCGGTGTTCGCCCCTGTGGGCCGGGGGAGGGGGGGACAAGGGTCAGTCGTGGGGTCCAGGAACTGCCCCCGGGCCGGGGAGGCTCCTTAACCCCCCACCCCCTCCCCCTGACACCCATTTACCCTCCCCACCCACTCCCTCATCCCACCCCACCACCCATTCACCCCCCCCGCCCCTCCACCCATCTGTCCCACCCCGCTCCCCCTTTCCCCATCAGTGTCTCCCCCTCCCAGTGTCCCCTTGTCCCCTCCCATCACTCCCTGCCCCGCCCTCCATCCATACTTGTCCATCTTTCCCGGCCCTCCGCGCCGTCCTCTGCCTCCTCCTCCCATCTGCTCCATGAGGGGTCCCGGGGGTCCCCCGGGGCCTCCTCCTCCTCCTCCTCTCCGGCCGCCTCCTCCGTAGCCGCCTCGGTCCATGCCCCGGCCACCTCGGAAGCCCCCTCGGTCTCCGCCGCGGCCGCCTCGGAACATCCCGCCGGGCCCCCCTCGGTCCATGAGGCCCCCGCCGCGCCCGCCCCGCATCCCCCCGGGGCCGCCTCGGCCGCGGTCACCGCCTGCGGGAGGAGCAAAGAGCTCAGTGAGCCCCGGGGAGCACATCCCGCTCCGGTACTCCCTGCCCCACGAGCCCAGGACATCCAGCTCTGGCAGGAGCAGCGGGGGAAGGGCTGGGAGCTGCTGGGTACCCCGAGGGGATGCGGGGTTCATTCAGGTTAGAGCAGTGCCCTGGGGAGTCGGGTGCTGCTGACAGCCCCCCACACCCAGGAAGCACAGGAGCAATGGTGCTTGCAGCCTCCATGTCCTGGCTCACGGAGGGATGAAGGCCTAGCAGCTCCTGGAGCCGGCTCAGCCATTCCCCAGGGAGCCCGAGGCCGGGCCTGGGGTGTCCCGTTGGGAAGTGGGGCTGTGACCTTCCCCCAAACGTACCTGGAGGAGGGAAGGGGGGCGGGAGGAACCCCTCCGGTTTGGGCGCCTTGCACTGGTTGCACTCCGTTCTCCAGGCAAAGTTCTGGTTTCCACAGCCCCTGGGGACAAATTCCAGTCAGCCCAGAGCGGGACAGCATTCCAGCTGGGGTGACATTGGGAAGGAGCAGGAGAGCATGTGGACAGGGGGCACAAGGGCAGGGCCTGGGGCACAGCTCCCGCACTGGGGCGGGGGTCCGGCTGCCCCTTCACCCACAGCCCCCAGGAGTGACCCCATCCCTCCCTCTGTGCCAGGTGCAAGGTGCTTCCTTGCGAGGGCCCAGCAAGCCATTTTGGGAAAGGCCTCCTTGCCCTGGCTCCCGGGATGATGCCCCGTTGGCAGAGGGATGTGGGGAGCAGCTGGGTACTCACGGGTTGGGGCACTGCCAGTCCCCGGCGCGGTGCTGGACGCTCCCTCCGGACGGGTTTCCCCGGGATCCCCGCGGTCCCCTCGAGGAGAAGCCACCCCTGTCTCCGCCTCTTCCCCCCATCCGGCCCATGGGGCCGCTGGGCCCGCTGGGGCCCCCCGGGCCACCGGGTCCCCCTGGACCTGTGGGAAGGAGCCCTGTCAGTGCTGGGAGCCACGGGAAGGACGGGAAGCAGCTCTGGGGGGGCCACACGGTACCTCCACGGAGAGGGGGGGGCATTCCCCGCTGCTCCCGGGGGGGCATCCCGCCCCTCAGGCTGTTCATCGGGCCCTTCTTCCGTGCCAGGGTCACTTTCAGCTTGCTCCCCTGGAAATCCTTCCCTGGGAGGGACACAACGGCAGCAGCATCAGTGAATCACAGCCCTGCTTCCCACACCTGGCATTTCTGGAATTCCATCCCCAAACATCGCCCAGCACTCACCATCAAACCATTCCACAGCTGTTTTGGCAGTGGACGGGTCATCGTAGGACACGGTGGCATCGCCCTTGGGCTTGCCCGTTTCCTTGTCAATGTAGAGGTTTATCATGGGCTGCCCCGTCCTCTTGTTCACCTGAGGGATAGTGGAATGTCACCAGGGTCCTGTGTCCCCACAGCCCAGTGGGGATTTACTGTTCTGCCTTCCAGCACAGGTTCATTCCAGAGACCCCAGGACAGAAGGAAGGGGCCCCAGGCCTACCACGGGTGACAGCAACTGCCCAGACACCCCAAAAATGAAGGGACAGGCCCAAAACAGCACTGCCAGGCCTCTCCTGGAGCCTGGACATGAAGGGCCTGAAGGATGGGAGCAACGGGCAGGGACAAGGAGGAGGAAGAGGAGGAGGTGGGTGACCTTTTCCCCCTGCCAGCCAGGGGTCACTGGTGTCCCCTCACCTTGACAACACCGCACTGTTTGAAGAAATCTGCCAGATCCTCCAGGGTCACATTGTCATTGAGTCCCTGCACATAGACTGCAGTGCTGTCCGAGTCCTCCTCCGGGTCCATGGGGGGGCCTAGGAGACAATTCCCGGGCTCAGCGCAGGCAGAGGAAGGGCAGGGATATCCCAGGGCCGAGTTCTTTCCATCCCGTCATCCCCCCCACGGCCACAGCTTCGCTCTCCGGCAGCGACAGGAACGCCCAGGCCCAAGGGAGGGGACTGTGCCCCCCTCACCTCCCGAAGGCCACGGCCAGACAGACCCACACCCACCCACGTGGGCAGAGCCCCCAGGTTATATCAGGACACATCCCAGAGGAGAGGTGAGGAAGACCTTGGTGCCCCCTGGGCTCCCACACAAGGACATCCTCCCCCCTTTTCCGATACTGGAAGGCTGACGCAGAACTTCCAGACACGCCTGCGGGACAGGAAGGGACAAGCCACGGACGAGGCTCTGGGGGTGCTGCAGACTCCCTGGAAAAGCTCCAGAGCAGCCCCCAACCCCCCTAATTCCTGCAGAGAAGGGTGGGTTTCCCAACCGTGTGTGGTTTTCCACAGCCCAGCTGTTTGGGAATGAAGAAATGACGGAAACAGCCAGGAAGCCTGGAAGTGGCAGCGCAGTGACGCTGCGGTGGCTGCAGCCCTCGGAACCAGGACACGAGTGCCCATTTCACAACCTCGGCAGGGAGTTTGGTGGGAATTACCTAAATCCAGGTCGGGTCCTTCCTCCATGTGTCCTGCCAGGCGGGAGAGAAGCATAGGGAAGGGTGTTAGTGGGGGCCCTGCGGGCTGGAGAACCGACACACACAACACTAGCTACAACCTGCGCCGCACAAGCAGCAGCACTGCACCTTACTGGGCCATCAGGTGGCTCTTTTAGCACTTCTTCCAACCAAAAAACACTATTACACTGGTTTTAAGCATTTTTTTTTCCAACCAATAACCACTATTACACTGATTTTTTAGCAGCTTTCAAACCGTTAACCACTATTACACTGATTTTTTTTTTTTTTAGCAGGTTTCAAACCGTTAACCACTATTAACGCTGATTTTTTTAAAGGTTTTACCAAGCCAATCAGTTTTTAAGCTCATTAATAAAAGTTACTTAATATATATATATTAAAAAAAAAATTATTACATCCAAACCATTTCTTTTCCCCAAAATTACAGGAGTGGTTGCTCAACTCTTCCACTGTGTCCGCATACCCCTGGGCATCGCCGGCAGTACCCATTACAGTCTGGTTGCATATTGTCATTTTTAAAACCACTTTAAACGAATAAAAAATTACACTTTGTGCTAAAAAAACTTGACTGCAATTTTTTTTTTTTGTTTTTTTTTTTTTAAACACTATCCATTGTAATGCTCAAAAACTTACCACCAGGCTTATTGAAGCCACCTCGCTCTCCAGCGCTGCTGGGGGGATAAACGAAGAAATGAAGGCCTTTCCCTTTACAAAGCCAGCACCGCTCTGAGCCTCTGCGGCTCACAGGGGAGAAGGGCACTGGCTAAACATCTCCAAACATCTCTCTGTCTCTCTCTCATCTCGGCACTAGGCCTTTCTTCAGGGCAGCTCGCTCAAATTTTCTTTACATATAAAGCAACCTTGGTGTGGTTTGAGGCACCGCTTTGCTGTTGGTGCCCTGGCGTTACTCGGGTATCATCAGTGCAATACTTGGCCGAGAAATGGGGGTTGTGTTTTGTAAATCAAAGTGGGGTTTGTTTGGTTTGGTTTCTGTTTTTTTTTTTTTGGTGCTTAAGAGCAATTTGGGGATGTTTCAGTGGTCAACTCCCTCCCCTCGGTGTGTCCACCAAGGTGCACCCTCAGCCTGTGGCAGCGCCGGGCCCGCGGGTCCCTGACATTTAACAGTGTAAAGGGAGACAAACCACACGCGAGACCTACAACACAGTTCAGCTGACATCGCCCCTAAAACCCTCAAAATAAAGCCATACATTCAGGTCACTACTGAATTTAACAACTCTCTGGAGGGAGAACTTACAGAGTACGGCGGGGGCTCCAAGGCCTGGGGTGCAGCTTTGTGGACACACTCACTTTTGGGCAGGTGCCAATGCAAACAGGGCCGCAGCTTTCACCAAAAGCTTTGGCTGAAGCATTCACAGCTAAAACTGCTTTGGAGCGGGGTGGTTAAGTAGGAAAATGCCACCTCGAGAAAGGATTTGGGCTGTTTCTTGCTCATTTTTTTGGGTGAGCCAGCAAGCTGTTTGGAAGGAGGCGAGCGGAGGAGGGAGAGCACCGGGAATTTTTTCTAGCAAGTATTGCACCTCTAATACTGGGAAAAAAAAGTCAATACAGAATTTCGAGCTGTTGCATGCAGCTTTGCCTCCTCTCGTTAAAGTACACACCATTTACGTAATGTCTCTCTTTTTAAACAGATTTTTTACACTTTTTTTTTCTTTAACGTTACACAATTCTAAAGTAGTAGTATACCCTCCTCTGGTTTTATTACCAAACAACAAGTATGCAAGTTACCAAAGTTACAGAAGGATTCCGTTTATACAATCAATACATTGGGTTAAAAATATTCTATGTATATTTTTCCTCTCCATATGGACACCGTGTCTAGTCCCACTTTTCATTATGCTGCCGGCTGAGTACTGAGTACGGGTACTTTTTAAGTATTGAGGTGTTTACAAGGCTCTCACTTTGTAACCTGTAGCATATAAATGCGACAAAGCATGTTAAAAAGTTTTCCATTTTCATAAAAATATCAAATCATCGAGGCAATGAAAAAGGGCACGTTAATAACATCGAGCTCCTTACCTGCTGGAGACACTGAAATCCATCACCACAGCATGCTAAGGTGGGCCGAGTTCCCCTACCTGCCCTGGGTGTCCCCTGAAGCCACCTGTTCTATGGACAGCACAAACTCTACGTCCATAAGGCAGGGGGAGGACCCTTTGTAAGGGTCTGGCCAGGAGGGAAATCGCTCGGGAGGCAAATTTGAGCTGGGATTAAGGTGTGAGATCAGAGACAGGTGACAAATCTTTGGCAATGAGAAGCTCGGAAGGGGCTAGAAATTTGAAGATGTGATGATAGACATTTCAGGTGTCTACATCTACTTGAATCGTTAAGAGATCAATACAGCACGGCTGAAATCTTTATGCAGATCCCTGGAACTCCGTTCCACCCGAGCCAATTCCAAGCTGGATGCGTTCCCACACAAACCAGCCTTTTCCACGTCTTTCTTGGATTTCTCTGATAAAGATTTCATGCCACGTCAATGGGCTGCGACAGAGCTATGCAGAATGGGGCCACCCACTGCCAAACTGGGGTTGCCACCGGGCTGTGCCACGTGGGAAGAAGTGGCCTCTGGAGGGCAGCTGCCATCCCAGGCACCCTGGCAGCACCGGGGCGGGCACGGCGCGTCCCGATGCCACGCCTGGGGACACTCTGCACAGCTCTGAGCACCGCCGTGAGGGATGGAACACACACAAAGCTGTCAATTCCCTCTCGGAGGAGCCTCTGGGATTAGTTCTCCTCCTTCACCTCTATCAGAACGACCTCCACGGATGGGGACACACCTGAAGGCACAGGTAGCACCAAACCAGGTTGTGCCATCAGGTGAAATGGCCAAACTGATTTGGAGCACCTGATTGCTCCGAGGGGGAGCAGGCCTGGGAGCCAAAGCACTTCTTTCTTTTCTCTGTTCTCGGGGTCCTTCATGTGCTCTAAGTGCTCCAGGCTTTCCCAGCTCACAGGCTCCGTGGGAGGAGGCTGACATAAGACTCCTGCCCTGCCAAAATCCCCGCTCCTGAGGCCCAGGGAGCACCCCCTGGAGCTGGTGGGAGGTTTGTGTGTGTTCCACCCAGAGTTACTGTTAAACCCCACAGAGGATTCCACCTCTGGGCGACCACGAAGGGAGCTGAAAGTGCCAGGGCCAGCATTACCCCCAATTTCCCCCTCCCCGGGGGCCCAACCAGCTGCAGGACAAACCAACCATCCTGCTCCTATTTCCCTTAGGATAATGTTTCCATGGATGACAAGCAGAGACGTCCTCCATGGAAACACAGCTGGGAACGACAACCTTTCAGTCCCTTCTTTTGCGTTTCAAATCCTATGGGTAAACCAGAATTAGAGAAAAGGAGAAAAGCTTTGCTCTTACCCCATTCCACCGCGTCCTCCTCCCCGCCCACCTCTGCTCATGCCTCCACGCTCATATCCCCCTCGTCCCCTGCCCCGGCTATCCGGGCCGCTCAGATTCCGGCTCTCTCCCGGGCCGGAGAAGCCTCCGGATTCCTGCCCGTACATGTTCATGCTGCTGGGATGGTCCTGGCGGAACGAGCCTGGGGAAGGGTGAGGACAGGTCAGGGAGAGGCAGCCCCTTCACCCGCCCTCAGCTCCAGCCACAACAGCAGCACTGGAGTTTGGTTTGGGGAAATCCCTCTGAGAGCATTGATTCCAGCCGTTCCCCCAGCCAAGGCCACCACTGCCCCATGTCCCCAAGTGCCACATCCACAGGGCTGTTAAATCCCTCCAGGGATGGGGACTCCAGCACTGCCCTGGGCAGCTGTGCCACCCCGACCACCCTTTCCATGAAGAAATGTTCCCAAATTCCAACCTGCCCCTCCCGTGGCCCAGCCTGAGGCCGTTCCCTCTCCTCCTGTCCCTGTTCCCTGGGAGCAGAGCCCGACACCCCCCGGCTGCCCCCTCCTGTCAGGGAGTTGTGCAGAGCCACAAGGTCCCCCCTGAGCCTCCTTTTCTCCAGGCTGAGCCCCCTCAACTCCTCCCCACATTTTGTGCCTCTGTGTTCCCACCCATCTCTGAGGGGATCATCCCAACCTACCACGGCCTCCAGAGATGCCATTTTTCAGCAAGAAAGGCCAAAACCCAGCTCCAATGTTCCCTCCCTTCACCACAGCTCTGTTTTAGATCCAAACTAAGGCCAGGGCTGCTTCCCAGGGATCCCACTCACTCTGCTGGCCGTAGCTGCTGCTCTGCTGGCTGTACTGGCTGGGGGCCTGGCTGTAGGATCCGGTGGGAGGTGGGTAACTGGTGGGAGGTGGCTGCTGCCCATAGCTGCTCTGCTGGCCATAACTGGTCTGCTGGCCATAGGAGCTCTGCTGCCCGTAGCTGCTCTGCTGGGAGTAAGTGCTCTGATCGTAACTGCTTGGCTGTGTGGAGGAATAGCTGCAAGAGAAAAGCGTTGGGAAAGGTGGGATGATGAGGCAATTTGCTGGCAGCGTGCGTGGAGCGGCTCATGCTGGAAGGCAATGCAATTAGAGGCTGTATTTTGCGTTGTAAATCACTTTAAAAGCTGAAGTCATCCCACGGAGGTCAGTCTGGAGGGCTGGGAAAGCAAAAGCCACGTGGCCAATCCCAGTTTATTCACACCTCTAGGAAAAGGCACCAGTGCCAGGGCAAAACTCAGTGGTAACGGAGCTAACAGGGCCTGGATAAAAGAAGTTTCCCTCATGCAGCTGAGGCTTTGAGAATTTCAAAGTGTACATTTTAGAAGCCACATTAAAGATACCTGAGGGGAGGAGGGAGCTCCTGGCCAAGCTGTATGTGGGAGGAGGCAGCAAAAGGTCACTCCAGGAAAATTCTTAAAATTCTCAAGATAGGAAAAAAAAATCTAGAAAAATGTCTTAAACCCATTTGTCATCATTTTCCTTTTCAGGTGTGCACACAGAGACACTGCTACACCCAGACACAGCCTCCCCAGCCCCACCACAACAACTGCAAGGAGCACAGCTCCTCCTCCCAGGACGCCAAAGCTCCTTTCCCATAAAATCCCTGAGGAAAAGCCCCTAAGCTGAGCACTGCCAAGCCTTACCTGGTCGGAGGGTAGGAGGGAGGAGCGGTGACAGGCTGCATGGGGTAGCTGGCAGGCACCTGGGGGTAGCTGTAGTTGCTCTGCCCGTAGCCCAGGCTGGGCTGGCTGTAGCCCGTCGTGCTGGACTGGGGCTGGCTGGTCTCTGCTGGTTTGCTGCCATCCTGGGGTCTGGGCAGAAATATGGAACAATGTTGGTGCTCAGCCCCACACCTGGCAGCAGCAAAGGGCTCAGATCCCCCCAGGAGTGATGGTTGTGAGCTCTTTTTTGGGGTGGCATTGAACTGGTGACAGCCACCGTGGCAGCAGCCAATAAATGTGGAATAAACACAGTTTTAGCCCTCCCTGCCTGGGTATTTGCACACTCCAGGGAAGGCCCAGGCAGCGTCCTGAACAGAGAGCACGGAACACCACAGCTTCTGTTCATCCCGAAGCCACGGGGCTCAGACTCTGGCTGTGGGGCTGAGTGGAGGATGTGGAATGCCAGCAGGGCTGCTCCTGCAGAGCCCTGGGAAAGCAGGAGCTGAAGCAGCCAGCAAGGCAGGCACTGAAATGCCCCATTGTTTGCTTCAGAATCCAGCTCACGCAGATATTGCCTCATGTATGTTATCCCAATTATCCCATGGAAGAGAAAGGATGCTGGGCTTGGACTGCGTGACCTTTAAAGGTCCCCTCCAACCCAAACCACTCAGATTGCGTGTTTAGAATTAACTCTCAAGGCCTGAAAATTGAGAACCCTTTGCACGTGGTTCACACGTCCCCTTCTGTTTGTCCCAAAGTTTAAAAGCCGTGTGGATGTGGCACGTGGGGACAGGGTTAGTGGTGGCCTCAATGATCTCAGAGGGCTTTTCCAACTCAAAAGGATTCTATGAGCCTTTAATTTCTAAGCGTTTCTCAGAGTGGAGCTAAAAAACTGAAGCTGCTTTTGCTGTAGTAGCTGGGAAAAATTATTCACAATGTCAGGATTCATCCTGCAAATTTACATCCCTTTAAAGCGTAACCTGTCAGAGCTGTGCCAGGCTCTGCCTTTTCTTCCCACAGTGCTTGCTACACACACCAGGTAAGCGAATAAATCAGCTTTTACTCACTTCCAAACAAGTTTCCATTATGTATTCTAAATTTTTCATATCCTCTGAGCAAACAATTCATTTCAACAGTTGAGAGGCAGCGCCCAGAGGGGTGAGATTTAAAGAGGAAATGTTTTGCAGCCTGTGCATCCACCCCAGCATCCTGCCTGACCCCGTGACTCGGCAGCAGACAGGACTCTGCCGTACCCTGAGAGCTCAGAGGCTGACGGGGCTCCGTGGTGGCTCCCTCGTCCCGCAGGAACAGCACTGACTCACCGGGCTGGAGCACAGCCCTCCCACACTGCTCCCCGGCCCTGCCGGCACGGAGCAGCTGCTGCCACAGCCCACGGAGCTGGGGAAAGAGCAGGAGGAGGAGGAGAAAGAGGAGGTGGAAGAGGAGGAGAAGGAGCAGGAGGAAGAAGAGAAGGAGGAGGATGAGAAAGAAGAGGAGGTGCAGGAGCAGGAGGAAGAAGAGAAGAAGAGAAAGAGGAGAAGGAGAATGAGGAAGAAGAGGAGAAAGAGGAGAATGAGGAGGAGAAGAAGGAGGAACAAGAGGAGGAGGAGGAGGAGGAGGAGGAGGAGGAGGAGGAGGAGAAGGAGGAGAAGGAGGAGAAGGAGGAGAAAGGAGGAGGAGGAGGGAGGAGGAGGAGGAGGAGGAGGAGGAGGAGGAGGAGGAGGAGGAGGAGGAGGAGGAGGAGGAGGAGGAGAAGGAGGAGAAGGAGGAGAAGGGAGAAGGAGGGAGAAGGAGGGAGAAGGAGGGAGAAGGAGGAGAAGGAAGTAAAAAAGCAGGAGGAGAAGGAAGACAAGTATCAGGAGGATGAGGTGGTGGAGGAGAAGGATGAGGAAGAGGAAGGAGAAGCAAAAGGAGGAGGAGGAGGTGGAGGAGAAGGATGAGGAGGAGGAAGAAGAAGAGAAGCAAAAGGAGGAGGAGGAAGAGGATGAAGAAGAGAAGGAGTAACTGAAGGAGAAGGAGGAACAAGAGAAGAAGAAGGAGGAAGAATAGAAGGAGGAAGAGGAGGAAGAATAGAAGGAGGAGAAGGATGAGAAGAATGAGGAGGATGAGTAGAATGAGGAAGAACAGAAGGAGGAGGAGAAGGAGAAGGAAAAGGAGGAGGCAGGAGAAGGAGGTGGAAGAAGAGAAGGAGGAGGAAGAAGAGGAGACGGAGAAGAAGGAAAAGGAGGAAGAAGGAGGAGCAGAAGAAGGAAAAGGAGGATGCAGAAGAAGAGAAGGAGGAGGAAGAAGGGGAGAGATGGAGAAGAAGGAAAAGGAGGAAGGAGGAGCAGAAGAAGGAAAAGGAGGAAGAAGAGAAGGAAGAGAAGGAAAAGGAGGAGGTGGAAGAAGAGGAGGAGGAGGAAGAAGAGAAGGAGAAGAAGGAGGAAGAAGGAGGAGCAGAAGAAGGAAAAGGAGGAAGAAGAGAAGGAGAAGAAGGAGGAAGGAGGAGCAGCAGAAGGAAAAGGAGGAGGCAGAAGAAGAGGAGGAAGTAGAAGAGAAGGAGGAAGGAGAAGGAGGAAGAAGGAAAAGGAAGAAGGAGGAGCAGCAGAAGGAAAAGGAGGAGGCAGAAGAAGAGAAGGAGGAAGAAGAAGAGAAGGAGAAGAAGGAGGAAGAAGGAGGAGCAGAAGAAGGAAAAGGAGAAAGAAGAGAAGGAGAAGGAGGAAGAAGAAGAGAAGAAGGAAAAGGAGGAAGAAGGAGGAGCAGCAGAAGGGAAAGGAGGAGGCAGAAGAAGAGAAGGAGAAGAAGGAGGAAGAAGGAGGAGCAGCAGAAGGGAAAGGAGAGGCAGGAGCAGAACGATGAGGACGATGAGGAGGGGGCGGTACCTGGCGGGAGCGGACGGGGCCGGCTGCTGCCCGTAGGCCGGGTAGGCGGGCTGGGTGCCGTAGGCGGACGGGGCGGCGTACGAGCTCTGGCTGCTGGTCACCGTGGCCGTGTTGGTGTCGTAGGCGGCGGTGCCGTAGCCCTGCACGGGCTGGCTGTAGGCGGGGGGAGCGGTCGGGGCGCTGTAACCTGCAACACAGCACAGCTCAGCCCCGCGGCCCCGGCGGGAACTGCGCAGCTCCAGCATGGGGAGTCTGAAGCTCCTCTCTCTCCATCTCCCTGCCATGGGACAACTTCCACTAGCCCAGGTTGCTCCAAGCTCCGTCCAACGTGGCCTTGGACGCTGCCAGGGATGGGGCAGCCACAGCTTCTTTGTGACACCTCCCTCAGCTCAGCTTCCCAATATCCCCCTCTAACCCTGCTCTCTGTCCACACGAAGCCATTCTCCCTTTTCCAGACCCTTGTTCCAAGACCCTCCTCAGCTTCCCTAAGTATCTCAGACTCTGGCCCTTGTGCTGCAGGTTTCTCAGGCCCAGGGCACAGACCCAGTTTTACCACCACAAAAACACCTGAGACAACCCAAAAATCATCCATTACCCCACACTGCCCCTTTGCCTTCTGCACAGAACCCACCCAACCTAGGAAGCCCCAGCCTCCAGCCCCTCAGCATCCCCAAATCCCACTCCCAGGAGCTTTCTGGAAGCCATCCCCGGAGCAGCATCCAGGACTGTTTACAGCAACCAGAGCTCAGGCAGGGCAAGCTGAGGCATGGAGCATCTCCTCAACAAAGGCAGGGTAACAACAGCCCCCCGAGCTCCAAAGTAAAAGAAATCCAACTGATTTAGCAAGTACAGTCCCATCCTTTTAGCTCTTCTGAAAAATAAAGGCACAAAACCTGACCTGGGAAATCTTTCAGAGGCATTTCCGAAGGCTTATTTTAAATCAGTAAAGCTGGAAACAAAAGAAAAGCACTTTCCATTTGCTTTCACATGAGAAAAAGGTCAAAAGAGACACATCAGGCAGCTCCTGATGTCTTATGTACCTTCCCTTTTCTCAGAATTTCAGTTTGGTTTAGGGAAAAAGCCGAGAGCTCCCAGACCTCCTTTTCAACAGTTTTACAATATCCAGGATCCCAAAACAGCTCCTGTATAATTCAGTAACCACTTGCCTTGTTGCAAAGGTGAACTGGCATGAACACAGTGGGTTTGTGCTCCTAACAACCTTCCCAGCAAGTTTTCAAATTAAGAATCTGAGACTTAGATGGAAAACTGGCAATAAAAATGTTGTCAAACAAATTTGACCCCCAAAAAATGAGTAAAAACAGCAGCCAAGGGGTCTCAGGGCTGGGATCAGTTGAGGGCAACAGCTTCTCCATCACTTCTGATTTTTAATAAACACGGAGGCTTGTGACACACTTTTCCTTTAGGCAAATTGGGCGGCAGCATTTTATTCCAATCCCCTCATTTGCAAAGCAAAGCCCACTTCCAGCAGCAGAACACGGCGTGCCCTCACGGGGCACTGCCACAGCTCCCAGTCCTGCCACCCTGCCAGGGCCCTTCCCCCCAGGCATCAAGGGGAACAGGACGAGGGGAGGAAGTTTGCACAGCAAATTAATTCAAAAAGCCCCCAAAGTTCAGCTTTTTGGGGATCTTCATGATCCTGACGAAGACACAAGGCCAGGCTGGACCCTCTGCCCACTCCTCCCTCTTCCTACCCCTGGCCCCCCACCCATCCCCATCCCAGGGCTGCCAACCTGGGAATGTAAACTGGACTCCCACAGGGGAATAACTTGTAGGAATCAGTAGAAAATCAGGTTTTATGATCATTACTCCTGTCTGCTGCTCCCTGTTGCTGAGAAAGGTGAAGGGGATGATGCCCAACAGGATGATTTTTAAAGCCTTGGACAAATTTGAGCAGCCCAAACACTTCAATGTGAGGCCAGACAGCAATTGCACAGGGAGCACTGATCCCAGGAGTTAAATAAACCTGTATTTTAACTGGCCAGAGCATGACCACACACTAAAATGGGCTAAGTACAGCCTGCAGCCCCTGTGCTGCAGCCACAGCCCTGCCCTGGGCTGTTCCCGTTGGATTTGGAGCCCCAGGATGTTCCTCCCACAGCTGGGCTCCCTCTCCCAGTGCTGTTACTGGGAGCAAAGAGCATTGCTAACACCTGGCTCTGCACAGGCAGCAGGATAAAAAGGGAAGGGAGAAAAAAAAAAAGTGGAATTTTAAAGCTTCAGCTCTAGATGGAGCATTTCCCTCGTGGAACTGTGCTCAGCAGGAGGGGTTTGTCCCAGGGAAAGGCAGTGATTTACCATCCCACTGGTCTAAATTACAAATCGAGGCCGGTTTAGACACTCTGGGAAGCCTCAAGGGCTGTGGTTTTGAGGGTGGCATTTCTATTTCATCACTGCTCTCTCCTCCCCTCCCAGCTAGGAAGATAAAAGCATTGACTCAGCAGCACAGCTGCCGAAAGAAAAAGGTAACAGAAGAAATAATAAGCTGCTTAAAGTGTCTAAATTCCCCTCAAAGGATCCAAAGCAACCCCTTACAGAAGCCTGCAAATTCTCCAGGTGGAAGGGAAGCTTGCAGGATTTGATCCTCAGAGAATATCAACTGGAAAAGGCTGGATTCAGAGAGATTTCTTCTTTCCAAAGAGATTTATTCCGGAAGAGAGCTGACTCCTGCTTGGACTGTGTATATCCCACCAGTGAGGGGCTGCAGGAAGGATGCAGAGCTCAACCTCTCTCCAGCCCATTTTGGGATATTTGGGGGTCGTTATGGCAGCTGAGTGTGTTCATTAATTCAAAATCCATTAGAAATTCTGATATTCATACCCCAAACTTTCCAGGCAAAGGGAAGCAGGGGCTGGCTGGCTTTAGAGAGAAATTCCCACTTGCAAAAGATCCACACCTGGACACTGAAATGTTCTTTATTTACTCCTGTAATTCCTGCTAATACCCTGCAGTGATTAACGAGCCACAGGTCTGAGGGTGCTCAGTGATCCCTAACCTGAGGGAGCTGCTCCCAAATCCATTTTTCTCTGAACAAAGTGACTGGGTGGCTCCAAATCACCTTTTCCTACAGCTCCAGGGAGGGAAGGAGGGGGGTAACTCCACCCTGGGGTGTCCAGGAGTCAGGGCAAGGTGGGATAACAGCGTGATGGGAAGGAAAGATCCATCCCTGCCATTCCCACCCATCCCAAAAGGGTGCATCCACACAAACCTTGGATTTCCTTGACCTCGACAACACCTTACCCAACCCCCAGGCTGTTCAGGCAAAAAAAAAAAAAGGGCATTTTGCTTTAAGGAGCTGCAGTACAAAAAGGTGATTCTTGGGAAAACAGGATTGGGATTCAACTGGAAGAACCTCACGTCTCTCAGGGCATGACAATGTCTGGCCCTGGGGTTTATTGAGCGTGAAAGGCAGGGAGAGAGAGAGAGAGGGAGAGGGAGAGGCTGCAGTCTCCTTTCCACAGCTCTGGCTCCTCAAGGAGAGGCAGGTGGAGGAAGGATAAATCCAACCTGGCTCCATGCCCGGAGCTGCCACAGCCCCGCTCCGTGGGCTGAGGTGCTCCAAGGGCTGATAAGATCTCTTGCCTGACCACTTCCTGAGTTGGTGGTTTTTTTATGGATGAAAAGAAAATGAAAGGTTTTTTTTGCCTGCAAAAAAAAATTCCCCCAAAAAAGCAGCTGTTCAGGAAAAAATAATGCCTGATAGTATTATTATTATTATTATTATTATTATTATTATTATTCCTCCAGCAAATCTCCTCTTAAGGGAGAAGGAAAAACATAAACAGAGCAGTTTCCTGTGACTCCTGCGGGACTGGAGTCCACAGGGGTCACAGGGACATAAATATTTCTAAGAAAGGAATTTTGGAAGTTCACAAACCCTTTTTTGCTGCCAACTGTTGTCTAGGTAGTTTTAAATGAAAGGAAAAAGCCCTGTAGATAACCCCCAGTGTGACACTGGCTAATGGAGATGGATCTCACGTTCAGGAATTTTCCTGATCCATGTAAAGATGGTAAATATTTTAATTTTGGTGAATATTTTTTATCCAGCTCTTCCCCATGAAGAATTCCTCAATGGCTTCTCTAGTCAGATATCCCACTGCCTGTCTGTCTGTCCTGGTATTCCCTTGCTTTGGTAAGTGTTTAATTCCAACCAGGAAATGTTTATAATGTCTCTCTTAGGAATGTGCAGGACACGGCACCCAAGGAATCACTGGGAGGAAAATCTGCTTTCTAAACCTCCTGAATATTCAGCCCAAACATACATTAAATAAACATGAATATACATGAATTAAACATTGCCTCAATAGTTTCAAACATTAAGATGCTCGTCTGGAGGAAATTCCAGCTCCAAGGACATGCTGGGAGAGTTTATAGAGTATTAATGAATAAATATCTGCTCTGGAAATCCAAAGCCACCACGGGGCGTGCAAAGGTGGAGGGCAGGATGCTGTTTATCCTTTAGGAAATGGGGGGATAGATGATGGGGTTGGAATCACTTAAAAGGTCTTGGTGGTCAGGATTTTACCCGTGAAGATGGCAAAAAGCACTGCAGCCTTGCAAATCCCTGCTGTCACTGCCTGCGTGAGCTCTGACACTCGAGGGTTCTGCCACTAAACCCAAGTGACACCTCAAGGGTTCCCACCCAAAGGGGACCTCAAGTTCTGACAGGATGAGACGGCATTTTCCATGCAAGAGCGAGCAGGATTGTCCAACCTGGACTGGTCCCTTCCCCTGTGGGAAGCACAAGATGAGAAGGAGAAGGTACAGGATCACAACAGGCACATCACTGCCAGTGACAGGACTGTCAGGGAAGCGAAGGGCTGAGGAGCAGCCAGGGACACTGTTCCCTTTGCTCTGAGCACAGCACGTCCCGCTCAGTCCCACAGCACCCAAACCCTGCCCTGAAAGTTCAGCAGTGCATTTATTCCTGCTTACACACGGCTGCCCCAGCCCTAGCAGTGGCCAAGGCCAGGCTGGATGGGGCTTGGAGCAACCTGGGCTACTGGAAGGTGTCCCTGTCTGCGGCACAGGGGGAATGGGATGAGCTTTAAGGTGTCTCCCAGCCAAAACTGTTCCATGAAGGATGTGGAGCTGCTGGAGCCAGTCCAGAGGAGGCCATGGAGGGCTGGAGCCCCTCTGCTCTGGAGCCAGGCTGGGAGAGCTGGGGGTGTTCACCTGGTGAGGAGAAGGCTCCAGGGAGAGCTCGGAGCCCCTTGCAGGGCCTAAAGGGGCTCCAGGAGAGCTGGAGAGGGACTGGGGACAAGGGATGGAGGGACAGGACACAGGGAATGGCTTCCCACTGCCAGAGGGCAGGGCTGGATGGGATATTGGGAAGGAATTGTTCCCTGGGAGGGCAGTCACAAGGGTTACCCAGAGCCATGGCTGCCACATCCCTGGAGGTGTCCGAGGCCGCCCAGGGTTTGGAGCAACCTGCAGAAGGTGCCCTGTCTGTGGCAAGGGCTGTCCTAGATGATATGCAGGCCTTTTCCCAGCCCAAGGGGGAGCCCCAGGCTGAGCCCAGCCCAGCAGGCCCCTCTCACCTGTCGGGGGCTGCCCGTAGGACGTGGCGTAGGCCGTCTGCCCGTACGTCGCCGTGGTCTGCGGCTGTGTGTAGCTGACATCGGTGGGCTGCCCGTAGGTCCCGTAGCTCTGCTGCCCGTAGGTCTGCTCCAAAAGGACACAAGATTCAATCCATGAGCACAAGCGACCCTCAGGAACTGCAGTGGCTCAGCACTCTCAAAGCCAAGGCTGCTGTGAAAGTTTAGGTGCCGCGGGAAATTCCGGGTCAGCTCTGCAAGGAGGTTACGGAGTGGTTTTTCCCTGCCAAGACTGAAGGAACAGGCTCTTGACATTGTCACCACACACCTCTGCTCTGTGGAAAGCAAACAGGAAAGCTCCCAGCTCCTCACAATTACCACCAGCACTCACAGGCACCATCCCAGGGTTAACCTGAAATACGGGAATGGGAGTGCTCCGAGGGTGGAACTACACGAAGGAAAAGTCACTTCGGTGTAAAACTGCTTTGGTGTCGGCTAAAAGAAACCTGTTGAAGGTTTCAATTAAATTATTTGGAGTATTTTTGATGCCCATCAGCCATTAATTTGAAAAATAGGAGTTGATGCAGGCGTGGGAGGATGGGATCCATGGGAACACCCGAAGTATCCCAGTGGTGCTACTCCCATCCCGGTGCCTGTGCATTGAGTCAGGGATCAGCTCTCACCTCACCCATCCCCTGATTTTGCTCTCAAATCCAGCTTGGAAATCAGTGAGGAAAGGAGAGAAGCAGCTGTGCCCAGCAGTGTCACCAGCCATGCCCTGCCAGCTCATGCTCCAGGCACCAGCAAGCTCCCAACAGCTCCTGGCTTAGGATAAAACTCTGGATGCAGCTTGAGGAGTGCCATGGAAACAGCCTTCATTTCCAGGGATTCAGACTTCTGGGAATCCTGGAGCTGAAACCTTTTGGGATATTCAGCCTTCCTGAACTCAGGGCACACGTCTGAACCAGGAGCAGGAAAGCCTTGACCATGTGAACACGTCCCTGTCCCTGGAAGTTCCCTACACCAAGAGGTGAGGGAATGCTGCAAACTCCCCATGGACACGCGCCTAGAGCTGAGTTTAGCTGGTTAGGGGTTTAATTAGCTGGTTAGGTGTTTGATTAGCTGGTTAGGTGTTTAATTAGCTGGTTTTAGTTGTTGAGGCCTCCTGTTCCTATCCTTGCCATCCTGCTCCCACCTTCCACCTCACCTACAACTGGGAGCAGCTCTTCCAGTTGTGGTCTCCAAGAGCTTATTTAAAGTAAAAGTCACCATCACCTTCCTTTCAGCCCACACTGAGCCTGCCTTCCTCCTCTTGGGAAGGAAAATTAAGCCTATAGCACTTTTTGAGGACAGGAATTTACCTTTGGAAACATACTTGGAGTTTGCAGACAAATGTGGTTGTAGTAACTTGGATTCTAAAGGTTAAAAATAAGCATTAAGTTAATCTCTTAAAGATCATCACTACTTTGCAGTCCAGCCAACTGAGAGTACGAACACTTTTAGCAACCAAAACTCCAGGAAAAAATGTATTCCCTCCTCCTCCTCCTCTGTCCAATTCTGCCATCTCCCAAAAGGCAATTCCCCCCTTTTTTCCCAGTTTTTTTCTCTCCTACACCTCTGATTACAACACCCACCAACGTGGTGGTGTCAAACCAAGAATTTGGCTTTTCTGGGATCAGCATTAAATACATTAACAACAAAAAAAAAGGGGGATTGTTGAGGTTATTTCCACTTTTAAAAAAGCACTTTGGGCTGGGGGGAGAAACTCCAAGACAACTTTTAACCACGGATTTTGACGCTGCCGCTCGGAGTTTCTGACGGCCGCGTGTTTTCCTGGAAAACAGGTGATGGAGCAGGAATTCCACCCCCTTCCCATGTTTTACCTGGGTGGTCTGTGCATATCCTTGGGCTGGCTGAGGTGCATAGGCGCTGTAGCTGTGGAATGAATGTAAAGACATTTATAATCTTGCCCCAAATCCGCATCACGAGACAAAATTTTCACGCAGCCCGACGGTTTCTGCTGAAGTTCTACAGGAATGCAAAGCTCCAGGAAAACCCTCAGGATTTCTGAACGTACCTGAGAGTTAAGCCCAAACCATAATTATGATATCCTTTCATTACACCTTTTTAAAATGCAGAGGATAAGCTACTTACCCCTGCTGAGCTGCAGCTTGGCTATAGGTACTGTAATCTAAAAGAAAAGGAGAAGAAAAGAAATAAAAACATTGATAAAGGCTTAAATAAATTTAAAAAACTGCAAGAGCACAGCAGCTGGAATTTCCTCCTGCAGCTCGCTATAAACCACTGGAATTCCAGTTTCCCAAGGGTGGAAGGTAAGTGCACATTTTCAGCCCCTTTTTCTTGAGGGGAACAAAACCTCTCTTCCCCTCATTGTTCCTGCTGTTTGCAGCAGCGACTTTGATCTCAAATGACCCCGCTTCAATTTAACTGCCACCTTGGATGGATCCCAGGGGGCTGGCAGGGGGGGATTTGGGTTGGAACAAAGGAAAACCAGGGATTTGAGCCTTACAACCCCCCACCCACGCTGCTTTGAAAGGGCCGGGCTGGAAGGTTTCACCACCTTCACTCTTTCCCTTTCAAGGACACAAATCAATGGCTGGAAAGCCACTCGTCCCCTGGAAGGGTTGGAGCTGGGAAGCTGGGAGTGATTCCCTCCCCAAATCCTCAATCCATGTCAGCACACTGACTGGGAGGAGAACCAAAATCCTGAAAATCCAAGCAGCAAAGCCCGTGCTGAACCGATTTGCTGGCAGGGATGGAAAATGAATCCACATGGCAATTAGGAGGCTAAATTTGAAATGATTGCAGCTCCCAGTTCCCTCACAGGCACCAACATCTCCAGCTCCCATCCCAGTGTCTGGAGCAGGGATGAATTCATCATTCCCACCAGACCTGCCCAGAGATCCCACTCTCCCAGGACCATGGAAATCCCGAGATCAGGAACGAGCCCAGAACTCCCTGGTCAAGGCCACAGCACCTGAGCCAGAGGCAGGAGCTGGATCAGTGGAGCTGTTCCCAGACATCCCTGTGTGGGAAGAGCCTCCAGTGCTCCCATCACCATCACACCTTGGTCAGAAATCCAAGTTTATCCCAGAATCATGCAATATCCTGAGGTGGGAGAGACCCACATGGATCAAGCTCAACTCCTGGACTGGAGAATTTGAGGAAGCAACTAACCAGTTTATCCCAGAATCAGGAATATCCTGAGGTGGGAGAGACCCACACGGATCAAGTTCAACTCCTGTGCTGGAGAATTCGAGGAAGCAACTAACCAGCTTTAATGCCATTATCCCACTATTCCCAAGGGGATGGAGCTCCAGGAATCACTTGGAAAATGCAGCTTCCATCCACCACAACCCCCTGCTCCTCAGCCTGTGGATCCATCCCAACTAAACCCTTCCTCCCTGCCCTCCTCCCAGCTCTTCCTCCTGCTCCCTGTGCTGCTGCTGGAGCGGAGCCCCAGGATCCGTGATCCCAGCAGTAATTCCCGGGAGTTATTAATTCCTTTGACCTTGCCCAGAACACCTCACATGGAGAAGGAAGATGACTGGAGTTCTCCAAAAGCTTCCCTGCTCCCGGGACACACAGCACAAGTTGTTAAAACTCCTCTGGCATCATTCCCACTTCCCTCACAGGCTGGCACGTGGAATATTGGAACATTTTCCTTGTTCAGTTCAGGGTTCTGGGTTGTTTTTTTTTAAATTCACTTTACACGTGGCTCTGTTAAATCCTGAGTGTTAATTAATGCCCGTTCCCCCTCATCCAGCTTCCCCTTCCCACCACCTCCTCATCCCACTCCACTCATTTCCCTGCTCACCCTCCAGCCACCAAAACCTCATTTAATTCTCCATTTCCAGCCCCTTTTTGGCCTCGAGCTCCACACAGGGGCATCAATTAACCCCTCTCCTCATGGCCCTCCCCCAGTCCCACCTAAACCCAACATTTCCCCCTTTGCAGGATTTAATTCCAGGTGTGGAATTTGCCCTTTGCCTGTGGTGATGCCTCCCTTTTAATTTGCTTGGATTTAGATGAACGTAGCACATTAATAAAAAATAATATTATGGTTCGTTTAGTTAAACCCATCTCCTGGCTTTTATTTCCAGGGGGAAATTAATCTTCATCCTTTTATTTCACGAGGCTCAGGAGCACACCAGAGGCTGAAAATAGCAGTTCCCAGGAGGAACAATTCCATGAATTAAGGGAAAACACAGCTGTGGTTTTAACCCCCATTCTGACAATTCCGTTGGCAGATGTTCCTTTACTGAATTTTCTTTTTCAAACTCTCCAAGGTGCTATTGGTGAAATTCCCTCACATTCCATGGCCTGGGACATTTTCCTTTCTGGAAGAAAGGAAAATCCTTATTCTTTAAACAAAATCAGATATTGGGCTGCTGGGCTTTAAAGATGATGTTGCTACAGTTGGGGAGTCTCGGTTTCCAACTATTTGTATCCAGCTGGAGACCTCAAGGAAAAACATTTAATTCCAATATATTTGGAGCCATGGAGAGGATGGAACACCTTACTTCCCTATGGAAACAAGCTGGGAGAGAAGGCTCCAAGGAGAGCTCAGAGCCCCTTCCAGTGCCTTAAAGAGCTCCAGGAGTGCTGGAGAGGGACTTGGGACAAGAGATGGAGGGACAG
This sequence comes from Monarcha castaneiventris obscurior, assembly GCA_026261815.1. Lineage (NCBI taxonomy): Eukaryota > Metazoa > Chordata > Aves > Passeriformes > Monarchidae > Monarcha > Monarcha castaneiventris. Next base: position 1,065,078 of record JAMPIT010000363.1, read on the forward strand.
GACACAGGGAATGGCTTTCCACTGCCAGAGGGCAGGGCTGGATGGGATATTGGGAAGGAATTCCTGGCTGTGAGGCGCTGGAATGAAAATCCCAGAGGATGCTCCATCCCTGGAAGTGTCCAAGGCCAGGTTGGAGGGGGCTTGGAACAACCTGGGATAGTGGAAGGTGTCCCTGCCCATGGGATGAGCCTTAAGGTCCCTTCCCAGCCAAAGCATTCCATAATCCCTTATTTGCACCAAAACCCGCCCCGCGGAGCCCCGGGAGGCCCGAAGGAAACCCGGGCTCGCTGCTTCGCTGCTGGGAGCGCGGAGCTGCGGGAATCCCGCGGGGCCGCAGCACCGAGGGGCCGCAACTGAACCAACAGACCCCGAGGGGAAACACCCGCGGCCCCGGCGAGGCCCCGGCGGGCGGCGCGGGGAGACACGGGCGGGCCGGGCCCTGCACGGCCCGACCCCGGCGGCCCCGGGGCGCGGCGCCACGGGCCGGCGGCGCGGCCCCAGCGCCCCTCCGGCCACGCCGTGCCGGGGGCGGTGGCGCTGCCGGGGGTCCCGTCCCGTCTCGCCCCCCGCCCCGGGCCCGGCCCGCCCCGGCCCCGCTCACCCGTCGACGCCATTTTCTCGCCTTCCTCCTCCGCGCTGCCCGCCCGGCCCCGCCCCGCGCCGCGCATGCGCCGCCCGGCCCCGCCGCGCGCACCACCCCGCGGCCGGGGGGCACCGCCGGGAGAACGCGCCCCGGGGCTCGGCCCGCTCCGCTCCGCCGCCCGCCCGCCGGTTTTACCGTCCGCGGAGAACCGGGACGGCCCCGCGGGCAGCGTCCGCCGCTCCGGAGCGCGGTTCTGCCGCCTCTCTGGGCGCTTCCCCCCCGCCGGGCCGTGGGATGGTACAGCCCGCGGCCGTTAGGGACCGTCGCGCAAGAGGCGCTCGGGCCGCGGGGCGGAGCGGGGGGCGCGGCGGGGGCGTGACGTCATGGCCGGCGTAGTGATGTCACCGCCGGCGTAACGGGGGCGCGGGGCCGCTATGACGTCACACGGCATGCCCGGCGGCACGCGGCGTGCCCTGGGTGTCGTGCGGTCGCCTGACGGCACGTCCTCGGTGCGTGACGTCATCAGGCATCACCTGCCAACAGGTGACGCCATGGGCTGTGTGTGACATCACCAGGCGTCACAGGTCACGTGCCAGCAAGGGACACCGCGGGTGCCGGCTGGGCTCCCGGCTGTGCCGGGCAGTACACACTGCCCACGTGGTGAGCACGGCAGAGTGACATCACGCGTGACGGCACTGTGTGACATCATCCCGCCGTGTGACGTCATCCCGCCATGCTGCTGTCCCACGAGGGCACGGCCCGGGGTGCAGGTACAGCCTGTCCCGCCTGGGGCAGGGCGGTGTCCCAGGGGTGACATTGTATGGATGGGTGTCCCATGGTGGGTGGGTGTCCCATGGCACAGCCACGTGGGCCCTGGGTGTCCCTGAATGTCATCCCACCCCATCCCACCCCATCGCATCCCATCCCACCCCATCCCATCCCATCCCACCCCATCCCATCCCATCCCATCCCACCCCACTCCACCCCACCCCGCCCCGTCCCATCCCGCCCCATCCCATCCCATCCCACCCCACCCCGTCCCATCCCACCCCATCCCGTCCCATCCCATCCCATCCCACTCCGTCCCGTCCCGTCCCGTCCCGTCCCGTCCCGTCCCAATCCCATCCCACCCCACCCCACCCCACCCCACCCCACCCTCCGTCAGTGACCTCCTCAGCCGCCCACCCCGGGAGGTGCCCGCCTCGCCTGGGAGGTCCCTGGCGCCCCAAGTGACCCCACAGGACACGGATTTGGGGACATTTAATGACCTCGCGGGTCCCAAAGCAGCGAAGCGTGTGGCGCAGCAGGGTCCCCATCCAGGGGGGTCACCACCGCCAGCCCCCCCAATCCCCTCCCCCAGCCTGGGGTGCCCGGGGGGGGTTGGGATGGGACAGAATCCATCCCCCGGAGCTGCACCTTGGAGGGAGGGGACAGGAACGGGGCTGGGGACACCCCTTGGCCTCCCTGGGGGGCTCAAGCAGCAGCGATGGGGCGAAGCGTGGTGGGCAGGGGGCCGGTGCCGTGCCACCAGTAGCACCAAGAGGGGGGACGGGGGGTGAGCCCGTCCTGCTCCCCAGGGTGGCACGGCGGGGGTGACCCGGCTGGCACCCCCGGCTCTGTCAGGGCTCCGGGGGGGCCCGGCGGGGGGGGCTGACGATGCGGTAGGGGGGCTGGCCACTGCCACGCTTGCCACGGGGCACCCCGGGGGTCGCCATGCCGGGGCCGCCGCTGCCCGAGCCGGACTCTGGCTCTGCGGGAAGAAAGGAAAGGGCTGTCAGGGAGTGGGATGTCACCCCTCCCTCCAAAATTCCCCAAATCAGCGCTGGGGGCTGTGGGGGTGTTCCACCCCACAGAAATGGGGGTCGTTGCCCCCCCCCGTGGCTCCGGACCCCAGGACCCCCCCGGCTGGCACCCCTGCCTGGCACCCCCGGCTGGAACCCTGTGGAAAAGCACAGCTGGAATGGGGGGGGAAGGATGAGGGTGGGGGGCACCCGGCTGGGGACCCTGGCACAGCAGGGGTGGCACTGGGGGAGCCCTTGGGACAACGGGAGCTCCGGGAGCTGCTCCAGTCCGAGAGGGTCTCCATGGTCTCCCCTGAGCCTGGGGGGCTCCGTGAGTCTCCCTTGGCTTGAGAGTGGACTTCCTCCATGGACTCCCTTCTCCAGGGATTTCCGTGAGCCCTGGGGAGCTCCAGGCTTTCCCTAGGCCCAAGAGGGTCTCCGTGGTTGCCTCTCTCAATCCAAGAGGGGCTCCATGGTCTCCCTTGGTTCCAGAGGGGCTCCGGAGTTTCCCTTGGCCCTGGGGGGCCTCCATGGGGCCCCGTGATCCAAGAGGGGTTCCCATGGTTTCCTTTGGAGTGACAGGGGCTCCATGGTCTGCCTTGAACCTTAAAGAGCTCCAGGGTTCCCCTTGGTCCAAGAGGGTCTCCATGGGCTCTCTTGCATTGAGAGGGTCTCTCCATGGCCTGCCTTAAACCTTGGGAGGTTCACAAGTTCAGAGTTCAGTTTCCCTTGCTCCAGGAGGACCTCCACGGGTGTTTCTCAATCCAAGAGGGGATCCGTGGTCTCCCTCGGCCCTGGAAGGCTGCCTTGGATTGAGAGAGGCTCCATGGTCTCCACTGAACCTTGGGGAGCTCCAAAGTTTCCCTTGGCCCACAGGGATCTCCATGGTCACCTCTCTCAATCCAAGAGGCTCTCCTTGATTGCCTGGCTCAATCCAAGAGGTTTTCCACGATCACCTCCCTCAATCCAAGAGGTTCTCCATGGTCGCCTCTCAATCCAAGAGGTTCTCCATGGCTGCTTCCCTCAATCCGAGAGGATCTCCATGGTCACCTCTCTCAATCCAAGAGGATCTCCATGGTTCCCTGGCTCAATCCAAGAGGATTTCCATGTTTTCCTCTCTCAATCCAAGAGGATCTCCATGGTCACCTCTCTCAATCCAAGAGGATCTCCATGGTTCCCCGTCTCAATCCAAGCAGCTCTCCACGGTTTCCTCTCAATCCAAGTAGGTCTCCAAGCTCTCCCGTGGGCCCGGAGCTCTCCAGTGCCCCGTTCCCGGCGGCTCCAGCCCCCTGTGCTCCACGCCCGCTCCCGGGGGTGCCGCGGCGCTCCGGGCTCATGCAGGGCGGGGCGGGGGTGGTTACCTGGCCAGATGATGGCTTCCAGCAAGGTGACCCTTCTAGCCAGGACCTCCAGCCGGGCCTGCTGCCGCAGGAGGGTTTGGAAGCTACTGGCCTGGGGGAGAGGGAGAGAGCAGAGCAGAGCAGAGCAGAGTGCGTTGGCCCCGCGGCGGGCACAGCGTGGGGACACGGCGTGGGGACACGGAGTGGGGACATGGAATGGGGACACGGCGGGGGGACATGGCACAGCACGGCAGGGGTGGCACAGCATGGCGCGGGGGCACGGCAGGGGTGCAGCCCCAGTGGGACAGGGGTGCTGGGGCACGAGGAGGGGGTGCCAGGTCTCCCAGGAGGGGTCCTCCCGGCCTCAGAGGGCCCGTGGGGACAGGGGGGTCCCTTGTGCTGGCCCTGTGGCAGGCGCTGCTGGCTTGATGTCCCTGACAGTGCCCCGAGGGGGACACTGATGTCCCCAACATGGGGGTGCTCCCTCTGCCTCCCCCCAGCACACTGAGCCCCCCGACATGTGGGGGGACACGTTCACAACCTGTCCCCAGCTGGGGGTGCTCCCTCTGCCACTCCCAGCACACTGAACTCTCCAAAACATGGAGGGACATGTCCCCAGCCTGCCCAGAGGGCCACCAGCTTGTCCCCAACACCGAGACTGTCACGGATGTCCCTGCCCGAGGTGGGCAGTGCCTGGGGGGGCTCTGGGGTGCCCAGTTGGGGGTGGGGGAGCCCTGGTGGCCTTTCCTTTTAGTGGTCCCCAGTGCTGGCCGTGATGGCACCATGCGGGTGATGCCATCATGCATGGCTGATGTCATGATGGCCAGGGGCCACCGCGATGCCCTGGGGGCCTGGTGACCTCCCGGCAGGGATGGGGGTCACCCCCTGGAGCGGGGTCACCCCGCTGTCCCCGTTGCCCTGTGGCAAAGAGTAGGGACTGCCAAGGGTCCCCTCCCTGCAGCTCCATGATATCAGCGAGCCGAGGGCCACCACGACGTCACGGGGACCTGGTGACCTGCTGGCAGGGGTGGGGGTCACCCCAGGGGTCCCCGTCCCCCTACTCACCGTAGAGCCCAATCATTGTTTCCAAGATTAAAACCCTCTCCGCTAAAATCTTCAGCGCCTCGCGGAGCTGGTGCAAACCCTCCCCCTGGGGAAGAGAGGGACGGGCTGAGGGGGGCTGCACCCCAAATGGCCCCAGACCACCCCCATGGGGGGAGCAGGGAGGGGACACGGGCACCCCCCAACTCCTGGCACCCCCCGACTCACCATGACAACAGGGGAAGGAGTGGGGGCACCCCCGCGGGGGTCCGAGCCCACCCTGTGCCCCCTGTGCTGGGTGGGGGGCTGGCACTGTGCCCCATCACCCTGCTCAGGTGACTGGCACAGCCGGGGACCCCCAGTGCCACCGCTGGGCTGCTGGGCATGAGTGTGGCACTGGGCAGAGCTGGGGATATGCAGGACATCACTGGGGTGACAGGGACGAGGTGTGGGGCACTGGCAACAACTGGGCACCCCAAGGGCATCATTGGGGTCCCAGGGACGAGATGCAGAGGACAGCAGGGAGGGGGCCGGGGTCCCCCCACGCCCATCGCGCCCCCAGCCCAACCCCTGTCAGTACCGTGTCCCCCTCCCGTCCCCGGTGCCGCCGGTGCCACTCACCCAAGTGCCCCTGTCGCCTGGCTCGCCCCGGGGGCCCGGCTCGCCCTGAAACACAGAGAGGAGAGGGCCTGGCAGCGGGGGGCACGGGGGGCTGCGGCCGGGGGGGACCCCACCCCACCCACCCACGTACCTGCGGCCCGTCCTGCCCGCGGCTGCCCGGCTGGCCCTGGGGACCCTGCGGGGGGACAGCCCGTCAGCGCCCGGGGGCACAGCCAGACCCCCACCATGGGAGATGCTGGTAGGTCCCCTTGAGACCCCATACCAGACCCCCAGAAGTCCCCATTACCCCACACCAAATCCCCCCATCTCACCCCCAAACCCGGCCCCAGCTTCCCCAAATCCCCCCCAGACTGAACCCCATCCCCCCAAACACCCCCATGGTCCCCCGCCCCATTCTGGAGGTGGCTTTGGAGTGGGGGGCACAATCCTGGGGACACTGCCTCCATCCACGCCCCATGGTGGGGTCCCAGCTCCCTGTTCCCTCAGAGGGACCCTGGGGACAGCGGCTTGGGGCCACCCAGCACCTCAGGAAAGGGGTGTCTGGAGTAGAGGTGACCCCCCGAGCCCCCCCAGGCTGTCACCCCACCCAGGCACGGCCACCGCAGGGGACACCAGTGGCTGCCCGGGTGGCCTTGGGGACCCTGCGGGGGGACAGAGCCCGTCAGCACTCGGGGGACACGGCCAACCCCCCTCAGCGGGGCTGGGGGGACTCACCCTGTCCCCCTTTTCCCCGGGGGGCCCGGCAGCTCCGGGTGCTCCTGCTCTGCCCTGTGCGAGGACAAAGTTGGGGACATCAGCCTTGGGGGCACATTGGGGTTCAGCCCTCCCTGTGCCCCCCCACCCCAGCACTTACGTCGGGTCCTGGGGGGCCAGGGGGACCGATGGGACCTGGGGGGCCGGGAGGACCTGCAAGGAGAGGGGACACAGCTCAGCCCCACATGGGGACCCCCGAAAGTGCTGGGGGGTGACAAAGGAAGGGAGGACACTCTCACCCATCGGCCCCACAGGTCCGGGCGGTCCCATGGGACCCACGATGCTCCTGGTGGCTTCGGTGAAGGTGTTGGAGAGGAGGGGGTCCCCTGGGGGTAGAATGGAGGGGGGTGTTCAGAGCCAGACCCCCCGTGGCTCCCAGCATCACCGAGGGACACAGGGGCACCCATTCCCGTCCCCTGCTCTCCCCTGTGTCTCATCCCTGTCACCCCAATGATGGCAGGGAGTCCCCAGCTCTTCCTAGTGCCCCCCACCTCATCCCTGGAATCCTGGTGGTGCCAGGGGTCCCTGGCTGTGCCCAGTGCCCCACTTCATCTCTGAACCCCAGTGATGGCAGGGGGAACCCCAGTGCTGCCCAGCACCCCACACCTCAACCCTGGGACCCCAGTGATGGCCTGGGGGTCCCCAGTGCTGCCCAGCACCCCACACCTCAACCCTGGGACCCCAATGGTGACCTGGGGGTCTCCAGTGCTTCCCAGCACCCCACATTTCATCCCCGGGACCCCAATGACAACCAGGAGGTCCCCACACCAACCCCAGCCCAGGTGCTGCTCAGCCCCCACAACCCGGCTCTGCCCCAGTCCAGCCCCCAACCCAGCCCCGTTTTTGGGGTCGCACTGGGAGGGGATCCCCCACCACAGCCCCCCTTACTGGGCACAGCCAGCCGGGGAATCGCTGGCCCCACAGGGGCAGGGGGGCCCGGGGGGCCGGGGGGCCCGGGTAACCCCTTCTCTCCGGGGAGCCCCCTGGCTCCATCCCGGCCGGGTGGTCCTGGGGGGCCGGGGGGACCTGCAGGGAAGAAGAGGAGGGTGAAGATCGGGCGGTGCCCAAAGCGCTGGAGCCCTTCCGAGCCCCCAAACCTCTGCATGGCTCCCCCCAGGATCTGCCCACCAGGAAAGGGAGGGGCTCAGCTGGGCCAGGCACCGTGCTGGGGTCCCCCACACTGTCCCCCCCTTACCTGGTGGCCCCACCGGACCCTTCACTCCCGGAATTCCCGATGGTCCCCGTCCTCCCGCGTCACCCTTGGGGCCGGGGGGGCCCCTCCAGCCTGGCGTCCCTGCGGCAGAGCAGCGCCCTGAGGGGAGGACCCCCGGGGACAGCCCCTGGGGGTGCCCCACACCCACACCCGGTCCCACCATCAGCCACGCTGTCCCCAGAGCTGGCCTGACTCCGCGGGTGGCTCAGTGCCACCACTGGGCACTGCTGGTGTGGGACAGCATCGCGTTCCCCCAAAGAGAGGGGTCCTGCGCCCCCCAAATATTGCCAACACCCGGCTGCATTCCCAGCCCTGTGGGTGCTGCCACCACCACTGTAACCCTGCCTTACCGTCATCCCCAGGGCTCCCGCGGGCGGCCGGGGACCCCCAGAGCTGCCCGGCCTCGGGCCCCCTGCCCGGGGTGCTGCCTTTGGGTGCTGCTGGGGTGGGGGGCTCGGCCACCGCCAGCCGGGCCACCTGGCAAAGACACAGGAGGGGTGGGTGAAAGCAGGGGGCACAAGGTGACCCTCCCCAGCGCTCTTATGCCCCACAGGGGGTACAGGGGGAGGTGGCCAGACCCCAAATTGGGACTTGCCTGCGCCTCGAGGGTGGCGAGCCGGGCTGTCAGCTCCCCGACACGGCTGCAGTTCAGGCACCCTGCGGGGGAAATTGGGGGGCACAGGCCGTGGGGTGGGGGGCACCCAGCCCTCTGTCCCCACCCCAGCGGGTTTGGAGAGAGACCCACCTGAGAAGGCCGTGGGGTGCAGGAGGGGCCGGCGCGGGGCTGAGCTGGGGCGCCCGGTGTCCCGCAGGGTGAGGAAGGTGTGAGCCTCTGCCGAGGAAAGGGGGGTTAGCCGGGGGGTACCCCCCTGTGGGGTACTGCCTCCTGTGGGAGACCTTCCTGTTGTGCCTCCCTCCAAAACAGTGAGGGATGCAGGGCCCCATCCTTGCTCTGGGTGAGCCTCAGACCCCCAGTCCCACCCATAACCCTGAGGTAGGATCCCCAAAAGCCACCCATGGTCTTGAACCAGACCCCCAAAATCCTCCATGACCACACACCAGATCCCCCCGACCCACAGCCCTCCAAACCCACCCACGTCCTGAACCAGACCCCCCACCTCTCCCCATGATCAGCCCCCAATCTCACCCCCAAACCCAACCCCAGTCACCCCAATCCAGTCCTGAACCCCATCCCCCCAAACACCCCCATGGCCCCCAGCCCCATTCTGGAGGTGGCTTTGGATTGGGGGGCACAATCCTGGGGACACTGCCCACATCCCCACCCCATGGCGGGGTCCAGTCCCCTGTCCCCACCGAGGGACCCTGGGGACGGCGGCTTGGGGCCACCCAGCATCTCAGGAAAGGGGTGTCTGGAGCAGAGGTGGCCCCCCCCGAGCCCCCCCACGCTGTCACCCCACCCAGGCATGGCCACTGCCGTGCTGCAGGGGACAGCCCTAAGTGGGGCCAGATGTGGGGCAAGTGGCCAAGAACGCGGGGAGGAGGAGGAGGAGGAGGGGGAGGAGAAAGAGGAGGAGAAGGAGGAGGAGGAGGAGGAGGAGGAGGAGGAGGAAGAACCCCCACCCCCCCCGAGCTGCTCCGCACCCCCTGTGTCACCCGCTGTCCTGCAGGCCCTCAGTGCCACCCCAGGGTGTCCCCACCCCTGGGTGCCACCCACTGCCCTCAAAGCCCCGGATCCCACGGAGCTGGGGCCGGGCTGGGACCTACAGCAGGGTCCTGGGGGAGAGGGAGGAGGAGGAGGGCGATGTGGTGACAATGGGGACAAAGACCCCCCTGTCAGGAGCTGGCAGCGCCCGTCCCCCCACGCACGGCACAGCCTCACACCCATTCAGCCACTGCCCACCCGGACCCAGCCACTTGTGGGTGGGGAGCCACACCCCCCTTGTGGGCACTGCCACGCCGAGGAATGTCCATCTGTCCGTCCACCCCCACCCCATCCATCGGCTGTTTCAGCTCCCTACCCCGGGCACATCCCATTGCCCACCCACCCCTGTCCATCCACTGCCCCACCCACTGGCATGTCTCTGTCCATCCACACACAGGGACACTTCCTCACCCAGCCAGGGAGATCTGTCCAGCCACCTGTCCACTCATCCATCCATCCATGGGCACAGCCAGCCATGGGAACATCCATGCATGCATGCATGCATGCATCCATCCATCCATCCATCCATCCATCCATCCATCCATCCATCCATCCATCCATCCATCCCTCCATCATCCATCCACCCATCCATGGGCACATCCAGCTATGGGAGCATCCATCCATCACCCACCCATGGGAGCATCCATCCATTCATGCATCCATCCACAGGAATGTCCATCCATCCATCCATCCATCCATCCATCCATCCATCCATCCATCCATCCATCCATCCATCCATCCGTTCACCACCCATCCATCCATCATCCATCCATGCATGTATCCATCCATCCATCCATGGATCTATCCATCCATCCCTCATCCATCCGTCCATCCATCCATCCATCCATCCGTCCGTCCATCCATCCATCCATCCATCCATCCATCCATCCATCCATCCATCCATCCATCCATCCCACCCCTAGGTCCTTCTCCTCACCCACGCCCACCAGTGACACCAAAGGCCGTGTCCCGCAGCCCCTGGGTGCCACCTCCCCCCCCGGCAGTGCAGAGGACCCCATCCCCGCCGGCTCCCACCTTCCTCGCAGTTGGCTCCGGCGTGTCCGGGGCAGCAGCGCCATTCCAGCACTGTCAGTGTCCTGTAGGCCACCCTGTAGAGGGGCCGGACCACGGCGCGGTAGCTGCGGCACAGAGGGGCAGCGCTCAGGCCCATCCCGGGGGCATCCCGGCTGTCCCTGCTCCCAGGGGACTCCTGTGGCCCTGCTCACCTGCCCCCGCCGCAGGCCAGGGGCCAGCGGCAGCCCTGGAACACCCTCTGGAGGAAGGTCCCGTTCTGGACGTGGCACGACACCGTCCGTGTCACCGTGTAGGAGCACCAGTTGCTGGAAGGGAAACCACTGATGTCACCAGCCCTTCCTCGGGGACACCATGGGGGTGCTGCTGCCACCCAAATTGCCACCCTTGGAGATGTCCATCACCAGTTTTTGGGGTGCCCTGCTCTGACACGTGGGGCGAGCTGGGGCCCCACATTCCTGCTGCATTCCCGGCATGGCGCTGGCGCCGGCCGGCCTGGAGCGGGGCCCGGAGCCCCCCCGCACCCCCAGCCCACCCCACACAAAGGCTCTTTTCTTCTGCCCCACATGCCAGGCTCTGCCCACCCCCGCCCCGGGCACCCCAGCCTCAGTTTCCCCCTAGAGAGGGGGACACACCAGTGCCACGACGCCGAGCGTCCCCGTCCCCGCGGCGGGAAGGACTCGCCGTACCCTCGGCAGCTCCAAACTCAAAGGCTGCACAATTTGGGTCAAAAATGAGCTTTTTGGGACCGCTGCAGTGCTGCAAGGAGGGAGGCGGTGGCAGCGGGAACAAGCGGGCGCCGCGGGGGGACAATTGTCTGGGAGGTGCCGGAGGGAGCTGGGACAGCGGGGTGGCACAGGGCTTTCCGGCTGGGCAGCGTCCCAGGCGGGCACCGTGCCAGGGCTGTGGAAGCGCAGAGCCCGCCGGAGCTGTCGCCACGCTCCCACTGCCACCCCGCCATGCCAAGGGGGTCCGGGCTGGCATCGTCGCCCTTGGAGGGGCACCCGGCTCCTGGGCGGTGCCAACTCCAGCTGTTGGGATGGGATGGGATGGGGATGGGTCCCGGCTCGTTTCCCAAGGGGAATGCCCTCCCAGAAGCGGGGCGGGAGCTGGCAGGCTTTGGCATGTGAGCGCCCGCGTGGCCTGGCGTGACCCCGGCCCACCCGGCACCGCACTGGCACCGAGGGGGTCCGGGCTCCGCGGCCAGGGCTTGTGCCCACCCGGGGCAAATCCCACACCAGGCTTGGCTCCGAATCCCACCCCCATTCCCAAGATCAGCCGCTTGGCTTTGTGCCCCCGACTTGGGCACGTGGGATCCGCATCCCAGGGAGGGATGGGTGGGATGCGCTGGGGGCCCGTGGGTGCTGGGTGCCGGCCTGGGGGGTCCCGGGGGGACACGGCAGGGTGGTGCCAAGGCGCCGGGGGCTTCCTGGGCTTGGCCGGGAGGGGAAGGGGAAATGAGGCGGCTTCTGCCCGTCGCCTCACCGAGCCGAGCGGAACCGGGAGGTCCCGGCAATCCGGTGCCGGAGACACGGCCAGAGCCAAGGGTTTCCTGTAAACAACCCCCCTCCCGCCGCCAACCTCTCCTGCTGCGGCGGGACAGGGACCGCAGCCCCCCACAGCCCCCACAGACCCCCGGGCTGGGCCACCTCCGAGGGACGGGCAGGACCCTGGGGCTGGGGACTTTCACTCTTCACCAACTCCAGCATTCCCAGTATGCCCAGCGTTCCCAGTAGTCCCAGCATGCCAAGGCAGCCCCAGTATCCCAATATGCCCAGGCAGACCCAGGCATGTCCCAGTAGCCCCAGCAAGCCCAGTGGCCCCAGTAAGCCCAGCAGTCCCAGTAAGCCCAGCAGTCCCAGTAAGCCCAGCAGTCCCAGTAAGCCCAGCAGTCCCAGCAGCCCCAGTATGCCCAGGCAGCCCCAGGATCCCAAAATGCCCAGGCAGCCTCAGCGTGTCCCAGTATGCCCAGGCAGCAGCCCCAGTAGCCCCAGCACACTGCTAATCCTGGCAGCTCTGACATCCCCAGTGAGTCCTGCTAGACCCAGTAACCCCCCGGATTTCCCCCAGTAAGACCTGCTGGCCCCAGCAACTCCCAGTCCCAGTAAGTCCAGCTAGCTCCAGTATTTCCCAGTACCCCCCAGTAGCCTCGGCAGCATGGCCCACACAGCCCCTCCCTGGAGTGCCCAGCGGCCAGTGCCCCCCGCTCCATGGGGCCCCCACGCCTGGTACAGAGCCCCCCAGTACCCACAGACCCCCGTGCCTGCTGCCCCCGTGCCAGGTACCCACACACCCCCGGAGCCCCCCAGGTGCCCACATCCCTACGTCCCTAGTGCCCCCCGTACCCGAAGCTCCCCTGATGCCGCCGGTGCCAAGTACTCGGAGTCCCCAGTACCCGCAGCTGCCGATGCCTGGCGCCTCCCGGTACCCGGTACCCGCAGCAGGCGCTGCCCCCGTGCCCGGTGCCCGCATCCCCGTGTTCCCGGTGCCGGTACCTGCGGGCGGCGGGCGGCAGCAGGGCCGGGCTCCAGGCGGCGGCGGGCAGCGGCAGCAGCAGGCAGAGGCACAGGCAGAGCCCCGGGGCTGCGGGCAGGGCCGCGGGCAGGGCCGGGCGGCGGCAGCACCCCCGGCCCCCGGCCATGCCGCTCGGCGGGGCTCGGCGCTGCCCGGCCACCGGCACCGGCACCGGCACCGAGCGGGCGGCGGGGGAGGGGAGGAGGAAGGAGGAGGGATGGAGGAGGAGGAGGGATGGAGGAGGGATGGAGGAGGGACCCCCCGCCTGCCCCCCCGCCTGCTCCCCCTCCTTCCGCCCCGCCGGCACGGGGGTCCCGCTGGCGGGGCGGACTCGGGGGGCGGGGGGCAATTTGGGAGGTTGGGGGGACAAACCGGCCCGGGGTGGGGGGCGGCAGGAGCGGGGGGCCCGGGGATGGCTCAGCGCGGGGAGGGGGGCGCGATGCGGGGCTGGGCCCGGCTGCGGGACACCGGTGCCTGTGGGAGTGAAGGGGTCCGCTGTGAGCGTGGGGAGAGCCCTGGGGGTGCACCCATGTGCGTGTGGATTCACACACACGTGTGGCACACAAATTCCACATTTTTCCATTGTTTTACACACTTCTACACACACAGAGTCCACACGTGTGTGTCCCTGGATTCACTCTCGTGTGGCACACAAAATTCACATTCGCCCATTTTTTTACACACTTTTACACACGTGGAATCCCATGTGCGTGGATTCACACACGCGTGTGCCCACAGAATCCACGTTCGTGCCCATGGATTCACACACGCGTGTGCACACCCAGGTGTGTTTGTGCCTGTGTGCGCCTGCGTGTGTGTGCACGGCCCGGGCGTGTGTTCACCCACCCACCCACCCATCCTCCTGTCTGTCTGTCTGTCTGTCTGTCTGTCTGTCTGCCGCTGCTCTTCCAGCTGTCTCTGCCATGTGTGTGCGTGTGTGTGGTCCCCATGTCGGGGCGTGCAAGCAGGCCGGGTGTGTGCGTGTGTGTGCATGGGCGTGTGCGGGTGGTCCCTGCCGGGAGGCCCCACAGACTGTCTGTCTGTCTGTCTGTCTGTAGCACCCCGGGACCCCCCACCTTGTCCCCTGTGGGGTGTGGGTGTGCCCCCCCCGCCCCCCCCACGATGGGGACACAGGAGGGGCCGGCGCTGGAGCGCTCCCCACAGGGATCCCCACCCATGGGGGAGTTTGGGGTCACCCCCACGCCTCCCAGGCCCCCGCGGTGTCCTTGGGGCGGGGCCCACGTGCTGATCGCCCTCGTGGGTGCCGCAGGAGCCGAAGGTCACCCGCGCTCCCGCTCAGACTAAACACGGCTGCGGCGGCGCCCGGGTGCGGGGTGCAGCGGGGGTGGGGACAGCGGGGTCCTTGCTCGTGTGTGTCCACCCCCAGAGGGAGGGCCAAGGCTGCACAGGATCTTGTCCCCCAAGGCCCTAAATGACGCCCACCCGGCCCTGGGGTCCCCTTCAGTGTCCACCGCCTGTCTGATGGCTTGAGCCCCTTCAGGTCTCTGTGCCATGGCCCTGTCCCAGCTCTGTGTTCCCATCACAGCTCCGTGTCCCCTCACCAAGTCCCAGCTCCATGTCCCTGCTGTGGCTCCAGGTCCCCGTGCCGTGTCCCTGGCCTGGATTTATGTCCCCATGGCATGACCCAGCTCTGTCCCCACGCTATGTCCCCACCCCAGCACCGGGTCCTTATGCCATGTCCCATTTCCAGATCGCTGCCCTGTCTCCATGTCCCCATCCCATCTCCATGTCCCCATCCCATCTGTTACCATGTCCCCATGCCATGTCCCTGCCCTGTGCCCGGCCCGTGCCAGCCCCACATGAGATCCGAGCACAGCTCATTGCACCGATGGCAGCGGGTGGCCCCTGCCCGCGGGGGCTGGCAGGGAGCGAGTCCCCCCCGTGGGGACAGCAATGCGGCCGGGTGGGTGTCCCCATGCCCGACCCCGCTCCGCCGGGACCCCCCGGGCTGCCAGGCCACGTGCCCCAAGCCACCAGGTGGCACTGCGAGGCCACCGCGGCCATCGCTGCCCGGCCCCCAACAAACCCTAACCCAACCCTAACGCTGTCCCCAAATCTGTCCCTCCATGGGAACAGCTCCAGTATCAGCTCCCCTGTCCCAAATCTGTCCCTTCCTAGGCACAGCTGTAGTGACAACTTCCCCAGCCCCACATCTCTCCCCAAACCTGTCCCTCCATGGGGACAGCCAGAGTCACAACTCTCCTGTCCCCAGATCTGTCCCCAAATGTCTCTCCAGGGATGCAACCATGGTGTCAACTCCCCGTCCCCAAATCTGCCCTGCCATGGGCACAGCCATGACAACTGCCCTGCCGCCAGATCTGTCCCCTCATGGTCTCAGCCAGAGGGACAACTCCCATCCCCAGATCTGTCCCCAAACCTGTCCCTTGGCAGGCAGAGCCACAAGCCCGTGGGCTGAAGGGGACAGACCCTGGGGTGTCCTTGCGGCTCAGGGCCTCTTGCCACCTCCTGTCCCTCAGTTTCCCCACAGGGCTGTGGGAAACACCTGTCCTAAGGGGGGACAGCGTCCCCCCAAGCAGGGTGGTACACCAGGGGGACAGCCCCCTTGGGTTGTGTCCCCGGTGGGGGTACCCAACCCCAGTTCTGATGCCCAGTCCCCAGTGTGTGTCCCTGGTCCCCCACGCGTGTCCCCGCTGTGGGTGCCCAGTCACGGTGGGTGTCCCTGGTCCTGGTGTGTGTCCCCAGTGGGGGTGCCTGGCCCTGCTGCGGGTGCCCAGACCCTGTACAAGTCCCTGGAATCCGTGCCCAGTCCCTGGTGTGTGTCCCTGGTACCCCACATGTGGCCTTGTTGCCAGAGCCAGGTCCCTGGCCTGTGTTCCCAGTGTGGATGCCCAGACCCAGCAGAGGTCCCCGGTGCAGGTACCCGGTCCCCTCCGTGTCCCAGGTGTGACCCCTCCGTGTCCCAGGTGTGACCCCTCCGTGTCCCAGGTGTGTCCCCGCTGGGAGTGCCTGGCCCCGGTGTGGGTGCCCGATCCCAGTACGGGTCCCCGGTGCAGACCCCCGGTCCCGGTGGTGTCCCCGGTGCGTGTCCCAGCTTCCCCGACCATGACCCCGGTCCCGATGCACGCCTCCGGTGCAGATGCCCGGTTCCCCGTGCGTATTCCCGATCCCGGTGCAGATGCCCGGTTCCCCGTGCGTATTCCCGATCCCGGTGCAGATGCCCGGTTCCCCGTGCGTATTCCCGATCCCGGTGCAGATGCCCGGTTCCCCGTGCGTATTCCCGATCCCGGTGCAGATGCCCGCTCCCCCGTGCGTGCTCCTGCTCCCCGGCGCGCGTTCCCGGCGCGGGTGCCCGCGGCCGTGCGCGCCGCCGGTGCCGGTGTCGGTGGCTGCCTGGCGCTGGCTGAGCGCTGCCGCCGCCCGGCCCCTCGCCCGCCGCCGCCGCCGCCGCTGCTGCTCCCGGTGCGGCTGCGGGTCCCGGTGCGGCTGCGGCCGCCGGAGGTAACGGCGCGGGGGCCGCGGCTCGGGGCGGCGGCGGCCATGGCGAGGCGGGGGGGCGGCTCGGGGGGCGGCGGGACCGGGCGCCGGCGAGCTTGGGGATGCCGTGCATCGCGGGGGACCGGGCACCGGGCTGGGGGGACGAGGCACCGGGGGGGCTGGGGCTGCCGTGCCTCGGAGGGACCGTGCGCCGGAGGGATGGGGGCTGCCGTGCGGCGGCGGGGACCGTGCGCCGGGGGGGGACACAACAGGCACCGAGCGGGGGGAGCCTGCCGTGCTCGGGGATACCGTGCGCCGGGGGGGCCGTGCGCCGGCGGCCTGGGGGCTGCCGTGCGCCGTGGGGGACCGGCCACCGGCGGGGTCCGTGCACCGAGGGGCTGCCGTGAGGCGGGGGGCGGGAAGGGGCACCGTGCACGGGGGCCAGGCCTGGTCTTTCAACCCCCCCCTCCAAGAAGAGCAGCCGGGCCCCGGTTTGGGGGGGCTGCTGGCGCCGGGGCTCGTCCCCACCGCGCGGTCCCGGGGGGGCTCAGGGCTGGGTGAGGGTCCCCCCCTCCGCGGTGCTCGGGGTCACGGCGGGCGCTGGGCTGGGTGCACACGCGTGTGGGGTGCGCGGTGCGTGTGAGCACGGCCGAGCCGGAGCTGGGGCCGTGTGTGTGTGTCCGCGGGGGGGTTGTTGTGCTGCCGGCGCTCCCCGTGTCTGTCCGCGCCTGTGTCGGTCCCGCTGTCTGTCCGTGTCGCCGGCTGTGCGTGTGCCAGCGCGTGTGCCCGTGGCTCTCGGTGTCAGTGTGTCTGTGCGTGCCCGGCCGTGCCTGTCCCTCTGGCTGCCTCCTGTTCGTGCAGCCAACCCCCCCTTGCCCGGGCCCCCCACCCGCCGCCGTGGGGCTGGGGGCTGCCGTGGCTGGGATCGGGGCCGGCCGGGAGCGGGGGGCCGGGATCACCCCCAGCCCGATGCCTGCAGTGCAGATCATAAATCAGCGGCAGCTGGAGCGGGATCCAGGGCCCGCGGGCTCCCCGGCACCCAAAGCACCGGCGCGGGGAGCGATGAGGCTTCCCGGGCTCGTGGGACCGCCAGCAGCCCCCCAGGGCCCTCAGCAGGGTGGCCTGTCCCCCCCTGTCCCCGTTGTCCCCCCTGTCACGCCGGAGGCCAGCAGCCGGCCGGGGCTGGCAAGCGGCCCACGCTGCCAGGGCTGCGGGCACCGCGGCCTCGCTGCCCGCCGGCTCCGCGAGGCGATGGGGACGGTCCCCAGCTGCCACCCGCCCGGCGGTACCCGGGGTGACCCGCGTGTGGCCCTGTTTTGCAGGTGACACCCCCTCAGTTGCCGCCAGTGACGTTCTGGGCGGCGGGGACAGCCGTGGAGCCGCCGAGGACGTGGGCTGAGCAGCAGGACACGAGGAGGAAGAGGAGGAGTGGGTGTCTCGGGGACAGCTCCGTGGCTGCGTGTCCCCATCACCGCTCACAAACACCACCCTCCCTGAGCCGACGCAGTCTGCGAGGTCCTGGTGGCTTTTTGGAGCCTGAGCCCTGCCAGCACCGCGGGGAGGAGGAAGAGCCGGGGAAGACGCGCCGGGTGATGGATGGCCCCAGCCCCGCGCGGCGGCCTCGGGGGAGCGGGACCGGGCGGCTCGGGGACCTCGGGGAGCTGGCAGGCAGCACCCGCCTCTGCAGAGCCCCGCAGCGCCCGCTCCACTGAGCTCCGCAGCCCGCAGCCGGCGGGAGCCGCCAGGAGGATTTGGAGGGGCCCCGGGTGACCCCCGCATCCCCGCGCCGGGGGATGGTGCGGGGCTGAGCCGCCGTCCCCCGGGCATGGCACGGCAGGGCTCGGGGGCCATGCTGGCCTCGGGGGGCCTGGGGTTCCCCCCCCAAAACCTGGCCCGCGTGGTGGTGTGGGAGTGGCTGAACGAGCACGGGCGCTGGCGGCCCTACTCGGCCGCCGTGTGCCACCACATCGAGAACGTGCTGAAGGAGGACGCCCGTGGCAGCGTGGTGCTGGGACAGGTCGATGTCCAGCTGGCTCCCTACGTCATCGACCTCCAGTCCATGCATCAGTTCCGGCAGGACACGGGTAAGGGGCTGGCGTCGAGCCAGGAACATCCAGCCACGCGTCCGTCCTTCCATCTGTCCGTCCGTCCATGCAGCCATCCGTCCACACAGCCACCACTCCTTCTCTCTCTCCTTCCATGTCTCCATCCTTCCACCCACTGGTACATCTTTCCCTCCCTCCCTCCGTCCCTCCCTCCCTCCATCCTTCCATCCTGCCACACTTCCATCTGTCCTTCCATCCCCCACCATCCCTGTGTGTATCTGTCTGTCTTTTGTTCCATTCATCCGTGAATCTGTCACTTCATATCTCTTCTTCTGTCATTCCATCCATCCATCCATCCATCCATCCATCCATCCATCCATCCATCCATCCATCCACCCATCTTTCCCTCCTTCCCTGCCAGTGTATCTCTACTTACTCATCCATCATTTAATTCCTTCCTTCCTTCCTTCCTTCCTTCCTTCCTTCCTTCCTTCCTTCCTTCCTTCCTTCCTTCCTTCCTTCCTTCCTTCCTTCCTTCCTTCCTTCCTTCCCCTCTACTTATTTGTCTGTCTCTTCATTCCTGTATCCCTCCATCCCTCCATCCCTCCCTCCATCCCTCCATCTGCCCATCCATCTGTTCCCTCTCTCCTCTCCTCATGCTCCGGGGCTCCAGTCCCACCACGGGCCCCTCCAGGCTCCTCCAGCCCTTTCCTTTCCCACCCACCATGGACCCCCATCCCACAGGGACATGTCCCCACACCCCTCCATGCCCTTTCCCCTCAGTGGGATGCTGTGGTGTGTCCCGCTATCCCACTGTCCCCTCATCTTCCCCTCCAAGCTGCTCCATCCCCAGGGAAGTGGGGAGGCCCCAGTTTGGACACTGGGAGCAGTGGTGGGCACTGGGATGGTTGCAGCTGTGCTGCTTGGTGCTGCGGCAGCGCATCCAGGCCACATATCCTGTGGGAAATCAGAGCTGGTCCCACACTGGGACCAAGCCCAGACCCCATTAAACGTGTCCCCGTCACGGTGTGATCCATTAAACCAGCACGTGCCGGCGGTGCCGTGGGGGATGCGCCGTTCCAGGCACATTCCTGCCCATCCCTGCATCCCTACCCAGGGCAGGATCCGGTCCAGGCCAGGCAGAGCAGGCAGGGGACCTGCCACGCATTGGGTGACACTGCCTAGGCTTGCCTGGGGACACCCCACAGCAGCACCCCCATGGTTGTGCCACCTCAGCCCGGCCACCGATGCCACCATTCCCAGTCCCCAGTGGTGCCAAGTGACCCCGAGTATGGAAGTGGCTCCTGCCATGGGCTGGGGACCGAGCTGGGGACCAAAGCAGGGACCTGCCACCTGCCTCTGCCATCCAGTCTGGCTCTGAATCCATCTCCAGCCGGTCACGGACTTGGCAAAGGGCAGCTTGGCACCTGCAGCCCTGAGTCAGCGAGGACGCCAGCACGACCCGGAGGGTCCACGCTGACTCAGAGCTGCGGGAGCCACCGGGACACCCTGGCTGTCACCGTGCCACCTCCTGCCAGCTCTGGCCAGGACCCATTCTCTGACAGCACCTGGTATCGCGTCCCACAGCCACACTGCTGGGTGTTCCTTGGGGCTCTGTGCCCGCAGTGGGGCCACGAGTGGATTTGGGGTGACAAAACAACTCTTCCCAGGGTGTCCCTGGGTGCCACGGTCCCTGTGCCAGCAGGGCTTGGGGACAGGGAAGCTGAGCGAGGGACCTCGGTGTCCCCGGGGGTGTCATGGCAGGGGATGTGGCCATTGTCCTCAGCATCGTGTGCCCCATCCCTGTATCCATCTCCACCCATCATCTCTTCCCCCGGGTAAGGCCCAGGCTTTGGAAGCTGTCACATGGCTCGTGGTGCTCAGGGACAAGAGGGTCCCCTGAGCTGAGGGTGCTCCTGGTGCCTGCTGTGGCATGGGGACACACGGAAGGTCGGCAGGAGGGGGGGGGCTCAGGGGGCTTGGCCCATGTGGTGCCTGGGGACAGAGAAACCCAGTGATGGAGGGAAACGAGGTGACCCCGTTCCGAGAGTGGCCCTGGGGACACTGGCTCGGCCCTGTGGCTCTGGCACGGCTGGCAGAGGGGGCAGGGGCTGGGGGCTGGGGACAGCTGGTGGCCCTTGGGGACCGGGAGCTGCAGCTGCATGTGCCAAGGGGAATGGACTGGTCCTCACATGTCCTCTGGGGGACGTGGGGTGTGAGGGGCAGGGGGATGTGGGGTTTGGGATGGGGATGTGAGGGGCAGGGCGATTTGGGATAGGGTTGTGAGGGGCAGGGGGATATGGGATTTGGGATGGGGATGGGAGGGGCAGGGGATGTGGGATTTGGGATGGGGATGTGAGGGGCAGCGGGATGCAGAATGGGGACGTGAGGGGCAGGGGGATGCAGAATGGGGATGTGAGAGGCAGGGGGATTTGGGATTTGGGATAGGGATGTGAGGAACAGGGACCTGTGGGGTGCGGTTGCAAGGACCAGTGGGTGCGGGATGTGTTCTATGGGCAGAATGTGGGGTTTGCACGAGAGTGAGCAGTGGGATGGGGGACGTGGATGCAAGGAGGCCGGCAGGGCTGGGAACCGAGGTGGGATACAGGACACGGATGTGAGTGGAATGTGGATGGGAGTGGGCAGTGGGGTGTGGGCAGGAGCCGGCAGTGGGGTTTGGGGTGTGTGCAGGAGCGGGCAGTGGGGTTTGGGGTGTGGGCAGGAGCCGGCAGTGGGGTTTGGGGTGTGGGCAGGAGCGGGCAGTGGGGTTTGGGGTGTGGGCAGGAGCCGGCAGTGGGGTTTGGGGTGTGGGCAGGAGCGGGCAGTGGGGTTTGGGGTGTGGGCAGGAGCGGGCAGCAGGGCCCCCCCGCTCCCCTCCCGCGGCCTCGGCAGAGCTGCCTCAGCACAAGGCGGCAGCTGGGGCCTGGCTCTGCTGCCTGATGCGGCCGATGATTAATGACCGTTAATTAGTGCCGTTAATCGAGCTGGGCAAACCGTGCCGGCGAGGGGATAGACAGGCCCCGTGGCGGGGGGGCACTTGAGGAGAGGGCTGCGATGCCTCCCCCCGCCGCGGAGCTGCCGAGGGGCTGCAGGATCCAGCTCCAGCCCAAACAAGTGGCGTGGGGCCGGGGTGGGGCCGTGTGGGACAATCTCTGCCAGCGCCAGCAGCTGTCAGGAAGCCTCTCCTGACCGGGAAATGCTTCCCCTGCCCTGGGATGGCCACGGGGAGGGGAGGGTGGGGGTGGGCTTGGACCAGAGGGATGGAAAAAGCTGGGAAAAGCACAAGGGCTGAGCAGCATCGCCCTTCCCAGGGCATCCGGGACGATGATCCCGAGGCCTGGCAGTCACTCTGTCAGCAGTGGCGGGTTGAGGGTGGGATGCATCCATAGGGAAGCACTTGGGTGCAACGGGGATGCATCCGCAGGGAAGTTGGGTTGCAGTGGGGACTGTTGTGAAGGGGCAGAGCGGCTGTTGCACCCCAAAGCGCCTCTGTATCCCGATCCCTGCGGGAGGCCGGGCTGGAAGCCGGGCACAGCCGTGTCTGTGTGGGTGTGGGTCCCTCCGCCGGTGTCACCCCCGCTGTCTCCCCAGGGACCATGCGCCCCGTCCGGAGGAACTTCTACGACCCCTCCTCAGCGCCGGGCAAGGGAATCGTGTGGGAATGGGAGAACGACAACAACTCCTGGACTCCCTACGACATGGACATCTGCATCACCATCCAGAACGCCTACGAGAAGCAGCACCCCTGGCTGGACCTCTCCTCCCTGGGCTTCTGCTACCTCATCTACTTCAGCAGCATGTCCCAAATGAACCGGCAAACGCAGCGCAAGCGGCGGCTGCGGCGCCGCATGGACCTGGCCTATCCCCTCACCATGGGCTCCATCCCCAAGTCGCAGTCGTGGCCGGTGGGCGCCAGCACGGGCACCCCCTGCTCGTGCCCCCAGTGCCTGCTGGTCAACAGCACCCGCGCCGCCTCCAACGCCATCCTGGCGTCCCAGCGCCGCAAACTCTACCCCGGCGCCGTCCGCCAGAGCAGCACCTTCGCCGGGGGAACGCTGTGGCCGGCGGGGACGGGGACGCCGGCGGTGGTGGCGGGGGGCACGGCCAAGGGTGAAGGGCTGCGGGTGGCCGGAGCGGGGTTCGCCCCCGGGCAGGGCGTGCCCAGCGCGGCGCTGCCCGGGCTCAACAACCTCAACCGGCCCGGGACGCAGCGCGGGGCTGGGTTGGGCGCCAGGGCCACTGTGCCCCCCGGGTAAGATGGGTGGGTGGGCAGGGGACAGCCGGGGACGCGCACAGAGAGGGGAAAGGGGTGATGGAGGTGGCTCTTCCCCTGCTGTCACCTTGCAAGCAGCTCTTGTGGCGCTGTGTCACCCCCAGCCCCGGGGTCCCCACCTGGGGATGTGGTGCGGGGAGGGACCCTTGGCTCTTCCCAGTGGTCCTTGGATCCCTGCAGAGGGGATGTGGTGATCTGTGCCATGCCGCGCTGTGCCGTGCCATGCTGTGCCAGGCCGTGCCACGCTACCCATGGCAGACGGAGAACATGGAGTGCCTGGTCCCAGGGGAACCGTGTCCCCAGTGCCAGCAGCTCCTGATGCCACCAGGGAAATCCCTGGGGAGGGCACAGCTGTGGGGAGGGAGCACAGCCCCCGTGTCCCTTCCCTGGTGGGAATAATTCACTAGGGGGCTCCAGGTGGGTGAGCAGACCCCCGGGAGGGTGTCCTGGTGGGTGTCCCTGTCCTGGCACCCACATCCTCACGGCTGTATCCCATGGTGGGTTGGTCTGGTGTCCCCTCGGGGCTCTCAGCACCAGGCTGGGGGGACAGGTGGCTTCTCTGAGCCCCTGGCAGCTCCTGGCACATTTCCGTCCCCTGCTCTGTACTGCTTCCACTTCCGTGTGCCGGGCGCTGGGCTGAGCAGTCCTTGGCCCTGTCCCCATCACTGTCCCTGTCCTGGCACGTACCTATGGACAGGTGGGAGGGGGTCTGGGAGACCCTGGGATGGGGCTGGGCCCCCATCACTGCCCCGGCCTTAGTGTGGGTACAGGAGCTTTGGGAATGAGGGAAAACGCCCTCAGCCCCAGCTGGTGTGGGGCTGAGCACTGTTGAACTCATCACTGTGATGACTGGGGTGGGAGGGGATTTTGGGATCAGGGAGGGGGATGGGGGCTGTTCCCAGGCTGCTGAGCTGGGCAGCCTCCCAGGGCAGGAGCACTCGGGACTGGGCTCTGCTGGGCTTCCCTTCCTTCCTTCCTTCCTTCCTTCCTTCCTTCCTTCCTTCCTTCCTTCCTTCCTTCCTTCCTTCCTTCCTTCCTTCCTTCCTTCCTTCCTTCCTTCCTTCCTTCCTTCCTTCCTTCCTTCCTTCCTTCCTTCCTTCCTTCCTTCCCTGTCCCGGACACACCCGTCCCCAGCTCTCCCTGCCCCACACACACTGCCCTGGGCACGGTGCCACCGGTGCCACCTGCTGCTGGCAGCCCCCGGAGGGTGCGGGGGGTCCCTGGGGAGCACACGAGGGGTGGCACGTCCCTGCAGGGCCCGTCGGGATATCCTGACAAGGCCCCCACCCTGGGTGGAGGAGGACGTGATGCCGCCGGTGCCATCGGGTGCCCAGAGATGGACAGGTGGCGCTGGGTGCCAGCCCCGTGGGATGGGGCAGCAGCCCCCCAAGCTGGTGAGGGGACGCGCTGCCCTGTGTCCCGTGGGGAGGACGCTGCCCGGGGACAGTGCCAGCAGCCCCCAGGGGACACCCTGCCCCGTGTCCCGTGGGGATGCTGCTGCTCTGGGGCCGTGCCGTGCCCGGAGGGGACAGTGCCGGCCCTGCCAGCCCGGCTGAGCCCCCTTCCCTCCCATCTCCGCAGGGTCCCAGCGCTGCCGGTCAAGAACCTGAACGGCTCCGGCCCCGTCCATCCCGCCCTCGCAGGTACGGGGGGTCCGGCCAGCGGCTGGGTGTCACTGCGAGGTGACAGCAGGAGTGGGGGGACACTGCCGGGAGGGTGGGAAGGACGGACAGACGGACGGACAGGCGCTCTCCCGGCGCAGGGATGACGGGGATCCTCATGTGCGCCGCCGGGCTGCCCGTGTGCCTGACCCGCGCCCCCAAACCCATCCTGCACCCGCCGCCCGTCAGCAAGAGCGACATCAAACCTGTCCCCGGCGTCAACGGCATCTGCAGGAAAACCAAGAAGAAGCAGCTCAAGAAGAGTAAGAAGCCACCAGTGCCCCAGCGGGATCAGGGACAGGGGGGCACGCGGAGGGGGAACCGAGGGGCCCCCGAGCGGTTTTTCTGGGGTGTGCCCATCGCTGCTTTGTGCCACGGGGCGGCAGAGGGTGGCAGGGCTGTCCCCGGCCGGGGGGCAGGCGGGTTGTGGCACCGCGGGCAGGCTCTGATGTCGCTCCCCTCAGGTAAGACCCCCGAGGACGTGGTGCGCCGCTACATCCAGAAGGTGAAGAACCCCCCGGATGAGGTGAGTGGGGGCGGGGGATTTGGGGGGCTTCGGGAGGCTCTGGCAAGGGACGGGCAGAGAGCCGGGGGTGGCCCCTCACCCCCCTGGATGCCGATCCCGTTCCCGTTCCCGGCAGGATTGCACCATCTGCATGGAGCGGTTGGTCACCTCCTCCGGCTACGAGGGCGTGCTGAGCCCCAGGGGCATCAAGCCGGAGCTGGTGGGCAAGCTGGGCAAGTGCGGGCACATGTACCACCTGCTGTGCCTGCTCGCCATGTACAACAACGGCAACAAGGTCAGCCGCGCCCCGGGGTGCCAGGGTGGGCGCTTCGGGGTGCTGCAGGGTGCTGGGTGGGTGTCGGAGTGGGTGTGAGGGGTGGTGGGTAGGTGCAGGGGTGGGTGCTGGGGGGTGCTGGGTGGGTTCTGGATGTTGGGTGGGTGCTGGGGCATTTCGGGTGGGTTCTGGTTGTTGTGTGGGTGCTGGGGAGTGCTGGGGGGCTGCTGGGTGTTGGGTGGGTGCTGGGGGATACTGGGTGCTGAGTGGGTTCTGGGTGTTGGGTGGGTGCTGGGGCATTCCGGGTGGGTGCTGGGTGCTGGGTGGGTGCTGGGGCATTCCGGGTGGGTGCTGGGTGGGTGCTGGGGTTGGGTGGGTGCTGGGTGCTGGGTGGGTGCTGGGGCATTCCGGGTGGGTGCTGGGTGGGTGCTGGGTGTTGGGTGGGTGCTGGGGCATTCCGGGTGGGTGCTGGGTGGGTGCTGGAGCATTCCGGGTGGGTGCTGGGGCATTCCGGGTGGGTGCTGGGTGGTTCTGGGGGTGCTGGGTGGGTGCTGGGCATTCCGGTTGGGTGCTGGGTGGGTGCGGGTGTTGGGTGGGTGCTGGGGCATCAGGGTGGGTGCTGGGTGGGTTCTGGGTGTTGGGTGGGTGCTGGGGCATTCCGGGTGAGTGCTGGGTGGGTTCTGGGTGTTGGGTGGGTGCTGGGGCATTCCAGGTGGGTGCTGGGTGGGTGCTGGGTGTTGGGTGGGTGCTGGGGCATTCCGGGTGGGTGTTGGGGCATTCCGGGTGGGTGCTGGGTGTTGGGTGGGTGCTGGGGCATTCCGGGTGGGTGCTGGAGCATTCCGGGTGGGTGCTGGGGTGTTGGGTGGGTGCTGGGGAGTGCTGGAGGGGTCCAGGTGGGTGCCGGGTGGGTGCCACCCTGACGCCCACGCGGTGCCCCCAGGACGGGAGCCTGCAGTGCCCCACCTGCAAGGCCATTTACGGGGAGAAGACGGGCACGCAGCCCCCCGGGAAGATGGAATTCCACCTCATCCCCCACTCCCTCCCGGGATACACCGACTCCAAAACCATCCGGATCGTCTACGACATCCCCACCGGCATCCAGGTGAGGGGGGGAACCCCGGCTGGGATGGGCACCCCCATCCTGTGCCCCCCCGGTCACCCCCTGTCCCCTCACCCACCCAGGGCCCGGAGCATCCCAATCCCGGGAAGAAATTCACGGCACGAGGCTTCCCACGGCACTGCTACCTGCCCGACAACGAGAAGGGCAGGAAGGTGAGATCCTGATGGGATGGGGTGGGATGGGGTGGGAAGAGAAAGAATAGCAGGGATGGAATGACAGGACCGGCACAGAACGGGAAGGGATGGGGTGGAAGGAGGAAGGATGGGATGGGAGGGAGTGGGATGGGGTGGGATAGGATAGAATAGGAAGGGATGGGGTGGGATGGGGTGGGGAAGGGAAGGGAGGGGAGGGGATGGGGTGAGATAGGATAGAACAGGAAGGGATGGGTTGGAATGGTTAGGGATGGGGTGGGATGGGATGGGATGAGAAGAGAGAAGAGAAGAGAAGAGAAGAGAAGAGAAGAGAAGAGAAGAGAAGAGAAGAGAAGAGAAGAGAAGAGAAGAGAAGAGAAGAGAAGAGAAGAGAAGAGAAGGGAGAAGAGAAGAGAAGAGAAGAGAAGAGAAGAGAGAAAGAATGGGGAGGATGGAATGGGAAGGGATGGGATGGGCTGAGGAAGAGAAAGGATGGGATGGGATGGGATGGGATGGGATGGGATGGGATGGGATGGGATGGGATGGGATGGGATGGGATGGGATGGGATGGGATGGGATGGGATGGGATAGGGAGGCTGCAGCTGCACTGGGTGGGATGGGGCTGGGGAGTGCCACAGTGAAGGGTGGCATCCTGTGGGCACCGTGGCTGGGCTGAATCCCACCCCGAGGGGCGGGGTCTGGGGCTGTGCCAGCAGGAGGAGGTGCCGGGGGTGCCGGGGGTGCCGGGTGGCCGTGCCCGTCCATCCAGGTGGGTGAACCATGGCCGTGCCCGCCGCAGGTGCTGAAGCTGCTGATTGTGGCCTGGGACCGGCGGCTCATCTTCACCATCGGCACCTCCAACACCACGGGCGAGTCGGACACGGTGGTGTGGAACGAGATCCACCACAAGACCGAGTTTGGCTCCAACCTGACAGGCCACGGCTACCCCGATCCCAACTACCTGGACAACGTCCTGGCCGAGCTGCTGGCCCAGGGCGTGTCCGAGGCCACCCTCAAGGACTGAGGCCGGGCTCGGGGGCTTCCCTCACCCCCGTGTCCCCGCCCGTGCCGCCGCCGCCTGCGCCGCTTCACTGCAGCCCCGCCCGGCGGGCTCCTGCCCGTCCCGGGCCACCCGGTGCCACCCGGTGCCACCCACCACGTGTCCCCCGTGTGCGTCTGTCCGTCTGTCGCCCCGTCCCGTCCTGGCTCGCCCCGCTCTCGTGGCGATAGCGTCGTGGTCTTTCTACCCGTGGCCTCTTCGCGCGTCTGTGCCACCCGTGCCACCCGTGCCACCCGTGTCACCCGCCGCTGCCCCACGGAGCCGCGCACAGCCGGTGCCATGTACATCTCTGTGTTACAGAATACACCCCGTGCCGGGCTGCTGCCCCCGCGTCCCCTCCGCGGCCCCACTGGCGTCCCTGTCCCTCCCGGGGCGGGCTGAGGGGGGAAGGCTGGGGGGTGCCGGGGGTCTCGGGGCAGGGAGGGCACTTGCGGGTGGCTCCGGGGTCTCGTCGCAGTGGGCGAAGGCGTGGTGGGCGATGTCCAGGTCTCGCAGCACCTCCTGCAGCCTGTTCCCAACGGGTCCCCCTGCACCCCAGGGTGGGGTCAGTGCCCAGCACCCACCTGTGGCATCCCCCAGCAGCCGCCTGTGGCACCCACTGCAGCCCCCACCCCCCTGCCAGTCCCCCTGGCACCCACCCGTGGGCGTTTTCCCCCCCCAAGCCCCGCATCCATCCCCGACACCCACCCGTGGTGACCCCCTCGCCCCGCAGACCACCCCACCCCACCCGGTCCCCCCATCCCATCACATCCCACCGCGTGTCTCCACCACCCGCCAACCCCCCGGACTGCGTGTGTCCCCGTGTCCCCGTGTCCCCTATCCGTGTGGATCTGCTGTCCCCTCGTGGAGGCAGCCAGGCCGCTGCTCTGTGCTGCCCGTGGGGCTCTGCAGGCGTGTGCCAGCCCCCAGCCCGGCTGCAGGGTCCCCATGGCACCCCCAGTGCCCCGCAGGGCTCCCCGTACCTGCCTGGCCCAGGCAGGGGGGCCCGGCCACCGCGCTGCCCACGGCACCCCCCGCCAGCGCTGCCCTGCAGGACAGGGACCCTCAGGACACTCCCACCCTGCCCTCCAGCACCCAAAGGACCCCGGGACCCCCAACTCCCACTGTCCTGGGGGACAGGGACCCTCAGGACACTCCCACCCTGCCCACCGGCACCCAAAGGACCCCTGGATACCCCTGTGCCACCCTCTGGACCCCTGGTCCCCACCACCCTGCAGGATGGGGACCCTCAGGACACTCCCACCCTGCCCTTCAGCACCCAAAGGTCCCCCAGGACCCCCAATTCCCACTGTCCTTTGGGAGAGGGACCCTCAGGACACTCCCACCCTGCCCTTCAGCACCCAAAGGTCCCCCAGGACCCCCAATTCCCACTGTCCTTGGGGAGAGGGACCCTCAGGACACTCCCACCCTGCCCACCACCCCCTAAAGCACCCTCAGGACCCCCATATTTCCCCTCAGGATCCCAAATCCCCACCACCCTGTGGGACAGGGACCCTCAGCAGGCTCCTCCCGTGCCCACCAGCACCCAAAGGACCCCCGGCCCCCCCCGTGCCCCGGGCTCACCGCAGGTGCCTGTAGAGGCTCTGTGCTGCCACCGCGGGGTCCCCGAGGTCGCTCCCCTCTGCCAGCACCACCGTACCGCGCGTGCGGCTGCAGCCGGGCGCTGCCAACGACAGCGGTGGGGCCACGGGGACACCAACACCCCCACCCCCGGCACCCCGACCCAGCGTACCCCCAGTCCTACCGGCACGGGTGGGCTGCAGGCAGCAGGTCCAGCGGCCGGAGCGGAAGGTGCCGCGGTGGCACGTGGGCAGCGGGTCCCGGTTGGCGCTGGTGGCCTGGCGCAGTGCCCACAGCCACTGCCACAGCTCCTGGGCACTCTGCGGGGACAGCAGGGACCGGGGCACCCCCGAGGCTGGGCACTGCCAGGGCGGGGGAGGAGGAGGAGGGACGAGGGAGGAGTGGGCAGCGGGGCTGGGGGACAGGAGCGACAGTTTGATGGCAAAGCTGCCCGGTGGGAAGTGGCGGGGAGGTGGTGCTGCAGGAGCCAGGGTACCCCAGTGACCCGAGTACAAATAGGGCTGGGACCCCAGTAACCCCAGTACAGGACCCCAGTAATCCCAGTACAGCCAGAAACCATTACTGATCCCAGTACAGCCAGCGCTGGCACCCCAGTGACACCAGTACAGCCAGGGTAGGACACCCCAACTTCCCCAGTATACCCAGTTACGCCCTGACCTCAGTACTCCCAGTGCTCCCACTACAGCGGGTACAGCTGGATTTGGGACCATTCCCATTGTCCCATAGGGGTCCCTGTGGCTGGGCGCTGGGGAGGGGGCCGGAGGTTCCTGGGGGGTTCCTGGTGTTTTTGGGGTGCTGGGGCGGGGTGGGGTGACCCACCTTGCACTGGAGGTAGGTGGTGTGGAGCTGCCCAGTGTCACCCTGTGCCACCACCTGCAGGACGTGGGGGTGCTGGAAGGTGCCCTCATCCACCTGCTCCACAGCCCGGATCCGCTCCACCGGGATGGAGCCGAGCACCTGGGGACCCCCAAACACCCCAAAAGAGGTGCCCGTGTCCATATCCATTACCCGTACCCATGGAACACCTGGGGACCCCCAAACACCCCAAAAGAGGTGCCCGTGTCCATATCCATTACCTGTATCCATGGAACGCCTGGGCACCCCCAAACACCCTGAAATATGTGCCCGTGTCCATATCCATTACCCGTATCCATGGAACACCTGGGGAACCCCAAACACCCCGAAACATCTGCACCCACATCCATATCCCCCACCTTTTCCGCTGGGATGGAGCTGCGCACCTGGATTCCCCAAAACACCCCAAAAGATGTGCCCATGCCCATACCCATTACCCATATCCATGAACACCTGGGGAGCCCCAAACACCCCGAAATACGTGTCCATGTCCATATCCCTCCACTCACCCCACTGGGATGGAGCAGCTCACCTGGATACCCCAAAACATCCCAAAACTTGTGCCCACATCCTTCCCCCCACCCCTGAGCACCCGGCACAGGGTGGGGGTCCCAGGCAGCACCCACCTGCCCCTGGGGGGCCTTGGCATAGGCCAGGGCTTGGGTGCTGAGCCTGAAGTGCCTCTTCTTGAAGGCAAAGCGGGGCAGCAGCGCCACCCCCTGCTCCGGGCAGGTGTGCAGGGGACCCTCCTTGATGGTGGCCGGGGGCTGGCAAAGTCCCTGTGGCACTGGCGCCTCACCCACTGCGGCCGCGGGAGGGAGGCAGCGCTGTCACCCCAAGTGCCACCACCTCCCCCAGCCCGAGGATGCTCCTGGCAGCACCAGGGTGATGCCACTGAGCCGGCAGCAGCAATGTCCCCTCCCTGCCCGCTGTCCCCGCTCACCCTCGGGGCTCTCCACGGTGACCAGGGCATCCAGGAAGGCTCGGACGCGGGTGACACTGGGCAGGAGGATGGCATTCAGCGGGGCCATCCACGGCTCCTTGCCCTGCCCCAGCTGCAGCCCCAGGTTCCCGATGCTCTGCAGCGCCTGTCCCACGCAGGGAAGGGGTCACGCTGCTGTGTCCCCTCTGGTGCGACCCCCTGGACCCCCCTTGGCTGCTCCCCTGGACACCGAGGGCTCAGGGATTGGGGTGGGAAAAGGAAAAGCGGAGCCACTGGAGGGGCGATGGAACCCAAATTCTGCCCTGGTCCTGTGCCCAGCTTGTGGTGGCATGGCCTGGGGTCAGGCAGGGCTGGCCTCAAGGGGCACAGGAAGGAGCCAGCCTGTGGTGCTTGGCATGGGGGCAGGAATGGCTCTGATGTCCTTGGGGTCATCATCATTCCCTGGGGTCCTCAACCCTCCTCCTCTGGATCCCATCCCTCCTCAGGGTATCCTTGCCTTTCTGGGGTCTTCATCCCTTTCTGGCCTCCCCATTCCTTGTGGGTTCCCATCTCTCCACAGGGTCTGCACCCCTCTCAGAAGTCTCTGGTCTTTCTGGGGTTTTTCTCTGAAGTCCCAAACCCTCCCTGGGCTCCCTGTCCCTGCACACAATCCTTGTCTCTCCCAGTAGTCCCCATCCCTCCCTGATGTCCCCGTGCCCCGCTACATCTCCCACCCTTCTAAGGGTCCCCATCCCTCCATGATGTCCCCATCCTTCCCCAGGATCCCCATCCCTCCCCAATGTCCCCATTCTTCCCCAAGATCCCCACCCCTCCCAGGTGTCCCCACCCCTCCCTGGTGTCCCCATCCTGCCCCACACCTTGGCGAGCAGCAGGAGCGTGCGGCCGGTGCGGGGCTCCGCGTGCTGCTCCCGGAGCCTGAAGAGCTTCGGGGTGAGGACAGCGGGGGCGAAGAAGCGAAGGAAGAGAAACCCACTGATGGAGAAGTAGCGGACCTCCTGGATGGGGACAGGGATGGGGACAGGGACAGCTCAGAGCTTGGGGTGGTGGTCCTGGGGTTGTGCAGACCCCCAGCCCCACCGTGGGCCCCACCTCGTGCTGTGCCAAGGGGAACCGCTCCTCCGCCCGCCTGCGGAGCTGCTTGAAGGCCACCCTCATGGGGAGGGGACACTTGTCCACTGAGCCCACGATGGCATCGACGATGTCCCCCAGGTAGCCCTTCAGCAGCTCCAGGCTGCTCTCCCGCACCTGCGCCTCCGACAGGGACCCCTTGAAGGAGATCCTCCTGTGGGGACACCGCCGGGTCAGGGACACCAGGAACGGGGAGGGGCCTGAGTTGGCCAAAAGTGACCCATGGGCTCAGCAGCAATGAGTGACCCTTCCTGCAGGGGACACGGGGACATGCCAGGTGCCAGGTGCCCTCCCAGACATCCAGCCATGCCCACCTGCCCCGGCTCAGCTCCATCTTGCCAGGGTCCAGCTCCACGTATTTCTTCTCCTCAAAGATGCGGTTCACCACCGGCTTCAGGACCTCGTGCAGGTAGGGCAGCCCTACCACCTGCAAGGGGTGGGAAGGCACTGTCCTCGTCCCCAGACCATGAAGGGGACATGGGACATC
The DNA here is from genome assembly GCA_026261815.1 of Monarcha castaneiventris obscurior. Lineage (NCBI taxonomy): Eukaryota > Metazoa > Chordata > Aves > Passeriformes > Monarchidae > Monarcha > Monarcha castaneiventris. The sequence continues at coordinate 1,097,138 of JAMPIT010000363.1, forward strand.
ATGGAGGTGTCCCTTTCTGTGCTCACCTTCATGAACTGCTCCATGGATTTGGAGGCCAGCGAGTTGGAGCGGAAGAGGGTGTTGGGATCGGCTGGAAGAGCACAGAGGCTGTGGCAAGGCGGGCACAGTGCGATGTCCCAGCCGTCCCCGGTGTGCCCAGCCCCAGGGACATGTGGCACCTTTCCTGCCTCCCCCTTGGTCACCTCAATCTTTCTCCATGGGGGTCTGGAGGGACCCTGCCTTGGGGTTTCTTGGGGTGGCCTTGGCACTTACTGGTCCTGGCCAGCTCGCGGGTGGTGAGATAGTCCAGGAGGGGCACGGCCAGCCCCTGCCCCAAGAAGATCTTCACCAGCTTGGTGGCCACATCCTGCCGGCTCTCCCCTGAGGTCACCTCCTCCAGGACAGCCAGGGCCGTGCCCTCCGGGAGCTGTGAGGAGGGCAGGGTGGGCACAGCGAGGCCTCCACACTGGGGTGGTCACCCCAAAGTTCCCCCCGGCCCCAGCACACACCTGGCCTGGGCAGAGGATGGGCTCGGTGAGGAGCTGGATGAGGGGCTGGTAGTGGTGTGGGGGCAGGACCGTGTCCTCCACCAGCCTCAGTGCCAGCCGCAGGGCACCCAGCTGTCCCCTGCAAGGACACCGGGGGCTCACATGCGTCCTGTGCCCTCCGTGGGGTCACCTCGTGCTGCCCTGGTCACAAGCACCCATCCCCTCTGCCTGCACTCACCCGTGGTCCTTGGTGGTGCTGGGGAAGGGCAGGAGCTGGAACCAGCCTCTGGTGGGGCCCGTGCCGAGGGTGTTCAAGGGGAACTCGACCTGGGGACAGAGGCGGGGTCTGGGTGGGGTTGCCAGACCCTTGGGGGACAGCTCAGGACATACAGCGTCTGCATGTGGCACTGCTCCCATCCCAGTGGGTCCTGACCTGGGGTCACCCAGACCCCACACATGGGGGTGCAGAGGTGCCCCCGGGACCCTGCCCCATTCCGGTGTGCCCCGAGGTCCTCACCCATCCCAGGAAGTCGTTCTTGCCCACGATGTCCCAGTCCCAAACCTCCACGCTCAGCACAGCCTCTCCCAGCTCCCCTTCCGGCAGCTCCAACTCCAGCACCTCATCCCAGTGCGGGAAGCGGGTTTTCTTAATCACCTGCTGGGCACAGGGACTGCTGGCCCAGGGGACGAGGCGCCTGAGGGTGCCTGAGCCTCCGCGGGGTGCCCCGCCCTGGGTCCCACACCCAGCCCTGGGTCCCACACCCAGCACACTGACTCACGGCTGTCTCCAACGTGTGCCCGCAGCACGACACCCGGGCAAAGGGGTCCGAGGTGCCCGAGGGGTCCCGGGGGGCCAGGTCCCTGTGGGGACATGGGGGTCAGTGGGGGCACAGCGGGTTTGTCCCTACCATCAGGGTCCCGGCAGCCCCACATGCCCCCTTTTCCCAGCTCTCCTGGGCATAGGGGGCAGCCAGTGGGTGCTGGGGGATGCTGGGGAGACCGTGCCCCCAATTCCAGAGGAGCCCTTCCTCCTCCAGTCCCTCGTGGGGGGTGCTGCTGTCCTTCTTGGCTGTCCCCATGGCCACCCTGTCCCCATGGCCATCCTGTTGCCTTGGTAGCCGCTTTGGTTGCCATGGCAGCGGGATGCTGCCTCTGCTGCCTGCTCCATCTGTCAGCTGTGTGTGTCACCGTGCGTGTGTCCCTGTGCGCGCTCACACGCGTGCACACACACGTACATCCCCAAACCCAGACGGGCAGCCTGGGCCGTGCCTCAGTTTCCCCAAATTTTGAAACCAAAGGGCAAAAAGCTGGTGTGAGAGCCGACCACTGGGCTGGGCACCAACTCCAGGCACTCTGTGGCTCTTTTGTCCCCCCGTCCCCAAGCAGGGATGGCAGCGCATTTCCCACTGAGCCCTCATGGCATTGTCACACGTGGTTGGCATCACTGATGTCCCCAGCCTGCTGCAGCGAGGACCCTTCCCAGTGTGGAAAGGGGAGGACAAACCCCATGCCACCACTGTCCCCATCCCCTCCTCTCCTCCCTCCTGCCAAAAATAAGACCCCGTAGTGGTCGCAGCCCGCTGGAGCTGCCAGCCCCCCAACCTGGCCTGGATGAGGTGGCAGCGCAGCACCCGCGGGTGGCCCCGCTCGGGGACTTGCAGCTCCAGGTGGATCTCGCCCTGCACCTCCTGGTCGGGGTTCACAGGTGCCAGGCTGAGCCAGCTGTCCACGCCTGCCGAGGGGGACAGCGTGGGCACCCCATGGTGCCAGGCTGGGTCCCGCTGTCCCCCACCCCGCCGTGCCCCCCACTCACCCCGCGGCTCGGCCGAGATTTGCTGGTGGCTGAGCGAGACCTTGCCGATGACATCGTCCTGCCTGTGAGGGAACAGACGCAGCAGGACACTGGTGGGGACGTGCCACCCCCCCAGTGCCCACCCGTGCCCCTGTTGTCCCCCTACCCGATGGTGTCTTCATCCAGCACGTAGACGGTGAGGCTGTGGAATCCACGGGGCAGGAGCAGGGTGTATTCCTCGCCCCAAAAAGGGTTCAGGCTCTTCCACACCGTGGCCGTCCTGCCGGGATGGCAGAGGTGGCTGCACCCCCAGGGAAGATCCCCCACCCCTGCGTGTCCGCTCCCAGCGTGGGACGGTGTCCCCGTACCTGGCCACCACCTCGTTGTCCACCTTGACCACGCAGTAGGGATCGCTGGAGCCGGACCTGGGCAGGGCATGGGGGTGCCCAGGGTCAGCCCCCACTCGGGGGTCCCATCCATCTTGGGGGCTCTCAAACCCCAACAGAGAAACACCAACCCCGGGGGTGAGATGAGCTGCCCGGTCTCAGCCTGGCCCTGCAGCTGACACTGGCATGGGGACATCCCCTTTTCCCGGCCCTCCTTGGGCTGAGGGATCTGCTGTGGCTCACCCGAGCCACTGCGCTGTCCGTCCGTCAGCACAGCCCAGCCCGAGTCCCTGTGACAACCCACGGTGTCAGGGTGACACCGCTCTGTCCCCTTCCTCAGGGACCACAGGATGGAGGGATGAGGGACGGATCCAGGGATCATCCACCCGGTCTCTGCAAAGCCCCTTCCTGCTGGTTAATGACAGCTGGACCAGCGCCAAGGGGTGCCGGCCCTGGGGTGCTGCTGGAGCCCCAAATCCCCAGGACGTGCTTCCACAAGGATTGGGACCCCGAGATAGATGAGGGAGGTGACGCCAATCTCTGTCGCTGCCCCGGGACAGGAAGTGGGAACCGCTCAACCCGACCCCCTCCACAGCCCCATTACAGCCCCAGGCTGGGTTTGGGGGCGCTGGGAGTGGCACTGGGCACTCCGTCACTGCGCAGATGACCAGAGGCCCCAGTGGGACATCCAGCACGGCGCCGTGACTCGCCCCGGGTGGGGAAACTGAGGCAGGGACACGGCACCGTTCCCGGCTGCCCGGCCCTGGGAGCGGCCGGCGGTGCCAAGTTGGCACATCCGGAGGTGCCCGGGACTGCCAGCTCCGCCGAGCCGTGTCCCCGGGACAGGAGCAGGCGGGGGTCTCCCTGTACCCCCCCGCACACCACCCCACCCCCACAAAGGGTGCAGATGCCCAGCAGGGGTGGGGGTGCAGGGGCTATGCCCCCTCCCCCCAGTGTCACCCCCAGGCTGGGGGCATCCTCTGTGCCCACCCTGCTGGGGGGCACGAAAGGGATGCTAAAGGGGCTGGGGGGCTCATCCACCCCTCTGGGGGGGGCTGGCAGTCCCTGCACCCCCCAGACCCCCACTTTGGGGGCAATGGGTGCAAGCAGAGACCCCCAAAACTGTGCGGAGAGCAGAGCACCCAGAGAGAGAAGAGCACGCAGCACCCCCTCCCCGCCACATCTCCCGGGGTGGGTCTGGGGGAAAGGGGGGGCCCTGAGTCCCCCGAGCCACTCACACGTCCTTGGCGGGCAGGTCCTTCCCCTCCAGCACCCGGCAGCGTAGCGAGGTGGTTTTGGCCATGCCAGCGAACTTCAGACTTGGGGGTGGGCACCTGTGGGGGCTGCGATGGGTGCCCGGGGGTGCCCTGAGTCCCCCCAAAGCGCCGGCGGGGCTGCCAGCACCGGCCTCCGCCTCCGCCGCCGCCGCTTCTCGCCGTCGCTTCTTCCTCTTTCCTCTTCAGGTTGTTTTCGTCGCCGCTTCGCTCCCACCTGCGCCCGAGAGCCCAGACGGGCACTGGGCGAGCGCGGGTGAGGCGGCACCGTGCCCACCGTGGGGGTCCCATCGCGGGCCAGTGACCAGCGAGCAAAGCCACCCCCCGTGCGAGAGGTGGGGAAACTGAGGCACGGGGTCATGGCAGAGCGGCGGCACCTGGGGTGGGGGGCTTCTGCCACGTCAGAGCTGAGGGGCACAAGGGGTGGGTGCCCCCCGGGGTGGAGGGCTCGGCCTGGACCTCAAAATAAGGGGGGAATGGGTGAACACTGGACGTGGGGATAGGGGGAGGAAGGAGGTGCATGGGATCACCAGGACCCCCAAGGGACCTCGCCTCCTCCGGGTGACCCCAGCCCTCAGAGGGGACACGCTGAGCCCAACTGGGGGGGATCCAGCAGGTCTTGGGGTGTCTGTGGGTGCAGCACCCCAATCTTACTGCTCGCTGCACCTCAGCCTCGCTGCACGAGGGACCCCGAGCCGGGGGGACGGAGGGCACTGGGGGCGAGGGGGGGCATCCCTGCCCTGGCGAGGCATAGGGGGGCATGGGGGGCTGGAGGGTGTGGAATCTGGGGTGCGAGGGTGGGCTGGCCAGATGTCTCCTGCCGTGATTCACGGTGGGCATTGCCAGGGTGGGCGTCACCCAGTGGGTGCTGGAGGGGCTCACAGGGGGGATGCTGGTTCCTGGGGGGCTGATGATGGGGTGCTGGTTCTTAGGGGGGCGATGTGGGGGCAGGGGGTCATTGGGGTGCTGCTAATGGGGGGCTCAATGAGATCTTTGGGGGCTGCTGGGGGGGCTGAATGTGGGGGTGCTGGTCCTGTGACGGCTGCTGAACGGGGAGGGGGGGTGTCATCCAGTAGTGCTGGGTCCTGGGGGTGTCACTGCCGGGGGTGTCCCCGTGTGGGCGCTGGGTCCCTGAGGGGGTCACTGTCCCCGGGCCCGGCGGGCGGGGGGAGGCCCCGTTCCCGCCCTTTCTCCCTCAGGGGAGCTGTTCCCCGTCCCCCTCCCGCCCCATCGCGGCGCTCCCCCGTCCCCCTCCCGCCCCATCCCGGCGCTTCCCCGGCGCTTCCCCGGAGCTCCCCGGGCGCGGGGCGGTGCCGTTGGCGGCGGGGCCGGAGGAGGCGGCTCCGGGTCCCCTCCCCGCGCCGCCGCTTCCGCCGCCGCCGCCGCCCTGGGCCGGGCGGGCCCGGCGGGGCCGAGCGGGCGGCGGGGCCACCATGAAGCCGAGCGGAGGTGAGCGGGAGCCGGGCGGGGACACAGGGGGGGCTCGGGACATGAGGGGTGACGGGGGTTTTGGGGGCTCTGGGGGTAACGGGGCCGTCCCGCCGCAGAGGAGCCGGTGCTGCTGGCGGAGCTGAAGCCGGGCCGGCCCCAGCGCTACGATTGGAAATCCAGCTGCGAGACCTGGAGCGTCGCCTTCTCCCCCGACGGGGCCTGGTTCGCCTGGTCCCAGGGACACTGCGTGGTCAAGCTGATCCCGTGGCCCCTGGGGGAGGCCGAGCTGTGAGTGCGGAGTCATGGAATGGGTTGGGTTGAGAAAGGACCCTAAAGCTCATCCAGTTCCACCCCCTGCCATGGGCAGGGACACCTCCCACTGTCCCAGGCTGCTCCAAGCCCCATCCTACCTGGCCTTGGACACTGCCAGGGGCAGCTTCTCTGGGAACCCTATGCCACTGTCTCTCCAGGGAACAATTCCTTCCCAATATCCCATCCATTCCTACCCTCTGGCAGTGGGAAGCCATTCCCTGTGTCCTGTCCTACCATCCCTTGTCCCAAGTCCCTCTCCTGTTCTCTTGGAGCCCCTTTAGGCCCTGGAAGGGGCTCTGAGCTCTCCCCGGAGCCTTCTCTTCTCCAGGTGAACACCCCCAGCTCTCCCAGCCTGGCTCCAGAGCAGAGGGGCTCCAGCCCTCAGAGCAGCTCCTCTTCTGGTCTCACTCCAGTAGCTCCATGTCCTTTTGATGCTGGGGATCCCAGAGCCAGGGGCAGCTCTGCAGGTGGGGTCTCACCTGAGTGGGGCAGAGGGGCCCCCTCCTCTGCTGCCCACACTGAAGGATCAGCCCAGGACATGGTGGTTTCAGGGCCAGGGCATGGCCAGCCCTCACTCACCAGCACCAAAGTCCTTTTCCCCAGGGCTGCTCTCCATCCATCCATCCATCCGTCCGTCCGTCCGTCTGTCCGTCCATCCATCCATCCATCCATCCATCCATCCATCCATCCATCCATCCATCCATCCATCCATCCATTTCCCAGCCTGGACTGATCCTGGGGTTTGCCCAGTGTGGGGTGAAGATGGGTGCACAAAGCTGGGGCGGGGGATCCTGGGGTGAACATTCCACCCATCCCTGCCTCCCTCCAGCGGCTGCAAAACCTCGGAGCGCAAGAGCCGGGGCGGCAAAGCAGAGACCAGGAGCCGTGGGGCCGCCAAGGAGAAGACTCTGGAGTGTGGGCAGATTGTGTGGGGCCTGGCCTTCAGTGCCTGGCCAGCAGCTGAGGATGGGGACACGGATCCTGCCTGTGCCATGGGGCTTCCCTGCCTGGTCCTGGCCACCGGGCTCAACGACGGGCAGATCAAGGTGTGGGAGGTGCAGACAGGTGAGCAGCCCTTGCTATCGTGGCTTCAGGCTCCTGTCTCTCCCTTGTTCCCCCGTGGAAGGAGATCCCATCTCCCTCCTTCCCCAACATCTGCCCTGTCCCAAGTGGGGCTGCATGAGGAGCACTGCCTCAATCCCAATGGAGGGATGGCACTGAGCATGGCTCCTCTCCTCAGGGCACCTCCTCTTCAGCCTCTTGGGACACCAGGATGTCGTCAGGGACCTGAGCTTTGCTCCCAATGGAAGCCCCATCCTCGTGTCAGCCTCGCGGGACAAGACCTTGCGTGTGTGGGACCTGAGCAGGGACGGTAGGAACGTGCAGGGATATCCCTATGCTGGGTCAGGGAAGGGGGAGAAACCCACCTTGTTGGGGGAGGACTTTTGGGAACAGTATTTGAGGCAGAAGGGGACAGCCCTCTGACAGGGAGCAGAGTGTAACCTGGGAGGTGTAGGAGGGCATTGCCTTGGGATTTACCCAGGGAATCCCCAGCCCAGTGTGAATTCCCACTGGGGAAAAGGAGGGAAAGCAAAGCCAAGGAGTCCTGCTCCCCTCTGGTGACACATTTCTGCTGTCCCCAGGGCGGCAGGTCCAGGTGCTGTCGGGCCACGTGCAGTGGGTCTATTGCTGCTCCATCTCCCCAGACTGCAGCATGCTCTGCTCCGCCGCCGGCGAGAAATCGGTGAGTCCTGCAGGATGGGAGCCTGCTGAATCCAGCCCTCTGTGTCCCCAGAAACGCCCCTGGGAGAGAGAAGGGGCCAGGCCATCCTGCCCTGGCTCCTCAGGAGCCGGGAGTTGGGAGCAGACCCCATGTGGTTTAATCCTTGGGATGCTCCCAGCCTGATCCCGTATCCCGCAGGCGCTGCTGTGGAGCATGAGATCCTACACCCTCATCCGGAGGCTGGAGGGCCACCAGAGCAGCGTGGTGTCCTGTGACTTCTCCCCGGACTCTGCGCTCCTCGTCACCGCTTCCTACGACGCCTGTGTCATCATGTGGGACCCCTACACCGGGGAGCAGCTCAGGACGCTGCGGTACGGACCTGGGAGGGGACAGAGCAATGCCAGGGAGCCTTTTAGGGCTGGATGCGCCTTTTCCAGCTCCCTGGGCACAGCCATCATCTCTACACTGTGGGATGGACCCAGGGGACACTGTGGGACAGGACAGAGCAATGCCAGGGGGCGTTTTAGGGCTGGATGTGGCTTTCCCTTCTCGCTGGGCACAGCCACCACCTCTCCCCTGCTTCCAGGGGTGGGATGGGGGTCTGGTTTGCCAAGTCTGGCTGCTCTGCCAGCCCCAGCTGGGGACGGGGCTGGTGGCAGCCCAGAGCTGATGCTGGGATGTTGTCCCCACCCACAGCCACGTCCCGTTGCACTCCACGCTGGATTCCAGCAGTGAAATCCACACCAGCTCCCTGCGCTCCGTCTGCTTCTCCCCTGAGGGGCTCTACCTGGCCACGGTGGCAGATGACAGGTGAGTGAACCCCTGTGCGGACCCAGAGAGGGGCCCAGCAGGAGACCAAAGTGAACCAGGAGCTCAGGAAGTGGGGAATAAATGCGCCAGGTCCCCCTGCAATTCCTGGAGTAAGTGGAAAGGTCAGGGCCTGTGACAAGGGGTAGCAAGGTCGGGGCCCTGTCACCGAGCTGAGGTCCCTGCCCTCCTGGGTGCTGCGCCACCCTCAGCATGTCCCTCGCTCTGCAGGCGACAGTCCTCCCTGGGGCACTCCCATGGGAAGCAAATCCTTCTCCAGCTTGTGTGTTTCAAGTGATCCCAGAGGCTTCATTTTGGCAGCAGGCACTGCATCGTGTCCTTTCTCCACAGGCTCCTGAGGATCTGGGCCTTGGAGCTTCGGTCTCCAGTGGCCTTTGCCCCCATGACCAACGGTCTGTGCTGCATGTACTTCCCACATGGAGGATTCATTGCCACAGGGTGAGTAAACAGCAGAAGAGGGCGGAGAAACACGGGGCTTCTCCCTCCTCCTGCAACTCAGCAAATTCTGGGCTGGAGACCGTGTGCTTGCAGCAAGCTTGGGAATAGTTGGGGGCAATTGGAATTCCTCGTGTCCTGTGCTCAGGGTTGTTTGGATCCCATTGCAGGACCAGGGATGGCCATGTCCAGTTCTGGACAGCACCGAGGGTCCTCTCATCGCTCAAGCACTTGTGCCGCAAAGCTCTGCGCACCTTCCTCACGACCTACCAGGTGCTGGCACTGCCCATTCCCAGGAAGCTGAAGGAATTCCTCACTTACCGGACTTTTTAAGGCAGCAGGGAGAGCAGAGGCACGGAGGTGAGCCCCGGGGCTCGGCCCGGGCTGGTGGTGCTGCAGGAACGCCGAGCTGTGAGCCAGGAGCGCTGCTGCTCCTGTGGTTTTGGGGCTGTGGAGGGCTTTTTTCGGTGTCATAATACAAAAACCCAGCAAAACCCCACGCAGAGGGCGAGGGGCAGAGCTGTGGTGGCCCCGCAGGGGACATGGGTGGGACACAGGTCCCCCTGTCCCCTGCTGCCTGCTGGGGTTGGGTCAGGTGCTTCTGCTTCCGAGTGCAATGGTGTGGGATGACGCTGGGGCAGCTGCTGTGGGAGCAGAGCTGTCGTCACCTGCACAAATATGGGGCTAAACCCCCCCAAAACACCCACCTGGGAATGTCCCTCCAGCCCAGTGGAGCGCGGGCTCTGCCGCTCTCCCGGCGTGGGCAGGAGCAGGACAAGCCTGAGCAGGCGTCAATAAACAAAAATTGATTCCTCATGATTTCCCCCCTGGCTCGCTCAGGTGACCTGGGAGTGCCTGGCACCGCCCTGGCTGCCAGGGAGGGGTGGCAGAGGTGTCCATCTGTGGGAAAAGGTGGCTTCACTCCCTCCCCTGCTCCCATTCCCGTTGTTTTCTCTCTGTGCTGGAGCGTGGCACTCAATCAGCCAAATTCCCAGACATGCTGAGCATGCAGCGGTGTTTTGTTTGTCCCCTTTCTCCAGCTTAGCTGGTGGCTGGAGCAACAGCACGTTCCCTGGGTGCTGGCAGGCTCTGTGGAGGGAATTCTCCTCCAAACATCACCAGGATGTTGTTTTTCCCTTGGGAACAGCTGAACACAGAACGCTGGTGCTTCCCCCACCTCCCTCCAGGAGGGAAAAGCAAAAACCAGTGCGACCTGCTGGGCTTTGGAGGCACCTGTATTTCCCCAAGGAGCTTGGGAATAACGTTACCCAACTCTTGTGCCCTGGCTGTGGGCTCAAGGCTTCCAGAAAGGGACTGGGAAGCTGCAGGGAGCAGCTCCAGGCACGAGGCCAATGGTCCTTCCCAAATCCAGCAGCAGATCCACCCGGCAGGACTCAGGCTTCGGCCACCACCAGGTCCCTGGTGACCTGGAAGGCGGCGATGAGGGAGCTCAGCTGGATCTTCTCGCTGGTGCCAGCAGCCAGGCGGTACCTGGAGAGGGGGTCAAGGGCAGCTGTGGGGGTTTCCACCACTGTGGGTGCCCCCAAAGCCGTGGGCTGTGGGCCAGTGGTGCCCAGCGGCCACCAGGAGCCACCCCAGTGTCCCCACGCCGGGAGAGCGACTCTTACTCAATGTCTGCCAGCTTGATCAGCAGCTGGATGCGGATGGACGGTGGGAAGTCGACTGTGGAGAAAAGGAAACACTCGGTGAGGGCCAGGGGAAAGTCTGGCCTCTCCAGGATCATCCAGAGCTGGACCCTGTGCCCACCTCTGTGCACGAAGAGATGGATCTCGGTGAGGATGTCCTGCAGGGCCAGGCCCTTCAGCGTCTTCAGCTCCATGATTTCTGGGATGAGAGCGAGTCAAGGCCTTGCTTCCAGGCTTTTCCCTGCCAGATCCCGCTCCTCATCTCTGCGGCAACCCCGAGGGGCCTCCCCATCAAGCAGCACCTGCCTGACAGATCACAGGGATCCCTGGGAAAGAGCAGGATTTATCCCAGCTGGGAATAACCCCCCAGGGTAAAGGATACGGCGGTAGGCAGTGGAAAAATCCTGGTTCAGCATCCAGTCGAGGATGTTGGCGATGTCAGACTTGAGGGGATGTCCCGTGCAGGTGTAAACGTTCTCCTCTGTCACCTTCCCAAAGGCCATGAAGGTGCTCTGAGGAAGAGGAGGGAACAGGGAGGATGAAGAGGCCCCTCCAGCTCAGCTGGCCAGGGGCTGATGGCCACGGTCCCACCTGCAAGATATTGAGGGCTCTGCGCATGTCCCCGCTCGAGAGGGTCACCAGAGCCTTCATCCCGTCCTCGGTCACATCCACCCTGGAAAACAACGCCGAGGGAAGTGGAACAGTGGGAATCCAACCTGCTGCTCCTCCCTGGCAGGGAATGGGATCCCCGTTGGTGTGGAGGGATCCCCGCTCACCCCTCCTCCTGGATGACGTGCTGGAGCCGCGGCACCATCAGCTCCGGGGTCAGGGGGCCGAAGCGGAAGCGGGTGCAGCGGGATTGCAGGGCAGGAATGATCTTGGAGAGGTAGTTGCAGATGAGGCAAAACCGGGTGTTTTCTGTGAATTTCTCGATCACTGCAAAAAGGAGGGAGGGGAGGAGGGTCCTTGGCTGCTCCTTGTCCTGATTGCCACCCTGTGCCAGGCTGGATGAGGCTGATGGCTGCCCACAGTGTGGGATTCCCGTGGTGTGGGATTCCCAGTGCCCTCACCTCTCCTCAGGGCATTCTGAGCATCCTGGGTCATGGCGTCGGCTTCATCCAGGATGACGAGCTTGAAGCCTTTCCTAGAAAAAGGGGTGGGTTTGGTGCTGGAGAAGGGGGAGCTGGGATGTTTGTTCCCAGCCTGACTCCTGGGAAGCCCTTCTTGCATCCTCATCCTCCCTGCTTGCTGGGCACCTTCCCACCCGCTCCAGCACGCTGCCCACCCCGGCACCTCCCAAATCCCCTTCCCAATGCAAGCACCAGGGCAGGAGGGTGCCAAAGGGATGGGGAGCTTTGGGAAGCACAGCCCCACCACGTACTTAAAGATGGTCCTGGTGCTGGCGAAGCTCAGGATGGGCCCTCGGACGATGTCGATGCCGCGGTCATCGGAGGCGTTGAGCTGGAAGGGGACAGTGTGGATCCGTATCCCTGCATCCCAGACCATCCCATCCTTTCCCTTCCCATCCCATCTCATCTTGTCCCATCCCACTCCATCCCATTCCCTCCCCGCTCACCTCCAGCACCATGGAGCCGAATTCCCGCTCCCGGTACAGCTGCCTGGCACAGGCCAGGATGGTGGATGTCTTCCCGGTGCCGGGCGGCCCATAGAGGAGCAGATGCGGGAGCCGATCCTCGCTGATGAAGCGCTGCACTGCGGGATAACGTGGTAACACCGGGATAACACCGGGATAACACCGGGATAACGGGGCTGGGGGGGGACCGGCGGGGGGAGTCACCGCGGGAGGAGGGGGGGTTAATTACCGGTGCTGAGGATGTCCCGGTGAGACACCAGCTCGGACAGCGCCTGCGGACGGTACTTCTCCACCCTGCACCGGGGAAGGAAAGGAGCGGAGGGTGAGCCCCGGGGCAGCTCCCGCCGCCTTATCCCGCTCTGCCGGTATCCCGCTGTCCCCCCGCTCCCGGCCGTACCACGGCAGGTTCGCGCTGCCCGCCGGCGCCATGTTGGGAAGTCTCGCGAGAGCGCCGCGAAGCGCGCGAGAGCGCCGGGGCGGGGCGGCTCTGAGGGGTCCGGGCGGGTCCCGCTGGATCGGGAAAATCCCGGCTCCTCCCAGCCCGGAGCGGGGCAATTCCCGGGATCCAGGGGCAGCCACAGCTTCTCTGGGCACCCTGTGCTGGAGGCTCCCCACCCTCCCAGCGAACAATTCCTTCCCAATATCCCATCCAGCCCTGCCCTCTGGCACTGGGAGGCCATTCCCTGTGTCGTGTCCCTCCATCCCTTGTCCCCAGTCCCTCTCCAGCTCTTGTGGAGCTCCTTTAGGCCCTGCAAGGGGCTCTGAGGTCTCTCCTGGAGCCTTCTCCAGGTGATCACCCCCAGCTGTCCCAGCCTGGCTCCAGAGCAGAGGGGCTTCAGCCCTTGGAGCAGCTCCGTGGCCTCCTCTGGACTGGCTCCAGCAGCTCCAGGTCCTTCCTGTGCTGGGCCCCAGGGCTGGACACAATATTCCCACTGGGATCTCACCTGAGTGGAGAGGGAGAATCCCGGCCCATCCTGCTGTCCCTGTCCATGGCAGAGGGCGGAACCAGGTGACCCTTTAAGGTCCCTTCCAACCCCAAACCATTCCATGATTCTGTGCCTGTGGGAAGAGCACGGTGCTGGTGGTCACCATGGTGCCTGTGATCCTGGGGAAATTGCAGCAGCAGGAATTGCTGGATCAAGGTTGTGAGCAAGGTTTTGGGAAAATACAGTGCCCCTGCCCTTGGAAAACCCTTGGGATGAGAGGGGCACCTTTGGGTGCAGGGACACTTGAGGAGAGGAGACCTGCTGGGATCTTCCCAGTGTGACGGGAGCAGCAAACTCCAGAGGTGGCTGTGAGAACAGAACCTTTATGCCTGTCCCTGCTGCTTCCCGGTGCCTCTGGAAAACCCCTGGAGCCTCCTTGGGAGAAGGGGCTTAGAGAGGACAATCAGCCCAAGCTGCTGGAGTGATGCTCCAGTGCTGCTCCGATCCCATGCCATGGATGGAGAAAGGAAAGCAGGCAGGAGTGAGAGGTGCTGGCTTGGAAATGCAGCTGGAGTGAGGATGGGAAGTGCTCCATTGGGAAGTAGAGGTGCAGGGCAAGCAAAAAATCCCTGGAAAAATCCTGTTGCTGACAAAGGAAGTGAAAACATCAAGAGCTCCAGGCTGGGTCCTATAAAACCCCAAAAATCTGCTGGAGAGCAGCTGCTTTCCTGGTTTTTTTTTGGTGTTTTGGGTTTTTTTGTGGGTTTTTTGTTTGGGCTTTTTTTTTTTTTCCTTTTTTTCCCTATTTTTTTTCCCTGAAGCCCCATAAAGGAAAGCAGGAGCTGGAAGCTGAGGTCAGCAGCCTCAGCCGTCCCTCTGGGCGCGTGACAGCCGTGACAGATGGCCCTTCCCTCCGGAGCTTCCAGGTCCTTCCCGGGCACCTGGGAACAGCCGGGAGCTGGGATTTTCCTGTACGTCCTGGATCCAGAGCTGCTGCTCTCCCCCTGGGTCTGCCTTCGCCTGGGGCAGGCTCTTGTCATCCTAAATGGATTTTTCCAGGCGTTTTCCCTATCATTAATAAATCCCGAGCTCCGGAGCAGGGAAATCTTTGGGGTGTTGTTTAATAGGGTTAAATTGATGGGAGCACACCCCTGGGATGGCTCTGATTTCCCTCTTGGATGGAGATGAGGGGACAGAGGTGGTGGGACAAGGATGATGGGGACAGCGGTGATGGGATGGGAGATGATGGGACAGGGAAGATGGGAGAGGCATGATGGTGACAGAGGTGGTGGCAGGGTTGATGGGACAGGGATGATGGGGAGAGAGGTGATGGTGACAGAGGTAATGGGGACAGGGATGATGGGACAGGGATGATAGGACACAGGTGATAGGACAGAGGTGATGGGGACAGGGATGAGGGGACAAGGGATGGAGACAGGAATGATGGTGATGGAGATGAAGAGAGATGATGGGACAGGTGTGATGGTGACAGAGGATGGTGACAGAGGTGGTGACAGGGCTGATGGGACAGAGGTGATGGGACAGAGATGATGGGATAAGGATGATGGGGACAGAGGTGATGGTGACAGAGGTGATGGGGACAGGGATGATGGGGACAGGGATGATGGGACAGAGGTGATGGGGACAGGGATGATGGGACAGAGGTGATGGGGACAGGGATGATGGGGACAGGGATGATGGGGATAGAGGTGATGGGACAGGGATGATGGGACAGGGATGATGGGGATAGAGGTGATGGGACAGCGATGATGGGGATAGAGGTGATGGGACAGGGATGATGGGACAGGGATGATGGGGATAGAGGTGATGGGACAGGGATGATGGGACAGCGATGATGGGGATAGAGGTGATGGGACAGGGATGATGGGACAGAGGTGATGGGGACAGGGATGACAGGACAGGGATGATGGGAAAGGGATGATGGGGACAGAGGTGATGGTGATGGAGATGCTCTTCCACAGAGGATTAAAACAGGTGCTCCTTAAGATCTGAAACCCAAGGGATCCTCCCACCCCATGTGGAGCTGAAGTTCTTTGCCATATTAATACCCAAGGAATCCCAGAGCTGGTATCCAAAGGCTCATGTGGAGCAGCTCACTCTGAGCTGGAGCAGTGAACCCTCGTGGGGTGGTTTTGGGGGGATTTGGTGGGAAAGCCCTGGTGTGGTGCCGTGGTGTTGGTTTCCCAGGGTGGAGTGGCCATGCCATGGGATTCCCTCTCCCTTCCCCGCAGGATGTTGTGCCTGGAAGAGCCCCTTTGGCACTGAGGGAACATCAACCCAGTTCAGAGACTGAGTAGCTCCAAACCCTTTTCTCACAGACAAAACCAACAGAAGTCAATTAAAATATTACCAGATAATTTTATATGGACTCATTGTGCCATTCCCACCGTCTGGAATGTTCATCCACCTCTCGGACCATGGCCAGCTCCAAGCATGGGAGCTGTCCCACAGGCTGCTGTAGGGTTTTTTGGGAAGCATGAAGTTTGGTGAACACGCAAAATCCCTGCAGTTCTGGTGCTTTTATCCCAGTGGAGTCTCCCTGGTTGGAATTTATTTTATCCTTCCCTTCCCTTCCCTTCCCTTCCCTTCCCTTCCCTTCCCTTCCCTTCCCTTCCCTTCCCTTCCCTTCCCTTCCCTTCCCTTCCCTTCCCTTCCCTTCCCTTCCCTTCCCTTCCCTTTTCCCTTCCCTTCCCCTTCCCTTCCCTTCCCTTCCCTTCCCTTCCCTTCCTTCCCTTCCCTTCCCTTCCCTCCCTTCCCTTCCCTTCCCTTCCCTTCCCTTCCCTTCCCTTCCCTTCCCTTCCCTTCCCTTCCCTTCCCTTCCCTTCCCTTCCCTTCCCTTCCCTTCCCTTCCCTTCCCTCCCCGTCCCCATTCCTACTGTCATTTCCCACCCCTCTGAGCCCCCCTCACAGCCAGCCTTGGGGACAGGGTGGAAAAGGGACATCCCAGCACGGGGACGAGGCTGGAAATTAAAAGTCCTGATTAATAAAAAAGGCAACATTCAGCAGATTTCCAGCTTTTTTAGCCATATCCCAACTCGGGGGGAGTCGGCCGCTGTGAGCACGGATGGAGCCGTTGGGAATTTGGTTTGTGCTCTCCCAGAGCTGGGAGGGACTGGGATGGGGATGGCAGCTGGGAATAAAGTCACATATCCAGAGGCAGGGAGGTCGCTGCTGTGCCTGGGGCATGTGGAGGGTCTGGGAGCATCATCCTGGCTCCGTCTCTCCGGAATAATTCCCGAATGTTGGCTGGGCTTGGTCCCCATTGCCCCACACCAGGAATCCCCATTGCTCCAGACCCTCCTCATTGCCCCACACCAGGAATCCCCATTGCCCCAGACCCCCCACTGCCCCAGACCCCCCCCATTGCCCCAGATCTCCCCCATTTCCAACCCCCCCCATTGCCCCAGACCCCCCCCATTGCCCCAGATCTCCCCCATTTCCAAACCCCCTCATTGCCCCAGCCCTCTCAATGCCCCATTTCTCCCCCATTACTTCAGGTCCCCCACACTCCCCCAGCCTCCCATTATCCCCCCAATCCCCCCCCTTTTCCAGCCCCCCCTTATTTCCCCAGGTTCCCCTATTGCACCAGCCCCCCCAATGTCCAAGCCCCGCCTTCCTCATTGACCCCCCATTGCCCCGGAGCCCCCATTTCCAGCCCCCCAACTTGCATAGTCCCCCCCGTTCACCTCTGGTGCTCCCCCCCATCCCATTCCCGGGGATCAGAGGGATTGGGATGAGGGATGGGGGATGGGGATGAGGGAGATGGGGATGGGAATAGATGGGGATGGGGGAAGGTGGTGGGGTGGGAATGGGGGGGATTCTTATGGGGATGGGGAGATGTGGGGGAATGGGGACGGGGGTGGAGGTGATGAGGATAGAGAGATGTGGGGATTTGGGGCACGGGGTGGATGGGGATGGGGGTGGGGATGGGAAGGGGGGCGTTGATGAGGATGAGGTGTGGGGATGGGGGGTGGGTGGGAATAGCGGGAAAATGCTGGGGCTGGGGGTGACGGGGCTGGGGAGGGTTGATGGCGATGGGGGGTGACTATGGAGATGGGAAAGTGATGGGGTTGGGGGATGTTGATGAGGTTGGGGGATGTTGATGAGGATGTTGAAGAGGATGTTGAAGAAGATGGGGAAGTGTGAGTGTGGGGGATGGGGATGGGAAGGTGATGGGGATAGGGGTGATGGGGTTGGGGGTGTTGATAAGGTTGGGGGGGATGTGGGGGTGATGATGAGGATGGGGAGATGTGGGTGTAGGTTGAGAATGGGGGTGATGGGGTTGGGGTGATGAGGGTGGAGTGGTGTTGATAAGGTTGGGGGGGTGTGTTGTTGAGGATGGGGGTGTTGATAAGGTTGGGGGGATATTGATAAGGTTGGGGGGTGATGATGTGGAGGTGTTGATAAGAATGGGTGTGTTGATGAGGGTGGGGGTGTTGATAAGGTTAGGGGGATGATGATGAGGATGTGGGGGTGATGATGAGGATGGGGGTGATGGAGTTGGGGGTGATAAGGATTGGGGGGAGGGAAGGATTGAGGGGATGTTGATAAGGTTGGGGGGGATGATGAGGATGGGGGGATGATGATGTGGAGGTGTTGATAAGGATAGGGATGCTGATAGGGTTGGGGGGGATGATGATGAGGATGGGGGATGAGGATGAGGATGGTGCTGTGGGTGCGGGGGCGATGCGGGTGCCGGGAAGCTGCTGGGGCCGGGGGTGCCGGGCCGGGGGTGTGCGGGGGTTCCCGCGCGGAGCGGCGCGCAGCGAGCGCGGCCCCGCGGAGCCGGAGCGCGCCGCCCCCGCCCCCGCCCCGCCGCGCCCGGGGGGGGGTAGCGGCGGCGGCGCCGCGCTGACGGCTCGGTGGGCACCGCGATGCTGCGGGCCGCGGCCGAGCGGGGCTGAGCGGCGGCGGGGGCCGGCGAGCGGAGCCGAGGGAAGGGGGGGCCGCGGCGGCGGCGGGCGGAGGGGAGGGCGGGCGGGGGGGGGGGGGGGGGGCGGCGAGCGATGGATGAGGACAACATGACGAGGAGCGAGGAGCAGGAGCTGAGTCTGCAGAAGGCGCTGCAGCAGTGCGAGCTGGTCCAGAACATGATCGACATCAGCATCTCCAACCTGGAGGGGCTCCGCACCAAGTGCGCCGCCTCCAACGACCTCACGCAGAAGGAGATCCGCACCCTGGAGGTACGGGCCCGCCGACCCCCCCCAGCATCAACACCCCCCCGTCACTCTCCCCCCCACCCCCCCCGGGCCGCGGCGGGTTCCCCCGCGGCGCTGCGGTGCGCCCGAGTGAGGCTGCGCGCTCTGCAGGTGGCCCCGAGGTGGGTCCGGGACCACCGAACGCTCCTGCCGGGACCCACGGGGGCGGCCCGGCCCCGGCCGCAGCCCCCCGGTATCCCCCCGGTGTCCCCCCGGCATCCCCCGGCATCCCCCTGCCCGGCCGCGTCCCTCCCCCGGCTCTCACCGCCCCGGCAGGCGGCATCCCCCGGCCCACCTGCATCCCTTCCCCCTTCCTGCATCCCCCGGCCCGGCCGCGTCCCTTCCTCCAGGCTCCTGCTCCAGCCGGGCTGCATCCCCTCGGCCCACCTGCATCCCTGCTGCCCGGCTCCATCCCCCCAGCCCGGCTGCATCCCTTTCCCTGGACTGCATCCCCTCGGCCCACCTGCATCCCTGCTGGCAGGCTGCATCCCACGGGCCTGGCTGCATCCCTTCCACCAGGCAGCATCCCCTCAGCCCACCTGCATCCCTTCCATGGGGCTGCATCCCCCGGGGCCTGGCTGAATCCTTTCCCCTGAGCTGCCTCCCCTCGGCCCACCTGCATCCCCTCCATCAGGCTCCAACTGTCCCACCTGCACCCCCTCTCCCCACCTCATCCCCCTGGCCCACCTGCATCCCCTCCAATCCTCCTGAATCCCTCCCACCAGGCAGCATCCCCCCCCCGGGCCCCACTCCTGCCTCCAAGGAGGGGATGGGGCTCCCTTCGGAGCGTGCTGAGCCCCAGCTGGGGTGGATTCACGGTTCAGTAGGAGGTCGGTGGGCTGGGATGGGCTGGGATGGGCAGGGATGGGCAGGGAATGGCCAGGGATTCCCAGGGCTGAGCGGGATCCCTGCAGCTGGCACAGAGCGGGGAGAAGCGAGGCCGTGACCCTGGGGAGATGCCGGCGGGGCCGTGCTGGTGCTGTGGGGGCGGCTGACGCGGAGCTGGGGCTGTGGGTGGGGGGATTTCGGAGCCTGAGCCCACTGAGGCCTTTTGGCTGCTCCTGCAGCCCCTCTGTGGGGCAGCTGTTGGCTCTGGACCGTGACTGGAACACCCTGTTCTGCTCCTGAAATTCCTGAGCGCTGTGAGAGCGAGGGGGACATCATCACGTCGCTGCTGAGCCCATGGTGGGGAGACCCCGGGTCTGGGGTGCAGCTCCCTGCTCTGCATCCCAGCTTGTGCTCGTTCCCGCTCCCACCCTGCTGTCACCTCCCCTCGATCCAAGCCCTGTCCCATCCCAGCTCTCTGTGCGAGGGGCTGTGAGCTGTTGGTCGTGGAGCAACCTTGGGAGAGGGATAACAGTGCTTTTGGGGTGTGCTGGAGACTTTTTGGGATGCAGGCAGGCTCCAAATCCCCAGGAGAACCTGCCAGGAGGGGCAGGACTACAGGAGCTCATCCCATGTGGAGTGATGGCCTTGTTGAGGTCAGCACTGAGGATTCCCTGTCTCCGTCCCATGGACACAGAGGGGAGCGTGGTGGAGCCATCCTGGTGGGATGCTCCTTCCCAGCAGCCCGGTGCCACTGGGGCAGCCCAAAGGGGCTGGATGAAGGGTTTGGAGGGTTTTGGGGGGATGCCATCCTGGTGGGATGCTCCTTCCCAGCACCCCGGTGCCACTGGGGCGGCCCAAAGGGGCTGGATGAAGGGTTTGGAGGGTTTTGGGGGGATGCCATCCTGGTGGGATGCTCCTTCCCAGCAGCCCGGTGCCACTGGGGCAGCCCAAAGGGGCTGGATGAAGGGTTTGGGGTTAGTCTGAGGGGTGTTATCCTACAAATGCTCACAGGGAAGCACCTCTCCAGCCCCTATGGCTCACTCAGTGCCAGCCACAGGGAGCCCTGGCATTGCCATCCCTAAAACATCCCCAAACCGGGAGTTTGGGATGTGCCAGCCAAGGACAGCCCTGCTGACACTCTCTGGTTGTTTTTCACCTCAAAACCGGGGTGATTTCCAAGAGGGGAGTGAATCCAGGGCCAGATTCCCAATGCCAGCCCTGGACTGGCTCCTGGCGTTGTCCTGGGTTGCCACCAGCGTCAGCAGGAGCGGAGCTCGGCCCTGAGTCCCCGAGTCCCCGAGTCTCTGTGGCCCTGAGGCCCTGCTGCCACCACCACGTCCCAAGGACGCCACACAGACTCCGAGGCCTCGCTCGGTGCCTCTTCCCTCCCCTGGTGGCAGCAGAGCCGGGCCAGGCAGTGCCACAGCAAAGGAGCGGTGACCTGGGATGTGGCACCGGGAGGGCGCCGGGGCAGTGGCCAGCCCTTGTGTCAGCACGAGCCTGGAATAAAACGCGTGAATCCATGGGTTTTTGGTTGATCTTCATAGGCTAAACCTTGATTTTGCTGGATTAATATGAGTTTTTCCCTTCTTTTTTTGGTTTAAGACACTTTGGGGTAGACGTGAGCTCCCATCCTCCTGCATCCTGCCATGCAGTGTTTTTTGGGATGGGTGCCACAGCTGCAGCCTGGTTCCAGTGGCAATCCTTGGAGCTGGGAGGCGTTTTGGGTCTCACTTGTGCCTTGGGACAGGCTCCAGTGGGAGCCAAGGCAGTGGCTGGGATAAAACAGTGGGAATTGGGGCTGGTTTGCTTTCTGTAAGGCAGCATCCAGAGGGATCTGAGCATTCATCCCTCAGCCCTGCCCAGGCTGTGGGGTTTTATCCCTGTCCGAGTGTGGCAGCTGGGCTTTATGGCTCTACATTTGGGGGTTGGGGTGTGAGTACGGATGGGGCGTGCTGCTCAGTGGAGTTTGGGAACGGCAGAAGGAAAACTTGCTCGGAGCTGGGTGATAGTCCCAGCTGTCCCATGTCTGTGCGGTTAAACCCCATCCCAGTGTCAAAATGTGGGGCAGGGCTCCCAGAACCTGGTGGATGGCTCCAAGGATAACCCCGAGATCAATAATTCCCTCTCCCTGGGCCGCCGTGCTCCTGCCAGGAATGGGGAACCCTCCCAGGATGTTGTGTGAACACCTGGGTGAGGATGGGAAGAGGCTCCGAAGAAAGAGCTGTGGCCATTCCCAAACCTCCACGGGCTGTGGAGATGCTGTCCCAGCACTGGGATTCTCCCAGAGAAGCTGTGGCTGCCCCTGGATCCCTGGCAATGTCCAAGGCCAGGTTGGACAGGGCTTGGAGCAGCCTGGGACAGTGGAAGGTGTCCCTGCCCAGGGGGTGGAACTGGATGAGCTTTACAGTCCTTCCAACCCAAACCATTCCATGATTTTATGATTCTCCCTGCCCAAACGTGTGGATTCTCTGGTGTCTCACACCACGGGTGAGCACAGCGCACTTCTCCCAGCGCTGGATCCTCCCAGGATGCTGGATGGAGACATTTCGGCTCCTGTATTCCCGACAAAATCCCCGGGGACCATTTAGCATCTCCTGAAATAAAGGGTGCGCAGGGCCAGAGACATCCCCCGAGCCCAGCAGGGCCTTGGGAGAGCCCTGAGAAGGAAAACAGAACCGTGGCAAGGAATTCCCCAGCCCCAGGCTGCTCCAGGTGCCTCTGGAATAACGAGCCCCTTGGTGGGAGCCGCGGAAGAGTCGCTCTGGGCACGTCTCTGCGTCGTGGGAAAGGAAATTTAGGGGTGCAGAGGAACCCCTCACTCCATGGCATGGGCTGGGATCCGGATGGGATGGGATGGGATGGGATGGGATGGGATGGGATGGGATGGGATGGGATGGGCATTCCCGGCAGCTCACTGGTTGCCAGGTGAATGAACTTCCCCCTCCTGGATTTTCCACCGCCTGTCCCGGTCTCCAGGCAGGGCCGGTGCTGTCGCCAGCCCGGCTGACGTCAAGGATCCCATTCCAGGGGGGAACAGCCGCCCTCCCGCTCCTTGGAGACCGGCTCGGGGCCTGCCGGGGGCTGCGGGGGGAGCGGCCGCTCGTGGCCGTGCTGGGTTTGGGATGAGCCGAGGGAAATCGGGATGAGAGGGGAAATTCCTGCTCGGGGTGATGGGAAGGGTCGGGATGGGAAATCCGGCTCCAGCCCCGGGTGATCCCGGCCCCTCACCTTGCCGGGGTCACCCAAGGTCCCGTGGAGTGGGGACATCGCTCCCGTCCCAGCACCCACCCCTGTTGTTTTCCAAGGAGCTGGGGGGGTTCCAGGAGCTGCTGGAGCCTCCAAAGGGAAGGGAATCCTCGCGGTTCCACTCCTTTGTACCAGAGCAGCGCTCCTGCTGCTCCCCCGGGCAGTGCTGGAGCAGGGAGAGGCGCTGGAAAGGTGGGAAAACAACCCCCAGCTCCACGGGAAAAGGGTTCGGATCAACCCCAGCAGCATCCCCAGCTGGACCAGCAGCAAATTCCAACAGCAGAAAGGGGGAGATCCGAGGGATTCCCACCCCTCTCCTTGTGCCCCCTGCCCTCTGCCAGGTGGGGAAACTGAGGCAGGGGTAGCAGGGGGAGGCTGTGCCGCAGCAGGAACGCGGCATTTCCCACATTTGCTCCATCCCGGGATGAGCAGGAGCCAGCACAGCTCCTCCGGATGGGGTTTTCCCTGTGGGATGGGGTTTTCCCTGCGGGATGGGACCGTCCCGTCCCTCCCCTTTCCAGCCCCAGCAAAACACTGAGGGCTCTGGGATTTTTCAGAGGGGTTTTTGGGCTTGTTTTGCCCTGGCTGGAGCAAATCCATGGACCAGAGCACCTGGGGGTCCCAGCGGGGTCCCCTTTTGGGTTAAAAATGAGCCCTCCTGTCACTCAAGGGCTCTGTGGGCGTGAATTTCCTCCACCTGGAAATTAAAATTCCTTCATTTCCCCCACACTTCCCCCATTCCCAGCTCACCTCTGCATGGCAGTGACGGGGGCTGCCCTGTCCCCAGCTCTGTCCCCACACCAGGACCCTGATTTTGGCACTGGCGATGCCGTGGTGCCTCTGGCATCACCTTTATTCCCTTTGGGATCCCACCTGGAGCCTGGAACGGAGGACAGGACGCGGAATTTTTAGGAATTTCTTTTCCCGGTGTTTTGCTGCAGCTGTGTCCGTGCAAGGGCATTTTTTGGGAGGCAGGAGCTGCCTCTGGGCACGTTCAAGGTGCCCGGGGCTGCTTCAGCTCCAAGAGCCGGGAGCGTGTTCGGGATGCGAGATCCAGGCTGATCCTTAAACCTTCGATTGTCCGTTTTGGGAGTGTTTTCCCTTAAAAATTAGCCCTGCGAGCGGGGCAGGGCTCTGCAGAGCTGAGGGCTCCCTGCAGCCCCCCCAGGTCAGGCTCTGCTGTTCCTGCCTCACTTCTAGGGGTTAATTTTTCGGGAATTCGTCTCTGGCAGCCAGGCTGGGGCTGGGGAGAAGTTGCCGGGGGGTGGCACCGCTGTCCCCAGCCCCTGGCACGGCCGTCACCCCCCTGGGGGGGCGATTTTGGGGGTGATGCCAACCCCTGTGGGCACCACGAGGGAAAGGACCCGGAGAGATGGGAAAGCTCCCAAATCCCACGCTGGGGTTGGTTCTTCCCTCGTCTCTCTGTCCCAAACCATCCCGAATTTTTTCCGTCTGCTTTCGGGGTGTGCGGGAGCAGGGGCACAGCTCCATCCCGTGCTGCTGGCGCCGGGAATCACCCAGCTGGAAAAGCGGGAGCAGGAAATCCCAGCAGCTTCCCAGCCCTGCTCTACATTCCCGGGAAAGGAGGGCAGGCGCTCAGCAGCTTTATTTTGGGAGCTGCCGGGCTGCGGCTGTGAACGGCTTCGACCTCGGGGTGCGAGGATTTGGGGGGTTTTGGGGGATGATCAGAGCAGGGATGGGGGTACAGAGGAGCAGAGAGAGGGGGGTGGGTCTGGAAAGGGGCAGGAGGGAGGAAGATTTGGGGTAGTGAGGGAGGAATGAGGAGAAATCCCAGCCTTGGAATGGGATGCCGTGGCTGGTCCCCTTGCAGGGTTTTTGTAGGGGGTGTAAGAGGGGGGAGCGTGGCCTTTGGGGGGTTTTTGGGGGGGTTTCTCTGCACCAAACCCGGGTGTAAGAGGGGGATCTGTGTCCTTTGGGGGCCCCGAGGCTGGGAATAAAAGCAGGAAAAGCTTTCTGTGGGTGGCTGGGCAGCACTGGGATGGGGCAGCGTTTGTGGCAAGTGGTGCCCGTGCCCCCTGTGCCCCTCACACTCCACTTGGGGGGTGCCAAGGGCTGCCCACCCCCTGAACGAGACCCCAGTGCAGGGCTGGGGATGAAGGAGCTGAGAAAGGGATTTTTTAGGGTGAGGGAAATTCCCTCTTGGACAGCAAACCTCGATGCTCTGGGCCTCAGGAGCTTGGCAGGGGCGTGTTTTGGAGCAGATTTGGGAACTTTGGGATGGGGCAGGGGGAGAGCTGAGCCCCAGCTGCTGGTGGGTTATCCCAGGAGGGTTTTCCCTTCTTTTCCAGAGCAAACTGGTGAAGTATTTCAGCCGGCAGCTGTCCTGCAAGAGGAAGGTGGCCCTGCAGGAGCGCAACGCCAAACTGGAGGGCTTCCCCCAGCTCCTGCACTGGTTCCGCATCGTCGACATCCGCAAGGAGGTGATGGAGGTACGGGCTGGGCATTCCCACCCGGAAAAGGATGGGTTTTCCCCAGGATTTTGTGGCTTCTCCACCCCACCCAGCAGTGGGTGCCACACGGACCCCGCTGCAGTGGGGACGTCCCCCACGTCCCCATCCGTGTCCTCCTGCAGGTGAGGGGTGGCATCCAAAGGTGATCCCTCCTCCAGGGAAAAGGGAATTCTGCAGTGGAAGTCACAGTCCTGCACGTTCCCAATCAGGGATGGGTTTTCCTGCTGCTCCCAGATGTTTAGCTGTGTCTGGATATCCCTAAAAGTGTGGCAAATCTGGAGATAAAGCTTAAGTTCCTCCAGGTTTTTCTTGGAGATTCAGGTGGAAAATGGCTGGGTTTGGGTCCGTGACTTGAGGAAAATGGATTCTCACGGGTGTTCCCCGGGGTTCAGAGGATGCTCCAGGGTCATTCGTTCTTCCTCCCTCATTCCTGACCCATTCCTGGCCCCTTCCTCCCTCAGGAAATCGCCCCTGGGCAGCTGAGCCTGGAGGATCTGCTGGACATGACCGATGACCAGGTCTGTGCCACCGTGGAGAAGTTCGGGGCCAACAGCGAGGAGTGTGCCCGGCTGAACGCCTCCCTGTCCTGCCTCCGCAGCGTGCACAAGTCCGGTGAGTGCCCTCTGCCCCCGCGGCTGCCCGGGCTGGGTGGCACCGTCCCGTCGGGGTGGCAGCGGCAGTGTGGCTTTGATGCGGATGTTGGCAGAGCTCCTGCACGGCTGGGGCTGGCTGGGAATGCGTTTCCTGCAGGGAATGTCTTGGAGCTGCCCTGGGAGCAGCCCCGGGAGAAGGATTTGGGGGTGCTGGTGGGTAAGAGCTGGGACCCCAAATCCCCCTGCCCTGGGGTGAACCCCCAGCGTGGGCATCAGGGGAGGGGGGATTCTGCCCCTCTGCCCCACCTGCAGAGCTGCCCCAGCCCTGGGGCCCAGCACAGGAAGGACCTGGAGCTGCTGGAGCCAGTCCAGAGGAGGCCACAGAGATGCTCCAAGGGCTGGAGCCCCTCTGCTCTGGAGCCAGGCTGGGAGAGCTGGGGGTGTTCACCTGGAGAAGAGAAGGCTCCAGGGAGAGCTCAGAGCCCCTTGCAGGGCCTAAAGGGGCTCCAGGAGAGCTGGAGAGAGACTGGGGACAAGGGATGGTAGGACAGGACACAGGGAATGGCTTCCCACTGCCAGAGGGCAGGGATGGATGGGATATTGGGCAGGAATTGTTCCCTGGGAGGGTGGGGAGGCCCTGGCACAGGGTGCCCAGAGAAGCTGTGGCTGCCCCTGGATCCCTGGCAGTGTCCAAGGCCAGGCTGGACATTGGGGCTTGGAGCAGCCTGGGACAGTGGAAGGTGTCCCTGCCATGGCAGGGGGTGGGATGGGATGAAGGCCCCTCTGAATCCAACCCATTCCATGACTTTTACAAGATCCCCCTGACCCCCCGTGCCTGCAGGAGCTCAGCCAGGAGGCTCAGGGGAAAGCTCTGACCCCCGGCAGCTCCAGCAGCGCTTCCGGCTGGCTCAGAGCGGAGCCCCCCATTCTCAGATCCCTTCCCAGGGAATGCCCCAGCCCTGCTGCCCTTCCCGGGCCGTGCGCTGCGGGCTGAGCGCTTCCCCAGGCGGTGGCAGCAGAGCTCCGCTGCTCAATCGCGCACGAAGTCGCTCCGGCTGCAGCGGCGCCGGCAGCGGGGGCTGAGCGGGGCCGGGGCCGCCTCTGCCCGGGGAGGGCCCGGGGGATGCGGCGGGGGCTGGGCAGGGTCCGGCTGTGCTGGCATCGAGTGCGAGCCGAGCCTCGATGGGTCACAACAGAATCGGCTGGGTTGGAAAAGATCCTTTAAGAGCGAGTCCGGCCACTGCCCAGCGCTGCCCAGGCCACCACTGACCATGTCCCCAAGTGCCACATCCACAGAGGTTTTAAATCCCCCCAGGGATGGGGACTCCAGCACTGCCCTGGGCAGCTGTGACAGTGCCTGACCACCCTTTCCAGGAAGGAATTTTCTCCAAATTCCAACCTGAGCCTCCACTGGCCCAGCCTGAGGCCGTTCCCTCTCCTCCTGTCCCTGCTCCCTGGGAGCAGAGCCCGACCCCCCCTGGCTGCCCCCTCCTGTCAGGGAGTTGTGCAGAGGCACAAGGTCCCCCCTGAGCCTCCTTTTCTCCAGGCTGAGCCCCTTTCCCAGCTCCCTCAGCCGTTCCTGGAGCTCCAGCCCCTTCCCAGCTCCGTTCCCTGCCCTGGACACGCTCCAGCCCCTCTGGCACATGGATGGCACCACAGAAGCGGGGCTGTGGTGCCAGCTCGGGGGTCTCTGGGGTAGCAACAAACCCCCAGGATTTGGGATCCCAGACCCCTCTGCCCGGCTCCCGTCCCCTCTGGAGGGGCTCCTCCAACACAGCCGCATCCCAGGGGTTGGGAGGCTGGGAATGAGCCCTGCTGGGTTCTCGTCTGGGCTTTGCAGGTGTGGAGCAGCTCTTGGGGAGAGCAGGGACAGAGCTGGTGGTGGCACACGGTCCCAGTGAGGGGCAGCCTTGTGGGACCAGCCCGGAATGTCCCAGAGAGGGATCCCAGCTCCTCCCTGGAGACGTCTTGGCCCCATCCACCCGTTCTGGTTATTGGATCCTCTCCAGGCTTCCCGCCCGGCACAGAGTGGCAGTGCCAGCCCCCTGTGCTGGGGACAGTGGCAGTGATAATCTGTGCTGCCATTCCCTAGGGAGCATTCCCCAACTCCCTAAACTCAGCTCCTGCCCCCTTCCCTTTGGCATTTCCATGAGGTCTCCCTGCTGCTCAAGGAAGGGCGGCGGCCCCCCGGGAGCCCGGGGAAGGCTCTCGCTGCTCTTTGTTCAAACACCTCTGACTTTTAAAGGCTGCTCCAAACAAATCCCCCTCCCTCCCTCTGCCCGCTCGGCCCAGGGAATTCCCTGCTTTGGAAAATCCGCCTTGGCCTTTGGCTCGGCAGCCACGGCGAAGTTCCTCCGGTTCCTCCCGAGTTTTCCGGCTGGTGGAGACGGAAGTACCGGAGGTCTGTGGGATGCTGCTGCTCCATTTGCTCCCTAATGGGGCGGCTGATGGCGCTGCCAGCATTCCCGGTGCTCCGCTGGATCCCGGCGGGAGAGAGCCTCTCTCTAGCCGGGCGTGGAGCGTTTGCCTTTCCCGGCGCTCCATTTAACTCCATCCATCATCCCACTGCTCCCAGCGGGAGCTGCTGCTCTGTCTCTCCGGCAGTGCCGGGACGCTGCCGTGGCCATTCCTGAGGATCGGGATCCTTGGAATTGCCAGCTGCTGCTGGTCCGTGCCGTGCTGGAGATGCATCGGCCCACGGATGACGCAGCCTTGGGGACAGGGAGGTGGCGGGTGGAGCCCTGAGGGATGCAGGAGCTCCCAGGCAGTGGAGAAACCCAAATCTCCCTGGATTTCTCAAGGATTTGGGAGTGGGAAGCTCCACCTGGGATGGGCTCCGTGTTCCCTGCCTCTGCCGAGGCAAACGGCTCCATCCCATGAATTCCCCCTCTTTTTGTCCCCTGGAAGGGCAGGAGCAGAGTCCCTGCCCCTCTCCTGCCGGCAGGGAGCTGGGAACAGGCTGGGAACAGTGGGATTTCTGGCCAGGGCAGGGCGGGATGCTCCCTGGATGCCTGGGCCTGACCGTGGCTGGTGGGAGCAGATGATCCCAGATTCCCTAGGGGCCAGGCAGGGTCTTTTGGTGGGATGTGGGATCGGGATGGGCAGAGCAGTGCTGCTGGGAGCTTGGGAATGTCCCTCTGGGCTGTTGGGGACTGAGCAGCGGTGAGGGCGTGGATTTGGGGTGCGCTGAGGGGATGCTGTGCTGCTTTTATCCATCCATCCATCCATCCATCCATCCATCCATCCATCCATCCATCCATCCATCCATCATCCATCCATCCATCCATCCATCCATCCATCCATCCATCCATCCATCCATCCATCCATCCATCCATCCATCATCCATCTGCTGGATTCCAGGGATTCTGAGCTGCTGGACAGCTCCATGGTTCCCTGACAGTGAGGTTGGCCCAGCCCTGAGGGAGTTTCTAGGATGGGGACAGAAAAGCATCCCGGGACGGCAGCAATGCAGTGCTGGGATTTTAGATCCACTCGGATTTTAGATCCACTCGGATTTTAGATCCATTGGGATATCACAGCCTCCCCCCAAGGAGCCCCAGGTGCACTAGCTGCCTCAGAAATGCCCTTTAATCTGTGTTTTATCTCCTCGTAGAGCAGGAGACTCATCCCAAAAATGTCCTCATCCCAAAAATGTAATCCATGAACACGTCCCATCCTCCTTAAAAGCTGTAATTCCTCGGCAGGAGCCGCAGCGGCCGATTCCGAGACGCCAGGATTTGTATTCATAAAGCAGGAATGAGGTCTAGGATTAACCTTTCCCATCCATCTTTATTTATTGAGTCGTTAATTAGAAGCCTCTAATTTCCCAGGCCGCTCCTGCTCGGGCTGGGGGGGGAGCTGGAGGCTGTTTCATGGAGATGGATTTTGCTGGGATGAGCTTGGAAAAGGAGGCGCTTCCCAAGCCCAGCGTCCCGGGGGCAGCAGGGAAAGCCCTGGAGCATCCCATAAATCAACCACAGCAGCAAATCCACATTAACCCCCCCCGGCTTTGGTGCACCAGCAAGGCTGGATCAGGTTTTCCTTGGATGGGGATCCTTGGGAGGGGGGTTTTGTTTTGGGGTTTGGTCTCAGACCGGGATTAATTCCATATTAAATCCGAGCTGAGTGGGGCCGCTCGAGGAGTTGATGGGGTGTGACTGCTGAGGGACGTGTGGAGCTTATCGAGTGTCCTACCGGGAAAAATGAGCTGGAATGGGATATTTATGAGCCCTGGGAAGGCTGAGGGTGGCCTGGGGACAGCGCGGGGTCAGGCAGGGCCGGGAGCAGCGAGGGGAAAGCATCAAAAATCCCCAGTTTGGGGGGAATTTGGGAGCTGTGCTGGTGTGGTGGAGAGGAGGGAAGAGTTGTCCTGCCTGGTGCTGTCCTGGGACTCTGGGGGTTCCCAAAAAACCCGTGGACATTCCAAAACCTCCAGTTTGGTCACCTGGGAGCAGCTTTTGGGAAGGGAAGGAGCGCTCGGAGCATCCCAAGGAGCAGCTGGGATGCAGGGCTCCCATGGGATCATCCCACTGTCCCCAGCCTTTCATTCTAACGAAAACAAAGCAAACCTTGCTCTTTGTTATTTGGGACAGGTGGAAAAAAGGTGGAATTTTTCCACTTCTGGATCTCCGAGGTGCATCCCAGCTCTTCCCAGAGTTTGTTTTCCCGTTGGTTTTTAAGGGAGAGGTTTGGGAAAAGCTTCCCTGATGAAGCGGGGCGGAGGGAGGGGCCTGAGGGGGATTAACGGAGCCAAATTCATCCAGAGGGAGCATCCCCAGGGACAGGAGAGGTGGCCCGTGGGACTGGGGGTGGCTGAGACTGAAATCCCAGAAATAATTCATTTTTGGGGTGTAAACAAAACAATGAAGTTTGGAGGCCGCCAGTTTGGGGGCAAACTGGGCAGAGGGGATTTTCCCTCCGTGCCAGCTCTTCCCGTGGTTTTCCAGCTGGGAATGGGAGCGGGGAGGGAGCGGAATCCGCCAGCCTTGAACAGCTTGGGAGCAAGAGGAGCTTTGGGATATTTTTGTTGGGTTTTTTCCCCTCCTGAGCGCGTTCCCGGTTGGAGCTGATCCCACCAAGGGCAGCGCCCGCTCCCCGCCTCCTTCCCGCCTGGAATTTCTTTTTCCCGGCTTTTCCCGGGTGTTTTCAGCCCCGCCCGGGGTTGTTTTTATTCCCGGGAGCGTCAGTGGGGACACGGGGGGCGCAGGAAGAGCCTCACCTCATCTTCATTAAGGCCGTTAATTAGCGCCGGGCAGGCTCGGCGTTATGCAAATCAGCGCAAGGGCAGCAGCCAATGGGAAGCGCAGGATTTGCATAGGCGCACGGTGATTTGCATACGTTGACACTTTTAAAATTTTTTATTGCAAATATTTTTATTATTCTTCTTTAGTTTCATTTATTTTTATTTATGCGTCATTCTCATGAATTACCTTTATTTTAAAACATTTATCATTTATAATTTTATTTCTCTTAATTTCTTATTTATCCTAATTAATTTTAATTTAGAACATTTTTACTTATTCCTTTGACTTTATTTGTACTTCTTATTCATTCTAATTATTTTGTTTTATTTTTTACAGTTTTTAATTATTGTTTTCACTTTATTTTAATTTCTTTTTAATTTCAGCGGATTAATTTTAATTTAAAATATCTAATTATTGTTTTAATTAGGTTTTGTTTTTACATATTATCTATTCAAATTAATTAATTTTAATTTATTATAACTAATAAATAGTATTATATTTACTTTAATTTCTTATTCATTCTAATGAATCATTTTATTTTTTAATGTTTTTGATTATTATTTTCTGGTTTTATTCTTTTGTTGATAGTTTAGAAAATATTTTACAATTATTTGTCATCTTAAAAATTTTTTTAATATTTTACAATTATTTGGGATTTTTTTTGTTATTTAAAAATACTTTACAATTACTTAGAAATATATTTATCATTATTTTAAAAATATTTTACATTTATTTGGGATTTTTTTTGCTGTTAATTTTTTCATATTTTACGATTATTTAGGGAATTTTTTATCCTTTATTTTGATTCTCTGCTCTGAGAAAATGATTCCAGCCAAGTCCTCAACCCCCAACCTCCACCCCTTGACTCGAAGCTTTCTTTCAACCCAAACCTTTCATTTCCCAAACCTTTCCTTTTCCTCAGGAGCTTGAGCTGAAACATTCCCGTGAAAAGGCCGGAGCGAGGGGAGAGGATCCAATTACCAACCCAACCAGGAAAATGAGGAGATTTGGGGTTTTGTTGGATTTCCTTGATGGGGGCGATCAAAAGCCGTCAGTCAGGGGCCTTGAGCTGGGATCAAGGACCAAACTCCACCTGGAGCATCCTTGGGATGCTCTGAAGGTGCTGCCGGCAGCTCTTTGCTTCGGTGGTGATGGATAATTAAGAGTGGAGAGGAGCCTCTGTTAATTAAAGCCCCCTCGTTAGGGAAATGGCGCTGGGGGGGGGGGATGGGACATCGGCCTGGGCCAGGTGAGGGGGGTCCCCATCTCAGGGGGGGTGTTCCCATCCCAGTGCAGTGTCCCCATCCCAGTGCAGTGTCCCCATCCCAGTGTGGCTGTCCCCATCCCAGTGGAACTGTCACCATCCCATTGGGGCTGTCCCCATCCCAGTGGGGGTGTCCCCATCCCATTGTGGCTGTCCCCATCCCAGTGCAGTGTCCCCATCCCAGTGTGGCTGTCCCCATCCCAGTGGAACTGTCACCATCCCAGTGGGGCAGTTCCCACCCCAGGGCCACCTTTTGGGGTGCCTGTGGGGCTGGTGCTGTTGGGGGACGTGTGGGGACACCTCCACCTCTGGCAAATCCCTCTCTTGGAGTGGTGAGACTCCAGCGTGGGATCTCCAGAGAAGCTGTGGATGTCACATCCCTGGAAGTGTCCAAGGCCCACTTGGATGGGGCTTGGAGCAGCCTGGGATAGCAGAAAGTGTCCCTGCCATGGAAAGCGGGGCACCGGATGATCTCTGTGGTCTTCAGCCCACCATCCCTCTGCTCTGGATCCAGGCTGGGAAAGCTGGGGGTGCTCACCTGGAGAAGAGAAGGCTCCAGGGAGAGCTCAGAGCCCCTTGCAGGGCCTAAAGGGGCTCCAGGAGAGCTGGAGAGGGACTGGGGACAAGGGATGGAGGGACAGGACACAGGGAATGGCCTCCCACTGCCAGAGGGCAGGGATGGATGGGATATTGGGCAGGAATTGTTCCCTGGGAGGGTGGGGAGGCCCTGGCACAGGGTGCCCAGAGAAGCTGTGGCTGCCCCTGGATCCCTGGCAGTGTCCAAGGCCAGGCTGGACATTGGGGCTTGGAGCAGCCTGGGACAGTGGAAGGTGTCCCTGCCCATGGAATGAGATGATCCTTAAGGTCCCTTCCCACCCAAACCATTCCAGGATTCCTTAACACGGAGGAGTTTCTCGCTGGGATGCAGTGCTAGGATAGAATCAATCATGGAATGGTTTGGGTGGGAAGGGACCTTTAGGATCCTCTCATTCCAGGGGCAAGGACACCTTCCCCTAAAACCAGGTCGCTCCGATCCCCGTCCAACCCTTGAACAGTTCCAGGGATGGAATCCCAACACCTCCAGGGCTGAGCAGGGCACTCCCAGCTTTCTGCCCCACCGCATGGCCGTGTCTCTGTGCCCTCTCCAGGCGGGAGCCTCTCCAAGCAGGATTGGACCATCCAGTGGCCCAGCACGGAGCCGGGCAAGGAGAACAGCCCCGGCTGCCCCCCGGAGCCGGGACCCTGGGGCAGGACGCACCCGAGCCCCAAGGTGCAGCCCAAGTGCGGGCAGCACCACTGCCACGCCGGCTCGTCCCACGGCCCCATGTACACGCACGTGGACCGCCTGACCGTGGAGGGCCACCCGGGGCTGTGCCCGCCGCTCGAGTCCGGCCACCGCTCCCTGCCGCCGTCCCCCCGGCAGCGCCACGCCGCGCACACCCCCCCGCGCACCCCCAACATCGTCACCACCATGACGCCTCCGGGGACGCCGCCCGTGCGCCGCAGGAACAAACTGAAGCCCCCCGGGACGCCCCCGCCCTCGTCACGGAAGCTGATCCACCTCATCCCGGGC
The DNA here is from genome assembly GCA_026261815.1 of Monarcha castaneiventris obscurior. Taxonomy (NCBI): domain Eukaryota; kingdom Metazoa; phylum Chordata; class Aves; order Passeriformes; family Monarchidae; genus Monarcha; species Monarcha castaneiventris. The sequence goes on from JAMPIT010000363.1 coordinate 1,130,413, forward strand.
TTCACGGCGCTGCACCGCAGCAAATCCCACGAGTTCCAGCTGGGGCACCGCGTGGATGAGGCGCACACCCCCAAGTAAGTGGTGCCCCCGGGGTGCTGGTGCGTGCTGGTGCGTGCTCATCCCAGCGCCCCGGGGAAAGGGCTTGTATCCCTCAGTGTCGGGGTTTTGTTCGGAGATTTCATGTGGAGAACCCTTTTGGCAGGGATGTTGTGGGATGGCGTCGGTTCTGCTGCCCCGGGATCTCATTTTGGGCTGGATGAGGAGCACCCAGGGGCTCCAGGATTGTTGGCTGGCAAAGCCCTGGCATGCTGGAATGTGGGATGGGAGGGCTGGATTTTCCATAGCTGCTGCTCGGGAAGGGTGAGTGCACTCTGGAGAGAGATGGGAATCATCACCTTCCAGCTGCAAAGTGGATACAGGGATTTAGAAATCCTTGTGGTGAGGACGGTTTATATCCTGGAGACCCCCCGGGATCTGTTCCATCCCTGGCGGCTTTCGGAGCGCGCTCTCCGGGCTCTGCCACATTCCCGCTGCTCCTGCTCTGCGGCTCCGGGGCCGGCAGAGGCTGCTGCTGTGCAGGGAAAGGATTCCCTGGCGTCACTTCATTCCCTCCCCATCCCTTCCCACCCGTTCTGGTGGCCGCGCTCAGACAACGCCTCGGCGTGGGGTGGCGGAGGGGACCGGAGCCACTTTGGGACATCACCTCCGCTCCCTGAGGCTGTGTCGGGATGGAGCTGGTCCACGCTGGCTCCCAAAGCAGGATCCCAGGACAAACTGCTCTTTCTGTCCCAAAATTTGGGGATCTTGAGGATAGAAAGCCCGTGCCAGAATCCCGGCAAGAGTTCCCTGAGGGATGTGGGGGGAGCCTGGATACCCTGGCAGGGCTCAGATCCCCCGGGCTATCCGTGATGTTTGGGCTGGGACACGGGAATGGTTCAATCCACTGAGATGCTCCCAGGGCCGGAGCTGGAGCTCCCCTGGTTGGGGCAGAGGGGACCAGAGCAGCTTTGGGGGCGGCAGCTGTGGCTGGTGGCCTCGGCATCGCCGTGTCCCTTGTCCCCCGGGCTGTGGCTGTGCTCTGCACGAAATGAGGGTGATCATCCATCCATCCATCCATCCATCCATCCATCCATCCATCCATCCATCCATCCATCCATCCATCCATCCATCCATCCTCCTTTTCCCCTCAGCTGGGAATTTTTGGTCTCCAAAGGCTTTCAGCTGTTGGAAACGAAGCCATTTCAGCTGGAAAATGCCTCCTGGAAGGCCACCCTCACCCTCGTGCTCTGGCACCAGAAAGAAAGTGTTTGCTTTGGTCGGTTCCCCAGGAGCACCCCCGTGTCCCCAGGGAGCATTCCTGCATTCCCAGGGAGCATTCCCGCATTCCCAGGGAGCATCCCCCCATTCCCAGGGAGCACCTCCCCATTCCCAGGGAGCACCCCCGTGTTCCCAGGGAGCATCCCCCCATTCCCAGGGAGCATCCCCCCATTCCCAGGGAGCATTCCCATTCCCAGGGACATCCCATTCCCAGGGAGCATCCCCCCATTCCCAGGGATCCCCATCCCAGGGACACCCCCGTTTCCCAGGGCCCCATTCCCAGGAATCCCCCATTCCCAGGGAGCATCCCCCCATTCCCAGGGAGCATTCCCACATTCCCAGGTAGCATTCCCACATTCCCAGGTAGCATTCCCACATTCCCAGGGAGCACCCCCGTGTCCCCAGGGAGCATTCCCGCATTCCCAGGGAGCATCCCCCCATTCCCAGGTAGCATTCCCACATTCCCAGGGAGCACCCCCGTGTTCCCAGGGAGCATTCCCGCATTCCCAGGAAGCATTCCTGCATTCCCAGGGAGCATCCCCCCATTCCCAGGGAGCATTCCTGCATTCCCAGGGAGCATTCCTGCATTCCCAGGGAGCATTCCCACATTCCCAGGGAGCATTCCTGCGTTCCCAGGGAGCATTCCCCCATTCCCAGGAAGCATCCCCCCATTCCCAGGGAGCATCCCCCCATTCCCAGGTAGCATTCCCACATTCCCAGGGGGCATCCCCCCATTCCCAGGTAGCATTCCCACATTCCCAGGGGGCATTCCCCCATTCCCAGGGAGCAGCCTCTCCCTTCTCCTGCTTTTATCGCCGTTCCAGCTCCCGATCCGTGCTCTGCCCTCCCTAGACAAGGTCTGGCTGAGGGCAGAGCACCCCCTGTTTGATGCCCAGGGTGGTCATCAGACATCCCCTGATGATCCTGAGTTAAAGTTGCCCGGCACCACTGGGAAAGGAGTACTGGAGACACTGGGAAAACTGGATGCAGTCAGGCAAGGAGCAAAGGAATCGAAGTTTAGGGTTGGAAGGGACCGTAAAGCTCATCTCATTCCAAGGGCAGGGACTTCCAGCCCTCGTGGTCACCCTGACGTGGAGCTGGGGTGAGGGTTAGATCATCACCGTCAAATCTTTTGGCCGCTGATTGCATGTGGGAATGGGATGCCTGGAATTTCCTGCAAAGGGAAGGAGCAGGGAAGGGCACAGACGTGGAAACGTCGCACGGGGTGACACAAACACGGTGCTGTCCCCTCTGCCTTCATTGCTCTCCACCTTCCTGGCCCAGGAACTCCCCAGAGAAGCTGTGGCTGCCCCTGGATCCCTGGAATGTCCAAGACCAGGCTTGGGATGTCCAAGGACGGGGCTTGGAGCACCCTGGGACAGTGGAATGTGTCCCTGCCATGGCAGGGGTGGAACCGGGTGGGCTTTAAGGTCCTGTCCAACCCAAACCATTCCATGATTCCTTTGCTCCTTACCTGGCTGCATCCAGTTTTCCCAGCGTCTCCAGCGCTCCCTTCCCAGTTGGCAATTCCAACTCCCCATTAGGGAATTAATCAAGGGAACAGCCAATATTGGCAGGGCCCTGTTGTGCTCCAGGGGCCACTGTGTCGGGTTGGATCCGGATTCCCAAAAACCTCTTGGAGAAGCAGGGAAGTTCATTTTCTCTAATGGCACTTAATGATTTTGCAGGAGACAACCACTAAATCCTGCCTGCTAATCCCATTAGCGCTTCGGGATTGTAATTAGTGTGGTAAAGAGGCAGCTTCTTCTTTCTTCCCTCTTTTTTTCCAGCACATCCCTGCTGGAGTGGGAGCTGTTTATTAGCCTGGATGAGGTGGAAAATGCCTGGCACAGATAGAAAGTGGATTAAAATGGAAAAATTTTTGGGCTTTTCTCAGCTAATTGTTATTTTATGGCCACGGAATTTGAGGATGAGGTTTTTTTTAATGTCATGCTGCCGCGGTGTCCGAGTCCTCTGCCAGAGGGAGCTCATCCCTGGAAGGGGATTTGGAGCCTTCCCTGATCAACCCCTGCTGGTTTTAGTTGTGCCCCTGAGCTCTTGGGTTGCTTTGGATCGGGGCTTTCTGCTCCCTGTGTCCTCTTCCAGCATGGAAGGAGGGGCTGGACTCGGAGAGCCAAGAGTTTGGGGCTACTCCTGGGGAGTGCTAGGTGGGATCTCCTGGAGTGATTTGGGGTTGAGATTCACCCCCCATCCTGCCTGTTCCCTGCAAGGACCCTTCTGAAACCCTCCCAGGAGAGAGCTTGGTGTCCCTCAGGCTGATTTATGGGATGGTTTGGGTGGGAAGGGACATTAGGGACCATCTTATCCCACCCTTTCCAGCGGCAGGGACACCTCCCACTGTCCCAGGCTGCTCCAAGCCCCAGTGTCCAGCCTGGCCTTGGACACTGCCAGAGATCCAGGGGCAGCCACAGCTTCTCTGGGAATTCCATCCCAGCCCCTCCCCACCCTCCCAGGGAACAATTCCTTCCCAATATCCCATCCATCCCTGCCCTCTGGCAGTGGGAAGCCATTCCCTGTGTCCCAGCACTTGTCCCAAGTCCCTTTATCTCCTCCCCTGCTCAGGGTGGGGTGGAACAGGCTCTGGGGAGCCAGGGGTGACTCTGGCAGAAGGAAAAACTCTCTCCCTATGAGCTGTGGGTCGGGATTGATGGAGCAGAGCCCTCGGGGCGCTCCAGGGCTGCTCCCGCCGGATTTTTCCACCTCAGCACAGACAGCAAATAAAACAGCACCATTTATTTGTGACAGCAGCAGCAGCGCCCGGGTCCCCTCCGGAGCAAGGCCACCTTGTACTGCTTGATTCCCGCTGACAGCTCATAAACTCCTCTGAATGTTGTGTTTCGGATCTCATTCCCAGCGTTTAATCCATCATTTCTGTGTGCCAAGACCTTCTGAGGCACGGGTTAAGTTTTTGGGGCTTTTTTTTCTTTTGTTTGTTTGTTTTTGGAGCTCCCAGCCTCCAGTTTTCTTGCACGGAGTCTCCAGCTGCTGACCATAACTCCGAGGTACGGAACATTACTCCTGAAAAGATCCCCCTGACTTCCATAAATCCGCAATCCATAAACAGCTCGGGAACGGTCCTGAAACGGAAGCAAAACATTGAGAGTGGCTGATAATATAATGCCCATTTAATACTTCATGAGTTCCACGGGCCATTGGAATGTCTCACGGGTAGTTAATGATTATCCATCAGCCAGGAGCCGGGGAAGGAGCAAACTCGGAATGGGAGGTCTTAAAAATCCGTTTAGGATTAGTCCAGCTCATTAAGGGCCTGTGTTAACCCTTGGAAGGGCTGGATCTCTGGAGGCAGGATCTGCCCCGGGGTGTCCTGTCCAGAGGGTTGGGGGGTGGTCTTTACCCTTAGACCCATCCTTTGGCCCATCCTTGGTCCTTTGACCTGTGCTTAGACCCACCCATCATCCTTGGGCCCATCCTTAGACCTGCCCTTTATCTTTAGACCTGCCCTTGAACCCACCCATCATCCTTGGACCCATCCTGCCCTTGAACCCACCCATCATCCTTGGGCCCATCCTTAGACCTGCCCTTCATCTTTAGACCTGTCCTTGGACTCATCCTTGGACGCATCCTTAGACCCATCGTTCATCCTTTGGCCCGTACTTAGACTTCCCCTTTGTACTTAGACCCATCCTTCACCTTTAGACCTGTCCTTGAACCCACCCTTCACCCTGGGACTCCTCCTTAGACCCACCCTTGGAACCATCTTTTATCCTTTGGCCCATCCTCCCTCCTTTGATCCATCCTTTATCCCTTGCCCCATACTTAGACTTTTCCTTTGCACTTAGACCTGCCCTTCATCCTTAGACCCATCCTTAAACCCACCCTTCATCTTTAGACCTATTCTTGGACCCACCCTCCATCCCTGGACCCCTCATTGGACCCATCCTTTATCCTTTGGCCCATCCTTAGATCCATCTTCCATCCTTGGACCCATCCTCAGACCTGACCTTCATCTTTGGTCCTGTTCTCGAACTGATCCTTCATCCTTGGACCCATCCTTAGACCTGTCCTTCATCTTTAGACATGCCCTTGGACCCACCCATCGTCCTTGGACTCCTCCTTGGACCCACCCATCGTCCTTGGACTCCTCCTTAGACCCACCCTTGGAACCATCTTTTATCCTTTGGCCCATCCTTAGACCCATCTTCCATCCTTAGACCTGTACTTGGACCTGTCCTTCATCTTTAGACCTGTCCTTGGACCCATCTTTCATGCTTGAACTCCTCATTAGACCCAACTTTCGACCCATCCTTTGTCCTTTGGCCCATCTTCCATCCTTTGACCTGTGCTTAGATCCCTCCTTCGTCTTTAAACCTGTCCTTGGACCTGTCCTTCATCCCTGGACCCCTCATTAGACCCACCCTTTGATCCATCCTTCCTTCTTGATCCCATCCTTTGTCCTTTGACCCTTTCTTCATCCTTGGACCCCTCGTTAGCCCCCTCCTTCACCTTTTAGCCCATCCTTCTTCCCTTTGACCCATCCTTAGACCCCTCCTTCCTCTTCAGACCTGTCCTTTGACCCATCCTTCATGCTTGGACCCCTCCTCAGAGCCGTCCCCTGACTCGTCCTGAGCCCAAACCCTCCTCTGCTTCCCAGCTGTGGCTCCTTTCCCAGATCCAGGAACTCCGTGGCTTCCTCAAGGAACGTCCTCTGGGAAGCAGCTGGAGAGGGCGGATCGGAGCACGACCCAACCGGGCTGAGCCCCGGGGACGTGCTGAGCTCCAGCATGAAGCAGCTGCTGGACAGGACAGGACATTTTTGTGGTGCACCTAGGTCAGGTCTGGGCTGGGAGGAGTCAGCTCAAGGCAGCTGGATTTTGCCTAAATTTTCCATGAATCCCCTTTATGCTGCGTTGTTGCAGTGACATTCCAGGCATGGATGTTTTCCTGGTGGAAAAACCTGTTGGTTCAAAGCCTGCTGAGGGTTGATTTCCTTCCCTTTAGCCCCATTGGCACCGAGGTGGTTTTCTGGTGGGGTTTTTCCAAGCTGGGATGAGGATTTCCTGGCTGGGTGAAGTCAGACATGAAGCTCAGATGCGAACTTCTGATAGAGCACATCCCTATTTTCTTCTTTCCCTTTTTCCTTGTATTATTTCCAGCTCTAACTTCGGACACTTTCCATCCTGTGGGTGTTTTTCCCCATCCCATGTAACAAATTCCTTGAGGACAGGATATTTCCTGTGGCACTTGGCCAAGTCTAGCACCCAACTGGGACCCTCGAGGCAGAGGGGTGAAAAACTGAATCCCGGGTCTCCAAAAACCTGGGAGCAGAGGCCAGAGAGGTGAAAAACTGAATCCCAGGTCTCCAAAAACCTGGGAGCAGAGGTCTTCTCCACCACCCCCATGCCACCAAGCAGCCTGTGCTTAGACTGTGCCTCAGATCTAATCATTTAAGCTGGTCCTAAGTAGGCTCTGATGGGTCATTAATTCTGCTGCTCTGCAACCTTGATAATAACGACGTTTTCCCTTGTAGCGATTCCCACCCACCGGGTGGATCGATTGTTTGATGTTCCGCATGGGCGGGATGCGGGAGAGCGGCGTCCAGGCAGCTCCTCTGACATTCCCTGGGTTTGGAAAGGCAGGAGGGCTCCTGGCGCTGGGGATGAGCAGGAGATTGATGTTTGCAGAGCAGGTGGATGCAGCAGCACGGTGCCAGCGGGTGGGAATCATTCATGCAGAGCGTCTTGCCAAGGTGGGCGCTGGCACCCGGCTCGTCCCAGTCCCCTGCGTCTCACCTCAAATCTTGGGGTCAGTTTTGGGTCCCTCGTGACAAGAAGGGGGTTGAGGAGCTGGAGCGTGTCCAAGGGAGCTGGGGAAGGGGCTGGAGCCCCAAGAGCAGCTGAGGGAGCTGGGAAAGGGGCTGAGCCTGGAGAAAAGGAGGCTCAGGGGGGACCTTGTGGTTCTGCACAAGTCCCTGACAGGAGGGGGCAGCTGGGGGGGGTCGGGCTCTGGTCCCAGGGAACAGGGACAGGAGGAGAGGGAACGGCCTCAGGCTGGGCCACGGGAGGGGCAGGCTGGATATTAGGGGAAATTTCCTCCTGGAAGGGGTGGCCAGGCACTGTCACAGCTGCCCAGGGCAGTGCTGGAGTCCCCTGCCTGGGGGGATTTAAAACCTGTGTGGATGTGGCACTTGGGGACGGGGTGGATTCCATGATCTCAAAGGTCTTTTCCAACCTAAAGGACCTTGTGGTTCCACGATCTCCACACTGCGTTATTTATCCTGCAAACAGAGCCCCAGCCTGGAACTTCTGCAAGGGGGAGAGCGGGGAAGTGCGGGAATTTGGAGAGCAAAACGAGCAGCATCTCTCCCTGTGCTTCCAAATCATGCCCCTGATTAATCTCGCTGCCGTTTTCAGCGAGCCGGGGCTGTGGAGCTGTGCGCAGCTCCTGGAACGTGTCCAGCTCCCTCAAAGGATGGTCTGCACACCGCCAGGTGACAGTGATGAGTGGCCCCCGCACCAACCTGGCTCCGTGCTGGAATGATCCCGCTGCTCCGGGCTGTGGCGCTCCTTAGGAGTGTCATTAATGTTAATTACGGCCCTGCTATTCCATCCAGAGGCGCTGGAGCTTTACCGCGCTCCGAGGAGAAACTTCTCACCGTGTCCTTTAATGAGGAGTCGAGGCTCCTTTCAAAGCCAGGCGGGCGTGAGGATGAATTTAGATCAGGATGAGCATCCTGGGAGAGGTGGCACAGCATTCCTGCTGCCTGGTGTGCTCCCTCCGGGCTGTCCAGGGGGGCAGAGGGCACGGAGAGGGCAGCAGCTGTGGGCAGTGTCCGGGGTGGTGGCCAGGAGAGGGATTGACTACTGTTGGTCATGGCACAGTCTGGGATCTTCCCAGCTCTCTCTTCCAGTCTGGGAGGCTGGAGCTGTGCAGGAAAGTCAGGAAGCAGCTCCCTTGTTCATGTCTTTGTGGTTCAAGAGGTCGGTGGGAGCATCTCCTCACCCTCCTGCCAGCCCCCCTGACCCGCTGTGGTGGCCCAAGAAGCTCCAGGGATTCCTTGGCAATAATGGGATGAGAACCAAAACCAGGGAGTGCCGGCTTTTGGTTCAGAGTCCAGAGGAGGTCACGGAGCTGCTCCAAGGGCTGGAGCCCCTCTGTTCTGGAGCCAGGCTGGGAGAGCTGGGGGTGTTCACCTGGAGCAGAGAAGACTCCAGGGAGGGCTCAGAGCCCCTTCCAGGGCCTAAAGGGGCTCCAGGAGAGCTGGAGAGGGACTGGGGACAAGGGATGGAGGGACAGGACCCAGGGAATGGCTTCCCACTGCCAGAGGGCAGGGCTGGATGGGATACTGGGGAGGAATTGTTCCCTGGGAGGGTGGGGAGGCCCTGGCACAGGATGCCCAGAGAAGCTGTGGCTGCCCCTGGATCCCTGGCAGTGTCCAAGGCCAGGCTGGACATTGGGGCTTGGAGCAGCCTGGGACAGTGGGAGGTTTCCCTGCCCATGGCAGGGGTGGCACTGGATGAGCTTTGAGGTCCCTTCCCACCCAACCCATTCCATGATTGTCCAGTCTGGTGGCAGATCTGGCCCACCTGGCTGAGGCTGTGCTGGCTGGGGGTGGGACAGGGCTGAATCCCTGTGGAAGCTTCTCCATCCAAAAGAGACCCAACCCCACAGCCCTGGCTGGCCCCAGCTCACCCTCGCTGCCCTTGCGTGGCCCTCAAAGAAACGTCACGGTGGCAACCAAGAAAACAGACGGGGCTTAATGAGAAACAGCTCCAGCTCCTGGATCCTGGCAATTACCTCTGCCAGCTCCTTCCCACCCGTGTCTGTTCCCAGCGTTGCTCCTGCTGCCCCGTCTTGAATCCCAGGAGGAGGAGGGGGGGGAAAACCTGTTTGGCTCGAACTCCCTTCAAAGAATTTCCCAGCTTTATAATTTTCAGCTGTAATAAAAAAGTTCCACTTTGTGCTTGGAAAAGAGAATAATAGATCAGTCAGAGCCGAGCCTGGAAATTCAGGCATCCAGGGAAGTGGGGACAGGCACTTGGATAAATATTTCACTGCTGAGGCTTTGATACAAAGGAGCTGCTTTTCCTCTGGCCGGGGGAGGGAGGGTTTGCTGCCTCTTTATGGGAATGAGGAGGATAAATGGAACATCTGGAGGATATTCTGTGCTTGTTTTTTTTTTTGTGGAGCTTGTTCAGGTCTGGGTGGAGAATGAAGGAATTTCAGCTCTTCGGGCAGGTTCAAAAAATCCACTGGCTTTGCTTGAACCCTGAAAATCCTAAAGAAGCTGGTGCCATCCTGGCTGCACAGGGGTTTGGGATGTGGGAATGCACCAGGCAAGGGAGCTGTGTGTTTATCCCGGTGTCAGAGGTGACCTGGTGCCTCCTTTCCTGGCCGAGGTGGCTCCAGCAGTGCTGGATTTGATCCCAGCTCCCCAAGCCTGTTTGGGAATGCTCAGACTCCTTATCCAGGGGTGTTTTTTATGGTTTATTTGGGGAATCCTTGAAGGAAAAGGTCGGATTTTGCCGTCTATGTGCCAGTATGGGAACGGGAAGGGAAAAGAAGTGGTAGGGAGAGGACCTTTGGAAAAGGCAGGGAGAGACAGGAGCCAGGGAATGGCTTCCCACTGCCAGAGGGCAGGGATGGATGGGATATTGGGAAGGAATTGTTCCCTGGGAGGGTGGGGAGGCCCTGGCACAGGATGCCCAGAGAAGCTGTGGCTGCCCCTGGATCCCTGGCAGTGTCCAAGGCCAGGCTGGACACTGGGGCTTGGAGCAGCCTGGGACAGTGGGAGGTGTCCCTGCCCATGGCAGGGGTGGGAATAAAATGACCTTCAAGCTCCCTTCCAACCAAATGATTCTGTAATTCTTGCATGAAAAAAAAAGCCAGAGTGAATTTGAGGCTTTTGCTCCTTTTTTCTGCCGTTCCAGCGGAGGCTGCTGGAGCCGCCTGCCCTTGGTGGAGGAGGAGCAGGGGGCAGCGCTTCACCCTCTCAGATTTAATCGGGAATATCGTGCATTTCAACCACTCCAAAAAGCCATAAATCTTTGGGGCTGAATCCCGGCCGGGGCCGCGTGCTCCCGGCCAGGCAGCGGCGATCTTTAATCCTTTGCAGCTGAAATACTGATGAGGGGATTTTTTATTTTGTCTCCCACTCTATTTCCCTTCCTTTAAGAGCGACGCTTGCGTGGAAATTGGTTTGTGCTGGCGAGGAGCAAAGCAGTGAATAAAACATCACCTGCAGGGGCAGCTCCTGTCTTGGGGCTGAATTTTAAATAAAACCCGTTTTAATTATATTTATTTATTTTTTAATGGCAGTAAGAATGGAAGTGACAACAAATGCCTGCAGAGCAGCTTGGTATCGACTCCATTTCCAGTTTTTTTTAAGAGCTGGGAATGGAGGAGCGCTGCCGGGGGCTGGGGAATGTTTGGGATGCTTTTTGGGATGAGCCACATTCCAGCAGCACCACAGCCCCGTGAGCACTGGATTTTTGCTCCCTGCATGGATCCCACTGTGCCCATCCTCATATTCCAGCCTCTCCCAGCACATCCTGCTCTTCCAGCCGCTAAACCACCCCGGGACATCCTAATAGGGCAAAACCGTGTCCTCACCAGGCACCTTTCTGCGGAAATCCTATAAGATCCTCCCCGCACCCCACGCCGCTGTCAATGCCTGCTCTCCCCGCCGGCTCCCGAAAGGAGTGACGGGCCCTTTGTCCCGGTGTCTGCTCCTGTTTTTCAGTGCCTGTTGAAACCCTCTATTTTTTTTTCCCCAAAGCCGGTGATAAGCGTTTGACTGATCCCACAGAGCAGGCGGGGATGAGCCATTCAGGCGGGATTGACACCTAAAGGGATTTGCATTAAACGCTTCAAACTAGCTGGGCTTTTTTTTTTTTTTTTTTTTTTTTTTAAATATATATTTAGCAAATTCCTGCATGAAATTACTGCCCTAATTATCAGCATTCACCTCTCTGAGCATGGAATCGCTCCTGGCAATTATCCCAAGCATCCCGAGGCAGGAATTAGCCCCGATGCTCCACGAACTCTACCTTGGTTTGGGCTCTCCCGACCAAGGGATGCACGGGATAAAGGAGGAAAATGAGGAATTCTGGGTCAGGGGATAGTGAGAGGTGAAGGAGAGGAGCTGCGGGGGGATGCTGAGGGGGGGCTGAGATCCGGGATTTTGGGAAGGGTTTGGGAAGCCAGGGGCTGCGTGGGGCAGGGGTTGATCCCATTGTGCTGATGGGGAGCCTGGGACCTGCAGCGAGGGGTAGAATCCCGGGAATACCCGGCTTCGAAGCCTCCTGGAGCAGGGATGAGGGTGGGACAACGTGGAGAGCAGACCTGAGTGGCAAAAAAATAGGGGGGATGTCCAGATTTGGAATGTGTTGTGGATGTCTCCCAGATCTTGGGGGGGCTCCAAGCCTCGAGATGGACCAGGTGTGGTTCTCTCTGCTCCCTCCAAGCCCTTTGGAGCCAAAATCAGGAATATCTGCTCCATAACCATCTCCCCACTCCTGCCTCGCCTGGAGACTCCTTCTGGGAATATCTGGTTGTGACTGGAGGGAAATGGTTCTTCCTGGGGGCTGGGAGGGATCAGCACCATCCAAATCCACCTGAACGACCCCCACAGCTCTCCCTGTGCTTCCCGGGCTTCTCCTTAATCCCAGCGATGGTTTAGTGGGAGCACCCACCTTTTCCAGCTCCTGGGAAGGGCTGGAGTGCTGCTCAATGCGGGGATTAGCGTGGCCAACCCTGCCCGGGGCAGTGAAGTGAGACCCGGCTCCATTTTCTGGTGGACTTCACCAGTTCCTCCTGATCCAGCCGGGATTTATCCGGCTGAGATTCCCGGCAGCGAGGGAATCCTGCCTCCCTTTCCAGCAGCAGGGCTGTGTTGGGCTTTATCCCGACGGAAAATTGAATTAGGATGATGTTTTTCCGTGTTTTTTTTAAATTTAATTTTTTTTTTTTAAATCCCCTTTTTTGCCTCTGCTGTCCTTGCGGGATTGAGAGCCTGGCACAGGGAATGGGGCTTCTCCTGCCCAGCTGGGATGGGGAATTTAGGCTGGGAGGACCAGGATGCACTTCCAGCACGTTTTTCCCCACTTTGGGGAAATTAGGAGAAGATGGAAATGTTTGCCTTGGACACTGCCAGGGATCCAGGGGCAGCCACAGCTTCTCTGGGCACCCTGTGTCAGGGCCTGCCCACCCTCGCAGGGAACAATTCCTTCCCAATATCCCATCTAAATCTCCCCTCTTTTAGTTTAAAATCACTTCCCCTTTTCCTCTCACTGTCCATGGAATCATGGAGTGGTTTGGGTTGGGAAGGACCTTGAAGATCATCTCATTCCAATGCTTGTAGGAGAATGGATGGATGGATGGATGGAGGGATGAATGGAGGGATGGATGGATGGATGGATGGATGGATGGATGGATGGATGGATGATGGATGGATGAGGGATGGATGATGGATGGATGGATGGATGGATGGATGGATGGATGGATGGATGGATGGATGGATGGATGGATGGATGGATGGATGATGGATGGATGAGGGATGGATGATGGATGGATGGAGGGATGGATGGATGGATGGATGGACAGATGGATGGATGATGGATGGATGCATGGATGGATGGATGATGGAGGGATGGATGGATGGATGGATGGATGGATGGATGGATGGATGAGGGATGGATGGACGGATGGATGGATGGATGGATGCATGGATGCATGGATGGATGGATGGATGACCCCTCATGACAGCAAGTCCTTCATGAGGGTGCCCTGACTTGCCTCATCCTCCACCCCTGCCCCAAGGACGGTGTTTGACCCTTTTTTGCCCAAGAAGCCCCAAACAGGGCTCGGTTTGCTCCATGTCCCTCAGGCCCTCCTTGTCCCCAAACCAGGGCACAGGATCCCTGTGAGCCCCCAGTGCCAGGGAGTTTTCCATGGCTGAGGATGCTCCCGTTCCTCTCCAGGATCAGATCCTTGCTCCCTCTACCTCAGGACAGGGATCAAGGCCATGGGGAGACCGGCAGCCAGCCCAGTCACCCAGTTGGATCTCAGTGTTTGTTATTCTTTATTATTTTTTCTTCTCCCGAAGAAACAGAGAGAGGAAAAAAAAAATCTCTCTCTGTCCAAAATCACTCATCCTTCCTAATAATGAGAGCTGTCAGCAGCCCTGCTTGGCGAGGAAATGATGCTCGCAGTAAATATTTGGTCTGGAACTGATTTATGGGTGGAAAAAAAATGAGATTAGTGCTTAATCACTGCCTTTCAGGAAGGGCTTTGGGCCGGGGTTGAGCTCAGGGGGAGCTGGGGCCGTGCCGGGGCCGGGGGAGCGGCACCGGGATCTTTGGTGGAGACCCCGTGGTTGGGTTGGGATTGAGCGGCAGCAACAGAGGGAATGGGCAGGATTTGGGGACACCAGGCAGGGATAGATGGGATATTGGGAAGGAATTCCTCCCTGGGAGGGTGGGGAGGCCCTGGCTCAGGGTGCCCAGAGAAGCTGTGGCTGCCCCTGGATCCCTGGCAGTGTCCAAGGCCAGGCTGGACATTGGGGCTTGGAGCAGCCTGGGACAGTGGAAGGTGTCCCTGCCCAGGTCCTTCAATGGGCTTTAATGTCCCTTCCCACCCAACCCATCCCATGACTCCATGGCCATCAGCTGTGGGGCTGACCCCAGGGAGCTCCAAGCCAGGAGAGCCTGGACCAGCCAGGAACCATCCGCCCCATCCCGATCCCAGCACACCCAAAGAGGTCCTTGCAGGCACCCTAAACACAGCAGCAGCTTTCCTGTGTGAGGAAATAATTAACTTATTAGAGGATGGTTTAATTTTCCTCATTAAAGAGGTCATTTCCCATCGCCTGGCAGGGCCAGATGCCCCCGGGCACCGCTGGGAGATGCTCAGCTCCAGAGCCTGCCCACCCTCCCAGGGAACAATTCCTTCCCAATATCCCATCCAGCCCTGCCCTCTGGCACTGGGAGGCCATTCCCTGGGTCCTGTCCCTCCATCCCTTGTCCCCAGTCCCTCTCCAGCTCTCCTGGAGCCCCTTTAGGCCCTGCAAGGGGCTCTGAGCTCTCCCTGGAGCCTTCTCTTCTCCAGGTGAACACCCCCAGCTCTCCCAGCCTGGCTCCAGAGCAGAGGGGCTCCAGCCCTTGGAGCATCTCCGTGGCCTCCTCTGGACTGGCTCCAGCAGCTCCAGGTCCTTCCTGTGCTGGGCCCCAGAGCTGGATGCAGTGTTCCAGTTGGGATGCATGGATTATATGGAGCATTCCAGGGGTCCTTGATCACCACGAGCACTGCCAGGATGTTCTGGAAGGATCTCTGTCCCAAACCCTCCAGCTCTGCCTTTCCCAGGGCTGTCCCTCCCCTCCTCTCTCGGCAGCAGCCGGGGTGGGAGCGGTTGAGCCGGAGCGGCTCCGCAGTGCCAGGCTCCTGCAGCCCGGCCCATCTGAGCTGGCAGTGCCCCTCTGCATCCCAAATCCTTCTGGTCTGCTGCAGCTTTGGGATCAGCCGAGCCAGCAGCACCATGGCTGCTCCTTGTCCCAGTGTGGAAAAATGGGCTGAGGAGGGAGAGGCGGGCAACTCATCCCTGCCTGCTCTGCAGGATTTCCTCCCTGGGGAGCTTCTCCCAGTGTTCAGGGTTGCCCACCCCACAGGGCTGTGCCCTGACGAGCTGATTCCTGCGAATCTGTTGGGGTTCCTCACGTGTTCCACTGCAGCCCAGCCTTGCCTGGGCCCTACATTTGATGTAGTGACATTAAATGTGATCATTCAGGGGATGTGACAAGGGCAGCAAGGCCGGGCCGGGCCGAGCTTTTGGACCAGCTGGTTTTTTTTCACACAGATTCTCAAGAGGAAAAGTTATGGAGTGTTCCTTGATGGAAATTGCCTTTGTTTGATGGGAAGTGGGATTAATGATCACACCGGAGATGATGCAGCCAAACTCCCACCCCACGGGTGCCACCAGCCCATCCCCAACTCCTTTCCCTCCTTTTTCCTCTTTTCCCTCCCAGAGTCAAGAAGAAGAACAAGCCCCTGAACCTCAAGATCCACAACAGCGTGGGGAGCTGCGAGAACATCCCGGCCCAGCGCTCCCCGCTCCTCTCCGAGCGCTCCCTGCGCTCCTTCTTCGTGGGGTACCCGCCCTTCCTGCCCTCCACCCCGCCCGTCCACACCGAAGCCACCTTCTCAGCAAGTAAGTCCCCGAGCCCCCCTCGGATCCCTCCTCCGAAGGGTGGGAGATGCCAAGCAGAGGATGGGACCGGGGGAATTTTGGAGTCAGTGGTCTGGAGGACGTTGGTTGAGCGCTGTGGAATGAGCCCAGCCCTCGTGGAGGTGCCTCGTGTTGGTGTTTGGAGATGTGTGGGTGCTTCTGGGCAAAGGTAACCCCCAAAACTTGATTATTTCTGGGGTTTGGGAAAGCTGTGAGGTTTCTGTGCTGTCTGGGTTGGTGGCACTGCCTGGATGTCACCTGAAAGGGACTTTTCTGAGGGTTCCTTTGTAAACCCAGCCTTGGTTCCATCTCTGTGTTTAATTCTCTCCTGCTTGCTGCATTTGGAGCTGATGTGGAGTTTTGGGAAGCCAGTCCTGGTGCAAACCCCATGGAGTTGATCCCAGGAGCCAGCCCTGATCCCTTCTCCTCTCCCAGGGGATGCTGGTGCTGGCACTCACTGGGTTTGGCTCTAGGAGCTGACCCCACACGGTGCTGCTGGTCTGGGAGGAACAGCCTGTCCCTCATTTCCCAGTCCCAGACTGGTGCTGGGATTAATTCCATAGGGATCGAAGCATTTCCAAGCCAGGCGTGGCTCTTGGCCCAAGAACTTCCCTGGAAACTCATGGCAGCTGCTGGGAACAATTCCCTGCCAAGTCGAGGTCCTCTTGCCTCCTGTTCCTCAGCTAAAAACTTCCTCCAACTCCACATCCAGGCTGGGTTTCTGTCACCTTCCCTTCCCTGGGTTTTTCCCTTGTTCCCTTTCCGAAAATGTCATTTTCCTGGTTTGTTTTGGGGTCTTCCACTCTTCTTCAGCTCTTGGCTGAAGAAGGGTTTGCAGCCAACTCCCTTCCCTTCCCTTCCCTTCCCTTCCCTTCCCTTCCCTTCCCTTCCCTTCCCTTCCCTTCCCTTCCCTTCCCTTCCCTTCCCTTCCCTTCCCTCCCTTCCCTTCCCTTCCCTTCCCTTCCCTTCCCTTCCCTTCCCTTCCCTTCCCTTCCCTTCCCTTCCCTTCCCTTACCTTCCCTTCCCTTCCCTTCCCTTCCCTTCCCTTCCCTTCCCTTCCCTTCCCTTCCCTTCCCTTCCCTTCCCTTCCCTTCCCTTCCCTTCCCTTCCCTTCCCTTCCCTTCCCTTCCCTTCCCTTCCCTTCCCTGTAGTTTGGGATCACTGAGGACTCATCCAGCCATTCCCACCATCCTTTTCCCCCTCTCCCTCTGGCTTTGGGGGCAGTGGCACCTGGCAGGAGCCCTGCAGGCAGACAATTCCCAGAGATATCCAACACCCGACTCCGGATTTGCCCGGAGCGAGGGGGATTTTGGCCTCGCTGTTTCCCCCATGGGAACTGTCTGAGCTCAGCTCCCAGCCCCGACCAACAGAGCAGAAACCACGGCCCAAACCCCATTCCCAGCCACCCCCAGCCATGTCTCCTTGGATTAGTTCTCCTCACGCCTCAGTGTTGGATTTCATCCCGCGGTGTGACATCCTGATGGAACGTGGCACTGCCGGAGCGGGATGCAATGGGAAGTGATGGGCTGGCAGTGACTAACGCTGCTGGAGAGGTGTCTCCTCTCATTTCCCTCCGACTTCCCTGGCTGCTGGGAATGTTTCCCGGGCTGGATGGGAGCTGGGTTTTCCCCAGCTGGTTGATCCCTGCCGGGAGGTTTCGGCATCAGCGGAGCCGTTTGGTCCTTGCAGGATCAACATCCGTGTGGGAGTTATGCCAAGCAGGGCAGACATTTGTGAGTAGGGAGCAGAATCGTGGAATGATTTGGGCTGGAACGGAGCACTTCCATGGGCAGGGACACCTCCCACTGCAGCAGGTTGCTCCAAGTCCTCCCTGCATCCCAAGGATTCCCTGTCCTTGTGGTGGTCCAACAGCCGAGCTCTCCACAATATCCCATCCCTACGGGCTTTTGTAAAAATCCCTCTTCCCATTTCCCCCCGTGGGAGCATGGCAGCACCCAGATGCCCTGGACTGCCGTGGAATTACTTCCCTGAGCACCAAAACACAAAAAATGTTGTTGTTGTCAGCTGGAGATGGGTGAGGCCCCATCCCTCCCTGGCCGTCTCTCCAGGATTTCTTTTCCACAGCCTTGCTGCTCCTGGCAGGAGCCCGTTCCCGTCTGAGTCATCCCTGGCCCGGGCTGGGAGCAGGTTCGGATGCTTCCTTTTGATTTTTAACATCCCTTTGTCCTGATGGGAAGGGATTTTCACAGAGCAGGAGGGCCGGGAGCTGCAGAAGGAGTCTCTTTCTCTGGCAGCACAAACCTGGCTGGAGGAATTAGAGGATCATGGAATATCCCGAGTGGGAAGGGACCCACAGGGATCACCCAGCCCAGCTCCTGGCCCTGCCCAGACACCCCAACAATCCCACCCTGGGCATCCCTGGCAGCGCTGTCCAAACGCTCCTGGAGCTCTGGCAGCCTCGGGGCCGTGCCCATTCCCTGGGGAGCCTGGGCAGTGCCCAGCACCCTCTGGGGGAAGAACCTTTCCCTGATGTCCAGCCTGAGCCTGCCCTGGCCCAGCTCCAGCCGTTCCCTGTCCCAGGGAGCAGAGGTCGGAGCTGCCCTCAGCAGGAAGCTGTAGAACACCGGGTTTAATGGGGTCTGCAGGGATGTCCCTCCCTGCTGGGGACATCAGCCCAGTCCTGTGTGACAGCTCCACCCCACCCACTGTGGTGCTGCCCTGGCCGTGTCCCTGGGGGGATTCTCCTGAATCCTGCTCCTGCCTCTTCCTCTTGGCTTGGTGAGCAAGGAATTTGCAGTTTGTGGTGGGAGCGTGAGTGGGATCCCAGCCAGGGATGGCCAAGTGACAAGTGCTGCGATGCCACCAGAGCTCCTTGAGCCCCTCCAGCCCCTGAACCATCTGTGAAAGAGCCCCTGAAGGGCTGACCTCAGGTAGGTTTGGTGGGCAGGGATCCAGGACAATGCCCAGTGGGTCAGGGTGGGAATCCCAGAGCCCTAAGCCCAGCTTTTCTGCTGGAAAGCACCAAGGACACGGCACTGGTGTTGAAGGTGATGCAGGGAAGCAGCCAGTGCCACCCAGACCGTGCCCCCTCTCTGTGGTCACCCCATTCCCAGTGCTGGGGGCGGCTTTGTGGGGGGACACTTCTCCCTAGCGCTGTCCCAGCCCCAACCACCTCCAGGAGGGGACTTCCCAAAGGGAACCTGCTCTTTTGGGGCCCACCTCGAGTGGTTCTCTCCTCCCTGGACCTGCCCTGCACAGGAGCCTCCCCAGCTGTGTTGGCAGCACAGCTGGCAGCTCCCAGCAGCCACATCTGGCCACAGCTGGCAGCCAGGCTCCCGAGGGCTTCCCACCCCGGCAGCGGAGTCGGAGGGCACAGCTTTGTCTGGATAAGCCTAATTGAGCCTGCGAGGCTGGGAATTGTCAGAGGGGGGAAATCCCGATGTGAGGCTCTAAGCCAGCTGAATGTGACATTTGAGCTGGATAAATAGGATTGTCACCCTGGAAAGGGGAACTGCCCGGATTAGAGTCCCTTTGAACTCTTTCCTTACTGGAGAGATGCTCTGGGAACAGCTCCTGCTTTGGATGATCCCCTCTGCTCCGGCTCAGGTTTGGTTTCATCCTGCTGCATCCATCCTGGATCATCCTTCCACCCACTGGACCTGGCCATGATCCACAGGGTTGGAAGGGACCTGAAGGACAATCCCATCCCAGCCCCCTGCATGGACAGGGACACTTCCCACCGGATCAAATTGCGTGTGGAATATTTACCACGTGCACTAATGGAGTGACTCCTTTTGTAGCTTGAACCCTGCATAGATTTATATCCCGGCGAGGGAAAGCTGCTGGAGCAGCTGCTCTGGGATCTCTCCCATCCTATTTTGGCCCTAAAAGCAGCACGAGCAAGGCCGGAGGTGTCTCATGGAGGGGCTTTGCTGCAGAGCATCTCCCTGGGGTGCTTGGCCAGGAAGAAAACTCAGGATGGTGGGGCCACACTGGGACAGTGTCCCTGGAATTGCCACAGGCTCCCCAGGGAAGCTGTGGCTGCCCCTGGATCCCTGGCAGTGCCCAAGGCCAGGTTGGACAGGGCTTGGAGCAGCCTGGGATAGTGGAAGGTGTCCCTGCCTATGGCAGGGGGTGGGATGAGATGGGCTTTAAGGTCTCTTCCCACCCAACCCATTCCATGGATATTATGATTTGCCTCTAGACTGGGATTTTTGCCTGGTGGTGGAGATATTCCCGATCCTGGATATCTTTTGTTGTTGAACTCTTCTGGGAAGAGGCTCCACCCCAGCATCTCCCCTTAATGGGGCTCACCCACCCTGGGAGCATTTTGGTGACAGCCTGGGGTGTCTGGGATAAGTGCAAAGTCTCCTGGCCATTTCTTGGCTTTGCAGTGACTCATCCCGGGATTCTTTCCGAGGCCCTTCCATCGATTTCATCTGTCCCATTCATAATGCGAACACCTCCCGATGCTGTTTGCTGTAGTAGGAGAGGGAGGGTTTGTTCATCAGGCTGTCTCCGTGATGGATAACGTGCTCACACCAATTCCCCGCGACCCACAAAGGGGCCAGGAGATGAGGAAGGGGGAATTGGGATGAAACTCGGCTCCCATCCGTGTGGTTCAGCACCGCCGCCACCCCTGGAAGATGCTCCAGGTGTCCTTGGTGAGGGTTTGGGGCTCGCCGAGGGCATCACTGCCCACCCCAAGGAGGGTGCGACCCCGAAATAATGAAATAGGGAAGCTCCAGGTGCTTTTCTCCATGCAGGACATGCCCAGGAATTCACGGCGGAGCTGCCGGGATGGCAGCGGGGGCAGCGAGGGCGTCACGGCCAAGGTGGCACCGCCGTCGCCGTCAGCTCGGAGGCGCGGGTGCCACTCAGGGAGCGGCGCTGGCTGTCACCGCCGCCTGTCACCGCCCGGGAGTGTCGCCTGTCAGGGACACGCCGGAGGTGGCTGTCACCCTCTGCCCGGCTGCTTTCCCCTCTCCCGGCTCGGCTCCTGGCACAGCTGATCCCATCAAGCGCGGTGTTGATTTTGGGATAAGCTGTGCCGCTCGGAGCAGGAGCCCTGACCTTTGCCGGAGCGGCGAAGGCAAACACGGGGGTGTTGGTGGAGGGTGGCATTCCCTGGCAGCGCCACCACAGCGGGGAGCGGGGTTTGGCTTTTGGGAAGCCCTCGGGAGGCAGGAATGGGGTGGGTGACGGGGGGAAATCTCCATGGGGCTGCTCAGTGGGTGCCAGCCGCGCTCTTCCCTGCGGAATTCCACTCGTGAAATGTCAGCTCGGAGCGGGAGTGAGCGAGGGAATTATGCCAGGGGAATCACGGCCGGGAGAGTTTGGGATTTTCGAGGCAGGCAGGAGGGTGCTGGTGATCAAGGTTTCAGTGACGACTGGCACGGGGGCAGCGGGGGTCGGGAGACAGCAGTGGGGCGGGGGCAGCTCCGGGGCGCCGGAGCGGGCGGAGGAGGGAGGGAACAGGGGGAGAGGGAGGGAGGAAGGCAGGGAGAGAGGGAGGATGAGGCAGAGGCAGCCGCTGTCACGCTCCAAAGCTTGCGAGGATCCGATCCCGCTGCCACTTCTCCATCACGGGGTCCCCGCAACAAAGCCTGACCCTCCCACCCTGAAACAACACGCGCTCACGGGGTTTTTTCCCCTCTTGTAATTAAAGCCAATTTGGCAATTTGAAGGGTTTTCAATGAGAATATTCCTCCTGTGCTGGGGGGAGGCTGCTGCACCTCCACCTTCTCCCCGAGCATCCCCCCCGAGCTGCGAGCAACAGCTTTTCCTCCGGGTGGGAATCCGGGTGAAGGGGAGAATCCCCAATTAACTCCAGAGCGCCCCAAACCCTCGGGGCTGATCCCTGGTGCCTTCCCTGCCCTCCTGCCCCGCTCCGCTGCTTTGCCCTCCTGCCAACAGCGGCTCTATTGTTAAACGCCGCGATCCTCCGTGGCTCGCTGCCGCTAATGAAGGTAATTAGCTGTGAGTCACGTCGGGCTCATTTATGTTACGAGGTCAAAATCCCCGCTACACTTCAATACATTTTTGCAGCGAGCACATTTAGAAAGTAATTAAAAGGCTCAGCAGCCGCCGCTGCCTCCATCCCCTCTCCCCCTCGCCGGGCTGGCAGGATTTAATTGAGGCCAGCCGAAAGTTAGCGGGAATAAATCGTGTCTGATAACGCGGAGGCTGTGATTTGATTCCGGGAGAGGAGCTGCTCTCGCCCGGGTGCTGGGTTCTTCAGGGAGCGGAGGACGGTGGCAGCTGAGATCGGGTTTAGTGATGCAGTGAGGGGGGAAGGACCTGCGGGGAGGGACGAGGCCGTGCGTGGAGGGGTCACTCGTTAGAGCGTCACCTCTGCGATTTGGGGGCCGAATTCCCACCCCTGCGAGGCGGTGGATGAGGAGGTAGTGGAGGGATGCTGGGTTGTCACAAAGACTGGTGAGAAAGTACCAAAAATATTGGCAGTGTGGCGCCGGGGACGTGAATTTCCCTCCTTGGCTTTGAAGGGAGCTGGTAAAAATTAGGGATAGCGACTTTTTACATGGGTGGATAAAGCCAAGACACAGGGAATGGCTTCCCAGTGCCAGAGGACAGGGTTGGATGGGATATTGGGAAGGAATTTTTCCCTGGGAGGGTGGGGAAGGGCTGGGATGGAATTCCCAGAGCAGCTGTGGCTGCCCCTGGATCCCTGGCAGTGTCCAAGGCCAGGCTGGACGGGGCTCAGAGCAGCCTGGGACAGTGGAAGGCGTCCCTGGCCATGGGATGAGATGATTTTAAGGTCCCTTCCATCCCAAGCCATCCCATGATCCCGCGGTTCTGACATCTCAATTGCCACCTCTTCCCGTGGAACGACCAGAGGAGGAGAAGGATCCGGAGCCGCCGCTGCCCGGAGGTGCTGGAGCCCGATGAGCTTGGGATGCTCCCAGGATTTCTATCCCGGATTTCTATCCCGGGGAGCGGGATGTAAATGTAACCTTCAGCCGGCGAGCGCAATTAGAGCCGCGTGCCTGCCGCGATATTAAAATGGGATATTAAAGCAAACAGCGGCTCTCCCCGCTCCCAGGGATAATATCCAGCGCCTGTTTAGCCAGGGATTTGCCGGCACTCCGAGCAAACAGCCGGGAGCCGCCGCTGGTGCCCGGGAAACCTCTCGAATCCCTGAGAGGAAATCCAGCCTTAGGATCCCGGCACGGATCCGCTGCCGGGGCTGAGCATCCTGCGGGGCAGGACCTTTCCCGTGGCCAGGAGGAGCAGGAACAGGAGCAGGAGGAGGAGGAGGAGCAGCTTTTCCACCCTTGCTGAGGCTGAAGGGGGATGTGGAATCCAAGCACGGCCATGCTCCTGATCACCTCCCTGCTCCAGCGGTGCCAATGAACTTCTCGCTTTTCCCTTATCCTTCTCCCCCTTTTTCCCTTGGAAGGAGGGCACCGGGCCTGCTTTTTAACTCCCTCGGGGTACGAGTGGAATCACCTTTGGAGTGGCCAGCACTCCGCTTTTCCCTCAAGCCGCGATGTCTTATTACAAACTGACCATGAGGCTGCTCCAGCTTTGTTTCCCCTTTCCTGTTTGGACACCGTGATAGGATTCCAAAGGTTTTGCAATCCCGCCCTGCCTGCACATGGATGCATCCTCTCCCTGGTCCAAACTGGGCGATGGGATCTGGGACAGGAGACCCCGACACACACAGACCCACAAAGCCCAGAGATCTCCTGCTTTCCAGACAGGGAGCTCAGCGAGGTGTTCCAAGGGGAAATAGCAGGAAAATCCCCCCCTTTTTTTTTGTGCGCATCCTTTGCTCCCCTTCCCAAAGAACTCGAATCCCAGCTCTCGATTTTGTTACCAGCGCTGGTTTTCCCGGTCTCTCCCTGCAGATACGCTGTCAGTGCCTCGCTGGTCCCCGCAGATCCCTCGTCGGGATTTAGGAAACTCCATAAAACACAGGTACGCCCACCCCGCTGCCGTGCCAGGCTGGGGGGTGAGGGATCAGCATCCCCCTTTCCATCTCTGCTCCAGCACACGGAGACTGGGGACAGTCCCACTCTTCCTGGGCTGTGCTGTCCTCCAAGCCCATTTCAATTCCATTTCAGTTCAGATCTGGTTGAGATAAGGCTCGAGTCGCTATCAATAAAAGCTGTGTATTACCCGTGACCTTCAGCAAATTCCCTATCTCTGGGTTATCTCCCCTCCATATCTCCCTGAAGAGGGAAAAGCACTGGGAAGAGTCTCAGCGCTGCTGTTTGGTGGGAAGCTGCTTCCCGAGGGGCTGGAAACGCTGGTCCCCAGGGCAGGGAGGGGTTTTGGGGGGTGCCTGGGGTGGGCAAAGCCGGGGAATCACAGAGAGTTGGGACCGGATTCCCTTCGGAACAGTTCTCCAGACCCAAAGCGGGGCTCAGGTTGGTGCTTTGGCATCCCTAGAAAAATTCCTCAACGCCTGCAGCGCGGTTTGAGGGCAGCAGGGAGAGGATAAAGCCGGGCTCGGGAGATAAGCGAGGCTCCGGCTCTTCCCGCTCACTCTCTCCGTGTTTCTCTCCACAGGTTTTCCACCAAGTACTGGATGTCTCAGACCTGCACCGTCTGCGGGAAGGGAATGTTGTTCGGCTTAAAGTGCAAAAACTGCAAGTACGGCGCCGTGCCGCAGCTGTTTGGGTCCCTCCTTAAAACTGTGAGGGGATAATCGGGGTTCTGCTGGTGGAACCGAGCAGGGATCCGGGCACGGAGAGCCCGACCAGGCTCTCGCCAGCTCATCCTCACAGGAAGCTTTGATGAGATGTGGGACCGGGTGAATAACACCCCAAAGCAGGGCTAGGGCTGGGCTGGCATCAGGGTCCTCCGGGAGGATGTGCCCGCCAGACCTCGGCTCTGCTCGCTCCAGAGCTCTGAGTCAGATCCTGACAGTCCCCCCTTCCCTAAGCCTGGCTTTAGCTCCCCACGTTATGGAGATTCCCCGTGGAATTGTCTGCAGGACGTGGGGGATGGATGTGCTGGACCAGGCCGGGATAGCTCCAGGCAGGGGGCGGGTTTCGTCCGCAGTTTCGGGCTGCAGCTTCTGTTCCTGCAAAGTTTTGGGCACCTCTGGGTCCTGGCAGGGTCGTGGCCCTACGGAGCCCACCCAGCCCAGATCGGTGAATCCACGGTGCGAAGGAGAGGGGATAAAACGGGATAGGACCGGGAAAACGGCGGGGCAGAGGCTGGGGCTGCTTCAGCCGCTCCAAATCTGCCCCAGCCCAGCCTCGGACAGAGGCGTGCAGCCAGCGGCGCTTGGGGAAGCTGCTGCCGGAGCCGGGATTGCCTTTCCTAGGGCTGGGAATGCGCGATTGTCTGCGGGTAGCTGAGCGATAACGATCGCTGCTGCCGCTGATTAAGCGCTGATGAGTTGGTAAATTGGGATTTAAACCTGACGAGCAGCGCTCGGTTACTCGCACAGCTGGTGAGGCTTTTCTGGAAGGGATGTTATCAAACTCCGGGATTTTAAAGGAGCGATTCCCATTGTAGCCGTGCTCGAGGAGCTGGAGGCTTTTCCTGCGAGCTCTCTGTGTTGGAGGAGGGATGTTGTGCCTGCTTCCTGACCAGGATCAGGGACGCTGTGGCTCCGGCTGTGCCAATCCTGCTCCCTGTGATCCCACAGAAAAGAACAAATCCATTTCCTGGCAGCCAGGAGTTGGGAGTGAACGCAGGGCATTTAGGTTTGTTCCAGCCTTGCCCCGGCGCTGCTTTCCCCAGAAAGCAGAGGGGAACCGGCAGGTAAAACAAACAACCGGACCCCGAACCCCGCAAGCCTCAAATACCAAATTAATTCCTGCCTTTCCCTCTAGGAACAGCTTTGTAATAAAAGCTAACACGGGCAGCTCCTGAATTTTCATTACCCAGCTCATTGACTTGAAGCTGCCGTTCCTTTTTTTTCCCCCCATCATTTCCCCTTGTTTTGATAAATCCTTTCCTCCTTTTTTCCCTTTTCCCCAGTGGCTTTCTGCCGGCCTGGCAGAGCGTGAGCTGGGGATGCGTTTCCATCCTTAATTAAGGAGGAATGGGAAGGATTTGGGAGTCTGCCCGTGCCTGTATGCATGACCCGGGGGTGAAGCCCTCCAGACTCCTGCCCTGGCTCCACAGACCTGGAAAAGCTCCACAGAGTATCCAGAGGATGCAAATCCTCTCTTTATTTTGGCTAAAAGTCCTCAGTAAAGCCAGGAGGGGAGGGCACAGCGACAGGGACACGTCAGGGGCCAGGCCAGCCACTTCCTCCCCCTCCGCTGCTCCTGAATGTAATTAAGCATCCAGCAGCAGGATGGTGGGAACGGGGATTTCATGGAATGGAAGGGACCTTAAAGCTCATCCTGTCCCACCTTCTGGCAACCCTTTCCCCCCCAGCGCAGGACTCTCATCCTTTCATTGCAGCCACCATGGGCAGAAGTGACAATTTGGGGTGTCCTCAAGGCTCCTGGTCCCCCCCAGCTGGTAGAGAAAGGGGGAGCTGGGCAGAGCCCCCAGGTTTGGGAATTTCCGTGCTGCTCCATTGGGATGGATGCGTTCTCCGAGGGTGTGCAGCCCCTGGGCCCTGCCAGCCAGCCCCTCCTGGTTATCCAGGATGTGCATCCCGGACTGCTCCTTATCCCTGAGCCGGCTGCTTGGGAATTGTGGGAAGCAGGGATCCGGGAGGGTTCACTCAGGCAGAGTGAACAACCAAAGCCTTGCATCCGGTCACTTCCACGGGGGGGAAAAGCCCTGAGATCCATCAGAGAATCCCAGAGTGGCCTGGGCTGGAAGGGACCTTAAAACTCATCCAGTGCCACCCCTGCCATGGGCAGGGACACCTCCCACTGTCCCAGGCTGCTCCAAGCCCCAATGTCCAGCCTGGCCTTGGACACTGCCAGGGATCCAGGGGCAGCCACAGCTTCTCTGGGCACCCTGTGCCAGGGCCTGCCCACCCTCCCAGGGAACAATTCCTTCCCAATATCCCATCCATCCCTGCCCTCTGGCAGTGGGAAGCCATTCCCCTTTATCCTGTTGCCCCATCAAGTCTCCGTCCATCACTGGCCCCTTGTCACTCCTTTCTCTCTGTCCCCTGCCAGGCTCAAGTGCCACAACAAATGCACCAAAGAGGCCCCTCCGTGTCACCTGCTGATCATCCACCGCGGAGGTAAGGCCCTCTGTGCCCCTGCTCTGTGCCTCCGGGGATGTTGCCAGCGGGTAAAACTTTCAAGAGCCCCCCGGGCGATTCGGGAGCCGGACCCTGGCGGGGTCCCCGGCGGGACCGAGGCTCCCGAACCGCTTGGGCGCTCGGGGAAATGTTACCCACCGTTTTTTCCGCTTGTAGGGAGACGAGCCGGTCGGGGCGAGGCAGATTTGCATTGCAAACCACTTCCACCCACCCTTCCCCTGCCTCCTTTTCTTTTCAGATTCCCCACCGCACGGGGTAAGTCCAACCAGGTTTTAGCCTTTTGCTTCTGTCGAGAGCTCAGGGCGGATGTGGGACCCCGAACCTCCCGGTGCATGCGGGGTCCCCGCGCCGGGGACGCGGCCGTGGCCCTGCGGATGCTCGTGGTGCTTTTGGAGCTGCCTTACCCCGCTCTCCTGCGGGAGAGCCCGGCCTAAAACCCGCGGAGAGACAGGCAGAACTGTGCAGCAGGACGACGGGGCGGCGCTTCCCACCTCTTTCCTTCCAGATTTTGCCTCCCTTGCTGGCCAGAGGACGGCGACGGCCTGAGGGAAACGCTTCTTGCCTTGAATTCTGAGCTCTTAAAGCTATTCCTTTGTGTTAGATACCCCCCCAAACCCCGCTCCTTGGTTTAATCCCGGGGAAAAGAAAGGATTGTGTTGGTGGCACCTCGGAGGGGGCAATTTCACAGCGTCCACTCCACCCCCACGCCCTCGCTTGCAGGAAATTTGGGTGGAAGCGGTTGAAGACCCCACCTCCGTCAGGCTCGGAGCTGCTGCAAGCCCTGCCCGGGAGGCAGCGTCCCGTCCCGGGGGCAGGCGGGCTCCTGGGATGGGCAGGAATTGGGATTTAGGACTGTGATGTTGCAAGAGCTGGAGCTGCCCGCTGTGTGTTTTAGGAGCAGCATGGCTTTGGGGTGGTGTCAGCATCACTGAAATACCTCCCGACCCCCCCAAAAACCCCCTAAAGCCAGCTCTTAAATCCATTGTCTTGGAGTCAAACCATTTCTGAGCTCCCCAACTTTCAGGATGGCTTCTCCCCACCAAAAAATCTCCCTGCTGAGAGTGTTCTGAGCCGGCTCCTTCCCTCCACCCCAAAGAGCTCCGGCAAGGATCAGGACCGTGCTGGCGGAGCCCCGGCTCATGGAGGATCCGTAGCAGCTGCTGGACCCCCCCAAACTGCAGCCTCACGCCCTGGGGGGGTTGGCTGTGGCCGGGGTGCAGGAGGATCCCGAAATTCTGCTGCCATCCCGGGCTGGAAGTGCCGCGGGAATCGCTTTGGAGAGCGGTTTGCAAGCACAGGGTGACCCCCGGGCGCTCCCGCAGAGCTTTGATGTCTCTCCCTGTCTCTCCCCCTCCTCTCCATCCCCTTTTCCCTCTCTCCCTTCTTAATCCAGCAAGGTTAGTCCGGACAGAGTCGGTGCCCTGCGACATCAACAACCCCCTGAGGAAGCCCCCCCGGTACTCGGACCTGCACGTCAGCCAAACGCTCCCCAAAACCAACAAGCTCAACAAGGTGAGCCCTGAGAACCTTGGGACAGGAGCCCCTGCGCCCAAATATCCACAGAGAATAATGGGATTGTTTAGGCTGGAAAAAGGTCTTTAAAGAAAATTGAGTCCAACTGTTCCCCCCAGCACTGCCAAGGCCACCACTGCCCCATGTCCCCAAGTGCCACATTCACAGGGCTGTTAAATCCCTGCAGGGATGGGGACTCCAGCACGGCCCTGGGCAGCTGTGCCAGTGACTGACCACCCTTTCCATGAAGAAATGTTCCCAAATTCCACCCTGCCCCTCCCCTGGCCCAGCCTGAGGCCGTTCCCTCTCCTCCTGTCCCTGTTCCCTGGGAGCAGAGCCCGACCTCCCCTGGCTGCCCCCTCCTGTCAGGGACTTGTGCAGAGCCACAAGGTCCCCCCTGAGCCTCCTTTTCTCCAGGCTGAGCCCCTTTCCCAGCTCCCTCAGCCGCTCCTGGGGCTCCAGCCCCTTCCCAGCTCCGTTCCCTGCCTTGGCACATGGATCCAATGAGGTTCTTTCATTTAAAAATAAAATGGGATCCACACTTCCAGAACAGCCCGGGTCCTGCTGTCCCGGTCCTGCTCCATTGTGGCCTCTCAGTCTCCAGGTCCAAGCTGAATTTGGGGTGGTTTGAGGTCTCTGCTACCAGCAGAGCCTTCCATAAATAACAAATTTATTGTTGCAAATAAAACGAGCCTGGAATTTGATTGTCCCTGGCGAAGCTGCTCAAGCCAGACCTGGCAGAGCACCCGGCTCACTCCTGCTCGGCACTGATACCATAAACTCATCACGGGGCTGCTTCTGATGGAATTTAAAGCCTGTTGGCCTCCAGTGGAAAATTTCTTGGAGGAAGGGCAGGGTGTGGGGTTGGCAGGCTGGAAGTGCTCAAGAAGAGGGATATCACTGATGTGGCAGGGAATGGATCATCAAAACCCTCAATTCCCAAAGCCTGGCTGAGCTCCTCCAGCTCCTTCATCTCCTGGCTCTGGGAAAAGTCTGGGCACCAAGATGCTCCTGGAGATGCTGATTTTAAACCCAAACCTCTTTAGGAATTGCTCAGTGCAGGGATCCGCTGTGGTTTTGTTGTTACGGGGTGGTGCAAAAAGCTTTTGACCTGAGCACTCCCATTCAGGTTGAAGTTTCCCCTATAAATGTTATTTCAGCAGGGCCCCCTTCTAACTTTGGTGCTTCTAAAAGCATTTCTTCAGAAATATCCTGGATAAAATCATGGAATGGCCTGGGTTGGAAGGGACCTTAAAGATCCTCTAATTCCAGCCCCACCATGAAATCTTTTTGTTGTGACCTTTGCCAGTTGCTTAAAAAAGAGTTTACCCCGGCCAAGATTGTTGACCATGGAATCATGACCAATATGGACCTCCTGGAAAGCCCAGCTCATTTAAGAGTTAATTAATTAGAACAGAATTACCTGCTGGGTAAGGCTCGTGCAGATTTTTTAACCTTGGAGGGAAATTCCCTGGGGATGGGAGTGCTCAGCACTGCTCAGACCCTGTTCAGTGGCTCCAGGCTGGGCAGCAAGGGGGGAAGTTTTGACCTCGATTTTCCTTTTTGGATCCAAGATATCCAAGCAGGGTTCTCCTGCCCGTTAGCTCTCGGGGGTCCCTTCCCACCCATCCCAGTGCAGACCCAAAGCCGCTGGCTTTGACTGGGAAGAGTCAAGGAATGGCGAGGAATTTCTTGGGATGCATTGGCTGCTCCTTCCATGTCCCTCTGCTCCCTGCAAGGTCCTGGGGTTTGGCTCCAAGGAGCTCAGCAGGAGCTGCCAGGACCTTGCTGTCCCCAAGGACCAAGCCCCAGGGTTGTGGCCCCAATTCTGGCCTTGGTGGCCACAGCTCTGCAGAGCCAGAAGATTTGGGGACCCTCATCTTGGGGTGAGGGTGGGAAAGGAGCCGATTTATGGTGGGAAATATCCTCGGGGAACACAAACAGCTTTGGAAAAAGCTCTGGGTGTTTTCTAGGACTTCTGGAAGAAACGGGTGGGATGATGCAGGCAGCTGCCACTTGGCACCTGTGGTGGCATCGCCCAGCACTGCCCTCACCAGCTCCTCCTATTCCCTCCTTCCCTGTGTCCTGCAGGACCACATCCCGGTGCCCTACCAGCCAGATTCCAGCAGCAACCCCTCGTCCACCACGTCGTCCACGCCGTCCTCGCCGGCCCCGCCGCTGCCGCCCAGCGCCACCCCCCCGTCCCCCCTGCACCCGTCCCCACAGTGCCCGCGCCAGCAGAAGCAGTTCAACCTGCCAGGTACTGCCACCCCCTCCCCACCTGCCCCGAGGGAGGGACTCGTGTCCTGGGGTGTCCTTGGGATGAGGATCCATTCCACCTAATTCCCTTCCTGGATTTACACTGGCGTGGGGAGAAAGTGGAAGTAGAAACGAGGAGAAAAGATGAGTTTGGGAGAATTCAGGTTGGGTCAAACCTCCTGCTTGGAGGAGGGTCAGAGCCCAAGGCTTGATCCAGTCTTGGAATCCTCCAAGGTTGGAGCCAGCTCAACTTCTGCTGCTCCTGAGGCTGCAGAACCTTTCCAGGCATGGATTTTCCATGGCATTTTGCCCCAGGTACAAACAGAAACCAGGGGCTCACCCCTCTGTGAGGGCAAATTGGGGTGGCCCCACCGTGTTTTTGGGGTGATGGGTCCCCAGCAGGTTTGTTGGCAGCAGATATGGGGTGACAGATGATTCTGGGAATGTCTGACCTGGCTTGTCCCATGGAATCTGGACCTGGGATCCATCCGCTCCTGGAGCTTCGTCTCTTAAGGGATGGTGGGAGAGGCAGGGAGGTTCCTGTGGCTGCAGGACACAGAAGCGATGGAAAACGGCCCAAAAAGCTTCTCTTGGGCTGAGGATGTACCAAAGGCTGTCCCAGCGTGTCTGCCTTGCTTTGGGATGTCCTGCTGCTCCAGGAAAGGTCCATTCCCTGAGGGGAACAGCTCAGCATCTCTCCTGGCAGCGTGTCCAGCCGCTCCCAAAAAACAGCTGGTGAGAGGCAAGGAGATCTCTGGGATGCTGAAGCGCTCCTGGCTGACCTGGTGGCCCTGCTTGGTCCATGACCTCTTTGCTGGAGCAGCTGGAAAGCTGGAGTCTCTCCTGCACCCCCAAAGTCCCAGGACTAATGATCTGGGTTGGTCAGAAGGAGGGTCAGGATGGCTTCTCCAGAGGAGCCAGGTGGCATCTCCGTGCTCCATGGTGGTGCTTCCATCCTGGCAAGCCTCTGACCAGAGAGGAAGAGGAGGAGGAGGAGGGAGACGAGGAGGAAGTTGCATGGCAGAATCCATCACCACAACAACAAACACTTCCAAAAGCTGGGAAAGCCCCCAGAAATCAACCACCCAGGTGTCCTCATGTGCCCGGAGAGGTGGCAGCCCTTTGGAGTGCCTGGCATTCGGGCAGGATCCCAGAATGGCATGAGGAAGACAGAGGAGGAGTACGGAGGAAGCCCTGAGCGCTCCCAGGAATGGTGTGACCCATCCATAGGGTCAGGATTTCTCCAGGCACAGCCCTGGAGACTTCAGGTTCTGGGAGGACACGGCACGGGGTCTGTGCTGGGGTGACCCAGTCCAAGGAGTTCTTCCACAGCCGAAATATCCCGATGTTTCGGCATCCCAATCCACCCGCTGGGCCAGCCCTGGACCCTGCCTGGCTCGGGGGGACCCAGCCTTTGGTGACCCCATCATGGGTCACTTCTGGAGCATAAACTGCCCTGTGGGGCTTTTTAGGACATTATTTCCCATGGTTTAAAGCAGAAATCATGGAATTAGCCCCCTTTTAGGGGACTTGGAATGCATTCCTGGCCGGCAGGGATGGGGCACAGCAGGATCAGACCCTGGCAGCTCTGGGGGGTTTTTGCTCCCTGTTTTATTCCCATGAGGAGCAGAATGGGATCCAAAGCAGGACTCACCCTGCTTTCATCTTCCCCAGCGGGAAGTTTTCCGTGCTTTATCCCATCAAGTTGGTCACCTCAGGGATTAGGATTTGAGCCTGGAAATTGTGACATGGTGACCTTCTCCTGCCGGAATTACCTTCCAGGCTCCTTTGATGTTGGCTCAGGTCCTGCTGCAGGGCTGAGGTCAGACTTTGGGGTCTCCAAGCTGGAGAGGGGAAACTGAGGGATGGCCCTGGGGGTTTTGGAGATAAGAAGGTGACTCTTGAGCTGGTGCCAACCTCTGGTGGCCTCAGCACCTCTGAGTTCTTCACACCCATGACCTGCCTGCCTCCACAGGAGTCGGATCAATCCTTGGGCTGGAGATGGGAGCCAGTGGAGGGTCCCACCAGCCTGAGCCTCTCTGAGCTCTGCCTTTGGACAGCGGCTCCCGGGACTCCTTCCAGGAAGGACACGGCTCCAAAGCAAGGGAAAAAAGGGTGGAATTGGGTCCAAATGGGCAGCAGTTCCAAACCCCTCACTTGGTGTCTCCATGAAACCAAGAGGATCCCAAATTTCGGTTGAGGGCCAACACTCAAACCCTGCTGGCAAACTGGTGTCCAAACCCCACACTTCATGGAGGACTTCATGGATGACATCAACGCTCTCCAAACGGTGTAGAAGAGTATCTACTCTTGGGGAAAAAAATCAAATCATAATCCAGCAGAAGTCTTACTGTTTTGGCCTGGGCAAACCGTATGTGCCATTTTGGAATATGGAGCATTCCATATGGGGATATGGAAGTGGGAGAGGTGGGGTCGCACAGGAGGGGTTCACACAACTGCGGTTGAGGTTTCCTGGTGAAGAACTGGGCGTGGGTTGGAGCTTTTCCAGCTCTGCAGGTCCATGTTGAACTCCTTTTTCCTCTTTTCCAGCCTCCCATTACTACAAGTACAAGCAGCAGTTCATTTTCCCAGGTAAGGCTCTCGGGAAGTTTTTCCTGTAACGTAGGATGCTGGGATTTCTCCTGGTGGGGGTGGGTGTGTGGCCAGCTCTCCAAACCCCTGGGTTTGTGCCGGGGTGGGATTTCTCCTCAAACCCGGGATATTGATGTAGGACCGTGAGGATTCTGCAGGGTTGGGTGGCCCCAAGTGACACCCAGCCCTACTCAGGATGTCACTAAATTCCACCTGGGGGTGAAGGGTGGGGTTTAATTCCCTTGGGTGCCCCCAGAGCTCTCTGATTCCTCTCTCTTGTCCCCAGATGTGGTGCCCGAGACGCCAACCCGAGCCCCGCAGGTCGTCCTGCACCCCGTCACCTCCAACCCCATGTGAGTGGCTCCCCCTTCCCATCTACTTCCCTCCAGGCACCCACGGGTGCTCCCCTGGCATTGGGGGCTCAGGTGGCCCTGGTGAGACCCCGGAGCTCTGGAAGGTTGAGAGGGAGGGCAGGGTGTTTGTTTATAACCCACAGATCTTCACCACTGGAAAAAAAAAATGGATTTCAATCCAAAAAGCCCAAGCCCAGGGGATTAATTAAATTATAATTAAATTATAAGCAGATAAGCAGGATACTTTTATCACTTCCAATATTTTTCAAGCCCAATAAACTTTGGGCTGAAAGTTGGGAAAAGCAGCATCTAATCAGCGTTAGAACCATCCCTGCCCAGCAGGCTGAGCCCGAATCCATCATTCCCTGATGTCCTCGTGCCTGTGCTGCTCCAGCAGTGACATTCCACTGCGGGAATCTGTCTCTTCCTGATCCTTTCCTAAAGCCCATTTTTGGAGGATTTTGGGAGGAGGGGTTTAAGGGATCAGGTCTGGCCCCAGCCTGAGGGCAGCTCATCCACACTCTCCAAACTCCATTGGGGTTCTGGTGGATGGAGAGTGATGGATGGAGCCACCATCTTCCGGAAATTCATGGAAAAGTGGTGAACTCAAAGCCTTTTTTTCACCCCCCTGTCTAAAGGAAGGTGTCAGACGTAGGATTTTTGCGGGGGACAGCTTTCAATGTCCGAAATCTGTGATTCCCTTCTGGCTCCCTCCACTGAAATCATCCCGTGGGAGCCATCCTGGGCTTGGCTGGGTTAAAAGCCTCTGGATCCTTGGGAGACAGGAATTCGTGCCTGGGATAGCGATGAGGAGCTGGCTGGTCCTGCAAACCACCCATCCATGGAGATTCTCTGCAGCCACCTGGGCTTCCCATGCTGCTCAAAATACCAGGATTGGCTCCTTTTGTACAGGATCCTGGGATTTATAGTCTTTAGTGGCCATGGAATGGGATAGGATGCTCAGGATCGCTGTGTCCGAGTGGCCTGGGGAGAATTCCTTTGGGAAGGGAGGTTGTGATTTATATTATTGACAATAATAATTTATAATACATTTATATGATGTTTGAAACCACCTGAGCTGTTCCAGCTGATCCCTCATTCAGAACTTTCCTAATTCCCTGGTAATTGTCAGGAGCAGCGAGACCCCGGTCATGGAGCTGGGGGTGGGAGGTGCTGAGTAAACAGGGAAGGAAAAGAACTGGAAAACCAGCCAGATTTGGGTGCTTTGAGACAGGGAGAGGATCTTTGAACCTTCCACTTCTCCAAAATGATAGAACAACTCCTTTTCTTTCCTTCTGCACTTTTGCTTTGGGTGGTGTTGGTTGGGGAAAAAAATCTCAGAAATCCCTAAAAACACCTTGAGGATGTACCCCGGAGTCTGCGGGGGGGGGTAAAATCTGTCCCTTACCCCGGGTTAGTGACACCTTCTCCTCCCTGATCCCTTTATCCCTGGGGCAGGCAGTGGGGCTGCTCCCCGAATCCCGGTGTTTTTCCGTGGTGTTAATTCTGTAATTCTTTTAACAGCCTGGAAGGAAACCCATTGCTTCAAATTGAAGTGGAGCCCACCTCGGAGGTGAGACGGCTCCTGTGCTTAATGGGCCTTGGTTTTAAGGATATCTTGGGGCACATTTCCGAGGAAATGGAGATGTTTCCCATCTGTGCAGTGGAACTGCTGATAATTAAATTAAAGGCCAGGCATCCGTGTCCCCACCCTGTGGAGAGGACCCTCCTGGGCTTCGAGTTTGGAATTCAATGAGGTTTTTTAGGATGCGTTAAAAATGCAGTGGAAGGGAAGGAGGGGAGGGGGAAAGATGAGAATGGAGCTTTTAAAGGATGTGGTAAATCCCGTAGGAAGTATAAATGGACCATCAGGGGGTCTGGGAGTGCTGACCAGGGGGCGCCAGGGTGGGAATAATGGGAATTAAGAGAGCACAGCTCAGCCAGGGGAGGATGAAACTGTTTTAAGGAAAATTAATTAAATCTCTGATGGGCCGCAGTCTTAAATTTAACCCTGGGGTAAATAAATGCCTCCACGGGGCAGTGCTGGAGTCCCCATCCCTGGAGGGATTTAAAGCCCTGGGGATGTGGCAGCTGGGGACATGGGTTTGTGGTGGCACTGGCAGTGCTGGGGAAGGGTTGGAGTCCATCTCAGAGGGCTTTTCCAACCTAAAGGATTCCATGATTCTATGAAATTCTGGGATTCTGCCGCCTTTGTGTAGAAAAGGGCCGTTCCGTTGGCTTTGGGAGGTGCCTGCCTGGTTCCTCTGGGTCTGAGCGAGCAGCAGTTGGATCAGTGCGGTTTTTTCCCCAGTTTTCTCCCTGTTTTATTGTTCCCGTTGCCCTTTGCCCACCACAGAATGAGGAAGGCGCCGAGGAGGTGCAGGAGTCCGAGGACGACTTCGAGGAAATGAACCTCTCGCTGCTCTCCGCGCGCAACTTCCCGCGCAAGGCCAGCCAGACCAGCATCTTCCTGCAGGAGTGGGACATCCCCTTCGAGCAGCTGGAGATCGGGGAGCTCATCGGGAAGGGCCGCTTCGGGCAGGTGTTCCACGGGCGCTGGCACGGGGAGGTGGCCATTCGCCTCATCGACATCGAGCGCGACAACGAGGACCAGCTCAAGGCCTTCAAGAGGGAGGTCATGGCCTACCGGCAGACCCGGCACGAGAACGTGGTGCTCTTCATGGGGGCCTGCATGAGCCCTCCCCACCTCGCCATCATCACCAGGTTGGAGTCGTTTCTTCCGTTCAAAAATTCGTTTTTCCTGTCCAAAAATTTGGTTGTTCCGTTGTTTTTCCTCCAGTCCAATGGTGCTGTTGCGTTGTTTCCTGCCCTAAGGAAGGGATGCTCTCCATGTGCTGTGTCCATGTTCTCCATGTGGTGTAGTTTGTGGTGTGGAGACCAGGGCAAATCCAAAAATGCGTCCAGGCAGGTCATTGTTATCTAGAAGTGGAGCTCCGGACAGGAATGGTTTGTTTTATCCAGGGACAGGAAGCGTCATGGAATCATGGAATGGTTTGGGTTGGGAGGGACCTCAAAGCCCATCCAGTGCCACCCCTGCCATGGGCAGGGACACCTCCCACTGTCCCAGGCTGCTCCAAGCCCCAGTGTCCAGCCTGGCCTTGGGCACTGCCAGGGATCCAGGGGCAGCCACAGCTTCTCTGGGCACCCTGTGCCAGGGCCTCCCCACCCTCCCAGGGAACAAGTCCTTCCCAATATCCCATCCATCCCTGCCCTCTGGCACTGGGAAGCCATTCCCTGTGTCCTGTCCCTCCATCCCTTGTCCCAACTCCTGTTCCAGCTCTCCTGGAGCCCCTTTAGGAACTGGAAGACTGGGAGGCTCCTTGCAGCTTTCTGAGCAGCAAACTGGGATTTGGGGGCTTCCAAACCATCCAACACCTCCACAGCTTTCTGGGTCTCAAGGCATTCCCAAATACCTGCCCTCACCCTCATTCCCAGTGGGAATGCAGCTCCGAGTCTCCCAGTTTAATCCCTGCATGGGTGGGCAAAAAAATCCCGGCTGGCCTGGAGGCAAAGAGGCTGCAACCGCTCCCAGAGCAGCTGTTCTCGTGGGAAATACATTTGTTCTCGGGAATTCCACGGTTTCCTTCACCTCCAGACCATGCATTCAGCCACGGGGCTGGATACAATCCCTCTTTTTATCCCACCCCAGGTTATTTTCTCCTGGAGAAGTTTCCCCAAGGTGAGGCTGAATTTTCCTCCTGGTAGCATTTCAAAAGCAATGGAATGGCACCGCTTCCAACAGCCATCAGTGATGAAATATTGCATCATCTTTTCTTAATATCCCTAATTTTCCCTTGAAAGTGGCACCTCCCAATCCCCGATCCCAGATGGGGTGGCTCTGCAGGTGCTCTGCTCCCTCTTTGTTCAAAACAAAAGGATTTCACCCCAAATTTGTGGCACCTCATCCCTTGCTCCCCGCTCCGGTGGGTCCATGGACTGTGTTTACCTTGGGAGTTTCACCCTCTGGAGTCAGGGTGACCCCAAAGCGGGGCCGGCTCTCCCCAGCTGGCAACTGGAAGAATGATGCCTTTTATTCAGGACCAAAAATGAGCCATCTGGGGAAAATTCCGCAGCATTTCCATCTATTGGGTAGCTCCAGGCCAAAAGCTTTTGGAAAAGTGTGCAAACACATGTATTGATGGATGAGTCAGAGCCCCCATCCGCGTGTTACGCCGTGTTCCCAAAGGAAAAGGCGGCGTCTCCATCCCGCTCCGCCGTCCCTTTGCTGCCCCTGTTTGCTCAGCCTTTCAGTGCTGCTCAATGGCAAAACCTGGGAAATGTATTCCTTGATATTTTTAATTCTTTATTTTCTTTTTCGAGCCATGGAATGTTTTCTCTTCCATTTTCTATTCTAATGGGTCTCTCTATACAAGCAGAAAGGTGCCATTTTTGACAGCTGGACAAAACCAGTCTGTGTGCTGCTGCGTCCTGGTGAATTAAAATGAGGAACGTGGAGCTCTGCTCGTCCTGTTCCTCTTCCAGCTGCACTTGGTCCTGTTTTTAAGGCCAAAATGTAAATTTATTCAGTTGCCCAAAAATACAACCCAAGCTCACAACATTTCCAGGCATCATTTGTTTGTTCCTACAACCTGCTTTTATCTGCATCCTTCGAAAGTTAAACCAATATCAGCTTTAAACTAAAGGAGAGTAGGGTTGGATGGGACATTGGGAAGGAATTGCTCCCTGGAGGGTGGAGAGGGGCTGGGATGGAATTCCCAGAGAAGCTGTGGCTGCCCCTGGATCCCTGGCAGTGTCCAAGGCCAGGCTGGACAGGGCTTGGAGCAGCCTGGGACAGTGGGAGGTGTCCCTGCCCATGGCACTGGATGGGCTTTGAGGTCCCTTCCAACCCAACCCATTCCATGATTCCTGAGTTGTCTCTCAATGCGACGGAAAAGCAGAAATCCCCCAAAGGGGCTCAAGTTCTCCTTGGGGATTTATGGGAATAACTTTAAACCAGGCTTTGCTTGGAGCAGGGGAAAATCATTCCCAGCTGCCTGAGAGGGTGATTATGGATACAAACCCAGGATATCAGGATTTCCTCACCCTCCCTGTGCCCATTCCCCGGGCAGGACTTTCTGTGTGTGGAAAAGGCCACTTTTTCTTCTGGGAGCCCACAAGTGGCCACTCGAGGCCGTTTTTTCCACAAAATCCCAGCAATTCCTTGTAGTTGCTGCAGAAATCTCCATTTCTCTGCACGTCTGGGAGCAGCTGCGTGTCCCTGGGAAGGGGCTTCACCACGTCGTGCCACCGGCGCTGCCGGAAGGGGGTTATTTATAGCTGCGTTTATTTTTACTTTTCCCCATCCCGACGTTTTCCTTCCTGATTGCCTGCGATATTCAGGGATCGTCTCATTAGCAGAACGAAATTTCCCCATCCAAACAGCACGGCCCACAGGGGAAAAAATGGAAGGGGAAACTGAGGCAGCAGCTGGCTGAGGGTGGGATGGTTTGGGTTAAGAATCTGATTTTCCTGACATTAACCATTTTTATGGATAAATGGGACCAGCACCGTTTAACATCTTCATCAGTGATAAACAGTGGGATTGAGACTGGAAAAGGGCCTAAAGGGGCTCCAGGAGAGCTGGAGAGGGACTGGGGACAAGGCATGGAGGGACAGGACCCAGGGAATGGCTTCCCAGTGCCAGAGGGCAGGGATGGATGGGATATTGGGAAGGAATTGTTCCCTGGGAGGGTGGGGAGGGGCTGGGACGAAATTCCCAGAGAAGCTGTAGCCAATCCATCCCTGGCAGTGTCCAAGGCCAGGCTGGACATTGGGGCTTGGAGCAGCCTGGGACAGTGGGAGGTGTCCCTGCCCATGGCAGGGGTGGCACTGGATGGGCTTTAAGGTCCCTTCCCACCCAGCCCATTCCATGATTCCTGAGTTGTCTCTTAATGCGACGGAAAAGCAGAAATCCAGCATTTTTCGGCAGTGGGAGGAGGCGACTCCAAGGAACGCTTCCATCAGAGCAGCTAATGGGTTTTCTCTTGGGTAATGAGCGCTGGGGACAATTAACATCCATCTTAATTAGTCTGGAGCAGGAGCGAGTGTGAGCCTCGGTGCTTTGAGCGCTGCTTAATGGATGGCGGGAAACGACGGCGAAGTCCTCGGCTCAGTGGGAATGGAAGGGCTGGAAAAACTCCCTGTTTGTCAGAATAATGAGTTGGTTTTGCTGGTGGGGAATGGGACAAAGCCAGGCCTGGGTAAACTCAGCTCCATGGGGCTCCTGGTCCTGGCCCCCAGAGCAGGAACAGAGGTCAAGCCTCAGCCACCCAGGGGAGCCTTCCAAGGGTAAAGTCCTTTCCCAATCCTGCTAAAATGGCTCCAGCCACCCATGAAAGCAGAAACTCCCACATTTTAGGATTTTGGGTGCTCCTCCTGGGAAAAAAAGGGGGATTTGGATGCTTATTGATGCTTCCCAAGACTCCAGGTGCTCCTGGAGTCTGTAATGGAAGCAGGTGATCAACGTGCTGAGTGCAGCTTCTGAGGGCCCCTGTTGGTTGGGAATGTTGTTTGGGAGAAGGGAGCGAGGTTATCCAGTCTGGGAGAAGGTTTGAGCTGGAGTTTGCCTGGGCTTTGAGCCCCCGCTGGCTTGTGAGGGGGATTTGGTGCAGCTTTTCCAAGATTCCTTGGGTTTTTAGTTAAAAGCTCCAATGTGGCTCTCGGAGCCTGTGCCGAGAGTCTGGGATTTGCTCCTTGGGATGCTCCGGGCTGGGTTTTGACCCCTCTCTTGTCACGCCAGGGTGACTCCAGCTTTCCAGGGCCACCAGGGCTGTGTGGCCGTGATTTATGTGCCTGGCTGGGAAGACCAAGGAGAACTTTGAGGAACATTAGGAATTAAGCCTGACCTTGGCAGAACTGGGTAAAGAGAATTAATTTGTCGAAGGTGCCTTTGGAGCAGAGGAACTTGGAAGGTTTCTGCTGGAGAGGAAGCATCTCCTAAACCCTTCCCTGGAGCTGGTGGTGGTGGGGGGAATGGAGATAAACCCAGTCCCTGTCCTTATGTGAGGTATCGAAGATGAAATAAGAGTTTGCTCATTTTTCTCTGTGGAAAACAGAGAAAATTTAATTTCACATTCCCAGGCACTAATTAACAGGGAAGGTGTGAGAGCGAGGGATGGGAAGGATATCCAAGGCACTTCAGCTGTTTATTCATGGATAACTTTAGTGCATGGACTAAATATTGGGGTTTATTTTGATTCTATACTAGATTTCCGTGCTGGATTTTGCCAATATTTAATGTTTGGCTCTGCTTCTGGGAGGAACAAACCCTTCACAAGGGATGCTCTCCCATCCCTGGCCCCTGCTCTCGGTGGGCATGGAAGAGCTCTGGGCAAAGCTCAGCTTTTAACTCCTGGCTCTTCCAAGCCTCTCCCTGTGCCAGATCTCCTGATATTTACAGGCACAGCCCAGCTGGGAAGGATTTGGGGCTTGTAAATCTCCATGCTTGGGGAGCTGGGGATATTTAACCTGATTTGAAGGATGGGAGGAAAGGGGAAGGGTGGAAACCATGGCACTTCGGATGGATCAGATCGGGGGGGGTCTGGATTTTCCCTGTGGATGCTCTGTGGTGCCTGCAGCCAGCTCCCTGTTCCGTCCAAGGGATCCAAATTGTCCTTAGAGCTTTAATGAACCAGAAATCAAAGGAGCAACAAGGTCAGGTGGGATGGAGCCCTGAATATCCTGAGTGGCATCACTACCCACGGCAAGGGTTGGAATGAGAGGATCTTTGAGGTCTCTTCCAACCCAAACCATTCCAGGATTTTATGAAATTGGATTTTTCTTCTCAATGGACTTAAAATGCATCCTCCCAGCCTTCCTTCCTTCCTGCACTGGGAATTGAAGGAGAAGCTCAAAATCCTGCTCAGTGGAGGGAAACTGAGGCATGGAGTTGCCAGCCTTGTTTCCCTCCATGCCAGGCTGCAGCCAT
This sequence comes from Monarcha castaneiventris obscurior, assembly GCA_026261815.1. Classification (NCBI taxonomy): domain Eukaryota; kingdom Metazoa; phylum Chordata; class Aves; order Passeriformes; family Monarchidae; genus Monarcha; species Monarcha castaneiventris. The sequence continues at coordinate 1,171,710 of JAMPIT010000363.1, forward strand.
GCACTGATGGGACACAGGGAATAGCTTCCCATGGGCAGAGGGCAGGGTTAGATGGGATCTTGGGAAGAGATTTTTCCCTTTGAGGCCTTGGTAGAGGCTGCCCCTGGACCCCTGGGAGTGTTCCAGGCCAGGCTGGACAAGGCTTGGAGCAGCCTGGGAGAGTGGAAGGTGTCCCTGCCCATGCCAAGGGGTGGAATGAGATGAGCTTTGAGGTCCCTTCCATCCAAACCATTCCATGAGTCTGATCCTGGAGCGTTTCTGAGGTGCCTTTCAGGTCCTGCCCTCCTCTCCCCACTCCTGGGTGTATTTTGGGCAGGGCAGCCATGGATTCCTGCCTCCCCTCACTCTGTCCACGTTCCAACACCCACTTTGGGAGCCGGGCCCTTCTCCTCTGCCTCCATTGTTTTCCCTTTTCCTACTTCTCCGCCGCATTCCGTTCCCTGGCAGTTAAATAATGGAGCTCGTAGATCATATAATAAATGGGGATCGACTTCATGCCAGGCGCGGGATCAGAATGGATTGACCCGTGGGAATGCACTGCCCCCGATCGATACGAGGCCATCAGGCTGGATAAATCTTGATAACGACTGACAGCGGCAAAGTCAATACGTGGATTAATACATACATTAAACCTGGATATATCTTCCACCGGCAGACGGCAGCTTGGGGAGGGGTCTGGAATATCCCGAGCCAAGAGGATGTCTGGGAATGGGGAAAAGCAGCAGCTTGATCCTCTGCGTTTGATGTTGAAACATCGGGGCTGGCTGAGCTTTTCTTACCCACTGGAGCATCAAATCCCCGCCGGCGGCTGCTCCTTAACGTGGAGGATGCTCCAGGGAGGAAGTTTTCCTTTGTGTTTTAAGAGTGTTTCCAAATGCCATGGAAATATTGCTGTTTTGGCCCTGAATTCTCCGGGAAAGTGCTTAACGCAGCGGGATTTGCTTTGCTGGAGAGGAAGGGATTTAAGGAAATGCCTTTGATTAAGTGCTGAGAGATGGTCCCAAAAAGTCCTTCCGCCCGTGCCAGCTCTTCCCGTCCCTTTGAGTGACATCCCAGCATTGTTCCTGATTTTTCCTGAGCACCCTCAATGCCTGGGATCCTCTTTGGGACAGAGCAGGACTGCCTGTGTGGGATCTATGTGCTGGCACTCTGCCTAGACAAAGAAACAGATCCTTCCAGTGACAGCAGCATTAATTTTTTATTAATAATAATTATTATTACTATTCCAAAGTGGAGCCGGGTACAAGGGAAGCAGCCGGCTCGATCCAAACTTTCTTTCCTGTCTCCAAAAGGATTTTTTTTTACATTTCTTTTTCTTCCTGAAGTTCAAAACAGGCAGGAGGAGCAGAGAATGTATCAGAGACAAGGAAGTTGAGGTGCCTTTGCTCATCCCTGTGCACCCAACCCTCCCTCTCGGAGCCGATTCCGAGGGCGTCCTTTCCAAAGGCAGCAAGTGGCACCTGGAGCATGGAGTTTTTTCGGATGACTTGTTCACAAGCCTGGCTTTAGCTAAGCCCTGGGGGCTGCTTTGCATTCACCTGGCTCGCAGCTCTTCTCCCCGCAGCTGGAGAAGAGCTCGTCTCCTCTATTTCCTCCAAATAAAAATGCATGGAGTTGGCTTTTTCCAAATAACTTGTTTTTTTCCGAGGCGGCGATGGAGTTGGAGCTACTTTTCGGGCAGGCAGATCCCCCTCCTCCTCCTCCTCCTTTTCCTCCTCCTCCTCCTCCTGCAGCCCTTGTGGTTTGGCTGTAGTTATCTCGCGTGCCAGCTGCCGGCAGGAAAATTTTGCTGCCTAAGTAATATCCATCAAAAGCCGGTGCTTCCATGGGCAGGAGAGAGCGGGATGAGGGGAGCGTTGGCTCTCCAGGGCTTTTCTGTTTCCTCCCGCTGCTTTGGCTCTGCAGAGGCTCCTCCATGAGGAGCAGGAGGGTCTCTCCCATCTCTGGGATGGGGACATGGGCTCTGCTGGAAGTGGCAGGAATTGAATTCCCTGGCTTCCCGTTGGGGTTGCTTTGGGTTCAGTTGGAATGGGGTTGGATGGGATGAGTATTTCCAGCCTGGAGGGGCTGGGATCTGCTGGATGCTGGTGCTCAGGTCATGGCCCTGAGGTGCCACCAAGCTTGTGGCTGCTGCTTCCATAGAACCATGGAATGTTTAGATTGGAAAAGACCCTTAAGATGGTCAATTCCAACCATTCCCCAGCACTGCCAAGGCCACCACTGATCCGTGACCCCAAGTGCCACATCCACACAGCTGTTAAACCCCTCCAGGGATGGGGACTCCAGGGCTGTGCCAGGGCTTGACAACACTTTCAAGTGAAGACATTTCCCCTAATATCCTAATTTTTCCTCCCTGATCTCATGGTGATGGTGTTTGGATGTCGAGGGCTGAGGAATTTCAGGCTGGATGCTGCCACTGATCTGATCTGCTCCACTCACTCTGGCATTGGCAGGGAGTCAAGGGGGTGAGAATCCTTATCCATTTAGAGGAAAACAAAACCTTGGGATAAAAATGAACCCAAAGCTCTCCCTTTGCTGCTCTTCCAGCCTTGTTCGATTTTCCTTCTTGTGAAATACCTCAGGAGCTCTCGAGTTCCAAAAGCACCGTTGCCAGATGCTGGGAAAAGAGAAAAACAAGCCAATATATGGGAAGAGCTGGAAAACTTCCCAAATAAGTCAGGAACGTGCCAGAATGTGCAGAGCTCCTTCTTTCCCTCTCTGGTCCTGCTCAAATGAAATCAAATAAGTCCCGGCTCAGTGGTTCCTGTTGCTGTTTCTTTCTTGACATTCCCCAAAGGGCCCTTTTTCCATGAAAACCTCAGAGTGGGTAAACTGCTGGGGAATGTGGGAGCATCCAAGCATCCTTTGCCGTGTCTTTCCTCCAGCACAGATGTAACCTGGGAGCAGAGGTATTTTTATATTAAAGCATTTTTTATTAATTCCCCACCTCGCTCTCTTCTCCAGTGTCTCCCCTGGGTCTATAGTGCTGACTGTCACCATGGTATCCGAGCTGCTTCCCTATAAATCCATATCCTGGCAAGGAATGAACTTCCTGGGGTCTGGCATTTATCACTTCTTTAATTGAACGGGCGTTTATGTGGATGGGAAGAAGGAAGGGAAGAACAAAGTTCTGAGAGTGATGGAATGTGCCCTAAAATCGCCGAGCCGCTGGCTCAGGATGATCCCTGCTCCTGAGCTGGAGCCGGGATGGGGCTTCAACTGTGGAAATGTTGGCCACCAATGTAGAGGTGATGGCCGTGAATGTAGAGTTATGACCACCAGTATAGAGGTGATGGCCATCAATATAGAGGTGATGGTCATCAGTGTAGGGTGATGGCCATCAGTGTAGAGACAACGACCCTCAATATAGAGACAGTGACTATCAGTGTAGAGGTGCTGGCCACCAATGTAGAGGTGATGACCATCAATGTAGAGGTGATGACCATCAATATAGAGGTGATGGTCACCAGTACAGAGGTGGTGGCCGCCAGTGTAGAGACAGTGACCATCAATGTAGAGGCGGTGGCCATCAGTATAGAGGTGACAGTCATCAATGTAGAGGTGATAGCCATCAGTGTAGAGACAATGACCATCAATGCAGAGGTGGTGGCCATCAGGGTAGAGACAATGACCATCAATGCAGAGGTGATGGCCATCAGTGTAGACTTGATGACCACAAGTGTAGTGGTGATGGCAACCAGTATAGAGGTGGTGGCTGTCAATGGAGAGGTGTTGGCCATCAATGTAGAGATGATGACCATCAATATTGCAGAGAGGAGTGAAAAACTCGAGTGGATGAAGGACAGATGAGTCTGTTTTCCCATGGAACAGCAAAAACCCCCAGCGGCAGCGCTCCAGCTCTTCCGCCCTCATCCCGAATTGTTCCTCTGCGAGCCGCCTTGGCTTTGCTCCCGCTGCCGATGTCTCCAGCCCACGTTGGGAATGCAGTGTTTATAAAGCAATTTGGGATTTGGCTTGCTTGGCTGAACACTTCAAAAACTCATTTTGAATTGAGAGTGGCATCTGCAGAGGGCTGGGGCTGGGCCTGTCCTGGTGCTGGGAAAGGCACCGGGATGTGGATGTGCCATGGAATGAGGTGCACTCCCGAGGACCCCCAGAAGGCTCTTTGCATCTCTGTCTCTGCCACCCCTCAGCTCTGGATGGAGTTTGGTCACCTCGTGGCACCGGGGCACGTGTCATCAACCCGCTCTGCCACCAGGTGGGACGGAGAAGTTTGGGAGGCAAAGACAAGAATTCCTTATGAATTTTCACTTCAGCGCTGAATAAACCGTGATCCATGTGAAGATGCAAATCATCCGCCTTGTTTTTGGTGTCGAGAGCAGGCGTTTTGTGGCCTTGTCATCCACAGCCGTGTCCCTCAAAGCCACGCTCAGCAGGGACCTCTCCAAGTGGAAAGGCAGAAGACTCCGAGCATGCCCCAGGCGCCGCTCTTTGTCCTGCCCGAATGGGGAGCGATTGAGGAATGAGGAGGAGCGGAATTGTTGAGCTGTGCCATGAAAAGGTTCTGCAGGTGGTGGCTGAATGGGCTCAGGTGCTGCACAAAAGGTATCAACCGGCCTTTATCTGCGCGTTGGCAGCTCCTTATCCAGCAAGAAAAGTCGGATGTGCCGGGCGGGTGCTCGGCGAATTCATTCGGAGCCGTTATTCATCGAGGGGAGGGGAGAAGCACCTGGGCTGCTTTGATGGCTCTGCCAGGGTCTGAGGTGACGGTGACAGGTCCCAGTGCCACCACCGCGGGTCTGGCTGCTCTCCTGCGGCAGCTCCATCCGCTGGGAAGGATTTGGAAATCCTGTAAATGAAGTGGAAAGATGGGAATCTCATCAGCAAAGGGCTGCAAGCTCCGCTCTCGGGGTTATCTCAGCAGTTCAGATAGGCAGAAATGTGAGGATTTTCCTCTAAACAACCCTTTCCCAGGAAAACAGCTGATCTTAACTGGCTTTAGGGCTGGAATCCAGCCCCGTTCCAGTGCTAATCCACTCATTGCATTTCCAGTGTCAATTTGTGACCAATTCAGATCACAGGCAGCTGGCTGTAAAATGTTTTTCTCTGGGAGAAAACATGTTTTCTGGGGATTGGGAAGGGCTGGGGGAACTCCTGTGCGTGCAGGCAGGTCATGGAGGTGGCAGAAGGCTGTTGTGTGGCAGAGCTTAAAGCTTGGTGGCTTCATGCAGCAAATAAGTGCAGAAAAATAAAGGTGGTGGAAGGAGAATTCGTGTCTGCTGTTATTCTGCACACTTTGATTCGTTCCAGTTACGGAAACCCAAGGATTTTATCACTGATTTCCAAGTGCTTGGATCCTAATCTCCAGCAAATTCTTATCTGACTGCAGATGAAGTGTTGCAGGAGGTGGGAAGATGGTTTAGAGGGAGCGTGTTCGTACCGCAGCCCCCTCGGGGCTAAATCCAGCTGGGATGCTCAGGGATGTGCTGGGACACCAGAGCAAGGAAAACCCATCCCTGAGGAGGCACTCGCTGCCCTAAAGCCCCACTGCAGCTCGCTTGTGCCCAGCAGGACAACTCCTAACACCCCCAGGGAGGAAATATTTTGAAGGGTGCTGTTGTCTTTCCAAAACCTGTGGGATGTGGGATTGATCCCGTTCCTGTTTCGCTGTTTGTCCTGAAAATTCTGCCCATGGAGCAATGTGGAGCTTCTGGCTTAGGAGAAAGAGGATCCTTTGTGGGGTTTGGGGCTCTTTTGGGTTTCATGGACCCACGGAATGGTTTGGGTGGAAAGGGACCTTAAAGCTCATCCCATTCCATCCCCTGCCATGGGCAGGGATACTTCCACTATCCCGAGTTGCTCCCAACCCCATCCAAGGTGTCCCTGCCCATGGCAGAGGGCTGGAACTATATGGTCCCTAAAGTCCCTTCCAACCCAAACCATTCCATGATTCTCTTTTGTGATTCTGCGGTGATTTTCACCCAAAGAGGACAAAACCTCTCTCAGGGGACGAATCCAAACCAGTGTGTGCTGGAATTCCCAGAGCAGGAGGAACTGGGTGAGGGGAAAGCAGTGAAGTCGAGCTGGGGGAGAGCAGAGGAATGAAACCCCAGAACTTTTAATTTGTTAACCAGAACAGAATCAAATCAACATCTGCAGTCACCAAACCTCTTTTAACGAGCTGTGTGTTGGGTGTTTTATTTCCCAGGCACAGGTATCCAGTGTCATCTTTCCAAAGTTGCCTGGAATGAGCGTGGGCGGATAGAGAAAAGCAAAAAAAAAGCCCTTTTTTTGTGGGCGGGAGTCGAGGCAGCAGCCACCCACGTCCTCCATTACAATATTCAAATGTCAATATATTTTAAATTGGTTTATATCCATCTCCCCCCCCCCCCCCATCCAGCTGCCTTTGGTAATTAAGGCTCTGTAAATAGATTTTACTGTAATTGGTACGAGAAGGAAAATTGGAGGACATTGTACAGTGCATGGGGTTGGGTTGGGGGATTTTTTCTTTCCCCTCCCTGTCTTTCCTCTTTTGACTCATTTTACATCTGTGAGCTTTGTATCCCGAGGGAGGAGGAGGAGGAGGAGGGAGCCACGGCCAGTTCTGCGCAAAAGCTCGGAAGCGGGAGGACCAGGTGCTTTCTTGGGGTCTGGGGTACAGGGAAAAGCCGGGAGCCAGCCCCGGTTGTCCCTTGGGGCACCACGGTGGTGCCACCAGGACACGCCAGGAGCAGCGAGAGCTCCCTCCCAGTGCCAGACTGGGACTGGAGAGCCCCCAGTTCCCTGCGGAATCTTCGATCTGCCTCGAGCCAAGAGGCCAAAATCCGGCCAAAATCCAGCCAAAATCCTGTGATTATTTACAGCTCCCTGCTTTAGAATCTGGGGCTGTTTCTCCAGGAGGGTTTGTAACTTCTCTTTCCCTTTTCCTGCTCTTCCAGCCTGTGTAAAGGACGGACTCTCTACTCCGTGGTGAGGGACGCCAAAATCGTCCTGGATGTCAACAAGACGAGGCAGATAGCACAAGAAATCGTGAAGGTATGGTCTGGTGGGGTCTGGATCCTGCAAAAAACCCGGCCAAGAGTCATTCTGGAGAGCGGGAGAGGAGCAGCCAAGGATTCTGGGCAGGATAGTTCTGCCTGGCTTTAAAATCCAAGGATTCTGGGCAGGAGAGACCTCCTTGGTTTTAAAATCCAAGGATTCTGGGCAGGAGAGAACTCCTTGGTTTTAAAATCCAGGTCTCTTTGACCTCTCATGTGGCTGAACTGGGGTGGCTCCAAAGCTTCCATGGGCTCCCTGTGCTTGGGGCTCATCCTGGCCACTGCTCCTCTTCCCCATCGGAATTTCAGGTGTTTAAGTCCAACATTGCTGCTGTGAGGGAGTTCCTGGTTGGATATTCCTCTCCTCTTGGGAAAAAATGTGATGATCATGGAATCATGGAGTGGTTTCAGTTGGAAGGGAGCTTAAAACTCATCCTACCCCCTGCCATGGGCAGGGACACCTTCCATTATCCCAGGTTGCTCCAAGCCCTGTCCAGCCTGGCCTTGGACGCTTCCAGCATTCCCAGTATTCCCATAAAGCATTCCCAGGGCCAAAGCTCCTGGAGAAATCCGTGCCGTGATGCCACGAGGTCAAGCTCACGTACATTTTCCAGAGCTAAAAAAGCTTTTCCTTCCCCAGGGATGACTCCAAGAGCATCTTCCACACTTCAGACATGATCCTATAAACGATCCCGGGGAAGATCCTCCTGTGGCTGGGTGGAGTGGCTGGGAATTTGGGTGCTGAGCCCTCACAGCTTCCCGTGGGACATGGACAGTGGCACTGAGGTGTTGAGCTGTCTGCCAGAGTGGGGCTGCGCTGTGATTCCAAACATATTCGTCACCAAAAGCACTTGGCACATGTCCTGCCATGGGAGCTGTGACACTGCCCCCGTGCCCTGCTCGAGGTCAGCCAACACTTCCACCCCGGAGCCCAAACCTGGAGCTGATCCCACATTTAACTGTGGGAAAACAACAGAAAATCAGGTTTCCTGGCAGATCTTAACCCCCCTTTACATATTCAAATCCAAGTCACAAAGCAGAACAAGTTTGGCAATATTTCCTGGATGGTGCCTTTTCCCCCGATGGTGTTTAGGCTGTCTCTTATTAAATTGCCTATTTTGTGTTTATTTAGACCCAGTTCTAACTTTAAAGTTTAAATTCCTTCAATTCTAATGGAATCTCCAGGCAGGAGCTGACAGGTGAGCAGAGCCTGCACCTTTTGCTACCTCAGAGCCACGGCCTGACCTGGGGGTGCCCGAGGCAGCCCAGAGCCTCTCCCTTCTTAATTCCTACTTCTGATCCACGTTTCCCATTTTTTAGACACGGATTTTTCCCGCTGAGCAAACTCTTGAAGCGTCACAGTTTAGCCTCGTATTTTTCCCCCTTTTCGTGCTCAGGGCTTTTACCTTCCAGATGTTCCCAGCAGGAAGAACGGCTCGGTTCAGCCCCTTTCCCTGCGTGGGTTCACTGCTCCGTGTGGGTTTCAAGGATGAGGCTGAGAGATCCTTGTTTTCTGCAGCTGATGCCTGTTGGGAAGAGGTTGGAAACCTCCAACTCTGTGGTGTTGAGAGGCAGAGGGACTTTGTATCCAACCCAAATCCCTTGGAGGAATTAGCAGAGCTCCAAAGGCTCTCTCCAGGCACCGAAGGGAATTCCCAGCGAGGTCCAGCCCTGCCACAATGCCATGACCCAACCACGCAGCCCATTCCTGCTGAGGAGCAGCATCCCAGCCTTCCCACCTTTCCCCACCCATCTCCAGCAGATGTTGAGGTGGACTTGGAGGTGGCAGGTGTTAGGAAGGGAATGCAAATCCCAATGCCTTGGTTTGGGTGCACTTGGGGCTGCATTTTCCAGAGGCTTTGGATTTGCTGCTCAGTCACAGCAGTTGTGTGATTTTATCCTTTGAGTCCTGGAATGTGACGGGAGAGCTGCTCGGATTATTGGATTAGTGGGTGCAAGGTTATCCCGAGTTCCTCCGGAGGGGAAGGATGATCTATCCCAAGAGCGGTGCCGGCAGAGGGAGCTGGATTTTCACACAGCTGAGCAAATTAAGGCATTACTGGGCCCCGAGTGTTTCCTCACGGATCATCCCAGGGGCCGGGGTGGCAGGGCTGGAATTTGCAGTGGGATCTGCGTGCAGTGAGGTGAGGGATTTTGGGTTTGCCTGGAGAAATTCCTTCAGCAAAGGCTGGGCTGTGTTTGATGATTCTGTGGAGACGAGCTCCCAGCTGGATGTAGGAGCAGGTGGGAGAGAGGTCCTGGTGCTGCTCTGGGATCCCGTCACCCCCTGAATATTCCCATGGGGCTCATCCGTGGATGCTCAGGGCCCTGCACTGCACCCTGGCCAGAGAAACATTGGAATGTTGTTCCTTGCTTCACCCTGGCACTTTCTGGAGGTGACAGCGACATTTGAAAGCCAATTTTTAAAATCTCATCATTATTTCATGTGCTGGGAGCTGGAGACCCCTAATTAATCCCGGTGCCTGGAATGGTCCTGGCATCCAGCCCCAAACCCTTTCCTTCCCCCAGCATCCCTTGGCAGAAGCTCTTTAGGATTTGCTCCCCACGGGGTGCAGTGAACCCCCATACCTTGCCGGGTTGGGGTGTTTTTCCATTTGCTTTCCCACTTTTTCCAGATGGAATTTGGATTGGGTCCACATCAGCTGCCAGCTTAAAAATGAATTCTCCTCGCACAGCCTGCGTGGTTAATGATGATAGATGAAAAGATGAGACTCGGGATGGATGGATCCCCATGGAATTCCAGTTAATAAATCCCCCTTTTCCAGTGACAGACAACCAATATTCCCTCTTAAGCAACAGTTTGCCGGCCTGTTGGGCATCGATCCTTCATCAGCATCCTGCAGATCAAGTTTTCCCTGAGTCTGCTTAGGAGGGTGAAAAGTGGGACAGCATCAAAATCCCTGCTGAAGTTGGGATAAATTTGCTTTATCCCCCTCCCCATTCCCAGAATTATCCCGCGGAGCTGAACATCCGCCACACGGAGCTGCCGGCACTCTGCTTGATTTGCCGGCGCTAAACAGGAGAGTTTGGATTTCCCACCCATGGCCTTTTTGTGCCTCATTAGCACTAATTTTAATTAACTGCCGAGCGGTTTTTCCTGGGGGAAGGAATTAAGGCAGGACTCCCGCGAGGCGCCCGTTTCCAGGCGGATGGGGCCGTCGGAAGCGCCGATGGCTCCGCCAGGGAGATGGGGAGCGGTGACTTATTACCCTCCTCTCCCAGCCCCCAAAAAAACGGAGGCGAGAGCATCATCACCATCCATTTCCCAGCGGAGGATTCCAGGGAAGCGGCTGCCGGGTGGGCTTGCCACTAATTTTTCCCTCGGAATCCATTAATCAGGAAGATGAGTGGGCGCCGTGGCAGCTGGGACGCCCACGCCACAATCCCATCTCCCTCCAGGAGCCCATCCCAAACCAGGGACCCCTCCAGACACGTTCCCTTCCTGCAGGGCCCTTTGGGGACGTGGTCCAGCTCGGCTGTGCCGTGGTGGCTCACGGATGCTCCCAGCATCCCATGGGAACGGCCCCACTCCGGCGTTATCCGTCCGTTTGTGCCGCTTTTGTAACTTTTGGGTTTTCCTCTCTCTGTCCCATCCCAGGGAATGGGATACCTGCATGCCAAGGGCATCCTCCACAAGGACCTCAAGTCCAAGAATGTCTTCTATGACAATGGGAAGGTGGTGATCACCGACTTCGGGCTCTTCAGCATCTCCGGAGTTCTCCAAGCGGGCAGGTAGGACATGGACACACTGGAGTTCCTCCCCATGCCCTAAAGCTGGGAACATGGGAAAAGATCCCAAAAAACCCCTCTCCAAGTGCCTTTTTGTGTCCCCAGCCTCAGCAGACAGGAGTTCAAAGGACCTTGGGGTGTCCTGGGGCTGCTCTGTTTGAAGGGAGTTGGTTTTGATCCGTAGGAAGGAACACGATGCCGTGTGCCAATCTCTGGGATTTTGGTTCAGAGAGGCAGATTGTGCCTCTTGGACCAACCTCTTCCCATGGGACGCATCATTTCCATGGCCAAACCACCCTGCAGCCACCCAGGAGATGCTCTTGTGGCAGCAGGGCTGGTTCATTCGTTGGCTTTTCCCTTTCTGTCGTTATAATTCCCTGGCATCTGCTTCATCTCCTGCCTGGACTGAGTGATGCCATCCCTGTGCTGTCCCCACTGCGGTGACATTTTGGGAATTACAGACATCTGGCCATGGTGTCTGCGCTGAGCATGGAGCAAGACATGGAAAATGAGAGCCAAGCTTGGGACTTTCACAGCATTGTGACATTTTGGGGTCTCAGTGGGTTTTAAATCTGAGGGTTTTGGTAAATGTTTCTTATGAAATTTTTGGGGGGGGAGGTTTTCCAGCTGTAGGAATGGCAGGGCAAAGAGTTCCAGCAGCCATGGAGAGGAGGAAGAGCAAAGCTGCGGGAGGAAAGGAAACAGAAGTGGGGAAGGAAGAGCAGAGATTATATTTTCCTTTTTTTTTTTAAAGTGGGAAATAAGAAGGTTGCTGACTTTTCCCACCTTTCCCAATAAATCCTTTGAGTTGGATTTCCCAATAAATCCTTTGAGTTGGATTTCCCAATAAATCCTTTGTGTTGGGAGCAGCACAGGCCAAGCTTGGGCAGTTTTCTCCTGGTCCTTCCGTGTCCATGGCAAAGATGTTCAGGAGATAAAAAGCCCCTCGGAAATGATGGATTTTCTCCCAGTTTCCCAGTGGTGAGGCCAAAGGATTAGAGGGAATGGCAGCAGCCGCCTCTCTCCATCCCACAAACCTGTGCACTCCCAGGTTTTCCACTCTGCCTGGATAAACATCAACGGATTTGAGCACAAACCTGGCCAGAAGCTTTGGAAGGCCAGGAAATCCAGGATCTCCCACTGTGGCAGAGTGGGGTTTGCCTCTGGTTTGGCAGCTGGGCAGAGGGTTTGGGATTCAGGGCCTGCCAGGAGGAAGGAACAGCTCATTCCAGCAGGGAATGAGGATTTGGGCAAAACTGGGTAAGTTTTGCCAGGAATATTTGCTGTGAAGGTCAGAGATGCTCCAGAGATGGAATGAGAGGTGGGGGAAATGGGGTTTCTGATGAGGTGGCCGATGTGTGGCCACCTCTGCCCGAGATTGGGATGTCCCTTGGAGGGTTAAAATCCAGGAGGTGACTCAGGAGAGGAAGGATGGCCAGGAAAGCAAGGCTGGACAGAAACGAGCAGTGTTTTGCTGGAAAAATGGAGAAAATGAGACAATTTGTGCCCTGGGCTGCTGGTAGCATGTTTTCTGCTGGAGGAGAGCTCAGACAAGAGCAGGGATCCACGGCCACCATGGATTTTGGAACAGGAAGTGTCTGCAGGTCTGATCTCCCCTTTTCAAGGTGGGTTTTCCTGGTTTTGGTGTCTCTCAGATGAAGAAGAGAGACAAAACCCAGTTTGGGGTCTTTAGAGGCTTGGAAAAATGTCTCTGGAGAAGGAGGCAAATTTTTGGAGGTCAGGTTAAGGATGGTGGCACTTTTTCAGCTGGTTTCTCTGGGGTTAAAACACTTCCTGCAGAGGTTTGGTGACTTGGGGTCTCATCCTGGTGAAATCAGACTTATTCCTCTTCTATTTGAATATTCTTGGGCTCGGTGGGGCTGCTCTGGAATTGGGAGGAGCATGAGGTGGGTCTGGAGGAGCCTGAGGAGCTTTTCTGCTCCTGCTTCTGCCCTGGGGGTGGCTTGGAAGATGCTCAGCTGGCTGTGGCTGTGAAGTCTGGTAAACTTTGGTCATAAAACCTCAAATTGCTGTAATTGAGCCACTTTTGGGATGCCATAGAAGCGCAGGCCTCACTGCTGGGAGCTCATAACCCCTAGGAGCTTTGCCCAGGGATGAGCTGTGCATCCCAATCCAGCCCCTGGGGCATGCTGAGGCTGCCTGTGGGATGTCACAGCCCTGAGCTGCTTCAACGAGCAGAAATGAAAGGCCCAGGAGCACACCCAAAGGCCCAGGAGCAAACCCAAAGGCCCAGGAGCACACCCAAAGGCCCAGGAGCACACCCAAAGGCCCAGGAGCAAACCCAGCCTTGCTGAGGGTGCTGGAGCAGATCCGAGCGCTGCCCACCGCACCCCGCTGCTTCCCGGCATGGAGAGGCGGGCACAAGGAAGGACGAGCAAGCCGAAGCCTTTTTAATTGCCCGGGTGCTTAACGTGGGTTTGTAATTAAGAGCTGGAGGGTGGAGGGAGGTGGCCGGGCAGCTGAAAGGCTCCCCTCTGTGCCAAAGTGCTCTTCCTGCGGCCCCGGAGGGTCCGAGCCGCGCCCGAGCCGCTGATTGCGGCGGAGATTCCGACACGCGGAGTGCAGAGGAGCCATCGACACCCCTGAGGGGACAAGGAGGCTTCATCAGTGATTCCCGGGAGTGGCAGTGTCCTTCCCTAGGGACGGGGTCCCTCTGGTCCCTGCCAGACCCATGACGGGAATGAGGATGGCTTTGCAGACGGCAGGATCTGGACTGTGTCGTTTTGGGATTATGAGTGAGCTTTGAGGTGGGACCCTATCCCTGGATGGTGTCCCACGGGTTTTTGGGCCCAGATGGACATTCAGGAGGACAGATGACCCCACAGCCATCCCTCAGCCCTGTTCATCCCCATCTCTAGGAGAGTTCCAAGCACAAAGAGGGAGAAATTCCTGGCAGAGCAAGAGGGCTCTGCCTTCTCCAGCCCAACATGACCTGGGACAGCTTTGTTCCCTCCTGCTGCTGAGTTTGGGCTCAGATCCATGAAGAAGCTGCTTCAGGTGTCACCACCACTGGTGATCCAGGGATTTTGGAGCCAGCAGTGTGTATCCCAGGTGTCTGCTGGAGGATGTAAAGGATGGAGAAGTCCCCGATGTCATCCTCAGCCACTGGCCAAAGGATTCCAACGTGTTGATCCCGAGCAGGGGGAGCTTGGGGAGGTGGAGGAAGGACACATGAGGTGAAATGAGGGGTTGTTACAAAGCCAGGCTGCTCCCATGGGAGATGGCATTGAAGGCTTGGACTTGGAGGAGCTGTTTTTGGGGCCAAACACCTGGAAACACCAATTCCCAGGCTGTTATTTTAGGATGGGTTTGCTTGGAAGAGGCAGTTTGTGGTCCCCAGTCCAACCACAGTGGGGGAATTTATCCCCAGTTTGCCCCTGGATCCTGTAAGGGGTTTTGGTGCAATGGGCACAGCAGGAGCCCCAGCAGACCCCAAATCCCCATCACCAGCCTGGAGGAGCCAAAATTCCCCTTAAGCACCATCCTGTGCCCAAATTTTGTCCTGCTGCCACTGTGCCAACATTTCTCTGAGCAGCGCTAAAACCTGGTTTTTCAAGGATGATGTGGGGAAAACCAGGCTTAAAAACCTTGGGAAGAAGGTGGGAAGCTGCTCGCTGCTCGCTGGGAATGTGGTGGTGCTGTTTCCTCCATGGTACCCATGGCTCTGGCTCTGTGCCCTGGCAGGAACCACCATCTTGTGCCCAAATTTTGTCCTGCTGCCTGGCAGGGACAACATTTCCCAGAGCAGGGTTAAAACCTGGCTTTGCAAGGATGATGTGGGGAAAACCAGGCTTAAAAACCTTGGGAAGAGGGTGGGAAGCTGGGGGCTGCTCGCTGGGGATGTGGTGGTGCTGTGCCCCTGCATCACCCACAGCTCTGGCTCCGTGTCCCGGCAGGAGGGAGAACAAGCTGCGGATCCAGAACGGTTGGCTGTGCCACCTGGCTCCCGAGATCATCCGGCAGCTCTCTCCGGACACCGAGGAGGACAAGCTGCCCTTCTCCAAGCACTCGGATGTCTTTGCACTGGGGTGAGTCCCGGGGCACGGCGAGGGGACGGCCAGCAGGGATCTGGCGTGGTTGGGTCGGGTGAGAGCTGCTCTGAGCAGGCAGGAAGGGACAAGGACAATGCTGCCTTCCCCAAATCCAAGGGGATGCTGCCGGGTGGAACTCCCATCGCTGAGTTGGGAGAACCTTCCTGCTTTGAGAAATTTTGAGTGAAACCTCCCCAAATCGCCAAATCCTCCTGTTTTGGACCAAGCTGGCTCTGGGCAATGGGATCCAGAGTATCCTGAGGATGCCAGCCTGAGGATGCAGAGGGCTGGGGTGGGAACACAAGTCTGGGAGCCCCTGGACAGCACAATTCTCCCCAGATTACCAAATCCTCCTGTTCTGGACCAGAGTGGTGCTGGACAATGGGATCCAGAGTATCCTGGGAATGGCAGCCAGGCATCGTCTCTCCCCTGCACCCTCCTGGGGTGGGAACCGATGAGAAGGAGCTTGGATGATGGATGGGGATGCCAAAGGTTGGAAACACAGCTCTTGGAGCTCCTGGGCATTCTGATTCTCCCCAGATTACCAAATCCTCCTGTTTTGGCCATGGATCAGGGTGGCTCTGGACAATGGGATCCAGAGAATCCTGGGAATGCCAGCCAGACATCATCTCTCCCCTGCACCCTCCTGGGGCAGGTACCAATGAGAAGGATCTTGGATGACAGATGGGGATGCCAAAGGTTGGGAGCACAGCTCTTGGAGCCCCTGGACACCCCAAATCCCCCCCTCCAGCCACTTCAAGGGGCTGGTGGTGGTGCCAGCTCTACGAGGAGATGCCAAAAGCCAAGAAAATGAGAATTCCTAAGTTTTCCTCAGCAAACCACTTCGTTCCTCCTGCCCTTTATCTGCCCACAAACCTCCCTGAGGGCAGGAGCCCAATTCCACCTCGATAAACCTTTCCCGAGGCAGACGCAGATTTCACCCAGAGGATTAATTTTCTCATGGATACCTTGAAGGCTGTGGGATTAGGGAGCGTGGGCCCCTTATATCCGAGGCAATATTCCCATCAAACCCGCAGTAATTACAGCTGGAAGGGTCTGGCTCTTTTCCTTTTTGCCCTCCCTGAGGTACAACTCCAGCACAAAAATAAAGAGGTAATTAAAGGATCATATCCAACTAAGTGAGAGTGGGTGGGGAGACGCAATTTTCCCTTTTTTTCCCTCAAGTGTGAGCTCTGCCTGTATGGAAAGCGCGAGTTTCCTGAAAAGGTGAAAAGGTTTCCCCACGTTTTCCCTCTTTCTTGTTTCTGCTGCCCTCTTCCAAGGCCAGGAGGCTCAGGGATGATCCAGAGGAGCTGCTTTGCTCCGGGGATTTGGGGGTCAGGGACAGCAAGAGGAAAAGATCTTTTAAAGACTTAAAAAATTCCCAGTGAGAAACTGGAATTAACACCTTGGATGCGTAAAATCCAATCTGAGGGTGCTTGGATGCTCCTCCTGAGGATTTTGTCCTGTGCCCACAGGATCTGGCCCTCTCCAAGCCCCCCATTCCTCTGCACCCACACAATTCTCCCATTATCCAATTTTTTTTTTTTTTGAGATTTCCAGCCAAACTGCACAGATTTTTCTAAAATCAGCAGAATTCCCATTCCCAAAATCAGGGAGCTTCCTAACCGAGAGGAATCTTTCCTTTATCAGGCAGATTTTTCCACCCTGATGTCACTTCAGCCCTGTTTTTTGATACTTTAAGTGGTCACGAGGGCATCCCTGGAAGGGAAAAGCAGGTCCAGGGAATTTGCCTTGGGCAATGGGGCTGGCATTGTGGCAATCCAGGCTCATCCAGGCTCCGGGTGCCAGAGAATGAGGATGCAAAACTTCCAGGCAGTAGTGGGGGCAGAAAACCAGCTCCATTGGTGATGGGATATTCCCTCGGATTTGGAATTCCTCATGGAAAAGAGGGCTTGGCTTAGTGATAGGAGCAGGAGCAGATGGCCAGGGCTTCACGTGGCCATCACCTGGTGAGGACACCTGGGATGGTTCATGGCACGGCTTGGACGGATTTTTGGAGAGCTTTTTGGAGAAAAAGGGAAAAGCTGGAGTGAAAGTGAATTCTTGGGCTCATCCTTCCCCAGAATTCTGCCAGAGTGGTGGCATCTGGATCCCCAAGGTCCTCTCTTCAGCTGCTCCATGGACTGTGCTGTTGCATCCAGGTGGGACATTCCCACTCGATGTCCCAGGATGGCTCTGCCTGGGCCTCCATCAGCCTCTGTCATCCTTCCCACAGGAATGTCCCCTGGTGGGAATCAGAGCTCCCTCTGTCAAGCTTTCATCTGGAAAATGGGGGAGGTGACACCTCCGTAACGAGGGCTGAGCACCTCTGGTGTCACCTGGGACAGAGCATCTCCTGGATGAGGTGGTTCTGGAGCAGGGAGAGTTGGATGTGGGTGCAATGGCCGGACACGACCCCATCCCGAATCCCTGCCGGCTGCTCTGTCTCTAATTCCCGGTGTCTCCCCACAGCACCATCTGGTACGAGCTGCACGCCCGGGAATGGCCCTTCAAGACGCAGCCAGCAGAGGCAATAATCTGGCAGGTGGGACGAGGGATGAAGCCCAACCTCAGCCAGATCGGGATGGGCAAGGAGATCTCGGTAGGTGCTGTGGGGCCCTGTGTGGGTGGGCATGGATTGGGATGTGGCTGGTGGGACCCCTGGAAAAACCCTCTGGATCTGCCAATCTCATCCAGCCAGGCTTGGTCCTGCTGCTGTGCTCAGCTTGAACATTCCCTTTGCTCCAGCTCTTCCCAAGGATGTGGGGATGGAGACGGGTGCTCATGGGATGGACACACCCCCTTCATCCCAGCCTTCCATAGGGATGTGGGGATGGAAATGGGTGCTCATGGGATGGACACATTCCCTCATCCCAGCCTTTCCCAAAAATCCAGTGATGGAAATGGATCCTTATGGGATGGACACATTCCCTCCATCCCAGCCCTTAATGAGAATTCAGTGATGGGGATGAGTCCTCAGAGGATGGATATGTCCCCTCCATCCCAGCCCTTCCCAAGGATGTGAGGATGGAGTTGGGTCCTCATGGGATGGACACATTCCCTCATCCCAACTCTTCACAAGGATCCAGTGATGGAGTTGGGTCCTCATGGGATGGACACATTCCCTCATCCCTACCCTTCACATGGTTCCAGTGATGGAGATGGGTCCTCATGGGATGGGCACATCCCTTCCATCCCAGCCCTTCACAAGGATGTGGGGATGGAAACGGAATCCTCATGGGATGGGCACATGCCCTCCATCCCAACACTTCCCAGGCATGCAGTGATGGACACAGATCCTCATGGGATGGACACATTCCCTCATCCTAACCCTTCACAAGTATCCAGTGATGGAGATGGATCCTTATGGGATGGACACATTCCCTCATCCCAACTCTTCACAAGTATCCAATGATGGAGATGGGTCCTCACAGGATGGACACATCCCCTCCATCCCAACCCTTCCCAGGCATGCGGTGATGGACACAGATCCTTATGGGATGGACACATCCCTTCCATCCCAGCCCTTCCCAAGGATGTGAGGATGGAGCTGGGTCCTTGTGGCGTGGCTGTTGGGCACAGGGGCCATGGTGGGAGAGGGACAGGCTCAATTCCCGCTGGGAAAGGGCCTGGCCGGCTTTCCTCACGTGCTCTCCCTGTGGCTCCAGGACATCCTCCTGTTCTGCTGGGCCTACGAGCAGGAGGAGAGACCGACCTTCACCAAGCTCATGGACATGCTGGAGAAACTGCCAAAGCGCAACCGCCGCCTTTCCCACCCGGGGCACTTCTGGAAGTCGGCAGAGTAAGTCCCCATCCCCGCCCGTCCTTCCCAATTCCCGGATTTAATGGATGTGGGAATGCCCTGCCTGGGGTCCGTCCCCACACCCACAGCTCCCAGCCTGGTCCCTTCCTCTCCCGTGCCCAAATGCTGCTCCGCTCCACTGCTTTGGCTTAGTCACATCCCTCTGCTCCAGGAAACGGCGTCAGTGGGTCCCCAGTCGGGATTTCGGGATCTGCCCTGGTGGGAACAGCAGGCAGAACGCAGAGCAATCACTCAGAAACTCATTTTCCTCCCTGGGATTTGTCATATTGTGACAAATAGAAGCAGAGTCTCGCCCGTGCGGGGGTGGCGTTCATGGGGGGGATTTTTCCTGCTCCCAGCGTGCATCCCTGGAGGCTGGAAATGGGGATGGGGGGAGGGATGTGAGCTCAGGGAGAGAAGTGAGGACATTTTGGGATCTCTCTTGGTCCTTGCAGAGGGTTGGAGATGCCGATTTCTCCTGCTGCTGATAACAAACTGCCTCTCTTCCTTATCTGGGCGGCCCCAGGAGTGTCTGGAATGTCCCCTGGGCCGCTCCCTGTCCCGGGGGGCTGCCGGGAGCAGCGCCAAGCCCGCGGCCGGGTGGCCCCCAACCCACCCGGAACGGAGCCGTTAGCCAGGGGGGCAGTTCATTCCCAAGCCACGCTCCAAGCAGGGAGTGCTGAAGGATGCTGGGCCCCAAGGCAGCCGCGGAATTGCTCCGCTGGCTTTGGGAATGTTTTTCCAATCACTGAGCCACGCTCTGCCTGCCCTGGGCTGGGGCTGCCCCGCAGCTCCCTGTTAATTACCGGCCCAATCTTTTGCTAATCAGGATGTGCCAGCTCAGCTTTCCATGGGAGCTGATTCCCCCCCGCAGGGATTCAGCTCTGGCTGTTGTTCCCGCTCGGTCCTGGCTTCCCTGCGGAGTCCGGGAATCCTGGCTGCGCGCAGGGATGAGCTGTCCGCGGTATCCTCAGGCTCTGCCACCCCTGGATCCAAGGGGGCACGAAAGCCCTGCGGGATCCTGGGTGCACAGGGATGGCGGTGGTACCCACGGAGCCCTTTCCCCTCTGGATGCTGCTCCAGGAGCCAGGCAGGGCTGGCAGGGAGGTGCAGGAGCTCCCGGCTCCCCCCGGTGCCGCTGCTTTTGGGAGCAGCTCAGTGGCAAAGCTGTTCCAGGAGTTTTTCCCAAAGATCTTCCCTGCGAACCCCCACGTTTCCACGGGAGGAGGCGCCCAGCGCTGACTCTGCTCCTTGTGTCCCTTCCAGGCTGTGACGGGAGGAGTTAAGGGACGGTGCCTTCCTCCCCCAGCGGGTCTCCTCTTCCTCTCCGCTTCCCACCCTGCGCTACGGAGGAGCAGCGGGGCCGACAGCGAGCCGGGAGTGAGACTCTTCCCCCGCAGCGTTCCATCATCCCGGGAATCCTCTCGGCGCGGGCGGGAGGAGCCGGAGCAGCCCCGGGAACGCCCGGCTGCGGTGGGATGGGGACAGCGGGCGGCTCTCCGCGCACAGGCGGTGGCTCTGGGGACAGCCCCCCCCACCCCCGAGCAGGGCTGACCCACAGGACAAGGACTTCAATTCACCCCCAGGGCTCCTCTGATCCCAATCCAGCGCTCACGATGATGCTCGGTTGGGGAGGGTTTGTTCTCGGTTCTCTGTGGGTTTATTTAATTCCCTTTATTTATTTCTTTACGCTTTTGTCATGAAAAGAGGGGAAACGTCGCTGATTCACGAGTTTTTCCCCGGATCCTGCGGGGCCAGGGAGTGCCACTGCCATTAGCTGCCCCCCGCGGGGAAATGCATCTGTCCCGCTCCCCCCGCGCCCCCGCAGCCCCTTCGTGGGCAGCGCTGACCTTTCACAAGTGGCTCCTCTCCCTCGCAGCCGCGGCCACTTACGCGTCCCCCCGCGGGTCTCCCTCCCAGCGGGGCACGGATCCGCATTCCCGTTAATTTCTCCGCTTTTCCCGGCGCGTCTCTCATCAGCCAGCCCTGCCCTCTCGCCCTCGCCGTCGCTGCCCTGCTCCCGGCTCTGCTCCTCGCTCTCAAAACCCCGGGTTTGGGATGCTCTGGGGCTGGGCGCGGCAGGGCAGTTGGGATTGGGATCCATCCCCTCTCCCGTGGCCTTCCCGGGCTCATTCCCGGAGCTGGGAATGCAGACAGGCTCTGGTTGTACAGAGCATCTCCCAGCCCCACACTGGGACATCTCAGCCATGCCCAGGACCATTCCCCCCCAACATATTCATCTCCCATCAGCCAAATCCCAGAGTTTCCCAAAAAAATTCTCTTTGGGAGCTGCTGTTGCCACCTGAATTCCATGTGCTGGCATTTCCCTCTCCCCCCAGCTCGGATGGGCCCTCCAGCCCCTCAGATGAGCTGTCAGATGAGAGCAAATTGCATTCCCCGGCTCTTGTGGAGCATAATTGCTTGACAGGAACCATCCCGGATAATTCAATTGTAGTCTCAGTTTTCGCTTTAATTTGGAGCCGTGACGAGGCTTTGCAAACTTAACCAGCCCTGGTTTGTCTGGCTGCTCCTCCAGCTCCTCCTCGCTGGTGTTGGAATTGTTTTAGCATAAGTAAATGAAGATTAGAAACTTAATTGCAGCTGGGATGAGACGGTGTTTTAATTGTGGGGGAATTAAAATCCCCACACGTGCATGTGTGGAAATTCCAAGGTGGGCAGGAGCAGGGAGGGGTGGATCCAGCCCCCCAAAAGGATCTGGAGGAGTCTCCTGCCGGTGTTTTTGGGCTGTGCAGCCACATCCCTCTCTGGGATGCGGTGCACGGAGCTGGGATGAGGCAGGATGGCTTTCGGGGTTGAGGCTGAGCAGGATGAGCAGGCTGAGCCCTCGATTGAGTTAATGGTCCCCTGCTCCAGCAGCACGACTGGGGGTCCCTGAGTTAGGGCTCATCCCCTCATCCCACCCTCACATCCCACCTCTTCCCCTGCCTTCTACCCCAGCCCAGCCTGCAGCACGAGGCCCCTGCTGCCCCTGCCCTTCCCACTGCGCACACGTGCCATAAACGTTGCACTAAAACCTCGGAGTCTCTCTGAGTTTTCACCAATGCCTTCACCTGTGCTGCTCCCGGGCCCCGGGGGAGGCAGAACACCCCCTGGCCCAGAGGTTTTGGGTGCTGGGGGGCACGGGGGGGTGCCAGCACCCCCCAAACCCCGCTCGGAGGGAGCGATGGCCGGTGTCCTTCGGGTCCGGTTCCTGAGCAGCTGTGAGCTCCTGGGGCGAGCTGTGGAGAGGGGAAGGTGCTGGAAGGAGGAAGGAGGTGACCCCAGGGGTGATGCTCATCGCTCGGGGGGCCAAGGGCTGGAGCCTGGCGGGGGTTATGTGGATTTATGGTGGAAAGGACAACACTGGGGGTTTGCTCCCTGGGCCCCAAATCCTCACCTGGCCTGGGAAGTCTCCCCCTGATGTGTCCCCCATGGGGTCTCCCAGCTGCTGGCAGACACCTGATGGATTTTATTGGCCAAGAGGCGAGGGAACAATGAGCTGATGGGTGCTGGGCTGGTTCCCCCGTGGTGTCAGGGCTCTGCTGCAGCCTCGGCCACAGAACCATGGAATGGTTTGGGTGGAAGGGACCTTAAAGCCCATCTAGTGCCACCCCTGCCATGGGCAGGGACACCTTCCACTGTCCCAGGCTGCTCCAAGCCCCAATGTCCAGCCTGGCCTTGGACACTGCCAGGGATCCAGGGGCAGCCACAGCTTCTCTGGGCACCCTGTGCCAGGGCCTCCCCACCCTGACAGGGAACAATTCCTTCCCAAATCCCATCTAACCCTGCCCTCTTTCAGTTTAAAGCCATTCCCCTCGTCCTAGCTCATTCCCCCTCGGCCACACCTTTCTGCACTGGATTTTGGGCATCTGGAAGAAACTAAACATTCCTACAGCTGACCTCCCCTCCTCCCCAGCCTCTCCCTGCCCCTCTCCCCTCACTGTGGTGTCTCAGCCTCGGGCACAGCACAAAGGTACTGATGGAAAAAGAGCTGCCCTGCACTTATCCCAAACGAGCTCCGAGGAGCAGCTCCTTCCCTTCCATCCAGCACAGCCCCAGTTGTCCAGGCAGCTGCGTTATTCCCATCCTTCCTTCTTATTTTTAAAGCCCATTATTTAAAAAAATACCCCACCCACCAAACCAACAAATCTTATTTTTGTATTGTTGGTGGTGGTGGTTGTGGTTGGGGTTTTTTTTTTGACTCTGCCTTTGTGAAGGATTTTTTTTTCTTTTTTTGGCCCAGTTTAAAAATATCCAGTGCTTCAGCGGGGAGGGAGTGCAGGAGAAGCTCTCCACAATCGGCGCTCCGAAAGAGGGAGAGGGTCCATCCGGAGGCTCAGCTTAGCTGGGAGCCAGCAGAGAGCCAGGGCTATTTCCAGCTGTGCTGAGCAGAGCCGGGCTTAGCTCAGCAGAGCCGGGCTTAGCTCAGCGCTGGCTTTGAGATGTAGGAGCCACCCCCAGCCCCAGGGCAGCTCCCCGGCTCTCACAGCCTCAGGGATGCTCTCCTGGCCCAGCCCTGCAGCTCTCGGCTGCCTCAGCCTCCCATCACCCTCCCAGCTCTTCCCAGGGCTCCCAGACTTTGCTGCTGCCGGAGGTTTGTCCCAGAGTTCCGATGCTGATGGGAAAACCACGTTTGGGGCTGGGTCGTGTGGACTCTGCCTTTGGTGGAAGAGGTGGCCCCAAAGCTCCACATCCTCCTTTGGCTGCTGAAGGACCTGGTCCAACTTTTCCTTCTCCCCCTCTTCCCCCATAAATTCCCAAAGCCTCGCTGAGCCCTGACCGGGCAATTTCTGGGAATGACGAGCTCAGAGTTTGGCCCCCATGACTTTTATCCGGTCCTTGAGCGTGGCAGGAGCTGGGATTTGGAGGTTTTGGATGGACGGGAGGCAGAAATGAATGTCTGGGAGGTGGAGGAGCTGCTCAACCTTTCCTAGAGCATGGAATCATGGAATGGTTTGGGATACAAGGGACCTTAAAGCCCATCCCATTCCATGGGCAGGGACACCTTTCACTGTCCCAGGCTGCTCCAAGCCCCAATGTCCAGCCTGGCCTTGGACACTGCCAGGGATCCAGGGGCAGCCACAGCTTCTCTGGGCACCCTGTGCCTGCCCTCACAGGGAAAAAATTCCCTCCCAACAGCCAATCCAAGCCCTCCCTGTGCCGATTTGGGATTCTGTGGATGAGCCGGTGCCTGGAACTCGGCCCCTTCGGCCGTGTCAGGAGAAGGGCTCTGTGCTGGTGGTGCCACGAGCCCCTCTCTGCCCCCCAGGTGCCCTGCCTCAAGCCCTTCCTCCTTCCCCCACCCTTTCTTTATCTTAAATCATCTGACTTTATTCGAATTGATCCGAATTCCTTTGAACTCATCGGAATTTATTTGAGTTTATCCATTTCCTGTTGCCAACAGTGACTCTTTTGGGAGTGGGGGGGAGCTCGGTCAGCCGCCGTTAATTTCAGGTCCCTGTGAAGTCCCGCCTTGTACATAAGGTATATATGGATATATATACATATCTCCGTATGTATGTATATAGATATATACAGACCCCAGTCCTGTACAGTTTCACACCAAACTCGCTGGCCTGCTTCGTTCTCTCCGTGGTAGTTCCGCAGAATGAGCTGATTTTCAGTTCCCTTTCCCTCTCCCCCGCCCCCTCCTTTTTTTCTTTTTATAAATATATATATATATATATATATATATTTTGTTGTCGTTGTTGCAAAAAAAAAACCCAACAAAAACGAACCTCTGGAAAAAAAAGAAGAAGCTGGTGAGAAATAAAAGTACAAATCACCCCCACAAATGACTGACAAAAAAACCTCAAAAAACAAAACAAAACAAAAAAAACCCAACAAAAAAAAAAAAAGGAATTTCTGAGAAAGGCACGATGGATTCTCCCCGCTGTAAATTTGTACAGGAACATTTCTAACGTTTTCTACACTTGAAGAAAGTAATTTCTAATCTCTGCTGTCTGGCTGGGTGCGAATCTCTGGGACCTGCAGACCTGGATAGCCATTTGTTCCCGTGGTTTCTCGTGCAGTGTTTGGTGAGGTGACAGTGTATGAATTATTTATGCCAATAAAAAACAAAAAAACAAAAAAAACCCCAAAAAACAAAACACATTTGAAAAAAAAAAAAAACGTTGCCCTGCCCTGTGCTGCTCTGCGTCCTCTCCTCGTCGTATCCCGGGATTTTTTATCTGCGGTGGGGTCTGGGTGAGTCCGTCAGAGCCTTGGGAGCATCTCTGCCGGGTCCAGCACTGCCAAATCCCTTTTCCCCTCTCTCCCACCGCGCCAGCTCCCAGCCCAGCCCTTGGGGGATTGTAATCCCCAGCGAATCCTTGGATGGGAGACGCAGCAGCAGCAAACCCGGGAATCGGGCACATTATGGGCTGGCAGCGGATGAATTTCCAAGCCAGCTCAGCGGGTGAGAGCCAGGGGGCCGCCCGTCCCCAGCCGGGCCCCGCGGGGATGGCCGAGCCCGGTGATGGAGCACCGGCGGCTCCCGGCATCTGCTGCTCCGCTCCTTTGCTTCTCCCACGCTGCTTTCCTGGGATGCCACCATCAATCTGCCAAACGGCCCCTCTGGAGCAGCGGCGGCGCTGGCTGCTGGGGGCACCCAGGGGATGGAGGAGAAAATCCTGGGAAGTTCACACGGTTTCCCCCCGTCTCCTTCCCTCCTCGCCGCCGCCCGAGCACTTGAAAGGTAAAATAATGATGGCTGGCCATTAATAAACCATGAACGCTCCACACTTCTCCTGTCGAGGGCTTTTCATCTTTCAGAGCCTGCAGGAGTTGGGAACCAATTAAACCAGGCTCAGCCCGGGCGGGGAGCGGGGACGGAGCCATCCGGGGGGATTTTCTTGGGAAGGGGCTGCTCTGATGGATTCTCCCAGCGGGAGAAACGGGGGATTCGGGGGTAAGGAGCCACCACTTGATGGCCTCTCTGCCTCCCTCGCTGGGGTCACCGTGGTGTCACCACCTCCTGGATATCCAATAAACAGGGGCTTGCTTGGTAAATCTGGAGGGCTGCCGCCAGTCCGGAGGGTAACTGGTCGGCACTGGTGTGCGACTGGGCAGCCCTGGTGACTCCAGCTCCGGGAACAGAGCCCCCGCCAAGCCCAGCGCGGGGAGGCTGAGCTCGCTCCTGGAGCGTGGGTAATGAGATGTCAGCACCAGGACGGGGAGGAATGTGCAAGATATTCTGCAAAGCAGCTTTAACAGCGGCTTTGGAGGATCGGGGATGCCTCTGGCTCCATCCCTGCGTGGATCCGTGCGTGTGCCCGCAGGGAGAGGCGCAGGAATGCGCACACGTGGCCGTCCCCTCCTCCTGGCTGCGAGTGAATCACGGGCCATTAATATTTCACAGGCAAGGGATAAACGCAGGCAGTGACAGAGCAGCTCAACCTCCAGGCCCGCAGCTCCAGCTCTCCCGTCCCTGCTCAGGGTGAGCCCACGGCGCCATTCCCACTTGGATGCTGGTGGCCGGGATGCACCAACACCAAACAGGGCTTGCTTTGGGGTGGTGACGCCTTTGGGGCCGGTTGTGATGCTGGAGATCACAAACCACCTCTGTTTCCACCAGGGAGGGTGGCTCTAAATGTGTCCCCGTGGTGTCCCAGTGCTGCCTGGGCCACCCACCCTCCCTCCGGACACACGGGGCTCGTTGGAGACACAAAACTGCCTCGACTTGTTGAATTCTCCCCCCAAATTAAGCCATTTATTGAGCTGCGCTTAGGTGCGGCCGTCAGACCTGGCCGGTGGCCACAGCCCCCGCTCGCCGTGGGACCCAGCGCGGCCCCCGGGGGCCTGCCCGGGGCCCGTGGCCGCTTTGGGTTGCCCTTTCCGCCCTGGATGAGCAGAAGAAAAGGCTGGCGAGGAGCCGAGCCCGGAGGGTGAAAACCAGCGGTGCCCGCGGCCAGGGCTGCAGCCAGTCCCGGGGGGTCCCGGGGAGGGCACAGGGGGACGATCCACAGATCCTCTGGGAGCCGGGCCGGGGCTGGCAGCGATCCCGCAGCCCTGAGCCGGCCCCGGCCCATCCTGCCCGTGCCCGTCCTGCCCAGGCCGGGCTCCATCGCGGGGCTGTGCCAGAGCCGACAATGGGGCATTGTTCGGAGCTCTGATTTATGTTTCCTCCCCAGGCTCGCCTGGGCTTTCTCAGGAGCCGCAGCGAGCACAGGGCCGGTCCTTTCTGGGGATCCGGGCTGGGCTGAGCCCCCCGCAGCCGCCCCAGCACGGGCCGGGGGGGTCCTGCCTAGATAAACCCCCAGCTCTTCATTAGGGCTTGATTAGCTCATTAAGGGCCGCCCTGCGCCAGGAGCGGGGCTCGCTGGGCCAGCCCCAGCCCCGGGGAGAGCCCCGGGGAGCCGCGGGCAGGCGGCTGCCCGAGCCCGGGCTAATTGGCCACTTGTGTCGTGGCCACCCGGCCATCCTTTAACAGGATTGTCGCTCCGAGCCAGCGCGGAGCTGATCCCGCTTTGCAGACCCGGCTCCCAGCGGGATTAATTCCAGCCGGGGCGCGTTCCCAGCGTCTCCCGCCCGCCTGCCGGGGAGGGGCTGCCCCGCTCCGTCCCCCCCGCGCTCGCTGTCCCATTGCTCAGCAGATTCTCTTTCCTCACCTCTATTTTTACGCTGCCCTCGGGGACAGAAACCTGACCCCCCCTGTGCCTGCAGACGCCGAGCCCCTGCCGGCCTCCCAGCGCGGGACCCCTTTCCTCCTGGCAGCTCTGGGAAGGAGGAGACACTCCCAATTCCCAGCTTTTTGCCCTAAACTTGACACCTGCAGCCTCCTCCGGAGAGCCGAGCCGAGCCCTGGGCAGCAGCAGGTAGAAAAACTGGCTGAAGGTTTTCCCGTGCGCCACAGATAGTTCTTTATTCCGGATTTTTTGGGACAGGGTGGCTTTCTGTGCCTGCACTGAGGGGTGGGCGGGGGTCAGGGCACGCTGGGTGCTGTGAGCCCCCTGAGGGGTGGGGAAGGGTCTGGGATGCTGAAGGAAAATAATCCCATGCTCAGGGTTTGTGCCGGGGCACCTGGAGGGGAGAAGTTGTCCCCGAGGGGAATTGTCCCACTGGGGTGAGGGTGACCTTTCCCAGCACCTCGGGCTGCCAGATGTCACCGAGGGGCTCTGGAGAGGGCGAGGAAATCCCTGTGCCCCCCATGCTAGGGACAGCCATGGGGCAGGGGGGCTCCGTGGTATCCCCTGGCTCACTTCCAGCTGGGGGAGAGACACATTCCAGCACCCTGGAAGGTGCCAGGCACTGTGGATGGGCCCTCAGCCTCTCTTCCCCTCCTTTTTGGCCGGCAGCTCCCGTGGGGACAGCTCGGCCCCGGCCTCCTCCAGCCCCACGCCCACGGGGCACTGCCCCGAGCCGGGCCGGCGGCTGGAGCAGGGCAGGGGCTGGCAGCGCGTGATTCCACCTGGGATCGCAGTCTGGGAGCGCTGGGATGCTGCAGGGACGCTCTGGAAACCATTTCTGCCCGTTTTTTCCAAGCTCCTTCTGCCAAATTCCTCCCAGCCGTGCCGCAGTGCTGGGAGCTCCCAGCGGGATTCCGGAAGGAAAATCTCGCTCCGGGAATACCTGGTTTTCTCCAGAGGTTTCTCCAGGGGTCTGTTTGCTGGCTGCTGTGGTGTCTGGGGCCCTGCTGTCCCTCTGTGTCCGGTGACATCGCGGCCTTGGCTGCTCCCCCATGACCCGGGGGGCTGCGGGAGCCGACGGCCACCCCCGAGCTCGTGGCCACTGGGATTGATGTCCCTGGATTTGGTTTCGGATATTTTTGGCCCCGCAAATCCCATGGGTGATAAAGATCAGCACGATGGGTCCTTCCTCCACATGGCCAAGCTCCCTTTTGGGATTCACCTTCCCATAACTCTCATCCCCACTTTCTTGCTCTGCTCATCCCCAATTCCAGCAGCTTGGATGGGGATGGCTCCTTGCTCACCCCTTCCACGGGGGGGATTTGCTGCTGGAATTATCCCTCCCACGTGGGGATCAGCCCCTGAGCCCCCCAAACCCCAAAACCTTTGGCTGTTTCCCAGTTCCTGTTGCATTTCCAGCAGTGCATCCATGCTTTGGGAGCAGCTAAACCACGGCTCTGCCGGGTGGGAATGGCTCCGCATTTGCAGCCATCTGGGTCTCCACACACCATGGATCTCCACAGGGATGCAGGGAGGCTCCGGAGAGCTGCGAGGTGGGAGAGATGGGAATTGCTTGGTTCTGGCACTGGGAATTGCTGGCTTTGGCAGTGGGAATTTCTTGGTTCTGGCAATGGTTTCTTGGTTCTGGCACTGGGAATTGCTTGGGTCTGACCCTGGGAATTCCTGGGTCTGGCACTGGGAATTGCTTGGGTCTGACCCTGGGAATTCCTGGGTCTGGCACTGGGAATTCCCTGGGTCTGGCACTGGGAATTCCCTGGGTCTGGCACTGGGAATTCCCTGATTCTGGCAGTGGGAATTCCCTGGTTTTGGCACTGGAAATTCCTGGTTCTGGCCCTGGGAATTGCTTGGGTCTGGCCCTGGGAATTGCTTGGGTCTGGCCCTGGGAATTCCTGGGTCTGGCCCTGGGAATTCCTGGGTCTGGCACTGGAAATTCCCTGGTTTTGGCACTGGAAATTCCTGGGTCTGGCACTGGGAATTCCATGGTCTGGCAGTGGGAACTCCCTGGTTCTGGCGGCAGTGGGAATTCCCTGGGTCTGGCACTGGGAACTCCTTGGTTCTGGCACTGGGAATTCCCTGGTTCTGGCAGTGGGAATTTCTTGGTTCTGGCAATGGTTTCTTGGTTCTGGCAGTGGGAACTCCCTGGTTCTGGCGGCAGTGGGAATTCTCTGGGTCTGGCAGTGAGAATTCCTGGTTCTGGCACAGAAAATTCCATGGTCTGGCACCGGGAACTCCCTGGCTCTGGCACTGGGAATTCCTGGCTCTGGCACCGGGAATTCCTGGCTCTGGCAGCGGGAATTCCTGGCTCTGGCAGCGGGAGCTCCGTGCCCCGCGGCCGGGCAGACCCCTCAGTGGCTCTCCCCCGGTGCCACCCCCGGGCTTGGCTCGCAGCGAGCCGTGCCCGAGGCGCCGGGAGGGAAATGGATCGATGGGCTCATTATCCCTGCTCCATCCCACACCTTAAATACAACGCACCTGGCCCCGGGAGCTGCTCCGCGCCTCCCACCGAGCGCCCGGCAGCGCTTTTCCTGGGAAACAACTCCGTGGCCAGGCCTGGATGCAGCGGTGAGCGGGATCTGGGCTGTGCTGGGGCTGGGGGGATGCTCCGGGCTGGATCCGCGTGCCGGGGGTTTGGGATGCTGCCGGGTGGGATGGCACGCTCTGGGGTGACCGCTGAGGGGAGAATTTAGGGAATGAGCGGCTGGGAAGGTTGTGCTGCGCTCCTGAAGGGAGATGGGAATTGTTGTGGATCCAGCCACTGCTCTTGATGTGGGAATAAGGGGGGAAAAGGAGAAGGGTTTGCCTTCAAATATTTGGGAAGCTGCAAAACCAGCAATTTCCCTGGTGGGAGCTGCCTGCTCCTGCCTGGCTGCAGCTCCCTCCATCCATCCATCCATCCATCCCTCCCTCCCTCCCTCCATCCATCCCTCCATCCCTCCCTCCATCCCTCCCTCCCTCCATCCATCCATCCATCCATCCATCCATCCATCCATCCATCCATCCATCCATCCATCCATCCATCCATCCATCCATCCATCCATCCATCCATCCATCCATCCATCCATCCATCCATCCATCCCTCCACTGCTGCTGGAGATGCCCAAGCCCCTTACAAATCCAATTATAAAAACAGAGAAATGGCCTTTCCCTCAGTCACAGCCCCTTTTCCTGCTGCTCCCTCCTCATTTCCATGGAGCTGGTTGGGGATGGATCCTGGGAATCTGGAGCTGGGAAGCCCCAGCTGGGGGTCCAGAACCACTGAACTGCCCCGATGCCACTGCTGGGAGGTGACTGCTCAAAAATCCTTCCCACGGAGACTTGTTGGTTAAATGGCCCTGGGGCAGAACAGTCTGGCTTTGGGGAAGGAAAATTCCGGATTAAAGGGCTCCCAGGTGGATAACAGCGGAGTTTCGAGCAGGGGCACGCAGGGTTCCTGCTCTCAGGAGCCGTGTCCGAGTCACCTCGGGATGGGAAGGATCGTGTGAAGTGTGGCAGGGACCTGCTCTGGAGGTGTTGACAGCAGCGATGTGACACCCAAAACTATTTTTATTTTATTTGGTTCGGCTCCTCGGAGCTGAACTGAGGCTCTTGGGCAAGAGAGCCGTGGCCGTGTTGGTGCAATGGGCGGGTCAAGCTCATTTCTCCCTGCCCGGGGCTCTCGTTGGGGTTAAAATCTCTTCAATTTAAAGAAAAATTTGTTTCTGGGGATGTTCAGGGGCTTTGCAGCAGAACCTGACGCTGAACTGAGGTGCAGCTCGTCCTGCTGGGCGGGCGCTGGATGGGAAAACTGGAGGGGACAGGGACAGCGAGACCCCTGGAGATGATTTAATCTCCAAGGACTCCTTTAATTAATGCAGCAGCCCTAATTGTCCGGGCACGCCTGACTTTGCAGCACACGGGGGCTGAGGTCGTGGCGAGGAGCCTGGCTGTACCTTTCTGCTCTCCCTCCCTTTGGAGCTGAGAAAAATCAATGGAAAACCCTTCCAAACGCCGGGAGAGCTCCGTTATCTCCTGATCAACCTCAAACAAAACCCCACTGCGGCGTCAAGGACAGGAGCTCCTTTGACTGCTCCTCTGGGGGTGGGTTAAAAAATCAACCTTTCCTCACAGATGGATAAAATTCCTGCGGTTTAGGGCAGAAAGAGCATGGCCTGGCTCGGCTGTGGGGTGGAAACGCCCTTTTCCCTGCTCTGCACCTCTGGGAAAAGCATTTGGGGGCAGAGAAGGTCCTGATCCCCGTGCCCGCGGCCCTGAGGGGCTGCCGGGCTCCTGCTGCTTTTCCCATGGGTTGGATGTTTGGAACGGAACCCCGGAGCTTCTCCCGTGCTCGCCCTCCTTCCCAACCCCCCTAAACGCCCGAAAATCGGCTGGAAGCTGTGCCTAGGCAGGCGTGGAGCAGCTTCCAGCTGGAGAGATTAAAAGTTACTGAATAACCCAACTCCTCCGCCAGCCGCGGTGGCCGCGGGGGCTGCGGCCGGTGCCAGGCGCCCGGTGCCCGGCGGGCATTCCGGTCACCCCAAACCACGAGCGATTTCCCCCATCCCAGCCCCGGCGAGCCCCCGGGGATGTCCTGGCCGGGCTGACGAGCAGGGTGGGTGCCGGGCAGGAGCTGGCGAGGGCACCAGGGCACCGCCGGACCCGCCGAGGGGCAATGCCGCCGCGGGGAAGCCGCGGGGAGCGCGCAGCCGGCTGGGCACGGCTCACGCAGCCCTCCCGCAGCTCCAGCGCCGGCTGAGCCCTTTCCCTGCCGCTGCCCAGCGCCTCCTCCCCTGGCTCCGGCCAGCCCCTGCCTCTGGACGAGCCATGGCCTCGGTGTGTGCCTTTTGTTCGCTCTTCCTTTCGGGAGCCGGAGCCCGGGGCGGGGGGAGCGGGGCCCCGGGCAGGCGGCAGCTGCGGCGGGGGCGAGCGGGGCGCGATGCCCGGTGGCCTCTCCGCGGCTCTCTCCGGACACAAGTAAGGCTGGGGGCGGCGGGGACACGCCGGGGGGTGGCTCTGCGCGGCCCGGAGGGTGGCAATGGCTCTGGCTGCCAGCGAAGCGGGAGTTGCAGCTTTCCAGGCTGGTTTGTTCGGGATGGGATCGGGGGGATTTGTTCAGCTCCCTGCTGCTCTCTCAGCCCGGGAATCACAGCGGGATCGTTCCCAATCTCCAACCCTCCGCCTGCTCCACCTGTTCCTCGCCTCGGACGCACCTTTGGCCTCGGCAGCGCGGGCTGGGGATGCCGTCAGCACCCGGAGCGGGGCGGCAGCTCCCTCCTGGCTGGGCTCTGCAGGACCCTTTTGGGCTCTGACAGAGTTAAAACCCCCTCCCAGGGGCACCTCGCTGCACCTGGGGGACCCTCGGCTTCTCCTCCGTGCCACGGGCTGGCAGGGCCGTGCTGTGCCCGGGGTGAAGCACAGCAGATTCTGGGCACCTGCAGGGATGTGGGGCGCGGCTGTGGGGAGGGGAGGAGGAAAAGCATCCACAGGGGAAGGGAAGCATCTCCTGCGGGGAGGCGTGCGCTCCTTCCTCCAGCACGGAGCTCATCCTGCGAGCTGCGTCGGCACCGCAGCTGCTCCGGCTTCCTGGGAAGTCCTATTGATGCCAAAGCAATCCTGGAGAGGGAGGGGGAATGACTAAAGTTATCCGCGGCCGTGTGCGGCTGCAGATGCGGGGTCCTTCCCCCCCTTCTCCCTGTTTTTTCGGGGAGGGGTTCCGAGCCTGTGATCAAAAGCTGGAGCTGGCGTCCATCTGCTTCTGACAACCTGAGCGCTCGCTGGCAGCTTCTGCATTCAGAGCCTTGAATTCCTCAATAATTAGAGGAGTTTTTTCCGAAAAAAATCCCCATCTGGGCTTTTTCATGAAGGGAATGAAAAGCCAAGGTGGGTGTGGGAGGGGGGCAGGTGGATTTTCAGCCCTAGCAACCCAAATCTTGAAATATTACATCAGCAGCGAAGAGGTGTAATTAAGTAGGAAACAAATGAGCCCAGCTAATCTGTTTTGCTTGTTTGAGCTTAGCGGAGTGCAGAAAACAAACAGAGGCTGAATGATGAATGAGACTTCTTTTTATTTATTTTTTTAAAGGGTTTTTCTTTCCCCGAGCCCCGAGGCGGGGGGTTGGGATGTGGGTCAGGAAACGCGGCCGCTCTCCCCCGCGGCTCCGAGGTCACCCGGCCGTGGCAGCCGGGGCTCTGCGCCGCCGCTCGCCCGCTCCTGGCTTTAATTGCCCTCTCTGCCAAGCCGGGCTCCCTTGGACGCCTTCCCGGAGGGATGGGGATGGATCTCGGCGCTGCTCTTCCCCGCGCCTGGGGTGGCATCAAAGCCGCGGCCCCGCGGGTCGCCGATCGAGTGCCCTTTAACGTGGCACTGCTGCCGCAGGTGCCCGGGCATCGCTCGGCTCTGGGCTTTCTGCAGGCAATTGTTGCTTGTGGGGCACCCTTGGGTGCCAGGAGTGCGGGAGGCTGCACGGGGACCCCACAGCCTCCTCCCGCTGTCACCCCACAAAGGACAGGGGGGACACGGCCCTGGCTGCGAGGCTTTCGCAGCTCTTTCAACAGCCCGGAGGGCTCCAGCAGCTTCAGTGCGTGTCCCCGCCCGGCCGTGGCGCGGCTGTCGCGGCATCTCCCCGCTCCCTGCCCCGATTCCCCCGGCGGGGGCTGCTTTTGGGGCTGCCTGGGCTTTGGGGTTGTTTTCTCGCCGCTCCCGGGCGCTGCCGGGCTCCGGCAGTGACACGAGGTGCCAGGAGCAGATGGCAGCCATCGGCCGGGCCGGCTCTCAAATCCCTGCGGCTTCTGGCACCGTGCTGGGCAGCGGCTCCTCGTAACCCCCTCGCTCCCACGCTGCTCTCTGGGGAAAAGCTGGGGGGTTTTGGGCCTCTCCGGTGAGTGTTTCGCGTTTAAGCCCAGGAGATTTTCGTTGCCGTTTCTGGTGTGATGCCCTGAGCTGGGGATGGCCGGGGAAGAAGTTCGTGGGTCTGAACCGCTGCCCATCAGTCAGTGGTGACAGCGACCCTGTTCCCGCACCGCCCTCCTGCCAAACCTCCCAGAAATGGGTTTAAAACCCAGAGGAAATGAGCGGCTTTTCTGGGCCCCGAGAGGCCCGGGGGCTGCGCCATGGGCACGGCTGGGGCCCGGGGGGGCTGTCCCTGTCAGCACGCGGGGTCACCCCGGCAGCCTGAGGTCCTTCTGGCCCCAAAATCACGGGACAGAGGAGAAGCTCCCCAAAAAGGAGAGCCCCAAAACGCTGCACGGCAGAGGAGAGCAGCTCTCAGCGCGCCCGTCCTGGGCACGGCGTCTCCCCAAATCCCCCCGGCGCTTCCTTGGCAGCCCTCGCTCGGTCCTGCCCCTTTGAAGCCTCCTCGATGGGGCTGTGCCCCACCAGCAGCACCCCCAGCCCTGCCCCAGCCCCCCCGTGCCCTCCCGCCCCCGGAGCGGCCGGGAAATTGGGAAGCGGCCAAAATGAAACAAGTTTTCCCCTTCCCTCCTGGGTGACAATTTCAGCGCCGCGGGAGCTCGGTGGCCACCAGCCAGCTCCCGAATCCACAGCCCCGAGGGGAGCTGCAGCCCTGCCTCCCGCCAGCGCCAGCACAAGCACTCGTGTTGTTATTATTACAATTATTATTATATTTCTTGTAAATTCTGTTTCTCCTCGGCGAGCGAAAGGCTGGAGCGATTTATTCGCGGGCGCTGCAGCGGCTGCCTGGTTTCAGCAGCGCTGCCTCTTCTCTCTCCGAGCAATCAGGGCAGCTCTGGAGGAGAAAATTGAGCAACTCGGTAGCGGGCGGTGTCTTCCTCGCCGAGCGAGGCTGTTTATCCTCCTCGTTTGGGCTTCAGCTGAATAAATTTGCCAGACAACAATGATATTAGCCTCGTCTCAAAGACTTTATCAATTTGCAGTTGTCTCTCCGCTGATAGTTTTTTATTGAGCTGTCTGAGATGATTTCCAAAGAGAGGACTGCAATTTCAACTATTAAGTAATTTGGGAGAGCAATTAGTGTGAATCTGGAAACTCCCTGTGTTGCTCCTGAGTAAATCAACCTCTCTGCGAGAGCGGTGCTGAAAGAGCCTGGCTGATTTATGGAGAAGGGAGGGGTGCTTCGGCCAGGGAAACAACAAGGAGAGAGATCCTCGCCTGGAAAACTTTAATACTTTGGTGATGCCGTGGTTCGGGGGGTGCTGGGGGCTTGTGGGAGCTGGGATTTCCTGCGGGGGTGTCCCCTCCGTGCACCCCCATCTCTAGGAGGAGTCTCTGCTGCCTGGAGGGGTCCCGGTTTTGCTTCTGCCTTGGTTCTCCCAGGGGGAGACAGAGGAGGGATGGAAGGGATGGGGGCAGGGAGATGAGGGAAGGCAGAGGAGATCCCATTTCTTCTCCTGGCCCAGGATTCCATGGGCCTGCACCCAGCTCGTATCTCCCAGTTTTGAACTGGTTGAGGGTTGATTTGGACGAGATACAAGGAAGGTGCTTTTTAGGATTAAGGAGCTGTGGCTGCCCCTGGATCCCTGGCAGTGTCCAAGGCCAGGCTGGACGGGGCTCAGAGCAGTCTGGGACAGTGGAAGGTGTCCCTGCCATGGCAGGGGGTGGGATGGGATGAGCTTTAAGGTCCCTTCCCACCCAAACCAATGCAGGATTCCATTCTCTGACACTACAGGACTCTGTCCAAGGCCTGGCTACAGTGAGGTCTCACAGGAGCTGCTGTTCCTGATCCGCAGCGCTGTTCCCCTCTCCCATGAAGGGATCAGCTCCACTGGCCATGATTTACACCTGAGAAATCCCTGCTGGCAGCTCCCCTGACTGCCACATCCCTCACGGGGGGGATCGGCTCCCAGGAGGATTTGCTCCATCACCTCAGAGCAGCCTGTGCTGGATGACGGGTGACATCTCCCTTTTCCCTGGGCTCTGGGAGCTCCCCTGGCTCCCAGCACCACCCAGGGACAGGAGCAGCTCCCTGAGGGCAGAGCCAGAGGGGTGAGGCACAGGAACCCTCCCAGCCCTCCTCTCCCACTCCAAGGTCATCCCAGGGAAGTTATTCCCGGGTGCAGCAAGCACGAGCCTGGAGAGCCTCCACCTCTCCAGACTGTTTGGAGCTTTTTCCCGGTGGCTGCCGCTTCCCCCTCCAAATCCCTCTGTAATCCACTAAGGGACCTCACATCTCCCTTTCTTTCTCCTTCTTTTTTCTGCCCCTAAAACAATTAGCTTGGCTCAAACCCTCTGCAATCCATCAATTAATACGAGCCGCGGCAGTAAATTAAAGGGAAACAGGAACAACTATGCTGGGATTAGGTCACTGAAACTATAAACTTTGGAACAAATCAGATTTCCTTGGGAAGGGAAATGGACAGGGGCGATATGTCAAGCCCTGAGATGAGACAGGCTCGGAGCAACTTTCCAGAGTCTCCCGACTTGGCCGCTGGATGCCAGAACTTCTTCCCCAGGGGAAGTTTTGGGTTGCCAGACCCAGCTGAAGGCTTGGATGGCCAAATAAACAAACAAGGAGAGAGGGGGAATGGAAAAGGGGCGGGGGCGAAGCTGCAGGGACACTCGGGGTGTCGGGAGCCGCTGCCCCCTTCTCCCCTGGGGGTGATGCTCTGGGCTGGCGTGCCCTGCTGAAAGGTCGGATTTGCCCGTTCCCAGTTCTCCCAGTGACATTCCTGTCCCCCCAGTGCTGGGAATGGTGCTCAGGGGGCCTTGCAGAAGGGCCAGGGGAGGCAGGGCACTCACAGCTCTGGGCCAGCGCAGGGAAAAGGGGATGAAAACCCTCCCCAAAGCCAAGGTGAGGGGTACAGCAGGGATTGCTGAGCTGAGGGAGTGAGATCCTTGTGCTTGGGCCCCTTCCCTGCCCATCCTCGCTGCTGGACAGGGGTCATCTGTCCTCCCCTCCCCACGGAGGATCCACCTGTGCTGGAAGGTCCTGGAGCAGGGATTTGCACCCTCCTGGCAGGGCAATCCCAGCCTCTGTGCTCCTGTGAGCTCCAGAAATTCTGGAAGGTCCTGGAGCAGGAATTTGCACCTTCTTGGCAGGACAATCCCAGCCCCTGTGCTCCCCTGAGCTCCAGAAATGCTGGAAGGTCCTGGAGCAGGGATTTGCACCCTCCTGGCAGGGCAATCCCAGCCTCTGTGCTCCTGTGAGCTCCAGAAACGCCTCGTCCCTTCTGGCCTCAGTTCTTGGCTTCAGGAGCTGCTGTGAGCTGAATTCCAGAGTGTCCATGAGGGAAACTTCCCCTGCTCTCTGCATCCTCCCTCCCTCCTCCCTTCCCACAATCTTCACCCCCGGCTTTGCCCTCCGGGGTCCCGGCCGCCTTCGCCAGGAGCTCCCTGGCACCCTGCGAGCCCAAAGCCCTCTCGCTGCTGCCCGCGGCGTTTAACCCCTGCCCACGCAGCGATGCCAGGGCCGGCCCATCCCTGCAGCTCCAGCCCGAGGCTCGTTAACGCTGGAAAAGCTCGGCTGGAACAGCGTGGGAGCTGCAGGGCTCATCCTTGAGAAAAACAACCCGCCCTGGCCTCTTGTTTCCTCCTAATGATGCATCTCAGCCATCCCCAGCTCGTTCAGAGCCCCAAAGGTGGGCGCTCCGGGGCTCTGGGGGCTGCAACACCTCCGGGGCTCCCACCCCGCATGGGGTCCGTGGGCATGGACGGGAATTAGGGAAAACCGGGAAATAAATTCACGTTTTACCAGAAAGCATCGGTTTCTGACAGTGCAGGAATGCCGGCGGGAAACGGAGTTGCTGCTCCCGGGTGGAATGGGGTCGGTGTCCCCAAAACCTGTTCTGTGGTGATCCCCTACAAACGCAGGCTGCACCCTGAAGCGCTTGCTTGGGATGGAGCAGAGTGGGGATTCCAGGCCAGGCTCTGAAATCCCTGTGGGGAGGGGAATTTGATGGGACCTTGGGGCAGATACAGCTCAGAGCAGCTCTCACACGAGGGATGAACTCTCCAGGAGTGAATTTAGTTGATTTTAACTTAATTATAATTAACACCCCCCCTTCCATCCCAGAGTTACCCACCCCAAAAGTGTGGCCGCCCCTTGCTGAGGACACATTTTGTATTTTTTTAATGATTATTGTTATTATTAATTATCATTATTATATTTTATATATTTATTGTTTATTATTTATTTTATATAATTTATTATCTATTATTTATTATTTAGACTTTCTTTCACTTTTGTTTATTTATTATTATTTATTATTATTTATTATTACTATTTATTACTGCTGTTCCTGCTATTTATTGTTATCATTGCTAGATCCCACTCTGTGTGTGCTGAGGTATTATCCCGAGGCAGATTCAGGGGCTCAGATCTTTGGATGCAATTTTGCAGATCCTTGAACCTCAGCCTGTCACGATTTTCAATTAATTAAATTGCATTCATTGTGTTGCTTCCCAGCCTGGCAGTGTGGAGGTCTGGGAAGGGTCTCTCTGTGGGATTTGGGGTGTCCCTGAACACCCTAAATGAGTCACCCCTGATGCAGAGGCTGCCCCATGGAGAGTCCCCACAGAGGGACAGTCCCAGCGACCCCACAGCTCTGGGCTGTCCTGGGGCCCTGCCCCAGGGACTAAAGGGAATAATTCCCCCTTTTCCCATGAAAAGTGCAGTCAGCAAAGGAGGGAGGGATGGAGTGAGGATGAGGAGGGGTGTGATGGGGTAAGGCAGCGATGAGAGCCCAAGTCTTGGCCAACTTGGTCAAAAAAATTTCCTATTTTAGGAATTAATAGGAGTATTCCTATTTAATGGGAATATTCTGTAGTAGGAATTTAATGTATTAGGAATTTAATAGGAATATCCCAATTCCTTTTGATTAAACCTCTCCCTACTGTAAAAAACAGGCAATCCAGGTGAATCCTGCTCCTGAATTTCTCGCTCTTTCACCCCCTTTTCCTGGTTCTAAGTGGGGGCAGGGATGGGAGGAGCAGGGCGGTTTCAGCCTCACTGAAGCCAAAGCCGGTGTGGGCTGTTCTGGCCCCACATAATTTGGTTTTTTTCCCCACCTTCTCCTCTGGATTAGATGTTCCCTCTTAGCAAGAGCTGATCCCAGGAACTGCTGTGTCCAACCAAAAACCGTGCAGACTCCAAGAGTGATGCCAGGAGAAGCTGAAGCAGCTTCGGGAAGCACCTGGATATGGGGGAAATGGGCAGGGAATGGCAAACCTGAGCCCCAGCAGGACTTGTGGGATCCAGGGTGTTCCTGGTGTGTCCCACACTGACATCCCCAGTTCCCACCAGTGCGGGGGGGAATGGACAGGTTGGGAGAGGCCAAGACAGCAAAGAAAAGTGGGATTTGCAGCTGGAGAAGCCAGGATAACTCTGGGATAACTGTGGGATAACTCTGGGATAAGTGGGATAATTCTGGGATAACTGTGGGTTAACTCTGGGATAAGTGGGATAACTGTGGGATAACTCTGGGATAACTGTGGGATAACTCTGGGATAACTCTTGGATAACTCTGGGATAACTGTGGGATAACTCTGCTCAAACCTCTGCTGTCAAGCGCCCGCCTTCACACCAACAATTCCTTCGTCTCCCCTCAATCTTCCCTTCCCTGCACCCACCTGAATCCTGGTTTTCTGTGGCTGCTCCGGGGTTTTTTGGGGGTTTTCTGGGGTTTTTTGGGCAGGGAGATGCCTGCAGGGAGAGCGGGAGGTTCAGACACCGGCTAATCCTGTTAGGAAGGCAGTGGTTATTGCAGGGCTTCCAGTGGGACCCGCTAAATGAACCATAATTCTGTAATGAGATTTCCTTTTCCCGGCCAGACTAAATGTTCTTGGCCACTGGGAATAAGAGGTCGGGGAGAGAGGAGGGGGGAAGGAGGAAAAAATAAAGAGAGAGCAAGAAAAAGAGGAGGGGGAGCCTGGTTCAACCTCGTCTCTCTCGGTTTCACCCAAGGTTTGAGGAGCTCTGGTTCCTGTGGCTCGTTCCTGCGGCCTGGGAGAGCAGCTCGGGGCCAGAGGCTGCCCTGAGATGTCCCAGGATGGGACGCTGAGAGCAGGGAAAACACCTCTGAGGTGGTGTGATCACTCCAGAATCTGGAGAAGGTGGGAGAGGATGCTGGGGAGGGAAGGGGAAACAGGGAAAACAGATTCTGGAGAGGCAGGGATTTCTTTGTGGGAGAGTGGAATTACACCGAGAGGCATCCAAAGGGGGTTATTCTGGTTTGTAACTTCAGCAGGGAAAAGCCAGCAGCCTCCTGATGTGTCTGGGGCAGCTCTGATCCTGTCCTGGTTCATCCCTGGGACACCTCTGGCACTGGGATGAGGCCAGGGCAGAGGAGGATGTGACCCCTGGCCTGGGCAAACTGTGGGGTTCAGGTGAAAACCCAGGGCAGGGACTGGGATCAGCTCAAAGATCATCAGGACCCTAAATCCCATCCATTCCCACCCCTGCCATGGGCAGGGACACCTCCCACTGTCCCAGGCTGCTCCAAGCCCCAATGTCCAGCCTGGCCTTGGACACTGCCAGGGATCCAGGGGCAGCCACAGCTGCTCTGGGCACCCTGTGCCAGGGCCTCCCCACCCTCCCAGGGAACAATTCCTTCCCAATATCCCATCCATCCCTGCCCTCTGGCACTGGGAAGCCATTCCCTGGGTCCTGTCCCTCCATCCCTTGTCCCCAGTCCCTCTCCAGCTCTCCTGGAGCCCCTTTCGGCCCTGCAAGGGGCTCTGAGCTCTCCCTGGAGCCTTCTCTTCTCCAGGTGAGCACCCCCAGCTCTCCCAGCCTGGCTCCAGAGCAGAGGGGCTCCAGCCCTGGGAGCAGCTCTGTGGCCTCCACTGGACTGGCTCCAGCAGCTCCAGGTCCTTCCTGTGCTGGGATCCCACTGGATGCATCTCCCACACTCCCAGTACCCGTCCCAGCGATGCCCCAGTGCAATCCCACTCTGCCATTCCCACATCCCTCCCTCCCCCTTCAGCTTGCAGGTGTCCCCAAACTCCCCAAATGTGTCTCTTTTCACCCCAGGATGAGAAGCCCTCCCTGGGGAGCAGAGCGGGGCTGGGAATGCTCCGTGCAGCCCAAGGAGCAGGGAGGGATCCAGCATTCGGTAACAGCTCCAGTCCTGCTCGATCCTGGTCGCGTTCGGGGTTTGTTCTTTCCCTTCCTGGTCCCTGATTTTGTCTGTCTCGGTGGCCAGCAGAGGCTTTGCTTTGCCGGCCCCGGGCTGGGCTCCTCGGCTCTGGCTGCTCCATCGGGGTCAGAGTTTCCCGGCCTCCCCCTGCTCCAGGAATTCCCGGTGGTGCCCTGAAACCCCTGGGCTCTGGCCCTATCCAGCAGCCAGGGCAGGAAAACAGGGAAGTGCTTGGGTGTTTTTGCTTTTCCCTTTGAAGTTCGGCACCGGAGGTGCTGTGAACATGGTGGCTCACCCTGATCCTTTGTTTCCCATTTTTTTCCATGGGAATTGGGGAGGAATTGGTTGTTTTCCAGCTTTTCGTGGGGCAGTGCTTGGCTGGCCTGGTTATTTGTGAGATTGTTTTTCCCATTTTACTGAGTTTTTGCCTCCAGTTCCTCCCCTGGGCTGCATGGATGGGCACCTCCCGCTCCCAACTCCCAGCCTTTTTCCAGCCCATCAGCTGCTCCTGCTGCAAAACGCCCTGGGATGAGGAGGGGAAAATAACAGTGCTAAAAATAACATAAAATAACATTGCTAAAAGTAAAATAAAATAAAATAAAAAATAATAAATAAAGTAAAATAACATAAAATAAAGTAAAATAACATAAAAGAAAGTAAAATAACATAACATAACCTAAAATAAAATAAAATAAAATAAAACAAAACTTAAAATAAAATAATAATAAAAAATAAAGTAAAACCCAGAGTGGTTTGGATGCCAGCTCTCCTGGGCACCTCTCCTCCCTCCTGTTCCTGATTATTCCGGAAAAAATTGTGGGGCTGAGTCTGTCCAGCCTGTGGGGCTCCATCCTCCCGCCCGGGCTTTTCTCCAGGAATATTCCAGCCTGGAATGAGCCGTCCCCAAGAGCTGGAGGGCGTTAAGGTGCAAGGAAAGCCTGGAAATCAAAACGGGTAGGGCCCGCGCCGTGTTTTCCTGGCATGGAGGGACAGGATATCCCGGGATTTCACCTCCTCCCGCGGCAAACTGGGCACGATCCAGGTGCGGGCACTGGGACCGGGGACATCCGTGTGTGCCCAGCATGGAACCACGGAATGGGTTTGGGATGGGAGGGACCTCAAAGCTCATCCCATTCCACCCTCCGCTGTCCCAGCGTGCTCCAAGCCCCGTCCAGCCTGGCCTTGGGCACTTCCAGGGGTCAGGAATCCTCTCCCTGCCTAGGATTTATTGGAGGAAAACATCTCCTAATCCCCCCCAAAAGCTGCTGGTTTGGGATTTCTGGGCAGCACTTCCACCCTTGGTGGAGTAGCCTTCACCCTCTGGATTTTAAACACAGGGACGATTTCCCTTCTCCAACAGCTCCAAAACTTCGGAAGGTTTTGGGAAGTTTTCTTTTTGGGGATCCCTTTGGTGTCCCTTTCCTAAGGGAGCAGGGTGCATCCAGCTGGGCTTTATCCCTCCTCCTCATCCTGACAAATCCTGCTAAATGCAGTGGGATGCCTCAGAAACAGGACGGGGTTGGGAGCTGTGGGAAGAGGGTGGCTGGAAAGTGTGGGATGACTATAGGGAGCTGGGATTGGGGCTGAAATCCATGAGTGGGATCTCACAAGGGGATGTCGGGAATGTTTTTGACTCCAGGCAAAATCTCCATCCACCTCATCAGAGATCCCAACCCTGCACAGGGATGGGGCTCCCAGGGGTGACCCCAGTGAGCTGCTGAGCCCCAGTTCCCCCCATTTCTGGGACCAGCTCTGCTCCCAGGAGCCTGGAATCCCACATGGGGTGGGATTTGGCTGTTGAACCTCTCCCAGGTGAGCTGTGCCTGGAGGTGGCCAAAAAGCTGAATGTTGAGTTTGTAAATCTTATTTGGGGCCTGGCGTATCCAGAGCTGCTGCTGGGGCTCCGTGCTGAGCTCTGCTGGCTGGGCTGGCGTTGGCTGGCTCAAAGCAGAGTGGTTTGGGGCAGGGTTTCCTTCTCCGGGCTGGGAAGGAGCTGTTCTGCACCTTCAGATTCCAGCAGTTTCGACATCCCGTAAAAGCCGTGCCAGGAATAAATCCACATTCCCAGCACAGCACCTGCAAACCTCTCCTCACTTGGTGGGAAGGCTGAGCAGAGGGGTTTTGTTGGGTTTGGGGAAGAAAAGGGGGGAATTCCCACAGCTTTGTCTCTTCAGTTCTTTTGGGGGATCCCTTTGGTGTCCCTTGCCTACAGGAGCAGGGTGCATCCAGCCAGGCTTTATCCCTCCGCCTCACCCTGACAAATCCTGCTAAATTCAGTGGGATTTTTTTGGGGGGGTGGGGTTTGGGTTGGGAAAGATCCACGGCAGCTGCTTGGAATCAGTCAAACGGGGCTGAGTTCAAGGTGAGAATCACTCAAGGCTTTTTTATTGTTGTTGTTATTATTATTATTATTATTATTATTATTATTATTATTATTATTATTATTATTATTATTATTATTATTCTTTTGCTGGGCTGTATTTGGGACTGGGATTCGCCTTCCCCCTGCCACCTTTTCCTTGCTCTTTGCTGCTCCATCCAGACTGGAAGAAGCCGGGATATGGAATTATGGAATGGTTCGGGTGGGAAGGGACCTCAAAGCCCATCTCATTCCCATGGGCAGGGACACCTTCCACCATCCCAGGGTGCTCCAGCCCAGCCTTGGACAATTCCAGGGATCCAGGGGCAGCCGCAGCTTCTCTGGGAATTCCATCCCAGCCCCTCCCCACCCTCTCAGGGAACAATTCCTTCCCAAAATCCCACCTAACCCTGCCCTCAGCAGGGGCTCACGGCTCTCTCCCCGCAGTGGGGTGCCCAAATTCCCTGTTTTATTGAGGTGGGTCCGGGGGGAGCAGGGAGCTGGAGCCTCCTCGCACCCCCAGGCTGCGGGGTGGCACCGAGGGGCTTTGCTGCTGCGGGGTGGATTCTTTTCGTCCTATGATTTTTGCCTCCTTGCTCGTCTTTAGAAAGGAAGGACTCGGCAACAGCTGCTCCCGTGCTTCTGGGTTTGCTTTGTGCTGCTTTTTGCAGCGAGGGCTGTGCAGATTTGGCTTATCAGGCTCGTCAGGCTGCTCCAGCCCTCGCCTCTCCTCCCCGGCCCTATTTACCCACAGCCCCGGCTGACGCAGGGCCCTTTCCTGTGCTCGTCACCACCCACCCCGAGGTCCTCCAGTGAGAACTTTTCACTTCAGATTAAGGATTCGGGGCTTTTCAAAAGAGTCTTTAACCTACAGCCCTCAGAAATGTGTCACTTCACTGGGAAAAAAAAAAAAATCTCCAACAATTTAAATCTCTGAATTGACTGTTTAAGGTTGACTCGAGAGTGATTTTGCTGGGTTGTAACTACGCCAAGAACGGATCTAAAGGTTCAAAGGTGCCGTTTGGGGGCCCGATCCCACTGGAAAAGGACCGGGCTGGAAACAGGGACTCAGATGGCACAAAATCCTGGGAACTGGCTGGTTTTAGCTGGCTTTAATGATCTCGATTCTGCTGATTCCAGTGGAGCCGTGGAGCTCTGCTGCTGCTGCTGCGAAGCATCTGCCCCGAAATTCCAGCTGCTGGGGATGGCTCAGCTCACACAC
The DNA here is from genome assembly GCA_026261815.1 of Monarcha castaneiventris obscurior. Taxonomy (NCBI): domain Eukaryota; kingdom Metazoa; phylum Chordata; class Aves; order Passeriformes; family Monarchidae; genus Monarcha; species Monarcha castaneiventris. The sequence goes on from JAMPIT010000363.1 coordinate 1,216,572, forward strand.
TCGTGCTTCAAAACAGGGTTTGCATCTGAATAATCCAGGAGTGACTCGAGCCCCTTTTCAGCCTGCCAGGCGAGGTTTTAAAGCAGGGTTTTTAAAAAATCTAAATTACACCCCGGATTTACAAGGAGTCCTTGAACTTTGGGGCGTTTGTCAGCCCTTCAGCGCGTCCTTAAAATGATAATGAGAGCAATTTGGGTTTTGATGGGAAGGTGATGGGGCTTGAGGCTGGAGGAAATGTGACTTTTGAAGGGAGGGGGTTCATATTTTGAAGTAGAATTTAAAAAGAAACGCGAGGGGAGACAGACGGGTCCTTCCCCGCCCTGTAACAGCGATGAAACATGAATTCATCCCCCTGGAATTTCTTGTTTGTGTGCTCCCATAATCTCATTTCTTTGGTGTCTGTATGAAGCTCGAGATAGTTGAATGCCAGGAGCCAAATTCTCTCGGACTAATATCTTTTTATTAGATTTGCTGCGTGCGTGTGCGCCCACGTGTGAGAGAGAGAGATCGCCCTTCATCGCCCACCTCGTGCCCCCGGGAGGGGGCGAGGAGCTCCCGAGGAACCTTTCCAGCGGCGTTTTCCAACTCTGACCCCCGGGGCGGGGAGGTTTGGGACATAAAAGTGGCTTTTGGTGGGGTTTGCAGGTGTCTTGTTGGATACTGGGCTTTGTGGTGGGAGATCTCACCCTGTCACAGCTCTGCCCGGTCGCGGAGGGCTGTGACAGCTTCTGGAAGTGGGGGGCAAAGAGCTCCCACCCCAAAAATATCGTGGGGATGGAGGAGCCGCGAGCTGGCCCAGGGATGTTTCAAAGGCGAGCTGCCCTGGCCATGAACTCCCAGGTTTTAAGGATTTGAAGCCCAGTTTTGCTTCGAACCTTTGGGCTTTGATGAGCCCCCGATGCCGGAGGCTCCCCGAGCCCGCACAGGGGGGATGGCGAAGGGGCCCGCGGGTCCCTGCGGTGCCGGGCACAGCCACCCTTCCCCAGCCCGGCACCGCTCCCGGGACTTCCCAGGCTGTGCTGGCGGCTGGGGAAAAGGGAAGAGCGAAGGCTCACTGCCACCTCTAGGCAAAGCCCAGCATCGGCGCTCGCTCTAAACTGGAGCACAGACCGAGACAATCCTGGGATTTGTCCCAAATCGCCGCAGTGGCAGTGCCAGAGCCCGCTATCAGCTGGTGCGCGTGTGTGTGCTGTGTGCGCGGTCCCGCGGCTCCGAAAGCTTTAGTACAAATATGTTCAACCCTTCCTTTAGTCCGCGGGCTTTAATCCCCCGCACGCATTTCCAGCCGCGTGGAAACAGCAACCCAGTAACTCCCGAGCCGCGGCTGCCGGGGAGATTGTGTGTGTGATCCGTGCCGAGGCCACGGGTTCCTGAGCATCTTAGGGACAGCCGAGCATCCTGAGCGGCACATTCCCGACGGATCCCAGCGGGCTGGGAGCTCCGGCTGAGGCATCCAGCTCCAGCTCCTCGGCACGGTCCCCAGAGAGAGGTGGGTGAGGGAGAAGGGCGGCAGGAGAGGGGGAAGAGCGGGAGTGGCGGGGTGGGAGGGAAACTTGGGCGTTAAGTGCTGGCTCTGTGTTAGGTTTCTATCCCTAACCTCTGGCAGCATATGGCCGGCAGCGAGCGGCGCTGAGCGGCTTCCAGAGGGCAGGGGAACCGGGCAGCAGCGCTGCCAGGGGCAGGGAGGCGGCTCTTCCCTCTTCCGAGCAGTTTTGGGGGCTAACTCGCCAGGCAGCGCCGCTTGAATTTGCTCCCAGCTGTGGGAAAGGGGGAAGCAACTTCCAAGGACGGGGCTGGCTCGGCTGGGCTGGGCTGGGAACGGGGGGGCTCCTCCAGAGCTGGGGGCTGCTCCCCGGGGCTGCCCAGGGGGTCAGGCGGGATGACAGGGACACGTTCCCTGGGGACAAATCCTGTCCCCGGGCGCTTTTTGCTGGAGGAGGAAGGCGCAGCCCTTTGCTGGCGCTCCGGGAGCCGTGTCGGGAAGGGGCTCGCTGGTGCGGGTGTGCTGGGGAGGGTCTCGCTCCACCTTCCCCTTCACAGCCCAACCTCTGCCTCCTCAGTTGTTTATGAGCCTTCAAGCCTTCCCTTCCCTTCCCGGCTGACTCACGGCTTCCAGCTGGAGGGAAAGGCTACCTGGGGCTCCTCCCTGGCGCAGGGGGAGCACAGGACACGCACAGGCCGCCGGCTCCCTTCGCACAGGGACACTTCGCTCCTGGCTCACCCGGATTTCCGGGCAGCAGCAAAGCTCCGGATGATCCCAAACCGAGCCTTGTCCCGCTCGGTTTCCCGGGGGGAAGGAAGTGCTGCCGTGCCCTGTGGGGATGTGGCCCAGGGATGAGCAGGGCTCTGGTGCTTGGCATTCTGGGCTGGTTCTCGGGCTGGGATCCCGCCGAGGGTGACGGATGGGAGAGCTGCGCGTCCAAAGCCGTGTCCCGGAGCGGCACAGGGAGCTCTGCTCCCCTGGATCGGGGCTTGGCTTCCTCTGGTGGCTCTGCCTCGCTGGCAGGAGGAGCGGGAGGGGCCGGAGCCCGTGCCGGGTGTCGGGGTGGCCTTGGCGGTGCCGAGTCCCCTCAAACAGGTGACACCACAGCCACCAGCGCTGCGTGCGCCGGCATCCGCCCGCGGGTCCCCCACCCGAGGGACACCCTCCAGCCTCCCTGACCGGCACCACCCCGCAGAGCCCCGCAGCTCCCAGGCTCCGGGCTGTGAGCCCTGCAAGGAGAAGGGTTTGGGCTTCTCCCAGCCGGGGCTGAGCCGCCCATTGCCAGCCTGCGCCTGAGTCACCAAGTCCTTTGTCAGCGGTGTGTGCCCACTCCTCGCTGCGCGGGGCAGCGCTCCCTGGCCGGCGGGTCAGAGCAGATGTCCCTGCTCTTAGATGAGTCCTCCTGGCCCTAAATAGGCAGAATCGTGTTTTCATTAGCCCCAGACAGTGCTACAGCCTGATCTCTGTGCGGAGGGGCGGAACGGGGGAGGCAGCCCCGGTGTTCTGCTGCTGCGTTTCCCGTCCTCTCCCGCTCTCCACCTCTGCACAGCTCCCGGTGCGCCGGGCAGGAGCGGGGCTGCTCCGTTCCCCCTCCGCCGTGGGAAGTTCTGTAATTGGATCGCCTGCTGTGCCGTGTGTTGTTTGCCTGCCTCTGGTGAGGCGCTGGGGCTGCCCGGGCTGGCTGGCACCGGAGCTGCCGGGCACCCACGGGCTGGGCGTCTTCACCAGGCTCGGGACACCTCTCCCTGCTCCAGCGGGAGCTGTGTCCTGGGCTTGGGAGGAGGCTGGGGCCAGGTGAAGCTCACACCCCTGCCCGAGAGCCCGCTCGGTTTATATAATATTATATATCTATAATTGTGTGTTTGTTGTTGCCATGGGAATGAGCACAATCGCAAAGGCTCGAGACTGATGTCAAGCCTGGGTCTGCTCTGGGCCGTGCTGGGGGCAGATAAAGAGTCAGGAGGGGAAAGGGGGTGAGGAGACCCTTTGTTCTCTGCCCCGTGTGCAGCCCAGGGGCGGCTCCGGCGGCCGCGGCTGTCCCAGCACCGCCTGGATCCGGGCTGGGGGCACTGGACGATCCCAAAGGAATGGTGGTGTGTGCCCTGGGCACCGAGCAGGCACGGGGGGCTTTCCCTGGCGGGAGAAGAGGGGGATTTTCTGCAGCACAACCTGCCTGGGAGCAGGAATGTGGGGGTTTGCAGCAAGGCTGGGCAGGGACTTGGGGGCCGCTCAGCCCCTCCGTCCCCCCCGGGGCTGGCAGAGCCCCCCGCTCGCCCGGGGCAGGCTGAGTCAGGCCCGCGGGGGGGGGAAGCGGAGCCTGCAAGCAACAAGTGGGGGCCGGGGGGTGTCTCTGAGCTCTTCAATTGGTGGGGGAGTTGGGGGGGTGGGCGATGCTCCCCGGCAAGGGGAGGGAGGGAGGGGGAAGAAAAGCCCCGCTGGAAATGAGGTTATATAAAAGATGTATGATTTGGAGAGCAGAGTGGCTCCTAATGAGGGCTGCACCGGCTCGCTCCACACCCATAAAAACCCTGGTTGGACGTCAAAGCGGATTCGTTTCGGTGATGCTGGGATAAAGGGGCGCAGCGAGGACTGGCTCCCCCCCTGCCAGCCCAGCCGAGCCCAGCGCCGCGCCGGGCTCCGTCCGTGCCGAGCCGAGCCGAGCCGAGCCGCCGGCAGCGATGCGGGGCCGGCCGCGGGGCCGGGGCCGGGCACGGCTCCTCTCCGCCGCACGGTAGGTGCCCCCCAGCCCCGCGCCGGCCGCCGCTTCTCCGGGAAACTTTGCAGGGGCTGCGGGGCCGTGCGCCCCGTCGGAAGCGCCGCCGCCGCCTCCCGGCACCGGGGCCTCGCCGCTGCGCCGCGCCCTGGGCCGGGGGAAGGGGAGGCACAGCGGGACCCCCGCGCTGCCGGTGCGGGCGGCCGGGCTCCGCGGAGCGGGGCGCACGCGTGGGACCTGCCCGGGGAGAGCCGCTGTGCTGGCCCGAGTGGCCGCGCCGAGACGCGGCTCCCGCTCGCCCCCCACCCCCGGGACACGCTGTGGGTGTCCCCCCCGTCCCTCAGCACCCCGCAAAGTTCCCTCAGCGCCTCCGAGCCCGGCTCGCCCCGTGGCCCCGCTGAGCCGGCTGCGGGAACCGGAGTCTCCCTCCCTCGCAACTCGGAGCAGCGAGTTGGGATGGGGCGAGGGGGCTGCGCCGGGGGAGGCACGCGGTGTGCCCGGGCCGGGGGACGGAGCGCGGGGGCGGCAGGCGGGCAGCGAGCCCGGGACAGCGGGCACTTTGCCCGGGGAGGGCAGCGAACGGGCCCGGGGCGGGCGGGGGCCGCGAGCGGCAGATTTCCGAAGTGGGGTTAGCAGGGGATTTTGTGGGGAGGGCAAGGGGGCAGTTTGCCCAGCATTTCCGCCTGCTGGGGCGGAGGGCAGTTTTCCCCGGGGATGCCGTGTCCCGGGAGAAGGCGGTTTCGGGGCCGGGGGCGTTGTCCCGGGGGCTGAGCCGAGCTCCCTGCCCGCCTCGCCAGCGCTGTCCCGGGTGCTGAACGCGGCCGCCGCCTGCCCCGAGCGCCGGGACCCTCGAGCCTCCGGCCCCCTCGGGGAGGCTTTGGGATTGCAGGAGGTGCCACCAAGCCCCGTGCTGGGCTGGGGGGTGGCTCACGCCAGGTCCTGCCCTCGCTGTTTGCTCTGTCCCTCGGGGCCGGGATGTCCCAGCGGTCCCCAGGGTGGCCCCGCTGTCCCCGGGGCGCTGGGGACGAAGCCAGACCCCCATCCAGCCCGGGGTGGAGAAGAGACTCCCCAGCGCGGCTCCAGCCCTCGGGGTGTCCTCTTGATGGCTGGCTGCTGTCCTTGAGGGCGAGCGGGGACTCCGTCTGGATCTCCCCCCTTCCCCCGGGCCGCCCGCACGCCAAGGTCGCTCCGGATGAGCCGGGAATGCGGGCGGGAGCTGCCGCCGCAGGGATCAGGGGCCATGAACCCCGCTCGCCCTGCGGCTGCCTCGGCTGGGTTCGCAGCCGAAAGCTTTTGGTTCTCTGGCAGAGCAGAGGGAGAGGAGATCTTGGTGCAGGCACATCTGGAACATCTGGTGCCGGGGTGGGTGTGCGCTGCCCCGTCCCTGCCTCGGCTCCCCGAGCGCCCACAGCCCAGGTGCGGACATTTTCTCCCAACGCTTCCAAGTTATGACTGTCGGGAGGAGATTCTGGCAGACGACAACGCTCTGCCGAGTCCCCGAGGAGCGGATCCGCCTCTCGCCGAGATGGAGGGGAAGCGTCTCCTTCCTTCCCTGCCGGGGAGCAGGGGCTGTCTGGCACGGGAGACAGGGGCATCGCAGGGGCAGCTGCAGCGGCCGGGGCTCGGCTGCTTTAAACACCAGCTCCTCTTCCTCACCCACATTCCCGAGTGCCAGTGGCTCTGGCAGACGGGAATCTACAGGGATGATCACACAGACGCTGCAGGGCGGCTTTGGGAGCAGGAGGGAAATCACTCACCCGGGAATTTCTACCCTCACCTTTTGTTGGTTGTCATTTTCTGTTCAAGGTCTCCGGTGGGGAAGCCTTATTTAAAGAATACAGGTTTGCACCAGCGATTTCCTCCTCCCTCTCTTTCCTCCCAGCTTGTGTTTCCCAGAATATTTCCTTAAAGACGCCACAAACTCAGGCACAGACTCCGCAGTTCTGAAACGCGCCAATGTTTGCAAACAAACTCCCGGTGCGGAGCCTCTTCCCCCGCGGCCGTGGGGTTGGAGGGGGCATTTCCCTACCCAGGTACCCGCTCTGGGAGAGGCGTCACCCCCCCTCTGGAGCCCAGGAGAGGGACAATTCCTGGTGCCCTCTGGATTCTGTTGATTCCCTCAGCCAGCGCGACGGCCGTGAGCGAGAGGCCATCTTAGGCACAGGGGTTTGGGCTGAATCCTCCTTGGAATCCTCACTTGGAATTAACGTTGTGTGGCTGCTCGTGGGGAGGGCTTGGTCCTCCCTCGCCCTCAGGGCCATTTCGGCCCTGTCAGATCTGTCCTCCCCCCGCCCCCCCCCCCCCCCCCCCCCCCCCCCCCGCTGCTTTGCTTGTGTATTTTGTCTTTTCCATTTCAGTGGTGTGTCTGTACAAAGGCTTAGGAAATCTGCCAGATTCCCTAAATCAGTGCCTGAAAACAACTATTTTTAGTAACTGATAAGTCACATGAGCTCCGCTCGCATAGATTAGCTTTTACCTTTCCCGAGTAACGAGGGTATTGTTTGATACTTGTTGATACCATCAATTTTTCCCTAAAGAAACCCAACCCCGATAACGAGGGGCCGCCTTGGAGAGGCGGCTCCGAGCGGAGCTCAGATGCCTTTGTTCTACTCCCACTGCTCCGGTCGTATCTGTGCATTCAATCAAATCTATAGATGCAATCTGATCCCTCCAAAAATAAATGTATTGTGTCCTGAAGAGGCCTGGGAGCCACTGTCTGGCTGAGGCTGGATAAATCACGCTCGTTCCAAATGAGCCCTGATGGGCTGTGTGTGATAAGGGAGCCTGGGTTGTCACCCTCGGTGGGATCTGCCTCGGGATGTGGCTGTGGGAAGCCCAGATGTCACCGGGATGGTGGCTCTGGGTGTGGAGCGCGGAAACCTGCGGGTTCTGTGAGTGTCCCCATGAAAATGGGGGCAACGGTGCCAAGGAAACGCTTCCCGTGGCTTCTCCTCTCCGTGACGATCCCGAAATGCTTAACGAGATCTAGCAATGCCCTTCTAGGGGAGGCTTGTCTTAATCCCATTTTCCAGAGTTTCAGGCTTATGTTTTCAGACGTGCTGGAAACGTGCGGCTCTTCCCGGCTTTCAAAGGCAGGGGAGCTCAGTGTTTTCCGAGCAGGGATTATCCTTCCTCCCCAAAGGGCAGCAAAATGGAGCAGCACTGCTGCATCTGGGACATCTCCGAGCTGGCCCTGGGGTGACAGCCTGCCCCAAATGGCAGCCGTGAGGAGCAGGGGCTTGGGCAGCCAGAGCCCTCTCCCGTGGCACAGGGAAAAGCTGGATTAGGATAGGGGCTGGGGCTGCTCCGGCCAAAGGAGCTGTCCCACGGGCAAGGGGAAAAACCCCTGGCGGGGTGAGGATGGTGTGGCTGCCGCTGCTGCCGAGGAACGGCCTCTGCCACCGGCAGCACCTTTAGCAAAATCCAGGAGGCAGAAAATTCCACATCGTCTCCCCACCTGAATCCTGCCGGAATTAGAGTCAGAGCCCTTGTAGGACAAGGAATGGGTCCCTGGAGGCCCCTGGAGAACTTCGCCGCTGTAGTTGGTACTATGGCAACAAGTGCTAATGCAAAGCACGGACAGGAACTCGGGGGAACAAATCATCCTCGATTTTCCCCTGGCACATCCCGGAGGATGCTGAGGCAAAGAGGGCGAGAGCTCTGCCTTGGCTCCGGGTGCCGGTCCGTGGGGGAATGAGGAATCCCGCACCTTCCCCGGGGTGAGAGGGGTGGTGGCCACGCTCAGGAAATCCCCGAGCTGTTTCAGGGGCAGAATTCCACTGGGATCCAGCTGGGGGTTGGGGGCTTGTGCCATGAGGAGCCCGCTCTTCTCCCGAGGGCTTTAACCAGGGATATGAGTCACTCCTTAGAAAACCAGTAACAATGGGATTTGCTGGAAAATTTAATGCCGTGCGAGAAGGATTTCGGGGTGTCAGCAGCAAAGGAGGGGACGTGAGTGGCTGAAAAGATCTAGGAGTTTATTCCTGGATGGGCTCGGAGCCGGGAGCTCCGTCCCTGACTTTATTGATGCCGGCTGGCAGCTCCGGAGCTATTACAGCTCCAGCCAACCTGCTGTGATTTTTAAATTTTCTTTCTCTTTGTTTTTTTCCTAAATGGAGCCCCAATTCCCCTCTCGTGCTGTGATTGGATTGCCAGACCATCCATCAAGTGGCATTTTCTCATTTATTTCCTCCCTACCTATTTTGTCTTCCAGGACAAAGTGGCGGTGTGTTAACACCGCTCCAATTTGTCACGCTGGAGTCACCGGTGTAATTCCCAGCCTCTCGGAAAATTGATGGTGGCGGAATTGAGGTTTTACAGATGGGCCAAGCCCTAATAAGAACATCAGTTTGAGATGGGGCGAGCGGCAGAATTGACGCTTTTATCTAAATTCCGTTGGAGCCGCACACCGCAGGAGCCGGGAAAATATTGTAGGAAACAGCAAAAGAGGAATGGCAGGCGTGGTGCAGAAATCTGCTCAGCCCTGAACTCCAAATTACAACAAAACCCCGGTTCTGGCAGCTAAAAAAAAAGGGGATTTTTGTCAACACAGTTGTCTTGGCAACATTAAAATGCATTCAGTGCGGTCTGCTCGGGTTGTGTTGGATGGGGCCAAGGGGAGAGGGGTGAGGGGGGCTCCAGTAAATCGCAGGGAAGTTTTGGGGTGGCTCTGCCTCCTCCAACACTCCATGGTTAGGAGTGGTCAGGATGCTGGTCCGAAAGGGATGGGATAGGATTGGATAAAATAGGACACTTGTGTTGGAAGGCATCTCCAGTGATCATTCCAACTGCCGGGAAATTCCAGCGGCTGTTGTGCCAGCAGGACCGGCCTTTCCTTGGCTGTTTCACTCCCTGGGGAGGGGCTGGACACGAAACCATCCCGGCAGCTGGGTAAAGGTGCAGGTCCTGGCGCTTTGGGGCTGCTTTGTCCCAATGATGTGGTCATGAGCAAAGAGCAGTGGTTTGTTTTCTGGTTTGTTTCCCTGATTAGAGGCCGATGAAGCCTCTTGGGGACTGGCTGTGGGTTTATTTCCACCAGAAGCAGGGATTTATGTGATTAACTGCTCTTTCTGCAGGACCAGGAATGGTTTCGGTGGAGACGTGAGGGGTCTCCAGGGTGGAGGCCTTGGCATTCCATCCCTTTGGCAGCGTCCTTGCGGAGCCTGCTGGTGTCCAGCTCGGGTCAGCGGGCGCTGGCACCGGGGCGGTGCACAGATGGCAAAGTGCCTCGTTCCGGTCACTCCTGGGTGGAAATCAGGTTTATTGGGGGCAAAGACAAAGTCACAGCCCAGCTGGAATAATGATTCCCAGCCAGACGGGAATGGGAAGGGAGAAGCGGAGCCATCATTTGGCTTCGAAGGGAAAAGGTCTGGGAATGTTGTTGTCTGCCAGCCCTTCCTGGGTGGGTTTTGGGAAGGCTGGGGGGAGGTGGATAATCAGAGAGCGCTGGAGGACCATTGTGGGTTCCCAGGATTAAAAGGCCACGGACAAGGGGACGCCAGGCGGGGATGGAACTGCTGGCACCGGCAAGCTGCCTGCCAGGGAATCACTGAACGCTCCGTTTTCGGCGGCGCAGCCACACAGGTTTACAGGAACTGTGCATATGCTGCATCCCAGCGCTCCTCATCCCATCCACCGATGCTCCGTGGGTCGTAAAAATTAAATGGGCATAAATCCATCAGCGCCGGGGTTCTTCCTCGAGCGCTATAAATCCCACGAAAACTAATTAAAGAGGACAATGGTGCCCATTTAAAGCTGGCACGCGGATCCAGGAGCCATTATCACCGGGAAAACAGGGCTCCAAATGGATTTGTGAGGCTGAGGGCAGCCCGGGTGGCCGCAGCGAGGGGCTGGCATTGGGCACAGCCCAGCCCAGCACAGCTCCTGCCTGGCAGAGCGAGGAGATTGTGTTAAAGCCCCCAAGATTGATTTCTCCTCCGCTTTGCCTTGGAAATCAAACCATCCCATTAATGTTTGTGCCGGAGTTTGTTCTTGGAATGTTGTCTGGCAGCTCAAGGAGATTCTTGTGGGGTTTGTCACTACTGGAGGGGAGCCTGCTCTGCTGCTCTTCCCCGAAAGCCTCCACAGGAAGGGATGTTCCCAGGAATTGGTGTCGGGATCGGGGTTAGGGCTTGCCTGGCGTGCTGCCCCTCTGCAGGGTTTGCTGCTCTCCTGTAGTTTGAGTTTTGTGGGTTTGTGCTTTGGAAAGGGCAGGGAAACAGAGGCAGGGGTGGGATGGCACCATCCATCCCTGGAGGTTTATTCCAGCAGGGTGTCCCGACAGGGAGCTGAGCCCAGCTTTGCTGATGGATTTGCCATCTCCTGGCTGTCCTTTGGGGTGAAATAAGTGTTCCCACCCCGGTGAAACCCCGTTCAATGCGCTCCTCTCGCTGTTTTGAGGAGTTAGACCTGACACCTCCGACAGCTTTAAACGTCTGACCTGGCTCTGGGGTCCGTAAATCAGAGTCCTCGTGGTGCTGGGAGGGAGATGTGGGAATCCCTGGGCTCCCAGAGCCCAGCACAGCTCAGCCCCCCACAGGGTTGGACTGTCTGGGTTCCACCCAAGCGTGTCCCCTCTGGAATCACACCTGGGACACGCCGGGAGCTGGGGTGGGAGAGCCCCGACCCTCACTGGGGGCGTCTTCTGAGGGCTCCCAGGTGTCTCCCGCCTCCCTGAACTTCTCCCTCTGCCTCCTCTCCTCAGTCCGAGTTTGTGCAAGACTTTCCAGCTGGAAAATAATCCAACTCAACGATCTTAAGATAATTTTCCAACGTAAATGATGCCGCGATTCTGGGAAAATCCTCATCCAACTATTTCCTGAAGGAGCAGGAGGCTGAGGGGCTTAGAGCCCGGCTGCCCTCACTCTCCTTGCCTGTCCCTCTCCTTTCTGGCCCTTTTCTGGCCTTCCTGACTCTGAGGAGCAGCAGGGAAAAAGGAGAAATCCCTGGATGGGTGGAGGTATCACCTAAAATCCGCTTTTTTCTTTTCATCCCTTTTGTAAGGAATGCTGAGGCGTCGGTGGCTTTGGGGACGGGAAACAATGAGCACCTAGGAGTGCCGGTGTTCCCTGGGACTGCAGGCTGGGGGTGAACACACGCAACAAATGCCAAGCTTTTCCCTGGAAATAGCTGGAAATTATCCTGGTGGGAGAAGAGCGAGGCACTAAACGCCAGGGTTCCTCAGCTCTTTCCAGCGAGCTCAGCAAGTCCCGCTGTAAGGTCGAGCGGGGCTGAAGGACATCCGCGGTCCCCTCCAGCTGTGCAGCATCTGGCCGTGCCCGGCGCTGACGGGGACCCGTGCCAGGCCGTGCCCATCGCTTCGCCCCCCGAGGCGGGCACAGACCTCGCCCAGGGTGAGGAATTCTGGAGCGCTGCGAATCCCGGGCAGACAGCGGGGCTGGCCCCGCAGGAAGCTGGCATTCCGTGCTCCCGTGGCACTCCGGCCGCTTCCAAAGCCGCCTTTGTCCCCAGCTCGGCGCCGGCCGAGGCGTTAGCAATGAGCTTGGTGTGAGTCCGGGCCCTGCCCGCGCGTCGGGGTGACGGTCACCTTGGGGGGATCAGGAAAATCCAACCCTGGCAGGGAGGAGGGAGCTGCTCCTGTGATTCCCAAAGAGCCTGGGGAAGAGGGGAAAACTCTGCTGGGGTCCCTCTGTGCAAGCGGGGTCGGGATGGGGAAGGGACGGAGGGGTGGGAAGGAAGGAAAGGGACAGAACCTTTCTGGTGGAAGCAAATTCCTGCTTTCCTCCCCAAACCGGGACCTTCCCTATCCTGCCCGGCTGCCCGAGCCCTGGGAGGGGACACAGCCCATCCCGGGGTCCGGACCCAGTGTCATTTGCAGCAAGTAACCCGGCAATTAGGGCTTTAATTAGCTCTTGAGGCCGTGACTCGGTGGCATTTAACCCTTTGCAAGCTGCTCCCGCCGCTTTGCTTTGCGGGGCCGAGTCACAGCGGGGGAAGGGCCACAGGGGTTAAACCCATCGGTTTGGGGTATGGACCTCTAATTGTTTTATTCCTAACTCGCCGGTGAAAAGCCCAGCCTGGGGCCAGCAGCATTCCTCACATGGGGATTAAAGTGCCCAAGTGGCGCTGGTGTCACCGCTCCTCAGAGCCCCGGTTTGTCCCAAGTGGGAGCTGGAGGGAGCTCCCGGCAGAGCGGGGCTGAAGGGGCGGGTGCTGCCCTGAATGCGGGCAGAGAGAAGAGCTTTCCTTGCCATGTCAGTGCCTCCAGCAGACCAAGTTCCCTCTGTTCTCTGCCCAAAACTCAGACTTAAAAAAGAAAAGAACGTGCTGGCTCGATGCAAAGTGTCAGGGCACAGTCCTGGAGAGAGAAACGTTCTCCAGAGCATCTGAGAAACGCGAGGGGAGCGCGGGGAGGGCTCGGCAGCAGAAGCGATGGAAGCCGAGCGTGGCCGTGCAGGAACAAGGGTCCCATCAGCAGTCAATGGGATGTGACTCCCCGAGCCCTGCAGGGCTGTTCACAGCCATGCCCGGCTGCACGGGGCTCTCCCGAGGGCGGGATGAGCTCCCCGCGCGTTCTCCTCGCCATGGTTTCCCTCCCTGAAGCAGTTGGTGTGGGAGCAGTTCGGAGCCGGATGGCGGGGCTGGGCTCGGGGGAGTGCGAGCGATGCCTCCTTCTCCCCGTGCCAGGCTGGAAATATGGGGAGAGGAGGAGCTGCGCGGTGATCCCTGCAGCCAACCTTAAAAGCAGTTGCCTTTGGAAGTGTTTTCCTAACTCAGAGGGAGCCGAGAGGCCTTTTCTGCTCCCTCATTCTGCTCGTGGCTGCTGCTCCTGCTCCCGAAGCCCCCTCGGAGTGACAGCACGTACGGTACAGGTTTCCTGGCGGCCAAGGATGCGCGTCCCCTGCCTGGTTCTCACCCCTCTGCTTGTTGGATGCTCTGGAAAACACCAGGAATGGGGATCCTCGGCGGGCAGAAATCGCCCCCGAGCTCCGCGCGGCTCTACCTGTGGGCAGGGCAGGGAGTGTCCGAGCCGGGCTGCCCAGCAGCGCCCGTGCCCAGCGGCCCTCGCCAGGGCTTCCCCGCTCCCCCCGCGCCTCCCGGCCCCCGCCGAGCAGATGGTGCCGATTTTCGCAGGGGGAGGTGGAGGAAACAAAGCCCGGAGCGCTGCGAGGCTGCAGCCTGGCTCCCGAACGCCGCCCGGGGAGTGGCATCTGTGGGGACGGGGTGCCTGTGGCGTGCCGAGCCCCGCGCTGAGCAGGCACTTGCGCCTGCCCTGCCTCACTTTTCTCCCTCCTTTGTTGCTTTTGTCCCCTCCTTTCCAGATAAAGAAGCCCGCGCACCGTCGGCGGGGATGCCGGTGAAGCGAGCGGGCTGCCTCCCCCTCTGTGCCCAGCGCAGGACCAGCGGCTGACTGGAGGCTGGAATGTTTCCCACTGCACGCGATGCCCAGCCCTGCCTGCCCTGCCCCTAGCCTGGCTTCCCAGGGGTGACGTTCCCTGTTTTCTCCTGTTCCGAGAGCAGTGCCACGGAGCATGCCGCAGAAAGCCGCCCTGCAGCCCAAGCCCAGGGGAGCTTTCCAGTGAGTCCGGCTCCTTGAAAGCCAGAGCTGCCCCTTCCCACCCCGGCGTTGGGAAGCGTCTCCGACAGCGAATTTCCCTGGGCCCAGCGGTGGGGGTTGAGGTCCTGGGGTGCAGGCCAGGCTGGAGGAGGGGGCTGCCATGGAAGAGAATGTGTTCAGCGTGCAGCAGATCCAGCCCAACGTCATCTCGGTGAGGCTCTTCAAGCGCAAGGTGGGCGGCCTCGGCTTCCTGGTGAAGGAGCGCGTCAGCAAACCGCCCGTCATCATCTCCGACCTGATCCGGGGCGGGGCTGCCGAGCAGAGTGGCCTCATCCAGGCTGGGGACATCATTTTAGCCGTCAATGGCAGGCCCCTGGTGGACATGAGCTATGAGACGGCGCTGGAGATCCTGAGAAGCATCGCCTCCGAGACCTACGTGGTCCTCATCCTGCGCGGCCCCGAGGGCTTCACCACTCACCTGGAGACCACTTTCACGGGCGACGGGACGCCCAAAACCATCCGCGTCACCAGACCCCTGTGCCCGGCTCCGAAGGCGGTTGACTTGTCCAACCCAAGCATCCCCAGCAAAGAGCAGCCACTGCCAGCAGCCATGGGCTCCCTGTGGAGCAGGGAAACGGGCAAGGAGGTGGAGCCGATGGTCCACGTTAACGGCGTCGTTCCCGGCAGCAAAGGGCCGGACGCCGGGAAGGGCAAGGACGGGGCTTGTGGTCACTCCTGTCTCAACGGCGGCGTGGAAAACAATGAGCTGCTCAAAGAAATCGAGCCCGTCCTGGACCTGCTGAAGAGCAGCAGTAAGGACAGCGATGGAGATGCGCCCTCCAAGGTAGAGACACGGGATATAGAAGTCCAGGTGGACTGGTAGGTCCCTAAATACATTTTTTACCTTTGGTGAAATGTGCTGGTTTTGGCTCCCCGAGGCGTCGGTGAGCGCCTCTCCTCAGCTGGGCACTGCCTGGCACAGCGGGGTGGAGACGGAGGGGCAGGGATGTGAAAAGGGGGGAAGTGGTCAATGAGGGGAAGACGAATGAAAAATTGGGAGAAGGTTGTGGAAGAAAGGTGTAAGCACGGGAAATTGGGAGAGCAAGCACGGGGAGAGCGGGAATAACGTCTCGTGGAAAGCTGAGCTGTGTGATGAGGCGGATCACAGGCTGGGCTGGGATAAATTTCTGCTCCGTGTTCTCAATCCCATTTGTTCCAAGTTGAGGCGAAATCCCGTGCCTCAGTTTCCCCCCCTGCCAAATAAGGTCCATGGTATTCCTGTCCTGGTGGTCCTGCTTTAGAGCTCTCCTGTAGAAATCCACTTGGATGAACCGTGGGAGAGGAGGCAGGAAGGTCGGACTGGCGGGGCACGGTGCTTCCCAGGAGAAATGAGTTTCCAAACCTTCTGGGAGAGGGGAGGGGAGCCCCAGTCCCGTTCCATCTGAAGCCAAGACAGGGCAAGGGCAGCGACACCAGCCTGGTGGGAAGGGGGGAAATGGAGAGCTCTCATGGAGAGCTCAGAACGGCCAATCCCTGTTGAAACGCCAGGATGGATCTGCCTCTGCTCCTCCTGGAGCCACATCACCTTTTCAGCACTCGTGAGCACGGGTGGGGACGTGGACAACGCTTCTCCCACATCCTCTTGAGGAGGGGGAAGTGGGACAGCTCCCGATTTTCCTCAGCATTCCCCTGAGCTGTAGCACATCGCTGTGGAGCCGGAGCAGCCCCCGGGGCCCTTCCTGCTCTACAAAGCTGTTGTTGGTAGCTGGATTTTTTCGGTGGCAGCTCCCTCTGCTCCTGGCCATTCATTAGCACCGATAGGTTGCCTTTTCCTGTTGCTTTTCCCCAAGTCCCCAAACACATCTTAGCGGCGTCAAGTGCTGCAGCAGGTTGTGGCCGCCCTCGCTTATCGACCGGGCTGGCAAAGCCCCGAGGGTTTGCTGGGGCTGGAGATCTGTGGCTCAGCCAGGGAAAGATCTGTAATTTCGAGTTCTCTGTAATTTCAAGTTCTCTTGCTGCAGACGCTTCTTAGGAAAAGGGGGGGGAAAAATCGTGTTCGTTTTTCTTGATCAGAAACAAGAGGGGAGAGCCACAGCGGGGTCCCCCCCGTGGGCTCCCAGCCATGGCTGAGATCTCGCTCGCTCCCATCCCAATCCCACACCCACCCCCTGCGTTTCCCACATTCCTTGGTTTATTTTCAGTTGTTTTCACGTCGTTCCTGCTCTCCCAAATTATTCCTGTTTCCCGTGGAGGACACGGTACCTCAAAGCTCCTTAGGGTGCTCACACTGAGTCAGAGGGAAAAAATATCTGCTGTGCTCGGTGCTGGTGTCTGGGCGTCCTTCCTGCCAGCCCCTCCCCACCACAGGTACCTTCCAGGTCTTGTTTGCTTGGGAATTGCTAGGATTTGGAGAATTTGGAAATCTGCCATGAAATGGGAGGGGATTTAACCCCCCCAAGCCCAGCATGCTCTCCAAAAACCTGTCCGGACTGTGCATCCTTTAATCCAGCACCGACCTGTCCTGGGAGAGCCTGGCTTAAAAGAACTGAGACCTTGAAAGGGTCATGACTGAATACAAAATGTGCAGGTGGGGCTTAAAAATGCCCTCTGGTTTAGCTCAGGGACCAGCAAAGCCCCCGGAGGACACAATCCCAAACACCGGGACATTGGACACGGTGCAGCCTTGCCCTACAAACCCTGCTCCCATCCCACTGGCTGCAGGGTCCCTGAGGAAATTCTGCTCCAGCCGTGGGGAGGGATGAAAAACGTGGTTTTACTTGGAGGAGTCTCTTCTATTCAGGGATTAAACAGAAATGCTTTGATTTCACTTAAACTGAAGGACCTAGAAGCAGCAAACCGGGGACTTCACCAAAATCTCAATTTTTTTTTCAATATCCTAGTAAAAAAAAAACCAAACCTGTGTAATCTCTATACCTTGGGGTTGAAAACCCACTTTTCCATCAAAGCTGCAGCCTGGACCTTGTAGAAGGAGTCGGTGTGAGGGAGAGGACCCAGGCTGGAGCAGGGATGTGGGGAAGGAGATTTACTGCGGGGAGAAGCCGTCAGGAGCTGCCGTGAGGGGCAAAGGACATTTCTGAGGGATTGGGCTGCGGGTGATTCATCTGCTCGGCTTGGCCTCACGCAGAGCTGGGGCATCCTGAAGGTCTCCTGCACTCCCAAGTGCTCTTGGATGGCAGGAGAGGTGCAGGAAGGTCAGGGAGTAATGGGGAGTGGACAGCTGGGGAGAGCGTTGGTCGGTGCCAAGGAAATGCCAAAAAATCCCCAGCGAGCCCCATCAGATGGATGCAGCTCCCAGGCTTAGGCTGGGATTCTCCAGGCAGGAACAGTGCAGGAATTGAGCTCTACCTACACCCAGGAGGGTGCAAAGCCTCGCTCAAGGTTGAGCTGGACACCTCCAGCCTGGGCCGTTTGGCTGCAGGTCCAGCTGGAGATGCTGGGTTTGGGATGAATCCCGGTTTGCCTCTCTTTGCCTGGCGCTGACCTTCCCAGCCCCCGGCGCTCTGTCAGAGCTGATCCAGCTCACGGAGCTGTGACAGCGCTCCCAGGGAAGGGAGGTTGAGGCTGAGGTTGTTCACTGGCAGCCAAAAACTTCTCGCTCAAGATGGGCTTTGGCAAAACCAGTTCCAACTACACCTGGTGCTCCAGGCTTCCAGCTCCTCTCCCCAGTGCTACTTCCAAGGAAAACTGAAAGGGAGCCTACAAGAAAGATGGGGAGGGACTTCTTATGGGAGCGTGGAGGGACAGGACCCAGGGAATGGCTTCCCACTGCCAGAGGGCAGGGCTGGATGGGATATTGGGAAGGAATCGTTCCCTGGGAGGGTGGGCAGGGGCTGGGATGGAATTCCCAGAGAAGCTGTGGCTGCCCCTGGATCCCTGGCAGTGTCCAAGGCCAGGCTGGACACTGGGGCTTGGAGCAGCCTGGGACACTGGGAGGTGTCCCTGCCCATGGCAGGGCTGGGATGGGATCATCTTTAAGGTCCCTTCCAATCCATCCCATGATTGATTGATTGATTGATTGATCGATCCTAAGTTTGCTGTGGGGACACAATTGGTTCCTCTGCACGCCCTGCACCCATGGTCTGCATTCCCCAAGGGAATTCTCCTTGCTGGCTTTTCCTGCCACCCTGTGCCCTCGGTGTGTGCCCACGGCACGGCCACGGCCACCCCTGGGCTCAGGCCATCCGCAGTCGGAGAAGGCAGCGTGGACGTGGGGCCCAAGGTATGATGAGAGCTGGCATTTCTGCCACGAGGCTCACCGTGGGCTAGGAAGCAAAAATAGAGTTTGATTCACTCCCTGCCAGCCAAGCCAGGTCTGTTTTTCCCTCAGAGCTCTGGGGAGATTGTCAGGTCCCATCTTCCCTCCTGCCTCCCCCCTCCCCACCGAGTTGCCAGGGTTTATTTTCCTTCCCAGGTCTCTTCCATAACATGAGCAGCATGATGGAAACATGGCAGTTTCAGTCCAGACAGCAGCCCCGAGAGGGAGAAGAGTGCTGGGAGCAGGAATTCAGTTCAGGAAAGGTTTTGAGGTTTCAGGCTCCATCTTGCCTTGGAACAAACCCCATCATTCTCTCCCTCCCACCTTCCTCGGCACCGCCAAATTCTCTTTGTGTCGCTCAAAACATTTCATTTGCATTTCTGATCTCTCTTCATTCTTCCACACTTGGACATAAACTTTAAAGCCTCAGGAAGGAAAAGGTTCCCTGGGATTAGCACGTTTGTGCCGTTCTGGAAATGGATGCAGGGAGCTCTGGCCGGGAATAACCTTCCCCTTCTCCCTTGGCCAAGGCTTCTTCCTCATCACCCTGACCCAGAGAGGCATTTTGTGCCTGCAAACCACGTATTCCACCCAAATAAATCCCATATTCCACCCAAATAAATCCCATATTCCACCCTAAATACATCCCATATTCCACCCTAAATACATCCCATATTCCACTCTAAATAAATCCCATATTCCCCCAATATATCCCATATTCTCCCCAAATATATCCCATATTCCACCCTAAATAAATCCCGTATTTCCCCAAATATGTCCCATATTCCACCCAAATATATCCCATATTCCCCCCAAATAAATCCCGTATTCCCCCACTATATCCCATATTCCCCCAAATACGTCAGAGCAGTCCCCAAATCTCCCTTCACCCGCTCAGGCCTCCCTGCTGCTCCTGCATCCTGCAGGATGGGACAGCCCTGCTCCGTGTGTGCGATCCCACGGCCCTGGAGTGATCCCGCAGGAGATCCCATGTGATTCCCAGCACACCTGAGCTGTGCTTTTCCTCCAGAGGAGCTGGAATCCCACAGGTGCCCATTGGGGATGTTTGGGAAGGGGCAGGAGTGGAGGTGGCAGCTCGATGCTGGCGGAATTCTGAGCTGTGCTTTGGGACTTTGGGAACGCTTGGATCCGTTCCCGGGTTGGATCCGTTGGTGCCCCCTCAAAGGCGTTTTCCAGCCTCATTTCCCACAGACTCCCTGAGGCTTGTTAGTCCCTGATCCCAGCACCGGGCACATCCCAGCCATGCCCCGACTTCCTGAGGCCGTGGGATCTTCTCCAGATCATCCCCCAGGCTCTTCCCGAGGATTTTCTGCTCCTCCTTCAGCGCTGTCCCACATCCCCTCTCCCATTTCTCCTTGCCTGGATCGCCCTGCAGTTCCCACCCCGTCCCTGCTGCCCCTCCAGGGAGTGCATCCCAGCTTTTGGAGTTATTCCTTCTCCCAAATTCCCGCTTCCTTCCCGAGCTCTGCTCCATCCCCTGCGCCCTGCAAATCCTTTCTCCTGCCCAATCCCTGTCCCTCTGCTGGTGTCCAGATCTTGCTTAACCCTCCAGCGCCTTTTCCAACTGCCCCAGGAAAGGAATTTTCACTTCTGAGGGTGCCACGCCCTCAGGAATGGGGTTTTCCATGGGGCAAAAAAAAGGTGGGGCAAGAGTGGCTTATCCCAGCCCCAAGCACTGGAAGGAGGAGCACTGCAAGCACAGCCATTCCCGAGGAAAAATCAGGGAATGAGGCAGCAAGAAGGAATTTCTCTCCCGAGGTGTGAGCTTCCCACGCAGCCCCAAGCTCAGGATTTTCAGGAGAAGGGCCGGGAAGGAAGGAGCCCATCCCCGGGCACAGCCCAGGGTGGTGCTATCAGCAGAGGGGTGGGCACTGCCATCCTTATCACCCATCCCAGCTGGCATGGCAGCAGCCAGGGCTATCTCTGCTCCCTGCCTGGGAAATCTGAGAAATCCTTCTGCCAAGGAAATTCAAAGGAGCCGGGTGACAAACTGACAAACTTCCCTTTTGCTCTTTTTTGGTTTTGGTTTTTTTTTTTTTTTTATTTTTCCCCCCTTTAATTTCTTTTTGGAAAAGCTTTGGAGAAATTTCTGAAAGGGCTGTCTCAGCAACTTCCCTTCTGCTTCATCACTCGGAGCACTGCAACATCATCAAATTAGTCAAAAGAAAACAGTGGTGCCTCTCATTTCTCCGAACAGCCAGATGCTCTTTCCAAGGGGAGCAGCATCCCAGGCTCTGCCCGGCACCGGTGGGGGAGGGCAGGATTCCTCTTTCCTTTTTAAAGCATCCAGTTTGGCTTTCAGAACAGGAAAAAACCCTCAATCAGAGGTTTGGATCTCTCTGGATCCAAAAGGTCTGGCTAAGAGGTTTTAATGGATCTGGGAGTGGTCAGAGAGGGATACCTGGATCCTGGATGTGGCTTTTGGGAGAGTTCAGCCTCTCGGTGGCCTGCAAGGACACGTTGTCAGAGTTGCTTCCAGTTCCTCACAGACATCGAAGTGGGGATTTAAAAAATCTCATGGAATGGTTTGGGTTGGAAGAGACCTCAAAGCCCATCCCATCCCATCCCATCCCATCCCATCCCATCCCATCCCATCCCATCCCATCCCATCCCATCCCATCCCATCCCATCCCATCCCATCCCATCCCCTGCGGTGACCAGGGACACCTTCCACTATCCCAGGCTGCTCCAAGCCCCGTCCAGCCTGGCCAGGATTTCTCCAAAGATGAGGAGTCAGCTCCTCCCTCCCTGAGGAGCTCCCAAGGCAGATCCCTGGGGATGCCCAACCTGGCTCCCTCGAGGGAGCTGTGCCCTCCCCAGTGCCCACCGGAACGGCCCTTTGGGTTCCCCTGCAGATAAAACCCTTTTGGACACGCTGTGGTGGCTGTCCCCTCAGCCTCCTCCCGTGTGAGGGACAAGTGCCAGGCCACCCTGGGCCTCGGGGGGCTGCAGCAGCCGCGCCAGGAGAGGAAAACAACTCACCCCAAACACCCCGTTCCCGTCCCAGCTCGCAAACAAGGCCCTCACAAGCAAGGGGCAGGAAATATTTGTAAAATGAAGCAATTGATGGGTTTTATTTTTACTCCCCCATCTGTGCTGGGGCTGGGGTGAGGCTCTGGCTGCTCTCAATGGGCTTTTCTCTCCCTGCCTCTCTCCAAAAGGACAGAGCCAGATCCTTCTGGGCAGCCTCATCCGGGGAGGTCTGCGCTGGCTGGGGGCAGCCCCTGGCCAGGCACAGCAGCAGAAACCCCCCTGGTCACTCTGATGGCTTTGTCACAGCCACGCTTGGCTGTGCTTTTCCAGCACAGCTTTTTCCAGCTTTTCCAGCAGGGTCAGCCCCTCACCGCCGTGCTCACGCAGCCGGAAATCCACCAGGAACAGCAGCAGGAATCCCACTCCTGCCACACCTGCAGGCACGCAAGGAGCATCCAGGCAATTCCCACCTGGATGTCCCAGTCCCTCGGGATGGGGCACCTCGCTGTCAGGTGGTGCTCGGGACCAATCCCTGCTCCAGCAGGACTTGTAAATCCCAAACCACCCAAATTAGCACCCGACTTAATTCAACATCTGGGATTTCTCCAGCTGCCAACATTTATGGCTTTGCCGCTGTGCACACAATGAGATCCCACATTCCAGCCCCTCCAGCTGCTGCTGCCGATGCATGGATCCCTCTCCAAGCTTCCCTCGTGCTGGCAGTGGCCCTGCAGACACCTCTCTGGGAGCAGCAGGTCGTGCCAGGCACCAGCATCCTTCTGCAGGTGCCTGTGGGTTCTCTGGCTGATCCCAAGCTTCTCCTGTGCTCCCAAGCCCGTGCCCCTGGAGAGGCCCCGTGGTTTTCCACTTCCCTCTGCTAAGCCCCAGGTTCCAGGAGAGCCGAGGGATTTCTCCCTCGTGGATTTAGTGCTTCTGTGTGGATTTTGGGCCCATTGTGAGGAGCAGCAGCTGGGGCTCGTCAGCCGCTGGAGGTGGCTTGGTGCGCTCAGTGTCCCTGTGCTGACCTGGCCCCGCGCTCCCCGGCACGGTGGGGATCAGGGCAGGAGGGCAGGGATGTGCAGCCGTGGAAATGAGAGTTCTCCAGGAGATTTAACAGCTGGGCCTCGCTCCGAGGGGAGAGCCAGACCGGCTGCGTTTTCATCCTGCTAATTCTCTGCCTGGCTGCCGGGGATTACTGGGATGGAGGGAGACTGGGCAGGAGAGCCTGGGCTTGCCCTTTGGGTTGGGCACAGTGGGGTTGTGTGGCTCCTGGCTGTCCCTGCCCCTTGGGATCCGTGTGGATTCTGGGGTCTGTGTGGATCGCCACCATGCAGCGGAGATTGGGATCTGCTGCCTTTGGCCGCAGTGCTGCGGGTGGGGTTTCTTGTGCTTTATCTGATGGAAACCCTTTCACATCCTCCCGGGAGCCAGGTCACCGAGGAACAGCTTTCCTGGCCTGGAGGGGCACAGAAATCCCAGGAAAAATGGCCCCAAGGCACCTGTACCTCCTCCCTTGCACCAAGGTGGCCACTTCCCAGTGTTTGGAAGGTGGCCAGAGCCCAGGGAAGTGTTTTGGCAGCTGAGCATGGCTCTGCAAAAGCAGAAAATGACAGAAAACTCAAAGCACAGGGAGACGCCCTTTAAATGAAGCCTTTTCCTTAAGCTAAAGGGCTTCAAGGACTGTGAAACTGAATTTATTTGTATTTATTTGCCTCCCTGAAATGGAACCAGGAGCATCCTGTTGGTGAGATTCATGCCCGGGGTGCAAGCAGCCCTCTTTGGTCAGTGCCCGAACCCTGCCACCATTAATGAGAAGCCTCATGATGGATCCAGCAGCATCTGGAAAGGCTTTTAGGGGCTGGCAGCAGGAGCAAAGCAATTCCAGAGGGCGTTTCTTCAGTGCCTGTGCCCATCCTGGCATCCCGTGCCACCTCCTGCCTCGCCTGAACGCCACGTCCCTGAGCCCTGCTTGTTTTCTCTCCTTGGCGAGGGCTCACATGGCAGAGGTTGTGCAGCAGCTGCTCGGGTGGAGTTTCAGAGCCTCTGCCACACCCCGAAACGTGCGTGGCACCCTGAGTTACACCGGGGTTACACCTGGGTTACTCCTGAGTTACACCCGGGTTACACCTGAGTTACACCGGGGTTACACCTGGGTTACACCTGAGTTACACCCGGGTTACACCTGAGTTACACCCGGGTTATACCTGAGTTACGCCTGAGTTATTCCTGAGTTACACCCGGGTTACACCTGAGTTACACCCGGGTTATACCTGAGTTATTCCTGAGTTACACCCGGGTTACACCTGAGTTACACCCGGGTTATACCTGAGTTACACCGGGGTTACGCCTGAGTTACACCCGGGTTACACCTGAGTTACACCCGGGTTACACCTGAGTTACTCCTGAGTTACACCCGGGTTACAGCTGAGCTACACCCGGGTTACACCTGAGTTACACCTGGGTTACACCTGAGTTACGCCTGAGTTACACCTGAGTTACACCCGGGTTACCCCGAGTTACTCCTGGGTTACACCCGGGTTACTCCGGTGTCACCGCGTGGGCTGGGGCAGGCAGCGCTGTGATGCCCTCGGTCCCCAGCGTTCCCTGCATCCCCAGCAATTCCAGGGGCAATCCATCATTTGCTCGACTGGAATCACTTCCACTCACAGCATCTGGAAAGGTCAGGGAGAGGAGAGCGAGCTCCTGGGAGCCTCCTGTTTGTTCTGGGTTTTTTTTTCCCTCTTCCTTGCTCATAAAACACTGAGCTGCTCTGCAAGCTCCTTCTGCCACGAGCTTTTCCAGCCTCCTTTCCCCACCTCCTGTTTTCCCGGGGTTCCAGCTCGGATTTCGGGGTGCAGAGGCTCTGTTGTGGAGCCGGCGTGGGCACAGCGCTCTCCTGCTGCTCCGAGGTGGAATTTCCATTGTGGTTGGGCTGTCCTCACCTCGGTGATTCATTGCCTTGGCCAGGGCTCAGCCTTTCCTTCCTTCCTGCGGGGCAGTGGCCAAGTGTTCGCTCCTGTGGGAAGCGGCTGGAGCAGGACCTGTGCCCGTGCTCCCAGCACCCAGCGACCCAAATGATTTTTAACCCTTCAGTTTCAGGGAAGGGGAGAACAATCCCCAGAAAGCTGTGGCGGCGCGGATGGAGAACGATCGTGTCCTGGGGGACCTGTGGGGGAAGAGCAACGCCCCCGTGGTCCTGAACAACCCCAACCCCGAAGCAGAGCAGGTAAGAGGCCATGGCTTGGGCTGCTTTGGGTGGGAAAAGCAAAATTCCCAGCGTTTGTGGGAGCGTGACCCATCCTGGAGGGTTCCCAAAGCACAAAGACCCTGCAGGGACAATGGGTGGTTGATCCCAAAAGCTGGAGGTGACG
This sequence comes from Monarcha castaneiventris obscurior, assembly GCA_026261815.1. Taxonomy (NCBI): domain Eukaryota; kingdom Metazoa; phylum Chordata; class Aves; order Passeriformes; family Monarchidae; genus Monarcha; species Monarcha castaneiventris. Next base: position 1,240,926 of record JAMPIT010000363.1, read on the forward strand.
GATCCCAGAGCCCGTTTGGGCCAGGAGCTGAAGTGCCCGTGGTTCAGGCAGGGAATGGAGGTCACTGGAGAGTGATGCTCTTCATCCAGGGGCTGATGTGGGACGGGAGCCCAGCCAGGGAGCAGGACGCTGAAGCCTCCCTGGGGAACGTGATCCCTTTTGGTGGCACCAGGCCAAGCTGCATCATTAAACTCGTTTGGATTCATCTGATGGTAATTCAATAGAGCACTTCAGGGAGCGCGCTCCACGGAGCCTTTTCATCTCCTCACACTCCATGGCCATAAATTCTCAGGCTCCCTTGCCAAAGGGAGATTAACTCCACGTCTGTAGCACAGCCAGAGACGTCAGGCAGACCCTGCCAGGCCACCGAGATCACCTCGGGGAAAACATGATGTGCTGAGCTCTGCCAGCGCTTGGGCAAAAGGGTCTCCCTGATGGGATTATCCAGGGCAGGACACTGGGACCAGACTGGGATCATCCAGTGCCACCCCTGCCATGGGCAGGGACACCTCCCACTGTCCCAGGCTGCTCCAAGCCCCAGTGTCCAACCTGGCCTTGGACACTGCCAGGGATCCAGGGGCAGCCACAGCTTCTCTGGGCACCCTGTGCCAGGGCCTCCCCACCCTCCCAGGGAACAATTCCTTCCCAATATCCCATCCAGCCCTGCCCTCTGGCAGTGGGAAGCCAGTCCCTGGGTCCTGTCCCTCCATCCCTTGTCCCCAGTCCCTCTCCAGCTCTCCTGGAGCCCCTTTAGGCCCTGCAAGGGGCTCTGAGGTCTCTCCCTGGAGCCTTCTCTTCTCCAGGTGAGCACCCCCAGCTCTCCCAGCCTGGCTTCAGAACAGAGGGGCTCCAGCCCTGGGAGCAGCTCTGTGGCCTCCTCTGGACTCTCTCCAGCAGCTCCAGGTCCTTCCTGTGCTGGGATCCCACTGGATGCATCTCTCCTGGGAATCCTGCGTAGAATGATGTTCCCATGCACTTTTGCAGCCTCCCAGTGTCACAGACCCATGGGGGGGGACACACGAGACCCTCTGAGCTGGTGCTGACGCCCATGCAGGGCACAGGGATGCTCCTGCCCCATGCTGAGGGGTTTTCCCCAGCCTGGCCGGGTGCTGAGGTGCAGCTGGGATCCATTTGCACCCTGCCCTCACCTCAGGACGGTGGCCAGGCGTGCCAGCAGCCTCGGGGTGCCTCACCCCACACAAGTGGCAGCACCCCCGAGCCGCAGCAGCCACTGGAGGGATGTCCCTGAGCAGCCCCAGGTCCCAGCACATGGATAACACACTGTGGCAGGAATCCCGAGCCCAGGGACGGGTCAGGGCTCCTCTCCCTTTGCCCCAGCTCTGGAAAGGCTCCGTCTCCCGTCCTCCTTCGCTAAGCCCCGTGCGCGTCCGTGTCTGCTACCATAAGCACTTTATAACCTTCTGTGTGCAGAGCTTAATTTCTCTCTGTGTTGGGGCTGCCAAAACCGCCAGTCTTAAGCTGCTATTAAACTCTTTATTATTTTTTTTTTCCACTGGATGCACAGCTTTCTTTTTATCCTTCTTATCCCCGAATCCTTACGCCTGCTTTTCTGGAAGCGGCGTGGCTTTTCCCCCCGCCGCTCCCCGGGGCTGTGTGCAGTCAAGGCAGCTGAACTTCTTTCAAGCAGCAATAAATACTATTAACACGGGGGAAAGTCAAGCCAAGTGGGAACTTTCCTTGGTTTTTTAGAGCAGGATTGGGTGGATTCACTTGGCCAGGTGCTGAATGCTCACTGAGGCTCGTAATAAGGTGCTGAAAGCCCCGCTGGGCATCGATCCCCGTCCCTCTGTCGTTTTTTACGAAGCCACAGCGCGTTTTTCGCTGCTTTCCCAGGAGCCCGATCCCCCTGGCCCTAAACCTGAAGATGCCGCGGCTGCGCCAGGTCCCGTTCGAGTCCTGGGGGATTGATTTGTGAGCAGCTCGAGGGCAACCGGGAGCTTTGCGCCCGCCTAGCTCTCGGGGGAAGCGACTCTCAGCAGCTTGTGCGGGTGATTTGCAGCTGTCTAAAGGCCACACTCTCAGCCGAGCGGAGCCGGTGCAGCCTGGAAGGAAAATGTCAGCATGGAAATAAATCCACGGCCCGGCTGCCGCTGCCCTCCCGCAGCCGGTGCGGCTCAGCCGGGCGGGGGGAGGCAGGGTGAGGACCTGTAGGGCCCCGAGCGGGAGGTGCCCGCTGTGGTTCCGTCCCCACGGAGCCCCCGGGGCCGGGCGTGTTCCCCGGCAGGAGCAGAGAGCTCCGGAGCCGCAAAGCGCCCGCACTCGGCCCCCGGCAGGAGCTGTTTGCATAACGCGTGTGCGCCCCGGCTGCCGCAGTTGTCGCTCGGTTTGTCCCGCTCCTGAGTCACGGATATCGCAGCTGCCTAATTAAAACATGAAAGGATCTCGCACAGCCTCGCTGGCACAGCGACGGGGAATATTTGGCTTCGGTTTCGGCGTGCGGGGAAGGCGCACACACACACACACAGAGACTCACACACAGAGAGACTCATACACAGCTCCCTCCCAGCCTCCTCTGGATTCTCTCTCTCTCTCCACAGCTGCTCTGGGATGAGGTTGTCAGATCTGACATCTCTGCTCCAGCCTGGCTGGCATCCCAGGATTCAGCATCCCTCTGCTCCGTGGCCCTCTCCCAGCACGAGTTGTCGGGCACTGGAGCAGATTAATGAGGTCCCCGTTAATCCCTGGAAGTGTCCAAGGAATGTCACTCAGTGCTCTGCTCCGGCTGGCGGCTTGGTGCTCACTCAAAGGTTGGAATCAACCGTGTTGGAGATCTTTCCCAACCTTAAGGACCCTGAGATTGCAAGATTCCAGCTTGCCCAGCTCCTGCAGGGAAAAAAAAAGGGGAAAGGGAGCACCTTGGAGGGGGTTTGGGGCAGAACATCTGCAGGCAGACGTTCAGCAGGGCAGCGTCCCCCCGCTTGCTCCGGGCATGGGGGCACTGCTCCGTCTGCATTCCCAGCACCTTTCTGGGCCACACCTGCTCCAGCAAGAAGTATTTTAGCAGCACACCCTGTCAGGAGGTCAGAACTCCGATTAAAAAGTGCTGGACGCAATCAACACTTCCCGCCTGGTGCTCCCGGTTTCTGTCTGGCAGGTGGAGCCGCGGGTGAGGATTGGTTCTGGTTGCATCTCTGAGCTGTTCTCAGCACGTTTTGCCCGTCTCAGAGAGCTGCTCTGAGCAATCGGGCTCGGAGGGAAGGTGGCAGATTGTCCCCTTCGCTCCTCGGGGTGGGTCAGGGAGCACAGGATGCTGTTGGTGACTAAAGAATGATTTAATTCTCTTGGAAGAGTAAAGCAAGCAGGGGGGGAAAAATGACCAGGAGCTACCACTGCCTTCAGTCACGTTGGATTCCTCAAAATTGAAAAAAATAGAGCTTAGAAATAATGTTTTTCCAGGACTACATTGAGGAGGCTTTTTATTTACTGCTGGGTTTGAGCTCTACATGAGGTTTTATGTTTGGTTTCTGCAGTGAGGAAAGGGGAGGCTGAGATGTGGTGTGCGGTCATTTGGCTTCAGAGCGTGGACTTGGATGCACTCCTTGGGAAAATTGTGGGATTTGTGACATGAGGAATGTCAGAGCTCCATGGCAGCACAGCCAGATGGGGTGCAGGGAGCAGCTTTTGGGAGCTGCCAGGGCTAGAGAAGGTTCTGCTGAGGGGTCAGGCTGTAAATCCCTGCCTTCCCCTGCAGCCCCTGTCCCTTGCTCCCAGAACATGTTTTCAGAGCGTGCCATTACACTGCGAGCCTCAGGCTGCCTGAAATCCCTGTTTTCCAGGGGAAAATGTCAGGAGATTATGGTGAAAAACAAGAAGTGAGCAGAAAGTCTGGCCAGCAGTGGCAGCAGGGCAATGCAGAGGTGTCTGCTCAGCCCAGGCTGTGGAATCAGCCAGGCATCGACCTCCCCGTGCTTGGAAAAGCAGAGCAATCCTCTGGGAAACTGGGAACAAGTCAGATCTGGAGCCTCAGCTGCTCTGTCATCCCTGTGGCTCCTGCTGCTCTCCCTGCTGAACCAGGAGCTTCTCCCACCCTGGGCTGGTTCTTTGCCTGGTCCTTGAGGCTGAATTTGTGCTGCTGCAGCCAGTCTGTGACGTGAGCCCAGGACCCTGGAAAGGAGGGTGACGCTGCTGAAGGCAGGGCCAGCTTCAAGAAAGCTTCAAGAAAACCTCCCAGGTTAATTGAAAAGGGACGCCAGCCCCAGGATTCATGTAGGAAGGGACAGCAATTCCAGTCCCAGCCCAGATCTGCTGTGCAGAGCCTTGAGGAGGTGCCAAGCACAAGCAGGTTTGGCCAGGACGCTCTCAGGTGTCCCCTGGAGAGCTGCAGCAACAGCGCCGTGGTTCCAGCGATGGAATTTCATCCCTGCATGAGATCTGATTCCTGGGAGCCAGATCTCTGCTTCCCAGAGCCACTGCAGCCTTCCCTGTCCCCACTGGCAGACACCAGTGGCTCCTTAAGCTTTGAGTGCTTGGGGCGAGTAAGGGCCAGGGCAGAAAATTGCAATTTTATCTGTGAAAATGTGCCAAAAGAAGCACCTGTAACCAGCTCTTCTCCTCACAAGCTCTGTGCTGGCTGGGGCTCTCCCCGTGCTGGCACAGAACTCCAGGAGTGCTGGATGGGCCCATCCCATGGACAAATCCAACTACTTGTGATTCAGCAGCACCCCTGCTCAGATAATTTATCCCTCCTCATTCCTACATCTTCCAGCGCTGGCATCAAAGGAAATCTTGAACACAACGCTCTCCCAAGTCACTTCCACCTCTGATTTCAACTCATTCCCCACAGGTTTGGCTGTCCCATAATCAGACATGACTTCTTCATTCCATTGCTCCGTTGCAGGATCCCAAATAATGCCAAATACTGGGATAATGCCCCTCGCCTGGCTGTGCCACCCCTGGAATTCAAGCACAGGCATCTGCCCACACGCGGTCCTGTGTTGCTGTGACCTTTTCCTGTATTTTGCTGGTGAGTTCTGACCTCCTGCCGGGTGTTCCCTGTTTTCCAGCCGCCGCCATCCGGGCGCCAATCCCCGACCAAGAACACCCTCAACGGGAGCCCTTCCAAATGCCCTCGGTTTGTGAAAATCAAGAACTGGGAGACGGGCTCCGTGCTCCACGACACCCTGCACCTCAAGACTGCCATGGTGAGTAGAGCTGGTAGGGCTGGCCCAAATTCCCTGAGCATTTTCGAGGGGATGGCGGCATCTCCGAGATGGGTTTACCCGGGAATGCAGAAGAGGAGGAATTCAGTCCTGTCTCCAGGAGGGTTGGAATTTCAAATCTCTGGTGCAGTAAGAGGCAGAGGGAAATCCATCTGGGATAAATAAGGAAAAGCATTTGACTTCATGCCAAGCTGGGGTGTGAATCCCATCTCTCTGATTGTCCAGATGGGGGGGAACAAGAGGTGACTGCACGTGGCCTGGCTGTCATCCCACAGTGTCCCCAGCCAGCGGGGAATGTCCCTGCTTGTCCGATGTCGCACTTGAACACAAAAGAAGCACGCAGACTCAAGCAGTCAGGATAGGACCACCAGGCAGGAAAAACCCCTGCCCTTCTTTATTCAGTCATTTTTATATGTTTCTCCAGACAACCGTGGATTGGAAGATGAGGTTCCACCTCTCCAACTCCACAGGATGCTGACACAGTCTATCATCTTTCTCCGCCTTAGGAGAAAGGAATTCAAAACAATACAGGAATTCAAAACAATACAGGAATTCAAAACAATCTAGGCCGGTTAGGAAAACAAGGACTATGTTTATAGAAAATGCATGAGAAATTCTACTACAGAAATAAAACCATTGAAACACTGCAGAACCCAGGGCGACAGTCCGACCCCCCACCCTCTGTGCCGGCGATCGCCGACTGCCCCGGCCCGGCTCAGGTGACCACAGGCGCCGTGGTGGCTCCAGAACGTCCCTGTTCCCTCCTGTCCCCTCAGGCCACGGCGTGCACTGAGCAGATCTGCATGGGCTCTGTGATGACCCCCAGCCCCCACATCCGCAAGTCAGAGGACACCAGGACCAAGGAGGAGGTGCTGCTCCTGGCCAAGGACTTCATTGACCAGTACTACTCCTCCATCAAGAGGTGAGTGCTGGTGCAGGAGGCCACAGCCCGAGGCTGCTGCTGGGCCCGAGATGTCACACGTGTCACCTGCAGAGCTGCCCCAGCCCTGGGCCCAGCACAGGGAGGACCTGGAGCTGCTGGAGAGAGTCCAGAGGAGGCCACGGAGATGATCAGAGGCGTGGAGCAGCTCTGCTGGGAGGAAAGGCTGGGAGAGCTGGGATTGTTCAGCCTGGAGAGGAGAAGCTCTGGGGTCACCGTTACTGTGGCCTTCCAGAGCCTGAAGGAGCTGAAAAGAAATGCAGAAAGGGACTGGGGACAAGGGATGGAGGGACAGGACACAGGGAATGGTTTCCCACTGCCAGAGGGCAGGGATGGATGGGATATTGGGAAGGAATTGTTCCCTGGGAGGGTGGGGAGGCCCTGGCACAGGGTGCCCAGAGAAGCTGTGGCTGCCCCTGGATCCCTGGCAGTGTCCAAGGCCAGGCTGGACATTGGGGCTTGGAGCAGCCTGGGACAGTGGAAGGTGTCCCTGCCCATGGCAGGGTGGCACTGGGTGGGCTTTAAGGTCCCTTCCAACCCAACCCATTCCATGATTCCATGAATCCATGATTTGATCTCCCACACTTGCGAGTCATGGCAGGGGGAGACTCTGGTGCTCCTTGAGCAGCTGCTTCTTGAGTGGGGTCTCACTCCTGGTGTTTGTTGTGTCTCTGTGCAAGTCACTGTCCTTTCCCCTGGCTCCTCGCTCCCTGTTATCCCACAGCTGGGATAACCATCCACACAAGCCCTGTGTGTGCAGGAACAAGGAATTCCAGGTGGAGAGCAGCAGCATTCCCTGCCCTGCCTGACCCACCACCTCCTCTGCTCCCATCCTGCACAGATCCGGCTCCAAGGCCCACATGGAGAGGCTGGAGGAGGTGACCAAGGAGATCGAGGCCACCGACACCTACCAGCTGCGGGACACGGAGCTCATCTACGGCGCCAAGCACGCCTGGAGAAATGCGGCGCGGTGCGTGGGCAGGATCCAGTGGTCCAAGCTGCAGGTGAGCACCAATCCCACCAAAAACATCCGGGAGATTTCTGCCAAAGGGTGGGCTGGAGTTCGGGAGAGGCAAATCCTGCTCTCCAACCCCTGGGAAGCACAGCACAGGTACAGGGGCAGGTGTCCAGCACGCACAGCTGCCCTCGGCAGCTTTGGGATGTTGGCAGGAGCTGGAAAAGCGTCTGTGGGGTGGGGGGAGACGAGGTGGTTGTGTCTGAAATGGAAGCTGGTGCTCCCAGGGGACATTTTCCAAAATCAGATCCCACTCCAGCATCTCTTCTGCTGCTTCCAAACCTGTTGCTCCACCTGGAGAGAGGCAGCAGGACACACTTGTCCTCAGTACTGAGATCCAGCAGGAGAGGATTGGCTCAGTGCCCTTTTGGCAAGGGAAACACGGAACAGGGCTGGAATCCGTGATCCCTAGGGAATGCCTCGGTGCAGGGATGTCCTCTCCTCCTCTAACCTGGAACAAATCCAGTGCTGCCGAGCAGTTCCTGCGGCTGCTCCACACAGGGAATGGGCACAGTCCCTTCTGTGATCCTCATTCCTGATTTCCTCATGCTTTTGTGGCTGCCCCTGGATCCCTGGCAGTGTCCAAGGCCAGGCTGGACAGGGCTTGGAGAACCCTGAGGATAGTGGAAGGTGTCCCTGCCATGGGCAGGGCGTGGAATGGGATCCTCTTTGAAAGTCCCTTCCAACCCAACCCATTCCATGATTCCATGATTCCCTGTCCCCCAGACCTGTCCTGTTCCAGCTCTGAGTGCTGAACTATGGGAGAAGCAGAGCAGAATCTGTAACTGTGGGGAGATAAGGCAGGAACGGCAGCAGGTTGGGAGCATGGGAACGAGGAGGATTTTGCCTGAGCAGCAGATGAGTCACCTCTCCAAAGCAAAAAGGGCAGCTGGATTCCACATCCACGTGTTTCAAAGGCAGGGAACACATAATTATGGAGCTTTAGAACCCTGAGAAGCCACGATGGTGCCTGGAGTTCTCCACGTGCTGTGTTTCCTCCGCCTGGCTCTGCCCCAGGAGCTGGAACATCCCATAGGATCCCCGCCACTGCTTCCCTGTTTCAGGTGTTTGATGCCCGGGACTGCACCACGGCCCATGGGATGTTCAATTACATCTGCAACCACATCAAGTATGCCACCAACAAGGGGAACCTCAGGTGAGCCACCAGGGAGTCCCAGGGTTTGAGTCCAAGGGCCTCTGGGTGTGTGACAACCCAGCTCTGGGCCAGCTGGAGGTGGCTCTGGGCCACTGCACAGCCAACACCACTCCTGGGAAGCCTTAGAGGGACCTGACCGGGGGTGAAGGAGTCCTGGTCCAAGTCTCTCTCTTCTTGCTCCCTGTGGGACCTCAGAGGGCAGATTTTCCCATTATTTCCCCTTTCCCTCTATTCTGCATCCAATGCAGACCACGGACTGCTGAAACCCCCTGTTAGCAGCCAGGAGCCGGCAACACCCCGAATTCCTGAGCTGAGACTTCCTCCAGTGTGACAACTCTTTGGGGCTCCCTCAGGGCACAGCCTGAGGTGGTGGCAGATGGGGCCAGCCCCTTTGCCTCCACTCCCGCTGCTCCTGGCGTTCACCAGCGCTGCCTTTCCCTTGCAGATCTGCCATCACCATCTTCCCGCAGCGCACGGACAGCAAGCACGACTTCCGCATCTGGAACGCGCAGCTGATCCGCTACGCCGGCTACAAACAGCCCGACGGGACCGTCCTGGGCGACCCTGCAAACGTGGAGCTGACAGAGGTACCCGACCTGCCCGTCCCGGGGCTGCTGGGGGCACACGGGAATTCTGAGCGTCCCCAGAGGGATGAGGGGCTGGGTCACGCGGGTTGGGATTGTCCAGCGCAGCACCATGGGGTGAGGTTGGCTTTGTGTCACCCTCAGATATTTTTCTGGGAATAAAGGCTGGGTTTTGTCCGTTTCTGCTTTTCTCACCTGTTTTCCCCTTTGCCATTACAGGCACAAGCTGTGATCCTACTGGGGATCAGTTCCAGGCTCATTTTCAGCCCAAATCCCCCTGACCATGCTGTGGGTGGGCTGGGGCAGGCCCAGCTGTGGTAGCTCCCTTGGGTGGAGGTTTTTGCTCAAGCAGCCCTGTTGAGATCCATGCCCAGGAGCACACGGCTCCCTGCCCACCGTGCCTGAGGAGCAGGTGACCTGCTGGGACACCAACCCCACCTGTTTTCCTGCAGATCTGCATCCAGCAAGGCTGGAAGGCGCCGTACGGGCGCTTCGATATCCTGCCCCTGCTCCTCCAAGCCAACGGCAACGACCCGGAGCTCTTCGAGATCCCGCCGGAGCTCGTGCTGGAAGTGCCCATCCGGCACCCCAAGTGAGTCGGGGCAGCCCCAAAACTGCTCGAGGGGATCAGCAGGGCTGAGCTCCTCTGGTTCCACCTTTGCTGTGGCTTGGGGGCTTCACCCAAGACCCTCTCCCGGGTCCTCCCTGCAGTAAAGCCAGCAGAGGGAGGGAGTTGTGTCCACATCTCAGGGCTTTCCCTCATATCCAGGTTAATTTTCTTGGAAAGTTTCCCTTTCCTTGAAGTCTCCCAGGCCTTACGCCACTCCATACTCACCTTGTCCCCATAAACAGCCCCAAAGGGAGGTACTGACGGAAATGTTCTGTGCAAATCCTTCACGCTGGTGGCAGAGCGACCTCCCCCATCCCCCTGCCTGCATTGGGCAGGGAATTCCCGGCTGGTTGCCTAATCCTGACGTTTTTCCCGGCAGGTTTGAGTGGTTTAAGGACCTGGGCCTGAAGTGGTACGGGCTGCCAGCCGTTTCCAACATGCTCCTGGAGATCGGGGGCTTGGAGTTCTCTGCCTGCCCCTTCAGTGGCTGGTACATGGGCACGGAGATCGGCGTCCGCGACTACTGCGACAACTCCCGCTACAACATCCTGGAGGTAATTCCTGGTGCTCCTGGAGGGTGTGGAGCCACTGGGGAGCAGGCAGGACACCGGGAGGGCGTTGGGTGGAGTGGGAGAGTGCAGGATATCCCCTCTCCTGGAGCCACGTGGCCAAGGGTTGGCAAAATCTTTGTGTCCTGTGGGGCCAGCAGGTGTCCGACACAGGCGCTGTGATCCCTGTGGAGCTTCCCACAGGCTTCCCAAAGAACCTTAGGGATCAGCAGGCACCTCGGTTGAGGCCAAATGCTGAAACATGAGAGGGTGCTGAGATGCTTGGTGGCTCCTCAGGGACGTGCCTGCCCTTGGGGAGCCTCCAGCTGGTCCCACAGCTCAGGGACTGCCCACACTGGGAGAGACCAAGCCAAGCCATGGGAAGGTCTCCATGCAGGCGATGCGGATCCATCAAAACCTTCCAAGGACTGCTGAGTTGTTCTTTAGAGGGGCTCCATCCCTGCCCAGTCTCCTGAAACGCAGCAGGGTGCGAGCAGTGGGAGTGTCCGGCTGCTCCTGGTGGCCTTCTCAGCAGCATTTGGCCACCTGCCCCTGCTCAGGCCGGGGGAAAGGCTGTGCTCCTGCCACTGAGAGGGAAAGGCAGGATTTCTTCCCAGAGGAAAGCACAACATCAGCCCTTCCCTGCCCTGTGGGTGCCTTGTGTCAGTCTGGACCTCTCCTCTGGGCTCCTCTCCCCGAGGAGAGGTCTCCAATCCTTGGCTTTTGGCCACTAAATCCCTCCCCTCCTGCCGGGTGTTGTTACAGCAAGTGGCCAAGAAAATGAACCTGGACATGAGGAAAACCTCGTCGCTGTGGAAGGACCAGGCCCTGGTGGAGATCAACATCGCTGTGCTCTACAGCTTCCAGGTGCCTCGGGACGCTGCTTTGCCTGGGCCAGGCTGGAGGGGAGTGGGTGGGACTGGTGTGGACACATCCACCCAAGGATGATGCTGAAATCGGGCTGGGCCTCCCTAACTTGGGCTGCTGCAGTGAGATTTAATCATCTCCGTGTCCTGGAGGTTGTAAAACAGCACTGCCAGCACCTGAGTGCTGCTGGTCCAGAAGGAATATCCTGATATAGGGAAAATCCAGCCCTTCTGGCCCCGGTGAGGCAGGAATAGTCCCCGGTTCTCCCCCAGTCTGCACTTAAGGGTTGAGTAACAAAACCAGTCCTTAGCAAGCCAAGCTCAGAGGGTGGGAGTCCTTCCCAGAGTTGGGTCTGAGCTGCTCCACTGGAAGAGCTTCTCGAGGTTCTGAGCAGAGGATGCTCCATTCCATTGAGCCCATCTTTGCTTGGCCCAGGACAATTAATGGGGGGAGCATAGCACATCTATTCCCAAAGCACTGGGGCAGCCTCCTTCGGAGTACCAGGGTCAGCAGCTGCCTCAGATCATCCCCAAAGGTCCCGTAAGACCATGGGAGGGAGGAATATTTGGGACAAACAGCTCCAAATGTAAAATTTTGTCTTTTGCCCTCTGGGGTGTGTTGACAGCTGCTGGCTCTGCTCTCTTGTCCCCCGACAGAGTGACAAGGTGACCATCGTGGATCACCACTCGGCCACCGAGTCCTTCATCAAGCACATGGAGAACGAGTACCGGTGCCGGGGGGGCTGTCCCGCCGACTGGGTCTGGATCGTGCCGCCCATGTCGGGCAGCATCACCCCCGTGTTCCACCAGGAGATGCTCAACTACCGCCTGACGCCCTCCTTCGAGTACCAGGTGCTGGCCCCACCCTCCGGGTGCCTTGTGGCCATGGGCGGGGCGGGAGTGGGAGCTCAGGAGGTGCAGGAAGGAGAGGGACACCCTCCCATTCCTTCCCAAGCTGTCCCACAACTCCATGACAAGTCCGATCGACGTTTCACCCTAAGGCAGTGTAGGAGTGGGGTTTTGCCCCTCCCTGGGAATGCGGGACACCTGAGCTCCCAACTTTTTAATCACACGGAGCTCCTCCCCTTTGCAAGTGCCTAATGGGTGGGTGAGGAAATGGCCTGGAAAGCACCTGCATCTCTGCCTTTCCAGCCTGCAGGGCTGAGAGGAAGGCTCCTGGATCCCTCCCTTTCCAGCCTGCAGGTTTGAGAGGAAGGCTCCTGGATCCCTCCCTCTGCATCCCGCTGGCTTGAGGAGATGGCTCCTGGATCCTCTATGTCCTGTACCCCTGTATCCCTCCCATTCCAGCCTGCAGGTTTGAGAGGAAGGCTCCTGGACCCCTCCCTTTCCAGCCTGTATCCCTGCATCCCTCCCATTCCATCCTGCAGGATTGAGAGGAAGGGTCCTGTATCCTTGCCCTCTGCATCCTCCAGGTTTGAGAGGAAGGCTCCTGGATCCTTGCCCTCTGCATCCTCCAGGTTTGAGAGGAGGAGTCCTGTATCCCTGCCTTTCCCATCCTGCAGGATTGAGAGGAAGGCTCCTGGATCCCTCCCTTTCCAGCCTGTATCCCTGCATCCCTGCCTTTCCCATCCTGCAGGTTTGAGGGGATGGCTCCTGCATCCTGGGGATCCAGCAGCAGGACAGGCAGGGATCAAACGCTGCTGCTGGAGCATTTAACACTCCAGACCACGGGAGGAGAAGCCCCTGAGCAAACCCTCCCTGGTTATCCAGCCATCCCCGCTCCGGTGCTTTCCACACAATGTGACCTTTAGTCAAGAGCCCTTAAGGAATAATCACAAAGCAGGAGCAGTCTGTTCACTCCCGTAACCAACCCACCAGGCCCCCCGATGCTTCCTGGCCCTGATTGCAGCCTGCAAGGGCACGGAATGAGCTTCTGTGTGCTCGCTCCTGCCTTCAGCTGCCTCCCCTTCCCAAAGGGCCTCTTATTGGGAAAAAAACCTGTAGCCAGGGCGGAGGGAAGGATCTGTTTCCATCACCTCTCCCCTTCTGGCGTTGCCTTCTTTTGCCTGTGGCCTATTAACGCTCCTCTCGAGAGGTGACAGAGCAATTGGCCAGATGCTGTTACAAGCCAGGAGGCTTTATTAGATTGCAATTTTCCTGGGCATGTTCCATTGCCCAAAGAAAATGCCCCACAAGGCTGTGAGGATCAGGGACATAGAGAGGAGAGGGAGAGCTGTGGAGTGGCAGCTATTCCTCCCCTTCCTGACTGGAGGAATTTAACTCTCGGTGCCGTGGATGCTGCATTTCTCCCAGCTCTGAGCACTCTCCACCACCTGATCCCTGCTTTTCTCTCTCCTAGCCGGACCCCTGGAACACCCACGTCTGGAAAGGGGTCAATGGGACACCCACCAAGAAGAGGGCCATTGGCTTTAAGAAGCTGGCAAAGTAAGTACCAGTGGGCTCTGGCAAGGCCTGGAATGTTTGGGGCTGGTCCTGGATTTAAGCACCCTAGGGGTGCGTGCATCACCCCGTGGATGATGGGCTCCAAGCCTGGACTTTGGGGCCCTGGAGGCTTTACCTGCCTGGGGACACAGGCAGCCCTCTGAACGCCCCCTTAGGCCACTGAAGGGGCTGTGACCAGGTGAATACCAGATCTTGGAAACTGTCTGTTCTCCTGAGCTGTTCATTCTCCAGGAAGGGGATCTTAATGCTCGGGGATGGCTTTCCCACTCTTTGGGGGTGTTTTGCCTGTTTGTCCTTCCCTTGGGGCAGGAAGATCTCCCCCACTCCCTGTTCAGGGCTGTGCTGGCACCAGCCAGATGAAACTCCTGTCCATATTCCTGCTTTTCCCAGTGACTTCTCCCCTACTTGAGGAGCACCTGCCTCCAGTGCGTGCCCAGCCCTCCCAAACACCTGCTTTGGAAGGAAGGGGGGAGGTTGGAACGAGGAATCTCCCTGCAGGCAGCAGATGGATCAGGGCTGAGCTGCGATTCGCACTTCATGGTCAGTTGACCCCTGGCAAGGGGCCACACCAGTCCCTCTTCCCTGCCAAGGCTCCTCAGCAGCAGGGATGCAAGAATGAAGTGCAATTTGGACCCTTTGGCTGATCCTGGCCCCAGTTCCTCCCCTGTGGGCCATTGGCAGAGAGGAGCTGCTGGTTCTGTGGCAGCAGAGCCCTGGGCCAAGGCGGGAGAGGGCTGGGTGTGCCCTGGTGATGGTGGCCAGGCTGCCAGGTGGCCCTGGCTCGTCACAGCTTCTCCCCACGCTTCAGCTTCCCCGAATCCCTTCCATCAATTTGTTCCCACTCTTCAGCTGTCACCTCCTGCGAGCTGTTTTCCGTGGTGCATCCATAAACAGGATCAGCAGCTGAGGAATGTGCTCCTGCAGCTGACACTGGGGCTGGGTGAAGAGCAGGAGGATTCATGGGGTGTTTGGGGGAAAAATTATTTTATTGCTGTGTGCCCCGTTGAGGGATGGGTTTATAAAGACCTGAGCGCAGCAGGTAATTTAAAAAACAAAAAAATCCCCGTTGTTCCTGATGTAGGGAAAGGAATTATCTCTGTAATTCACCATTAATCCTGTCTGGATCTGAGCTTATCAGCCGTACAAGAGGCAGCCCGAGCCCAGAGCCCTGAGCGTGCTTGTTGCCTGCTCAGACTCAAAACTCTGGCCAAATGTGAGCCTTCAAACCTGCAGTCCCTGCCCCTCCTGCCCCATCCTTGCCCTGCAGGGCCGGGGGCAGGGGACGCTGCCACCGTGGGGAAGCAAAGGGGCAGAACCGCGCTGACACAGCAACAAACAAATGTTCCTGAGGCTGCCTCTGCCGTGGAGAGCAGCTGCGCGGGGCGGGCAGGAGAAACCAGCCTGGGGCAGTTCCTACCTCCTCTTTCCTCTTTTTTTCCCTCCCTAAATGATTCCCCAAACCCAGAGCAATTCTGGGCAGGCGGGGCAGGGGGAGGCTGAAACTTCTGCCCAGTGCAGCCCCCGTTCCCCACAGCTCATCCGGAGGGGATGCAGGAGTCCTGCTGAACTCAGAGACCTGGGGCTGGGGCTGATCTCCCCGTCAGAGTGAATCGAGCAGCCCTTCCTCTTGCAGAGGCCGCAGAGATGCTTTGTGCTCCCTCAGCCTCCCAAAAATTGCCTTTTCCCTGTTGCAACATCGGCCTAAATCCAGACCCAATGGATTTCTGCCTTTCTGGTGGCCCCATTAAGGAAAAACGAAGATGTTCTGCGTGCAGGAAAAACAGTGTCCAAGTGATTACGAATGTCCCTAAAACGACAAACCCACAATCCTTGCCCCCATCGCGGTGCTCCCACTGGTGCCACAGACAGGGAATCAGCGCTCCTGGTGCTGCAGCACCTCGGCCAGGAGTGGGGGGAGGCTGGTGACCTCCCAGGGCTGCTGTCAGAGCTGAGCCACTGGGGAAAGCTGGAGGAGAAGCAGCCAGTCACGGCTGCAGGCTGGGGGAGCCAAGACTGGGCACAGCCGTGCCAAGGCTCGGGTGAAGGTGCCAGCCCCGACCTCAGGAGGGCTGCTCCTCCCAGGGGACTTCACGGTGTCACCGGAGTGCACAGGCACTGAGACAGCTCGTGTGACCTCGGTGTCCCCAGCTCTGGGTGATGTGTGGAGCAGGGCTGCCCAGGGTGGCTCCTGCAGAACCCAGCTGGGTTTAAGGGCTGGAGGAGCTGCTGTTCCTCCCGGAGCTCCAGCGCT
The DNA here is from genome assembly GCA_026261815.1 of Monarcha castaneiventris obscurior. Classification (NCBI taxonomy): domain Eukaryota; kingdom Metazoa; phylum Chordata; class Aves; order Passeriformes; family Monarchidae; genus Monarcha; species Monarcha castaneiventris. Next base: position 1,256,500 of record JAMPIT010000363.1, read on the forward strand.
GCTTGGCTCCAGCTTTTCCTTCGGCGTTACCTGCCCCAAGTTCTTCTCCTGCTTCTCTGCCCCTGCAGAACTACCACCCCCTGCCTGGTTGAGCATTTTCCTCCTTAAACCCATTTATTTGAGCTCTGTGTGCAAGCTCCCCCATCTCCTCTTCCTCTCTGACAAGCCAAGCTCTTCCAGAGCTTTCTGAATTTCCCAAAACTGATGGTGCAACTTTTTAAGGCAGGCTGTTCTTTTCATAAGAAATAAAAAGGGGTAGAGGCACTGCCAAGGACCAAGCTCTGACTGGGATTTATTCCTGCTTCCCAGGGCTGTGAAGTTCTCAGCCAAGCTGATGGGCCAAGCCATGGCCAAGAGGGTCAAGGCCACCATCCTGTACGCCACAGAGACGGGCAAGTCCCAGGTCTATGCAAAAACTCTGTGCGAGATCTTCAAACACGCCTTTGACGCCAAGGTATTGCACCAGCTCCTGACTTGTGACGGGCGTGAAATCATGGAAATAGATGGAAAAGAGCAGCCAAGGGCCTTCAGGATGTGACCTTGTGGGTCTGGGTTGGAGCTTGCACAGGGATTTTTGCAGCTGATTTCCTGCAGCCATTGCAGTGCCCATTTGCCCACGGCCCCTCGGGTGGCAGCTCCAGGGCTGCCCATGTCCCTCAGGGCTCCTGTTCCCACCCTCCCCGCACAGAGATCTCAGCAGGGATGCACTGTTCCCACCCCCAGGGGCACCGGAGCCAGCCCAGGAGGCTCCCAGCTCTCTGTAACCTCTCTGTGCTCCCAGGTGATGTCCATGGACGAGTACGACATCGTGCACCTGGAGCACGAGACCATGGTCCTGGTGGTCACCAGCACCTTCGGCAACGGGGACCCGCCTGAGAACGGAGAGGTAGGACAGCAGCGAGGGGAGGCTGCAGCAGGGGACAGCAGCGAGGGGAGGCTGCAGCAGGGGACAGCAGCGAGGGGACGCTGCAGCAGGGGACAGCAGCGAGGGGAGGCTGCAGCAGGGGACAGCAGCGAGGGGAGGCTGCAGCAGGGGACAGCAGGGACAGTGGCAGGAACAGCCCCTTTGGCCCAGACTGAGCTGAAGTGACCCAAAACAGGTCCGGGTGCTGGACCTGCCTCCTGCCTGCCCTGGATCTGCCCTACATCTCCTGATTCCCTGCCGTGAGACAGCCCCTGACCCCCTGCCAGTGTCACACTGGAGGTGACAGGGCCCTGGCTGGGGGCTGCCACCTCGTGCAGCCCTGGGCAGCGGGGAACAGCGAGCAGGGAGCAGAGCCACGGCCCAGGCTGTGCTCGGGGCTTTGTTTCCTGCAAAACCCGGCAAAACTGACAGCCTCTTTTATTCTTTTTCCATAGAAATTTGGCTGCGCGTTAATGGAAATGAAGAATCCCAACTCCAACCTGGAGGAGAGGAAGTAAGAGCACTCCAGCCCCTTCCCCTCCCACTCCAAACCTCAGCGTGCAGGACAGGTTCCCTGCCTTCATCCTCTCACAGGGGAGTGGGAAATCCTCGGGCAGGTCTCACATTTGCAAATTTCCAGGAATGGGCCCTGCCTGGAGAGGCAGGGAATGGAGAGGGTGGAGGTCCCAGGAAGGACAAAAGCAGAGTCAGGGGTGCCTGTGGATCCCTGCAATTCCCTGGGATGACACCTTAAAGCTTCTCTCTTCAGCTTGAAGAGGCAGGAATCTACGGCGAAATAAATAAAAGTAGGAATTTACCCCAAACGATCGATCCTGAGAGCCAGGGCCTGTCCAGGAGACACCAAAATAGTATGAGTTGGAGGTAGAAGGGAGTTCCCAGCCTTGCAGATGTAGGTGGGGGAGGGCTCGAGAACCAGATTTAGCTCCATGCCTGGTGTGAAAAGATTTCCAGGGAAAATAAGAGCTGCGATAATCCTGTGATGTTTGTAACCGGTACCTTGGAGACGGAATCTGGGATTGCAGAAAATCCCCGTTCACGGGAAGATGAGCTTTGAGCACATCCCTGGGGGGGCTGGGAAAGGAGGGCGGTGTGAACAATCATTTGGGGTCTCCTTTTAGCCGTGAAGGATAAAACATTTCCCTGAACTGGGACACGGCTCTGCCCTGGAATGTCTCCTGAGCTACCAACCGGCACAGGGCTGCTCCTTAATTATGGCTGGACCAGCCCTGGCCGGGGATCTGGGGCGATTCCAGCACCGTGGGCTGCAGCGGTGGCAAACCCATCAGGGAGCAACCCGTGGCTCCAGAGCCGGCCCTGCTGCAGCCCCGAGGTGCTGTCCCTGCCCTGCAGCCCCGAGGTGCTGGCCCAGCCCTGCAGCCCCGAGGTGCTGGCCCTGCCCTGCAGCCCCGAGGTGCTGTCCCTGCTGCAGCCCCGAGGTGCTGTCCCTGCTGCAGCCCCGAGGTGCTGTCCCTGCCCTGCAGCCCCGAGGTGCTGTCCCTGCCCTGCAGCCCCGAGGTGCTGTCCCAGCCCTGCAGCCCCGAGGTGCTGTCCCTGCCCTGCAGCCCCGAGGTGCTGTCCCTGCCCTGCAGCCCCGAGGTGCTGTCCCTGCCCTGCAGCCCCGAGGTGCTGTCCCTGCTCTGCAGCCCCGAGGTGCTGTCCCAGCCCTGCAGCCCCGAGGTGCTGTCCCTGCTGCAGCCCCGAGGTGCTGCCCTGCTGCAGCCCCGAGGTGCTGTCCCAGCCCTGCAGCCCCGAGGTGCTGTCCCTGCCCTGCAGCCCCGAGGTGCTGTCCCAGCCCTGCAGCCCCGAGGTGCTGGCCCTGCTGCAGCCCCGAGGTGCTGTCCCAGCCCTGCAGCCCCGAGGTGCTGTCCCTGCTGCAGCCCCGAGGTGCTGTCCCAGCCCTGCAGCCCCGAGGTGCTGTCCCTGCTGCAGCCCCGAGGTGCTGTCCCTGCCCTGCAGCCCCGAGGTGCTGTCCCTGCTGAGCCCAGGTGCTGTCCCTGCGCAGCCCCGAGGTGCTGTCCCTGCCCTGCAGCCCCGAGGTGCTGTCCCTGCTCTGCAGCCCCGAGGTGCTGTCCCAGCTCTGCAGCCCCGAGGTGCTGTCCCTGCTGCAGCCCCGAGGTGCTGGCCCTGCTGCAGCCCCGAGGTGCTGTCCCAGCCCTGCAGCCCCGAGGTGCTGTCCCAGCCCTGCAGCCCCGAGGTGCTGTCCCAGCCCTGCAGCCCCGAGGTGCTGGCCCTGCTGCAGCCCCGAGGTGCTGTCCCAGCCCTGCAGCCCCGAGGTGCTGTCCCTGCTGCAGCCCCGAGGTGCTGTCCCAGCCCTGCAGCCCCGAGGTGCTGTCCCTGCTGCAGCCCCGAGGTGCTGTCCCTGCCCTGCAGCCCCGAGGTGCTGTCCCTGCTGCAGCCCCAAGGTGCTGTCCCTGCCGCAGCCCCGAGGTGCTGTCCCTGCCCTGCAGCCCCGAGGTCCCTGCAGGGCCCCAGCTGAAAACCCCTCCGGTTCCTCACGGCCTCAGTGGGGACACTGACAGAGCAGGACATGGGGCTGCCCTGCAGGGGTCTGGACGGAGAAAGGGGCGTTCCACATGTGGTTCTCACCCCAAGGATCCTCTCCTTGGGCGCTGCCCAGGGCCAGGCAGGAGATTTGAGGAGTTAAAAGCCCCTGAGCTCAGTGCTTGCTGTCCCAGACACCCCGAAGTGTGATTTAAGGGCTGGCAGGAGTTTCTGAGAGCCAGGCAGGGACACCTTCCACTGTCCCAGGCTGCTCCAAGCCCTGTCCAGCCTGGCCTTGGGCACTGCCAGGGATCCAGAGGCAGCCACAGCTTCTCTGTACACCCCGTTTTTGGGATTGCCCCGACCAATATCCAGCACCTTGCTAACACTGAGCACGCAAAAACCTTTTGCAATGAGAAAAGGAGACCCGGAGGGGACTGTCAGGGGAAGAGGGACAGTGTCAGCCTGGTGAGAGAGAGCTGGAGAGAGCAGTTCCTGTCCTTGCACACCACGGACTCCCAGCTCCACCAGGGAATGCTGCGGCCCCTCAGGGTGGGGTGGCCTCTCAATCCCAGTGCCAGATCCTGCCAGGGCTCTGCGGCCACAGCTCTCTGTCTTGAGCCCTGAGGCTGTGCTGGGGTTGACATTCGGCTCCTCACGTCTTACAGCGAGGTTTTTTCCAAGGGTTTTCCGAAGCCTTCCTAAGCCATTCCTATTCCAGGGCCTGCTGTTCAAATGCAGCCCAGCCTTCAGCAGCCATCCCAAAAGGACCTTCTCATTCCTGAAAAAGCTGCTGCTGCTGCTGCCCCAACACAGGGAACTGGGGCTTTGTGTCCATCTAATCCAGGGGGTTTTGCTGCCCTGCACAGCACCTGGGCTTGTGGAAAATCCCCCATCCCTGGAAGATGAACTTGGAGCCTCTCCGCGCAGATCCCAGAGGCTGCCGAGGGAGGCCACACACCCTGGGGTAACCCGGGGTGACGGCATGGCCCAGGGACAGCGGAGTGGAGGAGCAGAAGAGCGGAGGTGTGGGAGGAGAGGGGGAGGCTGAGGGGCAGAGGTGGCCCCGGAGGCTCTGTGACCCCGGCTGTCTCTGGGCTGCGGGGCCGTGCCGGCTGCAGGAGCTGTGCCGTGACTCATGCACGCACCACTGCTCACTGCTCGGGCTGTAAATTTAGAAGCTCTTGTGTGGAGCAATTTTGGAAGATGGTTCAATTCAGAAATACTTCTGCTGTTGTCAGATTTTATTTTTTTTTTCTCTCCGCTCCCCTTCCCCCTCCTCACCCCTTCTTCTGTCACTCCGTTTTTTTTATCTTTATTTCCCACTTCCTGTGAATGAAAGAAACCCTCAGAATATCTCTTCAGACACACACCCGACCTTGTGTGCTGCCAGGGAAGGACAGGTAGAGCCAAAGGTCCTGGCAGCTCTGCGTCATTGGGGACAAGGTGGCGGCCTTGGGGACAAGGTGGTACCTGGCTCAGCACAGGGGGAGGTGACAAGGCCCTCATGGAGCATTCCTGCTCCGGCTGGGGGATGCTGAGGGGTTTGCTATGGCTTTACCCCGGCAGGGAGCACATTCCCCTGCTCATGGAATCGTGAGCCCTGAGCTCTGGCTCGGTGTCCCCCACAGCTGGGTCCCCTCTGAGCACAAAGCCAGGGGAGAGCCACGCAGGTGATCCCAGGGTAACCCTGGGTGCTGTCGCTGCCCGCAGGAGCTACAAGGTGCGGTTCAACAGCGTCTCCTCCTACTCGGATGCACGGAAATCCTCCAGCGATGGCCCTGACTCCAGGGACAACTTTGAGAGCACGGGGCCCCTGGCAAACGTCAGGTACAGGGGACAGGGCGGGGGGACAGAGCAGGGGCTGGTGCTGCACAGAACCTGTCGCTCTCACCTCGCCCTGAGCTGTTTTGGCGATGTGCAGACCCCTCCAGGCTGCTGTGGGTGGTGGTGGCACAGGAGGGGACACCCCAGGGTCCCTCCCAGCCGGGCAGCCACAGCAGTGCCCCCTCTCCACAGGTTCTCCGTGTTCGGGCTGGGCTCCCGCGCTTACCCCCATTTCTGCGCCTTCGCCCGCGCCGTGGACACGCTCCTGGAGGAGCTGGGTGGAGAGAGGATCCTCCGCATGGGAGAGGGGGATGAGCTCTGTGGCCAGGAGGAGTCCTTCAGGACCTGGGCCAAGAAGGTCTTCAAGGTAAGCTGGGGCTGTCCTGGGGCTCCGGGGAGGAGCAGGGGGCAGAAGGGCAGAGTTAGAGCTGGATCCGAACCCAGCCTCCTCTTCCCCGCACCGGGACACTCCAGCACTGCCCCAGCCCACAATAAAGAGGTTCTCCATATTTTGGTGGAGCTCTGGCTTGTGCTGAGCACCGAAAGGTCACTGCTGTGTGGAATTCCTGCGTTATCCCAGATACCAGGGAAGGGGAGCACCACGGGACATGCCCGTGGTACAGCCCTACAATTCTGGGGGCTCCTTCTCCACGAGGGTTGGGGCAAGGGGGGTCAGCGGGGGTCAGGGAGGTGCCTGAGGGCCTGGTGCGTGCTGCAGGCAGCATGTGACGTGTTCTGCGTGGGGGACGACGTCAACATCGAGAAAGCCAACAACTCCCTCATCAGCAACGACCGCAGCTGGAAGAGGAGCAAGTTCCGCCTGACCTACGTGGCCGAGGCCCCGGAGCTCACGCAAGGTACAGGCGGGCTCACCTGGAGGGCTCTGGCTGTGGGGCAGATGGAGAAGACACAGGGGCAAAGGGGCCAAACCCCCCTTTTTGTCTCTGTTAAATTCCTGGCATTTCAGCCCTGCCTTTTCCCCCATCCCAGGCCCACGGAGCAGCCCGTGATGGCCCCAGGCCCCCCTGGCCAGACCCTGTCTGTGTCTGTAACAGAGATGTTTGGATAGGATCAGCTCTCCCTCCTCCTGACCCCGTTTTGTGAAGCGAGGAGCTGGAAACTTGGGATCTTTCCAAGCTTGTTTTGTCCAATGCTGCTTCACTGAGCGTTGTGGAGCAAAGGCAGGTCCGGCCCACGGACACCTGGCCCCTCAGCACGGCTCCTGCAGCGGAGGATCTGCCGCACCGGCTCAGCTCTTCCCAAATCCAGGCGCTTTGCTGCCAGCCAGGTGGCACTGGCAGCGAGAGGAGCCTGTGGGCAATGTGAGGGCACAGCCCTGAGTCTCGTGGGGATGGTCTGGGAGTCTTCCTTGTTCACTTAAAAAAGGGACACGTGCTTGGTTCTCCCCTGGCGTTTCTGATCCCTCAGGCTCGCAGGAGGGAGGTCAAACCCCCGTGGTCGGCTCTGGTCTGAAGGGCTGAACCCACAATCCTACAAAAGCCAGAAGCTTTGGCCATGCTCTGCTGAACCCCTTCCCTGGCTCTTTTCCTCCTCAGGACTGTACAGCATCCACAAAAAACGCGTCTATGCAGCCCGGCTCCTCACGCGCCAGAACCTGCAGAGCCCCAAGTCCAGGTAGGAGATGCCGCTTTCCCGGCAGCTGAACCCACACGGGGTACACCCAAAACAGTCCTACAAGCAGCCCTTGAGCCCTGGATGCTCCATGGAATCCGCTTTTGGGCAAATCATGACTGGAAGCCACTGGAGGGTGTTCCCGGCCTCCATGCACAGTGAAATCCCTGCTGGTGCCTCCCTCAGCCCGTGGGATGGGGAGCTGGCTGGAGCAGCAGCAAAGGATGGATAAAATGGCTGAGCAGGAGGTTAAAGTGGTTAAAAGGGTTCAACTCCTTCTAAAAAGCCCCCGGGGGCGAGTCAGAGGCTGCCACAGTGTCCCTTCTCCCTGCTGTGACCTTGGTGACACGGCCACCGCAGCTTGGATGCGCCACCACCGCTGCCCAGCGCACCCGGCCAGGGCTCAGCGATTCCCTGAAGGATTCCCCCAGACCTCTTTTTCCTGCTTTTCCTCCTTCCCCTGCAGCCGCCTGACGATTTTCCTGCGCCTGCACACCAACGGGCACCAGGAGCTGCAGTACCTGCCTGGGGACCACCTCGGGGTCTTCCCAGGCAACCACGAGGACTTGGTCAACGCCCTCATAGACAGGCTCGAAGATGCCCCTCCAGCCAACCAGCTGGTGAAGGTGGAGCTGCTGGAGGAGAGGAGCACGGCTCTAGGTAACCAGGGAGTGCTGGTGGTCTCTCTCCTCCTTTTCCAGCTCCTGAAGTTCTTGTAGCTCCCCAGGGAGAAATCCCCAGGAGAGATAATTTTCCGTCTCCCTGCTGTGTTTGCCCGGACTGGGAGCACCTCCTTCATCCCCGCTCTGCACTTGGGAGGTGGAGCAGGGGTTTGAAGGGTGGGCAGGGCCCTGGGGGAGATATTCCATGGAAAAATTGAGGTGTTTATATTCCATTAGAAAGGGCAGTGTCTAGGACTGGGAGGAAGAGCAAAGGGATCTTGAGGGGCCATCCCAATGCCGTATTTCTGGCATAAATCCAATTCCCTACTGTAACTGGAGATGGAAAACCCTAATCCAGTGTCTCAGGGGGAGAGGAAAATCAGGATGTGCCCACCTTGGCCCTGCTGCTCAGCTGATGCCAGGCTTGTGCTGGATTCCCTCCTGGCAGGTGTCATCAGCAACTGGACGGACGAGAACCGCATCCCACCCTGCACCATCTTCCAGGCCTTCAAGTACTACCTGGACATCACCACCCCTCCCACGCCGCTGCTGCTGCAGCAGTTCGCTCTGCTGGCCACCAGTGACAAGGAGAAGAAACGTCTGCAGGTCCTCAGCAAGGTAAAGAGCCCCAGCCCCAGGTTCTGCCAGGCCCTGGGGACAATCCCAGCCCCAGCCAGGGCATTTTCATCCCACACTGTGTTAGGCTGAGTCCCTACCCCTGAGCAGGGCTCAGGGTGCCTTCGCTGCCCCCCAGCTTTGCCACGGACCTGGTGGGATATTGCTCGAGGCACCTGGAAAAGGTGGATCCTGCAGCTCTCTCCTGCCTCCCTCTTTCCCAGGGCTTGCAGGAGTACGAGGAGTGGAAGTGGTCCAAGAACCCCACGATCGTGGAGGTGCTGGAGGAGTTCCCCTCGGTGCAGATGCCCTCCACGCTGCTGCTCACCCAGCTCCCCCTGCTCCAGCCTCGCTACTACTCCATCAGCTCGTCCCCGGAGATGTACCCAGGAGAGGTTCACCTCACCGTGGCCGTGGTGTCCTACCGCACCCGAGGTACCGTGCCGGGCTCGGGGCTCTGGGGAACAGCAGCAGCAGCAACCCCACAGGATCTCCAGCAGGGAGACGATATTTGAAAGCTTTTAACCAGATTCCCTCAAACCGTGGCACTGCTGTCCCATGTCACGGAGAGTGGCAGTGAGAGATGTCACTTCTGGGGCAGGTACAGAACCCAGGCTCCATCTGGGATTCTGTTTGCCCAACCCAAAATCCACATTCCCGGTAGCCAAACCTCTGCAGCTGTGCAAGGACTGGTGTGTCCAAGCATGGCTGTGGTGGAGATGGACACAGCCCTGGTGTCCAGGCATGGTCATGGTGGAGATGGACACAGCACTGGTGTGTCCAAGCATGGTCATGGTGGAGAGGGACACAGCAGTGGTGTCCAAGCATGGTCATGGTGGAGATGGACACAGCCCTGGTGTGTCCAAGTATGGTCATGATGGAGATGGACACAGCCCTGGTGTGTCCAAGCATGGTCATGGTGGAGATGGACACAGCCCTGGTGTGTCCAAGTATGGTCATGATGGAGATGGACACAGCCCTGGTGTGTCCAAGTGTGGTCATGATGGAGATGGACACAGCCCTGGTGTGTCCAAGTGTGGTCATGATGGAGATGGACACAGCCCTGGTGTGTCCAAGCATGGTCATAGTGGTGATGTGGTCATGGTGGAGATGGACACAGCACTGGTGTGTCCAAGCATGGTCCTGGTGGAGATGAACACAGCACTGATGTCCAAGCATGGTCCTGGTGGAGATGGTCATGGTGGAGATGGACACAGCCCTGATGTGTCCAAGTGTGGTCATGGTGGAGATGGACACAGCCCTGATGTGTCCAAGTGTGGTCATGGTGGAGATGGACACAGCCCTGGCGCTCTGCAGGACACAGGGCGGGCAGTGGAGCTGCCATGGAGGGTTTGGGTCAGGGAGCATCACAATGCTGCTCCTGCCAAAAAGGTCCAAAGGACAGCTGGGTGCTCCCTGAGGATTGTGGAGGTCCAGCTATGCCAGGCCTTGGTCCTGGGTAGCTCCACAGAGGGATCCAAGCCCAAACTCTGCCCAGTTCCTGGAGAATGGATGCTGAGGTATGAAAGGTTTCGGGGAGCTGTTCACGCAGGGCGTAGCAGGGAGGGCTTTGGGAAGGAAAACAGAGTCCTTGGGGGATAGGGACAGACCTCCTTGCCTCCCTTCCAGATGGAGAAGGACCAATCCACCACGGAGTCTGCTCCTCGTGGCTCAATCGGATCCAGACGGATGAAGTGGTGCCCTGCTTTGTACGAGGGTGAGTGGCCCACACAGGGCCGGGGCTGAGGAAGAGACTGTGAGGCCCCTTGCAGGATGAGCTCTGCCCTTAGCTGTTGTCACGGGGGGAGAGAACAGGGCTGGGTTTGTGAGCAAACGGTTCCCCTCTGGGAGAAATTCTGCACAAAACCCTGGGATTTCCCCTCATTTTCCCCCTCCCTCTCCAGGAGGTGTCTCAGCTGGCTGCGGGCAGGGTTGAGGGAACACCGTGCTTGTGTTTAACCGGGTCTCTGATGTGTGCAGGGCGCCCGGGTTCCACCTGCCCCAGGACCCCCAGGTGCCCTGCATCCTCATCGGCCCCGGCACCGGCATCGCCCCTTTCCGCAGCTTCTGGCAGCAGCGGCTCTTCGACATCCAGCACAAAGGTGGGGCCGTCCTGCTCCTCCCCTCAAAGAGATTTTGGGAACCCTGGGCTGGGGGTGGAGGGGTGGGGGTCCCACCCTGCCAGGGGTGTCCCAGCGGATCTGCGGGCAGCTCCGGAGGGAGGTGGCTCGTGGGAATCGGGTATTGGGGTGACTGCTGTCCCCATCCCGCCCCCAGGGCTGAAGCCTTGTCCCATGGTCCTGGTGTTCGGCTGCCGGCAGTCCAGGATCGACCACATCTACAAGGAGGAGACGCTCTTTGCCAAAACCCAAGGTGTCTTCAGAGAGCTGTACACGGCCTATTCCCGGGAACCAGACAAACCAAAGGTGGGCACGGCCTCGGGAATGCCAGGCAGCGCTGGGTGCCTGCAGGGAGCCAGCAGGGCGTGGAGATTCCTTGGCACAGCCGTGGTCACTCACCCCCGGGGCATAAATGTGCAGGATTGTCCCTTCCCAGTGATCAGCATTCCCAGGGTGTGTCCCCATCCTGGTGCCAGCCTGAATGTGTGCCCAGGTGGGGGAAGGGAAGGGAAGGGAAGGGAAGGGAAGGGAAGGGAAGGGAAGGGAAGGGAAGGGAAGGGAAGGGAAGGGAAGGGAAGGGAAGGGAAGGGAAGGGAAGGGAAGGGAAGGGAAGGGAAGGGAAGGGAAGGGAAGGGACGGGAAGGGAAGGGAAGGGAAGGGAAGGGACGGGAAGGGAAGGGAAGGGAAGGGAAGGGAAGGGAAGGGAAGGGAAGGGAAGGGAAGGGAAGGGAAGGGAAGGGAAGGGAAGGGAAGGGAAGGGAAGATGTCGCTCAGTGGGGTGGCCCAGAGCCAGTGCAAATCCCTGCCCCAAATCCCCACTGAGACCTGAACAGGCCTGGCAATGACAGACACGGTGCAGGTGTGACCATGCAAGAGCAGAACGATGCTTCGTCGCTGTCCCCATCTCCTTTCTGTCACTGTGGGTGCTGCGAGGCACAGCTATGTCCCCCAAAGAGGGGTCACCTCTCCCTGCTGCCCCCAGGGCGGGACAGGGCTGTGACACCGGAGTTAATCCCAGCTCCCTCCTCCTCCTGGTCCCTCAGAAATACGTGCAGGACGTGTTGCAGGAGCAGCTGGCCCAGACGGTGTTCAAAGCGCTGAAGGAGCAGGGAGGCCACATCTACGTGTGCGGGGATGTCACCATGGCCGGGGACGTCCTGAAGGCCGTGCAGCGCATCGTGCGGCAGCAGGGCCAGCTGTCGGCCGAGGAGGCTGGAGCCTTCCTCAGCAAGCTGCGGGTGAGTCGCGTCCGCAGCGTGACACTGCCGCCTCCTGCGTGTGCCACGGCCGCCTCCTGCCACGGGCACTGCACCTGCTGCCTCCTCCCGCCCGCCCGGGCTCGGGACGGTCGCATCCCCAAGGTCTGCGTGCACAGGGAGGTCACTCGGCTCCCGTGAGGAGTGTGCCGAGCTCTGGTTCTGAGCTCTGGTGCCAGCGCTGCTGGGCACCCCCCGGCACGCCTCGTTCACCCTGCCAAGTCCCTCCGTCTAACGTTGGATTTGTCAGGGCATTTTGTGGGTCCCCTCTCCGAACGTCCCTGTCTCTGTGCCCCTGGCCAAGCACAGGTGAAGCTGAAGCTTAAATGAGTTCGGTTTGGGACACGGGCCGGAGGATGGATGCTGGAGCAGCTCTGCTTCTCCCCAGGAGGAGAACTCAGCACCATTCCCATGGGATTACCCCTTCTGAACCATGTTCCCAATCCCATCTAGGCCCCACGGGAGCCCAGAGCCACTGGCTGCCCACAGACTGGCTTTGGGCTGCTTGTGCCCCTGCCAGCCGGGAATTTCCAGCAGCTGAGGGGCTCTAACACACGCAGCAGCTCCACTGTGCCCCACAGCGTGACCTTGGCAAGGTCATTCTGTCCCCTCTGTCCCACCCATGGCAGACCCCAAACCCTTCGCTGTGCACTTGGTGCCTCCCCACCACACAGGATTTTGCTGGGGCTGACACCAGCCGCTCACAAATTCCTATTTTCCCCCGTGCCCCTCTGCCACCCTCTCTCCCAGGATGACAGCCGGTACCACGAGGATATTTTCGGAGTCACCCTGCGCACGTATGAGGTGACAAACCGCCTTAGATCCGAGTCCATCGCGTTCATCGAGGAGAGCAAAAAAGACACGGATGAGTGAGCTGACACGTTTATTTTAACCCCTGCCGTCACCTCGTGGGCTGAGGGATGGGGAAAGGGTGGGAAAGGGTGAGAAAGGATGGGAAAAGAAGCTTTAGCTTTTGTGCACATGTGGTCCTTGGAGCAGAGGCTGAGGAAGGCACTGGGTTTTTGCTCTGGAAGCCTCTGGAATAGCTGTCACCTCTCTAGGATAAATCCCCCCAGCTTCCCAATTTACTGCATGGGTGTGCTCAGGCCTGACAATCCCATCCAAAGGGGATGTAAATTAAAACAGCCCTTCCCACTGCCTGCTTCCAGGCTGGAACAACCCATGGGAAGAGTGACTCTCCCCAGTCGCAGGGAGGCCTGGCTGGCTCCAGGTGTTCAGCTCTCCATGCCTGCTCAGGAAAGATCCAGAGAATTTTTCTGCCTGATGTAAAAACAACCAGAAGTGAAAAAAAAAAAAAAAAAGAAGAAAGAAAGAAGAAATCTTGACATTTGCTGTGTTTGTTTCTGCTCTGCCAAGTGCTGCCATTTGCTCAGCTTGGTCATGGTGGGATTTTCCCTGGCTGAGCAGAAGGATTATTTAGGATAAAGGCTGGGCGGCTGCATGGATCTTGCTCCTTGTGCTGGTCCTCGGTAGCCTGGGGTGAAATCCCTTCCCTGTGTGGGTTTCCCCACATCCCTGAGGTTTGATAGGGATTTTTCTCCAAGGAATCACACACTCCGGGGTCTGGGCTCTATCAGAGTGCCTCAGTTTCCCACCCGTGGATAGGGATAAAGGTCACCTTCCCACCTGCCTCACCCAGCTCTGCAGACTCCTGCCCAGCACACAGAAAGTCCAGGTCGGGATGATCCCAGTGCTGCTCGCTGCTCCCTCTAAGGCCGAGTTTCTCCCCTTTCCCTTGCAGGGTTTTCTGCTCCTAACTGGACCCTTCGCCCCCAGGGGATGCCAAGCCAGTCCCAGCGCCTGCTGCCCCCTCCAGCTGGAGGGCACTGGGTTTTGTATTTCACGGACACGGTGGCTCCTTTTCCACGGGGAACTGCCCATGGAAAGCGCTCTGTCTCTCGTCCTGTTGTTGTGTCCTGATGATGATGATGATGACGACTTTTATTTCCTTTTCCTTCCTCTTCCTCTTGCTCTTGTCCTGTGGCCATTTCTTTTCACCTCCTTCCTTCCCCTTCCCTGGATTTCCCCACTGGAGTTCGATGGCTTTATAACCTGCAGTGGCTCTTTCCAGAATTCCACATTTCCCCTCCTTCCCCTGAGGGCATTTCGCAGCTGCATGAAATCACCACCTTTGTGACCATTTCTGGGTGTTTCTGGGGGCGAGCAGAGGTGGCAGGGGCTGGGCAATGGTGAGGTCTTGTTGCTTGTCCAGAGCTGGGGGTTGTTCCTGCCAGGCTCCCTCCTTCCCCAGCTCGGGGCTTGGCTGAATCCTTGTGTTTTCATGGCTTTCCTTAGGATTTGGACAAACCTGGGCTCATGCCCGAGGCTGGGGGCAGATGATGTGCAATGCCCTCGTGCCCATGAGTTTTACCCACCCCCAAGCAGCCTGGGTCCAGCTGTGTGGTTTTGGATCTGATTTACGTGTCACGATTTCTCCTAAGCGGGCTCTGCGCTTTTGGCTCCCTTTCCCTGCTCCCTTTCCCTGCTCCCTGTGAGCCTCTCCTTTTGCTCAATCCCCAACTTTTGCTGGCATGGAAGATCCCCCACACGCTCTGAACGCACAGGCTGAGGTGCAGGCTAAGGAAAAGCTCCTGGCAGCGACTTCTCCAGAGCGTTTGTCAGGGAATATTCCATCTGCAGCCACGACTCCGAGGGCCTGGCTGCATCCAGAGCTCTGCACGCCGTGATCCCTCTCCCAGGTGAGCCTGGAAAGCCACGAGGATGGACAGAAGCAGCTCCCAGCTGCCAGAGGCACCCCTTGGGAACAAAGGCAGCCCTTGCAGGGGGATAGAGGCTCCAGGTCCTTGGCGAGGATGTGCCATGGAGCATCCTGCAATCCCAGAGCCATCAGCTCCTAGCACACCTCATCAGCACCTCTGGGACAGCAGATCCCAGCCCCTGCCACATTTTAGGGAGCAGAAAGTGCCACCGTGGAGCGACCTGCCTGCCAAGGGAGACGCGTGTGGCATTTTGGGGGCGAGCCAGCCCCCTCTGTGCCACCTGCCAGGGCCACGAGCTGTCTCAGCCAGGACACCTCATGTGAGAAGGGAGGTGAGATCAGCTGCAAAGGTGCCGGGCTCTGACACGCTCACACCTCAGCCCTGCTGCAAAAACCTGGCCCCAAAAGCAATTTGTTAACACAGCGGCAGGAAGGCTGGAGAAAACAGAGAGCCTCGAACAGAGAAAAGCTGCCTGCAAGGGGAAGCAAACGTGACCTTGTGTGCCCTTCCTCCTGCCGCACCCTGAAGAATCACAGAATATCCTGAATTGGAAGGGACCCACAAGGATCAAGCCCAGCTCCTGAGGGAATGGCCCGTCCAGGGGTTGAACTTCGGCGTTTTCAGCACCCAGCTGAGCCAATCCCAGGTTTGTCCTCCCTCTCTGCCAGCGCAGGGACAGCAGGACGTGGCTGCAGCTCTCGCTGGGGGCAGGGGTGCAGGGTTGGCACCTTGAGGTGGCAGCTGCTGATCCTGCCCTCCTGCCCTGCTCCGCTCAGCTGGGCACAGACACCTGGATGGAGCCGAGCTCCTGAACTGGCAACTGGGAGATGGTCCAGGAGCTTTCCCAGGGCTGAGATCACCTGCTCTGAGCCAAAGGCAGCACAAGAAGAGCTGCAGCAGGTTTGCTGCTCTCGCAGCCCCTGGAACAAGCCCCACTGGCTCCCCGTCCCAGGCTGTGCTGTTATCTCCACCCTCAGCCAGCATCTCCTGTCCCCTCCGTGGGCTGTGACACTTCCTGCAGCTTCGACTCCCTGAATCCCTGAAGCATCTCCAGCCCAAAATGCAGGAGCAGAAGGGCTCCAGGCACTGGGAGAATTTGAGATCTTGCTCTGCTCAGCATCCAACACGGGATAAAACGAATAAATGCTGCCACAGTGTGGCCGGAGCTGGGCTCGCTGCGCTGGCAGGGCTGGGACACGCGGGTGGCACTGCCTGGAGACTGGGGGGCTGGAGGGGAAAGCAGGAGAGCACAGGACAAAGGGCAGCCCACCCCTTCGGGCTGTGCCCCAGCCCCGGGGCCGTGGCATGGGGAGCTGGGTCCCCTGGCTTGGGATGTGTGAGTTTGGGAGAGCTGTCTGGGAGAAAGCTCGCTGGCCCCAGAGCTGGGAACACGCAGCAAGCTTGGCCCTGACCCCCCCCATCCTGTGGCTGCAGAAACAAAGCTAAAATCAGAAAAAAAAATCAGATTCATCCTCTTCGTTTGGGAAATTCTGGCTCCGGCTTTGCGCTCTGGTCCTCCTTTAAAAGAAGGGGCGATATAACCTGAGGAGGAGGAGGAGGAAGAAGAGGAGGTAGTGCCCAAAGAAGCATCCCTCTGTCCTCTTCCCAGCTCACGGCAAGCTTCTCCCTCCTGCCCTGCCTCCTGCCGCTCTGCCGAACCATCTCGCACCTGCAGCCCGTGCCTGAGCTGGATTATCTCGCTTTCCCTGCACCCCAGAGCTCGCCGCCTGCGTGCCCCCGCAGCCTGAGCTCGGCAGGGAAGCACAGCCCGGCCTCCGGGGGTCTGCAGAGGGGTCTGGGCCGGCTGGGCAGGCACGGCCCCACAAACACCGCGGGGCTGAGCCAAGCCGGGCCCTCGCATGGGAAATGCTGCTTTGAGGCTCCTCGCCTGCACCGGCAGGAGAAACCCCCTGGCTGCCGGGAAGGTGCATGAAGTTAAAGCCCCCCAGGGCTCCGAGCTGCCTCTGCTCCCGCTGCCCGAGCGGCACCGCTGGCTCCTCACAGGCTGCACCGCTGGGAATTTCGATTCGCTGTTTGTTGAGTCAGTCTCAGACGTCTGAACTGCTCCGCTTCATCCCCTCCACCTGCAGGGGCTTCGCACTCCCCTCGAGCTTCATTTTCTCCCACGGTAACGGGGGAAAGAACCCTGTGGATGTGCTTTGTAATTCCCTGAACGCGGCTCCTCCAGCCCGGACTCGGCTCGTCTCCTGTGGCATTTCTGACGTGGGGGCGCAGCCACAGCATCTCTGCTGTAAACACGGAGTGAGGAGGGCTCTGCCCCAGCCCGGTGCCCTGAGCAGCCCCAGGGCATCACTCACGGAGGGCTTGTGCCTCTGGGGCCCTTGGGTCACAAATCTGTTTCCTCTGGGTGCCTGCTGCCCGTCCCCTCCTGTGCTGGACCCGATGGACACCCGGCCTGGCCACCGTCCCAGCCGCTCTCCTGAGGATCTCCCCCACCACCACCTCCCTTTTGAGCAGCTCTGCTCCTTTTCGCTCTCCAGGAGTTACAGAGACTCTTCTCTTAACAGGAGGTTCGATTTTCAAGACGCTACCAAGTGGATTTTTGGGCGAAGATTTTAATTCCTAGGTCTTTCAAGCATCCACAGAGAGTCCTTCTATGGATTTGGGAACCCGTGGGAAATGGTTCTGTGCTTTCCCAAGCTGCTGTGTCCACCAGCAGGGAAAAACCACTCAGTGCAAGGGCATCCAGTGCCTGTGTCGTCGGTGATTTCCGAGGTTTCATCTCCCAGGAAGGACTGCCAGGGAGTTTGTTCTTCTGCTTATGAGAGACAACGGGAAAACAGTGAGACAATGGGAAAACAGCGAGACATCTGCCACCAGGAGTGGCCTCACAGAGCTGTCACCTCCACATCGTGGCCTGAGCTCGTGGCACGACAGGAACTGAGCCAGACACATCCAACGTGGCCAGAGAAATGGGGTCTGACTGCAGGCTGCCCACCTCCCCGTCCCCTCTGTGCCTGTGTGTCCCCAGGGGGAGCAGGGACTCTGTTCACACCCTGAGCACGGGGATCTGAGGTGTCTGAGCATGGCCAGCGATCCTGCAGGGTGTCCCGGGCCAGGGAACCACGGCCCTGCAGGACAGGAGGTGGGAAGAGCCCGGACAATGACCCCGTGTCCAGCCCGTGGCTGCTCCCGCGGTTCCTTTCCTGTCACCCCATCCTGGCTGTATCCCGGGCTCCCTGTGCCACCTCCCTCCGGAGATCCCTCCCTCCTGAGCCCCGCTGGAAGTGCTGCTCCTGGCAGGGACACGGACTCAGAGTGCCTTGTGCTGGGGAGGGAGCGCGGCCCCGCTCCTGCCCTCTGACTCCGTTCCACACGGGCCGGGAAATTCCCCCCGGGATAACTGGGAGCAGCCTCAGCCCTGCTCAGCCCCATCTCCCCGAGGTGGGGTTTTACAGGGGGGTAAACCGGGCCCCACGGGGCTGGGAACTCTCCCCCACATCCCGGAGACCCCGTTCTGGTTAAACTCTGGGGGGAGAGGTCGTATTTGTGCTTGAAGCCCCACGGACTCGCACCAAGCCCGAGCCAAAGCCAAAGCTGCTGCCTCCTGACTTCTGACCGCTGAAGCCGTTCCATTGCCCTCTGAGGGCTCCCACCATTTTTTGGAAGGATAACTTTATGCTCAGCACTAAATTCTGTTGCTGCTTTCGCTGGGGACTAGTTCTCAGCTTCAGAATTGCTCTGATAACGCTGCAATTGCTTTGATAGTTCCAGAGGGGAGCCCAGTCCCTCCACAGAACAGATGGAGACACATTTTCAGGAGCATTCAACTTTGCTGTAACTCCGTGTTTGTTGCAACAATTCCTTCTGCTGTTAACAGGGAGAGCAAAATTTGGCCGGTGCTCTCGGAAACCTGTAACCCTGAACTTGCACAAAATTAGCCTGGAATCCAAGTCCTCCCAGACCCAAAATGCCTTTCACACCTGCTGGCTTCAGTGGCACTGGGGATTTTGGCAGCTTGCGCAGCAGCAAATCCAGAATATCTCTGCGTGTGTCAATCCGCGCTCGCACGTGCCTGCGATGCATGGCTCCAGCAACCCCTGGGAAATCTCCCCTTTCCCAGGGAGATCCCAGCTCCAGCTTCTTCCATGTGGCCGTGAGTGCTCAGCAGGGACTCAGGGGAGTGGGAGGAAGTTGCTGCTTTAAAGCACTTGGTTCCAGAAGTGAAACAGGACTTAGGGGAGGTCAGAAATCAGCCTGGCATAGCACAGGGAAACTCATGGAATATCCAAGCATCACCATGCAGATGCACCTTTTTTTTATACTGCGGGGAAAATGAAGCAGACTGGAAACTCCTGGCCTCCACCCCTACAGATGTTTGGCTCTGAGGAAGGTTGGAGCCCTGGAATCACAGGAATAAAACCCCAACAGGCTGTGAGCCCACAGCTGGGCAGTGGCAGCTCTTGGGCAGTGATGGGGCTGCTGCTCTCCTGCCTCGCCCATCTGTGCCCTGCCCAGCCAGATTTTGGGGAGGGAGGAGGGAGGAAGCACCTCAAAGTGAGCACATCAAACCTGTGGGCCTGGCCCTGAGCATTCCTGGTTTATCAGGAGCCTATAGGGTAAAGTTTTGCAGCTATTCCTCATCAGTGTGGTGAGGAATTGGGCGAGGCAGCAGGGATTTCCCTGGTATCCATGGGCCAAAGCTTTCAGAGCTGTTCTGGAGCTGTGGAAAAGCAGGAATGCAGCACTGGAATGCAGGGCAGCTCCTGCCCAGCTCTCTGCCAAAATCCGTCGGTGAAAAACACAAGGCAAAGTATTTTCCTTCCAGGGGCGTCCTTAATACCTGGAAAATTGAAAGGCTAAATACTGGAAAAGTTGATCTAAGAGAGGAACAGATTCAGGGCTTCTTTTTGTTGCTTTGTTTTCACGTGTTGGTTTTGGGGTGGGCGAAGCAAACAGAGAGTAAACAGCCTGTGTATCAAATTGGGATTAAATCAAACATTCTGGTCCTACAAGAACTGCTAGTGGAGATTTTTAACATTTATCAAGGGCAACGAAACAGCCTTAATTAACTGAGACATTAACGCTCCTTGCTCCTGAGCCTGCTTTTGCCTTCTCCTCTCCGTGTGATCGTGGCATGGAATCCCATCTTAACCCAACCCACCTGCCAGTAGCCCAGAGGATGCCCAGGAACGGGAGATGAGGTTGGAGAATCTCCCTGTGAGCGAGGCTCAGTGCAAAATCCCTGCTTTGCTACAATCCTACAGCACAGGCAAATCCCCACAACTCCCAAGGCTGAATTCCCACGCTCTGCTGCCTCGAAATGCCTTTAAAAACCCCGGGCTCCGTGTGCTTTGTGAGTAGTCTGCAGCTTTTCCAGAGTGCACACATAATTCCCCAGGCAGAGGATGAGCAGAGCAGGATGACTTTCAGCCGGGCCTCGTTGCTTTTTAGATTGCACAGAGTTACAAACACGGCTCCTGCCAGCTGCCCGGGGAATTTGATATTCAGTGCCAATTAATTTTTGTAATAGGAGCAGGGATTTATCCCCTCGGCTCCCTCAGGCACCTTTGGTCTCTGACTCAAAGCTTGGGGTGGATTCTTTAATTTTCCGGTGGCCTTTTCCCGAAGAGCAGCGGTGCCACGATGAGGACGGGGACTGGGCTGGGAAGGGTGGCAGTGTTGGGGCAGGCAACTCCCAAATTTTCCAGTGTAAAACCTTGGGCTGCAGGTCAATCCTGCTGGGCTGGCTGGGGCTCCAGGCTCGGCCGCTCCCTGCTCCTCGCTGCCCTGAGCACCCCTCACGTGTCTGTGCCTTCATTCGCTCGAGGAAACGATGCCATGATGTGAGCCTGGCACTTTGCATCCCATCAGACAGCTCTGTGTGTGGGGGGGGCAGGGGGAGCTGGTTCTGTAGCTGTTTGTGTGCGATGCCGGGGTAGGTCCGTGCTGAGGAGCCACGGGGCGGGGTGAGCCCGCGCTCTGTGTGACCCTACCAGTGCTTTAAGCAGCCAGAAACGTGGTTCTTCCCCTACCTCTGAGCTCTCAATGCTGCTAAAATCTCTGCCGTTCGTCCCCTGTGCTCCAGCCCCTCTCTCAGACTGACTCTGGCTCTGTTTGCAAGATACCCACGTTGTTCTGAAGCATGCACCTCTCTCTGTATAGTCCCAATCTTCTGATTTTATGGAATACTTATGCCTGTTTGCATTACAGTCAAAATAAAATAAAAAATAAAAAAGCCAACTAAAAGCTGGCAGTTCCTCTCTTCTCTCCGGGTTTTTAACACCGGGAGGCTGCTCGAGGTCTGGCTCTGCTCTGCCACCTGCAACGCCAGGGCACCACAAACAGCAGTGGCAATCAGCAGTGCCCGCTCCCCTGCCAGACAGACACATTGCCTGAGTCACAGCAGCCCACGGCTCCCGTCATCCACCCCACGGCCTCGGGGAAGGCTCCCAGCCCAGCCCTGTGCAATCCAGGGCAAGTTCTGCAGCTGGAGCCTTGGGAACGCAGCAAAAGCGCTGCAGGCAGGGGCTGAGAGGCCCGAAAATGGCAGAGAGTGGCCAGGGGAATGAGGGAGAAATACTGACATGGCTTTTTCCCGTGGGAGAATGATTTTCCTGTGGGAGGGGGATCCTTCCAGAGCTCCACGGGGGCTTATGGAAAAAGGGAGAGCGATTTTTTTACGTGGGAATGGCTTCCCACTGCCAGAGGGCAGGGTTAGGTAGGACAGTGGGAAGGAATTGTTCCCTGGGAGGGTGGGGAGGCCCTGGCACAGGGTGCCCCCTTTGGGTATTGATACACATTGATAGGTGCCCTTTTGGTACCCCTTTTTAGATATTGATACACATTGATATGCTCCCTCTGTGTATCTGTGTACCTTTTAGGTATTGATACACATCTGATAAGGTCCCCTTTGGGCACCCCCTTTTCGCTATTGATACACATCGATGAGGTCCCTTTTTAGCACCCCCTTTTCAATATCGATATGTTTTGATAAGTCACCTTTGGACACCCCCTTTTCGATATTGATACACACTGACAGATCCCTGCTGTGCCCTGTTTCTGATATTGATACACACTGATGATGCCCCCGCTGTGCCTCGTTTCCGATATTGATACACATTGATGAGGTCCCTTTTTAGCACCACGTTTCCAATACTGATACACATTGACGAGGCCCTTTTTAGCACCCCATTTCCAATATTGATACACATTGACAGATCCCGCTGTGCCCCGTTTCCGATATTGATATGCATTGATGAGGCCCCTTTTTGGTCCCCCATTTCCTACAGTGACACACATTGATGAGGCCCCTTTTTGGCCCCCGTTTCCAATATTGATATGCATTGATGAGGCCCCTGCTGTGCCCCGTTTCCGATATTGACACACATGGATGAGATCCCTTTTTGGCCCCCGTTTCCCACACTGACACACATCGATGAGGCCCCTTTTTAGCACCCCGTTTCCCATATTGACACACATTGATAAGGCCCCTTTTTGGCCCCCATTTCCCACACTGACACACACTGATGAAGCCCCTTTTTGGCCCCCATTCCCACACTGACACCCACTGATGAGGCCCCTTTTGGCCCCCCATTTCCCACACTGACACCCACTGATGAGGCCCCTTTTTGGCCCCCCATTTCCCACACTGACACACATCGATGAGGCCCCTTTTTGTCCCCCATTTCCCACACTGACACCCACTGATGAAGCCCCTTTTTGGCCCCCATTTCCCACACTGACACCCACTGATGAAGCCCCTTTTTGGCCCCCATTTCCCACACTGACACCCACTGATGAAGCCCCTTTTTGGCCCCCATTTCCCACACTGACACCCACTGGCAGCTCCCCGCCGTTCCCGGTACCGACCCCACCGGCAGCGGCCCGTCACTTGGCAGACGCTCCCCGGGCCGCGCTCTGCGCTCGGCGCGGAGGCCGCACTTGGCGGACGCTCCCCGGGCCGCCCCTCCCCGGAAGCGCCGGGCGGCCCCGGAGCGCAGGTAAACAGCCAAGATGGCGGCGGAGGCCGCGGGCCCGCCGGGGCCCGGCAGCGGCGGCGGCAGCGGCAGCGGAGGCGGCGGGACGGGCCTGACGGACCTGCCGGGCGAGCTGCTGGAGCTCATCCTCTGCTGCGACGTGCTGGGCGCCGCCGACATCGGCCGCGTGTCCTGCACCTGCCGCCGGCTGCGCGAGGCGTGCCAGCCCCGCGGCAAGGTGTGGCGGGAGCGCTTCCGCCTCAGGTGGGCACCGCCGCTCGGCCCGGCCCGCGGAGGGAGGCAGCGGGCACCCTCGGGGTTCAGGGGCACCCTCGGGGTTCAGGGGCACCCTCGGGGTTCGGGGACACCGGCGGTGGTGGGACCGGCCCGGCCTGGCAGGCTGGCTGTGCCTGGCGCGGTGGAAGTGCCGCCGCCACCTCCTGATCCCTGCGTGTCTTCCCGGCTCCATGGTGAGCTCCTCAGGGCCGGGAGGAACCTGCGGCGCCCTGGGTGGAATCATGGGGGAACCAGAGAGGTTTGGGTGGGAAGGGAGCTTTAAAGCCATCGTTCCAGCCCCTGCCGTGGCCAGGGACACCTTCCACTGTCCCAGGTTGCTCCAGGTTTATCCAGCCTGGCCTGGAACACTTCCAGGGATGGGGCAGCCGCAGCTTCTCCGGGCAGGTGTCCTACACTTCTGTAAGGACTTCTGCAGGGCTGCTTTCCCTCCTAGATCCCATGGGGAGGGATCAGGCTGAAACTGCTGCTTGCAGGGGATCCCCCTTGGCCAGAGATCCGTCCTGCAGCCCCTTGCACACCCGGGCACGTGGATCCGCTGCATTCCCAGACCGAGCCCGGGCTCTGGCAGTGGAACCATGCGCTGGGGTTGTGCTCTGGCCTCCCCGACCCCTCCAGGAGCTTCCAGAACAACAGCCAAGGTCTGTGTGGTCACAGCACCGGTGCTGGACGGCAGAGAGGGGTTTATTTGTGGGGATTTGGGGAGAGCTGTTCTCACAGATACCCAAATCCTTGGGATGGGGTTTTGCTGCTGTTTTGTTTCCCCCAGGGGCAGCCACAGGGTGTTGGGCTCAGTGAAACCGTTCCTGTTTTGGCTGGGGATGGAGGGTGGGGGTGATACTGGTGATGCTGTGCTGGTTTCAGCAGTCCTGGAGCACCTCCACTCATCCCCGAGGCTGCCCAGCATAGCACCTGCTCACCTGTTACCTGCTTTTGTCTGTTTTGGCACAGGAAAAGCAGCAGGATTGCTTTCTCTACCTGCCAGTTGGCTCCTGAAATCCAGCACAGCCCAAATGAGGGGATTATTCCCTTTTCACAGGGGGAAAAAAGCTGCTGAATGATTACAGCTTATCCACCAAGCCATGGCTCTGGGGTTGACTGTCCCCAGTTCCGTGGCTGGAATTCCTGCAGGTTTCACACTGGTTGGGATCCAGCAGCTGGAATGGGGTGGGGTGGGTGATTAGCACACACTCCACTCTCCTTGGTAATGGAATTTTTGGCAGGAGGTTTCACCCCGACCTTGCCATCCTGGCTGGATTCCATTGTGAGCAACAGTGGTTTGTCTTCCTGAAATCCTCACTGTCCTTTCAGCCCCTGAAATTCTTCTTTCTCGTCCCAAAATAAAGGATGGTGGTGGTTATTGTGGGGTGGCTGCATCTCAGCAGTAGCTGAAAGGCCAGGGATTCGTCAGGAGAGAGGTTGTTATGTAATGTGAGGTTATTTGGCTTTATTTTGTGAAGGAAAATTGCAGGAGAGTTTTATTATTAACCAGCAGTGAAATATCTCCCATGTGTGGTTTCGGCACTGGTAATAATTTTTATACAGGAGGAGTGATTTCAATATTTGGCCTTTTATTTATTTAGCAACTTAAATATATACATATAACCTGAAAAGAACCTAAGGCAGTTTAGGGATTTAAACATTTGGCCTTCTCATTCTTTATAAAATTAAATATGTGTATCAATATATATTTATATAATCTGAAAAGAAGCTGAGACATGATGTTGAAGGAAAATGTTTAGTATAAACCAGTAATAATGAACAGCGTTTCAAAACATGGAATGAATGCCCCAGCAAATGAAAAGAAAGCCCCTTTCTCTCGGCTTTCTTTCCAAAATGTTTCCATCTGTGCTGATTCTTGTTCATGTTTCTCACACAAGTGATCTTGGTGTCTTCACAACAGCAGGAGTTGCAGTGCTGGCACATATTTTATGGCACAAAGCTGTGTTGTGGCACCACACACCCACTTTGTTCAAAAAGGTGCTGCTAACAACCCCCAGAACGTGCCCTGAAGTTGGATTTTTAGCTGAACCTTGAAATTCTGAGTAAACTGTGAAACGTGTGGACTTTGAGTCTCAGTAAAGGAGGGTTTTTTTTTTTACAATAAAGCTGTGAGGTTTGGGTTTTTTTTCCTTCAAACAATTATTTCTTGTCTCTAAACCGAACTGCAAAAGCATTTAGCTGTCACAATTTGACTTCAGGGTTCTGTTTTCCTCCAGTAGATGTTGCCACCAGCAAGGGCAGTGGAGGGAGCTGTGTTTTGTGCAGCCTTTTAATGAGCTCCCCGAGGTGGTAGGAAGAGCACAGGACAAAGATTTCCCCTTCTGTTCAGTGCCAGGTCGGCTTCCACGTGATGCTTCTTTGTGGTAAACTCTTTTAATTATAAAACCGAAGCATTTAGGATGTTTAGATATTGAAATCCTGGAGTGGGAGCCTCTGAAGGTTTCAGGAGAGCTTGCTTTTAAATCATCATTAATGCACAGCTGAAGTCAGGGAGCTGTGCTTTGATGTCTGAGGTAATTTTATACCATTCCTTTTAAGCTGGGCAGTGTCTGGGCTGTCTCAGCTCCTCAAGTCAAGTAAGTTCCATGTTCTGGAGGTTCTCAGGGGTGTGAAATGTTAGTGCTGCTGTTGATTGGTGTCTGTTTGTGCAGGTGGCCGTCCCTGCTGAAGTACTACAGCCACAGCGACAGCATCAGCTGGCTGGAGGAGTACAAGGCACGGCACAACGCGGGCCTGGAAGCCCAGAGGATTGTAGCTTCCTTCTCCAAAAGGTTCTTCTCAGAACATGTAAGTCACCCTCCAGACAGGTGTGTGTGCACCAGCCTGGCCACTTGTTCAATGGAATCATTAATGGAATCTTTAATTGAATCGTTAAGCTTGGAAAAGACCTCCAAGATCGGGTCCGTGTCCCTAAGCACCACATCTTCACATTTTCTGTTCTTCCAAGGACAGTGATTGCACCCCTCCCCTAAGCAGCTTGTTCCAATGCTTGACAGCCCTCCCAATTAATCAGTTTTTCCTAATATCCAACCTAGAGTTCCCCTGGCACAGCTTGAGGCTGTTTCTTCAACACTGGCCGAGCATTCACATCAGCAGGGGATATTCTTCTTTAAAAACTCTTAAACCATTCAAAAGTTGTTTATTTCTCAGGGGGTTTTGCCTTTTTAAAAATGTGTTTATTTAGTTTTTGTTATTATTAGGAATATAATATTAGGAAAAGGTTCTTCTTCCCACAGAGCGTGCTGGGCACTGCCCAGGCTCCCCAGGGAATGGGCATGGCCCTGAGGCTGCCAGAGCTCCAGGAGTGTTTAGACAGCACTGCCAGGGATGTGGTGGGATTTTGGGATGTCTGTGCAGGGCCAGGAGCTGGGCTGGGTGATCCTGTGGTAGCTCAGGATATTCCATGGTTCCATAATAATTCAAAGATTCTCCTTCCTTGGTTGTGATCAATACTTTCTGTTAGTTCCTCTTGCCCCTCCCTCCACGTGAGCTGTGCAGTCAGAGCTTTTGTATTTCCTGACTTTGTGTGAAAATGCTGCAGCACAGCCCGAGAGGGTAGAGCGTTCCAAATCCAGAGGTGTGTAGAGTGCAGCACGCTCTGGGATTGCATTCAGCCCTAAAAGCTCCTTGCTTTTTTGCTGGGAGCTCAACCCTGGCTCTGGGAATTCGGGAGGCCGCGGAGTTTGTTGACACAAAGCTCAGCTGCTGAGTTTCTCTGCAGACCTTGTGCAAGGACGAGTTCTGAGAGCTGTCACAAGCCCTTTGAATTCAGGAGCAAGGCACAACGGGGCCACTCAGTTGCAAAGTTGGTTTCTGAAGTTCTCCAGGCAGCCGTGACCCCGAGGCAGTTTTGTGTTCAGTGGGGAAAAGGTGAAAATGTGGTGTCTCACACCGACTTGCACATGCAACAGGAGTTACTTGGCTATTTGCTTAGTAGGTGGCTGTGCATTTTGGCAAGCTGAACAGCTGGGTCAGCCTGGGATTCTGTGGATAAAGCATAAATACTGCCTGTAACTTGGGCTGAATTCAAAATTTCACACCAGAGCCACTCAACAGCCCCCTTTTTATGGCTCCTGTGCCAAAATGGTGTGGAAAAGGAAGGCAGTGGGGCCAGGTGGGTGTTTGGTGTCTCCTGGCTGTTCTGTTTTGTAGCAGGCAGACATTTGTCCATGGAGAATTGTCAGAGCATTCTCTGGGAAAAGAAGCTCCTGGATTCCTCCTGTTTTAATCATGTATGCAACAGCTTTGGAGAGACCATTAAGCAATGCCCAAAGGCCTCATAATGAGAACCATCTCCTGTGGGGCCAGAAGCTGCAGCTTGGTTCCCTGCTCACAACTGGGAGAAAGAGCCTTTCAACCCATATATGAGCCCATATCCTATAGTGAAGAGCTTGAAAGCCAATTTTTTTTTACAGTTCAGCCAAAGTTTAAAAAGTAATTCTGAATCCTGGAAGAAAATAGCTGTTCTGAATATGGATGCAGAAGTGGTTGTTGCAAAAAATAAAGGCTCCTGCCTCTTCATTCCTTCACCCAGGATTAATCTCCTGCACAGGGGGGGTGTATGGAGAGGTTCAGTCAACCACGAGCAGAAGTTGATTCCACCTTAAAATCACTTTCAGCTTGCACCCACCCTGCATAAGGTGTGATTGTACTGGTCCTTAACTCAGCATCAGAGCCCTAAATGCTGTAGAATTTGGCTGAAATTGCTGTAGGATATTCTGGGGCTTTCAGTGGAATTATAAATCCGTGAGTGCAGACTGGGAGTATGTGGTGGGCAGGACATTTTTTAAGATCTTTCATAAATTTAAAAAGAAAAAAAATTGAGACTTTTTGTGAAGTTCTGGGAGAATCTGTTGTGCTGTGCATGACTCCTTGTCTGGTTTGGCAGGTGCCCTGTGATGGATTCAGTGACATTGAGACTCTGGGGTGCCCCAGCCATTTCTTTGAGGATGAGCTGATGTGCATCCTTAACATGGAAGGAAGGTAAGAGAGGGGTGAGAGCTCCCAGGGATTTCCCTCTTTCACACCAGCTCCAGGAGAAAAATACTGTGCTTAATGCCTGACCTCAGCTTCTGCCCTTGGTCACTCATTAAACAGCACCCCCAGGCTTGCCAAGGCCTGGTTTCAGGACAAGTTGAATATTTCCAGAACAAAAAAAGTGGAAACCTTGTTCCACAAGCAGAAAATCCTCTGGCTTTGTGTTGCTTTTTGTTGTTTATTTCCTTGCCAGCTCATGGCATCTCTTGGAACATGTCCCATGTACCCTCATCTCTGCCTCAGCAGTTCTCTCTTGCCTCTTTTTGATTGAAGCCTGGATCAGTTTGCTGAACTGATTTGCAGGGTGAGGCCATAGCACCAGAGGGAAGCACGAATCCTTCAGGATTGCCACCATGAAATTCCAGCTTTTTCTTTCCTTTTCAGGGCTGGAGTAGGTTGGTACAATTTTTGTCCCCAGATGAGAAGTGAGTTGAATTCAGCCACTGCAAAATTCACAGTTCTGTAAATTACTCAGACAGGTGGTAAATAAAACTCCTGCTTTGCATCTGCCTGGGTAATCTCATCACCTTGATTAACACTGGGCAAGATGAGTAAATCACTGCTGTATTGGAAGGTTTTTCTGCTGGTACCACCTAACCAGGCTGGGTTTGGTGTGGTACAAAGCTGTGATAGATCGCTCTTAATGGGGTCTAATAGCCTTGATTAGAGGGACTGTTAATAGAGCTTGAAAAAACCCAACTGGAATGGCAATCATCTCATTTTTGCCTTTTCCCATCCATTTTATTGCCTTCTCTATTTGAGCTGGGCCTGAGCATCTCTCATTTGACAACTGGTTCAAAAGCTTTTGAGGCTTTGCACTGGCCAAATGCCTCCCCATAAAGCAGAATTGATGCTAATTACACCCTGATTAAGCTGTAGTCATTGCCATTCAGGAGCATTAGGCTAAATGATTTCCCTGGAAGATATCCCAATAAAGCAGTTGTCCCTACTGAGGATCCCAGTTTATTGGGAGAAGATAAAGTGTTATGAGGTTTGACTGCCCTGCTGTCCAGGAGGATGGAGAGGCTTTAGAAAGTGACAGGGCTTTCCTATAAAAAGTTCTGGAATTGTGTCATCTACAGACCAACTGTTGATCCCTTCCTGCTTTTTCAGAGCTACAGAGTTGGTTTTCCTCTGGGGAATTGTGTTTTTCTTCTGAATGCTGTTAGACTCACATTCATGTCCCTCATCCATCTATTTTTAATGCTGAGAGGATGCGTTAGGATTGACTCTGGAGAGATGCAGTCAGACAGAGGGTAATGTTTTATGAATAAAGTATAGGATTTTAATCAGATATTCCTGAGCTCCTTTAATTAGGATCTGTGTTGTTTCCCATGATGAATTGTTTATTGGTGATAGGATGAAAATTGGAGATGATAGGAGCAAGGTTTTGCAAGCTGTGTGGCTTTTTATGATAAATTCCTCTCAACATTCCCCTGTTGGGTTGGCTTTCAGTGACACTTCTTGTTGAGAAAACCAATAATCTAAACTGTAAGCTTGTATTCACTGGGAAAACCAACTGTTCACCCTTCAAATACCTACTTAGGGCAACGCTTCTTCTTGTGTCTAACTGCAGGAAAGGTCTCACCTGGAAGTACTATGCAAAGAAAATTCTCTATTTCCTACGGCAGCAGAATATATTAAAGAACCTGAAGGAGTATCTGCAGCGCCCCACGGAGCGGCAGTCGTTTTTGGAGGGTGAGTCCTTGGCAGAAGGCCCAGCTAGAACACCTAATGACAGCTCTCCATCATGGTTTGATTTGCAAGGAGCCTGCCTTGCTTAGATTCCAGCAAGCCCTTGGCTCGTGGCTCAGAATTCAGGCTGCATTTTGGACGTGCCTGGAATCCTTCTTGAAACGTCAGGGTGGCATTAGGTGCTGTCCTTGCTGTGTGGGTGGAGGATCACCCATGGACAGCTGAGCTGGGAGGCAGGAAGTGGTAAAACACTGAGGAAAATGAGCTGTAGTGATGCCTGAAGAGGCCTCCCAGAAACAGAGACTAGACAGGATATGGGAATAAGGTCGGTATTTAATGAAAGGCCTTCAGAGGTACCCCTGGGGAGCCAGAGGCCACTGCCCAGATGAAGATGGACGACAGGTCACAAGTTCTTCACTTTTATAGCTTTGGTTCATTTGCATATCCGGGTGAATTCTCCAATTGAAGCTTAGGTTAATGATGTAATTTCCCCAAGGTTGCCCCCCTTAGAGGCTTTTGGTTTATACTTTTTGGGCCTAGGACAGTCTGGGTCTCCTTGGAGAGCAGGCCCAGAGAGGCTTTGTTATGTCTCCCTGGCACAGAGAGCAGAAGTGAACAAGCTACAAGGAACTTCAGAGTTACACACCGGGAAGTCCAGGATTTGAAAAATATAGAAGTTAAAACCTAAGGCATCAGTAGCTCAACATCCTAATTACTGGCACTGCAGCTGTGGCCCCTGGGCTGCGTTCAGCTGAGCTGATTCCCAGTCAGCTCCCTGCTTTCCTCTTTCCCAGGAGCTTCTCAGATAAGGGCAGGGAGCAAGCAGAGGGAATTGCTGTAGCCTGAGCACTGTGAGTACTCAGGAGCTGAGTGCTGGACTTCGATGGCAAACAGATCCAAGTCCAGTCATGTGGTGGGAGGGCACTTACACCTGCTGAGAAGAAAGAAAAAGCTTTTTTTTCTGCTTCTTCTGTTCTTCCTGTCCTCCATCTGGTGGATTATTCTCCTTCTCAGACTTCTGAATGGCTCAGAAGCTGTTGGTGGCTGTAGAAGAGTCCCTTCCTCTTGCAACACTCTCCAAGATGTCCCGGGAAAGAGTCTGAGACACCAAAGCAATAGACTTTGAAGAAGGGGCTGTTAGGGCAAGAAGGGACAGCAAAAAGTGGCCTTTTCTAGAAAAAAACAAATTTATTATGAGACTTAGCCACATGTGTCACAAATACATGTCATTTGTCTGCCATGGAGGTGTCTTTGGAGCATCAGCTGGTATTTTTTTGGGAATTTTCACCTGGTCAGCACAGGGAACACTTTGGGAGGACAAAAAGGAGCCATGGCTCGGGGCCCTGCTGAATTCCTTGATTTATAGGCCTGTCCTGGACATGCTGACAAAGCCCCATAGGAGGCTGGAAGAGGTATGATCCATGCAAAATCCTTGCAGTTGATTCCAAAGATTTAACAATAGGGAGGCTTTGGAAAGAGCAGTGGTGCCGAGGAGAAGGTTCTGTGAAAAGGAAGTTTTTTCCTGCAGAGGCTTGGGTAGGAGGAACATGAAAGTTTGTTCTGTTCTGGTTTGTGATAGGAAGATGGAGAGCAGGTGTGGAGGAGAAAGATGGATGAAGCAGACAAGGAAATGATGAACAAGGATGATATGGAGGATGTGACAGGGAGAAATGAAACCTGAGGCAGTTGGAGAGAAGCTGGGATTGTTTCAGGCTCTGAGTAAAGAACTCTGTAGGTTGGAAGGTGCCAGGGGCTGCGGTGTGAGCGCAGAGCTGCTCAGGCCTGGTCCAGCAGCATTCCTGCTCAAGGTACAGGTCCCTTTGAGCGTGGGGGAGAGGGGAATACCGAGTTCAGCTGGTGATGTGTCGTGGCAGCTTCTTCTCTGCAATCTGTGTGATAAACCCAGCGATGGCTGCAGGTGTCAAACACAGCTCTGCCGCTCTGCTGCAAGCGCTCGCTGCGTGCCTGGAATGCAGAGCAGGCAAACCCAAGCCCAGAGAGAACTCAAGTCCTGTTTCTTATGCAGTTTGTTTTTTCCAGGTGCTGTTTTAATTGATCAATACTGTAACCCCCTGTCAGACATCTGCCTGAAGAGTGTCCAGGCTCAGGTGGACGATATCACAGACAAAGTGCGCAAAGTGCTGCGGACCAAGAACCCCAGGCACCCCAGCTTGGCTTCCAAGGCAGGTACTGTACAGAAATGTGCTTTCCTGCAGCGCTCTCCTGCACCTCTGCACAGCTGTGGAGTTGTGGCAGCTTCAGGAGCTGTTGGTTTTATCCCCTGGCAAACAAAACTCTGGCATTTCCTTAAGCCACCATTCAAGAAACAGCTGTTCAGTAGCCCAGGGTTCAGTCCATCTGATGCTAAGCAAAAAGAATTGGGAGGGGAATTCTTTTTTTTCCCCATTTGTCCCTGAAATCTTAATGGTCCTGATATCTGTAGCAGAGCTGTGGGATGGGGAAACAGCCTCTTTCCTGCCAGTCTCAGAAAATCATGAATAGGAAGGTGCATGTTTGTCATCTCCAAAGGTCAGGCAGCACCTTGCTCCTTGGTTTTATAAACACTGTGTCATTTCTGGCTTTCAGGGAGGGACGGAGCCTGTCCGTGTGAAGATTTCATTGCAAAAGGTTGAGTGCTCTTGTTTTCTCAGTCTTTATTTCCCTGCATATGTGTTTTAGGAGAGGTTCTCATTCCAGAAGTGGAACTTCAGAGGCAGGTGCTTGATGCCATGAACTGTGTCCTGTATGAGCAGCTCAAATACAAAGGAAATGAGCTGGATTACTACAACTCCCTGAATTCCTACATTCACCAGGTATGTGTGTGTTAGGCAAAAGCTGGGAGGCTGCAAGGCTTTACTTTTAGCCAGGCAAATAATTCTCCATGAGGGGCAACTCTTAAATAAATATATCATTCTTCAGTGCATATCTCTCAAGTTGTATTTTCTTCTGTGAAATCAACCCTTGAAATTAGTATTTTTCTTAAATCCCACCTGTGTTTTTCTCATGTTTTTCTCCCGCAGGTTTTGATCCGCAGGACAGGAATTCCCATCAGTTTGTCTGTGCTTTATTTAACAATTGCCAGGCAGCTGGGAGTCAAACTGGAGCCTGTCAACTTTCCCAGCCATTTCCTACTACGGTGGTGTCAAGGGAAAGAAGGGTGAGTGACCTGCTGAGCTCTGAAATTGTGCCCACAGTGACAAAAACCAGAACCCATTTACAGCTCTAGACCTGTGTGAGTGTTTAATTATTTTCCATCTGCCTATACAGAGGGAAAAATCAGACCTCTAGAAAAGTTTTCCTAGAGCTCAGCTCTGCTGCTGCCTCATGGTAACAGATTTCCTGCTCTAGACCTGTATGAGAATGTTTAATTATTTTCCATCTGAAATTAAACAGAGGGAAAGATCAGATCTTTAGGAAAGTTTTCCTAAAACTCAGCTCTGCTGCTGCTGAATGATACCAGATTTCCTGAAGTAAAAGTACCCATGAGGTGGTGTGAGAAGTACAGGAAAGAGAGAAAGTACCAGGTAATCTCTGTTTAGGAGGGAGCTGAGGAGTGAAGGACACAGGGAAGAGCAGAAACAGCAAATCCTGCTCTACCACGAGACCCTTGCTCACAGTTTGGTCTCTTTGTTGCCTCTTCAGAAGCACAGATATTTTTGACTACACCTACATCGATGCCTTTGGGAAGGGGAAGCAGCTGACAGTGAAGGAGTGCGAGTACCTGATCGGGCACCACGTGACAGAGGAGTTCTATGGGGTGGTGACTTCCAAGGAGGTCTTGCAGCGGATGGTGGGCAATCTCTTGAACCTTGGGAAACGGTGAGCTGAGGATCATCTGGGGGGAAAAAAAGGACCCAGGGTGCATTGTCTGCATATCCAGCATTGCTGCTTCCAGAAGGTGTCACTCACCCCAGGAGATCCCGAACATTCCATGTGTCACAAGGCATTGGCTGGCTGCTTTTTATCATCTGAGTTGAAGCAACAATATTTGGTAAAACTAGTTCTCTCGAGAAAATAGAAAAAGTGTTTCATTTTCTCTGTGCAAAGCTGACAGGGACCATCCACCATCCCTTAAGAGCCAAGCCTTTTGTTGTCACCTGCGAAGCACAACCCCCACATTCAAATGAGCATTTCCAGAGGTACTCTTGGTGTGTGGAACATTGTGTTTTATCTTCAAATGCTCCTGATAATCTCTTTCCCAAGCAGCCATAGACACTCACAGGAGTGAAGGGATTGCTCTAGGTGTCAGGGGACCAAAAGGAAATGGCTTGGAGAGTGAATTCTCTGCGTGGGATTTTCTGACCAAGGAGAAGAGCAGTGGGGTGGGAGGGCAGAGTTCAGGGATCACTTGTGGAGTGTTTTTCACTGTAGCAGGCTGGATGTGGCGAGTGACAATCCATGCTGGAATCACTGTTGTGAGGCACAGCATCATTTCTGGGGACCCCCCCTGTCTGTGGGAGCTCTGGGGACAGGGGTTGCAGAGCCTCACAACTGAGTTTCCTTCCTGCTGGCAGAGAGAGCACTGACCAGTCCTACCAGCTCCTGAGGGACTCCTTGGACCTGTACCTGGCCATGTATCCAGACAATGTGCAGCACCTCATGCTCCAGGCCAGGTTGTACTTCCACCTGGGAATCTGGCCAGAAAAGGTACCTGGGCACTCGGGGGAATGTTTTGGGGTAGGCTGAGCTCTATTAACACTGGGTTATTGATTTCTGGGCTCTGTCAGCCTGCATTAGTCTGCCATGAGTTGTTTCTGTAATAAATGCAGTTGGAGGAGTTCTCACATTGCAGGGAATCAGTTTGAAGCAGGGAGAGTGGATGATTCTTGCCTGCTTGTCCTAGGGGAGACTTGGGAGCAGCCTTGAGTCATAATTTATGATTTACAGCTTGTCTTTCCACCAAGCCTGTGGACTGTGAGTTGTAAGAGCATCCTGTTTGCTCTGTGCCTATATTGTGGTGAAACTCTTGCTGGGCTCCTGGAAAAGGAGCTATTCCCTTATCAGAAAACTGCAGGAAGTTACCTTTTATAAATAAAACCAAAGCTATTCTCCCAACTTTGGCCACACAATCTGTGGCTCCTGTGAAAAAGCAGCTTGATATTCCTGACCTTGGAATTCCTTTTCCTTCAGTGTGACCACTCTAGTCCTGTTACCTTGGGAGTGTGGGAAAGAAAGTGCTGAGATTTCCAGGTTGTTTGGATCATCCAGGGCTTTCACTGAATCAGGGGAAGGCACAGGGAAGAACCTGTAACTCAGAAAAATCTTAATTTCTTTAGTGTGTCACAGCAGCTAGGAGATGTTGCTGCTCAGAATTCCCTGTGCCAGTTCCACCTGTGAGGTTTGGGAAGGGGACGGGAATATTGGCTGGACAATTGAGCAGAAAGCAAAGCTCTTCCCACCAAATTAACTGCAACAGGACTGCTGGAGAAGCTGCCTCCTTCCCTTTGAAGAACAAACTGTGCTAAGCTTGGCCTTCCTTTCTTATGGCAGCAAATTTTAGGGTCACCACAGAAAAACCAGCACCAAAAAACTGTGTATGGGAGGGACTCACTGAGCTGAAATTGCAGCTGGACATAAACAGGGACCACTGAAGGATCTTCCTTCCCCTTCCTGGCACTCGGGGGTGTGTTTGGAGAGCGCCAGACGTGGATTTGCTGCCCCTCAGAACACGTAACCCAAGCCCAGGGCCGAATGTTACTGAGTTCTCTGCACCAGCTGCAGTGGAAATGAGCAAATTTGGATTTTTTGGGATTGCATCCAGTCGTTCCAGGCTGTCAGGCAGGATTGCAGCTAGCCAGAGAGGATGCTCTGTCTGACAGGACAGAATGTACCAGCTTTGACAGGCTCTGCCAGATTTATGGACAGGGGTAGAAAATCTTAAAAGACCTGCAGAGCTGCACATAATGTTGCCCTAAATGTTGGTAAATAACAGTAAATGAAATTCCCAAGAATCTCTGGCAGCTGTGGTTACTTCCTTCCCCTTCCTTTAGGATTTTTCAGGATTTTCACATCCTTCTTAATAGAATTAAAGTGGCCAGGAAGCTTGAGATGTGTTTCTTCTCATAAATTACTCGCCTGTCCTTTATTTAAATTGATTTTCCTCAGTTTTTGGCTGCTGTTCATGCTGAACAGCCTGAGATTTCTGTTCCTCTTCTGCTGCTGCTCTGAACTTAATGATCAAACCTGTGATGAAGGAGACTTGGCTTTTGCCAGGTGCCAAACTGTGACAGATTTTGGGACTTGAGGTGTTTGTTGTTGAGACAGATGCATGTCTTTTCCCAACGTTTACACAACAGGTTGGGGTTCTTTCCCTTGCTTTTACCAAAAAATTTCAGTTTGCATTGCCTGCCTCTGACAAACTCGGCAGCAGACACTGGTACTGTGCCAGAGGGTGTTGGGAGGCTGGAATTCTGGATCTGCAGGGCTTGCTGCTTTGTGTTCTTCAGTCATCCTGACACAAGCAGCTTTTCTGCCTTGCTCACCATTCCCTGGGAAAGCAGCATGGAGGTTATTTCCATTTCCTCCTGTGCTGCCTTATTTTTGCTCCTCACAGACATGCTGAGAAACTCTTTTAAGGTAAAATATTACTTCTCAAGAGCAGCAGAAGTCACCTGGAATCACCTCCCAGCAGCATTTTGGGACACTGGGAACTGCATTTTCATAGCCAGAAACCTTGAGAGATGGTCTGTGGTCACCAAGTGGGATGGGATGAACTCGTGGGGCTTTGTTTTGAGGAGCTGCTGTGCTCTCCAGTGCCTTTCCTTGGCAGCTGGGAGCTTTACAAAGAGAAAAGAAGTAGAGACAGGCTGTGAGGAAGGGCTCCTTGGGAGTGTGTGGGGCTCAGGGAGCAGCCCTGTGTGGGGAGATCTCAGGCCTGGGCGCTTAAACCCAGCAGTGTATCTGCATGTATCTATAGGTGGTGTGCTGCTGCAGGGCTGCATCCTGAACCTCTTTTTGCTGTGCTTTGGAAGGTGCTGGACATCCTGCAGCACATCCAGGCCCTGGACCCGTCCCAGCACGGGGCTGTGGGGTACCTGGTGCAGCACACCCTGGAGCACATCGAGCGGCGCAAGGAGGAGCTGGGCCCCGAGGTCAAGCAGCGCTCCGATGAGAAGCACAAGGAGGTTCGCTTCTCCATCGGGCTCATCATGAAACACAAGAGGTGAGCTTGGAGCCTTCCCCACAGTCAGCTCTGTACCAGCAGAGCAGAAGGGCTTGTGCTGACAGCAGTGAGACGGGGTTTGGTGCCAAGGAGGAGCGGGAAATGCCAGGCACGTGTGTCTGTCCTGTGCAGGGGAATGGGAGCAGCTCTGTGAGTGCCTGGAGAGAGCAAATGTTTGCACTGCAGAGGGGTTGGTTTGTCTGAGTCACCCTCTGTCACACAGGTAACATCCCCACAGCACAGAGCTCTCCAGGAAACAGCAGCAATCGCTTCATGAGGGATTGTGCAGCAGAGTCAGCTTCAAAATCGATTCCGATATTCCCAGGACAGTTGATGGATGTTTCCCTGTGCTCTCATTCCCTGCTCCTGCACTGCACAGAGGCTTTGTGCTCCTGCACTGCTCTGCTCAGGCCAGACATCCAGAGCACCTTTTAGGGGCATCAGCAGTGCCAGTTGCAGCACCTCACAGTGAATCCCATGAGTATCTGTAAATAGAGGTGGCTTTGTTCTCAGTGTTGGGGTTACCACGTCTGTGACGAGCACTGGAGGGACTGCACAGCCCAGCAGGGTGGGTCATCCCTCCTTACTTCTTGCTTCCTCTTCTGGCTGCTGACTTCCAGGCTCTCTCCCATTCTCTTTTCTTGCTCACATCTGGTTTTCCTTTGTCTTCAGCTGTTTATTCCTGTCTGTTTATCCAATCATTCGTAGTCATTTCCCTCCACCTCAAAATACAAATACAAAGTCTTTCAGAATTGTTTTGGTTTTTTTTTCCTCTTGTTCCTCTCCTCCTTGTGCCAGCTCTCAGGAGGTTCCTGTCCTGTTTGTGCTCTTTTAATCTTGAGGAGAAAGAGCTGGCTCTGGACTTTTCACAGCCTTTGTGTGCCATTTCTTGAACCAGGTATGGCTATAACTGTGTGATTTATGGCTGGGATCCTGCCTGCATGATGGGACACGAGTGGATCCGGAATATGAACGTGCACAGCCTCCCCCACGGTCCCCACCAGCCCTTCTACAACGTCCTGGTGGAAGATGGCTCCTGCAGATACGCTGCCCAAGGTGAGCAGGAGCGCTCCCTGTCCACATCAGGACAAAGGGATGCTTAATTGATTAATTAAGTGTGATTAACAAGAGTAAAAAAGGTGGAGGTAGGAAGGAAATGGTCCTGAGTCGTGGCCTGCTCTGTTTGCTCTCCATGGAATCAGTACTGCTGGGAATGGACATGAAGGACCCACTCTGGTGTGATCTCCTCTTGTCCAGAAGTGTTCTGGACACTCTCATGGTGTGAACCTCGACTGCTGCTTTGAAAGGAAAAATTCAGCTTCTGCTGGAGGCTGAGGGTCTGTCAGCAGCTCCTGACAGCTGTGCTTGGACAGGACCTGGAGATGGGGTTTAGTGAGGGGGCACCCAGGAGCTGCTGGTCAGGACGTGGTTGTGGCCACTGTCACATCCCAGGGAACACAGATAACCTGGCTTTTCATGCCACCTTTAGCGAGAACAAAAACTAATGTCTCCTCACAAGTGCAGAGAGGTTTGGAACTCTCTGTGTCACATGTGCTTTATGCAACAAACCGTAACAGGAAACCCTTGTCTCATGGTCAGAGTGCGTGGTTGGGAGACAGGAAGAGGTCTTGAACTGAAGTTCTAAAGAAAATTACAAAAGAAAAGCACGTCTGTGACTCTGTACATTGTAAAAATGTTCATTTTTCTCATGTTTGTGTTCCCCCTGTGACAGGGAAGTCCCATCCAGGCAGGGCAGCTCCACAGCCAGAGTGTGTTTGGCTAAGGGAAGATGTGGAAGCTGCTGGAGGGAAAATGCTGACCAAAATGCCCTTCCCCTGGGTGCTCCCTCATGTTCTGGTCCCCTGTGTGTGACAAGGGCTGTGACAAGAGGTGGTTTTGCAGGCAGGAACGCTCCTCCCTCTGTAGATTTAAAGTGCAGGTGTTTCCCACTGTCCTGAGAGTGGCTTTTTTATATTCAGCAGCCCAAAAAGATGAAGTGGCAGAGCCTGATGGCTCAGATCAGGCAGGGCTTGGCCACTCAGAGAGTCTTAAAAACCAGAAATTCTCGTGTGCCATGGGTTGATATTGAAATATGCATCTTGGTAATTACCTAATCAGGTAATTGTCCCCAGAGCTGCTGGGGCTGAGTCATCACTTATCTTTTATCTAATGATGTATAAACAAACAGAAGCCTGGCTGGTCCCACGGTGCCTTTCAGGGTAGGCTGACAGTGTTATCTCTGTGGAGGAGACACTCTTATCACGGGATCTCTGAGGCATCCAAGAGTCCTGATATTGCTGGGGAAAAGTGAAGGGTTTGTTCTTGCTTGCTGCCTGTGGATATCCCCTCTAAAACACATCCTCAGGTCATTTGGGAAGGATTATTTCATATCCTCCTGACCTGACTCTGGGGAGGGAGTGAGACGTTTTACTGAGAGAATCCTAAACCAATCCTCATGTGGAGTTTAATTTAACCAGCTTGGAAATAACACCAAGCTTATTATAGCTGAATGTAGCTTGCTTTGAGGCCTCCCTGTAAATCTGTGGGTTGAGTGGAGCTAGTTCCAGAACTCCTGTGTCATGCAGGGAGTCTGGTACCTGTCCACTCTTGTCTGTGTTTTGTTTGCTTTGTGACAGCACAGGAGAGAGGTCTCTGGCTCAGAACTGCTTGTCAGCACCTTTGGGAGGCTCCCACCTTGTGCTGAACTCGCCTGTGTCAGCCTTTCACCCTGCCAGCTGCTGTTCCATCCCCGCAGCTCCATCCCATCCCCGCAGCTCCATCCCATCCCCGCAGCTCCATCCCATCCCCGCAGCCCCATCCCATCCCTGCAGCCCCATCCCATCCCATCCCATCCCTGCAGCCCCATCCCATCCCATCCCATCCCATCCCATCCCATCCCATCCCCGCAGCTCCATCCCATCCCCGCAGCTCCATCCCATCCCCGCAGCTCCATCCCATCCCCGCAGCCCCATCCCATCCCCGCAGCCCCATCCCTCCCCGCAGCCCCATCCCATCCCCGCAGCTCCATCCCATCCCCGCAGCCCATCCCATCCATCCCCGCAGCTCCATCCCATCCCCGCAGCTCAGCCCATCCCATCCCGCAGCCCATCCCATCCCCGCAGCTCCATCCCATCCCCGCGCCTCCATCCCATCCCGCAGCCCCATCCCATCCCCGCAGCTCCATCCCATCCCCGCAGCCCCATCCCATCCCCGCAGCTCCATCCCATCCCCGCAGCTCCATCCCATCCCATCCCCGCAGCTCCATCCCATCCCCGCAGCTCCATCCCATCCCATCCCCGCAGCTCCATCCCATCCCATCCCCGCACATCCATCCCATCCCTGCACATCCATCCCATCCCTGCACATCCATCCCATCCCTGCACATCCATCCCATCCCTGCACATCCATCCCATCCCTGCACATCCATCCCAGTACATCCTATCCCTGCAGCTCCATCCCTGCACATCCATCCCATCCCTGCAGCTCCATCCCTGCAGTTCCCTGAGCACAGCTCCCAGCTCAGCCATGCTGCTGCAGAGCACTCAGCACTGCAAATTGTTTTCCGCAGTGGTGCAGTATCCAAAAAGGTCCTTTGCAAGCCTCCAGGACTGCAGCAGGCTGCTGAGGGATGGAAAGCTCTGGTGCTGCTGGCTGCACACCCTGACACGCAGCAGCTTCAAAGAGCCTGCATGGATTAATAGGAATTCTCTGCTCCCCGTAATGAACTGGATTTCAGAGACAGATTATTCCTGAATGACGTTCTCTGCATCCCAACTCGTTCCTGCCCTGCCCAAAGTCAGCCTTTGATGCTGATGCAGCTTTTTTTTCCCTAGCTAACACTACCTGTTTTATCTGGCACTGCTGGAAAAAAATGACATCATTTGGGGAGTGCTGCAGGGCTCCTGCCTGTGGGATTGACTCCCGGTCCCTGCTCTGTGCCGACACTGCAGAGCAGAGAGCCCTTGGCCAGGGTCACCTTTGGGGTTAGTGTTTAGGGGTCACCTTCGGGGTTTAGTGGTGTTTAACCCTTGTGCCTGATCAGGTTATCTTGTAGGACAAAGCAGGAAAGGAGCTGCTGTGGGAAAGAATCAAGGTGTCCTTCCTAGGGACTTGCACTTGGCTTGGGGACGTTTGAACTTGGGGAAGTTTATTTTGCTGGAGGCAGGGCTGCCAGCCAGGCTGGGCCTTGGCATGGTGGAAGCACAGGCTGAGAGAGGAAGCTCTTGGCTCCTCTGCCAGCACAGCCTTGTGCAGGTGGGCTCACCCTGGGGCATTTGAGGGGAATCTCTCCTAAAACTGATCCCCCAAGGGCTGTGAGGGATCAGAGGAGCAGAGCTCAGTGCGGCAGCTTCTCCCTGTGCTCCCGAGTCCTGTGGCCAGCAGAGTGGGAGCAGCATCCTGCTCCTGCAGCCTAAAGCCAGGCAATCTCGGGCATAAAACAGTTCCCATGTCCCTGGTAAGTGGGGTCATCAGGAGGTGAGGCTCTGTGTGAGCACCCACACTGACTTGCTCTGCACTTGGGTTATTTTTTTCTTTAAAGCACCAGGAACTGGTGATTCTAGAGACAGAACCAAGGCCCAGGATTGGCTGCCTTGCAGCAGCTGTTCCTGTGGTGGTAACTGATTCCTTCCTTCCCTCTCAGAGAACCTGGAGTACAACTCTGAGCCTCGGGAGATCCCTCACCCCGACATCGGCCGCTATTTCTCCGAGTTCACCGGCCTTCACTACCTGGCCAATACTGAGCTGGAAATTCGGTACCCGGAGGATTTGGAGCTCACCCGAGCCACGGTGCAGAAGATTTACAGTTCAGGCAAGGAGTGAGTGCCAAAGGCAGCCTGGGGACAGAAGCAGCTGGAGTGTAGCT
Organism: Monarcha castaneiventris obscurior; assembly: GCA_026261815.1. NCBI lineage: Eukaryota > Metazoa > Chordata > Aves > Passeriformes > Monarchidae > Monarcha > Monarcha castaneiventris. The sequence goes on from JAMPIT010000363.1 coordinate 1,297,754, forward strand.
TTACCCTCTTTGCAGAACTTGCGTGGGAAGCAAGTTTGGTGACAATCCTTTGGCTTAATGCATCGAAAACTGCATTGAACTTGGAAACTGGTGCTACAGCATCTTCCCGTTGTCTGCCTGCCCAGCCTGGCCCAAAGGCACGGGGACACTTTGGTACTTGAGGCCCAGCAGGAGGATCTTGCAGGGACGGCCATGCCAGGAGCGTTGTCCTTCGGAAGGATCCGCATGTTCTGCTCGTTCTGTGGTGGCCTTAGGTCAGCACAGCGAGACCCTGGTGTGGAATATGGAGGAACCCCCTCTGACAGAGAAGGAAGTTGCTTGTCCTTGCAGTGTTGTGGGATCCTTGTTTGGCTGTGTCTGTCTGGTTTGGTTTGAGTGTCTATCCCATGCGGGCAATAGTTTTTGAAGTCTCTCGCGTTTCACTGTTGTCTTCTCCGGTCTGAATTTTTGGGTCAGGTATTGCTTCACCTCCGTAGTCTGATTGTTCCTACCTAGAACTACTGTCCCAGTCCTAAATATCCTTCTAGGCCTGGCAATATCCCAAATTATGGGCCTGGGAGAGAGCTCCAGCCACAAAACCAGCAGCAGTGAGGCTCGTGGTGACCCTGAGGGCCAGGTGGCCACTTGGCCGATGGCAGAGACTCTGAAAGCAGAGGAGGAGCTCCTGGCTCTTTTCCACGCTTGCTGAGCACACCCAGCCCATGTTCTGACCTTGTTTTCCGGTCTGTCCATCGTGTGTGTCCAAGGTGGGATCTGTGGCACAGCCGTGAGTGTTCCCAGGAGGATTTGGACCCTCCTGGGAATGTCTGGTGGGACCTCGAGGGCAGGAATGACTCCGATGGACGCGGAGCTGCCACTCGCTGCCATCTCCAAGTTTTTTCTCCAATAGGTATTTATGCAATACAGTGGAACGATGACTGGAACCTGGCCATCCCTGGAGTCAGCCAAACCATTATGGAAGCAAGATGTTAATTCCTGCAGCTTGAGGCCTTCTTCCTCCTTGCCAAAAGAAAACAGGATTCTGGGGGAGCGCAGGCTTGGCTGCCTGCGAGGGAAGAGCTTTAGTAGCTCGAAGCACATGAATTTTTAACCTTGACTTAAAGGCCCAGACAGAACCACTGCAGATGAGGTTTTCCTCTGGGCTCAGGCGCTGTGGGGTGCAGTGACACAGTGTTTGTGCATATCTTTGTGGTTTCTGAAGCAATGTGTGTAGAGTAGCTGCAGCTCGTGTCTCTTGTCACTGTGCACTTGCAACACGGTAATTCTCTCCGAGCTGACAATTAGGGCCCTGTAGAGGTAGGTGGATGCTCTTTAGTCTCTTATGCACTGCAGGTATCTCCACATGGAATCACAGCCCTCCTCTCCAGCAATGCCTGCCCTGCATGTCACCTCCTGCAACCCTGAGCACTGGTTTGCTGTGGAAATAAATGCTGCGAGCCCAGCGCTGTGGTGGTGGTGGTGGTGGTCTGCAGGGGTCTGGGGGCTCCAGGAGGAGCAGCCTGTGGGGAGAGTGTGAGTAATGCTGACGGGCTCTGCTCCAAGCAGAGCTGTGTCTTTAAAGAGTCACAATCCCAGAATGGTTTGGGCTGGAAGGGACCTTAAAGCTCCTCTTGTTCCATGGGCAGGGACACCTTCCGCTCTGCCAGGTCTGCACTGGCATGAGCTTGGAGGGAGGGAGGAATTTCCATGCTGAAGCAGGGTAGGGAATCCTTGGGCAACAACCCAAAAACTCATCTGTTGTTCTTGAGGGTTGGAGGAGACCCCAGCCCTCCAACTCATTTTGAAAGAAGATCCCAAAAGATTCCTGGCAGGAATGCAAGATTGGGAATGGGGGTGGTAAGTCCCAGGGTAGCTGAGAACAGGCCAGAGCAGGGCTTGGGCTCCCCATTCCCAGCTGTCAGCAAGATTGCTGGGATTTTGTGCTCCCTTCTGCTGACACCTGGGCCTGTCTGCAGCACATCCAGGGAATCGCAGAGCTCACGGGAGCCCTGGCACGAGGAGGAGCTGCCCGAGTGCCAGCTACAGCCGTGCTATAAAAGAGCCGCAGGAGCCACGGAGAGCACCCAGAGCTCCCCTGAGAGCTGGTGCTGGCCAGTGCTTGCCAACCCAGGGGTGCCTCAGGGGTCCCAGAGCAGCCAGCAGGGCCCTTCCTATCCCTCTTTTGGGGCTGCTGTGTGTCCATACCCTGAGGAGAGCCTGGCCCGGGAGGAAGTGGGGAGCTGTTGCTCACCACGGATTTCCCCATAGCTGCTGTGGCCTGGGGGCAGAAGGGGGAGCGTTCTGTGCAAAGGGACAGGCTGGGCAGCCCAGCGGCCCTGGAGCTAAATCCCCATCCCTCTGGCAGGAGTTGGGAAGGAATTGTGCCCACAGACAGCTCTGCCTATTCTGGGTGCTGCCCACGTCCACAGCCCAGCCTGTGGGTGTTGGGGTCACCCAGAGCACCAACACAGCCTGGATGTGCCAAATTCGGAAAAGACTGGGCTGTTCCCATGTGTTTTCCACACAACCTCAGCCCAGGGGCCAAGTCAGATTTTGGGATTTGAGACCAGCCCAAAGAATGGTGCATTCCCTTTGTTTCCCATTTGGGTAGGGTGTCCCCACTGCCTCCAGTGCTGCTTGCCCTGGCTGGAGTCTTTGGTGGTGGTGAGGAGAAACTCCCCTGTGAGCACCTGCTGCTGTGGGAGGCCTCAGCCCAGCACCCAGGGTGGCCAGGGAAAGCTGGAAATGCCCCAGGATCCCTCTGTGTCTGTGCTGGAGCAGCCTCTTGGAATGCACAGGGGTTCCCACGGGCTGCACAGCCACGCTCCAGCACGGTGGGGAACACCTCTGTGGGGTGCTGGGGTGACATTTGGGGTTTGCCTGTGCCCCCTCCCCTCCTGGCAGCACAGGCACAGTCACCTTTTCCCCAAGAAGACAGCAGTGGGTCCCAGAAGTTCCTTGCGTCCGTGAGTAATGTCCTCATCCCTGGTGTTAAGGCTGGTGCCGATGCCATCCATTTGTCCTGTCCTGTCTGTGGAGCTCTCCCAGGAAGGGCTGTGTGGCTTCCTGCAGAAGGTGGAATTGCCTCCCTTCTCTCCCGCCAAGTGCAGAGCCTGGCCAGGTTCCTCCTGTGCATCCCTTGGGAGCAGGGGTGAATTCCCTGCACTTAATGCCATGCTCTCCCTTCCCTTTCCATGTCACCGGCCACCTGTCCTGGGGACAGAGCAGCCCTGCTGCTGTCCCGTTAAAATCTGGAGGGTGGAGGGAAAAAATTCAGAATGGGGGAAGAGGAGGCTGGGAAGGGGCAGGAAGCAAGGAGTGGTCACTGCCTGGATCGTAAGGAAAAGCCAGGGCTGGTTCCCAGCTTTGCCACTGGATGTTGGCACTCAGGGAGGCTCTGGGCAGTGGCATTCCCAGGTTTCCTGTGGCAGGGAGCGAGGCCCGGGAGCAGCAGCATCCCTGGCAGGTTTGTCTGCCCTCGGAGGCCGAGGTCTCGATGTGCTGCTGCTCCAGGCCAGGCTGAGGAGCTGCTCGTGCCCTCCACCAGCACAGGGGCAGGGAGGGACAGCTCCTGGATCCTCTGAGGAAGCGCTTCCAACCTCTTCGGACCCATCCCAACCGGCAGGGAGACACTGAGAGCACCCTGACCCAGCCAAGGGCAGGGAGCGAGGCCTCTGGGACAAACCACGGGAGTTGTCTCCAGCCTTTACAGGAAAACCAGGACCCTCCAGGCCAGGGAGAGCTGCGACATGAGGGGAGGGAAGGGCTGGAGAAGGGTCCCTGGGGTCTCCGGGTCCCTTCCAGGCCACCTCCACCTGCACACGGCTGCCTCCAGGTACTGTCCTGACTCCTGGCCATCTCCCAGGGATAGCCCGGCTCCATGGGCCCTGCCCGACTCCCTGGGGGCTCTTCCCCCACGGAAAGGAACAGAGTGCTGCATGTCTTACCCCCCTCTTACCCTCCTCCTCCGGCTGGAAGTGCCTGGGCTGGCCAAAATTCCACATTGGATGGAAAACTGCTGGCCCAGGAATGGACGGTGAGGAGCCCTGAGCCCCAGGGCCCCTGACACTGACAGCTGAGGTTGCAAGATGGGGGCATCCCTCCTTTCTCCGTTTTTATTTATGAACAGGTATTTTCCTGGACAGCTGGAGGCTGGAAATGATTTCATTCCTTTCCTGTTTGTATTTGGCTTTGAACAAATAAACACCCCTGACTTGCTACCTACTGCCGCGGTGTGCTGTGCTGTTCGAGCTGCCTCCCAACCTTCTGCCTTCGCTCCTGGAAGGGCTTTGCTGTTCCCCGCGCCCGTGGGAGGGTGGCATGTCCCTGCCCGTGCCAGTCTGGCAGGGAGGGCCATGGTGACAGAATCCCCACTCCGCACCGGGCTCTGCCAAAACTCCCTCCCGGGGAAGACCCTCCCCCCCACTTTTGGGGTCCTGGGTTTCCTCCGTGCATCCCCCTTTGTCTGTGCCCATCCAGGGTGGCACAGCCCGGCAGTGCCAGGGCTGGGGCGGCCGCGGGGCTCAGATGGGAGCCGCTGCAGGGGATCCACGGGGAGACCCCGGCCCCCATTCCCGTGCTGGCATACGGGGGGGCAGCTCCGTGCCCTGCTCCCGGGGCCCGCTCCAGAGCCGCGAGTGGGGCACACCGGGGCTCCAGGTGCCGCCGGCCGCTCCGGGGCTGTCCCCGCTCCCAGAGGGTGCCACCCCCGGCGCTCCTGCGCTGCCTCTGGGCGGGGGCGCGCAGGGACCCGGGGCCGCGCCGCCGCCGCCTCCCCGCCGCGCCCGCCCTTAAACGCGGCGGCGGCTCCGGTGCAGCGCCCGCGGCGCCGCTCCCGGCACGGCCCGGGATGGGCTCCGCGCACTCCGTGCCCGCCGAGATGCGGGAGCTGGCGGACAGGACGGGCTGTGAGTACCGGGGACCCGCGGGCACCTCGGCCGGCCGCTGCCGCTGGCTCCCCACCCCACCCCGGAGCCTCCGGCCGCGCCGCCGGGGGGGACATGGGGTGTGCGGCCCCGCAGGGAACACATCACCCGCGGGGGAGCCGGACGTGTCACCCGGGGAGGGCGGGGGGTGTGCAGGAAATGTCACCTGGGTGGGCGGGGGGCTGCAGGAGGTGACGCTCGAGCAGGGAGGGGGATGCGGGACGTGTCGTGTCACCCGCGGGGAGGGTGCAGAGATGTCACTCGGGGAGGGTGCAGAGGAGTCACTCGGGGAGGGTGCAGAGGTGTCACTCGGGGAGGGTGCAGAGGAGTCACTCGGGGAGGGTGCAGAGGTGTCACTCGGGGCGGGGGGAGAGCAGGATGTGACACCCGGGGGATGTCCCCCCTTTCCCGGGGGAAAGAGGACAGGGGATAAGAAGGGAGGGTGTAGCAGTGTCACCTGAGGGTGCCAGCGCGTCGCCCCGGGCGTGCAGCCGTGGCCCCGGTGCCACAATGCCACGAGCCAGGACGTCGAGCGGCCACAGCCCCAGCACGGCTCTGCCCACTCGCGCCACCAGGGCAGGGAATCCTCCCCACACGGCTGCTGTGCCCCGGAGCCACCGGGCCGCGACACCTCGGGGCTGTCCAACGCCCGGGGCTTTGGGGTCAAGGGAGCAGCGGGGAAAGGAGCAGGGACACGGCCCAGGGCTCCCCGCAGGGGTCAGGGCGCAGGGCGGGGTGGTCGTGTCCGTCCCGGGAAGTGTCACCGCTCCTGGACGTGGCGAGCTCCGGGCACGGAGACCGGGGAGCTCCCAGCCGGAACCTGCAGCTCCTGCCTGGATCCCCCGGCTCCGGCCGTGCCGAGCGGCTGCGATGGAGCGGGGGCTGAGGGGCCGCTCTGCCACGGCCAAAGCGGGGGCCGAGAGGGTCCGGTCCTGCTGCTGCTCCTAGGGTCACATCTCCCTTCATCCCCTCTCCTCCTCCCCCAGGAAGGGCTGAGCCTCCCGCACCCCACTGAGCATCCCGGGGCGGACTCGGGAGCCTGGGGAGCCCGCGGGGTGCCAGCCTGGCAGCTCAGGGTGGGAGGAGGTTTTTGGGGAACCCCCTGGCCCGGGGACCCTGCAACAGCCCCTCCGACACAGGCGGCACCGGCCCGTGGGCAGCTCCTGCTCCGGTGCCCCGTGAATCAGCCCCAGGAAGGGCTGGCGAGGGCAGCACACAAAAATCTCGCCGGAACCCGAGCAGGGAGGGCAGGGGGAGCCGCTGACTCCAAGCCACGACTGGGGTGCACGTCCTGTGCTCCCAGTGGGATTCACAGAGCTCCCACCGTGCTGTGGCTGCTGCCAAACCCCCCGGGAATTCAGGGCATTTACAGCCCTGCTGCTGCGGTCCGACCTCGTGCGGGGCATTACAGCCACCCTTGGTCCCCTGGGAGGAGCCGAACAGGGCAGAGCCACCTGGACGCGCCCATGGCCTGTTCCTTTGCCTTGTCCCCCCTGAGGGGCTGCTCGGGGCACTGGGGCCAGCTCCCTCCGTGTGCTCCATCCCACAGCTGCAGCACCTCTGTCCGGGGTGAAGTGGCTCTTCCCGGGATGTTGTGACCATTCCCTGCACCCAGGCTGGTCCCACGGGGAGGGCTGAGCCCCCCTGTGCCCCTTTCCCGGGAGATGCCCTCTGCTCGAGCAGCAAGGCTGGGAATAGCCGGCCCATCTCCCTTTGGTTTAAATCCCGTTTTTCCCCCATTAGCAGAGGCTGCCGGGCTTGGACACGGGCCTGCAGCATCAGGATGCTTCTCAGGGACACGAGCAGCCTCTGCTGCCCTTGAGCCAGCCCTTCTTCCAGCAGAGCTTTTGCCTTTTGTGCAGATTTTCCCTTTTTTTTCTGGAAAGCAGCCGAGCACTGCCACCTTTCACAGGACAGAGCAATCCTGGGAGACCTGAGAGCCAGCCCTGGGATTGGGGAAGGGGGGAGGGAAAGCCTCACCCGGCCTTGCAGGGCTGGCCCAACCACGAGCATCCAGCCACTGAACCCAGTTCTTGTTCCTCTTGGTGCCTGGGACATTTTTCTGAGAGATCAAAGCTTTCTGGTGTGCACCCACGTCCCAGATGCTGAAGGCTCGGTGGCCCAGCTGCTCCCATGGTGACGGCGATGTCGTCAAGGCAGGAAGTGAAAGGTCACTTCTCCATGGCCAAAATTGGGCAGCAAAGTCTGGGGAAAGTTCCCATGAGTGCAACAGAGCAGCAGCCAGGAGGGATTAAGGGAGAAAACATCCAGTGGATGAATCAGTGAGGCCTGGGCATTGTCACCTGGGGACAGTGGGGTCGAGGGGGGTTAAATAAAGGGGATTTGAAGCCCATCCTGCAGAGGTGCTGCCAGGGATCGGGGCAGGCCCAGGGCCCAGGACCGGGCTCAGATGGGTTTCCAGGCTGTGATCAGAGGTCTGTGGGGGCTCAGCCTTGCTGATCAATACCGTTGCTATTTCCAGGCTGTGAAGCAGCAGTCGGGAACGCAAAGGACATTATTTAAACATCATAAAAGGCAGCTCGGGAGGCGGCTCAGCTCAGCTCTGACCCTGCTGTCTTGCAGCAATTAACCCTTTGCAACCCCTCAGCTATACTTTAATGTGGTTTTCTGTCTCTCCATGATGCCAGGAGTGGCTGATTTCCAGCAGTCGGGGCAGCCCTGCCCCGTGCCCGGCCCCAGCTGGGGCTGCAGGAGCCTGCGGGTCCAGCTGGTGCCCAGACAGACTCCCCCAGCTCCAAAGCGCTTCCCTGGCTGCTGGGAACGGCCTCTGTCAATATTTGCACAAGAGTCAGGCTCTGGGAGGGTTAGAGCTTGGTCTAACCCCTGGAGAACAGCTGGGGAAGATAAACTCACCTGAGCCGGGGGTTAGGGCAGCGGAGAGCTGCTGAGCCTCAGGCTGGAACCCCAGCACTCGTGGGGCTCAAAGGGAGCTGCTGGTCCCTTCTTCCAGCCCCTGCCCCGGGATGGGGCTGCTGCATCCCTGGGGCGGTGCCCACGCCGAGGGTTTGTGGCTCACCCCGAGCAGTGGCAGCAATTTCAAAGCCAGGCATTGATTTCGGGGTGCTGCTGTGCCCCCTCCATGTCCTTCCCTCTTCCCTGGTAAGGGGCAGGTCCCTGCTGCCAGGATTGCTGATCCCAGAGCTGTTCCCTGCAGCAGCCGTGGCTGTGGCCATGGAGGAGCCTCCGGGCTCCAGGCAGAGATGTCCCGGGGCAGGTCAGGATGGTGCCGACAACCCCAAACGAAACGGCCACGCCTGTTCCAAGGACTGACCCCAAGGATCCTGCCCTGGGGGCTGGGATCCCTCTGAATCATTCCATGCCATGCTGGGCCAGGGAATTTCCTGCAGACCAGGACGGGATAAAGCAGCCCTTGGCACCATCCCTGCAGGCAGCACAGGGCACGCAGGGACACGGCTGGGCCTCGGGGGCTGCACGGAGCCGCCAGAGGGGAATGGGGGTGGCACAGCCCAGGAGCGCCCAGGACCCTCCCCCGCTGCTGGGGTGTGGGGACAGGCCCGGGGGGACGTCCCGAGGGTGCCCTGGGGCTCAGCCCCTGTCGCCTCTCTCCTTTCCCCGGCAGTCACCTCCGAGCAGATCGAGCACCTGCACCGGCGCTTCAAGCAGCTGAGCCAGGACCAGCTGACGATCCGGTACGGCAGCTCCAGCCCCGCTGCAATTCCAGCCCCACGGCAGCTCCAGCCCCACTGTAATTCCAGCCCCATGGCAGTTCCAGCCCCACGGCAGCTCCAGCCCCACTGTAATTCCAGCCCCACGGCAATTGCAGCCCCATGGCAATTCCAGCCCCACTGTAATTCCAGCCCCATGGCAGTTCCAGCCCCACGGCAACTCCAGCCCCACTGTAATTCCAGCCCCACGGCAATTGCAGCCCCATGGCAATTCCAGTCCCACTGTAATTCCAGCCCCACGGCAACTCCAGCCCCATGGCAATTCCAGTCCCACTGTAATTCCAGCCCCATGGCAGTTCCACCCCACGGCAACTCCAGCCCCATGGCAATTCCAGTCCCACTGTAATTCCAGCCCCACGGCAACTCCAGCCCCACTGCTGGGGCCGCCCAGAGCATCTCCCCCTTCCCTGGGCTGCCCAAGGGTGCCAGTCCAGGGCTGTGATTCCGAGTGTCCTTCCCAGCCATCCCCGGCTCCTGCAGCGTGGCCTTGCAAATAATCCAAGGAAAACCACAAGGACGCCGCGGCCTCGGAGCAGGGACGCTCCTGGCAAACATCTCCTCACCCCCCAGCTCTAAAAGCAGTTTTGGGGGGGGAGGGGGGATGTTGCAGTTGCTCTTGTCCCTCTCCCGGGTGACTGCACAGGGAATTGCACATCTCGAGAGAGCTCCAAGCTCCCGCTGCTCCCCCCTCCTGGGGGTAATTTCTTGGCTCATTTGCTTTATAAATCACGGAGAGCAATGACCAGCACGGGCTCAGCACGAAGCTGAGGGGAGGGTGGACAGCAGGAGCTCCTTCCTGCACCTTGCTGAGCCCTGTTTGAGGCCTTTAGCCTGGGAAAACCCTAAAAATCATGGCAGGGGGAGCCATGCAAAGGGCCCTGGAGTCATCCCAAGGGATTCCCAAAGACCCATTTTAGTGGGACAAAATCCCTGGGCACAGACTTGCTCCCAGTCCTAATGGGAGCAAAAAGGGGTTTTCATCCAAAACCTCTTTGTTTTCCCACGATTGCTTTGGAAGGAGGGGGTCGGGTCTGCCGGTGGCTGTCACAGCCCCTCCTCCCTCCTCTGCGGGTCCCTCACGCTCCTGGCTCTCTGTCCCCTTTGCAGCAAGGAGAACTTTGACAGCATTCCCGACCTGGAGTTCAACCCTATCAGGGGGAAAATCGTCCACGCCTTTTTTGACAAGCGGTGAGAACCCCCCAGCAGCCAGGGAGGGATGATTTATCCTCTGGAAGCAGGATGGAGCTGGGCAGGGATCTTTTCCCTAAAGGCTGGGGTGGAAAATCAGACATTTGAGCTGAATCAGTGACAAACCAGTCCTAAAGCTTTGTGGGGGGATGTGATGGGCTTGGGAGCGGGTGGCTGGGGGCTTCCCATCACCGTGGGCTCCGGCACCCCCAGGAACCTGCGGCAGGAGTCCGATGGGCTGGCGGACGAGATCAACTTCGAGGACTTCCTGACCATCATGTCCTACTTCAGACCCATCGAGATGAACATGGACGAGGAGCAGCTCGACCGCTTCCGGAAGGAGAAACTCAAATGTGAGGCTTTCCCAGAGCCTGGGGTTTGGGGATGGGGTGGGAAGGGGCTGCCCTGACCCTGCTGCCTTCCTCTTGTCCCTCCCAGTCCTGTTCCACATGTACGACTCGGACCACGACGGGAAGATCACGCTGCAGGAGTACAGAAATGTAACGTACGGCCCCTCCTGCCCCGACCCCCATTCCCAGGCCTGGCCTTGACCCTCTGCCTTGCAGGTGGTGGAGGAGCTGCTGTCGGGGAACCCCCACCTGGAGAAGGAGTCGGCTCGGTCCATCGCCGACGGGGCCATGATGGAGGCAGCCAGCATCTGTGTGGGACAGATGGTGGGAGCCTCTGCTGGGAGCCGCTTCCCTGCTCCGCCGTGGCACTGAGGGGCTGTGGGGGCATCAAAAATGGGGCTGGAAGGGGTCCCTGCTTCCCAGGGCACCTCCCCTGTCCAAGAGCTGCTTTGGCCAGGGATTCTTTTTCAGGCAGCAGCTTCCAGGGTGGTGTTTCTTCATGAGAAGAGCCCAAGGGGGGGTCAGCAAAGAGCATCCCATAAACCCCATACTTACTGCTCGTGGAAAAGGCTGCTCCTTGCAGCCGTGGGGGGTTGGGAACCAATTCTGGGCTGGCCATGGGGTACAGGGCAGGACCAGCGCTGGGAACCCATGGGAGATGTGTCCCTCAGCCCCAGGGGACAGCCCTGGGCCACCCCTTCCCCATCACCCCGGGGCAGCCTCAGCGTTTCCTCTCTCACTGCGACAGGGCCCGGACCAGGTGTACGAGGGCATCACCTTTGAGGATTTCCTGAAGGTCGGTGACATCTCCGCTTGTGTGCCCAGGAGGAGGGACCAGGGTGGGCACAGGGACCGGGGTGGGCACAGGAACCGGGGTGGGCACAGGAACCGGGGTGGGCACAGACCGGGGTGGGCACAGGGAGCTGGGTGGGCACAGGGACTGGGGTGGGCACAGGGAGCTGGGTGGGCACAGGGACCGGGGCTTGGCCCTGGCCCCGCTCAGCCCCTTCCCCTGGCAGATGTGGCAGGGCATCGACATCGAGACCAAGATGCACGTGCGCTTCCTCAACGTGGACACCATCGCTCACTGCTACTGAGTAGGGCAGGAGGAGGAGGAGGAGGAGGAGGAGGAGGAGGACCACGAGGACGAGGAGGAGGAAGAGGACTCAGCAGCAGCTCCATGTCCTGGCACCTGGCTCCCAGCTGCAAGGCTCTGCCCCGTGCTGGGGCTGCCCTCTGCTCTCTAGAAACATCAGAGGCTTTTATCTGTAATAAAAGATACTTCTCTTTTTAGTCCTCGCTGAGGAATACTCCGTCCATCCATCACTCCATGATGGAGTGTTTCCCCGAGCAGAAAGCCTCCACAAATCCCGGTTTCCCCATAAATCTGGATTTTTAGCCTCTGCCACGCGCTGCTCTGGGGAAGGAGCTACCCAGCTTGGGCTGATCCCAGGCCGTGGGGACAGGCAGGGACGGGGATGCTGAGAGGCAGGAGGTGAAGGCAGCACCTTCAGCCCCCAAAAGGACACCGACATCCTACTCGGCACCCTGCAGTGAAGGTGGCGGAAGCGACACAAGGAATATTCCCAGTTTAATCCCAAACCAGCGCCCCCGGCTGTGCCTGCCGGCCAGAGCCAGGCAGGAGGAGCCCGGAGCAGGCAGCGGGGACGCGGGGACATGGGGGACGTGGGCTCCTGGCAACCAGGTGGCTCCTGCCCCCACATGTTCCCGCTAGAACAAGGCACCGGAGACGGGGGGTTGTTTACTGGTATTAATAACTGGATGGCTCCAGGCGGGTTTCTGTCTCTAAGGCAGCCTGAGCTGGGGAGGGAGGAGGGGGAGAAAAAAGGGCAATGGCTATTTTTAGAAGAGCAGGGAAAATTTATTTGTTTTATCAAAAAATAGCTTCCCCCGGTGACACGAGCACGGGGTGGGAGCAGCCCCGCAGGGAGCGATGGGCGCGGAGCCGCCCGGCCCTGTTGCCCCCCGTCCATCCCTGTGCCACTCAGCGCATCCTTGGCTCAGGGCAGCAGCACTTTTCCCTTCTTTTCCGCGTCTTTGGGGGTCTCTGCTCAGGCACCCCGGCACCGAGGGCTCCCCTCCCAGGCTCCGTCCCCTCCGAAGCCCCGGGGTGCGCCCGGAGCCGCTGGAGCTCGGTGCGGAGCAGCTCCCGGAGCCGCAGCAGCGGGGGAAGGACAGCGCTTCCCCGCAATGCAGCCCTGGCCCGGAGGGACCCGCACGGCTCGGCAGCACCGCGGCCGGCCCGGGCCTGACCCCGGGGACGGAGCCGATCCCGGCTCCAGGCTGGGAATGTCCCGCAGAGCCGTGGCCCGTTCAGGGGCTGAGGTGCTGCCACGGGGAGCTGGGCTGGGCTGGGTGCGAGAGCCGGGGTTTGGCAGGGGATGGAGCTCCCGGCTCTCCCAGAGGAGCCGTTCGGGCCCTGCAGGGCTCCTGGCGCTGCCCCAGGACCCGCTCTGCGTTTGCAGGGCTCTGGGATCCCCTCCTGCTCTCGTCGGGCTCCTCTGGGCCCCCCGGGCATCTCCCGGGCACCCCATCGGCACCGCCCGGGCAGGGGAACCTCCTCCTGCTGCTCCTGAATCTCTCATCCTCCCCCTCCTCTGTGCCAGCCCCTCCGTGCTGCCTCCCCACCCCATGCACGCGAGGGCACAACATCCTCAAATCCCCAGGTTTCCGCAGCCGAGCCAGGCTCCTTTCCCTGTTTCCCCACTGAAATTTCCACACAGACGCTGCAGGACCATCCCACCCCCTAATCCAGCTGCAAGCTCTGTGCTCCCAGTCACGGTGCCGGGTGCCTGAAAGGTCCTTTCCTGCCCTTAGATCTCCCAGCTGGGGCTGCAGGGTTGACACAAGATCAGGGTCCCGCTCCCCCTCCACAGCCCAATTTCCTTGGAGGAATCATCCAGGAGGATCCACACCAGCAAGGGCTGCATGTGCCCTGCAATGCAGGGAAGGAGAGGGCAGCAGGAGTGAAGAGGGTGGGTGAGAAGATAATTATTATCCCTTGACAATAATTGAGTTAATTAGCTGTTCCCTGGACATTCTGTTTAGTGGCAAGGAAAGTGTGGGAGTTTGGGAAGCAGAGGAAGGGCCCAACACAAACTGGCTGTGGCGTTTTCCCTTTGCTTGTGTTGGGAATTCTCTGTGGGAAACGGGATGAGCGCAGAGCAGGAGGGAGAGGGAAGTTAAAGATGATCCTCAGCCCAGCAAAGGACGGAGCCGAGGAGCCCCAAGGCTAGCCAGGAACATCACTCCCACGGCCGGCACCAACAAGGTGTTGATGTTCCACACAGCAAACCCCAGCGAGAGGAGGAGAATAATCCTGGAAATCACAGGAAAATCTGGCGGAGCCCCGGGAAATCTGGCAAGGGCGATGCTTCTGCCGCAGCGAAATCCTGCAAAGTGTTCCATAAAGGATAATGGCTCTGTTGTGGGGCCAAGATGCCGAGCCCTGGGATGTGGCACAAAGCTCCGTGGCAGATCCCAGCAGTGGTCAGCAGGGGGTAATTGGAAAATTGAAGCTGCTTTATTGGAAAACTCCAGGGAGGCTGATCAAGGCTGAGCAGCATTGGAGAGAGCGGTGGCTCCTGGGACTGGAGAGGGACAGTGACCCCAGCACTGGAGAAGGACACTGAGTGACCCCAGCACTGGAGGGGGACACTGAGTGACCCCAGCACTGGAGAGGGACACTGAGTGACCCCAGCCCTGGAGAGAGACACTGAGTGACCCCAGCACTGGAGGGGGACACTGAGTGACCCCAGCACTGGAGAGGGGGGACTGAGTGACCCCAGGATTGCAGGGCAGAGCTCCTTGGCAGGTAGGCATTGGCACAGGGGGGACACAGCTTGATCCATCTCCCCACAGTTCCCCCTCATCCGTCAGCCACGCTGGAGCTTGGGAATGGCAGGAGAGACCAAACAAGGGGACACCTGCCCAGGGAGGGAGGGAAGAGCAGGAGAGCAGGAGGCAGCACAGACCCCACAGCCAAGGAGCCAGGGCAGCCACTTGCAGCTGATTTTTCTCAGCTGAATTTTGGGGAGCTCCTCGTTCCTTTGAGGGGCAATGTCTGAGGCAGGGGTGACAGAGGAACCCCCCCACCTGCAGGTCTTCCACAAAGAGGAATTTGGCCCAGAGGCTTGAGACTCACGTTTCTGATAAAACTCTGCCAGTGGCACAAATCCTGACCTGGAACAGGCCCTTTCCCCCTCATTTCTCTTGCATAATCCACTGCTACTTCATCTGTTTATGATGTTTCCAGTCGCTGCTGCCCCACCTTCCCCTCTGGCAGCAGGGATTGGTCCCAGAGGTACCTGAGGGGACAGGGAGGGGCTGGGAGGACACCAGCTCCAGGGTCCTGGAGATTTTAGGACCATCCACAGAAGGTGGAAATGAGCAGGCAAATGCCACTGGAGGAAAAGAGGGCAGAGAGGACATGAACAAGTTCTTGCACCACTTCAGTGCCCCTGCGTTCACCCCTCTGTGACAGCAGCTGGGACAAGGAGTGACAGAGATGGGCAGGGCAGGAAAGCGGAGGCTGGGTGGGAAAGGCCACAGGGTGGGAGAGAAAGGGGGTTCAGAGACCCTCTCTGTACAAAGAGCACCCCTTGCTCCTTGATCTCCAGATCAGGAGAGGGATGGCAGCCCCCAAAAGCCCGGAATCGCTCTTCCCTCCCTGCCAAGGTGATTGAGGACACAAAAGAGAGGCAAAAAGGACTTTGTGGGGCCTGTGCTGGTGGATTGACCCAGGGTCAGAGGAGGGACAGTGGGGATTTTCCAGCAGGGCTCTGCAGCCGTGTCCTTCCCAGCAGGAAGGAGCTGCTCCTGCGGCCACGGCTCCGGAGCCTGGCACGGCTGGGGCTGTGACACACACACAGCTCCCTTTGATCCCACATTCTCTTTGGAGCAGGGATCCTTCTCTCGAGGACAGACACCTCTGTAGAGCTGAGGATTGCTGCCACCAACAATAGACACCAGAACTCTGGAGGCTTTTCATGCTGAACTCTGCTGCCTTTGGGTTCTTTAGCTGTCCCCAAGCACCCGGCCTGTCCGAGGGCCAGCAGCGGGAGCCTGACCTCCAGCCTGGCCTCTGCCGGCTCAGTCCACATTGGCCCAACGTGTCCTGACTGCAGCTCCTCCCCTCCAGCCCCTGAGCCCACCCAAGGCAAATTTGCCCCTTCTCAGTGCCCACCTCTGCCCTGTGGGACACAGCACTGGGCCCCTCCCGGTCACTGACTGGTACCAGTGGGCTGGGAAGGTCCAAGTGGCTTCTCTCCCCAGCAAAGCTTGGATGGTGACCCCGTTCCCGCTCTTGAAATGAAGGAAGAGGCTCCATTTCAGCGCCCCCTAACCCCAAATTTCGGCTGCCTCGCTGGTGTTTGCTCCACTCCAGCACAGCCCTAATGAGCAGCCAGGGGCCTGGGACAACATCCCTTCCCAGAAACTCCCGACACGGACACTCTCCAGCAGCTGGAGTGCCCTCATCTGCACGAGGAGTGCGAGTTAAACACACACAGCCCTCTGCTGTGGGACAACCTTCCTCAGTTAACTCCATACCCGGGAACAGACCCCAGGGAGCAGAGCCCTGCTGGAGCCGCATCCAGACCGAGCCAGCGGCACGGGGCTGTGGGGACAGAGAGTTCCACCTCTGCTGGAGCTGAACTCAGAAAGCTTTTACTCAGAAAGCAAACACCTGCTCATGCAGGTGCTGCAAATCCCCTTCCCAGCGGCTCCAGGACCTCGATAGGAGCAGGAGGAGAGGGAGAAGGAGGAATGCGGAGGCGGACTCCGGGAAAAGGACTCACGTGGGCACCGCAGGAACTTATCTGCTCCTTGCAGCAGGGAGATGAAGGAGGAACAAAGCTGTTCCCAGATAATGAGGCGAGATAAGGAGAAGGGAGAACAATGACATGGGAGCTCTCCCTGCTCAGCACATCGCAGAAGGCACAGGGTTGGAGCAACCCCCAAAGTCATTTATGCTACAGAAACCATTATTTATTTGTCAGGTTTCGGCTGAACTCTCGTCCAAACTGTGTATCCATGACACCTCCTGCTCTTCCAGGAATGGAGGGAAGGAGCTGCCTTCCCAGAAGGGCAGAGGAATAAAAAAAGCGAAGACCAAAGCTTTATGAGAGATCAAATTTATTGGTCAGACAGAATGGCTTTGCCCCTTGCACTTTTTGTGCATCCATCACATAGGAGGTAACTTAAAAACCTAAATGGTGAAATTTTGGCTTAGGGGTCATGGGAAACCATCCCAAGCCAAAGAAGGAAAAGCTGTGAAATCCAGCACTCGGCAGGGCTGCCTCAGTGACTGGACAGGGCTGAAGTGCCAGCCCAGCCCCTCTCCCGCAGGTTTGGGCACATTCCTGTGCCTCTCCCCAGTGCTCTGCATTGAGTCCACTAACCCAGGAAAAAGGGGCTGAGTTAAAGCTTAACCTCAGCTTAAACAGAACTGACACAGCTTTGGTTTGCACCAGTGAGTTTTACAAGGGCAAATCACAATAAAATCATTTTAAATCAGTAAAAAGATCCATGCAGGACTGGAGCTCTTGTTCCCCAAACTGGTTTTACCTGTCAGGGCTACCTGGGCTTAAGGTAAAGCCTCACTCCCCATTTCCACCTGAACAGCACCTCCTGCTCTTCAGCTGCTGCTTCCCCACAGCTCTGGGGCTCAATACCCCAAGGTGGCACTGGGGCCACTTCATCCTTTCTGTTCCATGATCAATTCCCAGCTTGGAAGCAAGGAAACTCCAGGTGCTGTGGAAGGACATGATCCAGCAAAGAACACACCTGACAACCTGAGCCAGCCCTTTGTCCCAGTTCACCCGAAAAGGCTCAGGAACAAAATCCCCCAGACAGAGGTACATATACAATTAGAAAACATTTAATCCAGGATTTGAGAGAATTAAAAAAATAATTTATTCTAAAATAATTTTGATGTGTGTGTGGCCTGCTGAGTTCCCAAGCATCCAGCCTGGCCTAGGGAACCTTCCCCTGCCTCTCTCCATCCCAGTCCCTCTCCAGCCACTGTAACCTTTAGTGCGTGGTCCTGTCCTGTTCCCAGGCACATTCCAACGTGCTCCAAGGAAAACAAGAATGAGCAGCTCATTACCAGGAAAGACATTTCAAACATGTGGCTCAGCACATGCTTTCTCCAAGTCCTTGCTGATTGTTTTCTCTCTTGGGGTAGGCAAGAGCTCCTCAGAGAGCTCCCAGCCTCCACCCCTCCAGTGTCCCACTCTGCCTTCCCGACCAAGATGGGACCTGCAGCATCTTTCCCACAAGCAGCAGGGGCATTTCTGTCTACCCTGCAGTGCTCCCTTTCCCTCCTCAGCCTCTGCACTCCACCAGGCTGGACCTCTGGACACGTCCAGAACAGCACATTCCAGCAGGATGCTCCAGGGCAGCCACGCTCTGCTTGGGTTCACATCCCCAGGGCTTTGGCAAATCCCAGCCCACTGGTGCAGCCAACACCAGCTCCTGGGCGCTTGTCCCACATGGATTTTCCTTCACCCGTGGCCCTGAGTGGCCCCAGAAGCCGAGGGGTGCCCTAGATGCTGTCGTAGGGCACTGCCAGGCCGATGTTGTAGTTGTACCCTGTCACCTCGTCGTAGGAGGAGCGGCAGATGGGGAGGACGCTGTCCGCAGCCAGCTGGTCCACGGAGAACTCGTAGGAATAAATGATCCCTCGGTACCTGCGTGCAAAACAGCCAGCACACACCGTGTCAGCTCAGCAGCAGAGCAAACAGAGGCAGAAATCACTGTAAAAATCATCCCAACTGAAAAACGCGATGCTGCAGGAGCTGGATAAAAACCCCTGGCCCTTCTGCAGGAGGCTGAGCACTTTTAACCGGGAAAACTCCCTCCTGCCTCCTCCCAGGGACCCAGCAAGGCTGGGAAGGGCTGGTGAATCATTCCCTCCAGCCCTGCAGAGATGTGACTGTCATCTGCTGAAACATCTCCAGGCTCTCCAGCACGGGGGAAGATAAATACATTGGTATTTGATAGTTCAATTAGCACTAACAGCCATTTGAGATGCAAATACCAAAACCTGCAGCTTAAATGCCAGTAGTTTTCCTTTAGGAGGAGACAGCATTACTAATATTTCGAGCATGGAGAGGGCTGCATTCCCTGCCTGGCTTCAGTGGACTTTATGTTCCCCTGCTGAGAAAAAAAAAAGCATTTTTTTCATGCTCAAGCAAATCAAAAGCCAATTCATTGCTTGTTTTGTAAACCTTACCCTTCAACTTCTTTTTATTTTATTTTTTTGCTGCTATACCCCCTCTGTAAGTGCTCTGGGTGATGACTCAGGTGTTCAGGGTGCTATTTGAAAACAAAGCAGATTGCTGAGGGCTGGCTCCTCACTTGCGGTGCAGGCTGGGGTCGTCCTCAGTGATGCTGGAGCCTCGGGGGCTCTTCTCTGGGGATGTTGGCAGTGATCAGGCTGTGGGAATTGAACCACACGTGGCGGACTGGATGTCTGCAAAGCAACGCAGAGCACGGGGTGAGGGGCCACCGGCACTGGGCTCCCAAAACCCGAGTGCTGGGAGAGGAACGGCTTTGGATTGAACACGGAGCGGTTGAAATCAGCGCCCCCGCTATGGCCGGAGGCTGGGAACCTGCACCTCTGGCTCTTCCAGCCTGCAGCAGATCCCGCATCTTCTATCCCCATCTAGTGGGCTCTTCCCAGAACACACGAGGAGGCCGGAAAACACGCTGGAAAGCCGGCAGGGAGGGACGGATGCGGGCTGGGCCGGCTGCTGGCTGCCCCAAGGACTGCAGCGCTCCCGGGAAGGGCAGGATGCTTCCCAGAACGAAGGGGAAGGACACCCCACACACCCACGCGCTGAGCTGGCTCACAAATGCACCATAAGGCACAAGCCAAGAACCCCGGAGTGAGAAGGGACCCACAGGGATCACCCAGCCCAGCTCCTGGCCCTGCCCAGACACCCCAACAACCCCACCCTGGGCATCCCTGGCAGTGCTGTCCGAATGCTCCTGGAGCTCTGGCAGCCTCGGGGCCGTGCCCATTCCCTGGGGAGCCTGGGCAGTGCCCAGCACCCTCTGGGGGAAGAACCTTTCCCTGATGTCCAGCCTGAGCCTGCCCTGGCCCAGCTCCAGCCGTTCCTGGCTGCTGTCCCCGGCCCAGGGAGCAGAGATCGGAGCTGCCCCTCGGGAGGAGCTGCAGCCCCAGGTGAGGTCTGAGCTCAGTGTCCTCTGCTCCAGCTGAACAAGTGCCCTCAGCTGCTCCTTGTGTGGCCCCTCCAGACCCTTCCCCGTACTTGTGTCCCTCCTTTGGACACCGAGGTCAGGTCTCCATCCCTTTCCCTCAGTGGGGAGTAACCAACCCCGAACCCCAGAACAGCACTTTCTGTTCAAGCAGGAGTCACTTCTCTCCTCACATGAGGATGCCTCATCTCCACACGCCAAACGTGTCTCCTGTCACCTCCCTCAGCTTCTGCTCCTGTTTTCCATCCCTGGCACGGGGATAACAGCACACACCTTATCTAGGAAAGCTTTTCATTGGAGCAATCCCTTCTGATTCCTCTATAGATTAAGCAGTGTTTTCTACATGTTTAATCGAATGGCTTTGCTTTGAGCACATCCCCGAGCTCAGCCCTGCCCTGCCTGCCCCTCCTGGAGCAGCACTAATGAGCATGCCAAGGAGACAATCAATGGAATATTGTCCTTAATGCATCAGCCACATCACAACAGCCTTTATCATTCCCAGGGTCAACACAGAAAGTGATACCTGCTATTAATCAATGACAACTCCAGCTTGAACTTCCCTGCCTGTAAATACCTCATCTAGCTCCTCTTTGGGGAAGATGCATTAAAAAAAAAAAAAAGAAATCAGGATTTATCTGTTCATTTTATGGATATCACTCAGACTTACAAGGGGGTAAATCCTCGAGTCTTTATCCAGACAAAGCCCGGGAATTGTGCTTTGATCAGGAAATCTTCATTTAGCTGTACAAAGTGTCAGCTCCAGGATGCTGATCTCTGCTTGTACTTTCAATGCTGTGCTCCTTGTGCTCAGTACAAACTGCTATTTCAGTATTTAAATGAGTTTAAATGCTTTGATCCTCACCATTGAGGGAATGTGTGGATGAGGTGAAAAGAAACGCAGGGATTGTGCTGGATACACCGGATGGAGACAGCCAGAACCAGCACTTTAAAATCCAGGTCCAACAACTAAACTGAGGATGGGGATGGGGCAGGGAGAAGGAACTGACTGAACTTCATAGAAAATCCAGGGGAAACAACTGAACACAGACTGAAACACTCAACGAATGAGCAGAAAGGCCATGACAGAGAAAGGGCCCCCACAGAGACACACAGGGCTCCAGGTGGGGAGGCAACCTGTCCCCAAACCACACGGAAACCACACAGAACTCCCCAAAAACGATCTCATTCCCACATTCCCGCCAGCCCTGATACCCCACACAGCACAGCTCCCCCCCAGGCCGTTACCTGGCGTGCATCTCCCAGAGTTTGGTGCCCATGCGCTGGTCCCACACGCACACCAGGCCCTCCTGGCCGCCGCTGACCACCTTCCACTCGTCCATCTGCACGGCGGACACCCCCAGCTGGTGGGCGTACAGCGAGCACGCGGCCGCGCCGCGCCGCACGTCGAACACCCGCACCCTGGAGGAACAAACGGGGACAAAACCAGCTCTGGACGTGCAGCCTGTGGGCTCTGAGAGCACAAGGACTCGGGGGTTATGCAAATACACCTGGGACAGCAGCCCACTGCTCCAGCCACTGCTGCTCCACGGCTGGAAAAGCAGCAGGGCCCATCCTCCTCACCACTGAATCTTCACCCTGATTTGTTATCAGAGATCTTTTCCAGGCAGATTTCTCCCACCACACAGGAGCTCTCTGAGTATTTACAGGTCCCAGGACCTAAAGAGGGCTCTGAGGCCCAGCACAGGAAGGACCTGGAGCTGCTGGAGCCAGTCCAGAGGAGGCCACGGAGCTGCTCCCAGGGCGGGAGCCCCTCTGCTCTGGAGCCAGGCTGGGAGAGCTGGGGGTGATCACCTGGAGAAGAGAAGGCTCCAGGGAGAGCTCAGAGCCTCTTGCAGGGCCTAAAGGGGCTCCAGGAGAGCTGGAGAGGGACTTGGGACAAGGCCTGGAGGGACAGGACACAGGGAATGGCTTCCCACTGCCAGAGGGCAGGGCTGGATGGGATCTTGGGAAGGAATTGTTCCCTGGGAGGGTGGGGAGGCCCTGGTACAGGGTGCCCAGAGAAGCTGTGGCTGCCCCTGGATCCCTGGCAGTGTCCAAGGCCAGGCTGGACATTGGGGCTTGGAGCAGCCTGGGACAGTGGGAGGTGTCCCTGCCCATGGCAGGGGTGGCACTGTGTGGGCTTTGAGGTCCCTCCCAAACCATTCCATGATTCTATCAGTCCATGATATGAAATAAAAGTGAAATTTGGAGAACGCTCTTCTCTCTGTGCCTCCCAAAACATCAGCAATGCCATGAGGCATAAAACACCTGTTTTGGGTACACTGTTAACACATCCCAAGCCTGGTACATCCCACATCCACTGTGGATGACGGGTGATATTACCAGGATCAAGGAAAGGATGATTCTTGCAAAGATTTCAGAGGAGATTAAATGTGTGGCAATTTGAAAAAGACAGGGAATGACAGGTTTATACCCCCTTGACTTAATCACCAATATTAAAACAAAGCACCCAGCAACCAGGATCTGCTTTGACTTCAAAAATGCAACTGACTGTAGGCAGTTTTTAGGACATCTGATTTTCAGACATTATTGACCCCTCAGACAAAGCATTTTGAAGAGAAATTAACTGAAGACTCAGCTAGAAGCAGAACTATAGAAAAAGAGCTTAAGATTCCAACCACTGCTACAAGGCCACAACACCAGTTAGAGCTAATGGTGTTAAGTTTTAAACCCAGCACATATCACAGAGGAGTGTGGGGTTTGATCCTTATTTATCACGGTTGAGAGCTAAAGTAAAGCACACAAATGAATAAAAAATGCAGCAAGTGAAAACAGAAGGAAAGGGGAAACACTGAGCTCAGATTTGAGAAGAAGCCAGAGCAAGTTCCTCCCAGCTGATGGCTATCAGGAACAAACCCATCAGGTCCACATTAACTCCAGAAAAGGCCAAAACACACTTGTTCCAACACATTAACTGTACTTCGTTCCACACCCCTGCTACGATCCTAATGGTGCTGCAAGTCCTTCCTTTCCCCTTCTCCAGCGGAGATGGCATCATATGATTTTACAAATAACACATTTCAGGGGCTGAGAGAAAAGGCCAGTGGAGCAGTCCAGAGCTCCAGCAGAGCAGCATCCATCTGACACGGAGGAAAACACGCTGGAGCAGGGCGAGGGACACGCTCCGTGTGCAACAGCCCGGCCCGCGGTGTGAGGGGGTGAGGATTTCTCACTTCCCCCAGCTCCAGCACAGAGGAGCTCTGGCTACAGCCCGGGGCTGAGCTCTGGGAAAGGACGGGGTGTCTGGAAGGGCTCACTCCTGGAGCTCTGGCTACAGCCTGAGGCTGAGCTCTGGGAAAGGATGGGAAAGGACGGGGTGTCTGGAGCTCTGGGAAAGGACGGGGTGTTTGGATGGGCTCACTCCTGGACCTCTCCCTGATGTCCTGTGTGTGTTCTCACAGCAACCAAAGCTGCTCCTGTTTGGAAAGCACAGCTGGAAGGCGAGATCTGAGCCCTATTTATTCCATAAGCAAGCACCCAGCTTTCAGGCAGGTGTCCGTGCTGGCACACCCCTGGAAGAACCAGAGGCACTTGTGCTGCTCAGATGTGCCTTAAGGAAAAAAAGCAACAGCGTTTTGCCAACCTCACATGATGCTGTAACACAGACCTGGCCCAGCATCTCCTGTCTGGACAGCTGGGCTCAGTGGGAGCTCTTAGGACTCATCCCAGCTCCAGGGAGGTGTTCTCATGGCCAGGCTTGGACCCTGCTGTCAGACTGCCTTGGGAGTGAGCTGCCTTGCCTTCAGGAGTGTGGAGTACGTTTGGATCCACACCTTTCTGGGTTTGCCATATGTTTGCTGTCCTAACGCTCCTCACCACCCCAGCTTCCACCAAGGAAAAGCAGGATCAGCACACGCTCCCTGCTAGGAGGCCTCTTGCCAGAGCAAAGCACAGCTCAGGAATCAAATCAATCAGCAGTGCTTCAGCAGGAATTTCCGACGGAAGGACAGATTTTACAGGTCCTACCAAAACCACTTCATGAGCGTTCCTTTTCAAAATCGTGGTTTTGGATAAAGAAGAGCAGATTCAAGTGAAATTTGGTATTTAATTCAAGCAATAAGTGCTCCCTCTGGCCAGCAGCAGCCTGAGCTCCCATGGCAAGGTCCCTGTTTAATAAACTCACTCCATAGTATGGCCGTGGAGATCCCAGTCTTGTTCCACCTGTGGATGCCCAGCACCTTCCTGCAGCATCACACGAGGATTTGACCTCTGAAATATTCTGGTCCTGCCTCCTGGATGCCAAACTTGTCTTACAAACTATTAATCCCTAACTCCTTGCTGTTCTAGCAACACCCCTGAACTCAGTCAGTGCTTGAGCTGAAAATCCCAAAAGCTTTCTGGACGGGAAGGGCACAGACATCTCCTCTGCTATAAAGGGGAGGGAAATCAACTCCAGCTCCTCTCCTGTCATCGTGCAGGAGATCAAAACTGGAGGTACTTTTACTGGGGTGCTTTGGAAAATCAATTATCTGCTTTTAGAGGGAAAAAACCTCCCAGGGATTCAATTCCACTTGTCAAACTTCAGCTATTTCCTTTATCCTCCTTGCTGAGAGAGTGTGAGGTTTGCTTGAGCTCCCTATTCACCGGCAAGGGAAGAAAAAAAAAGCTGTTTGACAAAATAATCATTTTTGCAAGCTGCTGCACTGGCGGGACAGAGGCCTGGGATTTGGCAGAGGGAAGTACCCGCCTTCCAATCTGATCCCAGCACCAGAGCAGAGCACCACCTGCAGCCTGGTGCCCAGTGTGGAAAGGAGGAGGGAAGGAAGCAGGAGCCATTAGAGACTGGCTCCCGGCCATCCCACATCTCCTTTGGTGCACTGGATCAGACCCCACAAACGACTTGCCAAAAAAAGGAAATCTAAAAATTGGACTCAAAGGGTCTTTTTAAGCACTTTAATCCTTTCGCACTGCCTGTTCCCAGCGCGGCCATTCCTGGCACCAGACACTGAGCTGGGAAAATCCTACTCCCCAAGCCAAGGAGTTAAAGAGAAAGCTGCTAATCAGCTAAATAGAAGCTGGAATCTGTTCATATGAAAGTCTCTTTTTTTCTCTGTCACCTGAGGGACATCACAGTGTTCCGAAATACACTCTTGACATCATTTGGCAGCCAGGCCCATCTCATCCTCTGTGATTCATCCCTTAGGTTATTTTTTTAATATCAGAAAGTGAGCTTTTAAATGCCAAACTCATTTTGCGGGTGGCGGAGGGGAAGGGGAAGATATTCCAAGTGGTCTCGCTGGGCTGTGCACCAACTGCGTCCACCAAATGGCTCCGAAAGCTCCTCTTCCCATGGAGCTTCCCCAGACAAAGCACACTGACAGCCACATCCAACTATTACCTAATAGTTTGTTCCTCAGCTTCGTGGAAACACGAGAGGAGAAACCAATTCCAGCAGGGCCAGATGTAGGACAGGAAGCTGGAGATGGGAGACTGGAGATGGGAGCACCTACCTTCTGTCCTTGTTGCCTGCCACCAGCATGTTGGGGGGACTGTTGTGGAGGTTGACACACGAGAAGTCACCTATAGAGTTGCCCACCTTGGCCACGCACTGGCTGGTTTCCAGGTTGTAAAGAAGGATCTGGCAGGAAGAGAATAGAACACCTCAGATATTGAGCAGGAGCACCATGATGATGTTTTGCTGCAGCACAAAGCAGAGCTGAGACCACCAGAGGTGTTCTGCAGGACTTGGTGTGTAAAACAGAACCGAGAGACAGAGCTGTCCCTATGAAGAGAGGCAATGACACCCTCAGAAATAAGGAATTTAAGTTTCCCAGTGGGATCCAGCAAGAAGCAGGGATGCACCACCAGTATGGCCAGGTACAGCTCCCAGGGAAACCACACAGGATAAATCTTTCAGGCTTACAGGACAGGCAACGAGTTTCCTCATCAATTTAAACATTTGAGAGAGCAGCAAAAGCAAAGAGCAGCAGCCCTGAGGAGGTTTGGACAGATGGACAGCGAGAGGCAAATCCAGTCAAGGGCAGCAGGAACTGCAGAGCAGAGCTGACCACGGCCCTGCCGAGAGCCTGGGTGCCCTCACGCACACACAGAGAAATGTCACATCTGAAGTGGCAGCTCGGATGGGAAAGGCAGAAAAACAACTCTGATTTTAGGCAGCACCCGAGATGATTCAACCAGAGCCTGCATGAGAAGCACAAGTTGTTCCCCGGCCGTTCCCACTCCTCTCCTCAATCAGTTTAATCACGTTTGCTGTCCTTCCTGTGGGGCCAGATGAGATGTGTCTATTTGGGCCTTTCAATTTAGGAGGATGAGTATTTTTAGAAACAGAAAAATGCACTGGTCAAAGCCCAGTGGAGCTCAGTGCTGCACCTGGTCTTATATAACTTCATAAAGATGATTAAATTTCATGGTGATGCTCGTTTAAATTAAAAGAAACCCTGTGACCATGAGAAGAGTTAATGGTATTGGAAACATCAGAAAAACCCTACAGCTTCCATGGCAACATCAGCGTGGCCATGTCAACGTCACATCAATATTCTTTACTTCTAATTTGCTGATTACAGCCACGTGCAGCTCAATAAATATTGCACTATCTGGGTGTATTAGCTCAACATTTGCCAGAACAGCAGCACTGATGCTGCCTGGCCTTTTCTTTCCTCTCTGTGCCATTCCAGAGATCTGAAAGGTGAATTAAGAGAGCAGGAGAGGATCATTTGGTGATGGAGGCCTCTGGGCAACCAAAGCAAAGCTTTAAGAATCTCGAGGAACAGGGCAAAGAGAGGCAGAGAATTTGCCTCCTCCTGCCATTTCTCTCAAGATCAGGCAAATTCAGACATATTTCAGCTCCCTATCAGGATGAACACATCCATGTCCAACTTCCTCAGGTGTTCCTAAGGTTTATAAGCTCCAAACTAGTTCTTTGTGAAGCTGTCTCAAAAACCATGGCATTTCTCATCCTTAAGACCCAAAAAACCAAAGCAAGGATGACCTTTGCAGGGAAATTTAGGACATAAAAGTTAAATTTAAATAAAAATTAATTTAAACTTCCACCCCAAGGAAAAAGCTGCTACAAACTGCATGGAAATGTTAGTGTTTGAGGCAAAAAGCAGTTTACAGCCTGTTCTCACTTCAGCCCAGATCCCAACAGCTCAGTAACCAAACCCACAGATAATGATGTTCTGGCAAAGGCACCTCCAAGGGTTTTCAGTGCAAAGGAAATTAATATCTGTGCCTGGCAACCCAAACTTCTCCTTGGAAAGTCTGGAACAAAAGATAAAGTCAATAAACTGCTGAATTCAGCTTAAGAACAATAAATGATGGGGTCAGGAGCGATGTATTCCAGCTCCCAGTTGAGCCCTTCCCAGCTGGATGTTCAAACTCCAGAGGGGAGAGGGCCAAAAGCTGCTTTCTTAAAAGTCCCCTGGGGCTGATACTTGCAGTGAACATCCACAAACTATTAATTTATCTAAATGACCAGAGCTCCCAGCCATGCCATAAACACAGGATACATATTTGAACATCCAGCATCCAGCCACGGCCATGAAAGGCTGGAATGAAAAATTGCTTCCACGTAGCACCGAAAGATTCCTCTGTTTTCTGTGTTACATCTTCTCCTGCCCGCAGCCCTGTGGCAAAGCTCACAGGTACCACCAGTGGGAAAAATGACTTCTTTCTCCTCACATTGTAGGTGGCCACCAATTTCAAGTGTTTGCATCTCACAATCTGTAAAAAAATAAAGGTTCACACCCACAAAAATGGAAGAAAAGCTTTTATCATCGTCTCCTACCCCCTTTAATTCCTTCTCTCCTCATGCCTGTCTCTATTCCTTTAAAGACTGTTTATTTTAACCATCAATAACAGGATTGATGGTTAAAATAAAATTTATTTTAAATTTTATCATGCACAAATGTCTTTCTAACCAATCAACCCCATCACTGGAAGAGTCTCTGTGATTTTCAGTATCCAGGTTTTGCCTGTCTCAAAATTCAACCTGTCTTGAGCAGTTTTATGGCCTGCAAATGAATTTCAAACCCTTATCCTGACCAGCTGATAAGTAAAGAAGCTAAAAGCACTCAGAATGCTGAAGTGTGAATAATAATTTCCTGGAGACAGGGCTTTAAAAGCACACTGATGACAATTCTGAAGTTGCTGGAACACCTCTGATGAGCTCTCCTGCAATATCCCAAGGCAAGAAGGATTTTCCTTACAAAGGCCAAGGAGAGAGAATGGAAATACCTGGTCAACAGGGACTTGAAATAAGGGCCTGTGTGTTAAAGGGCAGATAAAGCATAAGATCTCTGGGAGGTTTATAATCCTATAATGCACACTGCAAAGGGATTACCCTTTTAAAGGTATTTATAATCCTATAATGGACACCCAAGCCCAGTGACCTAATAGGTACCGAACTGAGGGAAGTGAACCAAGAGCATTTGGGTGTGAAATGAAGAACCCTGGGATAAGACACTAACGAGCAGCCCTGGCCCCACTGGGATCTCACAGAGCAAAAGCATTAAAGACCCCGTGCAGCCAGCACCGGGATCCGACGCCCCAAATAAAAAGTGTCACCTATTAACATCGGCCAAATGAAAAGTCCAAGTTGTTGGCCAAGAGCCAGGCAATCTCCCCGAAAGCTTAATAATTCAACAAGCCAGGAATAGCCAGAGTACCTTGAGCATTCTGTTTAGTTAAAGACCACAGAGATTAGCAAACACATTATCCATCTCCGAGGCGATTCTCTCCCTGTTACAAGTCCCTTAACGACCTTTACCATCCCTCCCTCCCTCTCTCTCTCTTTTAATAAGGCTGAGCAAATGGGACTTCATTTTAGCCCACTGCCACAGACTGGGGGCATTAATTATTCATGCTCATAGTCTCCCCTTTGTTAAGGCAGTGCATTAGACTAATTCCCCTCTTTACTGGGCGACTTGGGCATGGCTCAACCTGGGCCGCTCTTCTGGGAGGGCTGCACTGGGAACGGCAAATTCACGAGCCCAGGCACAGCAAGAAAGGGAAAGTTACTGTTCTGCATGGAACTGCAGAGCCGTGGGTACAGGGGACTCTCTTTAAATGCTGTCCAAGAACTCATGAAAGATGCCTGAAATTAATTCCCAAAGAATTAAAGGCTCTGGAGCCAGAAGAGCTGAGCTGTGAGCTTTGTTACACCTCGCAGCTAAGTGAGGTCAAGCGTGGTCGATGCACTGTGCTTGAGATACTTCCAAGAAAAACCAAGGAACTGAAGGAAATGCTGCTGATGGAACTCTTCCATGCGTGTCCAAAGCCCCAGCAGGTGTTTTGGGATGCTGCGTTGTCGGAGATGTCTTTTTTGGACGGAAGATTAAAACAACAAATCCCTGAGCACTTGTTATCAAAGAGCCTGTGGTACTTTCAACAAGAGCTGGGGTGTCCATCCCACTGTCCTGGCTGGGAGCCAGCACACGCCTGCTCTGGGGGAGAGCTGCTTTCCTTTTCCCTTTCCCTTTCCATCCCCTTCCTGCCTCCTGTCCAAAGGAGCAGCACGGACCCCGAGCTGTGTCTCAGAGCTGGGTGAATCCCTCTGCGTGTGGGGTGTATTTGGTTCTTATTTAGATGCAGTGTTGCAGGGAGGATCATAAATATCAGCAAAAAGCATTTTGTAAAACCACACTCAAAGCCTGCATCCTTCTCCTCACTGAACAACACACGGCATCCATTAAAGAACCACTTTTTCGGAAAGAACTGCCCAGGATTGAGGTTTCTGTCACTTTAGCTAAAATAAAACCACCCTGAGTTGCTCAAAGTGGCAGAGGATCAAGCAGCAAGCCTGAGAACAGAATTTACATTTATTTTCAGATTATGTTTCTCCCCCTTTCCTTCTGTCCAGCCCTCTGCCAGTTGGAAAAAAACATTGCCTGAATACACACAAATATTGCCAATGGAAAAAAAAAAAGGTCATGAAATTCCAAGTCCACCATAAATAAAAAGGGATCTGGTTTCTGCTCAGGTCAAACCCATCCAATCCAGAGGGTACCTACAAAAGCAGGGATATGCATTTGTGGGGGAACTCATCAAATTAAAGACAACATATGGTACACACTGCTGCAAGTTTGGGGTTTATTTCTAAAGCGATGTGGAAAAAAGAGAATATTTTTAAAGTTTACAAGCCCCAGGGGCACAGTTTCCCAGTGCAAATGTATTGGATTGCCTACTGTAAATATGGCACACCGCACTGCAACAACAACAAAAACAATTTGCCTGCTCACAAATGCAAGGTCAGCACGCTGATACTTGTGCATACAGATAAGTGATCTGGCTCCATAAATTTCAAGATGAGCTAAGATTTAAAAGGAGCAGCTGAGGGAGACAGACAGACAATCAGAGAGGAAGAAAAAGAGTAAATCAAACACAAAACAGCCAGTTAAAGAAATAAATAAATAAAAAAAAAAGCAGTTAATATCCATGAATAATGGATGTTTGATTTAAAAGCAGTTTACTCCAATATGATGTAATTTTTGACAATCAGCCAGAGAGACTATTTTGCAAGTTCTTGCCAGATATAAGTCATTGTGGGGAGCTGGGAACACAAGCACTTCTCTGAGCATGTGGAAAATTGACTTTCATGCCACCCTAGAGGTGACTTTTCCCTGGCAGACGCATGCGCCGGGCCATGCCTGAAAACCCAAAACCAGCGGAGCCCGCACGGCTCCCGGCAGATCCAGCAGGAACAGCAGCTCCCCGCTCCTCCCCGTGCAACACCTGCTGCACGAGTCACACACAGAGCTAGAGACAAGTGCAGTTTGCTTTTCCCTTTGAAGTTTCCCTGTGCCTGGAGTTGCAGAGCGAGGCTCCAGCCTGGTGGCAAGAAGGGGAGCCAAGCGCTGTGCCGGCGCTGCCAACGCACCTGCAGCCCTGGGCACTGCCAGCCCCCGGGGCTCTGCCAGCCTGGGATGGGCTGGGATGTGGGCAGATGTCTGCTAGGACCTGGAATGGGGTCACCAGGCTCGTTTGACTCGTGGCTGAAGCCTGGGCTAAGAGCTCCAGGGCCCGTGGGGAGGATGTCGTGTTTATCCACCGAACCACCCACGCACTCAAAAAATCCCTCTGGCCCGGGGACGGGTTTTCCCTAACCTTCTCCTGTGGAGAAGGGAGGCAAGTTGAACCCTAAAAACTGAATTAATTCCCTTGGTTTCATCAGCTGGAATATTCGTGGCACATCCTAGCAGCTGTATTTTCCAAACCTGAGGCACCTACCTAGGCTGCCATGCCAATTTTGAGGCACTCCCACTATTGTACAAACAGGGGAAAAAAGCAGAATGTCCTTAATGTCAGCCAACAGAAAGGGATTTATTGATTTATTATTTAGTTAGTTTTTTATTCATTTATTTATTTTAACTTGCAAAATTATTCCTGGTC
Organism: Monarcha castaneiventris obscurior; assembly: GCA_026261815.1. Lineage (NCBI taxonomy): Eukaryota > Metazoa > Chordata > Aves > Passeriformes > Monarchidae > Monarcha > Monarcha castaneiventris. The sequence continues at coordinate 1,328,519 of JAMPIT010000363.1, forward strand.
ATTTCTTTGATCAATAAATCATGCAAAATTTAGACAAGGAAAAGTTCTGGACTCTCTGCTGGTCTCTTTTTCTTGTAGTGGCCAACACAGCTCAGTTCTGTCGCTGTTGAACAGAGAACGGTGAGAAATGACACAGTCCAAGCTCAGGGAAAGAATGGCATGAGCCCTTTATTCCTCTACAGACCCATTTTTATACCCTAGCATGACATGAGATCATTGGTCATTGATCATCTGCCTCTTGTAGCGGTTGGAGGGAACCCACAACACCCACTGAAAAATATTTTTCCCAATGTGTCCCATAAGAATTCTGCAAAACAGAACCCAGGTGCACAGATAAAGGTAGTTTACAGAACTGTCCTCGTTGTTTTCATCTAGTCTGCATGTGAAAGCCATGTTCTCACAGAATATTGAAAAAGGCTGAAGAATTTCTCTGCTTCTAGCTTTTTAGCAGTCACATTCTCCTGTGGAGAAGGGAGGCAAGTTGAACCTTAAAAACTGAATTAACTCCCTTGGTTTCATCAGCTGGAATATTCGTGGCACATCCTAGCAGCTGTATTTTCCAAACCTGAGGCACCTACCTAGGCTGCCATGCCAATTTTGAGGAACTCCCACTATAATACAAACAGGGGAAAAAAGCAGAATGTCCTTAATGTCAGCCAACAGAAAGGGATTTATTGATTTATTATTTAGTTAGTTTTTTATTCATTTATTTATTTTAACTTGCAAAATTCTTCGTGGTCATTTCTTTGATCAATAAATCATGCAAAATTTAGACAAGGAAAAGTTCTGGACTCTCTGCTGGTCTCTTTTTCTTATAGTGGCCAACACAGCTCAGGTCCTCAGAGAGTTTTACCTCTCTGATGTGGTACCAAGAGTTTATAAAGAAAAAGGTATTGAAAACACCTTTCAACACCTCTAAAGATCTGCTAACACCCTGCAGCTCCTCAAAGACAGACATTTGGGCATGTTCCATCTGTTCAGGCACCAGTAAAGCCCTGCCCTTCTACTGGTATGAAAACAAGAGTTCATAGGGATGAATTTGTTGAAAATCAGGCTATTCACAAGGGTCACAGGGGTTAACACAAGTGAAAAACCCCACATTTTTTAAACAAGAAAAACTACGATTAAAAAATTGAAGTCTTTGGAACTCTGTGAGAACTGGAGACATTCAACACCACAAAAGACAATGCAGCTTCTCAGTTAGAAGGATTTTAGTTAAAATAAGGTGCAAAAAAAGATGTTAAAGCTTCTGTAAAGAAGCTATGACCTAAATATATCATCCAAAAATGACTGTAAAGTATGAAACTCAATTTAAAGGATTATTTACTGTTGCCCAGAGAAGCTGTGGCTGCCCCTGGATCCCTGGCAGTGCCCAAGGCCAGGTTGGATGGGGCTTGGAGCAGCCTGGGACAGTGGAAGGTGTCCCTGCCCATGGCAGGGGTGGCACTGGGTGGTCTTTAAGGTCCCTTCCAACCCAAACCATTCTGGGATTCTATGATTTAGAATTTTTCACTCACTATCAGTTCACAACAGTGGTTAATTCCACAGGATGCACTCACACTTCCAAGCAGCTGAAGAATTCCATGGAAACACTAAATCCAGGAGCAAACCCAGGCAGCGTTTCACAGCTGCAGAGAGGAGCCAGGTGAGCTTGAACACCTTTCATCAAGTCCAAGCCAAGCAGCAGCTCCAAAGAGCTGCAAAAGCGACAGCATTAACAGGCAGCACCCAAGAGAGCTGATCTCAACACATCCACAGCCTTCTGCCTCTGACTGGAGCTTTAAATCATCCCTTCCCTCCTCTCCTCCCCATCCACCAGTCCTGGAATCAGGTTCACGTCTGTGCACAAAGCAACCAAACCCACAGCTGAACTGTGCCTGGTAATAGCTGGGATAAAAATTCTTGTGCATGCTCTATGAAGCTGCTTTGGTGGAAAAACCTCCAAATCCTCCTTCGTTCATTATCTTATATCCCCAAGAACTGCTGAATATGTTAAAAATTTTGAACAGAATTTGTAATACAGGAGAAAGTTGTGTTTGAGGGTTTCTCCTCCCATCTCAGGAGAACAAACACCTCTAAATTTCACAGAAATAATTCACAAAGCTCATCTGAACTACAGTAGGAACCCAGACTTACCTGACAGCAGATTCAGGGAAGGTTATAAAGGCTCCAGCCACGAGAAAAGCTTCAGCCAGATCCAGACTGAATCAGAAATCAGATGAAGTCAAGCCTAACATTTATCCTGCTGCCTCCTTATGAGGTTTAGATCCTGACACGGAGAGGACCAAAGCCAATCTGTGGATTTCATCTCCCCCATGGTGTTTAAACCCAAATTCCAACAGGTGACTGCCCAGCCTTGGTGGTGGTGCTGCAGCAGCTCTGTGATCACGGGGCTCCCAACTGCCTGACACGGGGGATGTGTCACTGGCCTGACATCATCCCTCAAGGAATGTCCCCTGGATGCCCTGGGAATAAGGATTTCCCCCGTGGGTTGTTATCTGGGCTATTTAATTAGCCTAGATGGGAACACAGATCTCAGAATTTGGAATTTAAGGGAAGTGATGTATTTCATGTTGAGTTAACAGAGCTGAAACAACGAAATCTTTCACAGCTTAACTTAAAAAAAGAGCTCCAGGACCACTAAAGCAGAAGAACTTTCAAGAAACAGCATCATATTTGCGTTGTCTGGTGCTACTAAAGTGCAAGCTGAACTTCTCAGGGATGAAGCATTTCTGTTCTCCCCTCCCTCCTGCACGGGTGTCTCTCATCTGACAGGAGCCAAGTCTAGGCCATGGATTTGATGTTTTCCTCCTCTCCGACATAAAAGTTCCCACAAAATTTATGCCTCAGATCTCAGCTCTGCTGTCAAACGTGGCTAAAATTAGAAAATGATTAAAAAAAGAGAGAGGGAGGGAAAAGATGGTTTCCCTAAGTGTTTCCATCGGGAAGCAGGTTACTAGGCAGGGATTGCGGGAAGAAAAATAACAACCCGGAGGAAAACAAAGAAAACCCCAAACTGGGGAGAAACACAGGCAGCAGCCAAGGCGGCTGGAATCCTCCAGGATTGCATTTCCAGGAGGGAGAGATCTCCCAAAGACAGATTGTCACCGTGTGCCCGGCGTAATCAGCCGCTGCAAAGTCCCTTCACGTCTGCGCGAGGCCGCTAATTATCATAATAGACATTAGTAATTAATTTCCGGCGTGATGTCAGCTGGAGCAGCAGTGCCAAGGCAGTGTCCTTGTCACACCCCCCGGCCGTCTGGGCCCATCTCCCTGATTAGGATGCACCAGGCTTAATACAATCTGCCAGCAAGAGCTGGGCAGCTCAGGACTAATTTAAGAAAGATGTCCGGCTTTGCTGAGCGGCACTCGGGGCCTGGGGAGGTGTCTCTGTTCCTTTAGGAGGCACTAAAGTGATCACTGGGGTAATGCCCACAAATGAGGCAATTTTACCTCCTGACCTCCCACCTCTGGAGGGAAAAGAGCTGGATTAGGGCAGCAAAGGAATTAATAAAGACAGCACAGCTTGCAGCATCTCAACCCTTGAGGTATTTATGGTGAACAGGAATTTTAAGGGGAATGAGATGCAGCTGGGCACATTTGTTCCTAACAGTGCTAAATAGTCCTAAATAAAGCTTTCCCTTTCTAGTCACTTGCCAAAGAAAATCCTGCATTTTCCTCCTGCAGACCACAGCTCCTTTCATCTGGGTGCTGCCCTCCTGCTTCCTTCTCCACCTGCCTGAGGCACCCTCCTTCCCTCACTGCTGACAGCCTGAAGTGTGACACAAAAATGGAATGCAAAGGGAGGGGAAAAGGGAGGCAAGATGCAGGAAAGGGACAGGAACTCTTCCCAAGGCATCTGGAAACAGCTCCCTTCACAGCTCGGGCAAATACTTGAGTGCACAACACAAAAAACACCCTCCTCCTAAGGGTGCTCCTATGCCTGACACTGCTCAGGACGCCCTCAGCAGAAAGGCTGAGGGATGCTTTGGGCTTTTGGGTTGTTTATTGGGGTTTTTAGGTGGGTTTTTTGAGATGAGTTCCCCTGATGCCATTGATGCAGCATAAACTGAGTTGGGCCTTGCTGAGGAGCAGAGGTTGCAAAGTGAACTCAGTTGGTTGAAAATGAATCCCTCACTTCAGCCCACAGAGGAACACAAAGGTGCATCATCATTGTAATCATTATTGCATTCAATTGTCTTCTCTCTCCTGTCAAAAGCTGGAGAGCAGGGAAAGAAGCCCTCAGCACAAACTCTTTTTTCTTAAATTACAAAGGTATAAAAATCTTATCAAAAAACAATTACAGTACCTGGTTGGGCTCATTCAATAACCAGCCAAAGGTTTTGATGCCAAAGGCAGCTTCCTGAGCAGACACATCGAGGCAGGTGACAGGCTGACCATAGACTGAGTGGAGAACTTTGCCAGGATCTTCTGCCTTCAGGAGATAGACAATGTCCTCTGCAGCTGCCACTGCCACTGGGCTCCCCGTGACATCTGGAACCAGATTAAGGAAGTTGACCTAAAAAGAGCAGACTTTTTATTTTTAATACAGTCAAAAATTCTTTTGCATCACTACTGCCACATACTGAACTGAACCAACTACTCATGTGTGTCCTGAATCGCCTCAGTTATGGAATAATTCCACACAAAGACCAAGGACCAAGCTTACGTCTGAACTTTTGCAAGTTTAGCTCCTAGGATAAAATTCAGCTACCAGTCTTTAGAACGAACCCATAAAAAACCCAACTAATCAGAGCACATTACAATTAAACATCCCAAAACGTCACCTCAAAGAAAGGAGCAAGACCCAATGGCCTCATCCTGAAGGACAGAAAGCCTTAAGGTTAAAGCACACAAAGCAAATATCACAGCTGGAGTGTGAATAAGGTGCTCCAGAAGAGGAAACACATTGATATAACTGATGTTTATTGTGCAGTCATGTAAATACACCATAAATTAACACAGAGGCATCACAACTCTAGGACAGCCCAAAAGTCAGACCCCAATCCTCTGTCCCAAGAGCACAAGGATGGTGCTCTTACCATTTCAGTGAAGATAGGGCTGGAAAGTTTCCCCATGGGAAGGGTTTAAACTCCTTAACAGCTGATTTCTAACGCAGCCTTGAAAGAGAGTCCGGGGTCCTGAGAGTCTGTCCCATAGGGCAAATGGACTTGTCACAGCAGACAAGGTAAATGGATCCAACTACAATGGAGTGGGTGCTTTCACTGGAAAATCTCTTAAATTAACAAAATCCCCCAGTATTTTAAGTACTGACTGCTTTCGAGGGGGGATTAATCAGGAGTGGTTTAAATTACTTCACACCCTTTAACTGCACAGCCTCCTCCTACAGAAGAGAGGCTGCAAGACTCAGTTATTCCTACACACTTCCTTCCCCTTTCAAACAAATGTTGATACTCTGAGACAAAATAAAACTTCAGAGAATGAGTTTTAATTACAACTCTGAAAACTTCAGTGACAGAAGGTGCAACCTAAAGAAGCTGCACGAGTAGTTACAGCTTCACAAGTGACACTATTAGGCTGCTTGCAACATCCTGCCTCAGAATTAATCAGATAGTGTGGATCTGGAATGAGACCTGGAGTTTCAGCTCCAATTCTACGCGAGAAAGCTGATTTACAAAATGAGCCAACTTAGTTTACTGTTGACAAAAAAAAAAAAAAAAAATTAAACCCAGCCAACCTCCTGCACCATATGGACTTGTGCTCATTTTCACTCCTAGTTTAAGCCAGCATTTCACCCTTGCCCTTCAGGGATGGAAGGTTCATCCCTTAACCTGCTCCGAAGTCAGAGCCTCGAGCTGACAACGCCCTTATCTAGTTCAGGCTGTAAGACTGATCCATCTTAACCCTACCAAAAAGAATTAGTGGAGCTCCTGGAACAAAGCAGAGTAGCCTGGAGACTCACCAGTTTCTGGATTTCAAATGTTCCTGGGGTTTGCCAGAACCCTTTGTCGTCGGGGCTCTCCAGCTTGACCTCGAAGCCGGAGGCCGTGGCCACTGCGGTGCCGCCTGGGGCCAGGGCTAGGGCCTGGATGCGCTGGTTGTGCTGGAAGTGATGGATTGGCTCCTGCCCCAACAGCAGGCTCCAAACACTGACAGTCCCTGGAAAACGGGCACTGCGGTTAGCTCAGGCTTTGACTCAACTTTCAAACAGCTGCAAGTCAAGCTGGTGGAAAAAAGGGAATAGACAGGGAAGAGATGAGGGCAGGAAATCTGAACTTCAGGATGCTGTGGTTCCTCTGCCCACGGAACAGGTTCTGAGGAAAATTCACATGCTCTGGCCTGAAGCTGAAGGAGGGGACATACAGACTGGATATTAGGAAGGGATTGTTCCCTGTGAGGGTGGGGAGGCCCTGGCACAGGATGCCCAGAGAAGCTGTGGCTGCCCCTGGATCCCTGGCAGTGTCCAAGGCCAGGTTGGACATTGGGGCTTGGAGCAGCCTGGGACAGTGGAAGGTGTCCCTGCCCATGGCAGGGGTGGCACTGGGTGGGCTTTAAGGTCCCTTCCCACCCAAACCCATCTGTGATTCCATGATTCCAGGCTCTATTGCTCTGTACCTAATTCCTGATTTTTTGACTTTCCAACAACATTGATATCTACCTTGAGGAAAACTCTTTGACTTCTCTCACATTTCCATGTTTGGAGATCAGCTGTAAACAGACACCTGAACTTTTGTTCTATTATAGAGAGACCATCAAATATCCCAAAAACCAGTGAGGAAGAACCCACACGCAAATTTTAAGTCACTTTGATGCACAATTCTCAGAACCACAGAATATCCTGAGTGGGAAGGGACCCACAGGGATCACCCAGCCCAGCCCTGGCCCTGCCCAGACACCCCAACAATCCCACCCTGGGCATCCCTGGCAGCGCTGTCCAAACGCTCCTGGAGCTCTGGCAGCCTCGGGGCCGTGCCCATTCCCTGGGGAGCCTGGGCAGTGCCCAGCACCCTCTGAGAGAAGAACCTTTCCCTGATCTCCAGCCTGAGCCTGCCCTGGCCCAGCTCCAGCTGTTCTTTGGGTGCTGTCCCTGGTGACCACAGAGAAAAGCTAAAGAATACAAATCCTAAAGAATAAAGGAGTGTAAGTCAAAAGACAACATATTTGTAACTGCATTTTTGCCAGCCTGGCTCCCCAATTCTCCATTTAAAAGCATCATAATGGGAGTAAGAGCAACCTGAGGTAATCAGGAGGGAACAGAAGGGAACTGGAGCCTTCTGGGCCACCTTTGCACTGAATTAAGGAGAAGCAATCTTCCAACGTGACAGGCAGGGCTGGAGAAGCCTCCCTTGCAGTGGAGCACGTTAATGATGAAATGATTAATGGCAGCTCTTCCTTCAGAAGGAGACATAAAAGCCCTGACAGACAGCTGTGGATGGGCACCACTGCCAGTTTGCAAACACTCCTCCCCAGTCCCAGAGGAGGTGAAGCAAGAGTGTGGTAATGAAACTGCACATAGTGAAATGGTAGCTAAATGAGTTTAAATTGATTTATGTTAGCTTTTGTAAAGATTATTTGGTATCTGGAAAGTGCTACCCATGTGAAATAATGCAGATAATCCTTAAGATCCCTGTCTAATGGCACTCCCACTGAATATTTATATTCCTCACCATGGGAATGAGTACCATAATGGGGACCATTTTTGTTTTATTAGGGATGAATATTTAAATTAATCTGCTATTTGCCTAAACAATTAGCCGCCTCTGTTTGTTTACACAAAGCCAAAACTGCAATTAGGCTTCCATCAAAAAGATAAGTCCCGACTAAAACTGTCCCGACGGAGTCGTAAGGGCTCAGAGCAGAACTTCCCAAAATTACTTCTTAGCATAATGGTAATTATGTTAATTGCTTGAAAGGTAAATAACTGCTGAACTGGGTTTGCAAAACAGACTGGTTGCACACACAGCTTAAAACCAGTTAACAAATCCAAATGGGCAGCACAGGCTCCATCTCCTCCACCCCACACCAGGGCTGAGCCGAGGCACCTCTTCCCTAACACAAAGGGATGGGGAAGAGAGAGATTGAACTGGGCAAAAAACCCCATCAGTGATAGAGTGATAGCAGATCATGGGTGTTAGAACTGGGCCTTTGTGGCAACCACAGATTTGGCTGCCAGGCTCCTCCAAGCAGGAGGATTTTCCATTTTTCTTCTGCAGGACATTTATCCCAGCTAAAGACCAGGTTCATGAAAAAGGGAAGCTGATTTGCTTTCAGTGAAGCCTTTTGTTTACACATCTCTGTGCTGAGCATTTCAAAGGTTTAACAGTGTCTAAATGAATGAGAGTTCTGGAAAATAAAAAAAATACTCCAACCACAGGAGCAAACTGGGAAACCCAGAGCTCAGGGTTCTGCTCTCTAATTTTGGCAACAGGTCACTAATTATTATTATTATTATTATTACTACTACTATTACTATTATTATTATTATTATTGCTGCATCTCAAACATGGCAAAGAAGTGACAGTGAAATAATAAAATGCAATAATAAAACTGCTTCAAGACAGGCACTTTTTTCTTTTTTTTAACCAGATGTTCAACAGCAAAATCTGTCCAAAATCAAAGGTTTTAACCAGGCAAACACAGAGTGTACAACATCTGATACATGATACAGGCAATCCTGGTAATATAAGAAAAAAGTGACTTGTAAGGTCCCAAATTCACATGTAATGAAGGAGCACAAAGTAAAGAGTAACAAGGAGAGTTCAAAGAATATCCTGAGTTGGAAGGGACACACAAGGATCATGACAGAAGGAAAACAGAAGAAGCAAACACTCCACTGGCTTTATAAATAGGTAAAGCTGCTGTGAGGGCAGAAAGTGCTGCTCAGAACATTCTGCATTTCACTACAGAAACAGCAAAAGGTATTTATGGGCGTGCAAGTCTTAGCAACAGTCAATCACGTTTGGGTAAGAGCAAAAAATCCCCCACCATTCCAGTTCAGGTTATTAGTGTGGCAGCACAAAAAAAATCAGGCTAAGATTTAGCAGTGCAGATGAGATCACTGCTCTCCACAGTCTGTCTTCCTGCCTCCAGCACTGCCCAGTGCCTCATTTCCACAGCAATTCCTCTGCTGAGGTGAAGTTAAGGTTGCAACCATACGTTATCTTTTTTTTATCTTGAATACTGAAATCCTAAAAGTGTTAGAAGGTCATTAAATCAAAATTATAAGCAGCATTTCCACAGCATGCTAAAATCTGCACCATAATTGTGATTATTCCAACTGAACTCCACCAGTAACTCCCCAAAATTATTTAGAATTATGAGCAAGCTGGAAAATCATCCTGGCTCAAGAAAACAAGGGCAAGAAGCTGCTGCTGCTGGTGTAATGCTGACACTCGACACGACAATCACTGCGCCAGCCTTGCTTATACACTCTGCCCTAGGTGTGACAAAAAATTCAACTCCCAACCCAATATATATTTGAGTTGTGGCCTAATGCAAGGTCCATGGATTGCAATTCCCTCCAGGTTGGAAGGTACCTGGAGAAAACATTGAGCCTGTGCTGATCCTGACTGAACCCCAATTCCGGCAGCACCAGCCAGCCTTGCACAGCTCAGGCTGTGTCCTAGGTGGGGCTGGAGGCTCCTCTCTCTCCATCAGCAGTGCTGGGAGCACAAAAGGCATCCTGCAAAAGCAGCTGTCACATCTATTTTCCCTCAGGTTTCTCTCTGCATTTGCTACAAAATTAAACAAAACCAACTATCTCTTTTCCTGTAAAATCCCCTAATCCTCCGACAGGGAAAGGCAGCACAAACACAGAGGCAAACAGTGCTAAATCTCATTAGTAAATATTATCCTGGCTGTGTCTGGCAGCGTCACAGAGCCTGTCTGAGCCCCTCCTGAGCTGGGCACAGCGCAGGGCACTGCCCACCTGAGCTGCCTGCTCCAGGAGGTTGGGATGGGAGGGCTGGAGCTGGGTGTGGAAGATCCCAGCTCAGATCCTGAAGTCCCATTGCATCAGCTCTTCCCTGTTAAAACCAGCATTTGCTGTCAGCTGGTGGCTGCTGCCAGCTTTGGAAAAGATGTAAAGCAATTTACATGTGCAATATCTGAAAAATAAATTAAAAAACCCCAGAATTTTGTTGTGCTGGAGCAGGGAATCCAAACGTGCTCATGGTTTTCATGCTCTTTCACTTCACACAACTGCGTGGGAAGGCCAGAAGCTGCTGAATTCACATCATCTCCACAATGCTGGTCCTGTTTCAGAGTTGTGGTCTTGCCACTTCTACCTTTATTTGAATAAAATAAAACTCTTTTTTATCTTTTGAAATCTCCTGGACTTGATGATCCTTGTGGGTCCCTTCAACTCAGGCTACTCTGTGATTCTATGGCTCCTTACAGGTGTTTTTTTTACTCCAAAGTGGGAACATGAATTTATTTCCTTGTAATTTTCAGCTGTATCATATCTCTAGGAAGCACAAGCAGTATAAGAAAAACATGGGTGGTAATGAGCAGCAGCCTGGAGTATTAGAACTTCTTATTGTGAATTCTGAGTTTTCCCTAAAAACATTTCTAGTCAGAGGAGCCATTTAACCTTAGCAGATACTTGAAGTTCATTAACCAACATTTTACATTTAATTTACACTTCCAGCAGGTACTGAGGGTACAAAGCAATGAGAGATTAGACCTCAGTGATAAGGGCCTTGCCTTCACATTGCCATTACCACACCAGCTCCCACCAAATGCTCCCAGATTTTACCTTCACCACATGATACCATCCCTGGGCAGTCCCTCAGAGAAGGCACAGACCCTATTCCATTTCCCAGCATGGGGAATGGGATGACTGGGATGGGAAACCACACTCCGCTCACCCAAACCAAGAGGTTTGCACCCACAGCCACCAAAGGGAATAAACAGCCCAGCCCCTGCTCCTGTGGTTTCCTTGTAACACCTTTTCCTTCACTCCAGCCAGCCTGGAACGCTTCTGCTCTCTTGGAGCACTCAGGGGAAGGCACCAAACCCATCACTCTGCACAGAGGGTACAGAAGGGACAACACCCCCAGCTTTAGGGGCATCAGAAAGGACAAGAGCACAGAATTCCAGTCCCAAAAAACAGGGCTGCCAGAATTCCCCTCCTGGAGCCTGCAGCAGGCAGGAGCACTTCTGATCCCTGCAGCAACCACCTTCCCTTGCTGCACGGAGTGACTGCAGCTTGGGCAGGGCCACCAGCTCCTCACAGCAGGTCTGAGGGGGTACAAGCAGGGCAGCAGGGCTGTGTCCCCCGCCGTGCCTACACCAGGGTGGCTGTGGCATTTAAAGGACAGCAGGAAAAAGTTCTGTTCTCCTGTTGCTGCACATTGTTTTTGAGTCAAACCATGAAACTCCAGAGCGCAGGGGGGAGAGGGGTGGCGAAAGGAGACTGCTGTTTCCCAAAAGCTGTGGCTCCCAGCCAAAGGCAGGCAAGCATGGAGCAGATGGAGTCCTGGCAAGGCCTCTCCTGTCCCTGCATTAGCAGCATCTGCTCATTACCCAGAACCCTCGCCTGCTTTATCTAATGCTCCAGGAAAAGCATTTTGATTTGATTCATTTCAGTTCGGTAACGTGCAACACAATTAGTGGTAAAATCAAACTGGAGCACTGCCAGTGCTGACAATAGGAAACAAGGCAGAAGAAATATGAGGCCAGTGGGTTGGAATTCAAAAATCACAACTGTGGCTCGAGCTGCCAAGTCCCGTTGCCCCAGGTGTACATCCAGTGCCCCCACTGAGCGCTGGCACGGGCACAGGGAACTTCATTTGCTCCCCATCCATTTCTCCCTCCTTCCCCTCTCCTCACAGCCTGCTCCTCCAAGGCTGGCACCGCCGGGAACGTTCACCGGGAGCCACAATCCCGTTTTCCTTCAGTGCCGCCGTGGAGCGACAACCCACCTCGGAGAGGGGCATCCCGGGAAGACAAAGCTGTCTCCCTGCTCTGCTTGCTGTGCCTTGGGAAGGGAGCTGCAGGAGCAGAGCAAGGCAGCCTGTGCCTGTCAGCCCTTCCCTGGGATGGGGTGCCAAGGCCAGCGCTGCGGGAGCCCTGCTGGACCGGGAGGAGCCGATGCTATCGGAACGAGCCAGGGATCCGCCAGGGAAGTCTAGACTCTGCCTGACAGCACCACCTCCAACACGAGCAGATGGTTTCTCTGGGTTAGTCAAACTTACAAACAAAGAGGAAAGGGAGCTGGAAAAGTACAACAAAGAACAATCAAACACATTATCTTCAAAGCCGCCCGCTCCCTCCCCAAAATTTAAAATAACTCTCTGCACCAGAGTGTAAATATGTGCTTTCGGCTTGCAGTTAGTAAACACTGCTAAAATGGGTCTTTTTATTTCCCTATTCCCATAGAAACTAATCTATTCTGACCAAGGCTTCTCAAATCAGAGTCACTGCCATATCACAGAGCCTATTAAAATTTCTACCCAAAAGAATAAAAGACGCCGAGCTTTATGCAAACTAGTTCAGTCACAGCACTGACAGCAAGGGATATGACAGGCAAAAAACCCAGACAAATTATTAGATTAGTCAGTGGGAAACTAGAAAACAAACAAAAGACCCTCTGCTAGTCACTGTTTGGCTCACTGGAAAAAAAGCCAGCACTTAAAGCCGTGTTATAATTTCCTATGATTCGAGTAAATAATATTAATAACACCAGATTTGCTGTTGTCAGAAAATGTTGCCTATACACAATTTTTACCCATAGAAAATCATTCCAGCATGATCCAAGCTAGAAAAACAGCTAGGGGTGTTGAGAATCTTAAAACGCACAAAGCATTTAATTTACTTTTAAAATAAAACGTGTGGATTAGGAATTTTGTTTGGATTATCCACCTTCGGCTTTGTTTTCACCTGTAGAAACGCCAGGATCAAAGACAGGATGTGTACAAAGCTCTCTAAATGTACAAATATTCTTTATTTATACCCAATAAGCCATTTTAAGTGTTAAATTATACATTTCAAAGAAATATGATGGAGTTGAGTTCTGCCTGAGCCTCTCAGTTTAGGTTCCCAGTCGGCCAGCACTGTCCAAACCTGGCTTTTTTAATTGCTGTTCCCACATCCAGAAGATGTTGGTCTCTGGCTCTTGTTGTCCATTATAGAAAACCTCTAAGGATATTTAAAACAATGCACACAACCAGGATTTTATGAGGGTTTCACTAAATATTAGGTCAAAGCTTTCATTTCTTTAAATCCAAGTATGTAACAACCCAGCACTGCAAACCAACACTTCAGTGCATCCACACACCATGCCAAGAGCGAGAGGGACGGGGATTAATCAGACATCCAAGTTTACCACCATTCCCATAACAAAGCTCCACAGCACCCCAAGGGAGTTTTGGCCAGAGGAGAAGGCTGGCGGAAGAATATTTAATATTTTTATAGCAAAACAAGTTATTTGCTTAAGATAGCTTGGCTGGACTACAGCCTGGCACTCAAGCTTTGTGCAGCAGCTCCAGTAGGAATTAAAGCTCAGTTTTAATGGGTGCTATGTTCCAATGCCTCCTCCTAATGCATTTAGGGTTATTGGCCAACTTTCTCACATAAAAGCAAGTGTGTGCGTGTGTGTGGATACACAGGATTACAGACACACAAAAAGCTGAGCACAGCTGCTTCATTTTTGTAAAGCCTTTTTTTTCTTTTTTTTTTGTTGTTGTTGTTGTTGTTGTTGCTCTAATAGGGAGGAGAGTTGTGGTTGCTCACCGTCCTCGTAGGCTGCCACGGCCAGGGAGCTGTTTATCCTCACAAAGGAGACGTGTGGCGGGGCTCCAGCCCCTGCAGGGCCCGCCGCTGCTGCCAGCACGGGGGCTGAGTAGTCCCAGGTACGGGTGTCCCACAGCCTCACCTCTCCCGAGGTGTACCTGCAAAACAAGGCCACTGCTCACCCCACGGCATCTGCTAAGAGATGCTGCAGCAGAAGGGAGGAAGAAAAACGGGTTAGAACAGCTCCCAGACTGATCCTCCCCCCGTGCTCTGTGCACAAACCCATCAGCTTTGCCCATTTCAGTCCCATTGATTGAATGTGACAGCAGGTTGACCAAGGCAGGCAGGTGAATTGAAGTTGGAGCTACAAGAACAGGAACAGCGTGGCCAGCAGGACCAGGGAAATCATCCTGCCCCTGTACTCAGCACTGGTGAGGCTGCACCTTGAGTACTGTGTCCAGTTCTGGGCCCCCCAATTTAGGAAGGGCATTGAGGGGCTGAAGCGTGTCCAGAGAAGGGCAGCAGGGCTGGTGAAGGGCCTGGAACACAAGTGCTGTGAGGAATGGCTGAGGGAGCTGGGGCTGTTTGACCTGGAGAAAAGGAGGCTCAGGGGAGACCTTATCACTCTCTACAACTCCCTGACAGGTGATTGCAGCCAGGTGGGGGTCGGGCTCTGCTCCCAGGCAATGACCGACAGAACGAGAGGACGCAGCCTTGAGCTGCGCCAGGGCAAGTTTAGGTTGGACATCACGAAAAAATTCTTCACTGGAAGAGTGATCAGGCACTGGAATCATCTGCCCAGGGAGGTGGTGGAGTCACCGTTCCTGGAGGGGTTTAACAAAGCCTGGACGTGGCACTCGGGTCCATGGTTTAGTTGGTGAGGAGGTGTTAGGTCATAGGTTGGATTTGATGACCTCAAAGGTCTTCTCCAGCCTAGCTGATTCTGTGATTCTGTGACCCACACAACTGAGCTACCACCATCAATACCCACTTTGCAACTAACACACAAGGAGAGCCAGGCTCAAGAGAAAGAAGGTAATCAGGAACAAGCCTAAATTACATCATGGCAAAACTTCAGACTGGTTCTTTTCGGTCTTTCAAGATTTGTCATAGTGGTTTTGTTGAACTAGAGTGTTTACCTGTGTCCACACAAGCACCCACCCAACCTACTGCTCTTTATAGAAAGAAATTTCTTTTTACAGAAGAAATTTCTTGATGTCTCATCAACAGATCACTCTACCTACATCTCTGAAGACTAATTAATTAATTCAACAAAGCGCTCTCTTTAGAATTGAGGCAGCAGTTCTTTCACTACAGCAGGCTCACCAAAATATCACAAAAACTGTAGTTAAACATCAGCTTGTCAATGAGGAAATAAAGAAACAGAGCTAAACTTTCCAGATAAAATTGAATATACCTGAATGAATGAAGGTTGTTACACAGCAAACAACAGATAAACTGCTCTGGGCCGTCTATGCCCACACAAGAGACTATTAAAGGAAAAACAATCACAGGCAAAGCAGAGAAGAAGCTGCTTTTACAGCAGGTCAAAGACCTGTCAATAATTATTTAAGGTCAATAATTTTTTAAGGCCAGTTTTGACAAAACTGTGATAATTAACACTGTCAGATGTCTTCCTCTGCCACAGCTGACACTTGGATTCTTTTGGAAAATCAGATGTGCTTCCTGCTCTGTCACATTTGTTGTTACATCCTGATTTTTGGGGGGAAAGTATTATGGAAGAGTGATTCTTACAAGCCTGAGAGGTCTGATGGTTGGGAATCTGGCTGTGCTGTGCTTACGAGGAAAGCAGAGCAGTTAATTACACAGGTCAGGAAGGAAAGGAAGGTTCAGCAGATGTGGGACTTGTGTGCAGGTTTCCCAGTTCTCCGGGCAGTGCCATGCCCGGGGCTCCAGGTACTGGGGGCAGATCACTCCCAACATCTCCTGGTGGAAAGGCTCCAATTTACAGAAGGAATTAAAGTGCCCAAGGGGGTGGTGAAATCTGTCAGGCAGAGAGAGATGCACATTAATCCCCTGCACTGCTCAGGAAGAGAGGGAACCGTGTCCTTGTCACCTGCCTCCTCTGCTGTGCTTTACAGGGGAACACACAGGGAAATGAGAGACCAGGCTGGGACACTTCTCCCTCTGCAAACGAGGCCCAAATCCCCCATCTGAATCCTGCTTTCATTTCCAATTTACAGCAGCACAGTTTAAGAAAAACGGGCCATGAAAGAAGCTTCCCCAAAGGAAAATGTTTCACGTTGGATCGGACATGGAGCGCGGATCAGATCACAACAAATATCTTCAGTTTGCAAAGCTGGAAAGGGCTCATTTTGCTTCAAAATCTGGAGATAAACCACAACAGGACAGGTGATTGCACAGATCTGCTGCAGTCCCCTTCAACAAGAGGCACACAATGTTTTGGAATCGTTTTAATTTTGAGCTGATTTTTGTTTCCTTATATTGGGGTTGGTTGGGGTCATGTTTTCAAACTTCTCCTGACTGCCAAGAGCAGCAGATTCCTCCCAAGGGAAGCCAAAATTCTCTTGTCACTGAGAAGTGAGGTTCAGGGGAGACATAAAACACTGGTAGAATGGACAGAACTCAGTGACACAATATTTGTTTTCATCTCTAAATAAACAAGGAAGAACAGCATCTCCTCCTAGTGTAGCTCTCACAGAGTCCAGGCTGGAGATGTAAAAAGAAAGAGATGGAGAAAATGGCAGGAGAAGAGGAGAGACCCAGGGCTGGATAATTCTCAGGGCACACTGCATCTGATTTCTACACAGCACGAACACAAGGGACTCACCAAAAATAACAATGCAATGACTGCAATCCTGGAATTAGGGATCCAACATCACAGTACCACAGTAAACCCTTAAATTAATTTTATCTCAGCATTCAATCAAGTCAAAATTGAGTTTGAACGGTTCTTTGTTCACAAAGAACCACCTGAACCACCTCTAAGCCAAGCTCAAATTGGAGCAGCACCACCAAACACTCCTGACCATTAGTTTGAAATCAATTTAACTCGAATTCTGGTGTGTTTGTGCTGGGACCTGTGTGTTTGGCAGGCTCTGCATCAGCCCACCCTGCAGCCTCCTCTTTGCTCCTCCTGTCCCTGAGGGAGCAGCCCATGCTGGAGAGCTCCCACTCCATGCCATGAAGCCACTGTGCTCTCCCAAGCCCCTGCCAGGACCTGCAGGACACCAAAGCTCGTCCAGCTGTGCCCCAGTGGGCTCAGACACTGCCCAACCATCTCCGAGAGCATCCTGGCCGTGGTGCTCCCTGCAGTCCTGTCGTGACACAGACCAGGGAGACTCCATGTGCCAGGAGAACCCTGCAGCAGCCCACCAAAGCTTCCCCATGGCTGTCCAGAAATCCTCGCAGTGCCAGCACAGGAGAAGTTCCTCGGGAGGGTTCCTAAGGCTTCCTGTTGCCCTCCTCCCCCATTTCCCACCCTTCTCAGTGCAGTCCCATGCAGCAAAGCTGAAGGATTGGGAGAGATGTTCCACAAGACCATGGTGGGAACACAAGTGGAGCTCCAGGTCTGGGCAAGGAACCAGCTTGGGGAAATGGGAGACATAAACCAGCTCCTCCAATGCCCATTTCCAGTGTGCACTGGGCCTGCACCAGGACTGAACTGGAAGAATTTCAAACACAGATGAATCCAATTCAGAAGGAAAAAAAAAAATTAATGGTTCAGCTCCCTGCTTTTAATGCTGTTGTAAAGAGCACCACACTTTCAATTTGTAACCACAACAAAAGGCTTTTAAACTATTAAAGCATTGCCTTGCTGTAAAAAAATAAAAAGGCTGCTTTATTGCAGATAATTGGCAAATCTGCCCTATCAATAGGGATGGCTGGAGAGAAGAATACACTGCACTATTTCTAGGTAATTTCAAGTTTTCTATTCATTTCCCACCACAACTTTTACATTTTGTCCTGAAAACTTCATTTGGATCACTCAATGAAATAACCCCAGATGCAAGTCCTGCCCCAGAACAAGCACAGCATTCCAAACCCCCTCAGTTATGGATTTTTCTACCAAGATGCCAATGAAATGCCCACTTAGCTTTCTGCTGGCGTGAAAAAAACACCCAAACCAACTCAAAACTCCCTTCCTGTTTAATACAGCAATGAACACATCCTATTTGCTCTGTTACCAAGAGCCTTCAGCTGCTGCTGTTTTCCCCTGATGGGTGCCACAAGCTGATTATTGCAGTGGCAGGTAAATACTGCAACAGCTGACATGAGACACTTGCACTGAGCAAACCCAACAGACCAACCCCAAACCCTAAAATAATCCCCGTAAGAGACCACACCTGCTTCATTTCATTTAGAAAGGCTGTCCAAAGCCTTGCTCTCCTGAGCACAACAGGGAGGAACAAGAAGCCTGTTGCTCACAGGGCAAATTTCCCCCTCTCCTGATACCCCTTCCCTGATTCCTTCCATCCACACCACACCTGGCTCCCAGCTCTCCCTACTCACAGACACATTTTTCCTTCTCTGATGCTCAACAGAGCCTCTCCACCCAAATAACTCAGCTTCTTTGATGGGCTCACATTCCACTTTGCCCTTGTTCTTCAGAATATTTCAGTACAGACATGTGAGAAGCAGCAGCAGGAGAAAAGACAAGCTGTATTTTTCTAAATATACTTCTCCTCAATGAGCCAGTTCTGTAATTCTGGCCAGATATGGATCTAGCTGTAAAAATTAGCCTGGAGATTCAGCTTAAGCTTTACAGAGACGCATCAAAACCTTGCTGAAATGGAGCAACAATAGGTGGAATGCATATGGCACAGAAAAACTGGAAAAAATTAAATTAATATACAATAAAAATACCAACTCACTAACCAAAAGCATTCTGACTACTTTTTACTGGCAGTAATGACATGAACATTTTGCTCGTGCCCTCTCACGTGAGTGAAAGCAGAGGGAGCTGGGGGTTAAAAGCTGCTGCTGCCCCACGATGAGTATCTGGGAAGCAGGTGGTGGAGTGCAGAGCACATGTGGGAGGAAGCAGAGCTGGAGGCTGGGCACGGCTCTAATGAAGTGGTGCTGAAGAGGCAGACGATTTCATAAGGAGAAAAACATCAGGAAACTGGTCAAAACACAGAATCTCATCTGAAAAAGCTCCACTGTGTTGGATAGCCATAGCCAGAACAAATTTGGGGAAGAGGAGGAGGGGGAGGCTGATCTCTCTCCAGAGCCCCAGATGTCTTTATGGTTGCCTAATGACAATTATACTCAACCAATTAAGACACTGCTATCACAGTTGCATTGTTAGTAAGCCTTTGGCCCTGAGTGTTGATGGCTGTCTAATTAGTGTTTGTGCAAAGTACAACTGCAACTAATATATAAACTGACAAATACACAAAAGAAAAACTGTTAACAGGAACATTTTCCAAACAGTCGAGACTCCGCTCGTTCAGTCCATGGCAGCAGCAAAGACAAACTGCTTTCCTTCATGGCTGGGGTACTGCTGGCACTGCAGCATTTCACTTCAAACCAGAGGGTCAACAAGACCCTTGCTGGGTTTCTGTTCAGACAGGATGCTGGTGCCCCTCACTCTTGGTGTTGCCTCAAGCACACCCCTCCAGGGCAAGGCTGGCTGCACCAAGTTGTGCTGGTCACCAAAGACTTCTCATAAAACACATCAGAAACCAGTTTACATTTTCCATGTTTTCTCTAAAGAAATTATAGCAAGGAAAAGGAAGGAGAAAGAACCCCCTTTGTTTCACAGTCAGGTCTGATTTCCAGAAGGCAAAGTCTGTTCGGTTTCCAGATACCTGTGGTGATCAACAAACCAAAAAAAAAATCCCCAACAACTTTGTTTCAGGCAGTCAGTGACCATCTGTTAATACTCAAAAGATCTTATTATGAAGTCCTTACAATGTCAATGCATTTTATTGAAGTCAGTAGGAATTCTGCTCCAGTAACAGTCTCTGTTTAAATGGATGCCTTTTGATAAGCAAGTCAAATAATGAGTATTTTGCATTGTCTTGCTCCAACAAGCACCTCAGAGCTTTCATCCTTATTCCACCAAAAGCAACTCTCCAGTCCTTCATGTGTTTAATTAAGGCATCAGTCAGTGCCCATCCCCTCAGCAGGATCAGGAAAAAGGCCCAATTAAACATGCAAACCCAAGCCCAAACGCCTTCAAGTTGGTTCAAATTGCTCCTGAGCTTCATCTTCTCTCCAAGGCCCAAGTAAGGCAGTGGTAACTCAATGTCCTATTCCAAACCACCTCTCCATCAGAACCACGGCTCCTTGGGAGGCACCTCAACCACAGTTAAAGATACTGCAATTAAAGGGATTCTAGCACCTCCTTTGTACTCCTCTGAAGTGAGGAATAAATGATGGACTGCTTAGAAACATCTACCACAGGGCGAGGTGCCCCAAAGTGTGGAAGAGGTCAAAGTTCCCACCTTTCCCTGTGTTCTCATTGCCAGGTATTTGGATACATGGATTTTGCCAGCTATAACCAACAGGTAGCTTGGCTGAGGCATTCCTTAAGGAAAGCATTCAGGAAAAACAAATGGTAGCAGAAAAGAACTACTTTACGTGGCAGAAAGGAATATAAATAGAACACAATGGCCAAAAATAAAACACAAATGGAACAGGGAAGAGAAAATTTTCGGTTACATAGCAGAAAGCTACACCATAAAACACAAGGAAAAACAGATGCGGGTAAACCAAAACCAGAGTTTTAAACAACCCTAATGCTGGTAGAAGAATGCAGAATAGAAAATTAATCTCCCTGATTTCATCCAAATGTTCTTTTGGGTTGCTTGATATACGAGCACTGCTATGAAAAATGTGACTAATGTGTCCCAAAATGGATCTGGAAGCACTTTTAGATTTAGCATGTAGGAAATCCATCCTGAGCATCCTCATGATCAGTTCCCCAACTCTTCTGCTGGGAACCTGACTTTTCAATTTACCAACCCACGCCCATCTGTGGACCCCTCACAGAAATGGAGCTGCAGAGAGTTTCCACCTTCATTTTTAGGGCCTTATTTAGGAAATTATCACTCGAGAAAGTGGGTTAAGCTGCTGCAGTGTGTAGCTCTGCAGCTTAGCACTGTTATGTGTAACAAAATTAACATTTCACCATCCTCACTGCCTCTGCCTCACCTTCTATATTAAGTGCATGCAAATGTCATATCAAGGGAACAGAAATAAGCCAAAGGAAAACATTTGTATTGTAGGGAAAACATTTTAATGAACATTTATAAAAGCAGAAATTAGAAAAAGCCAAACTGTTTCTAGTAATTTGATTTTTAAGGCCAAAGATCTCCCATCCCTTAGATCAAAGTTCCAGCGCCTTGCATCAGCCCAGGCCCATTAATTAAAGCAGCTGCTCTACCAAGGAAACAAATTACTGTGGGTACAGGAGAAAAAAGTTATCTTTTCCATAAGAATTCAGGAGGAATAATGATGCAATTTGGGAAGGCTCTGCTCCATCAGCCCCATTATGCCACAAAGGACAAACAAGAGCTAAAACAATGGCTCCAGTTGCAGACAGAGGTGAGAAAACACCATTTGAGGATGCTGTAAATCGATCTGTTTGCTCATTGGAGGGAACACAAACTGCAACACACTGCAAGAGCAGAGAGGAGAGGAGAGGCAGCACCTGAACTCCAGGCACTGATGGTGACAGCCCAAAGAGTAAAAATGAAATCTTCAGGAAGGTTAGTAGAAAGAAACATCTACCACAGGGTGAGGTGCCTCAAAGTGTGGAAGAGGTAAAAGTTCCCACTTTTCCCTGTGTTCTTATTCCCAGGTATTTGGATACATGGATTTTGCCAACTGTAACCAACAGGTAGCTTGGCTGAGGCATTCCTTAAGGAAAGCATTCAGGAAAAACAAATGTTTTGTTTTGTCTGGCCTTAGAAGAAAATGAGGATTTACAAGCTCAAATTACTGCCTGTGCCTGAGAACACTGAAGGCATCACTAAGCACATCCCTGCAGCTGCAAACCCTGCAGGTAAACCAAGAGCTCAGTGGCCAGGCAGGCTGGAAAAGCAGCTTCCACCAACAATCAGCATCAGGCTTCTACTCCTGGTTTCACCTGAAAGGATCTTCTCCAGGAGCTGACAGAAAAGCCAACGTGGCTGTCACTTAACACAGCCTTTCCTAAATCTTGTGGTCGTCTGTCACCCGACCCCTCTGAAGCCATGATGTCATTCCCGTGTGCAGCCTCCGAGGGTGGCTCACTTGGAAAAGAGGAGGCCTGAAATGCTCCTTAACAATGGTGAGGATGAGTGAAGAGAGCACAAAAGGTTCGGGGAAGGCTGAAGAAAAAAGCAATTATTGTCACCTTCTGCTTTGTTTGACATCTTGGCTCCAGTCGCTGCGAGGGCAGGGAGAATCTTATGAAAGTTGTGCCATCATACGAGTGAAATTTAAGCAATTAAACAAGGCAGGGGTTTATTCAGGCTGTTGGAAGTCTTCAGTTTGTTAACTTTGATTCATTTTCATTACTAATTAATATTTTGGTTTCCTCAGGTCTGCACACTGAATTAAGATGCAAGAGCTAATAATAAATACCTTGAGAATAACCCACAAGCCCTATAGCAAAAAATCCAAATTAGATGAGAGTAGACTGAAGTTTTAAAAAGTGCAGGGAAGTGTTTTCAAGCCCTTCGGGCTAGTTTCACACATCATTATGAAACTAAAGAGAGTGGCAAACCCAGCTTCTAAAAAGTCATTTGCAGGTCACCTTTGAGCAGGAGGAAAGTGGAGTGGGAGGTGATGGAAGAGAACAAAGGAACTCACCATAAAGGAGCAGCTACTTGTGTGTAGATGTTGCTCCAAATGGCTTAAACTGAAAGGCCCAAATTGTTCATGAGTGCTCCCAACAAGACTCAGCAGAGTGAAGACAACTGTATAAAATAATTTCAGCGTTTAGGATGTCAGCATGAGAAATAAATGTCCAGATTCCCCTAACTAACCACACAGGAGATTCAGCAAGTTCTTCCTTAGCTTCTCATTGCCTTTATCAAGCACCACTTGGGGAAACACCGCCTGTGCCAGGTGTGCTCCACCTGGAAACGGGAGGAAATGGGACTCTGCTGGTTTATCAAGGCAATCAGCAGATGAATCTCACCAGCCCTAACTCCTCAAATCTCAAGGAAAGCTGGCAGTACGTAGTGGGGAAGGAGGAAAACATCTGAAACTAAAATTCCAAGAGAACCCAGGGCCGATTTCCCAGCCTGTAAGAGGTGCAGGGACTCCTCACAGCATCTGCTAAATCGGTTTGTGGCCAACCTCTTCACTAACAGGCCACCACTCTTCCTTCAGTCAGGGAAAACTGAAGAAAAAAAAAAGGAAAAAGCTGATACTTTATAGTTCTGGGTCTTGGGAAGGGTGGTCTGACTCTGGGTCTCTTCTGTTTCTTTATTTTCAGAGCCATTAGCAGCAGCAGTAAAGCCACAGCGCCCTTTCTGCAAGCATTAAAAAATTAACACTTCCCCCTCATCCCCACTTGGTGTGGTTTTAGGGGTGAGCCATGAGGTGAGAGAGGGACCACCAGCACAAGGCAAGGTCAGCACAGGGCTCAAGAACAGCCACAGGTGAGTATTTCAGAGCCAGTCAGGCAGCAAGTCTCACAACATGCCATGGACATGTCACACCTTGGGATCCTCTGGAATGACAAGGTCAGGCAAGGACCAGACGCATGTTCTGAGATCACTCTGTCCAGGAGGACCCAACCTCTGACTACACTGCCAAGAATACAAAAAAGTAGCAAAAAAGTAGCAATTTTGCTGTCTGAACATGCATGTGATTAAAAACCCCAGATAAATTCAGATTTTAGCATGAGAAAGTGAAGCAATCCAGGCACTCTGTACAGCAAATGACAGCATCAGACTCAGTAAGCCTCATCAGTAGGAATTTCTAAAAGCCAGGCAAGCAGCTATATAATTGCTTTCAGTAAGCTCTGACTTAGGGCTGAGACTCCATTTGAATCGAGTACAAGGGGGAGAACATCATCCCTTTAGAGAAGATCCTTCGAGACGTGTAACCGTAGAAAGGCTGGCGGAGACAACATTGATTGGGAGTGAGGTAACCACAACCACCACTGGCTCAAATGAAAAGGGATTCAGGGGCTGACCCAGAAAACAAGCCTCGTAACCACTGGGATGAAATTTTAATGACAAACACAAGAAGCTCTGCGTGCAGGCCAGATTGAATTATCTGATGTCAGGCAGCAACCGCGCGGTGCTCGCACAAAGGGGAGCTGCTCGCAGCCACCTCCGACTCCCAGCTCAGGTTGCACTTAATCAATCCTTGATATTCTGCCATCTCCTGGCTTCAGCTTGGGCAGCAGCGTGGGGAAAAGTGGAGAGTGCATGGAATAGGGGCTTTTCTCTGTGTAGTGTCTTTGCTTCCTTCACAGAGTAATAAAGAGCTGCTCCTGAACCCGTTCAAACTGCGCCCCTATAAATCACACCTGGAGCTGCTGGTTTAAGTCACTCTGCTCACAACCTGTATAAATTCCCTTTCAGAAAGATTCAAAAGCTCTACAGCAACTAAAATAAAAATGATTCCACTTTGCAGCAGAGTTTGAAGTGGGACAGTGAAGATGACAAGATCAGGCCCAGCACAGCACAGGTTCAAATCAATCAGCAATTCCAGGCTGGGTCCAAGATTCCCAAAACACACCAGCCCGAGCATTCCTGCTCTCTGCAGCTAGAACTCCTCTGTCCAATCAGCCCAACTAGAACTTAATCTGGCTACTGCCAGCAAAAGAATTAAAGATGTGTCTATAAATACATCAGCAACAAAAGGATTGCTGAGGAGAATCTCCGTCTTTATTGGATCAGGGAGAAACAGTGACAAAGGATGAGGAAAAGGCTGAGGGAATTAAAGCCTTCTTGTCCTCAGGATACCCAGGCTGGAACACAGGGACAGGGAGCAGAACAAAGCCCCCCACCCCAACCCAAGGGGAAATGTTGGGATCCTGCTGCAGCACTTAGGACATGCACAGTCCCATGGGGCTGGATGGGATCTGCCCCAGGGCGCTGAGGGAGCGGGGCAGAGCTCACCCAGCCACTTCCCATCCTTTCCCAGCAGGGAGGTCATTTACCCAGGGGCCTGGAGTCAGCAGCTGTGATGCCCATCAGAAGCTGAGCTGGAAGGAGGATCCCGGGAAACACTGGCCTGTCAGCCTGAGCTCAGTGCCAGGGAAAGCTGTGGAGCAGAACATCACCAAGGCAAAGTGCAGGGTCCTACCCTGAGGCAGCACCACCCCATGGAACGCTAAAGGCTTGGGGAGGAGTGGCTGCACAAGGTGGACAAGGCCCTGGGGGTGCTGGTGACAGCAGCTGGACACGAGCCCAGGTGTGCCCAGGTGTGCCCAGGTGGGCAAGAGAGCCAAAGGCACCTGGGTCTCCCAGGGCAAAGCACTGGGCACTGCTGGGGCACCTCCAATCCTCTGTGCAGCTCTGGGCCCCTCAGGACAAAAAGGACCTTGAGGGGCCAGAGAGTGTCCAGGGACGGGAATGGAGCTGGGGAAGGGCTGGAGCCCCAGGAGTGGCTGAGGGAGTTATGACCAAAAAACCTGCTGAAAACTGAGCAGCCCTGAGCCTCCAGTGCAGCAACTGAGACAGAAGAAAGGTAAGTGATGTCCCAAGCCAGTGGACCCATGCCCCACAATTCTGGATTAGCATTTGGAGCAGCAGGCTCTGCAAACTCACACACCAGCCTAGCTCAGACACACAAGTCTCTCTGTCATCACTGATTATTCCCATGCAAAGCTGAGCACACAAGTGTTTGTGAAACTGGAGAGAGAATCATTAAACATAACAGATAATTGATATTTATACCGAGAGGAGAATTGACTTTGTAAACCTCAGCTATTAAATTACTTCTTCAGTACTGAAAGAATGCAACAGTTTGCTATTGATCACCAGATTCATTACACTTTTATGACAAGTTTGAAAGCACAATGCCATTAAGTACAATTTTATAAGCTGGGACAGACAAGGGAGGGTTATGGTTGGATTTGAAAAATAAAAACACAGCAAACAACAAAACCCCAACAAATTCCAAATTCCTCAATATCCTAAATACTTCCCAAATGCACATAAAGTATTTCCCTGCACAATTTGCTGATGTCCTTGGAAGTTTTAGTTACAACTTGAAGTCTCTCTGGTTTGATATTTACCATTTACCAAATTAAGAGACAAAGCAGAATGAAGGACAAGCACTAAACAGCAAAGGACAATATAATTTTTGTGCTCTAATACTCGAACTTTTCATTTACTAACCAGCTAAATTCTGATTTCCCCATGTTGTTTTATCAAATACATGCTCACAGCTTCATAAAGAGATAATTCATTTTTCAGAGAAATTACTGGAAAGTCATTTAAGTGAGCATTGCTTTTTCTAAAGGATACACATGTGCAGCTTTTCCCTCAGTGGTCTCTTACCTGCTCACCTATTTTCAGGAACCTGAATTATTTAATTGTACCACATCCCCGATGTAAACTCATCAAGAGAATCAGGAGATACTGGAGGAACTGGAGAACCAATACGAAAAGCACGTGTGGAACTATGTGAACCCAGCTTCTGTAATACACCAAGCTAAAACATGGACTATTTGAGTTTAATATGAGATTAATAACCTTTGTTTATTAATACTTCAGAAATGCAATTTAATCTGTGTAACTCCTATCTACTGCATGTTTGGATATAAATACAATGGAGAAAATGAAGGAAAAGAAGAGCTAGAGGTTTTGGCAGCAGCATGGAGACAAGGGGGGTTTGCTGTCTGATAGTTTAGGTTTCTACTCTCAGCTGTCCCAGAGCACTCAAAAGCATTTCCATGGATGAAGGTGTTCAAGGTACCTTTCTTATAACCAGTCTGAGAATTTTGAAGTATTTTAGAAGTAGTTTTCTCTAATCCCACATCACTGACATGAAGTGCTACCATAAAACATGGAACTCTGGTACGCCAAGGACAGTGTCCCAGCTCCCCAGGATATTGTAATTTTTATTTACTCATGGGATTTCTGGAGGGTTGCTAATGACTGAACCTGTGAAATTCAAACAGAACACAGTAAAGCCTCACACTTTTTGAGAGAATCACTGTAACCTCTTCCAAAAATGTGTGAGGCTCTTAAAATCGTATTTAAGAGCCTAAACCAAATGAATAGCTAACATTACATCAAGGCCCAGAAAACCTCTGTATTAGGAAAAGAGAAGTTTGAGTTTTCCTATTTTTGGGTGGGTTATTTTCCTCTTAGGTTGTCTTTTAAGTAAGAATGGAGTAAAGTAACAGTCCTTCTAAAGTTATTTTTGTGTGCTGTGACAAGATATCCTTAGGATTAAGACATTTTTATGGAAAAACACTTAAAAAGGGACATTTTTCAGTAGATGTGTAAAACGTTTCATACATTCTGGGGGCTTCCAGAGCAAAACAACAGATGGAGTTCATGAGAAAACACCTGAGCTTTCACAGGGACTACTTGCACATGAGATCACTTGAATAGTTCAAGAAAAATTTGAGCTGCTGAGATAAGCTGTAGATAACCATCCTTATCAGTCACTTAAGGACAGCCTGTCTCAGAAACTGCAGGTGAATCCATTGTTATGCTTCAAACAGGTGTTGCTTTTGAATTTGCTAAAAGAAGCACCTGAGATTTCAGATGGTGAAGGTGGAGTGGGCATTACACAGCCTGGTGAACGTGGAGTGGGATTCACACAGCCTGGCAAAGGTGGAGCGAGCATTACACATCTTAATAAAGGTGGAGTGAGCATTACACAGTGAACGTGGAGTGGGTATCACCCAGCCTGGTAAGGATGGAGCAAGCTCTGGTAAAGGTGAAGTGTGATTTACACACTCTGGTGGACACGGAGTGGGCATTACACACTCTGGTGAACATGGAGTGGGTATTACACACTCTATAGGTGCAGTGGGCATTACACCCTCTGTTACAGGTGCAGTGGGCATTCCACACTCCGTTAAAGGTACAGTGGGCATTCCACACTCTGTTACAGGTACAGTGGGCATTCCACACTCTGTTAAAGGTGCAGTGGCCATTCCACACTCTGTTAAAGGTGCAGTGGGCATTCCCCACTCTATAAAAGGTGCAGTGGGCATTCCACACTCCATTAAAGGTGCAGTGGCCATTCCACACTCCATTAAAGGTGCAGTGGGCATTACACACTTGGTTAAAGGTGCAGTGGGCATTACACACTCCATTAAAGGTGCAGTGGGCATTACACACTCCATTAAAGATGCAGTGGGCATTCCACACTCTGTTAAAGGTGCAGTGGGCATTACACCCTCTGTTGAAGGTGCAGTGGGAATTACAGCCTCTGTTACAGGTGCAGTGGGCACTACACCCTCTGTTAAAGGTGCAGTGGGCATTCCACACTCTACAAAAGGCACAGTGGGCAGTGCCCAGCCTGGTGCTCACCCGGCCATGACGACCCCGTCGCAGGAGTGGACGTCGCACAGGACCCCGCCGGGCTCGTAGCGCAGCTGGCTCACAGCACCCACACGGTTCTGCAGAGAGGACACAGGGTTGGTGCTCCCATTCCTTCACCCACCAAAACCTGCTGCTGGGAAACTCCCAGCTTTGCTCCTGCTGCTGAGAGAAAACATATCTATCCCAAAAACCCCCCAGCACCTTTCAACTGGCAAAAAGGAGCTGCAATACACACCAGCAGCTCTCCTCTTCCACTTGCTCGAAGCAGGTTCCCATTTTTCCACAGCACCTGGATCCCTTTAAGGAAATTCCCCTCTCACCTTCCAGTTGGTTTTCAACATGTGTTCTCTGGCTCTGCAGTTTTTGAGGGCGAGCTTCCAGCAGGAATGGTCGGAGATGCTCATATCCAACAGGTATCCCTCCTCCTGGCACAGCCGGTACCACAACACTTCGTCTTCTGCAAGGATTTTCCATGTCCTGCTGACCTACAGATCAGGGTTTATATATGGATCTCTCATAAATTTATAAGTAAAAATGAGATTTAATATAAAACATTAAATAGCATCTGAAATATAAACATATGAATCAATACAGGTCTGCACTGAGATGAAATTCTTACTTAAACAAATATATTTGTTCACACTTTATACAGCTGAGTGTATAAAAACCCCAAATCTTTAACAAAAGGCTTGTTTTCTGTGGGGTCTTTGGGAAATAACTGAGTTTATACTCATAACATGGACACTAGTGGCCACACTGTCAACCTGAAATATCAGTGTACTGGAAAATTTTGAAGGGAAAAGCAGCAAGAAAACAATTAAGACGGAATTGTGAGCTTAGAGCAAAAACACGAATTTATTTTCATATTTGTAGCTAAGAAACCCTCTCAGATCACAGTACCGTATCTCTGAAGGCCCACTGACAATGCCTGATTAGGGCTGTGACATTAGTGATTTATAACCTATTGTATTACAGTATGCATAAATAGGAATGAATTATTAAGTTTTTCAAGCAGCCTCAAGTTGCTGCCCATGCCAGAGAGAACAGCTTCATCACAATCAATTGTGGGCTCAGAATTAAAGATTCAAGAGGTAAGAGCCAACTTAAGTAGCTTTTTTTTTTCCCTCTGTAATTCTTAATTTAAAAAAACAGACGTAACCAATGAAAGCCATGACTGGTGAAAGCAGCAATCAATTGTGCTCTGTTTCTAAAAAGATTAAAACAACCTTCTGAGACTGACATCATTTTTAGTCAGTAACAATTAAGCATCTAATGTTTGTTTCAGTCCCCAGATTATGCCAAGAACCCAAGCCTCCCACGGACACCAACTCTCCCAGGACCATCTCTTTATATTTATTTGACATTTCTTCCATAGTCACATACACACAAAATGTTTAGTATGATGAAAAAAGGGGTGACCTGAGACACCTGCAAGCGTTTTTAAGATTTGAGACCTACAGAGAAGAGCAGTGCTCAAATAGGAATATCCAAATGCAGCAGAACGAATGTTCTTAATCACCCAGAGACCTCGATGCAAACTGGCAGGGGGAGACAATACCCTTCCATCCTCTGACAAAGGCAACAACCTGCACAGGGCAATAACAATGCCCTGAAATGACAGAACCAGCACTGAGGCTTCTCCAGCAATACACATCACCCTAGCATCCAAAAGCAGTGCTGAGTGCTCCTGTCCCTAAAGGGACACACTCAGCAACATCAAAGGCACCAAAAAGAGGCAATCCCAAATTCAAACCATTAGGAATTACTCTCAATTTGATTTGAAAGTAGGATAAATATCTGTATTATTGCTCCAAGAATCAAAAAGACCCCAAACCAGCTTTCTGCTGACACACCAAAAGAGCAGCTGTGGTGCAGGAGAGGAGCTCCCCAGGCAGAACCTCTGCCCCCTCCCCAAACAGCAGCACATTTTCCTGACAGGGACAGGCTGAGCATACGCACAGGGAAGCACAGCCAAACCAGGCCAGCTTTTGCCTTGCTTTCCAAAATAAAAATCAAAAATAAACACACACCTTTGAGTCTGCCAAAACAGACAATATTGCACAGACCTTTCAAGTTTCAAGGTCTTAAAAGCATTTTATAAAGACAGTAAAACAAAAGAAAAGGCGGGGGGAGCTACATAAAATCTCGACTGCCTTTTCAACTTTCAGGGGGAATAAAGATCCTATCCTATCCTGATTTTTTTTCAATCAAATTACAGCGAACCCTGCTGCTTTACAAGCCTGGATTTCCAAAGGGTCCCTAACCCAGCCTTTTCTTACAGCCCCAAACTCGCATGCCAACCCCTTGTAAAACCCCACTGAGCGAGGCTCAGCTGCACGAAATCACTAATAAAGAGTCTCAAGCATTTCACTTTACAGCACCACTGTGAGCTGCAGCATTAAAACCAGCCATTGGCTCCAAGTCAGCTTTATTAGATCTGCTTGACTTGGAGTTTCAGGTGAGGCCCCAAAAGCCAGGGCATTATGGCTTTATTCACATGCACCCAAATGCTGGGTGTTGGAGAGGAGCTGAGATGTGCAAAGCTCTTGTTAAAACTGTTTCCAAATCTAAACTACACAGAAACTCCAGCAAGGATCAATGACAACATCTTACAGACTTGTTTATAGATCTGGAGTCCTGAATTTAATTTTGTCTTCAGTGTTCCTATTATCTTTTTACAACTGTTCTCAGCAAAGAAAGTTTGGGTTCCCCTGAGCTCCACACAGGGACAGTTTTATATTTTATAGTTCAGCAAGTAATAATGCTCTGAAGGACTTCAAAGGCTTTTGCTGACATAGGCTTTGCTATTTGGTTTTGCCCCTGGGGGATATTTTTTCCCCTAAAAAACCCCACCTCTTCCATCAAATTCAAAATTTCTTCTAATCCCATCTAAATCAACTGGCTCAAATCCTAATGAAGGTTTATTCATCCCTCTGCATCTGATAATGGTTTTTATTTCACTAGGTTTATTTTCTTCCCCAGACACACAAAGGCAGAGTCAAGGCTCATTTGCTGAGAGCAGGGGCCTCAATTAGAACTAGCTGGACTTTGAGCTCAGTACAGCAAACAGTGCCAAGGAGTGTTTAATCCAAACCCATTCTGATGGAAGCTGCTCATCCTTTCTGCTCACAGCCCTGAGCACAAAATGCTTTGGGCTGGAAGGGACCTTAAAGACCACCCAGTGCCACCCCTGCCATGGGCAGGGACACCTCCCACTGTCCCAGGCTGCTCCAAGCCCCAATGTCCAGCCTGGCCTTGGACACTGCCAGGGATCCAGGGGCAGCCACAGCTTCTCTGGGCACCCTGTGCCAGGGCCTCCCCACCCTCCCAGGGAACAATTCCTTCCCAATATCCCATCCAGCCCTGCCCTCTGGCACTGGGAAACCATTCCCTGTGTCCTGTCCCTCCATCCCTTGTCCCCAGTCCCTCTCCAGCTCTCCTGGAGCCCCTTTAGGCCCTGCAAGGGGCTCTGAGCTCTCCCTGGAGCCTTCTCTTATCCAGGTGATCACCCCCAGCTCTCCCAGCCCGGATCCAGAGCAGAGGGGCTCCAGCCCTGGGAGCAGCTCCGTGGCCTCCACTGGACTGGCTCCAGCAGCTCCAGGTCCTTCTGATGTTGGGAACCCCAGAGCTGGAGGCAGCTCTGCAGGTGGGGTCTCACCTGAGTGAGGTAGAGGGGCAGAACCCCCCTGCTGCCCCTGCCGGGGGACCAGCCCAGGGCAGGATATCCTTATCCAACCATTTCTCTGCTCCCTCTGTGAATCACAAGGAGGATGGGTGACTGCTTTTACCCATGAACAATCTTGATGCAAAACCATGCTCCAAAAAATACATTCAAGTTTCTTTTTATAAATGTATAAACATTAAAGCCTCAACAGTTTGACAATCCCAGAAGCCCTGGAGGCAAGCAACTGAAATTCTTGATTTATGCACGACAATTCACTCCTAAATTCCTAGAAACAGTCTCCCTTGCCCCAGATACATACACAATTCCTGTGTTGGTAAACACTTCTAAACCTTCTCTAAGATGAAAACCTAGCAGGTCAAGGGAATTTCCCACTGATCTGTTCAGAAACAAAACTGCCAAAATTCAGTGCTGCTGAATTCAGACACATCCCCTTATCCCAGAGCTGGCAGCGTAAAGGCCAGGTCCCCAGGCCATGGGTAAAAATAATGCACCTACAGTATCAGCCCCAAATAACCCAAGGACATTTCAGGTTGTCACACTTGTGGTGTCCCAAGGGATGGTTTTTCCTTTCCCTCTACATCCCGACCAGGAGGAAGGAGTGACTGTTCCCAAACCTGCTCATACTCCCAGGAGAGTCACTCATGGCACAGATATTTCAGCCAGTGGTCAGAACACAACCAAAATGTGCTCAGAGGGGAAAATTCTGCATCACTCTGGTCTGTTCTGTGCTTCATGAAGCCCTGGATACTTTTCTCCTTGAATTCCAAATGCGGGATATCAACAGGGAGTGGTCTGGTGAGTGCTACTGAATATCAGCCCCCTACTGCAGACCCACTGGAGCTCAGGCACTGAGGACACTGCTATTTACAGGCTTTTCTATTTCCAGTGCCACACAGACAGGTTGTGTTTTATAGGCCAAATTCCAAAAATCAAAGAAAAGCTGTGGGGGAGCGAGGGAGAGGGAAATAGCAAGGTGAAATTAAAGTTCTCCAGACAGTCTGTGGTGTGATTAAACCTCAGAGAGGCTCTGCAGTCAGGCTCCTTTGCTGTTAGCTGGTTACCAATTTGGCATAAAGAACTAAGCAAACAGGTTTTCTCCAAAGGCACTCACATGGATCATGATGCCAATTCCACCAACTGGCCCAATTTCACTGAAATCCCAAGGCACCTTAATAAAAAAACCCTTTCTAGGATAACGCCATAAAGCAGCAGGGTTTTCCATGGAACAGAAGAGGGCTCCCCCCTTCAAAAACAAAACCACCAAGAGAAAAATGAAAATGCTATTTATTTTTATGGCTCTGCTTTTTATTTGAACACTTAAAAAGAAGCCAGATCTGGACTGGATATTCATCTGATTGGGAAAGCCCTGTAAAACACTGGGCACTTGCTCAGCTACCTGTCAGCTGCCACAAAGGAACAATGACTTGGGAAGAGGAGAATGAGAAATGTGGAAAATTGTCTCAGTGTTAAAATACATCTTATGAGAACAGGTTCAAGCTAAAAAGCAAAGTGAAGGAGAGAGAAATCCAGTGCAGCCCCAAGCACAGGGAAAAGGAGCAGCCCTCCACCAGACAATCTTTTCGCTATGCCATGAGGTAAACTGATCATGCCTAAGGAGGGGGGAAAGGAGAGTGAAGAATAACCTTAAACTAATCCACTTCAAAAATGCAACTTTGTGCCATGCCATGGGCCGTGGCCTTTACTGATGGCATATCTCTACCTCAAGGGACAGAAACGTGAGCATATCTGAAAGCTCCAGTGTCCTGGACAGCATCAAAAAATAATCCTAGAGAATTTTCTCCTCTGCAACAGCAGCCCTGCAGGAGGAGTTAATTCTCTTTTAACAGCCCCTGTTCCTAAAAGGCATTAGCAAGTCAAGGATTTAAGCAATAACCACTTGTAGCTATTTAACACTACAGCATGCTCATACTGAACATTAAAAGCCCAATTTCCTTTCAAAGCCTGGGCCATTTGCAGAGCTATTTCTGTTTGGTTTACCATCCTCAACAGACCCTGTCTGTCACTTCTCACTTTTCACACATTAACATTTTCTTCTTCCACTCAAACCATGCCCTAGACTGTTTGTAACACAAAGAATGGTTTTGGTTGGATTTTTTGTGAAGTTGCAAGATGTGCTTTGTATGTAAGAGTTAATGAACACCAGCCTGGAACCCTAAATAGTGGCCATGGGACGAGCTGGAATTATATCCACAATATTCTGCTTGATTTCACAGGGTAATCAGCACTTGCCAATTAAGTTTGCTTTGACGACTCATTCAGAGAGGGGGTTCATCATTCAGTGTGTGAAGAAAGGAAATAAAGAGGGCCAACAGCGTGGGCTGAACAACCCCAAGTAGAATGAGGTGTGAGTGAGTGTTTCAGTAAAGCTGCTGAAGAGACAGGCAGTTTACAGTTACACGTAAATTATGGACCATACCTGAGTACTGACTGCTGAGAGCATTATCTCAAAGTATCAGAAAAGAAAAATACAAACCCCTTGCAGGGCTGGGGGGAGGAAATCAGAGTCACTCAAGAATTAAGCCTCAAGTAAAATACTGCATACAAAAAGTTACTACTCCAATGTCTGTGGTTCAAATCCCATGCTAGAAAGTGGGAGGAGCAGCTCTTGCCATGCATGCCCTTAGCACTGCCAAGTGCTGAGTTCTAAATACTGCAGCAAGACACTCACTTGAACCAAAAATGCTTCTAAATACACTCACTTGAATCAAAATATCTTTGCACTATTTATTTTTAATTTTAAGGCTTTGTTTCTGCCCAAGCCACAGATGTTTTATTTAACTCTGCTCAAGTGCAGCTGCAAACCCAGCTCATGTACCATTACTTTTTCAATATTCAGCTTTGGAACTGTTTCCTGTAAGTGAAAGCACAACCAGCTGAGTTCCTTGGGCTGCCACCCCCCTGCCCTACATCGAGGTGCCTGTTTTTTCACCATTTCTGCCAATTTTAAGCGGTATCAGAGCAGCAAACTGCCAGCAGCACTCACCTGAGCACACCTTCCCAGCTCAGCCTTGCCCAGGTACCGGAATATCTTCAGTGCCAGCTCGTAAGGCAGCTGCACATCGAAGAAAGGAACCTCATTGATTTCATTCTGCAAAGGAAAAAAGGAGAGAAGAATTTGTGAGGCTTCTTTAACAGAGTTTGACAGCAGAAGATACCATGGTGTGGGGAAGGGATGGTGTGTCCTCAGTGCCATTGCAGCTCCAGGAAAACATCGGGAGTTATTCTGCCTCTCCCCCTTTTCATGGCCCTTCAAAGGGCAGAGAAAGGCAAGACACAAGCTCTAATAAAACAAGCAAAGGTTTCAGTGCCAAAAAGACCCAATAAATAAGCACTTTGAAGACATATGCCCATTATTAATTTCACTTGCAAGATTTCAAACCCACATGATGGAAAAATGAACAAATATTTTAAATAAAACTGAACAGAGATGATGTTAGTTTCTTTCATTAGTAACATAAAAATGTCTTTTTAATATGAAATGTTCCTCTTTTAATTGATCAAGCATTTCAAACAAAAATTTAAAGCCAAATCCATCAATTTAAGCTAGCAGCTAAATGCAGCACACAGATTTTTCCTAGACGTATTTTGTTTTAACTACATAATTATTACATCTTCTTTCTGCAGTTATCACAACAAGACTTGTCTTCTCTCCTATCCTGTCTGGATATTCAAAATTTTTATACTGTGTAATAGAAAATGAGTAATATCAGCTGATTCTGACCACTTCTGTGTCATCAGTTTTGCTCTCTGGTGTTTTCTCTGGTTTCTTTCCCCCCCCAGGTGCTCCTGATCATTGTCTATCAACCCTCATGCACAAAATCAGCTGCTCAGTTAAAACCCATCTCCATTGTTTGCCTTCAGAACCTCAGGCAGGTCCCAAAGCAGGATTATCTACTGCCTCTTGGCACTTCCCTAATCCTCATACCTCTGTTTCTCTGTCAGTCTCTTCTACAACTACTCCTTCTCATTCAAACCTGGGCCGTTTGCAGCACCAAAGTAGAATAGAAAGGATATTCTGGGTTTATTTAAAGCAGAGTTACTCAGGGAAATCACAATAGAATGTGGTGGTGTGGTTTTTAACGTAAAAGATATCCTGCACTAGGCAAGTGTTTAGACAACACAAACACGGGCAACGTCCCCGCTAGGTCCTTTTAGCAACAAAACATCACTTGATACACACTGGAACCTCCCAGTTGTTCTAAAGTCACTGAAAGCAGGACCTGCAGCCAACCTTGCTGCTCCCTCCCTCCGTACCCACAGCCTCCCTGCACAAACAGCTCCTTCTCCCTCCCCTGTGCTGGCTCCACTCCCCGCTGCGCATCTGCAGCGAGACTGCTTTGCTTTAAATCCCATCCATTTCCAACGGGGACACCGAAGGAAAACACAGAGGGAACATCTCCACGGCCACACGCAGGCAGGCTCCGAGCTGGCCACATGTGATCCCGCTCGGATCCAGGAGCCACGGAACCGCTCTGGAGCCACAGGCTGCCCAAACAAATAACAGGAGCCATTGGGCAAGGATTATTAGCTCCAGGCTTATGAGCTCAGGCACAGACCCACCATGGATGTGCTCCTTCCAAATTGGACTTGACTCACGTCCAGGCAGCAGATCCTGGGCAGTCTGGATGTGCACAGAGGTCTCACTGCAAGGACAGAGGGCCTGCAGACACCGCAGTGCTGACACAACATTCAACACCAATGGTGTTTTAAGGAAAGGTGGGGAAAAGAGCGAAAAACAGCTATGCAGGCTTTTTATCAACTGATCTACAAGATCAAGCAGTTTATACCCCGCTTCAAATAAACCCAGAACTGCCTCTTTTTTCTACTTTCTTGCTGCAAAGGGTCCAGGTTTAAGTGAGGAGTAGCTGTAGAAGAGACCTACAAAGAAACAAAGGAATGGGGGTTAGGAAAGTACCAAGAGGCAGGGGATGATCCCAATTTAGGATCTGCCTGAGGCTCTGAAGGCAAAGAGTGGACATAAGAACACAGCACAAACTCATACTGATTCCATTCTAATGCAATCCTAACATCAGGGACAGATCCAGGTCTTCCCACACCCCAAAAATCCCAGTAGCTTGTCCTCAGCACA
This sequence comes from Monarcha castaneiventris obscurior, assembly GCA_026261815.1. Lineage (NCBI taxonomy): Eukaryota > Metazoa > Chordata > Aves > Passeriformes > Monarchidae > Monarcha > Monarcha castaneiventris. The sequence goes on from JAMPIT010000363.1 coordinate 1,365,456, forward strand.
AGGAAGCAGGGATGTTAAGTCAGCACCAGCCTGTCTAAAAGTCTACTGGAATGAATCCAAAACTCAAATACAACCAGCCCCTCTGAGACAGATTCGGGCTCCTGTGTGCTAATGGAGCACTAATTCTGTAAATGGATTAATTTGTGCCTTGCAGACAGAAATTTAATCTGTTCCTTTTAATTTTTTTAAGCAAAGAGTAATTAGTCATAGTGAGGTTAGTGAGAAAGAAGAAAATGGGTTTCCCCCCTAGTTTTCCTATACTGTAAATAAAATCTCTATGGCATTTAGAGGATTTACCAAAATAACTTTTTTCTGGTTCAGAACTGTACTTAAGACTATTTCCAAATTAACTCCTTTATTGAAGGAATTAAACCTTGTTTTCTTACTACGCTGCTGTGTCACAAGGCAAGATATCCTTAATTACTGTACCCGCATCACACTGCCTGAGTAAACAACAAAAATCTTAAGAGGAAGAAAATATTATTTCATGGAGTCATGGAATACCTCGAGTTGGAAGGGACCCTCGAGGATCATCGAGCCCTGCACAGGGCACCCCAACAATCCCACCCTGTGCCATTACATAGGATCAGCAGATTGTGAAGGGTTAAAACTTTATACGAGGATATCTATTCATAAGCAGAGGTTATGAACAAGCACAGAAGAACCCAAATTCAACGTCCTCTCGGTTCGCCGCCTCGCAGCGACCCCTCAGCCGAGCCCCTCTCCGTGCTCCGGTACCCGGCCCCACCGCGGCCGCCCTCCCGCCTGGGGCCCGGCCCGTCCCCGGCACAGCCCCAGGGCCGGCCCCGGCCCCGCGCAGCCCTACCAGGTCCCGGATCAGCTGCCCCAGCAGATCGTCCCCATCGCCGGCTCCGTCCCCCGCGGGCTCCCCGGCGGGGCGGGCGGACGTCGGGCTGCGGCGGGCCGGGGCGCCGCCGGCCAGCAGCCCGCGGGCCAGCGCCAGGTACCCGGGCTCGGCCGGGGGCTCCCGCGGGGGCTCCCCCGGCCTCTCCGGGGACTCCTGAGGGGGCTCCTCCCGCCGCCGCCGCTTCGCCTCCCGCCCGCGGGGCCGCTCCCGCTCCGCCGGCACCGCGGCCATGGCGGCGGGGCCGGCCCGGCGCGGCACGGAAACCGCGCCCCGCGCCCGCGCGTTCCGCCGCCACAAGGTTCCGCCGCCGCCGGGACCGGGGCCGGCCGTGAAGCCGCTGTTGGGGCCGGGGCCGTCATCGTCATTTTGTGGTCCCCACACGAGGACCGCGATTGCGCTCTAAGGGCCCGGCCTGGCTCTGGAGAGCCGCAGGCGGCCGAGCGAGGTCGCGGCGACGGCAGCGTCGGTGTGGGGTCTGGGTCCCGCTGGGAGCCCTCAGTCCCCTCACAGCCATGGCCGGGGCGAGGACAGGGTCCCGCTGGGAGCCCTCAGCCCCCTCACAGCCATGGCCGGGGCGAGGGCAGGGTCCCGCTGGGAGCCCTCAATCCCCTCACAGCCGTGGCCGGGCGGGGGCAGGGTCCCGCTGGGAGCCCTCAGCCCCCTCACAGCCATGGCCGGGGCGAGGGCAGGGTCCCGCTGGGAGCCCTCATGGTGGGGGGGGGGGTGTGGGGTTGGTGGGGGGGGGGGGGTCCCGCTGGGAGCCCTCAGCCCCTCACAGCCTGGCCGGGCGGGGCAGGGTCCCGCTGGGAGCCCTCAGCCCCCTCACAGCCGTGGCCGGGCGAGGGCAGGGTCCCGCTGGCACCCGGAGCCGCGCTGGGAGCCCTCAGCCCCCTCACAGCCATGGCCGGTCCCACGGGGAGAAGCCGCTCCCACGAGAGGGTTGTTGCCCATGGAAGTGGCCGCTCTGGGTGACTGATGTGCCCCGCTTAGACCATTTTTTCCTTTCTCTTGGCCAAATCTGAAGCCGAGCTGGTGGACAGGGGTGGCCCCACCGCTGCCGTGCCAACAACACCCGCTGGGAAGGTGTTTTGCTGCTTGAATCACACCCACCTCCTGCAGCTGCCACAGCCCGAGAGCTGCCACTTCCGTGGCGTTTTGGGGAGGACACGAAGTTGGCTCAGCTCCTCTCCAGTATCAACACACCTTGGTGCTCAAAGGCTGCATTTCGAATGATGCTGAACCGCGGCTGTGGAGCTTCTTCCGCTTCAGCCAGTCCAGCTGCCCAGGGGAGCAGAGAGGCCACAAGTATTCCAGTTTTCAGCACGATTCCTGTGGAGCCCTCGAGGAAATAAAACAGGTGAGTGATGTGTTGGTGTAAGTCAAACAGCTGGTCCTTCTAGAACAGCCTGTAAAACACGGCCCTTGCTCTCAGCAGCAGCTTGTGCAGTTGTACCCCCACCCTGGTGTCCACCTCTACCTTCCTCACTGGGCACTCACTGCTTTCTCTCCTCTACAGCGTGCTGCTGCCTGTGCTGTTTATAAAACCCAGCTTAATGAATGGAAACAGGTGTCCAGGAAGAACCCAAACTACCTCGTTTAGGGGAGGAACTCCTGTATGTAGAAAACCTGCAAAAGACAGGTGGGTGAGGGCTGGCCATGTCCCAGCCGTGTGTGCTGGGACCCCAAAACTCCCCTGCCCTGGGCTGATCCCCCAGCAGGGGCAGCAGGGGGGATTCTGCCCCACTCAGGTGAGACCCCACCTGCAGAGCTGCCTTCAGCTCTGGGTTCCCAACATCAGAAGGACCTGGAGCTGCTGGAGTGAGACCAGAGGAGACGCTCCAAGGGCTGGAGCCCCTCTGCTCTGGAGCCAGGCTGGGAGAGCTGGGGATGCTCACCTGGAGAAGAGAAGGCTCCAGGGAGAGCTCAGAGCCCCTTGCAGGGCCTAAAGGGGCTCCAGGAGAGCTGGAGAGGGACTGGGGACAAGGGATGGAGGGACAGGACCCAGGGAATGGCTTCCCACTGCCAGAGGGCAGGGCTGGATGGGATCTTGGGAAGGAATTGTTCCCTGGGAGGGTGGGGAGGGGCTGGGATGGAATTCCCAGAGAAGCTGTGGCTGCCCCTGGATCCCTGGCAGTGTCCAAAGCCAGGCTGGACAGGGCTTGGAGCAGCCTGGGACAGTGGAAGGTGTCCCTGCTCATGGCAGGAGGTGGGATGGGATGACGTTTAAGGTCCCTTCCAGGCCAAACCAGTCTGTGACTTTATGACTTGTTTTCCCTACAAAGCAATCACTGGAAGGGACTTAGATGAGGGGTCTCCCTGGGGTGCACATGCTGGTGAGCCCTGCCAAGGGAGGGATTGCAGAGCAGGAGCTGCCCCTGCAGCGGGATGTGGGGCTGCCCCAGAGAGGGTGGATGGGCTGGGAAGAAAGAGGAGGGTCTCCCTGGACCCCTTTGAAATACCGGGATGATTTGCCGGGAGGTTCGCAGCAGCTTCTCTGCAATGCAGGGGGGAAAACAGGCCAGGCTGGGGTGATTCCTGCCCCTCAGGGAGCCCTCCGTGCCCACCCAGGGCTGGCGTGTGGTGGGGAGCCCTGCCCGGGGGTGCCAGCCCTGCTCCTGTGCCCTGGCAGCTGGGGAGGCCCCGCGTGCCCGGGTCAGTGCCGGGGGCTGCGCGCTCCTGCCTCGGCCACCCGAAATGTGATCCGAATCCGTAATGCTGAGGGTGATGAAATCGGCTCCGGCTCTGTGTAATTCCCTCACTGCCCCCCTGCATCTCCTCGCTGTCCCCTCCTCCAGCCCACAGTCATCTGCAGCCTCGAACTGTCCCTCTATCCCCACGCCATCCCCTCTGTCCCACCGTCCCCTCTATCCCCACACTGTCCCCTCTATCCCCTCTGTCCCCACACTGTCCCTCTATCCCACTCCATCCCCATGCCACCCCCTCTATCCCACACTGTCCCACCTTCCTTACACTTCCCCTCTATCCCCAAACTGTCCCTCTATCCACACGCTGTCCCCTCTATTCCACGCTGTCCTCTCTATCCCCAAACTGTCCCTCCATCCCCACACTGTCCCCTCTGTCCCACCTTCCCCACTGTCCCTTCTATCCCACATTGTCCCCGCCATCCCCATGCTATCCCCCCATTCCTATGCTGTCCCATCGTACTCCCACCCTGGCTACCAGAATGTCCCAGCACTGTTCCCTCCACTCCCTGTCCCACACCGTCATTCCATTCCCACAGTGTCCCTGCATCCCTGTGCGGTCCCCTCCATCCCCACACTGTCCATCCATCCATCCGTCCATGCATCCATGCATCCATCCATGCATCCATCCATGCATCCATCCATGCATCCATCCATCCATCCATTCCTACGCTGTCCCATTGAACTCCCTCCCCATCCCTGGGTACCAGAATGTCCCACCACGCAAGCACTGTTCTCCCCACTGCCCCCAAGTCCTTCCATCCCCACACCGTCATCTGCACCCCTGTGCTGTCCCTCCATCCCCACACTGTCCCTCCATCCCCACCCTACCCCCCACCCCTCTGCCGTCGCGCTGAACTCCCACACCCCCGCCGGACACCAGAAGGTCCCCCCGCACCACCGCTGTCCCCCCTGCCCCCCATCCCCGCGCCGTCTCCTCGCTCCCCCCTCTCCGCCCGCGGCCGAGCGCCGCCCCGCGGGGGATGATGTAACCCCCCGTCCCCCCCGTGTCCCGCCCGCGTCCCGCCCGCCGCACACTCGGCGGGCTCGGCGGCGAGCGGACGCAGCCATGTGCCCGTGCGCGCTGCGCGGCCCCCCCGCGCCCTGCAGCCCCTGCGGCCCCGGCCGCGCCGCCCGGCCCGAGGCCGCCGCCCGCCGGGTGGCCGCCCGCCTGCGCCGCCTGGGCGATGAGCTGGAGCAGCGGCGCAAGGCGCGGGGCCGCGGCCCCTCGGCCGCCCGCCGCCTGGCCGCCGTGGCGGGGCTGCTCTGCGCGCTCACGCCCGCGGCCGCGCTGGCCTGGCTGATCCGCAGGAGGAGCCTCTAGGGAGAGGGGCGCTGGACGGAGCGGGGAGCAGGCGGGACGCGCAACAGGTGGGCGCGGGACGGGGCGGCTCGGCTGGTGGGGGGCGGCGCGGGGTCGGGACGGGCGGCGGCAGCGGGCGCGGGGCTCGGCTCGGTCCGGCCCGGCGGAGCGCGCTGTCCGCGGTACCCACGCCGCGCCGGGCTGCGGGGGCTGATGGCGGCAGCGCACCGAGCCGCGGGCTGCTCGTACGGGCGCTGCCGGGTCGCAACGATCCCTCTTCCTTATCCTATCCCGCTTCCTCTTTCCCTCTCTCTTCCTCTCCCTGGACTGCCGGTGCCAGGTCGCACCAATTTGTCGCTCTCCCCTCTCCCTCCTGTCCCCTCCGTCCCCACTTTCCCTCTCTCCCTCTCCCCTTTCCCAGGACTCCCCAAACAACCCTCTTTCCCCTTCCCCAAACTTTCACGACTTCCACGCCTGTGGCTTCCCTCCGCCCGCGCCACTCGTGCTCTCGTGGGGCAGTTTCAGCTCCATGCCCGGCAGCGGCGCGGGGGGAGGATCCGAACAGGTCTCGTGTTGCCACGGCTGCCGGTCCCGGGAGCTGGAGGGTGCTCCGCACACCCTGCCTGCCAAACCTCCAGCCCTCTTTTACGTGGAGGAACTTTCCCTGTGTCCTGCCATTCCCTGGTGAGCTGTAGACCCACTGGTGCTGCGGGGCACCCATCACTAAGGTCACTGGGTGGTGGAATGTCCCCACTGCACTTTGCGGTGGGACATTGGCTCTGTGTTTTGGATAATGCCTTGCCCACTGCTGGGGGTTCTCCCCGAGGTAGGTCCCAAGCCAGTGGCCAGGAAAAGCACCCAAGCCCAGTTACTGCTGGTTCTGTGCTCCAGAGCCACTGAACAAACGAGCAGCAGGGAACCAGGACATGTCTGGTCCTGTAACCTTCATTGTTGTCATCCTGGTGATAGCTCCGGGGCTTGTGGGGACAGCTCTGCATCCTCAGCTCTGGGAGCACTCAGGGATACAGAGCATACATGGGGTCACCTCAGGGGTTTTGGGTGCTCTGTAGTGTTCTTCGGGTCGTGGATTTGTCGCCACAGACCTAAGGAGCACGGGCTCCTCTTTCGGGTGCTTTAAATTGCATCATAAACACCCCCCAGTGTCTGTCTGTGTTCAGGGAACAATTTCAGTGCATGTCTAACTTTCAGCGTGTGCTGGTTTCCCACCAGCTTGGATAGGGTAGAGTGGAGGGGAAGTAGGGTTATCAGGGAGTTTAAAAATGAGGTTTTCCAGCAGGTCTGTGTGTTTGCACTGTGTGTGTGTGCACTGGGGGGGGCATTGTTGTCATCCATCTGAGCCACAACTGCTGTGTCTGGCAGGAGGTTCCGCTGGTCACCTCTGGAAAGCTTTCTTTGAAACAAAAACAGAACAAAACTGTGGAGTTTTGATGAATCAAAGCCTCAGTTTCTATAAAAGCAGGCACTGGATGGTGCCTGCAGGGCTGTGCCCAGCAGAGCCCTCAGAGGTGGTGTCAGTAGTGTGGGACTGTGGTCAGGAGCAGAGCAAACACGTCTCTCCCTCCCCGTCAGTTTGTGGCAAGTTTGGTTCCAGTGTTTGGAAGCAAACCCACCCGTCTGGCTTGCTGGCTTCTCTGAGCTCGGAGTTGAAATCCAAGGGGGAACTGCAGTGACCTCCCTTATCCGATGTCTCAAATGTCCTTTCCTTTCTACCAAGCCAGGGAATTTCCTCCCTGCCCAGTCTGGGACTCCATCCCAAGCAGAGAAGGTGGCAGGTGAGCAGGGCTGGCAGAGGGAGCCTGGTAGCTGGCCCTGGTGATCCAGGCACACACTCAGCCCAGACTTCCTGGCAATCCCACGAGGCCAAAGCTGTTTGGAGTCTTAATTTCTGTGAAGGTTTATTGGGCAGACACTATTCTTTTCCCCAATCTCTTCTGCTGTTGATCCTGGAGTCGTTGCTTCCATTTCTGCCCACCAGTTGCTTATAAATGGCTTTGATGAGAGGCTGTGGAAAAGCCAAGCGTTATCCCGGGCGCCTCCGAGGCGAATTCCATGGGCAGCACCGTCCTGCCCGCAGCTTCAAGGGCTGCCACAGACAGGACGTGCTGAGGTGCCTCCAAATGCTCCTGGACACAAACACAAATGTCAGGCTGAAGAGGAGCTCTTGGTGTGTGATAGGAAGCAGTTTCAGGGATAAAGGTGCGAGATGTGGGGATGAAAGGCTGCTGACGCTCTCCTGGCTGTGCCTGTGCGCAACCCGTCCCACTCCTGCCACGCTTCTAAGGCACAAGTGACCAAGCTGCAGATGAAAATACAATGCAAGCCCAGAATAATTAACTATGTCATCTACACCTCAGTTCCTGGGTTATTCTGGCCATTAATAATCTTTTCATCCTGAGTAGTAATTTGCTCCCACCAGTGGAGGTTTCTGACTGTCTGCAGAGTCTTGGAGCTCTAGTGATAGTGTAGTGAGCTGGGTTAGCCTTGGAGATGAGGTAAGACAGCATTTGATTACCTCAGCAGAGTATTTCTGAACAAAACAGGCATTTTTCTGCCCTCCTCAGAGAACTCTGCAGTGACAATAACATTGTCCTGCAACAAGCTGGGAAGCCCAGCCTCTCAACACTTGTGATCTTGGGTTTTCATGGAAGGGCTGGCAAGAGGAGAGTAACTTGTACAGTTAATGAGTGCCCTGCAGAGTCAGCCTTTGTCTTGTGATCTGGTGGTTGCAGAAGGAATGGAGAAAAGAGGAAAAGGCCAGTTTCAGCTTGGGTTATTCCTCGAGTTCCCCTCCTGCTGTTTCAAGAGGCAGCAGCGTTGGCGTTGGCTGCCGTGAGTGTATGTACTGCTTCTGAGGCAGAAGGTTGGTGCTTGTTCCCTCAGCTCTGTGTGGCTTCACACAACAGCAGAGCTCAGGGAATAATCCCGTGCTCCAGGGAGCCTCTCCTGCTCTCACAGCCCTGGGTGATGCCAGTGAGAGCAGGATTAGGGCCGCTACGTGTGACCAACTCAATCTGCGGACCGTGCTTGGGATTTGGGGATGGATGCTTTGCAACTGGCAGTTTTGTGATATGTAATCTGACATCACCTTGAAACGTCCAACCAGGGCATGAAGTATAGTTGTCAGGTGCCAGTTTGGCATACAGTGTCACCTCTATTGCGCTCTGTTAGTTCAGGAGTGGCAGTGTATTAAAATCAAACCCTACTTGTCCCTGCCAGCTCCACCAGCCTGGTTCCGTGCCCACTGTGTTGCCAGGAATTCCCCCCACTGTTTGCTGCGAGGTTCATGCAGAGCCACTCTGTCCAAAGTCTCAGTGCAGTTAATTATCTGTATTAAAACTGGGTTGATAAGATTTCTGGAGGTGTCCCACTGAGCTGTGCAGGAGAGCGGAGCAAACGAAGGACCAGAGGCAGTGGAGATGCAGAGAGCTGGTTCTGCACCAGGACAAACATCCAGCCTCATGCACCCCGTGTGTGTCTCTCACACAAAGAGGCAGGCTCTGTTGTTTATCCTCCTGGATGAGAAAAAAGCCAGCCCTTCCCAGTGGCAAGCATCCTGCTCAAAAAAGCCCAAGGTCCCCGCCACCCTTGCCCCAGCCTCACAGTTAAATTGCATAAAGAAAACCTTCAGCATGAACTCTCCCGATAAACAAGCAGCAGAGTTTGCACAAGCAAACAGCAGCCCAGAAATGGCTCATTCCACAGGTGGACTGTGGCCAGGCGGGACAGTCTTTGTGGGAGGATTGGAGCCCCAATGTATTTCTTTACTGTCTGGGTTCCCTGGTCTTTCTGTGCGAAGATCTCCCGGACACACCATTCTTCCCAGTTCTTCCCTAGCACTCTTGAACCCCCTCCTAATTGTTTTTTGGTCTTCCAAGTTCCCCTTCCATCTCCCGCGGAGATGCTAATGAAGTGTGAGTGTACACGGATGGGGCTGCTTGGGAATTTGACAGGGCTCTTGCCCAGCCCTTGTTCCCTCATTAAGCTGCTGCTGCGTGAGGACAGAAGCCGTTGTGCCTCGTTTTGTCCCTGCCTCCAGCGTGCCCTCAGCGATCCAAGCCCCTGGATATATTTTTCCCTTTCAATATATCAATAACTGTTATTCAGTTTATTAGCAGAGGGACGTGTGCCAAGTGAGTGGCCCGTGTAATCCCTTTAAATGGAGCAATTCCATGCTGACACAGTAGCTGTGAGCAGAACTCCTTTTTCCAGCTGCTGCTGGAGCCGGGAGCTCAGACTCTGCTCTGGCTTCGTGCAGGTGCTGCCCAAAGGTGACTTCTCCTCCTCTCCCCGAATAAAGATCAGTCAGAGAAGTGCTGAGATGAGACACAGGACTCCCTACCTGAGCCATTTCATGCCCATCCCACTCAGCGCCCATGAGAAAAGCAGCTTGGTTTTTTTGGTAAACACCAGCTTAGCAAACTGTGGGATAAGGCTGGAGAATTCCAGATAATTGGGAAGTGAGGCTGCCTGTGTGTGTTAAAGCACCGGGATGTGGTGAGGTTGGCTGAGGTGGTTTAGCAACCAAAGGGATTTGTTGTTTCATAACCTTATTGCTTCATTTGTGCAATGGTTGAGAGCAACATTCTGAGCAAAATCTGCCTCTCCGTAAATGCCCAGGCAGAGAGGGGTACATCACCAAAGGGAATGTCAGTTCCCATGAAAAAATTTAAAAGGAAATGAATTTTTTCTTATCACTTCCATCCATGTTTCCAATAGACACTGCAGTTTTATAGGAACTCAGCCATAATTCCTTTTATTTTATAAGTAAATTAAAGTGTTGGTAGTTGTGTACAGTTTCCCCCAAAGTTTCAGCCTTTTAAGAATGACACATAACATAATCAATTTTTCAGCAGCTCTACAGAAGGGACATGCTGGCTCTCTTTCCAACTTACTATCCACCCCAGGACAAATGGGATGTAGTTTGGCTTTCCTCAGCCTTTTTCAGACCCAAAGTACCAAATTTTGCTCTGTCTGCTGAGTGCCTATTGTGGGAAATTTGGAGTAACTCCACTGGAGTCAATTGGGTTGCCCTGGATTTACGGTGCTGTAAATGAGATCAGAATTGGCTCAAAGTATATTCCATTAATGAGTCAGATACTGGCAACGCAGCCAATATGCACCCAGAAATGGCTTTAACACAGCCTAGGATATTCAAAATTGGTTTATTGAGAGATGGGCTCTGGGCCAGGATTCTGGGGTTCTCTTTTATTCTTTCCATGAAATTCACCTTCCTGCAGAAGGCCAGCACGAGGCTGATGCAAAACTTAAGAGCCATTTAAGCCCTTAGAATGGGGCTTGTGAGATGCATAAACATTGTGCTGAGCTCTTTGCCTGCCCTGGAGCAGATTTATCGCTTGGAGTTCAAGATGTTCTAGGATTTATCAACTTTTACAGGTTTTTATAGATTTTCTATACGTTAAGTGACACAGAGAGACAGTTTGTAAAATATGGTGACACCATGGATGATCTGTTGCCAGCCATGGGTGGCACAGCAGGACAAGGGTTCAGAGCTTGGCAGTTGGAGGTGCTGCTACAGGAGAAATAATAAATAAGGATTAAATGGGTTTGCTGTGGAGGAAATCCTTTAATCAACTCCTGAACTCTTTATTCCAGTGTAACTTGAGTAAATATCTCACCTCTGGGGGGGAGGCAGCCACGTCCTCCCGCTTTGTACAATGCCACACTCACAGCCCTGGCTGTGCCCTGCTCCAGGGAATTCTGGCATCGTGTGGGGAGTGCAGGTGCCCCAGTCCTCTCCTCGTGGTGTTTCCCAGGTCTGGAGAAAGCCGTGGTGCTGTGTGCCTGTCCCTGAGCCCGTGAGGGATGCAGGAAGGGCTGTGTCCTGGGCGTGCAGCTCCGGAGGCTGCGCAGGGGCACATTCCGAGCCCTGGGCTGTCCCTGACAGCTCTGCAGTGACTGAGCCCAGCTGCTGGTTTGGTGTAGCTGTGTTTGTCCCTTCTCACACAGCAAACACCTCTCCTATTTACCTTCTGCCAAAAAAAGCCAAGCAGCTCTGCTGAACCACTCTAGGATACTGTGGTACTTCCAGAGGGCAGGTGGGATGTGGGAGATGGGGCACGGAGGTGCAGCAGCCCTGGGATCGGGCTGGCTGACAGCCTTGATCAGGCCACGTTGGAAATGTGCTTCACTTGTGGATGATTCATCCCGGCCTTCCTCCTTCTGGTTATTCCCACTGTTGCTTCAGATTCCTTGAAACTAGAAAGCAAGGCTAGGAATGAGGGGGGGAGAGGCTGGAATTGCCACATCCTGTGCACAGCTGGCAGGAATTGGGATAAAGCAGATGTGGTTCAGTCTTCTGCCGAGGAACCAGAGACATTCCAGGTGGCTGGAAAAGGGAGAGGTCACAGCCCCAAGGCTGCGTTTGGGCAACGCTCTTGGGCACAGGGTGGGATTGCTGGAGTGTCCTGGATCCTTGTGGATCATCACACTCCCACTTGGGATACTCTGAGATTCTGCTCAGAGTCTGTGGCAGCACCAGAATTCACCTCTTTCCCTGGAGGTTCAGCTCATTCCAAGGCTGTCTCCTGCCACCTTCCCGCCGGCATGACCAGGGCAGCAGGAAGGAAAGGGATTCTGGAGTAAGGCAGCTCAGGATCTGCCCCAGAGCTGTTTGCCAGCCCTGATTAACTCGTGACTTCATAGCTGCTGCAGTTGCACCGTCAGCGGCTCCCCCGCCCCTCTCGCAGCCGGTGAAGTCACCTCACCCCAGCGGCCGGCGGAGATTTCTCCGTGCAGGGCTTTATGGGATCACTCATTGTCACAGCCTGCCAGTGAGACATCCATGGGATCTGCCCCAGCAAGGGCTGCTGCCAGCAAACTGGGGGCTAAATGCTGGGAAATGGGAATTTCGAAGCAGATGCCCCTTGGGCACCTCTCCTGCTAATTTGCACTTAGATGGGTGCCTTTCTCTGAGCACTTTATTAATTAAGGCTCGCAGCCCACCTGTGAGGCAAAGAAGTTATTAGTGCCCTCATTTTCCAGCAGAACTGAAAGCAGTGGTTTGCCCAAGGCCACAAATCTAATCAGTGGCAGAGCCAGGAATGAGTGAGTTCTTCCAGTCTCCTGTGATATTCCATGCACCCCACTGCCTACCTGGAACAAATTTAATGGCTTCCCTAAAAGTTCACATTTTTGTTAACGTGATGTAAACGAAGATGGAGCAGCCAAAAGGAGCCTTGCAAGGAGGAGAGCTCCCAGAAATCCGCAGTACCCAGGGCCAAAGGCATCGTCTCCTGTCTGAGCCACAAGCCATCCTCCCCATAAATTCCACACCTCTTCTTGTCCGTAAATTTAGTAGGAGGGCTCAAGCATAAATTTAAAAGAAGCTTTTATTGTACCCAGTGCATCAACATAATTAACACCCAACCCCATTCTTTTGCTTTCTTAGGCTGGAGCAAACCCTGTGCCCTTGGAGAAAATTGTTTCCCCTTTTCCTCCAGGGAATCCAGAGCCTGAGCAGCAGCTGTGAAGAGTGGAGAGAAAGAAAGAAGTGGGAGATGCTGGAAGTGCTTTGGGCGACGTGAGAAGGAGGATTTGCCCGGAAGGAGCTGTTCAGGGGCCCAGCAGCAAACCAGAGACACAAAACCTGCTTATATATAGAAGAATGTAACCCTGTGTATGCAGACGTGGACGCGTGCATGCCTTGTCGAGAGCGTAAGCGACATTCCCTGTAGATCGCTGCTGTGAGCAGCCCTGCTCCTGCAGGCCGAGCCCTGGCGCTGCTGCTGGCCCTGCTGGACACCACCCGCTGCCCTGCTGCCCCATTTATGCGGCAGGATGAGGAGGAATCTCTACACCCACATTAGTAATCCTGAGAATTCCAAACGTGCTGCAGCGCGGGCACGGCCCAGGCGTGGCGGGGAGCGGGTGCGGAGCAGCTCGGACAGCAGTTTGTGTGTGTAAATATTCGTGCTCTGGCACCAGGGGAGAGCAGCTTTCCTATGACTTCAGTTTCTCTGGTGCTACATTTAATATTTGTCTGGGGCTAAACTGCCTCTCTGTGGTGCTACAGTTTCCCCAAGAGGATGTTCTGAAACGTGGGACAAGGAAAGATCTATTTTGGTTATTGATATTTATACACAAGATAGCAAAAAATAAGACTTGTTGAGAAGGTGCTATTTTTTTTCTTTCTTTCAATCTCTGCAGAAACTAAGACAAAACAAATAATCTACCCCAGAACTTTATAAAACTCCTTTTCTTTGGAGCAGTTCCTTTTCTTTTGACAGTGTGGAGCTTGGGAAGCAGCAGGCACTGAGGTGGAAAGGACACGGAGCCCTTTCCACTGCAGTGTGCACATCAAAGTCTGCTAGAGCAGCACTTCCTACAGCTCCAGAGCTGGGAATTCTCCTGCATGGTGATTTATTCAGTCCCAAATCCTGTGAACCAGGGAAGAGAACTCTTATCCAGACTGATCACTAGAGCAGGGGATAACAGGAGAACTTGGCCTTAGAAGTCAAAGGGCTTTTTTCAGTCTAGTACTGAGCACTTTTTTCCTTGCAGCCAAAACTACCTGTCAGATTTCGGGTACCTTCCACATACAGCAGTGACTGTGCACAGTTTTTTAGAAACATTTTTCCTACCTTCAGATATTTGCACCAGAAAATCGACCCTGCCATGGCAGGGAGGGCATTTTCAAAGGCATAAAGGAATGTCAGAACCCGATTTCTAAAGGAAATTTGGCTCCTTGTCTTTTAAAAATACTTCCCCCACCCCTCGCCCAGCCCAGGAGAAGCCGAGTGGCCTCTGTGTCCAGTCAGACCCTGCATTTGCCAGTGCTGCAGGAGAAATGTTTCTAAGCAATCTGAAAGCTAAATTCTCCCTTTATCAAATATTCAGCGCAGTGTTTGGAGCCCCTGCACACATTTTCCTGGGTGTTATTGATCTGAGTCCGTTCCCAAACAGCAGCAGGGGCTCTGCTGGAAGAGCAGATTGTTCCTAGGGAAGAACCTTGCCGTGCTGTAGGTGATGTGCAGTGTTGGGAGAGGTGGTGTAGCTCCGTGTAGTTTGTCTGTCCATACCCTTGGGATGGTCTCAGAGCCACAGGGACCAGTGAAACATTTTCCTGCCATTTCTGGCCTGATGCTCAGTAATCCTCAGCATCCTGAACCCCATCCCGGCTCAGTCTCCTACAGAAACAAGGACAAATTCTTCTAACAAAAGGAGGAGCCTCAGCTGATTCCAGCAGTGCTGCCAGTGCTGGGCAGAGCCTTAAAAATACCAGTTTCTGGAAATCCCTGGAGCGTGGGAGTGAAATTGTGTGTATGGAACCACACAAGTCCTTCTTGAACAGGAACCATGGATGTGACACTTGGCTCTAGGGGACGCCCCCTGCAGCTCTGCCCTGCACATCCTCCCCAGCCCTGGGACAGGCCCGGAGCTGGGTCACGTCCCTCAGAGGCTCTCCCACAGATTCCTCACCTTTATCAGCTCTGAATGTAATAAACTTCTCACCTGGAATAGGCACTATTCTGTTTGCCCTGTGCACGCAGCTGGCACTGCCCTTGGCTCTCCTGCTGTCCTGGCTGTTGGGGGCTGCAGCCTTCAGGCTGCTCCCAGTGTTTCAATTCCCTTGGAACAGCACAGCCAAGGAAAAGGAAAGGAAGTTCTGTCCTTGCTATTGAGGCCCCACCTCAGGAGTGCCCCCAGATCTGTGATCAGCCCCAGTGCAGGGATTGGCTGATCTCCCTCATTCCCAACCCTCCGTGGACAGGCTTGTCTGTAAAAATTCCCAAACCTCAGAGCTCCATGGGGATTGTTCTCCTCGGCGGCTCCAAACAGTCAGCAAAAAATGTTAAAGACTTGTCCTGCCCAGCATGGAACATCTATGGTGGAACATCCACGTGGAAACCAGAGCAGGTCTGGTACCCCAAATCCTGCTTTGTTCCTGATTTGCTTCACTTCTGTAGTTCCAAACTGGATGTTTCGCATGAACCGAGGGTGAAGTTGTTTTGTAGCCAGAATTCCCTGTACAGAACTGGAATTCCTTAGTCGAGGGTACAGATTTGTCAAAGCCTTACATTTTGTGGTGTAATTGCTATCCTTGAACGCCTCCATTTTTGACAAGGGGTCTTTTTATCCTTTCTACAAGATATGCTTTGCCCCTGGTTGGTGTTTGCATGGAAAGGGAAGGGTGCTGTGAACTCCCTGGAAATTCCCTGTTCCCTCCTGTGGGCAGGAAACCGGCACAGTTCCCCTCTGGCCCTTTTGTTTTCTCACAGCAGCCAAGCAGTCCCTGGGTTTGGTCAGCTGGGAAGGCCGGGGAGTGTTCTCCAGACGGGAAAACAGAGCCCTCTCAGGTTTCAGCAGCGAGGAGGGCGCAGTTATGAGCTCATGGTCTGTGCACAGCACGGCTGCCAGGGAAGTCTTCATGAATTTTTAAAGCAGTTCTCTGCCGAGACAGCTCCCAGCACAACCTGGAATTCCATATTCCAAGGTAAAAGAGCAGCCTGGTGTGGGTGCTGATAGCTCCCCTGCCACCTGCTCACACAGCTCCTTTGGCCACGTGAGCTCTGGGCTGCACCAGCGACTCCTGGGTTACACCAGGGCAGGGCTTGGCCCATGAGCTCCACATTCCTCCCTCTTCTCCCTTAGAATTACGTTCCGCAGGTAAAGAAGCATGGAATGGGACCAGGCCTCCTGTCACACACCGAGGTGTGCCCAGGAGGGGCAGCACCCAAGGCAAACATCCCGCAAATCACCCAAACCAGGGAGCTGCCAGTGGGGAGGGCTGA
Source organism: Monarcha castaneiventris obscurior (assembly GCA_026261815.1). Taxonomy (NCBI): domain Eukaryota; kingdom Metazoa; phylum Chordata; class Aves; order Passeriformes; family Monarchidae; genus Monarcha; species Monarcha castaneiventris. The sequence continues at coordinate 1,381,101 of JAMPIT010000363.1, forward strand.
GAATCCCGTCCCGCTCCTGCTTCAGAGCAGGGAGGCAGGAATTCCTCTTTGAGCCAAGCCCATTGCTAAAGCAGTTCCCTTAAATCCCAAACACTCCTTGTCTCAATTTCATGTGATTTGTGAGTTTTTGTTTCCATATCACAGTGAAGTTGCAAAGGTTTTAAACCCTCAGCATGAGCAGAAGCAGTTCCTGCTATTGAATTCCATCACAAACGGAACTGGTTAAACTGGTGCAGTGTCTGGCCACAGGCAGCCTGCAATGAGGCACTTCCCAGCTGGAAAACTGCCCTGCCCTGTGAAAACAGCCCTGATGAGGACTGGAGAGCACATCTGCCTTAATATTCAATTTTCCTACACAGCATCTGCCCCTGATCTCGACAGGAGCCTGGGATGTAGAGAACAGAACCTGAGGCTCCACATCAAACCCTGGACACACACTGCTGTCCATGTCCAGCCCTCCTGGCTGTATCCCAGCTCCTCAGCACGTGCACAACTTTCCTTGGAGCCAGTTTGCTCCCAGCAAATTTGATTTTCAATCCAGGCTTCAAACTCAGCCTCATTCTTGTGTAACTTTGCTGTGTGTGAGCTGAACTCCATCTCATCACAGCAGGTGAGGAGACTCTGGCCATGCCAATTCCAGACCCAGGTGCTGAGGGAATTGTAAATACCATGGGAATTGGGGTCCCTTAGGCTCAGGCAGTCTGAGAGGAGGGGAGGGATCCTCACCTGCTGCTCCTGCCTTGGGTTTCTACACCGCAAAATACAAGCAGGTGAATATTTTTCCCTGACAATATTTATTTGAGTACAGGAGTGAATTTTGGTGTGACTTCAGTGTCCACTCTGTGGGAATTACTGGAGTGCTTGAATTTCCCAGGGTTTTTAATATTTACAGGAAGTGACTTTGGAGCTTGATAAATATTCACTGAAAGCATCTGAGGATTAAATGGCCATTATTACTTACACCATTATTAATTACAGCTTTATTAGTTACACCTTTATTAGTTACTCCATCAGTAGTTACAGGTGGCACCAAGCAGAGCAAACCCAGCTGCAGTGGGATTTAATTCCCTGGGTTTTTACAGCACCCCTTTTCCAGTCATTCACCACAGTTTATCACAAAACCCTCCCCGTCCTCGTTACCTGAGGCCACTGCGAATTCCCCAGTCTCTCCCGGGGCATTGCTAAGGGAATGGCAGGCAGGGAATGCCCAGTTCTGGCATTTTGCTGATCCAGTACCACTGGGATGTAACTCCAGCAGGGTCACTGTGCAGGTTTCCCCCTCACCAAAGCAAGGGCAGGGCCTGTGCTCGGAGTTCTGGAGCTCCAGGATGCTCCCGGTCCTGGCTGGATGGGGCTTCTCTCTTTTGTAAAAGGAATTTCATATGCTGAGACTCTTTGTACATATTTATAAGGAATTTATTAAAAAAAAAGAAAAATAACTGTTCAATGGCAAAAAAAGGCTCTGGGTTTTATTTCTTCTCTCAGAGGAACTTCCTTCCACAGCCTTCCCTGTTTTCCCATGGAACTCCACAGGTTCCCAGGAGCTGTCATTGGAATGGAAGTTTCCCTTGGATGTTTCCAAGTCCAAGTGCCATGTTCTAGGAGAAGGTAGGACCATCCTCCCAAAAAAACCCCAGAACTTTAAGAATGCAGTCCCACCCTTTCCCTTTGGTTTCCTGCCTTATCACCAAATAAAGCACTAATTCTGAAGCAGAGTATCCCACGCTCTCTGTAGAGCTGGGCTCCTACTGACCTTTTCCTACACTTCTCCAAACACATTTTCCAGGAGCATTTAGGAAAAAAAATCAGAATGAGAAGTAGCTTTTCAAATAGTTTGAAAGCAGGAACACAAATCCTTGGGTTCACTGGCACTGCAAAGTGACACTGAAGCCTTTCAGAAACTTCCTGCCCATGGAATCCTCATTTCCCCTTTTCCTGGTGCATACTCCAGGCTATCACACGTAACATTTTTATGCCCAATGAAAACCTTGCTTTCTGCCTTTCTGAACTCTCTCCCCCATCCCAAAGATGAGGGAAACTATTCCCACTGCAGAGAGCAATGAGATTCCTTGGCTTAGTTCTCCACTTCCACAGGATGCATTTGACAAGAATTTGACATCAGTTTGTTTTGGAAAGTAAAGTTTTTCCTCCTCTGCTTCCCTGCACCTCCCAAGCCAGATTTGGATTTTCCCAGCTCAGGTTCTGCCTCTCACTGTTCCTCCTCAGCCACACTGAACTGTTATTTCCAAAGAAATGTGGAGCCTTAATCCTGTTCCCATCAGCTCCCATTTGCTTTAATTCTTCCCCTGTGGAGTTTCCATCAGCACAGATTCAGCCTCATTCCCCCAGGAACCTCTTCCTGCTGATGGCTCAGGTGGGGCTGTCACCTTGAGCCATTTCCATGGCAATGAGCTGGGAAGATGCTGCTGTTCCTAATGGGGTGGGAGCAGAGGTGGTTTGGGGACAGGAAAGCTCCAGAACAAACAGCAGCTCCCTCTGAGGGCTTGTGCTGCTGGAGAGCCTCAGCAGAGCCCTCGGCCACGGGGATGGGGTTAATTCCTGGCAGGGACCTCCTTCCTCCAGCGGCTCCTGCTGAAGCTCAAGGCTCTGGTTTTCCCTGGAGGACCCAGGCAGGTCCTGGCTGAGGAGCACAGGGCAGAGACACTGAGTTTGTGAGATGCTCTTGATCAGGAGCTGGATTTCCACGCAGACAAACCCAACCTGACTTTACTCTTCCGCTGCTCTCCCCAGAGACTGGGAAATCAGGAGTCTCATAATGAAAATTAAAGAGGAAAAACATTCCCAGGGAAAGGAAGTGTCATTTCCACCTTCACTGGTGTGGTCCTTCCCAAGTTCCCTGCAATTTTCTTAAGGTGACAGCACGTGCCATTTGTGGAATCAATTGGAAAAACAGCTGGGAAATGACATTTCTGCAACTGCAACTTTGGACATGAGGTTCTGAAGCACTACTTGGGAAGAGTCCTCAGAGGTGCTGTGTTATTCTGTAAAGTTATGGATTCAGGAAATGCAGGGCCAGGTAATGTGAAGCTCCTCAGCCAGAGCACAGCTTTGCTCAGCACGTGCAGTCACAGCTCCCCTGCCCCGGACATGCAGTGTTTGTCCATACTAAAAGGACAGGAAAATAGGAAACATCCCAGACACTTTATAACCATGTAAGCTCCAGAAACATCCTGGAGTTTGCCGTAACACAACCCACACCTTCCCTGCCTTTGAGGGTAACCCTTCTGGCCAGTCCCAATTGTTCTGTTGGCTCAGAGCTGGAAGAAAGACTGAAACAAAACCACGGGCGACTAAACAGGGGCACAGGCTCCTGGGATTTCGCAGCTTTTCCTGCTGCGTGCCCTGGTGAGCTGTCCTGCTGTCAGTACACCTGGAAGTGGGCAGAGGTGGTGCCGTCCTTCCAGCAGCGCAGCGTCTCCACGGTGAGCGAGCGGCACAGGGGACACGTCTTCTCCCGGTCGAACCAGAGGCACAGGCACTCCTCGCAGAACACGTGCTGGGGACACGGGGACTGTCAGCAGCACGGAGGGAGCTGCTGCTCACAGCATGTGGGGCACAAACCCCTGGGCCAGAGCTGATGGGTTATTGCTGGCTTGAAATAACAGCACTAGAAAGAAACGCTCCAAAGGCCTACAACACCGGGGCTGACAGGGTTTCCTCTGCCACGTTTCCATCCTCAGTTCCCTGAGTTAAGTCCTTACTGAGCTCCAACAACCCCTTTCTTCCCCCTGCTCCCTGCATTTGCTTTATTCTGCTCCCAGTTTCCCCTTTTCCACAAATGTCAGTTTTCACCCCTTATCTGCTCCTCTCATTTCTGCACTGACCCCTCCCCGGATTCTCTCCAGCACACACCATCCAGTCCCAGACTGGAAGGGCAGGAAAAGGGCAAGGAGGGAGCATGAGGAGCTGTGAGAAGCTGAGATCTCCTCCACACGTGAAGAAGTCACTCCTCAGAATCCCAGCTCTGCCAAGCAGATCCAAAAGCAGCTTCTCTGGGGCTTCCAGCTCGGAAACATCTGCACAGATGTTCACAGCAAGGCATCCTTTGATGCACAGGATGGCTTTAATTTGATAACCCTGTTATCAAAAGGGAATATTAAAGCTACCCAGCCCCCCTCACCAAGGGGCAGGTAAAACTCAGCTCACTCTAGACCCAGGATCTGCACTGCCCATTCCAGTCCCTGCCCCACAAGGCTCTGTCCATCCCACAGCCACGGTCACCCCAAGAATGGCTCAGCTGCCAGGGGTTATCCAGGGCATTAAATATCCACCAGGAGCTGGATCAAGACCCAGCAAATGACTTCACAAGTTCCCAGGCTGGCTGTGCCTCTCCCCACTGCAGGAGTTCACTGAAGGAATGCCAGCAGGGCAGTTTTGGGGTCTTACCTGGCACATTAGGATGAGAGGTTCCCTGAACTCTGCCTGGCAAATGGCACAGATGTCTCCTGCCTCACTGCACTGCTGGCTGGTGGCACGGACTCCATAGGTCTGTCAGGGGGAGGAGGGGAAAAAAACCCCATGTCATGGAAGGGTAAATGTGCACAAAGACACTGCTTTTCACCCCCAGATTCCCCACAGGGACACCGGTGTCGTGTCACTCTGTTTGGGGAAGGGGCACAGAGGGAGTCTGGAGCTCTGTGCTCCCTGTTTGCTTTTCCCCTCGAGCTGACTCCATCTTTTAGGGCAGCAAGGATAACGGAATTTAATGAGCTCAACAGGGAGCAGAGAGGATTAATTCAGCATCATTTGCAGGGGTGTTTAGAAGGAGGGAGGTATTATTATTAGCAAGTAGACAATAGAAGAAAGAGTAACAGCAGCAGCACCCACAGGCTGCCCACTTTCTCTTTAGATACGGGGGAGGTAAATGTTGCTTTTCCCACTGTAACAGATTTAGGGGAAACAGAAACCTGCTGAGGGAAAATGACCAGCCCAAGCCCAGGGAATAAGCAAGATAAGCTCCAGCAAACTTTGATGAGGTTCTTTTCCTCTACAGTCTTTGATTTTACCCTTTTAAAATGTAAGTCACGGCAGCAGATCTAAATATCAGCCCTGTGGAATGCAGTGCCTGGGATAATTCCTGTGTCAATGGCACTGCACACCAGGCACCACAAAGTCCTTCCCACACTCGGCACTACAAAGTTTAGTCAGCTCCTTACAGTTGGATTAATCCATATTACACAGAGCTTCCCATCAGACAGAACAGGAACAATCTCTCACCACAGCTGGGGCAGGGCAGATGTCAGAAAAGGTTCCTGACATCCCTGACAGGAGCCCCCAGCTTGTCCAGCCATGGCATAGCTTTGTTTCACTCTGTAGTCCTGATACACGGAGCAAGTTTCAATTTTATCATCCAGCAGGGACAAGGTTCCACCTCTGAGACTGCTCCTTTACATTTAACTCCTTACCTGGGGGGTGCAAAGGACCTTCAGCGCCTTCCTGACACTTCCCACACGGCCACAGATGTCAAAAGACTGCAAAAAAGACATCCCATTTTAGATCATTTTCACAAAACCTCCGTGTGTGTGAGTGAGTCCAGAAACTCAGCAAACTCTCTCCAAATGGATACTCAGAGGGAAAAAAGTAACAATAGTGCCAAAAAAGATTTCATGGTGATCATGAAATATGTAATAAATGGGAATTGGCAGTGGGGAAGGGTGGCCAGAAAAGCTCTGGGAGCAGCTGACTGCAAACTGGGACTTTACAGGAGACAAAGAGGGGCTGGCACCAGGCTGTGCTGGGGACAAGTGTCCACCCCACTAAGTAAGGAAGGGCTAAAATGGACCCGTTCCCACAGGGAAGGGGAGGGAAAGGGAAAGGGGAAAGGTAAAAAAAACCAAGGGAAAACAGTTTGAAAACCTAATCCAGTCCATCATCTTTATCTTCCCTATCTGCTGGCAGAGCACAGGGGAAGACACTGAACCAAACAAGATGTGGAAAGTGCCAGTACAAGGAGCAGCCCTGCATCAGCTGTGGCTGGTGGCACAGCAGGAGCTTTGTCTGTCACCTGAGGGCAGGGCAGGCTGTGATGCTGCAGGTGCAGAGCTGGAGCAGCATTGCAAAGGCACAGAGCTGCAGTTGGCTTTCTGTTGTTTGTGATTTTTGGTGAGCGTGGTTAAGTGGGCTCACTGCAGGGAATGCCAATGAGATCATCCTGCAATGCACGTGGAAGCAAATGAAGGCACCAAGAACGCTTCCAGTCAGCCCAGAGAGGGCTCCCAGGGTCCTTCCAGTAATGCTCCCACCCAGCAGCCACCACTCGAGGCTGCCCACAGCCTCAGACGTTCCAGCACCTGACACGGATGGGGATCAGCCCTTTTCCACAGTGCAATTCCCAGCTTTTCCTGGTTGCTTTGTTTACAGTGTGACTCCAATGCCTTTGCTCCAATGTCTCCTCTCTCCCAGCTGATATCCCCCCCTCATTTCTCTCCCTCTGGAGCTCCCTGCACACCCAAAAGCTGTGTGTTTCAGAGGTCCAACACCCATTTGTCGCCCATGCCCTGCATTTTGTTGCACCAGCCATCATTTTACAACTGGGTTACTCACGGGGAGTGCTTCTACTCAGGACAGGGAAAAAACACAACCTGGATGCTCGCTCTACTTGAGAACGCCTGGGACTTCTCCAAAACCAGAGGTTCTTGGCTACACAGTCCAGACAGAGGCACCACCACAGCTCCCAGCAGCTCCATGCAACCTCCTGGAAGTGCTCCTGCCCTTTGAGCAGGGGAAGGGGACACAGCCCCAGCCAGGCCCTGGATTTCTGCCAGGAGCACAGAAGCTCTCAGTGCCAAATTGGCTTCTGTGGTTTTTCTAATGTGGTTTGTGGCTTTGCTAATGTGGACTCCTCTGGGGATATTTTCAGTGTCTCAGGCAAGGAACTGGAGCTGCAGCTCTGGTGATGGTAAATGGGGTGGGCACACCCAGTGCTCTGCACTGGGAGAGGGTGCTCCCCCTTTCCTCTCACTTCCAAGCAAAGTCTTGGTGTGCAGGGGGCTAAGCCTGACCTGGACACAAACTGTCCAAAAAAGCTGCTTTTCCAATCTAGATCACCCCAACACTCCCTATAAAGGCTTCACAGGACAGAAACAAAAAGTTAACCCCTAAGGAACTGCTTCCACCTGTGCCAGGGCCTGAGGAGCCTCACCTGGGCTCTCCTCCCACAGCCCCTGCCCCGGGGCCCAGCAGCCCTATTTACCCTCACCCCTGGAGGTCTCAGCTCATGGTTGAGCTGGGCTCTGATGGTGCTGGTGTCCAGTTTGGCTGTGCCTTGCTCCAGGCCCCACTGCTCTGGCCACCCCAGCACCTGGAGTGACTCCTCATCCTCACCCTGAGCCTGCCTCATTGCTGTGGCTCTGCCCTGCAGTTGTTGGACTGTGCCTGACCCTGGCTGGGGAGGCCCTTGCCCTGTCAGCTGTGGTTTTGAGCTTGGCTCCCCTTGCTCCAAGTCCCCGCCAGCATCCTCCCCCTCTGAGGGCTTCTCCAGGTGTAGAAATGGCATGTGGAACTACATCCCTTTTCCAGCTGTTGAGTTACTTTTGCAAGCAGGGGCACAAGAAAGGTCACTAGAAATTTGCTCTTGTAAGTCTGTGGTCTGCACACCTGAGCTGCCAAGCCAGAAGGGCAGGGAAGGACTGGATACTGCCATGGGTCCAGGCAATGCCACCTCTGAAAGGGCCAACAATCCTCTCCCACAGTACAGAGAGAAGAGCAGGAAAGGGCTGAGGATGGAGGGGTGTGCAGGGAGCTGCACCAGCCTCATGTGCTCCTGTTCTGGCACTGCTTGCTCTGCTCCTGGCTTGGTCTCAGACCTGCTGTGACCAAATCATGTCACTGGCCATGACCTCCTCTGCCTAATTTGCTCAGAAGATCTGTGAAGTCCTCGACAGGAGGGGCTGAATGACCCTATTCCTATACAATACAGAGCTACACTGTAATTTAGCATTGCTCTGCTCCTCCGAATTGATTCCAGCTTGGGTATATTATCTGTTCTTCGTTTTTCAGTCTGCTCCTGCAGAGCCACAGGCACAGACAGGTATCTGGGATGGGGCAAGCCTGGCCATTCTCAGAGGGATGGACACCACACCAGTAGAAATGCAATTATTTCTAGACCTCAGACCTGGCACTGTTCTGACTAAATCACACCTACTCGTTTACAACTGTACAGACTCTATGCTCTTAACATTCTTATTTTTGAGGAAACATTAATTACTCCTGTCCATCACTTGTATCAGCCAGCCCGGGACCTAGAATGGGGCAGAGCTGCCTTTTTTATCCAGGCAGGACTTGGATATCCCTCTGTCTGCTGCACTCAGAGCTATGAGTGGCAGAGGAAAGCTTAGAGACAAACATGTAACTGTCTGCAGGCTGCCTTTGTGTGACATCTGGAGGTGTGGAGCCAGCCAACACCTCTGCCAGCACTGCTCCCCCAAGGCCGGCTCCCCTTCTCCTGCAGCCTTTGCAGAAAGGGATTAACGGAGCAGCAATGACTTCATGAGTCTGATGCAACACCGGTGAGCAGCCTCAGATCCTCCCGCAGCTCGGCAATGCCCACACGCTGGGGAAGCAAAACGCCTCTGGCAGCTGAAGCACGCGGTGCCCGGGCAGTTTCCCGGGCAGGGACAGCCACAGCCCCTCCGGCTGTGCCGCTTCCCCTGCTCCTGCCACACTCCCCAGGGGCTGTTAATGAGGCGCTGCTCACCTTGCAGAGGCTGTACATGATGATCAGGATTCCGCCCAGGAAGTAGCTGCTGGATGGATCATCTCCCATGATGTATTTGTACCACAGCTGGATGGGGACAAGGGAGCGGAACAGCTGGCTCAGCTCCTCAATAATCAGATAAAACTTCCCCTGCAAGACAACCAGGCAAGTGAGACATGATTATTACCAGCGAGTCAAAAGAAGAACATTTAATTTGTGCAGGGCTGGTGTTCACTGATCACTGCACTGTTAAATGGTGCAGAGACCGTATTCATGAGCTGCAGCTTTCTCTGCAGCCACTGAACTCTGTGCCTAGAAAGGATAACTATCCCTTCATTCCTCCAAGGGCTCTGTCACTGACACAGCTATGCTGCATTTCAGAATTTTAAACTTCGGAGCAGGTTATGGAGAGGCAATAAACAGTGTATCTGGACAATGCTGCAGAGAAACAAAGGTTAATATGGGGTTAATAGGATGTAAATAATGTAGACATTATTATTTGTGGGAACAGGAGAGCAAGTTAGATGTCTTTGACCTTACAGCCCTTCTGAAAGTACAGGGATTAAATGTAAAGTGACCCCAGTCTTCCTGACAACTTTTTAGGTAATCCCAAAGAATCAAATTAATTATGTTTGCCAGCATCCTTGCCCTTCCACTGAGGGGTGCTTTGGCTCTTGGGCAGTGCACAGATAAAGACTGGTGCTGAAAATTAAACCCTCGGGGCATTTAAAACTCTAAGAGACCAAATCTTCCTGAAGACCTCAAGGAAGAAAAGGTGGGGAGGGGGAAGTGTGCTGGCTGAAATCTTCTCTCTCAAAAGAGACTCAAAGGATGGGCAATATCCTTTGTCAACCTTCACCAGAGCCTGAATAAAAGCATCTAATTTAGGGCCACCCCCAGCCCTGTCCCACGCTGTTTACAGGGACAGCTGGTGGCAAACTGAGCCCAGAACAATGTTTAATCTGCAATGACATTATCTGGACTGAAAGATTTGGGTTTGTCCTGTCAAAATCCTTTTATTTGCTAAGCTCCTGGAGAAGGGGAAATTCCCCTGGAATTTTGCTGTGTTGTCCCAGTTAGCGTTGTCATCAGTGATGTCATCGCAGGCCAATCACTAATTGGTGAGGTGGGGATGGGGATTAAGTCCTCGCAGCCGGGCTGGCAACAGCCAGCGCCCTTCCCCGGGGGCTCGGGATGAGATCACTCGCAGGCCATCCTGCTGCTCCCAACAAATCGAATCCTTCGGAGAGCTCTGGCACGCTCATGATCTCATATCCCCCGGGACACGAGTGAGGTCACACCAGCGGTTGCTAACGGACCCGGGCTGCTTTCCTGCTCTGCCCATCCCCTCCTCCGCACTAATCCCAGGTGGCATCGCAGAGCAAACACGTAACAGCAACAATCTGGGGTCCTAAATGCGAGCAATTTATTAAATTAGCACAGAGGTCTCTCTCCAGCCTCGTGCGTCGATGCAATCATCGTTTATTTCGGGAGCTCCTGTGGCAGAAATGACAACGCTGTCACCGTGTCCCTCCACACGGCTCTGATGAAAGCTCCCAGCAAGCTAAAGGCAGCAAACTTTGCTTTCTCCAGCGTGTGCCTCCCACCCACCATCCTTCACTGATCCCTGCTTCCCCAGCAGCTGGGCTGGGACAGGTCACTGCTTGCTCTGCCATTGCATCAGACAGAGCTGCTGCATCCAGCACCTCGGGCATCAAGGCTGGCATTCTCCCACAACCCAAGTTCTGAGGCACTGAAACACCCGAGCCCACAGCAAGATGTCAGGACAGCCGGGTCCAGGGCAGCCCCAGGGCACAGACAGGCTGTGCAGGTGGCAGTGGCAGCAAGTGATAAACTTCACTATCTAACCACAACTTCTCCAGCCGCTCTAGAGCTTTCAGAATTCCCTTCTCTAAGGCAAGTCCTCAGTTTGCAGTGGTAACTGCAAGGTACCAGGATGTTTTAGCAGCTAGAAACTTGGTCACAGTCTCCCAAGAGTGAAGTTAAGTTTTAAAGGATGCATCCCTCCATGCAGCCCCTTAACAGCACCCACCTGACCATTAAAAGTTGATAAGTTTAGAGTGATGCCAGCTGGGAGGGAGGGAGCAATGCAAGAGCAGCTGAGCATCACTTGACGAGAACTAGAAAGTTCTAAGTCTTGTCAGGCATCTCAGTGCACCACACCAGTCCCCTTGTTAAACTAGGAAAAGTGCCAGAAAATCCAAAATAATTCTACAAAGGGCTGCTGCAGAAGTGAGGCCCTCCTCCTGAGCCAGAAGCTTGGAAAATGAGGATTAGTCCCTACAATTTCAGCAGCAAAATGTAGATTTGTGATAGCAGCAACTTACTGCAGACAGCACCCATCAGTGGTAAGCACACTCAACATACCTGTCTGCCACTTCTCAGCTTTGTTATCTCTTGGCTATCTAGGTTACATTTTTCAAAGTCAAATCTTTGTCTCGAGCTGTATTTTGTCTGAAAAAATCAGCCAAAATATACCAGCTATTTTTTTTCTTCAAGATTAGCACTGCGTGTTATATGAAGCACAAATATCATTATTTCTCCTGTGCATCTGACTTGGAACAACAGCTTGAAATAAGGCAAGGCCTGTCTCTGTTAGGTGACTTTTCCTATGTCATAAAAATCCGTGTAAATCTGGGAATTTTCTCTGGAATGCACTGTAGAGAGATTGGACAGCTCTCTAAGATCAGCAAAATCTTTCTGGTGAACCTGTGAGCCAGCCCCAGTGCAGGACTGGACTGTGCAGGAGCCAGCCCTCCAGAGCAAGCTGAACTGCAGAGATTAAATAGGACATTACCTGAAATGATGGCTCCTAATGAGTGTAGAGGTAGGTAACAGAAGAAAGGCTCTGCTCTCATCAAGGGTTAAAGCTGACCAAGAAGGGAGAGGGGCAGTGCTGGCGCTGCTTCCTCCGAGTGAGTTCTGTGAGAGCTGCTGCTGCTACTGCTGGTATCAAACACTTCATTAGCACACGTGGGGAAGGGCTGTGCTGGGATCTAATTTTAGCAGCTCTGCTGATGAGCCTCAGATACCACATGGCGAAATTTTGATTCCTTTTTTTCAATGCTTAGTTAAAAAACCAAGTCGATGACTTGAGTATAACCCTCCATTTTTCTGCACCTCCTTCACCATATACAAAGACCATTTTTATACTTCAAATCAAGCACTTATTTTGAAAGAGGAGAATTCAGCATTTTCATACAATTGCACTCTTCCTTCCATTCATGCAGTATTTCAGTCTGTAATGCACTATTTTTGCACACTGAGCATGTAACTTCTTGGTATTTTGTTATATCCTCACTGCTTGATGGCAGATCTGCATCTGATCCCTTCCTGCCATTTGAGCTCTGCTCAGAGGAGCACATTTCTAAAATTTCTTCAGTCCCTTCACATCAGCACTACAGAAAACACTTTTAAAACCCTCTTATTTTCATGTTGCTGGTTGACCTCAGGGACAGCTTTTCTCTGCATTTTCTAAATAAGAACCTGAGACACAGAAAGACGAAGGTCAGGGTAAGGCTGTTATGGTGTCCAAACTCAGATGTCTGGGATTAGACTTTTTATAAAGCACTTCATTTTATAGATCACGTTACCATTAAAAGCTGAACCACTGACTTCAGTTTGCAGCTCTACCTGACTTTTCTAGGATCACATAGGAATTATCTGGCAAAGTAAAGGACAGGATTTAATTCTCCAGTGTAGCATTAAACTTGAACTTGTAGAATGTTCTTCCAGCAGTCTCTTTGTTTCCTATGAACTTTCCAGTTGCTGCAACAGCTTCTTTCAATCTCTCACCTTCATCCTTGGGGCGTGGCGATGCAGGGAAGAAGTCTCACAGAAAAATAACATGGAACAGTATAATTAAAAATTGAATCCCAACCTAGACACAGCAAAGGGGGCACATTGCAGCAGCAGCAGCAATGCTAATTCCCTCAGAGCCTCGCTGAGCCTCCGCCGTGCAGCCTCTTTTGACATAAGGCTTTGCCTCAGTGCATGTGTGCCTCCCCACAAGGAGATAGAGAGGCACAGCAAGGATTGACACAGCCGAATGAGAATGGGGGATGCAAGGGAAGTGAGAGAAGTTGCAATGAGGCAACTGCAAGGTGTGATTAGCACTCAAGGGAAGCTCCAAGTCTCACTTGTTCTGGTGCCAGCAGCATTAGGGCATAATCTGAAACAGGGAGATGCTCAAAAAAACTTTGGAGACCTGCTGGCAATTTGGATCAGAGGAGAGCAGGCTCTGCTGAGATTCCAGGTCATGGTGCCAATAGATAAAGTGTTGGGTAGGAGCAGTAAACAGCATTGTGGCACAGAGGATGCTGGTGAAAATCCATGCAGGACTAATGAGGAGTAATGTCAAGGTGGGACTAGAGGGGCAAATGAGAATTTTAGTTAGTGCATAACACTTCTGAAAATAGCATCTTTTGTATTTTAAACTGGAAAGTTAAACTGGGAAAGCACTAAAGAGCAATGGTTTTTTTAAAAGTTCAGAAGCAGTGACTTGCAAAGCACGTTTAGGGAGGGGGACAGGAGTCTCCACTCTCCTCAGTACCTGCTCTTATGCTTCAGTTAATTTTTTTAATTTTGTAAATAATAAATCCCACACTTCTGACTCTGGGACAGCACATCGGTCCCACACTGCAGCAGGGAAAAGTCCTTGCAGAACATCCTGGAGTTCCCGTGGCTCAAGAGGACCCAAGCTCAGATTGCTGTCCATGAAGAGTGAATCTGCTCATGAGTGAGTTCCTCCAAAGAGGATCCAAGGTCAGAGAGGAGAAGGGAATGAGAGGATGGGCTGTCACCTGTCTGGGAGCACCACTTCAGCCACACTGTGAGGGAAGAGCAGGAATAGCTTCCATATTGCACAGACAAGGACCAGGAACATCTTTGCCTGGCTATTTTTTATTAAACATCATCTATGTGCCAGCTCCCAGTGAGTTTTTTATTGCTTCTGTATATTTAGAGGACTCAAATGCTCCAAGAGCCTTTTTATTTCCCCCTTAGGACTGAAAAAAAAAAGGGCAGCTTCAGAAGGAATATGGAAATTAATGTGCCAGGTTCCATGGCAGAGCTGTACCCATCTATGGCAGGAAACACGATGTGCTCCTGAAGGTTTTTGGTCCAAGGTCCAAGTGCAGAATTTGCAGTTGCTGCCACATCCAGGCCAAGTTTTCTCTGACCAGACTCGATGAGATGGTACTTTAAAAATAAAAAGCACTAATAAAACAATCAGCTGAAAAAATCCACCAAGCAAATATTTTCAAAGCTGCAGTGAGGGGCCAATGTCAGTGTCCTCCTCCTGTATTTTCACTCTTCTGGAAACGCAGTCCCCTGTAACTTGGCTGCACATCTGCATTGAGCATGCAGAGAAAATTCCTTCTTAGGGCCTTTCTAATGTATTAAAATGTCCTTGGTATCTTTGTCCCCTACAGAGAGAGGGATACAAATATGAAAGAATTTGGGGTAACAGTTTCTTACAGTTCTTTTTGCGTTGGTTTTTTTCTTCCTCCCCCCACGTTTTACTCACTTCTCCAGCTCAGATTGCTGACAACAACATGAGGAGGGGATGGGAGACTTGCAGGCACCTGGGATTTCCTAAGTGAAATCTTTGGCAACTGTGTCTTTTTATTATTTATTTCCTTATTTTGGATTCCACCCACCTCAAGCTGTCATTCCTCAGCAGTGAAAATGAAAAGCTGCCATTGATGTGTGTACAACAATGGAAGCTTCTGCAGGCCACATGGCTCCTGCAGTTTAATTTACTTTAATTCATTTTATATTGAACCAAATGATCTTATTTGCCTTTTTTAATGGAGAGCCTTCAGCACGCAGGGTGGGAGCCAAGCCCCCCTTCCAAAGGAATGATGAGCTCAGCTGTTGTTGAAACTTGTACCCAGCTCGATGTGCCTGGCACAGCTCGGGGGAGAGGGAGGGACAGCCACAGGTATGATCCTTCTCCTGGGAACTCCACAGGCTCCAGAGCTGTGAGGTCAGTCTGATGCTGGGGTTACCTTCCTTCTCCTGCTTTTCTCTCCAGGTCACAAGTTCTTCTTTCCCTGCATAGATCCAAACATCATCTTAGACCAAAAGTTGCCCTTCCTTTTCATACTAGGAACACGTGACCCAGGTACTTTGGATGGGGAGAACTGAGTGTTCTAACCCAGATTGTTCATGTGTTTACTCTCAAAATGAAAAGATGCACCTTACTGATGTAAGCAGAGTTTAGTGCTATTCACTATTTTCATTAATGGTCTTGATGGAACAGAGTAATGTACAGCTGACACCTAACTGGGAAAGGCTGTAAACACACCAGAAAGAAAGATCACATTCCAAATTAATCTTGGCAGACTGGAGAAATGGTCTGGAAAACAGGGAGGGAATGTAGACAGTCCAGAAGAGGACCATAAGATCTGGAATTAACAATCTCTGAGCAAAGACTCAAAAAATTGTTGGTGTTCAGTCTACAGACAAGAGTGAGGGGAGATACGAAGACTGATAAACAAAGGCAAAAACCACACAGTATTCAGAGAAGACCAAAATCCCAAGGAGCAGCAGGAAAAGCCAGGCTAGCTTTGCAAGTGCCTTTGAACTTCCAAAATGAGGAAAATCTGAACAGCTGGCTCAGAGGTTGAGTGCAGGATGATTACAGCTCCCCACACCCCATCCATGGGCAAGTTTTAGGATCTACTGCTGACGGCCAGCAAAAGGGGACTGCAAGGGAGCTCAGGATTAAATCCCTCTGTGCTGAACTCCAACCCCCAGAGTGCAGCAACCTCCGCTTCAGACCCTCTGTTAGGGGAGCAAGAGGCTGCTGTTCTGAGTAGTTATATTGGCACAAAAACTTCTCACTACGTATGAATACACATCTCAAAAAAACCCAGCTCTACTGAGTTAAACTCACATTTCTCCAGCAGCTTGTTATCATTAAGTGACAACCACCCAGAAGGTCATAAACTACAAGCCGGGCTTCAAGCAGAAACGCTACTAGGAGGACTTTGGGAGGAAGAGAGTAACTTTGTATCTGGCAAGTATTCAGAACAGCAGATAGCAAAACACTTGATAAAATTTTTGGTCAAAGTTCATGTGCCTAAATTGCACTAGGAGTGTTCCAACTGAGCAATAGCTTCCATTTACAAACCCTCATCTGCCTGGCATTGTGCTGGCCTGGCTCAGGGAAGGGGCTCAGCTCTGTGATTACCAATTACAATTTCCACGGTGTCCTGTGGTTCTCCTGGAGCTCTCCCATCCCAGTTTGATCTTGCTTAATTTGTTACACCAGATTTCATCCCTGGCTGGCTTAATGGCTGCAGTGCAGAGTGGGGGAGAAAACCAAATCCAGATCTAGTGGTGGGTAACAGCAGTCTCAGGTATCAGGGGACAGTGAGACCATCCACAACATCCTAAGACAAAAAGGGGCTTAAAAAAAGTGAGACACATTGCTCTCCAGAAAAAGGTATTAAAAATGAAGCATCTGTGCTCTGAGTCATTATAGGCCCTTGACAGATGTGATCCTACCAGCCTCTCACTGAAGCTGCAAATAAAGACCCCTTCTCTTTCTTCTCTCCCGACAAGGATTAATGAGTACTTGGGATGGCTCTCAGACAAGCAAGCAAAGGCTGTGAACCTTTTCCAACACTGCAATTTATCTTGGGAAGACTATTCACATCACTTCTCCCTCCCTCCCCAGGCTGGATTATGCTCTGACCCAGCACATTAATCTCCCAAAATATAATAATAATAATAATAGAAGAAAGGAAAAAAAAAGCTGGACAATTGCCAGAAATAAATTAATAACCATCTCAGATAGCCCTGCTGTGCAGGAACAAACTGCTCAACTCCCCTGCCACCCATGTCATTTCTAAGCAAAACTATTCCCAGTTTAGGTACCCCCTGAAGTGCCCTGCCTGAGACTTTCAGCAATTAATGCTGGTACCTTGCATCTATAGAGTGCCCCTCATCCCAACAGCTGCCAGAAAGATTCTTTACTGAATGCAAGTAATACACATTGCTACATTTGCCACTGAAATGTGGATGCTCCTGAGTGGAGGAAGAGGCAGCATGAGACATCTGTAAAAGTAAAAACATATCAAAAGGTATTTTAAGAGAGAATGTAGTGCGAAAGCTTCAAGTTAGGCCTAGTCTATATATATGGTTTCATGAACATTTAAATATGTGAAGCATTTAATTAAAATATTTCTTCACCCATGGTTAGAACTGGTGCTGTCTTTTGTTGCATCGGTAGCTTCAGTTTAACCCAGTTACTTCTTTGACCCAAGTGGAAAGTCAAAGAGACAAATACTTGCAATTTCTTCCCATGACATGAAGAGGTTCCTGCTTTAGAAATAGGAATTTAAAGAGATTACTCAGAAGACAAGACTTCAAGTTGAGAGAAGCAGTTATCTGGCTGCTAGCACCAATTCCTCCTCAAGGAATTCTTACCTCACCTCTCTGGACTTTAATCACTGCTGGTAGTACCAAACCCTTGCCTGTGATAGCTCAAAAACCAAACTTCGATACCCAGGTGACTTTCTGCCAAAGGTTTATCAAGAGATTTTAATATTTTTATTATTCCATCCATATTTGGCCCTGGCACAGGGTGCCCAGAGAAGCTGTGGCTGCCCCTGGATCCCTGGCAGTGTCCAAGGCCAGGCTGGACATTGGGGCTTGGAGCAGCCTGGGACAGTGGAAGGTGTCCCTGCCCATGGCAGGGGTGGCACTGGGTGGTCATTAAGGTCCCTTCCAACCCAAATCATTCCACGATTCTCTGATTCTATGCCGCAAATGTATGGAAAAGGTATCAGATTATCAAAGACAAAGGTTTGTGCATCAAGAAGAGCCTCCTACCTTTGACTTGACAGCGAGGATGATCTTGGGCAGGGCCACGATGAGGCATTTCAGGGCAATGGTGAGGTACTTCAGCACAAAGTCTGCGATGCCTACGATCCACATGAGGTCGAAGAAGTCCAGCCTGTCCAGGTTGGGTTTCAGGAATATAAGGCTGAAAGGCACAAGGCACCACAGCTCAAATACCACTGAGGAGAAGCTTGCTCAAGCTTCTTGTATCCACTGCTGGCTAGAGAGAGCCCAGAAGCTCCCCTGAACTTCAGGGAAGTTCTCAAGGGCAAGAGGAGGAAGACATGCAAATTAGACCTGTGGTTCCTGTGGGCCTCTTGACTTTGCTCTTGCCCACTTTCTACTGAGGCCAGTAGGTTTGCCCACTGTCACAAAACAGGACCCAAACACCTATAAAGTCTGCTTTGGAAGACAGCAATCTCCATAACCTGCCTTTCCCACTGCAACAGAGCCTCTGGTGCTGACAGTGCCTTAGAGCACAGGCTTGCTCCATGGGATCTGGGTGTGAAAGCTTGTCCTGGAAGTCCTGCCCAGAACAGTTCTGGCTCCCTGGGGAAGTGAACACCCCACAGCCTCTGAGGCTGGCTTGCCACAGGGGCACAGTCCCTAAAGCTACTTGTGCATATGAAACAAAGTGGTGACACAGGAAACTCTGTACCAGACGCAGCAGGAAGGTCAGAACTCCACGTGCCATGCTCTGACAGTGGCCGCTGCCTGAAGCAGAACAAGAGCTGGGCTCTGTTAATACTCTTACCTGAACCAAAGGTCCAAAAAAGTAATGCCCCTTACATAATGTCATTTACTGGGCTGAACATTTGCTGTTTAAAAAAGTGGAATCTGGGACAGCAGAATTTCATCCAGCAATGGGCAGGAGATATTGACTTGAGCAATAATGAGAACAAGACCTTACTCAGGCTGAAAAAACAGGATTCACCTTCAGGGTATCTACCTGCTAAAGCTTCATGGTAGAAAGCAAAAACTTAACAGAAAAAAAAAAAAAAAGCAAAGTAAAGTAACCAACCCAAAATGAAAAGCCTGAACATGAATTTAAAATACTCACAACACTGGCACAGCACAACAGGTAAAATTACACCCTAAAAACAGAAACAGAATCAGAGACTTTACTACTATTCATGCACTAGAAACAAGAAAAAAAATCAGGAAATGAAAAATAAGCCAGAAGGAAACAAAACTGAAGCAGACATTTCTAATTTGACAAGCCTGGCTTGTGAATAGTCCCCACACAGCAAGCAAGAGATAACACCAGCCTGAGCATGACACCACTGCAGCACTCACAGGAACAGGGCTTTTCATGGAACTGTGGCCCAGCCTGTCCACTGGTCACAAGCCATGCTCTAAGCTGTCTGTAGGATGGCCCCAAATTGCTAAACCCCCTTTATTTTAGATGATCTAGCCTTTATTTTAAACTAGACCCACTCATGCTTTTAACCTTAACCACCTTCTTAGAGACACACTGTTACCCTGTGGTGCAAACAAATAGCACTTTCAGACCTTTCTGCCACTCCTGTTCCTTCCTTTCCACTCCCTCCCACAAGCTCCATACAGTGAATCCCATGGCTTGGCCTCTCCCATTCAGACCCACACATTCAAGCCTTCTCAGCTCTGCCCCTTTCTTTGCTTCTTATCTGTCATTATTCCTATCTGCTTTATAATAAGCAGGGACAATGCTGAACCAAATCCATTAGTACAAACCTTCCTGTATTTGAGAACTAATTTAGCCAGGATTTGAAAGGCAAGGCTATCTTAATTACCTCAGATCCAAGTGCCTCCAAGCTCTGAGAACACTGGAGTAAAACACTGCTATTTCTTTTCCTGTCCTAGAGTTGAAGCTTGATAGACTATTATAGGAAGAGGAAAATCAGTGGGTCAATTCCTTATCTGCCTCTGACACCTGGAATTCATGTTCAGTTGCAGTGGTCAAAATGGGAATTCAGAGGTCCCTCTTGAAAAGGATGCACCCTGCTTTGATATCATCACACCCTGGCCCATTTATACACTGGTTATGCCCTTTATTGATAGGAGCATAATCCACTGGTAAAGTGACAAACACATTCTTTTCCTGCACTGAAAGATATTACAAAGGTGTAACAAAGATAGCAGATCCTGTAGGCACACACACTTCCTCCCAAAGTGTGGGGAAAGGGGGGGCTTCCCTCTTTTCCTCCCTGGCAATTATCACCTGCTTCCATCCTGTACAATGTAAATTTTGCCCACCTGTTGTAAAGCTGCTGAGAGCTGAATGTGTAAAGCAAGTACAGGGTGTTTCCAGTGAGAAAGGCCAGGATCCAGAAGACAACCAACACTGATCTCTTCTCCTGAGCAAGGAAAAGAAGCAGAGTTATTTCAACTTGAAATCTCAAGAGTTGAGCTAAGCCTTCAACTGCTGAAAAATCCAAGCCAGGGGATGCAAATATGTAACAAAGAGTTCAGTATTTAGTTTATTCTCACAGGACTAAGAAGTAGTCTGCTAGGTAAGGACATATATAAACACAAGCAGAAATGCCTCTCACTCAATTAACCTTTTCAATGAGGTAACTTTAGAGAAATTAATTGAAATAAGCTGGTGAAAACAACAGCTTTACTTGCAGAATGCATCTTCAAAGTTGGGATCTTTCTTGGGACATCTAAAATCTCCTGATATTTAAAATGCAATATGACAAGCAGATTTAAAAATGTCCATTCCACATATTGTCCCAAATTCTGAGCTGTCACCTGGTTGGAGTGACAATTCATCAAAGGGGTGTTTTATAAACAGATCCAAAGTCACACAGTGGAAGGCTTAACTAAATCAAATAAACCCCATCACTACATGCAGCACATCTGGGTGTTATCCTAAAGCATGGAGATTTTGGAACATGCATTTTTGATTGAAGAAATAATTAAAGGTCAAAAGAAGTGGAAATTTTGCATTTCAAAATACATGGAATGTTACAGACAGAAGCTGGATGGCAGAAGATATTGTCCCGGGTCTTGGTCCTCAGTAAGTTTGGGGAGTAAATTTTATTCCTGAGAGGAAAACACCCACCATTTTTCTTCTGGGCTGATTTATTAAGAAAGGAGGTCTCTGTAGCTGTTCAACAGCCAGGACTGTTAAGATGAGATTTAAAGGAGGCAGATTAAGGGGCACACTGCTGGAAGGACAGAGGTGCAGAGTGCAAGGCAACAGCAATCTGTTACTGGATTGTGCCATTTATCTGTTCATTCAGCATTGGATCACATTGATTCCACTGCTGCTGGTAGATACAAGTATGCACTTGTGCCACTCGTGTAATTTTAACAAAAAAGCAATTCTAGCCTTGTGCTTTTAGTGCTGTTGAACTGTTCTCCTGACACAGAAGATGAGAAGACCTGAAAAGATCTGCTGGTTTCGTTATATTCTAAGCATATTATGCACAGAGAATTATAAAGCCACTAGCAAGCAATACATCTACGAAATCTTTCAGCTGAACAACTCAAAACATTATCTAAATGCTAATAAGTTAAATCTCATCATTAACAAGTCAAATAGGCTTCAGCATCTCTGCTGTACATAATGGGAAACCAAGGTGCAGAGAAGTACTGGAATAGGCACTGCCAGTCAAAGGCAGAGGGAGATGCAGATTACAACATCCCTGACCTGTCCTCCATTTGTTTTACTATGCCACACTTTCACAAAAAAGCAGGAGAGAAACCGTGGGAGAGCATCCATGGGGAGAAGCAGGAAGAAGACAGATCTGTACACATATAAATGCATTCAGCCCTACACTGCAATTAAAGGTTCAACACAGATGATATTTTGTGCATGGAAAATGTTTCCTGGGAACATAAGAAGGTAAAATGCTGAACTCACCTTCAAAGCAACCTGTTCTCGGAGCGTGGAGTTGGCGTAGGCAAAGGTGCTGGCCATGCCAATGCACACAGCAATTCCTGCAGGGAAAGGCTCTGTCAGAATGTAACTGCTGCTGCTGTTTGACTTGATTTCACAACTACCACCCTGCCAGCTAGACAAGAGTCTCATCCCTCTGATCTTCCGCGCTACACAGAAATCTTTGCTATCACCAATGTAAGCTCTCCTTGTCTCTCCTAGAGAGAGCTCTGAGGGAGAAGCCTTGGTAACATCCTCAGCCTCACAGGAATGTCAAGGAGAAATCAGGAAAAGGAACAGAACTGGTACGCACAGGAAACAGATGGATCTGACCCAGATGAAAACAGCTTGGACTGAAAGTAGGGTGAATTTATCACATGCATTATCCCATGCATTTGAATGTTCCCTTCGTGCTAGACTCCACCTGGACACTGTCACATGGATAAATGTATCAGACATCACAGCCTGATAAAGCCTCCTAACCACTCTCTAATCACACTTCAGAAAGGATGGATGCTCACCAAGCTTGTGCTGGAAACAAACTTTAGCCAGGAGGATCAAGATGAAGGGAAGTCCCTTCTGCAGCCAACCAATCACAGCTTTTAGCTCAGAAAGAGCTGGGGCTGGAGTTCCAGCCTGTTCCTCAGTGCCCTCCTCAGCGTGCCCGTGCCGATCCCCCCCTGCCATGTGCAGCAGAGAGGAGCCCCGGTGGTGGCTGTGGTGGAAGTGATGGGAGGGCTGCCGGTGGTGAAACGGGGCTCCCTCAGCTCGGCTGGCCCCCTCCTCCCTCGGAGCCGGCATCTGGATGAACACTTCCCCACCTCCGGCGGAGGAGCCCAGCACCAGCCCGGACTGGAAGGGCGCGGCTGTGATGGTGCCCGAGGGGATCCCGGCCAGCCCCGAGAAGAGCTGCTGTGGAGAGGAGGCTTCAGCCTTCAGGCTTTCAAAAACTCCGCTTTCATCCACGCTGGTTTCGGAACTGACCGTCTGGCTCCGGTTTCTGCAGTGGGCAGAGATGAAAGTGTTTAAATAAAAATGAGTACACAGAACTTTGTGGTGTTTTAGCCCAACCCTGACTGCAGTGATTCCAGAGTTCCTCACACACTATCAGAAGACGAAGGTCTCCAGATGACAGATGCTTTTCCCTGGCCAGTAACCAGACTCCTCAGATAAGATCAGAGAACCTCTGCAGACCTGACCAAAATGCATCAGCTCCTTCACCCAAGGAAGGAAGCTCCCAAACGCTCTGTTTACTTTTGGAGAAAACGAAGAAATAATACATCCAATCCAAATCCAATATCTTCTGTAATGATTTGGGTACTTAAAGAAAAACACACAAAACCCCATGGAACTTGCCACAGCACCACCAAGTCAAGTTGTATTACAAACAAACAAATTAACCAAGCTAATTCAAAGCAATGAGTTATCCCCAAAATCTTCTGTCTTTATTTAGGGACAATCACTACCTGCCCACTGATGCACTGCACCAACAAGACATATCAGGGGAAGAGAAGTGTTGAGAGCTGCTTGTGTGTCCTTCACAGAAGTGAAGGATGTGCTCACAGGTCCAGATAAATTCTTTTATTTTGATATTTTTTGCGAATTGGACATGGATGTACCCAAATTACTGGGCACTGGACGAACTGGTTCTGGCACTGATTCTTTCCCAAGTGTGTTGGAATACAGCCAGATTACAAAAAGAAGGTACAAATATCTTCATCCTAACAGCAACATCGCCTCTGCTTTTCTTCACTAGAAGTCAATGCAAGGAAAGTTTAGATGAGAGGGAGCAATGCAGGCAACGAGCAGAATAATCACCAGGCAGTAAATGCCTGACAGACAGCAAATACTTCTCTAATTTGCAAAAGGAGAGTAAACAATAAATAAACCTCAGCAAGAGGCAAAGCCCACAAATAAGGCACGTTGCAGAGCTTTGGTCTCTCTTGATTTTAATCCTGGGAGATCTCTAACTTTAGGAATAGCGGTCACAAGTTGAGACAGCACACACAGGGCCCTCAACCCTCTCTCCCCCATGGGTTCAAAAGCCTCCCGAGGCACTTACAGGGCACAGAGCACTGCCTTTCACCTCCCTCTGGGGACAGCTTCAAACCCCTCTAGGCAAACCTTCCCACTAAGTAAACTCCTAATAAGGCTTTTTATAGCTGCACCCCATTCCCACCATCTCTCTGCAGGCTCCAGCAAGGAATCAAGTCAACAAGACATTGCACACCTCTTTCTGGTCCAAAATATTCATCAGCGAGGTCTTTAAATTCACACCTAACACTACAATTCCGGGATGTATACACAACTAATGTCTGGGAATGTAACAAACAGACTGGGTGGAACGCAGTGTTACAAATAAAGACACAACTATTGTTTGGATTAATATTACCAGGATACATGACCGTGCTTTCAGCAGGAAGGAATTAATCTGGGACATATTTAAAAACAAACAAGGTTTGTTTGTTGAAATTGTGAGGCTGCTGAAGTTAACAAAAGTGAAGACCAGTGGCAACGGCATTTCCTTCTACACTTAGAAAAACTTTAGCCTCTGTTCCTGACAATATGGACTTACCCTGTTAAAAATCAGAAGCACCATGCAGAAAAAACCTGAAAATGGCTTTTTTCCCCTCTGAAATTAAGAATGGTACCATGCTAGCAATGGCCATGACATAAGGATTCAACTCTAACTGCAAAACCACTATAGAAAATAAAATATTTACTAATGATCTTTCACTTACAATCTCAGCTCAAACAGAGCAATGAAATTCGTTAGTTCCATCTTTGCCTTGGAGTAATTAGATTAGTTTCTTCGTTAGGAGAAAAAAAAAAGTCATGCTCCAACTCTGGCAAAGCACTAGGGAATATTTAGTACCAGAACAACAACAGTGGCAAGGCTCCCTTGCTGCTGTTATAATTACAGAAACAAATTAGAGGTATTCTACTTTGAAATACTCACATACATGAAGACAGATACAGACTCTGGGAAGATGGGTCACCCTTATAAAACCTTAAAGGTCTTAAGGGTCACCCTTATAAAACACTAAGTCAGAGTAGCTGGGAGCTTCAGACCGGCAGACTTTTTAAACACCTTAATAAGAGAAGTGCAAATCATTCTTGTTCACACAGGTCCATCCCTGCACACCGATGGTGCTCAGGTTCCCCACAGGACTGTACCATGAATCCCTCCTCCAGAGCTCCAAGCAACCTGCCCATGCTAAGCCAGCTGTGTCCCAGCTGTGCCATACTGGATCATCCTGAAACACTGTGGTTGGCAGCAATCAATACCTGACAGGAAGAAGAAAAGTAAACCTGTCTCTAGAATCCCCAAACTTCAGCAGAAAGCCTGCCCACACCACATGCACAGGAATTTGACATCTTTCTCAATTTTGAGCTTTCATCTTCTAAAACACCCCCTACACTTAAATCAGAACACTCCTCTCAGGAGAGAAAAATGGAGGAAAGAAGAAGGGGAAGGATTTACCTTTCAGGAGGCACGTTGTCAGTGTTGCTGCTGTGCCGCCTCTGCATTTTCCTCAAAACCTTAAAACACAACACACTCAACATGAACCCTGTGGCTCAGCAAATCCCAGTGTGGCTACTGGCACAGGCCCTGGGGGCAGAGGGCTGTGGGACCCACTCAGCTGGGGACATGGCTGGCAGGAATCATTTGCTTCTGTGACAGAGCACCTTGAGCTCCCATTTGTTTCTCAGTACACTTGCAAAGAGACAACTTTGGATGGGAAATGGCAGCACTCGGGTCTCCAGGCTGGGCAGGAATTAGTCAGGTCCCCTTCTGCAGGACGTGGCAGTCACCAGGAGTGTACAGCTGTGGGATGGCATGTCCTGGAAAAGAACATGGGGACATCTAACAGTGGCTCTTGATGTGTTGCATGACTTAACACCCTCGTGGGAAATGAAATCCTGTCTTCCTCTTCTGCAGAAACTTGCTTTGCAAAGGTAAACTGAGAGAGAGGAAGAAAAACGAAATGTGTAAAAGGAAATGTATTTTTATGAAAAAATACAATTAGGTTATGACAATATTCTTTTATACAGGCAACTTATTCATTTTAATCTACAGAAATGCCATCTGCAAACTCTGGACAATGGCCCCAGACAACAGTAGCTAGTTAATAAAATGTAAAGACAAAAATCTAAATACTCTTGAATATAAAAAGTTATAACATTATTTATAACATTTCATACCACATGATAATACATGCATGAATGTGTAGCCCTATACCTGTACTGTGTAAAGGCACAATGGCTCTGGGAAGGTTTGCCAGCTGTCCAAAAGCACAGTACCTGAACAACAGCTCTATCCAGAGGCAAAAGGTGCCAGCCGTACTGGGAGACGGAATCCCAAGAGCGTGCAGACATTCACAGATGGAGTGCTTCAGACAGTCCAAGACAGTCCAAATTTCAAACTCATCACAGGTCCTTCAAGACAGTGACTGTCAAGCACCTGGCCCCCAGTACTCACACAGGCCCACCTGGAAGCAACACATGCAGAGAGTAATTCTGAGCACAGCACAAAGAGTTTTACCTCTCCATCTCCCTGGGAAAGGCAGAGAGGTGCAGGAACCCTCGGTGCTTCAAGCCCTGCCCGTGTGCATGATCCAACAAGGCTGTTTCCCTCTGGGATTAGCACTTGCATCCCTGCTTCCTACACAGGCACTCCCTGGGAGTACTCCCAGAGTTGTACTCTGCCTTCATTGTGTTCATACACACACATTTCATCACACACACACACGTGTGTGTGTGTGTGTCTGTAATAAACACATATATTCATAAATGTATTTATATACACATGCACATATATCACACACATATATCATAATATATATTTTTATATATACATCTATATATTCACATATGTACATATGTATGTGCACAGCTATACATACACATATCTATACACACAGATGTATAGGTACAGGTACATGTCTATTCATGTATACCTACATACACATCTATTAACACAGTCCTATACATATACACACATATATATATAGAGGTATACATGCATGTATATACATATATACACACGCATATCTATTAATATGGTTCCACACATATAAATACATATATACATCTGTATATATGCATACACACATATATATATACATGATATATTTATACAGATAGATATACATAGGTATACACATATATGTATCTATAAATACATTCTATACATACACACACATATATATATATGTACACACACACAGACACATAAGCGAGGCCTTTTCTTCCGAGTAGGTGGGGAAAGGAGATTCCCGTTGGGATCCGTGGCGCAGTGCCCCAGCGGGGCGGGAGCCAGCCCAGCCCAGCCCAGCTCTGCCCTACCCTGCCCTACCCTGCCCTGCCCAACCCAGCTCAGCCCAGCTCAGCCCGGGCCCGGCGGTCCCGCCGTACCCACCGGCTCGGCCCCGGTCGCGGCGCCGGCCCGGTCCCGGTCCCGCCCCCGCCCTCCCGGCGCACGCCCGGCCGCGGCTTCCGCCTCTCCTGCCCGGCCGGCGGAAGCGCTCGGGCCGCGCTGGGGCCGCGGCAGCGCCCGGGGCTCTGCGCTCCTCGCTGCCGGCCCGCCGGTGATGCCGGCCCCGGGCCAGCGCTATCCCCGCCGGTGCTGCCCCTCGTCGCGGCGGGCGGCGGGCTGAGCCCCCGGACCTGCCATGGTGCCCTGCGGGGCCGTGCTCTGGCGGCGGCTGCTCAGGAAGCGGTGGGTCCTCGGCGTCGTCTTCGGGCTCTCGCTCGTTTACTTCATCACCAGCACCTTCAAGCAGGTCAGTGCCGGCCCCGGTTTTGGCCCCGGCCCCGGCCCCGGCACGCCGCGGGGCCGGGGGGGGTTAAAACATCCCTTATCCCAGGCTGACTTTTGTTCTTCAGGTGTTGTCGTCGAACTCCTGGGTTATGCTGCCCTAAGAATGACGTTATAAATATTTAATAGACACAAGAGTTTAAAATAGGGATGCCTGATTCTGTGTTTGACAGCAATAGCGGTTTGGACCAAAACTGGAAAATCTCCAATGCGTTTGATAGTTTTTGTATCATTTGCAGTGGTCATTCCACTGGCAAAGGGCTCAGGAAAGAGAAATACGTGCAATTATAGTTATTTAATATAATATATACTATTTTTGTGGTTGTAGTAACTGAGTTCAGCGGTGTTAGCTGATCCTCGGTGAGCTTGAATACCATCACTTTACTGGACTGTGTATCTTCCTGCTGTGTGCAGTATGAAGTAAGCTACTACAAGTAGTAAGTTGTTTACACCATCGATGCTGGAGTTTCCTGTGCTGTGGAGTTTACAAGTACTAGGCATCTTTAATCCTGGGAGAAGCACGCGGATTGAAGTGGCAGAAGGAACTTGTACGTTTGGTTGTATTCCTGTTTTTCCTTGCAGGAAGAGAGGATGGTGAGAGATCGGAATCTCCTCCAAGTGCAGGAGCATGAGCAGCCGATCATGTGGAAGGTGAAGTTCAGTTCGGGAAACAGCAGTCAGCTGAGTAACCAGTGCAGGAACTCTGTGCAGGGGAAGCTCCTCATTACAGATGAACTGGGTATAGTTGATACTAAGAATTTATTCTAGATATGGCAGTGCTGAATGCTGTTTTGCCTGTCTGACTGCTGATGGCGCTTTGATGTAACAACTGCTCATTATTAAGGCATTTTTACTCAGCCTTTGGCCTTGCCTCCTCTGGCTGGATGAATTTCACTGCGGCTGCAGATGCTGATGCTTTGGTTCTGTGCACAGCAGACTTGGGTCCAGCAGGCTCACCTCAGGCCCAGGGCTGTGTGACTGTGACTGTGACCACCTTAAAGAATTCCAGTTACCTTTGCACAGAACTCAAATGTTGACTTCCTGCTCAATTTACTGTGGTTGCTTGCAGAGCTATTTGTATCTCCCTGCAGTGTGCTCCTCCTGACAGGGGGTTAGGGAGAGTAACTGAGGAAACCTTATTGGCCTTGTATGGAGGCAGCTCAGGACTGATGTAATTAGTGCTCAGTCACAGTTAACAAGCTCATCTGACCCTTGTAAACCCAAGGTTATTAACCACTTGTTTTAAGTGGTAGAAGTTGAAGACTCTTTCCTGTCCTGCACCTGTGCTTGTTGCTTAGACCCTGGCTCTTTACTGACCACAAATCAAGGCTGAAAACCCACATCTTTTGTGATTTGCATCAATGTTACATTTGGCACTGCCTGACTTAGGCTTAGTGCCAGTTCATAAGATCTCTAAAAACTACAGATCTCTCACAGTCTAACACTGTGGTAGTACAGTTTCCATAAGGATATACACCATATTTCTGTACTATTAAGGATTCCACTCAGCAATGAGTATTACAGCTATCCTGCATGGTTAAATCTAAGTCTCTTCATATTGAACTGTAAGAGAATTATACAGACACAGACCCGTTTAAAAAATTTATGGTTTTTTTTTTTCCCAATACAATCAATGCCAATCCCCTTCCCCTTTCACAACAAGGAACTTTGCCCAAAAAAAGTCAGAACTTAACTATTCTGCATTTAAATAGTCATACTGTATATACAGCACATATTAGAGTAGGATATAATAGTTGTGCAGATAACACCAAACTGTTTGAAACTCCACTCTGCATTTCAAAGAATGGCTACTTAGGACTGAGGGGGACCATAATCTACTAAATGATAAACAAACCTGTTCTTAAGTAACGTGATTCTTGCTACAGATTTTTGTAGAACATACGGAGGAGTGTGCATTGCCAGTTGTTACTCCTGTTGCTGTTTTCCAGGCTACATCTGTGAGAGGAAGGACCTGCTGGTGAATGGCTGCTGCAATGTGAACGTGCCCAGCACGAAGCTGTACAGCTGTGACAGCTGCCTGCCCAATGGCTGCTGCAGTGTCTACGAGTACTGCGTGTCCTGCTGCCTGCAGCCCAGCAAGGTACGTGGGCATTCTCCTGCTTTCCAGGTGTTCTCAGCTGCTCGGGTTCCTCTGTGGCTGAAAGTGCTTCTTCGTGAGGAGCTTTTTCCTTAGAGGGACAGTTCCTTTTCTTGCAAGGATGAGGAAAGCCTCCAAGGACCATATGGCAAGCTATAAATAAAGCTTTAACAAAATTCATCCTTCCCACCTTTGGGAGGAAATGCTGGGAGCCTTGCAAAGTGTTTCACCTTCAGGGAAATTGCATTTGCTGAAGGGAGCTGATTGCAGAAGAGTTACTCCAGCCAGTATTAGTTCTGTAACTGGCACTTCCCCGTATTCTGTGAGCTTCTCTTGGATTCTTTTCCCACTGCTGGGGTTCTGAGGCATTAGCCTTTCAGTGCTTGCTAGAAATCCTAAGTGGAGTTGCTTACTATTCCTCTGATACCTGAGCTGTGTAGGTTAGGGTGGGCTTTGATTACTCCTTGCTGAAGTAAAGCATTTCTGTTTTTTGCCTTCTCTTTGCTGACCACTTTAGCAACATCTCCTGGAGCGGTTCTTGAACCGGGCAGCAATTGCTTTCCAAAACCTCTTCATGGCAGTGGAAGATCACTTTGAGCTGTGTCTGGCCAAATGTAGGACTTCATCACAGGTAAGGCACAAGCACATGTCCAGGGCCCAAAAAAGTGCCCTTGGAAAATGAGGTTCAATCCTATGAATGGCTGGTGTGTCGTGTTTGTATGTACATGGGCACTTTCACAGAAGTTGAAGCTATGGCTGAGAGCCAGTCTGAAGGCAAAGCACATATTTAGAGCAGGACCGGTTGCACGTTCTCTTTTGAAAAGAGGGGCTTAACTACAAAGAGATTGAGTTCAATGGCCAGAGAAGATCTCGGATGAGTTCCGGGGAAGATCTCGTTAGATATCATGAAAACAGTGAGAGCTCTTCCCAATATCCTCAGAATGCTATTTTATGGTACAGTTGGAGACACACCATATGCTGACAATCATCTGTGTAGCAGCTCAAAAACTATGTTGTAATTTTTTTGCTTATTAAGAACAGAGGTGAACTTCTGTTACCCATGTGATTTTATTAGAAGTTTTGGTCCAAGTAAGCATTGGCCCTTTTAGAAAGTGCTGTTGGCAGCATCCTGCAGCTTCAGTATTTTATGTAGCAATAGAGGTGGACTGCAAACAAAGGATAGAGTTCCAAATGTCTCCAAAGTTACTGGGACTTTTTACCCATAAAATCTGAACTCTACCTTTTATCAAGAAAAATGCACACATCTCAAATACCAATTTTATTGTGCTCTGTGTGCTTAGAACATTTGATGATACTGCCTAAACATATCTATATTTTTTATTATTGAATCTGTTCCCACCTACTTGGGTACTCTCCTCAAAAGGAGGTTCTGGTTAACATTGCAGTGCTGTAATACATTAACTGGTTCTTTTATGTTGCCAATGCAGAATTCTTTGACTCCAAAGATACTCTGATGTGTAGAAGAATTTGGGATTTTTTTTGCATATGCATAAATGGTGTGGGTTTTGTCCCTCGGTGAAGGGATGCCTTGTTTCAATGTGTGTGTACTGTTAAAGCTTCTCCTCCTCTTCCTGGCAGAGTGTGCAGCATGAGAACACCTACAGAGACCCAATTGCCAAATACTGCTATGGCGAGTATCCCCCAGAGCTCCTGCCTGTTTGAAAGCTGCAGGATCTGAGCAACAAAAGGAAGGAGCTGGAGACTTGAATCCAGGAGAACGAGACAACAGCTGTTGCTTTACCAAAGCCTCAGTGCGAAAAGCCTGTCTTGTATGTGGGGGCAAACCCTGAGGTGAACAGAGGAAGTAAGGAACTTAAGTTCTTTGGGACTGAATCTTGCTTTCTTCAATTTATTACGCACCTGCTTTAGAGTGCTAGTACTGTGCTACAGTGCCAGTGCATTCTTTGAATACTTCCTCTAAATTTCAGGAATTATGGAGTCAATCTAGGCTATAGAACATCATGGGAAATGATCTAATGTGGCTTTGCAGCTGCAGATGGAGGTTCAGTTGTGACTCTGCATTCCAGAGACTTTCCAGAGTGACAGTAGTAACTGGAGGATTTTTCCTTTCAGAAAGCAAAGCATGCCTGCTGTGCTTCTCTCTTTGGAACCCTTCTTGACGTGCATGGTGTACACTACATATGTAATTATGAATTATTTATTCATTTTATATGGGTCACTGGCTGACAGTATTGATGCTTTGCATAGCCAGTTGTGGATTCCTTTCAGTCCCTGCTTTGCTATGTCAGCTAGAAGGGATGTTTTAGATCCTGACTAAAGTTGGTAGGGGTTTTTTCCTCCTACTCTGAAGGAATTGTATTGGGATTTGTCACTATAGTACTTATGTTCCTCTTAGTGAGTTTAAACCATTCAGAACTCCAATGGAGTTGTTCTTCTGCCAAAGTCCCATAGCACAAGAGAAAAGCAGGGATCTGCCTAGGATGGGATGTTTATTGTCTCTGAACACTTTCCTTGTTACTCTGCAACAGTTTCCTCAAAGAGGAGTCTAGTTTTGTGAGCAGCTCTTTGCTGGTCCTCTTGCTGACAGGGAGCAGGGAAGATTTGTTTGCTTGAACTTATTCAGGCCTTGGTATTTCAAATGTACTTCACTCCTGGTTGTGCAGGAGGCAAACAGGGGGAGTTGTAGGACTTCAGTTTAATGATGTCCTTGTGCATGAAGTATTTAGAACATCAGA
Organism: Monarcha castaneiventris obscurior; assembly: GCA_026261815.1. Classification (NCBI taxonomy): domain Eukaryota; kingdom Metazoa; phylum Chordata; class Aves; order Passeriformes; family Monarchidae; genus Monarcha; species Monarcha castaneiventris. The sequence goes on from JAMPIT010000363.1 coordinate 1,413,192, forward strand.
ACATGGTGCAAGCCCTCCTTTGAGGACAGCTGTGTTGCATGACCTCAGCTAAAGTCATGATGCTTTTGATTTGCTGTTGGACATACTTGACATACTCTGGAATTGTGGCCTGATCAGAATGACACTACAGCAGCCTTGGTTCTCCCACAGTTGCTCCTAGCTCTCTAAAGTTGCAATTTCAACTCTCTCCTTCTAAAGGCCACACAACACAGAAAAGGTGGGTAGAGAACCCGTAAATGCTGACTAAATTTCTGCTCCCCCTGCAAGTCCTACTGCTAGACTAAACTGAGCTGTTCCTCTCTTTATGCAGAGCCTCATTCCTCTTGTCTTTATCCCATTCATCTCCCCCATAATTTTGACTTTGTGTATGCTTGCTTAAATTGCATAAAATAAAAATTAAATAAAAATGTAGAAGTCTACAGAGGTGTTGAAGATAAAAACCACGAAAAACAAACAGTGGTGGAGTATCCTGCTGCAGAAGATCTGTAGAATGCTATTGCAATTACATATGATATAAACAAGAAGTAGTTCCAGCCACCTGATAAAATCCACTTGCATTGTTTTTGTTGTTCTTTCCCAGAAGTCATCAAGTGAAATAATGGCTCCAACAGCAGATTGTCTTGGAAATCTTGTTTTTCCAAAAGCTTGAGAGCTTTTAGCATTAGCAGTTTATCCAACTGAAAATCTGTCTCCCCTTTGCTGCCATCCTATGGCAACTTGCTGCAGCAGACATGGTACAACAGTGTGAGGATGCAGTGTGAAATGCTGTCTTCAGAGGGTAGCAGAGGTTGCTTCTCTTTTCAGTGTTAAACAGATTCTTCACCCCTTTCCAGCACTTCATAATCATTTTCCCTAGGGAAGGCCATCGGCTTGGTCTATCATATCATTCCTGCTGAGACATATTCCAGCACTTCATGTGTTTGCACCATGGCTGATGAGGTCAAGATGCTGATGGCTTGCTCTTGCTTTCTTTTCCAACTTGATACTAATTCCTTAGCAGGTGATGCCCCTGCGTGAAGCAGTAATTGTAAGAAATCCTAAGAACCATTGTAATTTGGACAACTCTGTGGGAATTCCTGTCCCTTTTCTCTCCTAGAAAAACAGGATGTGATCAGAAGTGCATTGTGACCCTTGTCCATCCAATGGGACAGAAACTGCATCTTCCCGCCTTGGTCATTGAGCTGTTCAGCTGTGTCTGTACTACATGTTAAATCATTAAAAGTTTGTGTTCCAAAAATACTGCCTGTTCCAATGGCTTTCTTTGAGCTACAAAGCAACTGTACCAAAATGTAAGTTTGAAGAATGCAGTGGAGCAGAGAAGGACTTAAATATGTGTAAAAAAGGCAAGCAAGTAGAGGCAAACAGGAAATCTATTTCATTTTAATCTAAGGCAAGAGCATGCTTCTGTCAATGATTAACAGAAAGATCAGGCCCTTTGCAAAAGTGGATTGAGCAGGGGAAGGAATGCAAATGATTGCTTCATGTTGGGAAGATATGATGAGAAATGTCAAAATCTTTGCTTCCTGATAATACTTCTATGTGGTTTAAGCGATGTCCATCCCTCTTGCAAAAAGCCTGGTGGTTCTGTGGGTGTCTGACATCTCCTTTTTGTCAGCTGAGAGACTGGGCTGGTTGATGCATGTTTGGCAGCAGATACAATGAGAGCATCTGATGGAGCAAGCAGCTCTGCTTATCTGCACTGAGGTCAGTGCTGGGAATAATGGATGGGTTCTGTACTCCCTGATTTCTGTAGTTTACAAGAATATTAATGCTTGTGAAAAATGGTAGCAGTTGATGTGTGCTGAGGAGCAGGTATAGAATTTAGCTGTACCAGTTTGGAAACAGCAGTCTGTTGCAGAAGGGGAAGGTCCTAACTACCAGCTTTGCTGAATTTTAACTTGAGCCACTGGCCTTGAAAGAACCCACTACTGATTCTCTAGGATGGCACATGGAGAACTGGATAAAAATCCTTCCCGTCAGGGGCTGGAGTGCTGAAATGGCAAATGCAGACCTCTGACTTGAGGCCACCACTGAACAGTTGATGAGTTGGGATTCTCAGAATCTCTCTCATTGCAGTGGCAATTCTTTGCCTCCAGGCTCTGATTGCTTGGAGAACTTTCTAGCAAACTATACTGGAGTCAATTTCTGCATATAAAGTGCTAAAGCACAGCAAATCCTAAACATGAGTCTTTGTTCTGATATTCTTTTAAAAAGCAAATGCTTTTTTAATCTCCCTCATCATTTAGCTGGACAGACTTGAGCTGTAGGATTTGTTCTGTCTTGTGCTAGTCACTTAACTGCAAACACAGTTGATCCTTTTACCTAGCACCATAATGTGATATTTGTTCTTCAGTTCAATTCTAGTCAAGGAGAGGTGGGGGAGGAGGTGAAAAGGAATTTTCTAACTCAGCAAGTTCCACAAAAGATGGAGTTCAGCAAATTATCAGTGCTTTAATAACAGCCCTCTGCATTTCTTTACAACCAGAGGCAAACAACTAACTATATGCAGAGGGGGGAAATGCCAACTTCAAAACCTGCAGGGAATGACGGGAAAGTACTTAGTTCTTCATTTTTGATCCGTGTCTAATTAAACAGACAGCTCTATCGAATATTTTTGGTCAATTAAGGTCTGACTTGTAGCAACATGCACATTGTCTACATGATGTTTTCCATTTTGAGGCAGTCCTACAGCCACAGATTTTTCTTAGAAATCATGGGTTTGGTAGATTAGAAGTGTGTGTCTTAAGCAAGAATTCTCACGATCCTTTCAGATTGAAGCATGTTTGTTGCTGTGGTCTGCTGTTTTGGCTATGGTAAAATAACAGCTTCAGAGTAGAGAAAATGAAGACATTAACTCTGGCTGATATCTTGCTTCATAGAAGCTTTTCTATTATGTGTTTCAATTAAGGAGATAGAAGACCACAAGCTATAGTTGCAAATGGAATGAGAAGCAAGTGTTAGGTTTTCCATGGATGAGATGGCAATCTGTTTCTACTGGTAATAGTTGAAATGAAGACTAGCACCTGATTTCTTGCCAATGTAATGGAAACTTCCAATAAAACGCAGCTCTCATCTATCCCATATGTATTCCATCTCTCTGCATGCACGCTAACAGGAATCAAGGTAAATGGGAATCCTGTACCATTGCTTGCATTTTGTTCTTGTCCTGCCCAAAATCTGTTTAGGTTTTAAACTTCTCAGAGCAAAAAGACATTTGTTCTTCCTACAACTTCAGACCATGGCCTCACTTGGAGCCTTTAACTGATATGAATAGTACCTGTCTTACAGAGATATGAAATATCACTATTTGAAGAAGTGGGGTAAGGTTGGCTGTAAGTCAACATGTAAGTGACATGTTTGTTTAAACACCGAAAAAATAGTAGCATTATTGACATCCTCATACGTGGAAAATGCATCCCTCAGCTATGTCAGATGACACTCTCTATGCTGTATCCATGTCTTCAAACAGCATAATATAGATTAGCTGCAAACTACAGTTACAGACCTGCTTGGTAATAAAAGCAGTGCTGTCTGAAGAAATAAACATGTTCATACTTGGATGAGCAGGGTCCTAATTTATCTAAATCACCGATGCCTTAAAAATACACATTCAATTAAAAAATTCCAATCCTCTGTAGTAGCAAATGCATATGAAAGTATGAGTAAGCAAATGTAAAATACCTCTTCTGATGTCTTTTTTTCTGCTCAGCTACAAGCTCACCACTAGCAGCATCTCAGCCGGTGCAGCAGCCAGGAGCTGCCAGCAGAGGTTACCACAGCCTTTGGATAAAGGCTGCTCCCTCTCCTTCGAGCTGGGCTGGCACATGGCCCCTGGAGCTGGATTCCCTTCAGCAAAAGGCAGGCGCACTTACGACTACAGGACGCGAGTCATTACATTGCTCCAAGAAAAAGCATGGAGTGTGTGTTTGGAATTCCTCCTGCACCTTTGGTTTGGCTACCTAAAATAGCCTACAAAATAAACTTACTTGTGGGGACTGCCTGGGATTTAAACCTCCTGGATGATCTTGGGTGCTAATGTGGGAAAAGAGACATGGCAGTGGGGTAGTCTCATTGATAACTGAGTAGCAGTAGTAATAATAATAGTAAATAATAATGATAATAATAATAATAATAATAATAATAATAATAATAATAATAATAAACGACTCAGCCTGAGTGAGGCCACATCTGGAGTATTGTGTTTTATTCTGGTCTCCACAGTTCAAGACAAGGAGCTACTGGAGAGGATCCAGAGGAGGCCACAAAGATGAAGAGGTGTCTGGAGCATCTCCCTTATGAGGAGACACTGAGGGAGCTGGGCCTGTTTAGTCTACAGAAGACTGAGAGGGGATCTCATTAATGCATATAAATGTCTCCAAGGCATGTTAGAGGATGATGCCAGACTCTTTTCAGTGGTGCCTGGTGACAGGAAAAGGAGCAATGGCCATAAACTAAAACACAAGAGGTTCCACCTCAACACGAGGAAGGATTTCTTTCTATGGAAGGTGGCAGAGCACTGGAACAGCTGCCCAGGGAGGGCCTGGAGTCTGCCTCTCTGGAGACATTGCTCCAGGTGACCCTGCCTGGGCAGGGCAGTCGGACTGGGTGATCTCCCAGCCCGTTATTCAGTGATTCTATGAACAACAAAAATAACAGTAGTAATAATTATTATAGTACCCCTGACCCTCACAATAGGGGTAGGAATTGGAGAGATCTGCCTAGCAACTGCTGTCTGGGCTGCAATGGTGGCTCTCCTCGTACCTCATGGGGCACTGTGGTGCTCCCTGAGGGTACCAGGGACCTTCCTGTCTTTTTTCCCCTCACACACTCCTGGCCCTGTTTCCCACCTTTTTACCCTCATGCACCCCCAGTCCCATTTCCTGCCTTTTTTCCCCTCATGCACCCCCAGTCCCATTTCCCAGCTTTTTTCCCCTCATGCACCCCCAGTCTCATTTCCCACCTTCTTTCCCCTCACACACCCCCGGCTCCCATTTCCCATCTTTTTTCCCCTCACACACCCATGGGCCCCATTTGCCACTTTTTTCCCCTCATGCATACCGGGGTCTCTTTCCCGCCTTTTTTCCCCTCACACACCCCCAGTCCCATTTCCCGCCTTTTTTCCCCTCAGACACCCATGGGCCCCATTTGCCGCTTTTTTCCCCCCTCATGCGTCCCTGGGTCCATTTCCCGCCTTTTTTCCTCTCATGCACTTCCAGCTCCCGTTTGCCATTTTTCTTCCCCTCACACAACCACAGGTCTGTTTCCCGCCTTTTTCCTCTCTTGCACCCACAGCCCCCATGACCCGTCTGGCGTGGGGCTGTGGTGATGAACCCGTCGTGGGACGAGGCTGTCAGACAGGACAGGGTGTGCCATCCTCGGAGTGGTGTCCTGTGGCTCACGGAGCTCCATGACCATGCGCGGACCACAGCCAGGGGCTGGAGTGGCCCATGGCCCAGCAGGGAGTGCCGAGCTGAGTCTGAGGGAGGCGGCGGCCATGCCGCGCTGAGGTGCTGCCTTGTCCCTGTTCCAGCTGTAGCTTTGCTTACACTTCCCCTCACGGCCTGCAGCCCAACAAGCCCTCTGGGTTCATGTTTGGTTAAAAGGCCGTATTTTAACGCGTATTTAAATGTTAACCGCCCTGTGGGGCTCAGAACCGGCCCTGCCCTGTGGGACAGGCTCAGCCCCTCAGCCTGGCTTTACTTTTCCCAGCCCCTCATTGATGTGAATTTGCTTTGAAACCTCCTGCCACCCCTAAACTTGCTTTCATTTTTCTCCTCTCAGCTCACTGAATGCTTTAGTTTCTTCTTCTCTTTTTCTTTTCTTCTTTCATCAGGCCCCTCTGTCTGTTCTCCCTTTCCCTGCTTTGCCTTTGCTCTGTCTCAGCTGTAGTTATTGAAGGCTGAAACAGGATAGTGGGAATTCTTCCTCCTAGAGATAATGTTGCTTTTTAAAGAAAAGCACTCCTCCTTGCTTGTGATAAAAGAGGGCGTCTCTCCTTTTATTTCCCCCTCCTCAATTTCTCTTCACCCCCACATGAATCTGGTGCTACCTGTGGCTTTCCATTGTCTCAGTCCAGCTTTACTTTGTATATTTATACAAAATTTCATACTGTCATGGTTGCAGTCCACATTAAAGGCACACCAATCCCAAGTCTCAGGAGGGAAAACTTGTGTTTCTCCACACCTGTGCTGTCCACTGGGCTGGGAATCAGAGTATGAATTTTCCCATTTATGTTGCATTTGCCCCTAAAAATTCAGCTCTTGGACCCAGATCCCACTGAGCAAAAGCATCTCAAATATATGGATTTTTCTTTGATAAACATACATTTACTTTTTCAGCCACAGGAGTTCTAAATCTACTTGAAAGTTACTGAAAACCCCTATGTTGCTAAAGAAAGCATTTGTCCTCATTCCAATATCCCAGCCTGCTGCCAGCAGCAGATGAGGCTTGCTTGCAGGAGATAAATGATTTATGGAAAGGTGTGCATGCTATCTGATCCGAATCTTTACTGTGATAAGTTTATATTTAGAACTTTTTATAATACCAAAATAACACCAGCATCAGTTTAGCTTTTCTTCTTTAGTAGGTACTTAAATTTTTGTCATTATCTCTAAATGAGCCCAGGTAAGTTGTGCTCATGACCCTTCATCTTGAGGCATGGAAACCCAGCCCTATGCGGAAAAGTAATTTTATATATACACACACACACACATATATATATTCATACAGTGTTTTCCTGCTTTGCTTAATGATGTCTGGGAGGACTAGTTCTCAGTGCTCAACAGGCTTTTTTCCCTGTCCTGCTATTTTTTAAATTCAGGCTGAGTTCTTCCTGTATCTTGTATATCCCTGTTTTTGAAAGCCTGGCAGGTGGAAGTGAAATGATTTACTGGTGATACACAAACTCAAACAGCAATGTCGAATGTTGAGAGTTCTAACATTAAGTATTCAGCAATTGCATGCCAAGTCCACTCCTAAAACCATATTAAATTTAAAAATAAGTGAGAATGTGTTTTTTTATCATCTGAAGATGGACCAATGAAGTTTCAAAATTCTGAGTTCCTCTTTACAATTGTAGAGGTTGATTTTTTCTTTCTTGTGTAAGAACTACATAACTATCTTACTCCAGCAGCTACAAAAAAAAAAAAAAGCCACAGATGTTCTCAGACCCATGAAAACCTTGTGGGAGTTGGCAAGTGACAGCAACTGCAAGATGAGTGAAATAAAAATCAAATTTCAACCTATAGTGTCTTAGTTGTTTCTGATTATGAAATGGAAATGCCTTCAGGTTTGAGGGTGTTTTTGGTACACAAATAATATTCAGCTACAGGGTATGTATTAAGAAGCTCCAAATTTTATAAAATCAGTTTTTCAGATCCCGAGTTCTGCAACTTAAAAATGGTGCAGTTGGGGGTGGGTGGAATTCCTTTGGAGTTTATTAAGTGCTGTAAGCTGGGTAAAGACTGAGAGCTTTGGACCTCATCAGGATTCTCCCTGGCTGCCTGCCAGCTGGCTTGCAGGTAAGTTCCATGTACAGAGCTGATGTATTCTGTCCTCAAACCCAGGGTTTGCCGCTGAAATGCTGCAAGGGACCAGGCTATTAAAACAAATTAAGCTATCTATTTGTGAACATTTTGTGATGTTACACTGTATGCACTTGTCACAGTGCTGCCACATCAAGGTTAGAGTGAGAAGGTGACTAGCTGGCAGTCACTTAATCAAAGGGAGCTGTTGATGTCTCAGGTAGCCCAGGCAGGGTGAGGCTTGCATGCTCCGATGCTTTTAACAGCCAGATAATGAATATGCTTTCCAGAATTCGTGTTTCTCATAGGGGAAGCAGCAGCTGCCTGTGATCTGTGTCGCTGTCAAAGGAAAGTGAGATGTAGTTAATTCAGGGCTACACAACAAAGACATATTGATCAGGGCTCTTCTGCCTCTGGTTGGATTTCTGCAATAACAATGACTAGGACAATGCAGCAAGCCAGGATGGCAAACCCAAATATGCTTTGTCTTACTCCCAAAAGCACGAGTTCTTACCACCAAGATCTGCTGCTGGCCATCAGCAGGTTCAGAGCAATTCTGCTCCAGAGGGTCAGTAGGACACTGAAATCTAGTGAAAAGGGCACGTCTTGTTCACGTCGTTATAAATGCACTTCATTTGTAGCTGTAAGTTAAATTCATGGATTCAGTACAAACAGCTTGCAGTGCATAAGTTCCACATGATTTAAAAAAAGCAGCCCTGTGTTTATGGTATCTGGATAAAGTCATACAGAGCTGCTTACAGAGGTACTGAATGTTGCAAGAATTATATAGAGCAAATGTATACATTATGTTTCCTCTGTTCCTGCTCTACTAGTAGTACTTGGATGTGGATGATTATGTGCTATATATTTACTAGAGTATTGCAGTGTATTTTTTTATTGCTAAGCTAAAAATTCTCATGTACTGGTTTTGTAATAAAAAAATGTAATTACTATTTTTATTTCTGCAGAGTTACCCAACTCATTGTCTGCCTTCCCACTTTTTCTTCCCGTTAGTTTCTCCTAATAGCTGCGTCTGCTTTTCTTTTGTTCATGTGTTGTGCAGAAGAAAAATGGGCACTAACAGGTTTGCTAATTTCTATAAAAATCTTCCCAGCCTTGTTCAGTTCAGATCATTCTATTAGCTAAAGTAATGGAGTGCAGTGGCATGATGGTGCTCTCACTTTTCATTGTCTGAGGTCTTTCTGGTGCAATATATTACTGGGATTGTATTCTGAGGCTGTCACAATAGCTTTTGATTTCCCACACCTGCTGTTTTGTTTTATCTCAACATTCCTTTTTACTGCTACTTAATTCTCATTTCCCACCTTCCTAAATGACTTTTAAGGGCACAGGACTGTTTGCCCCCTGCTTCCTCAGTTTTTTTCTGGGAATCAGTAAGGCTGAGGATTGTTGTGCTCAGTCCCTTGCAGATGGACCTGTGACCAGTGTCAGGGTGTTCACATCACTGCTACAGCTCCTGGCAGTTTTCAGCTGTACCATTTTACCTAAAGGCATGATCTTCACCCTCACTGCATCATTTTGCTCCTGACACCTATTTTTCCTTGCCTATCAGCATTGTCAATGTCATCTTCCTCAGCAGTATTTACAGCAGCAGACTTTTGTCTCATCACTCTGATTATATTAGCTCCAGTGATTGTACTTTCACCTCATTACTGAAATAAAGTTAACATTAATGAGAGTCATGCAGCTAAACCTCTGCTCACCTCTCCGGAAATTTATTCTAATGATGAAAAGAAGATGCATGTGGATCTATTTAAAAGCAAGCCAGCTTTTTTCCCCACCCCCACCTAGCTACCTACCAAATTCAGTGTTAAATAAAGTCTTCTGTTATTAAGAGCTGATGATGCAAAAGAAGCCAAATACATTATACAACATTAACAAGGACAAATGTGATTGGTTGAACGCTGATTTATGTACTGGTCTACTATGGAGTTCCTTTATGACCCAAATTTCTTTGTTCCTGCCGCTTCAGGAAAAGGTTTTCTCATATCTGACTCTCACAGTAAATTAGCCATAAAGCGTTTGGAGGTCCTATGGGATGTGCTAGGAAAGTTCAAGATACTATCAAGGGTAACAGTAATCACACTTCTAAACAAGATGAAGCATTGAGAGTTAGAAATTGTTTATAGAAGACACAGCAAGGCTTTGAGCTGAATGAAGAAATATAATGTAGATAAGCAAAGTTCATGAGATCAATGTACATGCTGCATGTGCCAAGCAAGGGGCTCATGAGATCTTTTACTGATCAGGATTTGGATAAGAGCAGTACTTTTGCCATTGGTCACTGCTAGGGAAGCCATATGAGTAGAGAGAGTTTGTGTTTTCCTTTGTTTGCTTGTTAGTTAAGGTTAGAGAATAAGAATTCACTTTTTATTAAATCTTCCTACAAGCAGCTACAGTGCTTAGTCCTGTCTGAGGCCACTGCCTGCTCCAGCAGCACAGGTTATCTAGAAGGATAGTAATATAGACTGAAAGGAATGCAGCCTTGGAGTCAACCGAACTGTTTGATGTTTTCCTTAATTTTATCTCTTTGTGTGTGAAACTAGGCTGAGCCTGGTGTGGTTGAATATTATTCTTGCTAAACATTTGCATATCTTCAGAAAAAAATAAAAGAAGGATGTTCACTCTATACAATATTGTGAGCAAACAAACCTTTGTGTTCAAAAATACAAAGTTGTATCTTATTAGAAAATACCACTGGCCTGTACAGTAAGTGTAATATTTTAAGCACTAAGTGTCCTAAAATGCTGCCTTAGACTTTCAAGGAAAAAAAGTAATTCAAGAATTACCAAAGCATGGTTGACTCAGAAAAGGGAGTGAAATATTACTGTACTGATAATCGTGCTTTGACCTATTTTGGATTCTGGGCTGTAGAAATATTTTCTCTCTTCTGAAGGTTTGTGATTTTGACCATGGAGTTTACAAGGAAGAATATGTAGACTTGTCACCAAAAGAAAAGCTTTCTAAGAGGAAGGCTGTTTAAGTTAGCCTTTTCAAATGTCAAAATCCTAAACAAAATAGATTAAGTTGGATAAAGGTAACCCTTTACAAAGGTTGATGAAATAACGTTATCGCCCTTTGGCAGAGAGAGAAATCGAAACACAGTGTTTAGGAGACATCGCTCTTGTCAGACGGTGCAGCAGGAGTGGACTGGGGCACAGCATCCGAAACTGGTCCCTGGATCACTGTCCTGCTTTGCCTTCTGGAGATTTCTACCTTCTCTTTCTGAGCTTTCTTCTGTTGTGCCTGAAGATAGCACTGACTCATGTCTGGAGCCACCAACTGAGTGTGTCAGGTTGAAATGTGCCTTATGAAATGATAACACATATTATGTTTAGTTTGAGAGCATTTTACAAGACTCTATCCTAAAGCAGCTTTTCATACAGATGCAGATTAAATGAATAAGCAACATGAATTAACTAATTTTCAGCTCATGTTTCATGGTCATTCCCTCTGCTCCTGCAGCATTCTTTTTCAAAAATAGCCCATCAGTTGCAGGTATTTACTTCACAATTTGTTCTTTTCCCTTTATGTGCACATCTCCTCTTCTCCCACCTGCTTCCCAGCTTGGCTTTTCCTCATCTTGGTGCTCAGGAAATGCCAGTGTCTGGTTGAATGAGCTCTGCTATAAATCAAAGTGTCATCACTTAGCTGGTAGAAGTGATTTAATTAATGCGTCATGCCTTCCCCAGAGCCTCTCCCCACCTGACTGCTAATCAACCTTCATCAGCAGGAGGAAAACGTGGCCCTTCTTACAACTGTGCAGGAGAGACTGAAGGAAAGACAGTTAATTGCAGCTGCCGAGATCAGCCTTGTCACTTGTCTCTAATCTGTTGTCTGCTTCTTGAAATACTGCTGTCCTGGTCCCTTACAAGCCATGCTTAACTCCATTCATACAGAAATGATCCAGTATCATCCCAGAGATCACTTTCTGTCAGAAAATGTATTTGGCAGATGACATGTTTAAAGGCACTGTATTGTGCATGGCAGTACTGGAGCAACTTTTACAGCCTGAGTGCTCTGTTAGCTGGAGGGAGCAGTTTACGTGTGAGCATTTCTGCACTTCCAAGGTGGTGCTGTGCACTTACCACTGCAGATTCTGAGCCAAAAAATTGTTGTGCCAGTATGGAATTACAGGGCAGATGTTGTTAGTAAGTAGTCCCCTTTGTCGGCTGCTGAATAAATACTTGATGATTTTATCTCAGGTAAATATGTACCAAAATGATAAGCTCTGTACAAGTCAGAGCACTTGTCTGTTTCAGTTTGGTGCCTCCACCATTCAGGGCAGGATCTGTGGTAATGGTAATCTCACATTCCATCTGCTGGATAATACCAGTAGAAGAATCTAGGGAGTGTCTTTTTTGTGACTATTCATAGTTATACAGGCAATCAAGAGAAATATGGGAAATAGCACTTGTGGGAAGCAGTGGTTTTTTTCTAGTAGCTGGAATAGGAAACTGAGAGTCAAGATTCCTGCTTTCTAGGTTTGACCACTCCCAGGTTGCCAAATGACCGTGAGAAAGACACTTGACTAGTTTTTATCAGGGTTTGCCCCAACACTAATGTTTGTTGGAGAAGGACATACTGTACTTAGGACAGGGCACACTCTGCTCTCCCTTCAAATGCAGCCAGTGCTACGGAAGCAGATGGGCCAGCACCACCTTCTGTGGGGGGCAACAAGGCTCATCAGTGAGACAGACAGCAGTGCACCCAGAGGTGCTTCAAGGTCCATAGGCTGTTGGGATGAGAGAAGTGCAATAATGATCATTTCAGCTGTAATACTGCAGTTGCTGGGGAGTACCTCTGCTTGTGGAGCCCAAGATGGTGTCTCAGCGTGGGTTTTCAGAGGGCAGTGGGTGAAGGACATGGCCCCCACTACCACTCAGTGTGGGCTAAAAGCTGCCACAAACTATGGGATGTGTGAGCCACAATGGGTCACTTCTGATATTCCACCACGTTGTGATGGTGCCCCATGGCCTGCATCAAGCACACTCAGCCTTTAGTCCTTCCTGGGAGGGCCTGTCACAGGCAGCCAGACTCACTGGCCTGGCGCTGGTCCTCAGCCTGCTGTGTGACAAACGGCACAGATGAGCCAGGGCCGAGCTCCGGGCAGCGGCACCAGGTCAGTCCCAGCTCTGTGTCCTGGGCTGCGCCACTCGGGTGCCCTGAGCCGCAGCCTCAAGGTTGGGTGCGCTCAGTCTGACCAGGGTAATTACCATTATGGCTAAGCAGCTGTTTCCTTTGTAAGTCCATAATTTTGAGGGTTCATTACATGGACATAAAAGGCCTCTCCAGGCAGAGATTTGGCAGACAAAGCCCAGCTAGGGAGCTGTTTCATCATTTGTTGGTTTGTTTATTTTTGCATCTGTTGGGCAATTCTTTGGGTATTTTGTATACAAGGCTGCAAAAGATACAGCTGCAGTAATTTTCAGTTGCTTACCATTAGGGTCTTCATTGATGTTTATTTTCCTATTGGTCACTTATGATTCAATTGAAGAAACAAAGTTGTATTTCTATATTAAAAGAAATAACAGGATTTCCAGATACTTCACTGATTCCCTTGTTTCATATGTGCATTGTTTTACTTATTCCCACAAACTCTGCTGCTCTGATTGCTTATTGCTGGTTCTGTTGTTTTGTACTAGAGTAGTAGACAGTGTTCACTGCATAGTTTTGCTGCTATTTTTATTATTTCCCCAGCTTTTTTGGACGGAAGTGACAATCTGGAACCAAGCTGCTTAAATTTCTATCTTTTTGGTGATTTAAATTGAGAAGAACTTTTAAAGTAGTGATATTACTGTAATTCTATCCCGATGCAACTTGTAATAGAGATTATGCCTATTGAGGAATTCTTTCTTAGGAAATGCTCTTGAATATAACATCTTTAAATATGATCTCTGAAGGGAACTGCATCCTCAGGCTTTCTGAAAATCCTCAATATTCCTTATTTCTACTGTTTAAACCACACCTGAGCTAATTTAAAAGCAAGATACACAGATACCCACAGCTGCCAATGCCAAATAAAACTGCCTTCCTTTGTAGGATTTTGCTTAGGGCCCAAGACTGAATAAGTGGCCTTGTTGTAAGGACTGTGCTGCAGGTGAGTGAATGGAGCCATTCTTTAGCAGATATTTGGATACTAGGGAATTCTGTAGCTGGCGAGATGCTGAGCTTGTAAGTGCTGCACCTGAGGTTTTTCTCCCCTTTTTTTCCTTCTTAAGAAGCCTTGACACTACCTGATGACTTAAATCAGAGTTGTCATCTGGCCAGTTTTCATCTTACATTGAAAAATATTGCAATGAATTCCTTCAGAGAAGGCAAAGGAGTTGTGACTGTGTTTTCATTTCACACTTGTAGCTCATTTTAGCACTCTGACGGTCCTGTCTGTGGCTGAATCGGGAGGTACATGTTGCATTAGCTGCGCTGCCCTCTTAACCAGGAGTGTCACCTTTTGTGAGCACTGTGAGCTCAGGCAGTGCCATAAGGAAGGGCTGTACTCTCTGTCTGTGTGAGGTGCTGAGGAGGGGCACAGTCAGTCATTCCTGTACATCGTTACCTCGCTGCCTTTGGACAGGGACGGCGTGAGCTGCAGACAGTGTGCCAGGGAGAGCAGAGCCCTGTGCCCTGTCAGACCCCTTCAGCTGCGTCTGCTCCTCCTCTGCTCACACCTCAGGAAAATCCGCTGTTGTGCAGGAGAGCAAAGCTTGTGTTCTCAGAACAGATCAAAATTCTGTTACTGCTCTCATGACAAATGCAGTGTTAGCCAGCCTGTTTGTGAGGACTTCCTAATTCATTTGGTTTAAGTAAAAATGTCTTGCCAAAGGCTTTTTATCCTTTTTCCCCCAGAAAAATTGCTTTTTGATGAAATGAAAAAGTAACTTTTGATTTGAGAGTATTAATTTCTTAGGGGGGAAAATGGTAGCCAGATGTTTGACAGAATGACAGAATATTCTGAGTTGGAAGGGACCCACAAGGATCATCAAGTCCAACTCTTAAGTGAATGGCCCATACAGGGACCAAACCCCTGTCCTGGTGTCATTAGCACCTTGCTCTCTCTGACCAACAGAGCTAATCTCAGGGTCACCATTTCAGTGTAATTAAAAACCAAAACCTTGAAAATATTTGGTATTTTTTTCTTAAAATTCTTGTGTGATACAAATTTTTTTAACTTAATAAAAAACTAGCATAAAAATAAGTCCCTTTCAATGAAAACAACTCAGATCAGTAGATAATGCACCAGAGGGGTGGATTGGGAGCCTGGTGAGAAAGCTACCTTTATGTGGGGAGTGGAGGAGAAGAGAACTGTCATTTCTGAAGGTATCAGAAGTGCAGGAGTTTTATTCTCTTCTGTGTTCTGCCTCTCATTCTCATTTTTGTGTGTGTATTAAGTGGCTCTTGCTGAGCTTGGTGTTGAGATGTGTCATTGTGATAAATCACCTTTTACTGGAGATTATATTTTTTCTTCAAATGAAGCTGCCAGCAAGACACATTTTAACAGTTGCAAGCGACTGCAACATTTTCTGTCACCTTTTCTCTTTCTCCCCTCACAATATTATACAATAAATTCTGGCTGAATTCTCTTGAGGACCATGTTTTCCAATGGGAGGGAAAAATTAACAGAGGTGGCAATTAACAACTGTCAGCACTAGTAAAGGATCTTTATATGTGTATGAAAATTGCATTTTCTCCCACCTTGCTTATACTTGAGGAATCCCAGCCCTTGTAGTATTATCCAGTGAAGCTCTCCAAGATCCCCATGGAACAGGAAGCCATACAAAAGTTCAGAGTTGCCTGTGATCAGATTTCAGTCACGGTGTGTCTGTAAAGAATAATCATCAGGTGTGTTTTGCCAGCCATGTGAACCCATGTTGTCAAGTTTAGACACCAGACATCAAGGTCATACAGTGCCTTCAGTAAATTTACTAACTTTTAACAAATAGTTGTGCCATTTTGTCCTCCCTTCACAACTGCAGAACTTTGTTGTGATGCTGATTATTACGTTCTTACCCCCTAAAAAATTCAGAATGAATATAGGAAGTAGTGTATCGTATTTTAGCAAGAAAGGAGCAAAATTATTTCATTACAAAAATAATTTCCAGAACTTTGTTATTTTTTCAGAGCTAGCAGCCGGGAGACAGGATATCTGGAAAATTGTTTTGAAAAGTCTTATCAGGGTCATCAAAAGATTACATTTGTTTTGGTTTTGTCAAATTATTAATTGGTTTTGACATTTTTGAGGAAATAATTTTGGCAGTCCAAGTCACAAATAATAAGTTGTACACTCTTAAAGCCTTTTGGTGTGCTTGACAGTCACTTCAAGTGTTACAGTCTTATTTCTCAGGAAACAGCTGGTTGAATCCCAGCTGGAACCTCGAGGCTAGTCAAAGAAATGGGAATTAGTTCTTCATAGTTATGTAAAGCAAAACATCACTTCCTTCTCAAGGTGTCTGGGTCGCTCCAGTGTAAGGTTAAGTCACTCGGCTGGAGCAATGAATGCTGACACTGGTCAGGATACAAATTGTCCGGTCTGACCCCAGCTGGTCCCTCTCTCTCAGGACTTCTCTGCTTGGTGACCTGCTTTGGTTTCTTTGCTCTAAAATTTCTGAACTCACTGCCATTTTTGCTTTTTCTCCAGTTGTTACTTTCAAATGAATTCCACATCATTTTGCCCTTGAAGTCCATTTATAGGAGTGGTTGTGAGTGAAATATCTGTGGTGTGATATATTCCCATCTGAAAATCAATCCATTTCAGAGTTCTCTTAGTATTTCATTCAATTCTTCCTCCGTTTAAAATTTTATATTGCTAGTAGATACTCTCTGATTTTTTGTGGGGTTTTGTTTTCTTTTCTCTTGAAACAGATCTGAGAAAACATCAGCATTACAATAGGCCCCATAGAAGCTTCTTTTTTGCATATGACCTGGCCAGATTTTCTCTTCTGTTTTTCTAGCTGAACTTCTCATATTTCAAAAATTAATTTTTTTAGAAAAGGAGGGAAAAATAGGTTGAATTTTCAGAGCTAATTTCCAGGTGTTAAATGCCAAATTGCAAATGCCAGATACCTTATTTTGTCAATATCCTGTGAAGGTCAGTCGTATCCTAGACAAATAGTAGCTTGTATGCCAGTGTCTTGGATAACTCCTGAGGCAGTTGTAGCAAAGATAACAGATAGGCACATTAAATAGTCCCACCATGACAAGGAGTTCAGCTTGGTCATGGACGAGAGCCCCATTCCTCTGTGGTTACTTGATAAACACTTTTAATTATAAGCATTGTCATTTGCATAATGGAATTGTACAGCTGGCCACACGCAGTGAATGGAGTTGCCACATGCTTTCCCAGTACTCGGCACATGCAGAATTCCTGGAAGAATGCTGGCTCTGTTAGACGGAGGTGAGCAATTGCCCAGCACAAATGTAGGGGCTGCCTGCTCGGGAGGAAGGGGTTAACTGGGCTGGGCTGGGAGCTCCTTGGGCAGCCCTCAGGCACCGATTTGCTGGCCTGTATCACGAACCACTTGCTCTTGGTTGCAGGAACCTACTTTAGGGCAAACCGTCTGTTTTTTTCTTTGCCACGATTCAAGCTTAATTCTGGGGAACAGCTTTTTGACAGAGATCCAAGAAACGAATGCAATGGTCAGCTGCGCTTCGGTATCCCGTGGTTTTGGCTTTGGCTCCAGCTGGAGTGTAGCAGAGCTGAGCAGATCTGCATTTCAGACTCTCCTGCAGCAGTGCTGAAATCAGAGCAGGCTGTGGGCAGAGATGGATGGCTGCTTACCTTCAAGGCTCCAACACAGCTGCGTGGATCAGCAGATGGCACAGTGCTGCCAGCCATGGGCCACAGACAATAGGAACTGCTCCTCTTCCCGTGCTGTTCCAGATGGGAGGCCTCTGAAGGGAAAATGGAAATGCTTGTTTTACAGTGGTCTTTCCAGCTCTGCCTTCCCTGCACTTGGTTTGCCCTTCCCTTCTGGGAGACACTTTCCCCCCGTGACACCTGATTCAAGACGGGCACAGCCAGCCTTAGTGTGTTGTTTTATGATTCACTTTGACCTTGGAATATATACAGCCCTACTCTTTAGCTATCACCAGTCTCAAATGTGAATGAGATTTAATAAATACCATGATTTCTGACACTTCATGGAGTTAGAAGTGAAGCTTTAGGGCTACAGAGCCACAATCAGTGGATGACATTCAGAGAGAAGGAATGCATCAGAATTAATCTGCTCCATCTGGGGCAGTCAGAGCTTGGCTGCCAGTGCAGTAAGAGTAAACAGGATTGCGTCTTTGAGAATGACACAGTATTTGGCATAAATACATTTTAATTTCATCCCATTGATGAGGCAGTTAACGCTGTCCCTCACAAAAACTACCTTAGATGCTTCGCCTCTGTGTGAGTGGGTGGTTATAGAGCACCTGTACATGGAGAAGCATTGGCAGCTTAGGATGATGGAGCTTAAGAGAAATGAACTGAATTTTTGGTCATAAAAATAGATCTTTTCCTTATCTCTTCATGGTATCAAGAGTTTTCCAGTGGGAATCCTTTCCGTAATGATGTGGGTAAAGAGAAGGGAAGTGCTGTGTGTCAGCTTGTGCCGACCTCTGCCATCAGTAGCCCCAGGGTGCTTGGTGATACACCTCGGGGATGTCCTCCTGGTGCTGTGCTGCACACAGAATGAGTTGTCAGAGTCCAGGTTCTGACCAAGGGCTTACAGATAAGAATCATGAATTCTGAGGAAGGATTTGGGAAGTCAGTCAGCTCAACAACAAATCCCCTTCCCAAAGAGCTGCTGTTATTTTCCAGATACAACATTTTTATAGGACTATCGGAGTATTTTACAGAAAGATTTCCCTCTCACACATGAAATATTAGGAACTGGTTTTGGTTTACATTTTTTCTCTGATTCCCAAGTGCTTACTAAACGAAACAAAAGCAGCAGAGGATGAATATTCTCATCAATCATCTTTTGTTTGTATATGCTAGTCAGGACCTAAAAATCCTTTTTTAGAAGGAAAGGGGAAAAACTCTGGAGGTTTTTTTTTGTCTTACTTCAAAAGTAGAGGCTTCCAATTAAAGCCCCAAGCCCCATAAAGTAATTTTGTCTACTGGCTGCATAGTGGCATAAACCCAAGAGAGGCGGCCAGTCTGGGAGGTTGTCCCTTCCATGGACATATTTCTGACTTGGCAGCATGGGCTGACCCCTGGAGCACTCAGTTCAGGGTTCCCTCACGTGTTTTGGAGGGAATGTTCAGCAGCCCCAAGAGTTGTTTGAGTTTTCATGTCACATAAGCAATTGCAAACGTCCCTTTTCTAACCACAGCCCCGAGGACTCTGTGAGGTAAGAAAGCTACAGCAGACCACTCAATATATTATTTTCCACAGAAAATTTCCTGCTACTCTCCCTTGCTAGGTAAAACTTCCAGTATATCAGGGTTTTCTTTTTCTTAAATGATTGCCAAGTTTAACCAAAAGTATTTTTTTGTGAGCACATCTTCAGACGACCTCTTGGAGCCAAAACCTCAGCAGATACTGAGGAGGACTCTATAATATGAATTTACATGTTGTCTGGAATATCCACTGTTTTGACACAAAGATAACACCTATATGATAGCTTTTAGAACAGGAGGTTAATTGTGTGGTTTCATCATAAATTGCAGCATCAAGGAAAATAGTTGTCAAAAATGGCTGCACCTTGCAGTGAAACAAAAATAATAATTGAGTATTCCAGGGTTTGCTGTTGAGGCTGACATCCTAAATTTATTAATGACCTGGAAAAAGTAGACCATAAGCTTTCAAAATTTGTGGATAAAATCTATGGAGCTTGTAATGTCTATGCAAAGATAAGTAAATCACTGGGACAATCATTATTACAGTAGATGAATTTTCATTTGGCTACATGTCGAGTACTATGTGCAGGCCAAACTAAGGCATTTTCTCTGTGACATGCTGGTGGACTTCAAGCTTCCCATTTCCTCTAAGGAAATATTGAGCAGTCTGTGTAAATATTTAATTCAAAAAATGTCCTCCCAATGAGCAGAAGCTGTAGCAGAACAGCTGGGACACCCTGGAACATTGTACCTGGGCCAGGGGAAAAGAGAACAGGTGTACTGCCACATCGAATATTTATTTTAATATTCTGTGACCTAAGATTCCCCATAAGCCTGGCCTTTGTTTCTTATTCAACCCATCTATTACAGTACTATTTCTCTGCCTACTTTCTCTTTTACACTGCTTTTGGCACCTGTGTAGCCATAAACGCCACAGAAATTTAAGCTGCAAATGGGCAAAGGGATGTATCACAGCAAATGGAGGTTTGACACGTCCATTTGTGGCCTTCAGTTCCTGTCTTGTGCAGAAAAAGCAGCTGTTTTCCTACCAACACAGCATGGCTCTGCCTCATTAGGTTGATTTCCCAGCTCTTTCCTCATATTCAGTACATTTTATGTTATGCCTTGGCCACTGGTCATCACCTTTATAGGACCACAGCATCTCGCTGTCCCAGTGGCATAGGGCCGTTCTGGAATTATATAGGAAACCAACCTTTCCCAGAAGCTGGGGAAAACCAGATTTGTTCCTGCTGAGATGATGATTCTCAACTTTCAGTTTTTTATAACACAGTAAAAAAATTATTTACATTGCTCAATTTGTCTTCAGTTGCTCATCCACACTTGCCTTTGCCTTTCCCTTACGTGCTGCAGAAACACTGAATTTTAGCCTTTTAGGGATGTGAGAGTTGCATCAGAGACAACCCAAAATCAGTTAACACTTCATTAAATACAATCCAGCATCATACTAGAGTTTCCATAGACAGTTTGTGTAAATCTTCTGGGAGCACAGAATTTTCCTCTCATTTTTTCTGTAGTGTTATTCTTGGATTACTTTATCACAGATGATGAAATACATGTTTTAAAAATGTGTTTGTGTACCAATATCACAAACCACTGAGGCTTTGTAACTAGTGATCTACTACTTGTGAAAAAGTATTAAGCGAAGCTCTCAAAATTCAAAATACAAAAGAGTTTGTGGCTTCTTCATTTCCTTTAGTTTGTGCACTCTGGTTTAAAGCAGTCTGGCTTTTTGGCAGTGTCTCAGGTAAGCAGCAGCAACAGTGCCCCTATAGCTGTACTAAAGTTGTAAGCATGGGAAGGGCTCAGATCACCAAAAATCTATAATTTAGAGTAGCAAATTCTCCAAAATATTTCTAGGCTTTGGTAGCATTTCTCATCCTAGTCAAAGACGAGAATAAACACAATTTTTCCTCTAATCACTTAGAAAACCATCTGTAATGTCCAAAAGGTCACAAAAGGAACCTGTGAGAGGTGATTGGCATGCGCCTAAATATATTATTGTATCCACTGGGGAGTACGTGGTGGAAAGAAAAGTAAAGGACATAGATACTGCTGGATGTTATCTTTGCAAGATGAAACAATATTAAATAGAGGGGACACCAGAGTGTCAGGAAGGAGCCTGAAACCAGAGCAGCCATTCTTATCACTAAACTGGCTTTGCAATAAGCATGGCTGTACAGTCCTATAACTTCAGGCTCACTACTTGTTACAAACCCATGCCTTAGCCCTTAGAAAGAATTCTTCTAACACTCAGTTTCAGAAATACTAATGAAACTGCATGCAAGACACCAATAAAACCTGCCTGTGTTGCCCAAGTGCACCAGACAATACCCCTTTAAAGCACTGGGGCAACTAATGATGGCTTAACACAGCATGGAACAGCAAGGGTGAGGCATTCCTAAGGCAAAGACTTCTGTAAAGTATATAACTAAAAACTGAGCTTGCTTTGCATTGCCCACAATTTGACCATTGATTTGCAGAACCCAGAAATATAATATAAAATAGGATTAATTTTAATTTCAATTTCTGTAAATAGACTAACTTTAGGAAAGTAATTGAGGGACTTGGCTTGAAGTTTTATAGCTGCTTATAGCCAGCCAGATGTGGTTTTAGGGATCTGCAGATCTGCAGCTGCAGGTTTAGCTACAGGCTTATTGATTTTGGGGAAGATCCCAAATGAGTTCAGAGCTGTAGGAGTGCCTGCTCAGGCCATGCCTGATGGCAGAGGATCATCCCAAAGTTTCCTACCAGCTGGCAGCCTGAAGCTGAAGCAGCGCCTCTGTGAGCAGTCATCTGACAGCAGCCAGAGAGGAGGGCATGAGATCTGCTCTCATTATCAATTAGCACTTGGGATACTTGGGGCATTAGTCCCTGCAAACAGCTGGAATGTCTGCTAGTTAAGGAGTCTTCCTAGAAATCCCTGTTCAGCCACCGTGGAAGAACTGATATTGCTGTAAGTGTGTTTATCATGAACCTGAGGCTCAGCTTCTTTGGCAATCTCCCCCTCCCCTGTTCACCCAGCAGCAAGCACATCATTTCCCCATAGGAATCTTATTCCAGTGAATCCAGCGTCCTGGGTTATTTTGTGCTGCTCAACTTCAAGTGCTCTTAGCTTCACTGAACGTGTCTGTACTGTTTTAAGTGTCTGCTAAATTCCAAAAGCTGTTGTGCTGTGCCTGCTGCAAATGCTTGGCTATGATCCAAGTCCTAGTCTGGCATTTAAAAGGGATTTTCCAGGATGTTACAATTCACCCAGCACTGTAACTGTGCCAATCCAAAAGCTTTGCTGCCTTCAAAGATGCACTCCTGCATGCAGTAAAAGTGTGTTCCAAGGCACACAAAGCATTAAAAAGACCAGCTCAACCAGTGGCTTTATTGGCATAGACATTGAGCTCTCCAGAACTGCTCTCTCTAAGCCACTCTCGGGCTGTGAGAACTGTTCAAAGTTCCAGTGCTGCTGTGTGTACAGAAGTTTCTGTGACAAAGCACATCCTTGTGTCTGTTCCTGCATGCCTGTGCCTGCCTAGAGAGCTCCACATGAAGGAGGAATGCCCACTTCCTTTTTTCCCAGTAGGTCACATCATCCAAACCCAAATATATAGATCCTCCCTACACTCTCAGTGCTTCCATGGAAGAGAGGGGAAAGAAAATGTGTGGGTGCAGCTCTTTGAGCAAAGTGTGGGTCTGTTTATCCTAAAAATGGACAAGTCTATAGCAGCAGCAACATGACACTGTTGAAACTAAATTACTAAATGCTTAAAAGACAGGGTGAGTGGGAGATAATATATTTTGCAATAATTTAAGTACTGCTGCCCTGGACTGAGTGCTCTATTCTGTCTAATATAAACTGAACTGTAAGGAACAATTTGACCCTATCTCTGCATTTAGTACAAAACTGTCAAAAGCGAAGTAAAATATTTACTGCTGAAAAGCTCAAACAAAACAAACAAGAATAATTCTTCAAAATGACATTCATGATTTAAACTGTGCTGTTGAAGACACTGAAAATTTAACTTTGTTCAAATGAAGTTGCCTTGTACTGATTCTCCAGATCCCAAAGCTGCCCTTTGTTATGGACCTAAATTACAAGCTTTAAGCAAATACAAGCTACTGCAATCAAATCTAAGGGGAGTGGCTGAAATATGACTGTCTGATACTAAAAGGTCAGATAAAGACACTTCAAGGAATATGCCAGACTCAAACTGTCATGGAATGGTTTGGGATGGAAGGGAGCTTAAAGCTCATCTCATTCCACTCCCTGCCATGGGCAGGAATATTTTCCACTGTCCCAGGCTGCTCCAAGCCCCGTCCAGGACACTGCCAGGGATCCAGGGGCAGCCACAGCTTCTCTGGGCACCCTGTGCCAGGGCCTCCCCACCCTCCCAGGGAACGATTTCTTCCCAATATCCCATCTAAATCTACCCTCTGGCAGCTTAAAGCCAATCCCCACTGTCCCATCACTGCTTGCTCTTGCAGAGTTCCTCTTGAGCCTCTCTTTCTGCCTCCACTACACGAATTCTGGTGAGCCCGAATGTTTTAAATGTGTTGAGTACACTGCTCAGGGTGATGGCCAGGGATGAGTTTTCCAGGCTGGCTGAGCCATTGCCTAAACTAATGCTTCGTGGTTATTCTGGAACGCTGGAGGGGGCTGCAGAGTTCGGAGCTCCTGCACCGTTTGGATGGCACAGCCCTGGCTCACAGGAGGCTGCAGCCCATCCCGAGTTCAGCTGGCCTTGCTGCTTTTATACTGTTAAGCTACAAGTGTTCCATGTCCCAGTACCAGCAGCATGGACAGCAGTGGTTTGCTGGGACAGATGAGCCTGTTCTCTAGGATATAATTAAAGTGCTGACAAGCTCAGGCACAAGACACATAATAAATTAGTTATAGGACCTGAGTAAGAAGGATGAACTCTGCCGCAAAGGCAATTAGACAGAATTTCAGCCTTGGGACCACTTCCACACATTCTTGTGTGTTGGGAAATCACATATAAATTTTATGTGTCTTTAGCAAAACTGAGAAATTATTAACATAATATTAACATAAACAGATATAAATTTTTAAGTCCAAGTGAAATCTAGGAAGGTTGTTGCAATAGCACCTGGTTTTGATGGTGTTGTCATTCTTCTGGCTTTAGAAACAAAGCAGCAAGTACGGAAATGCTCTTAATCTGCTCCTATATAGAACAACTGGACTTTTAATTACTGAACAGATATTTAAACCACTCAGCAATCTGCTATTAAAAACCTACCAGAACTAGGTTTCACAAGATTGCTTCTTCAGAGGTGATAAACATGCTGGCTGTATTCAAGTGGTTTCCAAGCCCTGTAATCACCACAGGAGCTATTTTAAATGCTGCATTTGCTAGTTCTCCAATTTTGCCATTTGCTCTTATTTTAATTTTTTTGTGTGTTTTTCATCCTTCTGGACACATTCAGCTTGTATTTAGCATATCTGTTCATTTATGTTGGAGGATAAATTTACTCATACAAACAAGACGACTGGATTTTTAAATCTTCTGTTTTAAGCACCATTTCATGGCAGGTGGAGAGGGCTGGGGTCCTAGAAGAGCTGCTGACCCTTAAAGAACAGTTATCATTTCTCTAGCAATAACTCGCCACTTGTCTTCTGAAAGGAATTGCCTACTGTGCTTCAAATAACAAGGGACATTGTTATATTTGCTTTCATATAGGCTGCTGAACAGCTAAGATACCAAATAATTTATTTTTTTCTTATTATACAAGGACTGGAGCTATTTTCCCTACTGGCTTGCACTGCAGTTCAGCTCGATTATTAGTGTTAAAGTAACGAAGCTATGTAAATTTTAGACCTAAAAGAGCAAGAATAGAAGATGTGTCAAGAATAGAAGTATTTCATATTTGATAGTGTCACTGATATGCACCAATGTCTAGGGGAAAGAACGTGATGATGGAACTGCCATGCTGTGAACATTATCCATGGGCAGAATCTTAACCAGGAGTCTGGGGCAAGTGGCTATTGAAAATTAAATGTACCATTGGATCTTCCGTGTCAGAGCAGATGGGGCTTCAGCTTCTCAAATCCCAGCCACATAATCTACAAG
The DNA here is from genome assembly GCA_026261815.1 of Monarcha castaneiventris obscurior. Classification (NCBI taxonomy): domain Eukaryota; kingdom Metazoa; phylum Chordata; class Aves; order Passeriformes; family Monarchidae; genus Monarcha; species Monarcha castaneiventris. Next base: position 1,438,162 of record JAMPIT010000363.1, read on the forward strand.
CCAAGCAAAAGTGTAAGTGGCAGAAGAAGATTCAAGGCGGAGAAAGACGCTATCAAACACAAAGCACTTATTTGTAAACCTGACCAGCGCACAATTTGACTGAGGAAAAACAATGATGTAATCAAAATTAAATGGAGCCCAAGACATTATTAGGATTAACACCTCAATTGATTAAATGAGCTGCTGACAGCAGCAGCAGTGTTGCTGGGCTATCAGTCTTGTGCTCTTGCTTGACATTTCAAAAGAAAATGATGGATGTCACCAAGATTTTTGCCTTCATTTGTATGATGTAAGAGATTCTGTTTGATGGATTTCAGATCCATCGGATCCTTCTAGTTTAGTAGGATCCTGAGCACATAAAAATATTTACCTCTTATCATAATTGGAGGCAAGTTTAATTTGTTTCTTTGACTGTGTTTCCAAAAGCAAGGTCTTGTCTACTTGCACTTTGAACTAAATTAACAAAAGTCTATTTTGATTTATTCTGACAATTATTTCAGTGCAAGCCTGCACATACATATCTTCTGTGGCCATAGTATCTTAAAACTGACTTAATCCTAGTTAGTATATAGATGAGTTTTTATTGCCATCCTCCACAGTGCTTTTGCAATTCTCCATGTTTTCCGTGCATTTTGAAGGCAATACAGCTGGACACTTGGCTGTAGCTCACCTTTCAGGAAGTCATCTTCTGCTCTGTGCCTGGCACAACCATCCTTCTTCTGGTGCCAAAGCGGCCGCGCGGCTGCGTCCTGGCACAGGGCACAGATTGTCACTGACCTCTTGTGGAATCCAGTAATTGCCATGGAGCTGGGCCAGTCAGACAAGGGCATGCTCCATCCCCTTTGGCCCTGGCTCTTCCAAGCCATTCTAAAACCTCTTGGAAAGAAAATGTTCAGCTGAAAAGGAACATAGGTATGGCTGCCTCTAATTTGGCCAGGCTTCTCACCCTTCCAGTATGACAAGTGCCCTGTGAGCCTTAACAAATAGAAGAAATTAGGATTTACTGAAGTTGGTACTGACAGCCATAGCTCATTTTGGGAGTGCCTGAGTATCCTTAGGGGAGTCTGCTGAAGGATACCTGCCTAGCTGCTGGGAAGTGACAGCATCCTCACAGATGTCAGTGTGCTGCAGAAAGTCTCTGGGTAATGCTTCCTACTCGCTTTCCATAATATATCAATGTCGCTTGTGTTCTGTGCTGCACATTGATGAGAGCCTTGTCCAAATTGCTGCTACTTTTCCTGGCTTAAGTGGAGGCTCCGGTCACAGGGTTCATGAGAAGCATGAAAATGGGTTCTACTAGAGCCAAGTCCTTAGACTGGCAGGTTTCAGTGCATGGAAATATCACCTGTCTAATGGAAGTTAGAGGTGTGCTAAAGAGGTAGAAATTACAGCCTTATATACAAAAGTTCCCCAAAGATTAAAGCCGATTTGGAGTTTGATCCTGTGCTCCACTGACCACTCAAGCACTGAGTCACTGCTTCCTCTCTCTGTAATATCATCCACAGCCTTCTTACCTGTGCCTTATTCTCCTGCTCTTCCACTCTTGCCATTAGATTCCCATCTTTAAAATCCACCTTCCCAGAGAAGGCTGTCTGGCAGAGATGGTCAGAGGACTCAGGCCACCCTTCCTTCAGTCTCCCTCCTTCCTGTGAAGTACCTGTTACAAAAGTATTCCTTCTGAGGGGTGCTCTGTGTGAGGCTCCTGCAGCCTGGCAGCCCTGTCAGAAAAGTGGGACGTGCAGCAGCCAGGTGACGTGTGCACAGTGCCTCTTGTTCCCAAGGCTGAGGAGCTGGTGGTGTCATCCCTAATGCTTTGAACTGCTTTGCCTTGCTGAGGCTACAAGCTGCTCTTTTGTCCAGAGACCTCAAAAGCCAGGCGGGAAGCAAAAATATGTTTCCAAAGATAGGAACGTGGCATCACTAGAGGGCATTCCATGCCTCATCCCAGCCACAGCCCACAATGATCCAGGGTCAGTGGAGGGATAGCCCAGTGGGGTCCCTCAGCTCTGTTCTGCACCCTGGGCTTTGTCTGCATGGAGGTTTTCTACAGATAAAACTGATTGATAAGGGTGAGGATTTTCCTTAGAAATTACTCATATTGTGTCCAGCCTGCGCTGTGAATGTTACTGTGTTACAGACTGTTGCTGTTTCTCTTCAGGAACAGCTGTAGGTGTAATTTTTCAGTCTTATACCAATGGAAATAGATCTGTGTCCATGTACACAAGTGTAGGAGGGCAGGAGTGTTACCATTTTAACTGGACTAGAATAAATAAGGCAATACAATATTTAGTCTGTACAAAAGATGACAAGGAATAAAAGCAGCCAGATCAGCAGACGTTTTCTCCCTGCGTTTACTCAGTTTACTAAAACTGCAAAGAGTGGAATTTGTAAGTCGAGGAGAACCCTTTCTGATTCAAGCTTTCAGTGGAAGCAGTCAGGACCATGCTGCTGCATCCTGAGCACAGTGGTCTCAAGCACTGTGGCCAAGAACACAGTGAAATGTTCGAAGTGGAACACTTAAAAAAAGCCCTACCAAAAATAGATACCAGTAGTGCAGCAAGAGGGAAGGGGGAGGGTGAAGACAGCTTCATTTTACAAATGTCTTTGTTGAGACAGTAACTGGATACAGAAATCCAAGTCACAGTGGGATTCCAAGAGTGCACATCTGCCTCCCAGCCCTCGTGGTTCCCAGAGCAGTGTTGCTTAGCTGAGATCTTTAGAGGGGGCTTTTATGGTTCTGCCTGTGAAGGCAGATTTTAAGGTTCACTTTTGGATGCCGTGAAGGAAATGAATGTCTGTTTGCTGATATTGAGCAGACTATGCTCCAGTGTGGACCTATTTCCACACCTCATTGTTTTAAAACAGAAATAATAAATCAGCTTTTACCACGTAACTTTAGTAAGGCCTGCTCTACAAAGAACCAGTGTCCAGCTCTGGCTCCAGTGAGACAGCCAGGTGGGGCCACTGCCTGTGGTAGCAACTACTCACTGAAAGAGTTGCAAAGATAGAGGATCTTCAGCAGAAATTCATGGAACAAACTACTATATATGTGTCCTAGAGAGGCCCAGGCAAAACCTCCCCCTCAGCTGGTGTTAGGCGGGAATCTGATCCTTGGGTAACCTGCCTGTGGGAAACCATTAGTGCTGCTGTTCGGGGCTCTTCAGAATTCCTTTGCTGTAAATCCCCCCAAAGTCTAATTCCTTCATACTGTGTAACCCTATGTTATCATGTCAAGGTTTTTCTTAAGTACAAGGTTGCCTTTAAAAAAATTATCCAAACAGGAAGACTTTTTCCCAGTAGTTATATGCGGATATCTATGTCAAATAAATTGCAGCGGGCAGGTGTTTTCATGTGAAGTTTTGCACAGGTTTGTTTCTCACATGAAGCCTCACCATGACCATATTTGCTTTCTTTCTGTTCTGTCTTTTCCACCTTTACATAAAGGTCAGAGGACTGTACAGAAGGAACGCAGAGAACTTTCCCATCCTGTGCATTGACTCCATATCCGTGTGTACCCTCCCTCAGGGACCCTCATGCTCTTCGGGGCTTCTCTGTAGCGTCTCCTATCCACAAACAGGGGCCACCTCCAGCTCTGCATAGATTTTCCAGTCTTGGGATCCCTTGCTTTTGCATCCTCTGTTATGCTGTTCTCCAGATCATACAGATCAACTCCATTTATTCCTAGAGCCACAGCAAGCCTTAGCAAAGGCAAAGGCTGGAGCTCTGTGGCACTTCTTGGCAGGAAACTCTTTGCATAAAGACCACTAGGGCAGCACCAGCTGAGCTTCCCCCTCAACACCTTGCAGAAGCAGATTGAAACAAATTGTACTTGTGGTTAGTTGTGTTTTTTTAAAAAAAATACATGTTTTGAGAGTAAAGTTTAGTGCCTGCACACACACGCTCACTACTGTATTATTTTAAAATAGGAAGAGAAAAAAACCAGATGAAAATAGAGGTCAAAGAGATACTAAAGAAGGGATAAATATCTTTCTGTTCTGTTTGATTTTGAATTCAAGGAAGAGCAGGCAATGCCTAGATTCAGAAAAATGAATGTTGTTTTTTAACCCAGTGTTAAAGGTCCAAAGTCTAAAACTGATTCTGGGAGAATTTAAAGATACAAAGGGGAGCAAAGTGCTCATGTTTTCTTTTCAAGTCAGTAGGATTTGAGTTCCATTCTCACTTGTGCCTCTGAAGTTTCCTTCTCAATGTTTGTGGCAGCAGTAAAATTCTAGGAAAAGCTTGGGGGACTCACAGGGATTATTAGACAAGGATGCTTCTGGAGCAGCTCTGGCACTGCAGGTTCTATCACACACCTGTGCCTATCCCCAGGTTAACAGAAATATGTGTAAATGTGAAACCTGAGATGCAGGTGTATCCTACATTCAGAGGTATTTTCTCTTTAATGAAATATTTTTTTTTTTTATCTTGTTACATGCATTCCCACTTTATGGATATGGGCAGTGATAGCTAAAAATTTGGTGGTTCCTTAGCAGATTTCTTGGATATAAAGACAGCTAAGTCATTCACACAGGCCAGAGCTCAGGCATGCTCTATATCTGTTTGGTGCCTGGGGAAGTGTTATGTTTCTTAGATTCCATGTGTCAGTGGTGAGATTTCTTTCTTCTGTAACAATTTAATGTTACAGGTGAGTGTATTCAGAGCCAAAATTTCCTGCAAGTTGTCTGTGTAGTCCTGTGTGCGTGAATGGGGACATCACCACAATAGGGCCCTGGAAGGCATTTGAAACAAAGGCCTTGTGTAAATGACTGTATAACCCAGTACATCCCACTAGAACAAAAAGAAACCCAGAGTATGACATGTTCTGGTGGAGTGGCAAAGGTCCTGGAGAAATTTAAGGGCTTCCCTGCTTGGATGGTGGAAAGCCATATCCAGGGAATATGTAATAACTGACACAGCAACAAGCAGTTTGGGATAATAAACATGTCCTGTTGTCCAGACACTTCATGCACACAGGGCACCAAAAGGGTTAAAGGTAGTTGTTCTCAGCAGTGTTTGGCCTGGCTGAGGATTAGAGCTTATTTTAGCTGTTCTTCCTAAACATAGCAAAGGTCACGAGGGACCAGGCTTTGTTGCTGAGTCTTATTGGCCCTGTTCCTTGTAGGGGTTTTGCAGGAGGACAGGATTGTCTCACTTACAAGGATAATAGATGACAAGCCCGCTGCTGATTAACCTCATTTTAATTGATAATTAATTTTAAACCCTATTTACTTTCCCTGGAACAGCTGAGACTTCAAGGGAATCACAGCAGAGGTGAACAAGAACTGAAATCTCCCCCAAGGAAATGATACAGGCAGGAAGGAGAAAAGACAAAGCTAGATGTGTATTCAGATTGTCAGTTTGGATCTTCATTAAATTTATTGCTTCTGCAAATGGAGGCCTCACCTTGTGCTTGCTATGCATTTGCTTCCTCTGCAAAGGCATCCTGGTCTTGTAATGCAGAGATGTCTACACCCCAAAATCTGGGTCCTGCTTGCCAATTAGCCTTCTTTTTTGCTTTATTAGAACTCCTTTTGCCTCATTTCTGAGCCTGGCAACTTGATAGAGTGGAAGCATGATTTCCTTTTGTACTTGAAGAATATGTGATGCTCTGTAGTTTTTCAGTAGTGAAAGCTTGAGAATGTGTGTAAAAGGTCATTTTTATTCACAAACCAACTGTTTGCACATTCTGGACTTCATTCTGCAAATCAGAGCCTTTGGGGATTAACAGCTGCATTAAGTTTTCTAGCAGCACATTCCTGCAGGAGCTTTCCTTATCATAGTTAAAATCTGAAAGCCACAATGTCTGCAGTCTGCCCTTCACAGCACCGCCTGGAGAGGGCTCACAAATCATTCTGCAACATTAAGGAGTTAATTCCTTAAACACCTTTGAGATGCGTGTCATCCTTATGGCATAGGCTGATAAAATGGAAGTCTGAGTAATTTATTCAGGGTCGCATAACATCTATGGCAGAGGCAGCAACTCCTCCTGGCACTCAGAACTGCTCTGAACTTATTTCCAGGACAACGTTACAACATGAGCTGCATTCTGAATTACATTTTGTATCAAGATTGCAGTTCATCCCTCTGTAGCAGTTATGGCATTGCAGAATCTCTGCTCAGGGGAATTACCAACACCATTTACTTGGTTATGTTTGTAGCCTATTCAGTACCTTCGTCCTCCATCATAGAGCTGTTTAAAATAATGCAGATAATTTAGTCTGAATTTACATAATCTCACTTGATAGGTATAATCAAGGTCTATTCTCACAGTAACATTCTGAGGTGTTCACACACCCTGAATACCAAATGTCACCTGTGACAGCTCCCCTGCCTTTACTGAGCAGAGCACCTCTCTGCTGAGCAGAGTACTTCTCATTCAGGTGACATGAAAAACCACCACTCTTCTGAGTCCTGACCGGAGTTCCCAGAGTGACTGAGGTTTTAGACTGGACAGTTCTAAATGACGTGTTTGAGCCCCAACTTAATGAGTCCTTTGCATCTGTCACACCACATAAAATGGGGATATTTTCCTGCTGTCAGCTCTTATGGAAAAGCTCAGTGTTTGTTGATAGAGGACACTAGGATACATGCACAGAAGGAATGTGGAAATTCTATTAATGAGGGCAATTTAGTTTTAATAGCTGCTAAGTGAGCGCTGGATCTGCTCAGGCAGAGACCAGTTATTAAAGGTGATAGTACAATGATGATTAGAGCAAGCCCCTGGCTACAATCTTTCCTGCATTTAAAGTCATTTCAAGCATCAGGATCTCACTGTTACAACTGGCAGCACAGGTGGTTTACCTGCTTGCTTCCACACGTGTTGGATTTCCTCAAGCTACACCTTCCATGGGGGTTTTCATAACCTTTTCTTTCCTTCCTTTGCCCCCATCCCTTTGCACTGGAAAGAGAAAGATATTTCCTCTTTGCTTTCTTCCTAAAGGCTGCAATGTATTTTTAGCTGCTCAGGATGTCTCCAAATAATGCAGTGACTCTGAACTTGCATTGTCAGCCTTCCCTGTAAAGCCCCTCCTGGGAGGTTTATGGCTCACTCTCCACAGCTTTGCTGATGCAGCGTGTAATGTTTATACCTGCAATCAAGCATTGGCTGAGCTGCAGCCCAGTGCTGGCAGCTCTTTCCTTCTCTCTCTGCCCCACCTCTTCCTTTGCAACTCCCCTCTGGTGATACTGGATTGATAAAGTGCATACAGTGGTGATTGCCTGTATAAAAGTAAAAAAAAAGGCATTACTCAATAACCAGAAAAACTTGTATGTGCTCTGCCCAGCATGGATGAGATGGACTTGGGGGTCTATGTTTCTTTTTCTAGATGATTTATAACGCCTTCCTCCCCTGCACTGCTGTTTTCCAAGCCATTTAATGGATTTTGAGATTTAGCAGATAAGAGGTTCATCTACAGTTTAGAAACTGTTTTTCTTTTAAACAGAACACAAAGGTTAGTTCTTTTTTTTTTTGGGGGGGGGAGGGTGTACTTTATAGATCTTTTCCCCGAAATATCGCATGGCCTGTGATTGCCTCAGAACTTCTTATCAGAATTTTTACCAACCAACAAAACTACCTTGAAAAAGCACCTTTGGAACAGAGGCCTCATCTAGATGGGAAAGTGAGCCTGATTCAACTGGAGCAGGATTCTAAAATAACTTGCTTAAGCATTCACAATGCAGACAACTTTATTTCAATTTAAGAGGATCTTACTCATGCTTAGCTTTGGTTTACTGTGTATTCCCAGTCCATGTTAGCTAAACCAAAACAAACATATCTTACAGGCTTTTGCCAGCATTTGACTAAGTGGGTTTGAAGTCACTCTTTACTTAAATCAGTGCAGCTGTGGTTGAAAATAAGGCCAAATGCATCCACTTAATCATGAAGTCAGTGCCAACAAAATGCATGAAAAAAGACATCATGCACAATTTTCATGATTAATGTATCTACAAGTTCTCAGTTACAGGCACAGAGATGCAAGTGGAGTTGAGTCTTAAATGCCATGGAATCAAGGATGTCACTGGTGTGTGCATTTGTGTTTATTTGAAGTCTCCGTGAACTGAAGAGCACTTTATATGTCACAGTTTGCCTATATTCAGTGTAAGGAAATTGTAGTTACCATGCAGCTGTGAATTTGGGAGTCTTCCTCCCTTTTTATTTCTGGGATATAGTGTAGCATCTAAAAATCAGGTTCTGTGGGCAGCTGTATCTTATGAGGTTTGAGTATGGATTTTCACTTGAAAATGTACTTCAGGACTATATGAATCTCTTTCAAGGTCTCAAGAACCTCTTCCGACCACCCTGTGATCCCACCCAGACCCCCTCTGAAAGTGTCTCACTCTGTGTAACTCCCACCTATCAGTGGAGGTCACTATGTAGTTAAAAGCTGCTCCAAACTGAGCTAATTTTGTTCATTTATCCTTGAGGATTCATGCTTAATTAAAATGGGCCTGAGGGAAGTATGACTATCTTAATTTATCCTTTACCAGAGAAAATGTTTGAAGGCCATGATTTTATGCAGATCCAGACTTACTTATATTAACAGAAGGTACTTTCAGTTACCCAACTCTTTTTTAGGCCACTATCTGGGACTCTTCTACTGTTTCATTGAAAGTAGCAGCAGAGGTGCTGAGCTGAAGTGGCATCACTGGAAACACTGCAAAGGGAAAAAGTGGTTAAGTGTATCTTTGTGATAGAACTCAATCAGACTTCTGTTTTTGTGCTTCCAAGTCAATGTAGAGCTTAAATCAACAGAGAAAGGAGAGTTTTGACCCTTATCCACTCATAGCAGTTTGTGCTTTATCTCTGACTTGGGCTTCCACACTACAGTCAGCCTCCAGCTTCTTAAGTTTCCATTTATTATTTATTGCAATAACTCAACTGAAATACGAATTTCATCTATGAATTCTTTAGCTCCTTGGCTCTAAATCCTGTTATTCAGCTGTCCCTAACTAGGATAGGTAGTTAAAAGGTTACTGCTTCACAAGTGTGGCAAATGTCTGCTACCTGCCTGTTTTCTTTTACATTTTACCCCCCTGAAAGTAGAACTACCAACAGCCATGTGAGACCTGGCCACCGAACCCCATCATCCACTTGGGATCTAAGTAGGGCTCAGAATCATCTTTACCCAAGACAGAAAATATTATTTTGTGGTTTCTTCAATTAGAGTATAGTATTGTGCTCTCTCCTAGTAGTGCTGGAGCAATTGTTCTTCGCTGAAGTTGCTTTGCAGCATGGTGAGTGTTGTTTATCAGTTGCTGTATTTTAAATATGTGAAGGACAGACATATGGTTTTAGTTCAGAAATGCCTGTTAAAAGCTTCCTTCTAATCTAAGGTTAAATAGAGAGTTCAGTATATGTGTGTCTTAAAACGAGCTCTAACAGCTGTGAAAATGAAGTAACTATTTCTCCAACAGACTTTTGGAGCAAAACTAGCTTTCTAAAGCACATAAATATGCTGGTAGGTTGCTTTCTTATTTATCAGCCTCAGAATAATGAATTAGTAGCTTATACTTCTGTGTTTGAAGAGTGAGGCCTTGAAGAAGAAAGAACTTTTCTCTCCCCAAAATGTTACTTTCAGGTAAGAGAGAGCTGTCATAAAGCAACTTCTCTTTTGTTCACATTTTCAAACAATTACTTTATGGTTTTTTTCATTTGTCCCTATTCCATCTCTCAGTAATATGGCCTATTTATCTTGAGACATATTTTAATTACAGTAAGATTTGTGCCTAATACTGTGTAGCTTCCTCAGAGTTGACAAATTTGGAGAGAAGCTTGAAGGTGAATCACGTTGCAGGTCATCATTTTGAATTTGCCATCGGGGAATGAAGGGAATGTGCTGTCTAGGTAGAGCCTGTCTCAAACACTCTGTGGGTGCATCAGGAAGTTTTGAAAACCTTTCCAAGCAGCAACTGCACAGCCTGGGATGTTTTGTTGTGAGGAGCCAGGGTATGGGCAAAATGTCAAAGGTGTGGCTTGCTCTGCCCTCCTTGCCTTCAAGCACTGAAGCTTCATTATGTGACTCAGGAGCTACGTGTGTTGCTGTTCACATCAAAGCTGCTCACAAAAACCACACAGCACTGACTCCAGCTCCCAGTTCCTGGCAAACTCACTGTCAGCTTGTGTACGAGACTATTCTGAAGTGAACCTTCTTTTATTTTTTTGAGTTAGGAAGTGTTGTACAAGAATCTAGAAATTTTGGTCTAAAATGACAAGAAGAAAAGATGCTGCCAAAGAGGGGTCCTTTGAAACTCTTTGTAGAAGTAAGGATAGACGTGTCAGGTGTAGGAACCTAAATCGAGTTTAATCCCATCTGTGTGTCTGACTGGACACACTTCGGGGTGCTGCATGGAACAGTGTCCCACACCAGCAGCTCTGTTCTTGCTTCCATCAGCCTTCAATCAGTTCATTCGGTAGAACATGTGGCTCTCAAAGAAATTTACACCCTTACCTTCTATGTGTGGGTGCAAAAAGGGAAATGAAGGCAAATAGCGGGATAAGTTGTTACCATCCTGCCTGTATTTCGAAACAACATGGACATGTTGGTCAGTGCCAAGGCTCATTTCCTTCCCAGGGTTTGGCTGTAACAAAATACAGAGTGAAAAAACAAACCCCTCTTACAACACAGGTGCTTGGTGGCAGGATACTACGTGGTGATCTGGATCCCATGGATTCCCTCTGTGCACACCAGCTACCTTAAAGCGGAGGAAGATATCCTTAGACTGATGGCAACAATCACAAAGCTGATTGATCTGGCAAGTTGCAGCCTCAGCAGAGACTGGCCACATCTCCACAAATCTCCCACTTCTTTGATTTCTTCTTGAAAAAATATTTGAAAGTATGTGTATTTCTGGAGGGCTATTCAAGAGGCCATGAGGGAATCAAGTTAAATAATGTTTTTATTGTGTTTTCTTCTGTAGTTTTATGAGTGTTTATGTGTGGGCTTGGCTAAGAGATGTGAGGTCAGATAATACACTCAAAGTACTGTAAACTCAAAGCTTTGTGCTGAAAACCACGAGTGACTCCAGATTTTTCTCACTGTTTTTAAAGACAATTTACTCACAATCCCACCTGCAGTGTTTTGAGAGCTAAGTAGGTGAAGACATTGTTCTGAGCATAAGCTGAAAAAACAAAATGCTTATCTCAAATTTTACTTTTCAGACCCTGCCCTGATTCCACGCACAGTGAATAAGCCTGCAAAACCATATCACAGGTGCCACATTTTGGATTTGGGTTCCCAAGATACTTTAACACAGTAAGGACAAAGCCCATTAATCTAAAGATAGCACAGTGTTACAACAAAACAGAGCTGAGCTGTAATCCTGAAGATTATAGTTTCAGGAGAAAGATTTAATGTCACCTCAGGGTGGTTGCATTTTTTTTCCTTGGTTCTGTTTTGTTTTCAGGCAAACTTCAAAGTGCCTCATTAGATGCCTTCAGAAGTCATGAAGATGAAATGAATAAGAAGCGATTCAGGCAAATTGTTGACTCTGGAGAAGGGTTTTAAAAAACAACAACACAAAAGCAAAACCCCTAGGGATAGCTGTAATTGCATATCTGAGGAGTATTTCAGTGCTGGTCTGCCAGCCCCACTTAGCTCAGGCACCTTTTCTTCATCCTGAGAAGGGCTGATCCTTTTTGTCCTGGCTTCTCAAACATCAGACTAAATTTTCCTTGACTGTCTAAATTTCCCTTGACTGTGTCATAGTGGCTGAGCCTCACAGACTTCCTGTGGGGAATTCTTTATGCTACAGAGTAGATTTGCTGAGGAGAGAGATATTCCATATCTGTTTTTTAAAGTGTGTAGCAATCCAGACAATTTGATAGCTGTGGAGGAAAAAGGATTTTTTTTTTTTTAATTTATATTTGTTACTTTAATGATGCTGGGATAGGGCGAGAGAAAGAAGAGGAACAGGAAGGAGATTCTCAGTGATGGATGGTTTCCATATTGTGAGGAGGTAAATCCTTTGGTCATGCTGAGCAGTGAGCACGGTCCTTTAGAGCCCGCGCTTTGGTGTCTCAGGCTCAGGCCAGCCCAGCCCTCCTTGGCACACCCATTCCTTTGTACCCCGGAGCTCCCGCAGCGAGGCTCCGCTGCATGACCCTGCTGCTTGGGGCAAGTGTGGGCAGATGCTCGCTGAGTCAGCGGAGTTGTGCCCTGCCAGCTGCCGGCTCCGGAGCACGGAGCACGGAGCACGGAGCACGGAGGCCTTCCCAGGCCGGGCTCTGCGGGACGCGGCCGCCCGCAGCACCTGAGGGCTGCTCCAGGGAACAGCGGGGTGATGCTGAGCTCGCTGCAGTGGGGATGGGAACACCGAGGGCTGCGTGGGATGTGCTTCATGGCTCTTACTGGCGTTTCCTGACTTGACGTGTCTCTCCCAAAGGAGTGAGCAGGGGAGTGCTGGACATAAGAGGGCAGATGATCTCCTTTCCTTGTCTGGGTCACACTGGCACCCACCTGCACTTCTCCTTCCTGACCACCCTGTCACTGCGATGAGAGTCCCCCCCTTTTCTTTTACATCTGCTGCCTTCGAGTCTTTGAAACATAACAAGCACAAGAAAGATGGGGAAGCTGAAAAAGCTGTTTTAGTTGTGGGGTTTTTGTCCTTTTTTTTCCCCCTTGGTGCAGTGCCTTTGTCATATGTACGAGGACCATGTGAAACTTAACATTGGCTTAGGACAGAAGCTCTGCACATCACACACATACACACAAGCTTTTCTAAACTTCATTTTTTTAGTAGCAAAGTAATTGTACTGCAGGCGCAATGGTCCATGAGAATACAAAATAGGCAAGGTCAGCAGGGAGAGGGTAATATCTTTTATTTTGCTAATTGATACTGCTGCAAAAATCCAGACTCGCTTTCAGGCTCAGACCCCTTGTAAGGTCACTCCCTCCAGCCTGTGATTGTGGGTGAAGCTGGGAGTGCCACTACCAGCGACAGCCAGACGGTGCTGCTCTGGCCCTGGGATTATAGGGGAAAGTGCAGGAGAGAAACCAGTGGAAAACAGGCGCCAGGGAGAGAACGATTTGTTCCAAAACATTTGCTTTGTAACAGGGTCATCTATAAATTCTGGGATTTCCTGTTTGCTGAACGGCAGGCTTTCTCTTTTCAGGTTACAGACTGGAATAATTTTATTACAGCTCACTGTAAGCTTCTTTCCTTTCCAAGCTCAGATTTGCAGCCTTTGCACAGAAATTTCCCAGCTTTCTTGGGGTTTTAAGTTGTATCCTTCAGCGTTGTGCCCTAGACCTGTGCTTTAATTTCTTTTGGGCTTTGAAGTGGTGAGATCATGGTAATTTTAGGGGAAAAGCATTAGAGATATTAATGGGTTCTTTTCATGCTGATGTGTGTTTTCTCTGCATACTGGGAAAGCAAAACTTAAATAAAGAAAACTGGAAAAAAATAGTAATTTTAACTGCAAGGAGCCTGATCCTGCATCTTGTATATCTTGTGAATTCATCAACTTGACTGGGAGTTGTCAGCGTTCAGGAAATGCTGGGTTTGGGCTACAGCTGCTCAGGATGTTGCTTGGGTTTTTTAACATTTTGTTTCAGAAAACACCCGTTAGTGGCTTGTCTTTGTTAAGAGTTCGGTTAGAAAACACTGTCAGGGTAGTCCTGCAGGTCATACCCTTCTTGCTAAAACAAGAGAGACCTGTCCCAGAATATTGCCTGATAATGATGTAGCCTCGTGCTGGGAGAATTCACCTGTGCTGGTAAAGATCTCGGTCAGGTCACAGGTCTGAAACAGCCAGTGACAATTTTCCACTTGAGTGCCTTGAGTATCTGGGTATCTTAGTCCCTTTCTGTGTCATGGAAAGAGTGGGAAACAATAAAAAAAAAAAAGGATCCTTTGAGAGCTTATGATAAACGAGGAGAGGAAAAGAAAGGTAATTGCAAGCTTTGTGAGATGAGGGTTTTGTGCTGCAGCAGGAGATGCTCTTTGGGATCTGCTCCCGGTGCCAAGGTCTTTGGCCAGAGCTTTGTCCATGGCTATGCTGCACAGGACTGCAAACAGCCAGGGAGAGAACCCTGTCTGCCTGGGAGCCTTCACTGATTACAGTTATGATGAGAGAAGATTAATTTTTTGTAACTGGGGAGCAAATCTGCTAACTCAGCTTGAATTTTTATTAATGGGAGAAAGTTTAGAAGCTCTGAGTGCATGATTTTAAAGATGGCTGTTGTTGAACGTGCTGGGAGCATTTTGTCTTTATGCTGAGTTTAGCAAATGAGATTCTAGTCCTTGACTGACATTATTAGGCACTATTGTAACAATAATGAAAAGAAGATGATTAAAATCTGCCTACTAGTGGCAGGGGTTGATGCTACTATACAGCAATAGGAGGAAGATGGCATTCTGAGCTTCTTGCATTCTCCACTGATGCGAGCACAGCATTATCTGCATCTCTGTTGTAAGGTAAAATGGAATTTTCAGAAGAGATAAACTGGGTAATTGCTGTTTTTATTTTAACTGATGCAAGAGCTAACTTCTTTTCACATGGAACTGATGCCTTCCAAGGAAATTTTGTCTGTGTTAACTTTGGTGAAAGCTTCAGACTATTTTTGGCAGCAATTAAAAGCATTCAAGAGATGCCTGTCACTTCAGCTCACATATTTCCACAGGGTACTTTATTTGTGTTTTATGAAAGAAATAGAAAACACAGCAATATGGCTTCTGCTTAACTTGAACTATCTTGCGTCTTGTGGCAGCAAGTGACAAGCAATTTTTCTTCATTGGAAGCTGTTCTTCCGGATATCACAGCATGGAGTTGCTGATAGGATTTTCACAAGAAAAATAATAACATCTAGCATTCACTAACACCTGCTGTCCAGTGATCTTAGAGTGCTTTGGAGAAATATTTATTAGGATTCATGACTATGAAATTGGTAACATTTTATTGAGCTGGGCTTACAAGAAAAGCTGATTGTTGTCTCTCTATTACTCAAAAGTGCCACTGATTCAAAACGTTAGCATTTTTCAAGGCTTAATTTGAGGGAACTGGATGTTCAGAGCAGATTGGTTCCCACTTTCTTCAGGATGAGTTAAATGTGAAGAAATTGAAGAGTTGGGCCAACAGTTTCCCAAAATTAAGAACCAGCTGTGAAGATGCTGCTGCAGAAAATTTGTCTAGTAATTGCTCAAAGGGACAACAGTATAGTAGTCAGGCTGAGAATAAAACTAAGAGCTATTTTATTTGCAGGATCCTCTTCTCATTCAAATATTTATGAAGCTTGTTGAATACCTCTCTGTGTGGATTCTGTGGGAGGAAGTATGAAATGTATGTGTGGTATCTCTGATAGAATTTAGCTCGCTGTGTGGGTATAATCTAAAAAAGCATTAGATCAAGGGTACAACTGTGTTGAGCTCATCTGATGTATGACATACCCAGCTTCTAAAAGTGGCTCTACTGCAACACCTAATACTTGGAGCTTTCACCAAAATTCTTCCCACCACTGCATTCTGAATTTTAAAGTCTGTAATGGAGTTATCTGCCAGCAGTCCCTAATTAATACGGTGTTGAGCCAGCTGGAATCACAAGAGCAAATGGCTCTCCTGGCACACCACGGAGCCGCTTCTGAGCAGTCCCTCTGCCACTGTGCAGTGCCCATCACACTGCACACAGACCTCAGCCACTGGGGCACTTCTTGCCTCAGTTAAAAGTCACTCCATGGTCACATTTGCAACTAGACAAATCTGTGTTGTTTCCTGTTATGCACAGGTGAAAAAAGCAAGTGGAAGGAATACAGGGTGATGTTTAGGAATGCCTCAGCAATGTTGTATTACAGCATCCTTGTCTGGAACTTTTTGGAGTACTGGGCACCAAGGCTGCTGTTCAGGATGAGGGTGCAAGGGTGTGGGCTCTGCATGGTAACGGGGGTAGCTACCACTGGGAAAGAGGATTTGTGATATGAGTAGAGATGGGTTATTGATGTAGCAGCAGATTTCCTCACGGTTCAGGGCTTGTTTGCAACTCTGCAGCCCGGGGAGCTCATCTGGAAGTCAGTTAAGACAGTTCTGTGGAGGAAAGCGTTGCATGCTGGGATTAATTTTCTACCATCCTTATTCCTTGGTGTTTGTGTTCATGGTGCCGAGACTACAGTGGCATGGGCAGTAAGATTCTTCTTTGCCCCATTGCTGGGCTTTGAGTGACTACCGGACTCCCCAGAGTTCAGATGTGAAAAGGTGTTTTGCTCCTGCAGGGAGCCGCTGCTGATGACACTTTGGGTGTATTGCAGCACCTCTGAGGTCCTATGCCCAGACCAGACCCAGTTTCCCTAAACTCTGTACAAAAAGGGATAAAAAACCACCCCAACAGTTCCTATATTCAGTTCTTTCTGGTTCATCACGTTGCTACTAGTCCAGACTACGGGAAGGATAAAAATCCCAAGAGGAAATGATTCATGTCTGAGCAGGGAAATTCTGTTCAGAATTACAACTGGATGCCAGAGTTTAGAATAAGGTTCCCTGCATGACAAGGCTGTGTGCCAGTTTTTAAAAAACACATAAGTATAATTCATGCTGTAGTTCTGTTAATCATGCTCTCTTAAGATATCTCTGCTTAAGATACCCATTAAAGCCCAGCATATTAATTTAATTGAAAAATTCACTGGGAATTGTATTAGATATTTTCCCCATTAAATTAATATTACAGTCTTCAAAGAGAATTCCTAGGCACCCATTGTTGTTCTCAGAATTATCATGCAAATTGATAAGTGCTCTCTGCCTTTTTGGGGTCTGACCACTATATCTTTCTCTTTTTTGCCTCCTGTCTGCTCCCTCCTCCCCAGCTTATATTTAATTATCCTCTTCCTTTTGATTTCTGGGGTCATTAACGTGATGCGTTCTGGGGCCTGTGGCAGGACATTCAGTGTTTGTCTGTCAGTTTGGGCCTCTCTGAATTAATCTGTTAATTAATTAAGGTATGGGATTGTGAAGTGAAATTCCCCAGGTGGCAGCCTGGCCTTATGGTGAGGGAAAGGGCAGCTCGTGTCTCAGTGGCTGGGAGAGGGGAAATGAGATTAAGGTTGTTCAGGACTGACCTTTATGGGCCATTTCAGAGCCAAGGAGAGCTCTGGGCCCAGGGCTGGAGCGGAGGCTCTGCAGATCTGTTGCCTGGATCCCAGGGTGCTCTGAGGATTTAGTGCATCCCCAGCATTTGCCATGTGGGAGCCACGCTGTGGGCACTGCCTGCTCTGGTTCTAAGGAATGGAACTGGGAGCCACTGTCCTTCTATCCCTTCACCCAGCTGATAGACAAGGGGGCTGTGCGCTTCCTTGGGAATTGCTACCCTTTTTGCATCCTAGGGAACCTCGATAAATGTTGCCATGCACTGGATGCCTCAGTGTGGGTCACATTCAGGATCAACAAAACCCTTGCAGTTCTTTACCTAAAAAATAACACAATTCCTTTTTTCTTGTGAGCCCTCAGCTCCCCCATGTTGCATTTTGCCTTCTCCCAGAGTTATGTTGGAGCTGTTTCTGTGCGGGGTGACACTGTGTGAACCTGCAGCAATGGGGTCGGAGCCCTTTAAGAAGCTGGGGCATTATCCAAGTAGCTGCTGAATCTGGGAGTTGTGACTTGTCTGTGCTGGAGTGCTGGGAACAGCTTGTGCTCACATGGAGAGGAACAGGTGCCGCTGCACAACTGGGGACGGTCGGACACAGGCACAAGGAAACAGCGGCTTGTTCAGCACTGACACTGTTCCACAGCCTGATGCAGGCCACGGGCTGCTGTGTGGGCTTGTGCTTATGAGCTGTCCACCTGCCTGACACCCCCCCGGCCTTTCCTGATCCAACAGCCAGCTCAGGTTTCCCACTGGGGTTCAGGAGAGGAGACAGCCCCAGCTCCTGTGCTGTCACCCAGGCCCAGCCCACAGCGAGCAGCACAGAGCTCAGCACAGCCTCTGGCCCAGGAGTGAAGAATGCATGGAGAGGGATTTCCTCTAATCAAGTAGCTCCAGGAGGCCGTTGTTGAGTTAGTGGGTCAATGTGTTTATCTTTCTGTTTTCTTTAGAAAAGTGCGAGTCCTTGCCCCCGTGGTTATTTTTGCCTAACAGCTGTGCTTCCGGTGAGCAGCTGGGAGAACAGCCTGACTCAGCGCATCTCCGGCCTCAGCACTCCCCGAGTGCCCTCGAGCAGGACTTGGAGTGCTGTGGGCAAAGCAGGGGGTCCCCTCCTCTGCCTCCCACAGCCAGTGGAGAGGGATGCTCAGTCACATGGATAGAGGTGTTTTGAGTGACAGGAATCAGTCACTCTGAAGAGAGTGCCCACAGATACATGGTCTTTATTTGGTTTTTATTTCAAAACTGTAAATATGTGGAAGTTGTTACTGTCTGTAAAAGTACTCAATGATGTAGAAAGAACCAGACACAAGGCTGGGGTGCTTTAAGGAAGGAGAGCTTCTTCCAGGATTTGGTCCTTGCCAGATCAGCCTTACAGAGCACACCAAGCCATTTCCATGCTTCAGTCCTATGACGATGTGCAATGTCTCACAAGCATTTTGAGTTGTGTTTTCCAGGCAGGTTCATCACACCTTTGGCACCGGGCAGCATTTGGCCTCTCCACATGTGCTGCTGATTTCTAGGATGTTTGCATGCTGCAGAATTTTGGGGGTTTCGAGAGGGTGGATAAGAACTGGTGAGGGAGGAGGCTGGGAAGACACCATGGTGTGGTGGTTTGAGTAATGGAGCAAGAGTAGGAAGACTGTTACCAGCTCCGGGAAAGCGAACTCTCTCTGCCTCTCTCGGTTTTCTACCGTCTCCATTGTATCTTTTGACTGTAGTTTTTGACATAGAGGTGGTCCCTCTACATGTGATTGTATAGTGTCTAACAGCTTAGAACAGCTTGAGGAGAACTTTTTGGTACTACTATGCTACGAATATGTAACAAAAACAATGTAAAAATTAATCTGTTTTGTAAAACACAGAGGAATTTGCATGAACAGCAAAATGCCAACTAGAGTGAGGAGGAATTAAATATCTGGTGTAATTTGAGTCCACTGTAAAAAAACTCTAAAATTCCAGTTGCAGTGAGGTGGTTGGGGCAGCAGGAAAGGAACTTTCCCTGTAAGCGTGAGAATTTGACTGTTTCACGGGGTGACAGTTTTATCATTTGCCTGTATGGGAGGAAAAGGTCCTTAACTAACATGATTTTCTGGCAGCATATCTGTTTGGAGGTGAGTCTTGTGGAAGCTCTCAAGTTTGTAGTTTGATGGAAAAGGGCAAAAAAACTCTTCTTCTCCCCTGGGAGCATAGAAGCCTTCACTGAGCCATGTAGCTGAGTTTGCCTTTGGGTATTCTGCCTGTGGTAGAGGCAAGGACTACTTCCCATTCCAAACAGAACAGACTGAGTTACGAATCTGGCACAGCAGGACTGTCGTGTGTCCTGATGCAAGCACTGACTCTGGTGAGGATATTCCCTTGTCCTGCCTCAGAACCAGGCACAGGAGTCACGGCTGCCCAAGCTGAGCTGCACCCAGCACTGGGTGTGGGCAGTGCTGTATCCTCATTAGAACACGCCTTGTTTTACGGAGCCCATCTGGAGATTCTTGCTCCACAAAGCCCCTGCACACAGGCCACACTGTTTTGCTCCTCACAGCCTTACACCTGGTCAGGTAGTGGTGATGACACTGCCCTCCCTCAGAAAGCTTCAGCACAGCTTCACACCCCCCACACAAGGCATCCAAGGAGGACTTCCTTCTTCCAGGCTGCCTGTCTGCTACAATTAGGATTTCATAGCAACAAGAGCTAATATTTGTTTACTTCTTTTCAAAATTGTAACTAAGGCATCTTTCTGAAGACAGGACTAGGAAAATTAAAAAAAGAAAAAAGAGAGAGAAATGAGTTTGAGGCTTCAATATGACTCACTTCAGCCAGCTTCAGAATTTGCCTCCGTGGACAAGAGTGACTCCTTACACACTTGATTGCTCCATTTCCTCCCTGCCCCCTCAGCAGACTTTTTTATGCCAACTCATACAGAACTCGCAGCAGCACAGGAAGCCTTCTGCTATGTAAGAAGGACTTGAGCCCTTTCACATGCTCTTGTGTCATTTGTGAAATTAGATGCACATGTAGCCTCAGTACTAACTGTGCTGATCCTCTGCTGAAAAACAGGTTCTTTAAAAGCAAAACCACCTTAGTCCATTCATACGCGTGAATGTGCATGTGTGTATGTAATATACATGTGTATGCAGAGAGAGAGAGCACTTTGTCACTATTTGGGTTGACTCCGAGGGATTTGCAACCAATATTAGTTCTCACAGGGCTGCTGAGACAGAGATTTTAACGTATGAATAAATAACCAACATGATCTGCTCCTCACTGACTTGCTGAACCCTGTCCCATGGACATACAAATGGTGTCATTACGAAGGAAGGTTTCAGAGAGTCTTCCCACTCATCTGTCCAGTCCTCTGGTGTCACAGGCAGCTCCATCTCGTACCTCTGTTCACACAGGGACACAGCCCTCATCTGAAAGCCAAATACAGTTTTTTGCCCTTGTTTAGTGAGGGAGAATAAAGGGCCTCTTCTCTGCCCTCATGTGCCCACAGGACTGACAAAACACTAGTAGGTGGCTCATAAGATCCTAAAAAGTGTTATCAGTACTGCACCATTTCACTGCCTGCCCTCCACCTTGATAACTACTGCAAACAACAGCCATCCTTCTTCAAGGTCTGTCCTGTTTATTGAAGTCCTGTTATTTAATCCAGGGTTTTCTCTTATGTGTAATAATTATCATGGCTTTTCTGCAGGTTAGGCTAATGTTTTTGTTCTCACAGACCTTTAGATTAACCATTTAGATGTTGAATGCTTTAAAATAATTTTAACTAAGTGAAGTGGTTAATCTGGCTATACTGAATATGTTCAACCACCTCCACAACTGAGACTGGCATTGAGAAAATCAGTCTGGTAAGTTGACTCACCGTCCTCCACCTGAGTCTTCCAAGAATGACTCGTTTTGTGGGTGCTTTAGAGCACAGGCAGTGCAGGTACAAATCCCAAACCAGTCTGGCTGGGTTGTGCAGAAAGAGGTGGAGGGAAGCAACTGAGTGGTGTGTGAGAAAACAGCAAGCCTAAGTCAGCAGCATGGTTTGATGGGACTATTCCTGTTCCTTCTTTCCAGTTAACAGGAAGGTGTTAGAAATTTGGCTCCTAGTGAGGAAAGATGTCTTCCTTTCCCTGCCTTTCTCCCCTGTTAAGGGAGAAGAACCTTCCTTCACATCTTATGTATCCTTCCTCCTCTTCCTGAAGTTCTGGCTACTTCAGATCAAATGCAGTATTCCACCTGAGTGCCAGGATGGGCTACTCAGTCCATACTCTACATCTTTTCTGTAGGATCTGATCTTCCACATCCAATCTACGTAGAGGGAAGAGCTACTCAATCAGTAAAATGCACTTAACCCTTTCCCAGCCCGCTCAGCACCTTCTGCTGCACAGCATTTTAGCCAAGCGCTCAGGAGCCCCTTTTGCTTTTCCCCTTGTCTCGTTTATCCACAATTCTTTGCCTCTCACTAAATCACTGGCTGTGCTGGGATTATTTAACTGCAGGAGCAGCACTTCCCCTTAACAACCCTGCCTGTCGGTGCAGGAGCTCCCCAGCCCTTTAGTACAAGTCACCCCTGAAAGAAAAAGGTGAAGAGGGTACAAGGATTCCCATCAGTGGAACAAAGGCAGGTGCTGGGTGCTGGGGCTGTCCCTGCTGTCTGATCCACCTTGCCTTGAGCCTGTGGCTTTAACAACATCTTTGTCCTCTGAAAGCCTGAGCCTGCACAGCACAATAAATAATGCCTTGCAGCAATGTGACCCGTGGCAAGCAGTAAGTGATGACATTGTCAGACACACACAACTGTTGAAACAACCAGGCTGTAATCATCGTGCTGTACCCATGGAAAGACATTTGGCAAATGAGATTCCATTTTCACATTGGTCTGTGCCGAGCATGTAAATTTCCAGCGGGACAAGAGGCATTAGGGATGTGTAATTGATTGTCTGAATTATAATAAACAAGCTGTGACAGGTGATCATCCATCATATTCCTGCTGCATGTTCCAGCACTACAGTGAGACACAGGGAGAGAGTTGGAACATGAGCAAGGGAAATGGGAAGTCAGGTTCACACAGAAATACAGAAGGAATAGAATAGAAAAAAGAGCCACAGTGGAAGTGAGAGGGGACTGCAACCGGGAGGAAATGCGTGCCCTGATTCCTGAGGGATGTGAAGGCCTGTGGTGTGCAGCGGTGCTGTTTCAGAATCTCAGTGATCAGAATGACGGTTCTCTCCTAAGGGGAACAGCAATCTAGAGCAGCTCAGGTCTTTTGTTTCTCAGACCAGCCTTTCCAGGGAGAAAATGACTGCTCTTGGACAGGAGTGTTGAAAACAAAGACATGTTGGAAAAAAAATGTAGGGAAATGATGTCTCTGGCTAGAAGGACAGAGGTATTTTCCAGAATATTTGCAGGCGTACCTCATGGGAAGCCCCATGCTCTAATTTTCACCCTCTGTACTCAAGCCGACTAGGCAACTGTGGGAATAATTTGCCATTTTAATATACCTAGTTTTCTTTGTGCTACTTGTTGTCTTTGCAGTATCACAATTTTTTTTCCCAAGTTTGGGAGATTTTGTATCTCTCAGACTTGCTTATGGACAGTTTTATGGCTTTATGACAATCACCCAAACTGTAATTGCCACAGTATTGTTTGTATTTGCTGCTTGATGAAATTGCTCAGACAGTCCCCCTACAGACCTTTGCCCATAAACCTTCAAAATTCATTCTCTGCAAACATGATAGTCACCAGAATTTGTCATGTAAAAGCTTGTGTAAAATGGCTGTGAACACAACTGGTGCAAATTCACCTAACTGGGGTAGAAGAATGGAGTAAACATGGTAAAAATTCTTAAAATTATTATAAAAATCTTTAAAGATGTAATAATTTTTATTTGATCAAATAGTGGTTGAAACAGATTTCTTGATGTGCCTGAGACTTTAGGATTAAGCTTTGTTCCAGAGGGTAAAAATAATTCCATCCTTTTTGTGTAATAACTGACTGTGGACATATCTCCTACTGAGACTGCTCTGCCCAGATGTCAAATTTCAGTCCTGTCCAACCAAAATCCTGCAGTGACCAAAATCGGTGAAGCAGTGGCCATTTGTTCCTTGAATTCTTTTGCAGGAATTTGACTGAGGCAACCAAGTTTTCTATGAGAAGTGGTGGAGGGGAAGGCACAGTGCAAACCAGTGGTTTCTGAAACTGGGAACAAACCCTTTCCCAAGAAGCAGAAATGAGGGTGGGAATGGAAAAGCTTTGTAGCAAAGCAGGATATGTTCCGGGCAGAGACTCCCTGGATCCAAAGCAGAATATTTACCTTCTCACCATTTTCTTTTCTGATGGTTGCTCTGTGACTCAAGGAAAACATGGGAAGGGATGCAGTTGGAGAAGTGAGGAATCTCAGTGGAGGCTTTATCTCTGAAGGGAAATGGGAGATGGTTCGGATGGGGAAGCTGCAGGGCTGTGCTGCCTGGCTTTGACTGCAAGTAACTGCTGCTGGCACAGCAGGGGTTTATTTTGGCCCAGACCTGCCCTGGGAACAGCAGAGAAACTAAGGCTTTTGGAATTCTCCCCCTTTACGATTCACTCAGCAACTTGGCTTCAAAAGAGTATTAAAAAAAAAAAAAAAAAGAGGCAGGAAATGTATCCAAATATTGAAGCCAAGGTTTGTATGTGAAACTGTGAGGAGGAGATTAAAGACCCAACAATGCTGGGCTCCCTGAGTAGGGAATTTAAAGGGGACTGGAAGGAAGGGCTTGTGCAGATGGAGGGGGATGAACTCCTATTCTGAAGAGCTTGTTCAGCCCTGAGTGAAATCTGGTTGTGATCCCCGGGCAGGGAGTAACCTCCTTCCCAGCAACCACACCAGACTCCCAGTATCTGTGGCAGGGTCCGGGAAGGACTGAGGGGCTGCAGGGAAGGAGGCAGCCCAGGCTTTTTGTGTTTGTGTGTTTCAATCATGCCAGTTTTTGTTGTTTCCATCAGTGCTGCTGCTCTTCCCTGAGGGCTGCCCTCTCCCTTCCCTTCCCTTCCCTTCCCTTCCCTTCCCTTCCCTTCCCTTCCCTTCCCTTCCCTTCCCTTCCCTTCCCTTCCCTTCCCTTCCCTTCCCTTCCCTTCCCTTCCCTTCCCTTCCCTTCCCTCCCTTCCCTTCCCTTCCCTTCCCTTCCCTTCCCTTCCCTTCCCTTCCCTTCCCTTCCCTTCCCTTCCCTTCCCTTCCCTTCCCTTCCCTTCCCAAGACTGTGGTGTCCTTCAGTTTAATGTTCATCTCCCATGTAGGAGGTGAACCACAGGGCACCGAGCCAGCAAGGAATCTGGCAATGGCATGAACAAAGCACACTGTAGGATCAAAGTCGCCTGGTGCATAATGATTAAAACTTGTTCAGGTGAAAACATCAGAATCAGGATTTTTTTTTTTCACTTTTTCTTTTTTTTTTTAATTGCTGCAAAGCTGTTTAGTCAGTTCACATGGGATGCAGTTTAGTCCATGTGAAAGGAATGTAAAATATAATTTTCAGTATGGGTATTATTTGTTACATTATGTACTTTTAGCCTAGAGGATGAATTATATATCCTAAATACCTGTTTCAGCACATAACCCACTAATTCACAAGCATGTGGCAAATGCTGGAACCTTCAGGTTATGTACAAACTGAACTGATTTTATTCCTGTCTTAATGGTTTGTGAAAGGGCAACATAATAGCTTCCATCGAGGAACATTACTAGAAACAGTATTATTTAAAATTCCAGACTTTTTTCAAATGCACTCCGTCTCTTTTCTTTCCTTTGTCCCAGCCAGATCATCTATTAAGTTGTACATGACAATATTTTTCTCCTTTTTTTTATAATTGTAAACACAACTAAGCAGAGAGCAGAAATTCTCTGCAGCCTTAAGATACCCAATTTCTCATTTGACCTTTATAAAAAGTCAATTTGTGCTTTGTTTCTTTAACGTGAAATCTAAAATGCCCTCCAGCCCCTTCCTCACAGAATTCATTTTTGACCATAAGTAAAGCAATTCTGCCTTTGCTCTTTTCAGGCACTGCTGAAGCTCAGGAGGCAGGGGAGCCATTCCTGCTCTTTGTTTCTGCTGGAGGGTTCAGGTTGCAGAGCTCTGGTGTCACCCCCATGACGCCCCTCACTTTGCAGCTGACTGTGCTTTGCAGAGCACCAGCGTGAGCTGCGTTTGAGGAGGGATAACTGCGGATTGAACGGGGATGAAACCCCGGAGTGCTGGCGGTGCATCTGCTGCTCACAAGAACGAGTCAGGCCAGTTCCTAAGTTCCTTAGGCCAGAAGTGGCGGCTCACTGAGGGTGACTCACACTGCGGAGATCCCCCACCACGGCAGACAGGCTGAATTTTTGGAACCGGGAAACACCTCTGTCTGCAGCTGGGGGGTCACAGTTCTGCAGAACTCCTTTCTTACGTGGAGTGCATTTGACAGAAGTGGGTATGAAGCGTCCCCTGAATCAACTTGCTTATGTTCCACAAAGCATCACCGGGGGTTTTCTCACAGTAATTTGGATTCTGTCTCTAGAGGTTCAATGGGAGATTTGCACCCTGTGATTTTTTTGTGCCTTTAAACACTCTGAGTCAAACTCATTGCCTCCTTGACAGTCCATCAGCGACTTCCAGAGTAATGTGGTACGGAAAAGCCTTTCCAAGGAGCTCTGCTGTGCCTCCCCACCTCTGCAGGTGCTCTCCTGCACCTGGGAGCACTTCCCAGCTGGTACCCAGGCTTGAAGGGACACGTCCCCTGACCTTGTTCCTGGTACCACACCTACAGTGCATAGTTTTGGACACGAAGTATGCCTGCCTTATCATGCCAGCTGTGGTCAAGTACCCACATGAAACCCAGGTTTCCAAAGAAGATGCTGCAGCCTGGAAGTGTTGGTGAAGAATCAGTTTCCTGTCAGTATAAGCATCCAGTTTATTTCTGGGTTAAATTTAAATATCACTACATTAGAAGGATGTGGCACTGGATTGAAAACCCCGTGATGGTGTGGTTGATCAAACCAGGCACATTTCTTTTCTGGCTGAACCAAGGTTCATAATTTACAGGCTTTGATGCCTTAGAGGGGCTGGGAGGTTACCAGAACTGCATGAGTTGAACATTACCTTCTACAGACTTCTTTCAAATAACCATGCTTTAATCGAGGATTACATTTTTGGAAATTCAAACACTGTATAGTATCCCTTAATTGTTCAATGTTCGAAAAATAAAGTTAACACAAAAAATCAGCCCTACAGAATCAATTTAATGTCTCCTCTTTTCAAACTTCCTAATTTGTGATAATAAAAATTATTCTTGTAAGGTATTTTATGTATTTTGTGACAGTGTGAGGCATTTAAATTAGGACCTCAAAATGCTTATGAGCACAGACTTTTTAAGTTTTCCAGCACTCAGTGGAAAAAAGTGAGGGTTATTGCACTAGAAGTCTTCAACAGAGTTGGAAGGAGAAAAAATTTAGGCCCCTGGATTCTGTGAATCCTTTTACTTAAACTGCATCTGTGACTCAAAAAAAGAAGTTATTTTTCTTCATTGTAATGAGATGTAGTAATTAGAATATGGAAACAATCTGTGGCCTCTGAAGCTGTGTAGAGATGTCACTACTGCATCTTAGGAGCTTTGTGGTTAACTGGAGATAGAATTTGAACTGTCCTGTTCCAAAAGCAAAGGCTCTTCACTGTTGGGCTAAAAAAGGAGTCTGCGCTGGCACTGTGCTGTAAAGGGACTGTGATGTTCACACGTGATAAGGTTTGGTTCTGACCACTGCAAACAACATTGTGCCGTCTGTGTGTCCATGGGAAGGATAGAGCAGCAGGAGTTCCTGGGCAGTGTTCAGTAGCTCTTGATGTTTGATTTACTCATCAGTCAATTAATTTACTGCAGCTTTGTGTGTGCAGTGATATGGCTCAGTGTTGTGTAATTCATCTCCCTCTGTAAGAGACTCGCTGTCCTGGTTGACAATGAGACCTTGGAAATGTCTGAGTGTTGCTCAAGGAAACTCCTTTTTCCCTCTTTCTTCTTCAGTTCCTGTTTTTTCTCATCTGCTTGACTTAACTGATTGCCTTTTGAACCTACAGAACTTCCCTAGGCAGGGAAAACTGTACTGTCCAACTCTTCTGTCAGTCTCCTCATTCCAGTATCACCCAGCTACATCGCCAGGGAATAATAATACAACTGTTTGAAAGCATCTTCATTTACATGCTTTCCAAAGTGCCTTTGTGTCTGATCATCAGGATGGCATTTAACAATTCATCACACCTGGAAACCACCGGTTTGGCCTTCATCAGAAATTGGTTGACTCTGTGTTGGTGGCCATAGGGGGTGTAGACCAGGAGGGCACAACAGAATCATGGGATGGTTTGGGTTGGTAAGAACCTTAAAGATTATCTGATTCCTGTGGGCAGGGACACCTTCTACTACCCCAGGTTGCTCCCAGCCCCATCCAACCTGGCCTTGGACACTTCCAGGGATCCAGGGGCAGCCACAACTTCTCTGGGCAAAAGATTACACAGTTATACCCCTTAATGATTTTAAAAGCAGTCAGTACTGGAAGGCTGCCTTTGCTAATAGATCTGCAGAGAAGAGTGAGTTATCTGGTTTTGTTGGGCCACATAGAAAGCTCTACTCACTGACCAGAGGTGCAATTCCAATGTTCCAGCCATTCCAGAGTATCTCACCATATGGAGATGCTTATTCCCGTGTAACAACACTCACCCGTGGAGTAATATTATTACAGCAGTAAGTCTGTGTCATACTTATCCTTGAGGATATGAGGTCTTTAAGCGCTGAAAGCTTTAAGGAGGGAACAGTGGTGTCCAGTGAAGGGACATAAGAAAGAAAAATTCTGTTACTCCAAGGAATCCTGTATCTGACCTTGCCCAAGCTAAGGAGTAACTGGTGTATTATCCCCTCACCTGAAGACAACCCATATATGTATGTCATCTTGACTATGTCTTCTTCCCCCCAACCCCCCTCCAAAATTATATTTTTTGGGTGGTATTTGAGGATTTTCTCCATTCACCTGGAGTTTGAGCAGTCCAGCAGCAGGGTCAGACCAGAGGGTACTGCTGCAAGCAAGATACAAGGGAGGATCTTGCACCCCCCAGATCTGTTAAGCTCGCTGTGCGTGTGTCAGGAGCACACAAACATTTTTACTCAGGATTTCCCCAAAGTAAATACAGCTTCCTACCTTCTTTTGTACTCACATGAACTCTCACATGATGCCCAGAGGCTGCAGTCACAGTTAAACCCAAGTTTTATTGTTCACATGTGGGAAAAGCAGCTGCCCCACGTGTCTCCATCGTTATGTGAGCAGGAAGTTTGGGTTAGCTGGAACCCATGGCTGAAAGGAAGGAGTTTGGGATTGCTGTGTGTCTCCTTTCTCAGGAATTATGCCTTTCCCTGGACTTGTCAGCAGTGGGTCAGGTGGGTTACATCATCCAGATGCAGTCCTTGAGGATTAAAGCAACAGACCTTTCATCTTAATATTAATTCAAGGACTAATACCCATCTTGCACTTTGGGCCTATGTAAGCAGAGGAAGGAAAATCAATGGAAACCAGGCCACGGCAGTTTTTGCCATTCTGTATTTTAAATAACAACTGTCTTTCCAACTGTTCCTGGAGTCTGGAATAGGAAAAATCCCTGGAGAGAAGGGTTACATACAGAACACAAGTGATGTGGCCAGGGTTGAATGGATCCTCGGAGAGAAGGGTTATGTACAGAACAGAAGTGATGTGGCCAGAGTTGAGTGAAAAATATGATTTATTGTCTGTTTTTACAGTTTATCTTGCTACCATTTTATATACACACTTTATAAAATACAGTTCTATTTATTGCCAGCTCTTGTCTGTATGTGCTATTCAGCTATAAAGCTCAACAAGGACTGGCTACAATTCTTAGAATAGCCAGACATATTCTTGCCCCAAAGAGTTCACCATTTCTAACTACAAAATAAGTTTTAATTACTTCTTACATCTCTATTGTGGCTTTTTGGTCACTTTAGTCTGATTCTGCTCTTTCTTCATGGATAGATTCCAGGCAGTAAAGGCAGAGTAGCTCAGGGAAAGCTGGATATTGTTTCAGTTTAACAGCCTGAAACGTTTCTACTGGTGTTACATGGGGATGATTAAAAGGGAATTCTCTCCATGTAGAAACCTTCAGGGGAGAACTCGTTAGGGGAAGGAAGACAAAGAATATTACAAATAAACTGTACCCATCAGCAGGTATTATGTCAGCAAACACACTTCCAGCTGAGATCATCTCACAAAGCCCCTGGTTCCTCCAGCTCCAACGTGGAATCAACCTTTTCCCAGCAGAGCTCTTTGGGTGGAGGAGTGCTCATGTCTGCATCAGTCCTCATCGTCTCTGGAAACAGCCTCAGCATCGAGGGACAGGAGTTCAAGTACTACTCAAACTGCCAGATTGCCAAGACTTTCATTGCAGTCTCCTCCAAATCTGGAGTACCTCCTGTCTCCAGTTTCTTGTAAGACTGTGCTGCCTGCAATAGAGGAGTGTACATATGCACTTGTGAGAAAGCCCAGGAACAGGTAACCATCAAGGAGAAGGCAGCAGATCCTCTGCTCATGGAGGGGGGGACAATTTTATTGTCTGTTATCGAGCTACTCTGACGTAGTTTACAAAACAACAGCTTTCTGCTTCTAAAACTCTAATCCTCACCAGGAAACGATGAGAAGAGGAGCCTCACTGCACCCTCTTGAAGATTTTTCTTTTCCAAGGAGTCACAGAAAACTGAGATTATTAACGTGGAAGAAAAATATTTCTCTTTTGCCCCTTTCTTTTCTGTAAGAGCAGACATGGACCCATTCACATTCCTCTATATCTAACAATGGTGAGGTTTTATACTTCTCATAAAACATCCCAAGTTCCTTAGCTAAAGAAGATTAGAACATACCTACAAAGCTTCATTATAACTGGAGACTCTTCATTAAGAGGTTATCGGATATTAATTGTCTATTGATACTGACAAATATTTCATAAGCAAGTTCTTTTCTGCCTGAAGTCAGATTGCTGGTGCATTTGCCAGTGAGAGACCACTAATAGAGCTACAGCCTGTGGGCAAGTGCTATGGAGAATATTCTGGTGTTGTGTTACAGGAGAGAGATGTAATTTGAGGGCATTTATGTCCAAGAACTGTCATTTTTGATCAGGCAGAGCACAGAGGGACAACACGGCAGCAGGTTGCACAGTGCCAGGGAGGTGACACTGAGCTGGAGGTGCTCTCCCAGTACAAACTGGAGAACCAGTCCAAGCAGCCAGAGATGGCAACAAGCCAGGTCATGGCAGATTGATTTGTCCTGAACCTGGGAGAATCCCTAGAGGGAAAGGAGCCTAAAGAAAGCTGTTGGTAATAAGCAGAATTGGGTTTTAATGGGGTTCACAGAGATAGAACAGAAGTAAAATCTGCGTTTGCGTAAGATGGAAGGAGAAGCGGAAAGCGCAGAGCAGCAGTGACTGTCTTGAGCTGAAAGGCTCAGCAAGCAGTGCTCCGGCAGCCAGGCTCCATTAAGATTCTATCCATAATGCATGAGGTTTGGAAACCCAGGGGACTGCCCAACAAAAAGGGAAGAATCCTCCAAACTCCCCTTCCGAAAGCGCTGGGTTGGCTGTCCCAGAAGGGGCCCGTCAGGAGAGCACTTTGAGTAAGTAATGGCTCACTTTGGCAGAGGTGATGGAGCACTAATGCACTGCACGGAGAGCCCGGCCCTCCCCGCACTCACATGCTCGTGTTCAAGGGTCACTGCGGGCAAACAACCCTGCGCTTCTTTCAGCAGCATTACTCCTATTTTTGTTTTATTTTGGGCACATTGCGGGGTGTAATTCCTGCCTTCAATTTTCTGTCAGACTGGGAATACCAGTGTCCTCCTGATAACTCCTTAAACCTTTAAATGTTAACCCTTTATTTCCCTGGTGTGATTCTAAAAAGATTAGGTGCCCAGTTGAACAGTTCTGGAGTTTGGAAGAATTCACATGAAGAGTGTTGGTTCACATGGCTTAAGTACTAGAACAGAGTGGCCAGCCTGAAAATGTGCATTTGGACTTTTCTTGAGACACTGACTTGGTCCTCACGCATTTTTCTGTCTCTTCTGCTGAAGCTGCGTGCCAGACCTGCTATCAATCACTGCAGTCCTGTATCTCATTTCTCATTTGTGTGATATTTTTGAGTCCTCGGCATAAATACAGTATCAAAAAAGCAGAATTATTAGTTGAAATAGTTTCCTCATTAGAGTTATTTCTGCTGGAACAAAGATGCAACATGCACTGATTGGAATGACTGAATAAAACAGACCTGGGAACTGAGGAGGTATTTCCCAGCTGTCCATGTCTTATTTCCCTGAGGGCTTTGCACTGTACAGTGACACAGACCTGAGCTGACCTTCAGGATCTTCACAAGGATTGTGGTGTCTGACCTTTTCCATCCCAGAGAGAAAGGAGGATCTGTCAGTTCACACATGTCCAATATATTTGCAGCAAACCACGGAATTCTGGAGAATATAAAGCCTCCATCCCAGACACCACAATGTCTCCAGCTACCCTACACTTTGGCACGAGCTGAGGGAACAGCTGGAACAGCAGGGATGGAAGTTGCAGTACCCAAAACAGCTTTGGCTCCACTGAAATCAAACTCAGCAAAGTATAATGGTAAATTTGATTCTCAGGCCTGAGAGGTGCCAATTCCTTCTTCTTTCCCAGTAAGGCCTCCTGCCTGGGATTCAATTGGACAAGTAAGATTTGGGGAGGTCTTCATGGTCTTGAACTGGTGGAGCGTGTCTGGAGTGCGACAAGGAGAAGACACCTGAATGTTCAGATTTACAGCTCAATATCTTGGGGGAGATTGCACATACTATTGGTCCTTTTTCTGAAGCAAAAGCAGAAATATAATTCTTTACCCAACTATAAAAGGGACCTGATATTAGTCTTAGGGTATATAAAAGGCTGATGTAAAGAGAGAAGGCATCCATTTTTCTTTATGGTTGATAAACTGGGAGAAAACAGTCTACACTTAGGCAAGGAGCCTCAGACGAGAGTTTAGGAAACCTTTTCAAACGATAATGGTAATAAAGTACTGAAATGGATTTCTTTGGGAAGCTGAAAGACGTTTTAGAAGAATTTGTATAAGGGGAAACAGATCTTGCTGCAGAGCAGGGAGAAGGACTAGATTGCAAGGCTCTTCCAGGCTATGATTCCGCAATTTTATAGTTTGGTTATAATCTGGGCAAAGTCCCGGGCTTGTGCTGCAGAATTTGTTTTGCCCCAGTTCTATCTGTCTGTCATAGACAGAGCGGGAGTTTATTCTTGTGCATCTTTCTTGTTCCTGTGTCTCTCTCCATTTAGACACAAACAGAGGGTTCTTGCCCCAGCCAGGAATCCAAAACACAACTCAACGAGTTTGAGACGACTGAGGAGTTTAAAAAGGGCTGTTTCTAAACTCTGCAGTTACACACTTGGCCTGTTCCCACACTGGCACACGATCCACATGGATCCTGTGAGGTAAATGCTGAACAAGTCCTTCTCAGCCTTTGTGCCAGCACCTGGGAGCCTGGCAGCACTGGCAGCAGCCTCCAGTGAGGCACTGTCCATGCAGATGTGTTCCAGGGCCTGTGTGTGCCAGGTGCTTCCAGCTGCACACTACACACCACTTGTTGAGTGAAGTCAAGTGCTTCCTTTTGGGACAAATTAATTTATTAATGCATGGTTGCCAGTGTCAGTGACCCTAGGTAGGGTCTGATGAATATATGATCTATACAGGTTTGTGTTTGGCCCATAAAAATGATACTCCTTCTACCTATTTACGCACCTGCAGAATCCCATGTGACATTAGGTTCATCTGGACGCTAATTTAATAATATTTTATCTCAAGGCAACTTCATTTAATGTATTAATGGAAAAGCTCCTCAGTTTTTGGGAGTTGTAGTTACATCTCTAATGTTTTTCTCAGCTGTGCTGTGCACTTTGGCAGGGATTGTGTTACTTCCACTTCAGGAGAGTAGAAAGTCACCCTGTAGGAGCAGCCACTGCAGGCAGTGGGCACTGACCTGCCTGGTGATGGTAATATTAATATTTAGTTATCCTAAACCATACTCTCACTGGATGCAGAACTCTCTCATAAAGACACTCCCACCAGGGAACAACAATGGGGACCATGTTCAGAAAGCTCCCAGGGACCATGGTGTATGGAGAAGTTCTTGAACATGGATGTTTCAGATTGACATGGAGAGACCTGTATTCCAGTTATGTTTGTTTCCTTCAAGTCCAAAGTATTTCAAGACTTTCCCAGAAAAGTATCAAAAATCCTGAGGAAAGCTTCTGATGGGATCCGTTATAAGGACCTGAAAAAAAATCCCTTTTAAAAGACAGAGTCTGAAATACTTTATTTTCATTGTGTGTCTCTGCAGTTTTTCAGCAATGCTTCATGCCATCCTCAAATAGGTGCCAGGCCTGGATTTTGCTGTGCCCTGAGCAGGATACAGGTCTGTTTGTCATTCCCATGACCTTTGTCTCTGCACATCTCTTGGTAGCACTCAGGTTCTGCAGCTCCTGGGAGCTTTTCCCTTCCCACGGATCCCTGAGCCAGTGGTGGCCGCTCTTCCAGTGGGACTGAACCATTTCTGCTTTTCCCATCTCTGCATCCTGCCATTGGGAAACAGACCACCTAGGAGGAACAGGTGTGAGTCCTAAGTGATGAGAAGGTGTTAGTTCATTTTATTTCTGTTTGAGCTTTCTCTTCCCCCTTTTGCCCACCAGGTTGTCTGTACATTTTGCCACAGACACTGAGAGAGTATTGTAGCAGGTTTCTGCTCAGATCTCTTGGTCCAAAGCCTTTTTTTTCAGCATTGAGATACTGATCTGACAAACCCAGAAGTGACTTGTTGGTCTCTCCAGAGTATTAGGTGGGTCCCAACAGAAGGTGAGATGGAAGGTCAGTGCTTCTTGCATAGTCCTGTCAGCAGATTCCCAGGCTCCTGTGCAGGGAGGAGGAACTGGGGGGAATCCTCCTCCTCAGCCTGGGAGGAATTTGTCTCGCTGCTGGAGAGAGCTGTTCTGTGGAGGATCATGAAGAATAGCTGAAATAAACCCAGACTCTTGAAAAAGAGATTCCGGGCGAGTACAGGATCCTTTCATCACTCCAGACACGATTTTGCAGCAAACCCAGCATTCAGCTTGTTTTGAAAACAGAGATACTTGTCAGCAATTATTGCTGAGCTAGGGAGAGCACAGTCAAGATAGATAAACTTGTCAGCTGTGTCAACTGTGCTGATGGAAGAGCAGAAGGGCCAGCTGGAAGGTTGAGAAAGACCTTTGTGTTTGAGATGCAGATAGTGAGGTGGTTCTTGCATAATGCTGCAAAATGGTTGGGAGTATCCTTGGTTCTTACGCACTAATTCCACAATTACTGCAGAAAAGAGCCATGAGTGATGGCTAAGAGGGTTTTATTATCACCAGGAATCATGTTTGCTGTTGGCAACATATTTTTGTAGGCATGCAGGACCGAATCTTTCAGTTTAGGCTCCCCTTGCTATCCAGGGGACCAGTTGGGCTCCTCCTTCTACATACCATTGGTTTGCTTATCATCCGTATTTCATATTTATCTCTTTAAAACTATGACTTGCTGATTTTCTCCAAAAGTTGTTCATAGTTGTCACTGATAGCTACATCAAATGTACTTTTTCACGAAAATCTGATGGTCTAGGATTCTAG
This sequence comes from Monarcha castaneiventris obscurior, assembly GCA_026261815.1. NCBI lineage: Eukaryota > Metazoa > Chordata > Aves > Passeriformes > Monarchidae > Monarcha > Monarcha castaneiventris. The sequence goes on from JAMPIT010000363.1 coordinate 1,472,929, forward strand.
GACATCTAATTTGAGACTGGCAGTTGAGTCAGTCCTGTCTGGCTGCTGGACTCGGGTGGTCTCTGTGGCTAACGGGACCCCCTGAAGGGTCTCTTGGAAGGAAGACTGAATGGCCCTAGCAGGAATTTCCTTTAAATGTTGTTTTTACATAAAAACTATTGTTTTTCTATAAAATTGATAATAAACATATTTTGGTCTTGTAGGACCTAACCAAAACAGTCTTTTTGCTCCAGTGCTTGGGAACCAGCAGAGGGAGCGTGAGTTAACACTGAACATCCCTGGGCAGTGAGGGATGGAGACACCCAGGAAAAAACTTGGGGCACAAAAGCACTGCACATCGTATTCCTTTCAGGTCCCATTAGGAAGGAAGGCTAAATAATCAGCCCACCAAACAGAAGAATATGGTGGTAGTAGTAACAAAACCCATTTTAATTCCGTGCTTCTAAGTGGATATTAGCAACAATAACATTAAACAAAATTAAGCCATAAAAAAGTACTCAGGAGTGTCGTATTCCGAGAGAGCGCTAGAACCTGATGAGACTTGGGATGTGCTCTCTCCATTACAGATGCTCCCAGGAAGGAGGTGAAAATCTGTGCTTTGCCCTCGGCATGTTCAGGCTGTTGTGTTTGTTTCTATATTGCTCTCTTTCTCTCCCCCTCTCAATAACTTCTGGGTTTCAAGCACTGTTTTGCTCAGTCACAGCGAAAGATGTTTAATGCATCTTCATTAATATACATGAAATGCTGTTCCTGTTTTCTGCTGAGGAGGTAACTGGGGCTTTTCCATCTCAGGTCTGAGCTGTGTGTGTGAAAGTGGGAGAGACAAAGAGCAAGGGAAGGGGAAGTGGGAGAGAGAGTTCATTTGTGTCCACTTGTAGGTAGTTTTAAAAAACCAATCCTTTTTGTTTTTGTAGAGTATATGTTACATATCCAGGAGACACTCGAAGCAGAGACTCCTGTCAAGCAGGGTGAGAAGGGGAACTTTTTTCCAAATTGTTTATTTTTCAGGCTTGTCAGACAGTTTTTAATCCATTTGGTGTGTGTGTCATGTTCGAATGTATGTCATGTTCTGGCTTCTTCATCAGAATTTCCTATCACAGAAAATCAAACGTCTTCTACACAATTGAAACTGGATGGCCCTTTTTTCCTCCTCCATTTGCATGACAGATCACACTGGTATAGAAATCAGAGAGTGAGGTTCCTGTGTATCAGTATATCAGGAATGGTAGCAGAGGAATAACAAAAATAACAGGACATACGCTTGGATTATTAATCAATCATGAAAGTGATTACAGCTCATCAAACACTTGGCCTTGTCTAGGCCATTTCTTATGCTAATAAAGGGAAAGATTTTTGCTATCAACCTAAATCCAAGTGTTTTCACTGCTCAGAACAAGAAGATTCACCATCAGGTCACTTTGAAATTACAGTGGTGTGATAAGAATAAACTATCTGATGAAAATAAAACATATTTTTCTGTGGTACAGAGTCAGGAACATTAACTTTTCCTTGGAGAGGTTGTTCCTTGCTCTAGTCAGACCCTGTCCGGAGATTTTCTCCCTAAAAATGTATGCATTATAATCTGTGTGTAAGTTCTAGTCTAAGAAAAGATTTTTACAAAGCAGTGGGAAATCAGCATCAACTCAAAGCATGAAATATCTGGAGATTTGACTCATGAAGGCAAATCAAAAGAGCTTTTTATGTACAACTTGGTAGAGAAATGTAAGAGAGAAATGGTCTGATAATGTAAAATGTTTCATAAAGTCACAAATGCTGGGAGGTTGCAAAAGAAAACCCAGAACATGCAACATAAAACCCCAAGGAAAAAACTCTGGGGAAAAACCATTAAAGAGGATACAAAGGAGTGTAATTTCTTGACGTAGAAAGAGATGATGAAATTTGTTCTTGACTGAGTCAGAGCACAGTGGAGCACATTTCTAAGAAATATGATAGAAGTACAGCCACTGACTAAGACTGAGTATCATTCCTAGAATACTTTAATTGCTGCACTGCTCAGGATTAAGGGACTACCAAGTCTCTTCAATCTCAAAATTTGTTCACTACTTCACTGCATGGCAGATAATAATATTCCATATTCTTGCAGCTCCTTTCAGCAAATGATTTTAAAGATCTTAATTAATGCTTCAAATTCTCTTTGTGATCAATGAGTGCTGTGCTCCTTGCACACGCAGGTGATGGGAGAGGAGTGTGAAGTGCAGCTCTGCAGGGATGGGCCTTTCCAAGGTCTGGGCACTGCTGAGCCAGTGCTGCCTGAGAGAAATGGGAGAACACCCGGTCTGGGAAACACCTCAGCCTCAACTGTACATGTGAACTGGCCACCAGGACCTGCCAGTGAATAGGTTTTTAGACTGTTCTGATAAAAATATGTTCAAGGATTTGACATACAAGATGTGAAAAGAGTGAAACTATTTGGCAACTTATGCTGAGCTGTAGTAGACATTTGTTCAATTGTTCTTGACAGAGAGATCTTTATCCCAGATGACACCTCATAAGCATTATTTGTTCCTCATTTTATATAGTCCAGGTGAAATCCAGAGTGCTGCAGTGAAGAATGCTGCATTTTGACCCAGAAGTAGCGAATATCAGAATCTGAATCAATGTTTGAAAAGAATCAAAGGCTCTTTTGTCTACTTTGACACCTGATACTCTGCAGCAAAGATTTCCACTTCCAATGAATAAAACTGCCCTAGGCTTGTTTCTTCCTCCAAATATCCAGGGAGTAAATCTGTCCAATTGTTCCAAACTGCATCGATATACAATATCAGGAGGAATGTGCAGGAGAATGGATATAATGTGAAAAATCTACAAGGCTGAAAATAAAAACTAAACAACCCTCTGATCTGCAGCCTAATCCCATGGTGCAGCTGACCCAGAATTGTAATGCAAATATTGTAGTTCAATCAGGCTATTTTAAGACAGGATAGGAATGAGGCTTCTACTTTCCCCAGAAGGAATGTACATCATTGCCTCTTCTTTAATTTCCTTTTGATTAAAAAAATATTAGACTGTCTGAAGAGTATGTGCTATCTTTTCTGTGTGTTGAGGAAAAGAGGAAAATCAAAAGGAATGAGAAATACAGGTGAACTTGTCAATTCAAGTTCACTGGGAAAAGCTTAGAACTCTTTGTTAGATGTTCTTTATATGCTGTAGTTGGGCTGATTAGGAAATGCAATTTCTTTGGTTTTGCATTCTAAAATTCTGAGCTCCACCAGTGAGTTTCTAGACAGGAGGATGAGAGTCAAGTTTCTGTGTAGTTCTTTCTTCCCTCCCCTGTTGTTCCAGGTTTATTTGTACAGCCATTAGTTCAGCGAGATTCTATTCTCTTGTCTGTGAGGTTTGATACCTAGAGCAGGCTGAAGCTGAGCTTTTATTGCCACATTTCCTGCAGCCAACCCAAATAACCAGTGGCAAACCCTTTATTTTTGAGCTCCGCTTGTTTTTTTGAGGTTTGCAAAATATTTGCAAAATGAAGAAGGTCTTAAAAAAATTCCGACTGGTTTGCTGTGTTTTTATTCCTGAACTGATTGTGCTGGCAGTTTTCCATGTGTTCTTTGTCTGCTTTGGAGCCAAACGGGTTCACTTGTGTGCCTGACATGCGACTTCTGAGCAGCTGCCAGAGCCTTTGAATAGCTGATGGCTCAACCTATCCAGCCCCAAGAGATTTAGTGGAAACCATTTTTACTGCTTTTCACATTCTCTCAAAAGTGTTTGGGAAATGTCAGTTGCAGAAAGCATCCCTAAAATGACTCTCCAGGACATGATGGGGAGAGTGGCTTTTCCTGACAGCGTCATGGAGACTCCAGAGAACAGCATAATATTTAGACAAAAACAAAAAACCCCAGATGATGGCTTTGCTATTAAGAAGACAATATCAGAGAAGGTTGAGGAAAGAGAGCTGCTGACAGAGAGAGTGAGCTATGGGCTTTATCAGGAATATCCTTAGGCAAGGGAATGTTGATTAGGTTGAAGCTCTTGAATTTCTATTCTTGTGTTTGGTTTTACTGTCCCACGGCTGGTTTGCTTTGTGTAGCTGTGGAATGGCAACAGGGTGAATCTGGGGCTGAGATAATGATTTTACACAAAGATTTGCATGTGGTAGTGGAAAATCAGACTGCACTGTATGAATATGCATGTGCACACAGGTAGAGTGAGGCTTAAAAATTCTTTAATCGCTGACTTTAGAAAGCCCCGTGTTCCGCTGAGGTTTCTTGTCGTTAGTATGTACTATTATGTAACAGTTTCTGTTACTTTGTGTGTCGATCTGTCACTCCCACACTGCTCTGCTGCAGCCAAATACAGTTGCTTTGCACATGAAACTTGAAGATGTGAAATTTTAAACTCTTCATGGGTTTCAGACACTCATCTGCCCTAAAGATGATCATTTGATGCAAGCTATAGAAGTGTTCCTGGATCTGGAAGCTCTCAGTATTAATTGGAGGATGGAGGAAATTCTTTTTGCAGTTCTGCACGTTGATGAAGGCAACAAAATCTTTGTTTCCTGGCATCTAGGACTGCCTGGTACTGCAGTGCTCATGGCCACAGAACTGTTGGGCTGGACATTTTATGTGAATTAAGTGACAAGATCCTGAGTGAGATGGAGCTGGCAGTTCCAAACAAATGGCCACACAACTGTGCCTGCAATCTTCACAGTGTGTTTTTAGGTTTTGTAAAGATGATACCCTTCTCTGGTTTTCGTAATTTTTTAAGTTTCTCCTTTTTTTTTTAGCTTCTTCCTCTCTTTTGCAATGCATTAGTTACTATAGTAACTATGCTGGGAATGGTATAGAAAGAGGCTAGTGCACCCTAGCAGTGAAATAGAAAGCCACTTTATGTAATAGTTGGAAATTTATATCATGGGTTTGAAAATACAGCAGTTTTGTGGTGGTTTCCATAACCACATATGTGGTACAAAATATATATAGCACTCTTTGGTCATCACTTGTAATTACCCTCTGCTGCCAACATCCAAAGGATGGCAACTGGAATTCTACACCTCAGACAAAGCTTTCTGACATCCACAGCCAAGCACTTCACCACTATCCACTGTCATCTCCTGAGGAAGTTTGCTTGTTATCGAAAAGTGTTGTGGAAAATGGTACCTGTCAGCACAACTCTGCATTTCGCTGGATTTGACTTCCAGCAGTTCCACACGAGGTGCCCACAAGGTTGTGTCTGGGCTGCTCACTCCAGCAGGGATATATTCCATGCCTATATTCCATGCCTATACTCCATCCCTCGGGAATAACCGCCCCAGACTTTGGGCTGTGATCCTCTTATCTCTTAAGCTGCCCTGCTCTGAGTCAGTGTTTTCACAGGTGAATGCCAAACATTGCAGGAAGCAAAGGCAGAGTAGAAAGTATTCCTGGAGCCAGTTCTGACCTGTAGCTCCTGCATAGCTCCAGGAGACACTGAAGTACGAGCTATTTGTTGATAATGATGTATTACACACCTGGTAACTTTGGCCTCTTCTGGCAGTAAGAAACTTTTTTCTTTTTCAGGGAGCATATTTAAGCACGGCCTGGTGTAAATTCATACTTTAGTAATTGTGTTCTACCTATCCCTGGAGTTCTGAGTGAAAGCATTACCATTCATTACTTCCTGTCCGAAACTCAGGGCTGCCAGCTCTCATGATTTTATGGAGTCTCGAGATAGTTGTATTTTCAAAAAGTCCCAGCTCCTGAAGCAATGCAAATATGTGAACTCTATTTCATTATATAAAGGGCACACTTCTGCTGTTCTCAGCTGGGGAAACGTCTGAACTAGCAACCCAGAGCACTGTAAGACTGGGAAAAAAGTAATTTAAAGGTGTATTCTTTTGAATGAAATCTCTGACTTAAGCATGACTGATAAGTCTTGGATGTTTGCACTTGACAACAAGGCATTGTTTGTTTGTTTTTGCTGCCATGCTCTACTTGGGAGTTTGGATATTCCTCCCTCACTGGTAGAACATCCTTTGCATTACCTCATAAAAGAGTGAAGATTAAACTAGAAACCCATTTCAAAATGTTTTGAGATCTTTGGATGGAAGCTGTGAAAAACACATCTGTCCTCTTAAATATGCATTAATGTATAAAGCACATTAAAAATTCAGCTCTTAAAATCTTCATCACGTGACCTGAAAGTCTGCTGATGTTACTCTTGACTCTTGCAGGCAGATTCTCGAGGAGCTGTGTAATTCCTTATTTGAACTCCACAAACCCCTCCAGAGCTGCCTGGCTCTCAGGGGCAGGGAGGAACAAAAAATAGTTGAGAGAGGAAAATGGCAGGGAAAGGGAGGAAAAGGCTGTGTGTGCTGTGGACCCATCACAAAGCTTTCAGGAAGCATGGCAAGCAGTGAGCAGGGGAAAATGGTGAGTAAATTATTTCCCAGCTACTGACTTTCTGCAGGTTTTCTTGGATTTAAACTCCTGGAACTGACCACTGACACAATACTTGGCTGACGGTCTCACCTCACCCACTCCCCTCCCCTACACTGACCATGGCCTGAGTTTCATCATATCCCACATCCAAGCTTGTGCTTTTCCCTTGCAAATCCATTTGCTTGAAAGATTCCTCACCGTGCAGTAGTAGGATGTTTATTTCCATAACATGAACTGTTGGATTCCTGTAACTTAGAGCCTGGAGAAGGGGGAAGGAGCAGGAGAGAGGCTGAAATGTTTCTGTACAAACCTCTGGCTATGGAGCCCAGTAACCTCTCCAAAGCACTGTCATATCTCAGCCAACTTTGACAAGGGCTTGGAATCGTGCTCCAGGCAGGCCTAGGAGAAATTTGCATTGTTCACATTATTGCTGGTATTCTCTGCTTTCTGAACAACAGCCAACAGGAAATTCCTGGGACAAATTTTTCCACTTTTTTTCTTTAATAAAATATTTACGGGAAAAAAAAAAGAAAGGCAAGAGAGTGAAACCAAGCCATACAGAACAAAGAAGGCAATATCAACCTCAAATCACAAATATGTAAAGTTTTGAGCCTCCTTTGTGATTTTATTTTTTCCTCTGAAGGATTTATGACCTCACGTGCGTTGTTTCTGTGACATCAGATGGTGTTGCCATGGGAACCATTTTATTGTCAAAAACAAAAGAATTTTGAAGAGTTCCTTAGCAGCATGGGACACAGAGTGCAGAGGATAAAGAAACTATTTTTATCTAGATGATAAATCTGCTTTATTAGGCCCATGATTTTTCAGCTCTGTCCTGCTAGAAGCAAAAATAAATCTGGCAAAAACAACAGCTCCTGCACCTGTTAATCAGGGACTGAATTTGTCCCTACATGCAAAATCTTGGGAATTTCCTTTCTTGTCTCCCCCTCCGAAAGACTGATAGCTTCCAAATGCTTTAGCATATGAGGAGAAACAACAATCTGCTCATGTGAGCTTTACAGGAGCAAGTAAAAGGAAGTTTTGTGTTGCTGTGGGCTTGGTTGCTTTAAATCGATGATATATAATTATGAGCAGAATGAAGTATTGAGGATTCATATTTTGCTTCCATAATACCTCCAAAATCAAATTTCATGACAGATTTGGTGGTTCATGTTATTAAATGTAGGGCTTTCAAGTTTGTACTGAGATCTGCAGGAATGATGGATCCTCACCAGTGGATCCATAGGTACAAAAGAACAAAATGCTGTGATTGAACACAGTTAGAATGTGGAACAATGTTCAAACCCTGCTGAGAACAACACGGGATCAACCTGCTAAAAACTAACAGTTAACATGGAGCAAATCTGGGAGTTTTAGATCCATAAAAATAGCAAGTGTGTGGTGTATGAGCTCACTGATAACATGCACTGCTAAGTCCTACAATCCAATCTGAATGTGTATCTACACACAGCCCAGTTTTCCTCAAGGAAAATACCAACATGGGTTCTGAGAGAAAGTTGTTAGAGGAAATTTTAAAATTCCTTTCACGTATGTATCCTGCTCTGGTTAAGATTCTGCAGCTGCTGAATTCAGTGCCCCAGCACTGTTGCTGTACTCCAAAAGACAAGTGATCTCATTGCCATATATTTGCTGGAGTAAAAGGAATATGCACAAGGGGATAGGTAGGTTAAATGCCATATGGTTAACCCCAACGTTCCTGTTTTAAATGATTCCCCATGTTTGGATGGATATCAGCATTTCACAATGTTTTGCTGATCTTTTCCTTTGTAACGAGGTAACCTGGGGAGAGAGAGAATGATAGTGACTGTAATTACTCCAAATTTATATCTGCTCTCTGTCCAATCCACCTCTACAAATGTGTTCCTGTAGACCTAAGCAGCCTAGAAGTGGATCTGAGGGAATATCAAGGATGCAGAATCCCAGCATGGGAAGGAGAAGGAAAGTGCTGCTTAAACATTGACACATTGCCAGATGTAGTGCTTTTTAACATTGGTGGAGGCTTGTTCACACTTGTCAAATCACACTGTGCTTGCTAATGTTGCATTTTCATCAAATATATTAGCTCGCTCTCTATTCCCACTCTCCAGCAATCCTTTTATTTTCATTTTCCCTTCCTTACCTTCATTCCCCATTCTTTGTTTTCTCTTTTTGCCCTCATCGTTATTTTCTTTCTTTATTTCTGCCTGGCTCCCCCCTGTCAGCTGAAAAAAATCAGTCTGACCCAATCTCCCTCTTTTTCAAACACGTAGGTTAAGCAGATGCCTGCCTGGAGGAATTTACAGTCTCAGCCTGATGTACAACATGCAAGGAATACATAGCCTGATATTCCAGAGTGGGAGTAGTTAGCTGTTAATCAGCAATTGAAGGATGCATGAAAGAAACACATTTGGGATCTTCTTAAGGAAAAAAAAAGGTAGAGCAGTGAATGTCTGCCCTGAAGGAAAGGGATCTTTTTTTGGTGCACCAGTGGGTAGTGTCAGTGAAGAAATCGAGTTCAGACCTGAGGAGCATTTTGTGTGGAATACTAGGAGGCACCAGAAATAACAGGTTACAGTATTTGGGAGTTTCTGATAGGTGAAAAAGAGGCTCTTAAATTAGGTCGAAAACAAGCTGAGGTTTATGAAGGGGTTTAATAAGAATAACATAGAGTAGCAGAACATCCCCTCTTCCCTTTCATTTTAACTGTACACAAAAGCAGCAAGGATTCTCATTCCTTTGCCCCCTCAGCTCTTTTCCCCATTTCCCTGTCATGTGGAAGGATAAAAAGAGAGCATTGAACTCGGAGTGTCTGATTGGGTTGGACAGGAGAAATACTGAGAAGATCTTTGCTGAGGGCAGGTCTGCAGGCAGGAAAGAGGGTGAGTGGAAGGGAGTTGCCCTGAAAGGCTCTTATCTGGGGTCATATCTCATTCCATCCAAGTAGGGGATGGCTGAGGAGTGCAGACACTTAAGCAAGGCCAGTGTTAAAGCAGAGCATTGCCCTTCAGTGGTCTGAGAGCTGCTGCTGGAGGGAGAATGTTCAGCAGAACAGAATCCTCAAGGATCACTAACACAGCCTGAACTGTGTAGGATTTGCTGTCCAGCTGGCAGTGGGTGCTTTTAGGGGCGGGTCTCATAGTGTCGATAAATAATTTTTAATTTTAATATGTAAGCCTTTGTCTTTTCATGGTGCAAAATGTTAATGCTAAATCTTCTCTTCACATAGATTTAACTTTTTAGATGCTCAAAAGGAGGTTTTGCCAAGGAAAGGTTTCAGCTTGTGCTCCCCTAGTAGTGTCTTGTACAATACAAACAGGCACATTCATCCGAAAACCAGCTAATGAGTTGCTGAGGAAGAAAAGCCAGTGAAGACTCAGTGCACCAGCCTTTCCATGGACCTGGCACCTTTGCTGAGGGGGTTCTGAGGTGGGGTTTGGGTTTCAATGCCTGTCTCAGGGTGGCTCAACTCCTTATATTGCCCTGGGGCAGTTACATGTCAGATTTGGGACTAAAGGTCCTGACAGTGTAGGATTCCTGTGGTCACTGCTGCATTGGAAGCCCCTGGAAAATTCTGTTCATTTATGCTGTGGAAGCAGAGAAAACTCCTTGATCCACCAGGATTAATGGAGGAAGAACTACAGATCTGCTCTACCTCCATATCTTGTCATCTTTTCGATGGGTAATCCCTGCTTTTGTGCCACCTTAGGGTGTTGCATCCATGCTTGATGTGATGGAGATTCCGAAATCTGATGTGTGTCATGCACAGCCTAGACTGTAATGTTTTGGAGTCCTCATATCCTATGCATAGCAAGGGAACATATCCAAGTATTTTCTAAAATAGGCCCTCTTCTTTCTGTTGTTCAGGGAAGGGATATGGTGTGTTCAGACATCGGCTTACCACAAACCATCCCTCTTTCCACTGTGTGTAATCTGAGCCTTTCCTGTGTTTGGGGAAAGATTTGCAGGGGACTTAAGGAAATTAAGGACAGTAGCACGTGAGAAGGTACAGAGCTGCTGGGATTCCCTGCAAGGGCTGTGGCCATGATAATGAACCCCCATCAAACACCACTTGCCTAAGCCCCTGACTCTGTGATTACTTTTCAGCTGAAAGGGGCTTTACCTGAATTAGTTTTGATTTGGAGCAAGAGTGCACTTTAGAAGGGAGTCCCCTCATCAGTTCTGCTTTCTCTGCATTGGAGTGGGTTTAGAATGCATTAAATCAGTTTCTTTTGGAGGCACTTTTAAACACAAAAGATGCTTTAGGAATAGCATAACCTCTTGCTGGGATGCAAAGACCCAAACCAAGGACTGGTTTTGCAGATCCTCCTAAGCCAAACACACAGCTGGGCTGCTCTGTGCATGGAACCAGGCTGAACCTACTCCAAAGAAGAATTCCAGGGCTGAATGTAGTGCTCGTTTTGATCCACTGAGGTGCTTCTATA